>CM077011.1:127850654-129247504 GCA_039090855.1 Macrothele yani | reverse complement strand
CTGCGAGGTTCTTGGGGAAGCGTAACATATGGAATAATGTCATCCATATTTCAGGGGGACATTTAGGGAATAAAATTGCAACTATTGCACATGATGACATTTCAAATGAAAAAACAAAGTGTTTTTCGCTTCCCACCTACTGCACGCTTCTCCCATAGACTCTTACACTGGGAACACCTTTGCCACCATGCCACGCCTTCCCCGAACCATTGCCCCAATCTCAGTTTTTCTCTTTGACTGGTACATCTACATGGTAAGGCCTTTATTTTGGATACCTGAACCATATTTTTTATCTTCCAGCCTGTTTCCTCTCAAAATAGGGCTCACAAGTAGATAAAAAACCTTATAGAATGAAGATATAGATGGTGCAACTCAATATGTACATTCTAAATATTTTCACCTTACAATGGTCAACAAAATGTTTATTTAAATATTTACATAATGGGAAATGTCTTTGAGAGTGTTCGCTGTTCCGATGAGAAGAAACTTTGGATACGAATGCCTGCTGAGGCGTTGCTTTGCACGACGGTTCGCTCAGAAAAAAGAAAACTTTTGTGTTTTTGGACTATCTCAGTCCCTCCGTGCTTCCCGCCTTCTGAACGAGCGCGTAAGTCAACCGCAGGCGATCAGATATGTCAACCCCACGCTTCTTCCATAGACTTTACATGGGAACTTTGCTGCCCCACAATGCCCAAAACCGTTGCCCCAATCTCATGTTTCTCTTCGACTAGCTACATAAGGTAAGACACTTTATTTTGATACCCTCAACCATATCTTTACTTCTCAGCCACATTCTCTCAAAATAGGACACACAGTAAAAAACCTTATAGAATTAATATATAGATAAGGAAGCAGAAGGAATTTCAAAATTGGCTTAAAAATACAATAAATCAAAGTATGAATGTTTTTTTAAAAAGTGCAAATGGTGTGAATTGAAAGAAAACCGAAAAAGAAACATAAAAACGAGAATTAGAAAAAACAGATTGCTTCCATCAAAAGAACATCAGCCTGAAGAAGTGGCTTTTCTAGTATCAGTAAGCGACAAGAAAAAACCCAAATGTAGACTGATAATAATGCTCTCTGAGACTAAATAAATGAAATTAGAAACATCCCCAAATTTCAAAACTATGTTTAAGTAAGGAATCAAGAACTTACCAAATAGCTGCATGAAATACTGTAAAGCACAACTGAGATATTGGAAATTCAACCAGAAGTTGAATACGAAATAAATAACATGGAATTGGTGCAAAAAAGTTTAAACAACTTAAAAAGTGACCTAATTGGCTGAAAGAGGTGAATGCTAATCTCGTGCCAAGAGGTCACTAGGAAAGCTGCACCTTCAGAAAGCAGGAGCTTTTTCGCAATTTCAAGTGGGAAGTAGTGGCTGCATCCCTTATACAGTCCTGATTTATCCCCCTGTGATTTACCACTTATTCCCAAAAATAAAAAAGGATGCTTTTGGGGGCAAGCACTTTCACAATGATGAGGATGAAGTCAAGGAAGCTGTGAAAATATGTCTCTGTGAACTTGGAGCGAACTTTTACTTTCTCAGTATTGAAAGCTGGTTTCTTGTTCCGACAAGTGCATTACTAAACTTTCAGGTGAATTAAACGTGGATGAATAAAGGAAAGGTATATGTTCCAGAAACTACATTTTTTGGTTTCTCATTGTTTAACAGACAATTATGGGTAACATGACAGTGTGAAACTTACTTTTTTGTTACACCTACATATGTTCATGCTTCACAACTTCGCATAGCTACAAATAATCACACTGAAGTGGTTTGTCCTACATAGAAATAAGTGGTGCACATTATTAGGAGTTATAGAAGAAATATTATTCACTTTAATACATAGCATAGTAAAACTACCGGCAGTTCAGGATTCTCATTGCTGGATTAATAATCCTTTAAATAAAGTAGCACTTCATGTGCATGTTTACAAACCTTCTCGAGGCAGGCCCATAGCCAGACAAGCAAGTTGGAAGGGGCGGCTAATGATTGAGAATCGGGCGAAGGATATAAAGTGGTCGGGCAAAAGACGTAAAAGAGGTTGGGTACTATACTGTTGTGTGAGTTGCTAGGACGGGTGAAAGGAAACACAGGTCGGGCCCAGCCCAGCCTGGCCCACCCCTGGCTACGGCCCTGTCTCGAGGTCAAGAAGAATGCAAATCGACAGCTCAGATTATCCCCACAGGGCATTGCATGCTTTCATGCATATTTCTCAAGGAGCTAAGGAACCTTGTCCAATTAGTGCATTGCAAACTACATCCCACACAATCTTTGGGGATCACTCGCAGTCGTCTCTTTTAGAAAATCCTCATGAGAAAAGAAGTGCGTGTGAAGAATAGGGATCCCAGATACAAGGAGTGTTCAAATGAAAAGGTGTACGAGAAACGACACTGTGGGTATAAATGAAAGACTTTATTCAAAGTATACACCATAGGCCATAGCACAACGATCCCATTGATTAACGAGCCGAAGGATTCCTTGTTCCCAGAATTCCTGCTTGGCCACAGTGATTTACCGAGACCCCAGTCACTGCACAGAAGCGTCCTTGAGTTTGTCGTCCGGAGTGGAAGCGCTTCCCTTTCAGATGTTTTTCAGGGACCAAACACATGGAAATGGCAGGGCTACATGTCCGGGATGTAGAGGCAGATGGTCAAGCTGCTCCCCACTGGAACTTGGCCAGTCCCGCGTGTGCTTGTGACTCCCTGGAGACGCGTGGGCACGCGTGTTATCATGGAGCAGAACCACACCCTCCGTGAGCAGCCCCGGTCTTTTGTTCCTTGATGGACCTGCGTGACAGGCTTCTCTGGAGTGTCTCCCACAGTACACATCGCGAGTTAATGGTTCGTCTGTGCTGGAGAGAATTCAACAAGTAGTGGACCTTGGACGTCGAAAAAGACGGTGAGCAACACCTGTGCCTGCTGACCGCCCACGGCTTTGAACTTTTTAGGGGGAGGGTGACTAAGCATGCTTCCACTGCATGGCTGTCCCGCTTTGTCTCTGGCTCGTAGCTGATGGCACCAGCTCTCATCACCTGTGACGATCCGCTCCAGGAAAGCGGGGTCTTCATGAGTACCGAAACAGATGTTGAAGTGCTACTTAGCCCCATAAGCAGTTCCTTTTGCTGGTCGGTGAGCTGCTTCGGAACCCACTGCGCGCACACCTTCCGATAACGCAACCTGCCGTGAACAACTGTTCACACTGTTCCAACGCTGACATCCTACCTCCACCGCCAGGCATTCGCAACGTCGACACGCCGATCACCTCCTCACTCTAGGTCGCGTCCACCTTGTACGATGAGATCGGCCGTGATGACTGTGTTTGCCTGGCCTCGAGTCTCGGGTCATCAACCAAACTCTCACGACCTGCACGAAAACAGGCACTCCATTTTCTCACTGGACTTGTCGGACACACAGTCTTCCCATATACGGTCACCATCCTGGCGATGAATAGCAGCCGGTTTGACACCTTTCCGCTGTCAGAAATCGGATAACGCCTCGCTGCTCCTCCAATCGTCGAATTCTTGCCAATGTGAACAGCTATCCTGTCCTCTACCACGCACTGCCACGTCAATTGGACGGCGCTCTTTACTAAAGAGCACTCTGCTCTCTCCACTGTGCATGCGGGCGCCCGCGCCATGCTCCGACATCCACGCCGGCGACTCCAATCGCATCCCCTAGATGTGCCGCTACGTTCTCCCATAGCGGCATAGGCTTAAATATGTTAACGGTTACGTTCTTATGACGATTCGTACCTTTTCATTTTGAACACCCTTATACATTGGAAAAAAATATGGGATACTTACGACTGTGGGTGAAAAGTTTGAGTATGCGCATCCATCAATATGCCAGTCTGGTTTTAACACCTTCATGTCGTGGTTTTAACACCTTTTTCTAAGAATGAAATATCGAGACGATCAATGGCACTCATTTTGAAGCGCCCATGGTTTTGAAGCGTCAATCAGGATAGATATATAATTTGCTTTCTCCGTTTCCAGTTTGAATTGCTTGATTGCAAATAGAGAGCCAAAACATTTCTTACAATTAACGCTTTGTGTTTTTGTTTGCCCACACGTAGAATTTTCTGTCATATAACTTACATATTATTTTAGATGTACAATCCATTGATCGAAAACTCTGGTTGTGGAAACACGCCTCGTGATACGCGAAAGTTGCTTCCACTGCAGCAAGATTCTTTTCCACTTCCCCCATTATTTTCTTGCTAAAGAAATCACTGACTTTTGCACTTGTACAAGCTGCTGAGATGCAGATTTTACGTCTTTTTGTTTCGTAGCAATGTTGGACTTTCCGCCATGTCTCGACGCTAAATGTAAGCAGTCACCTCCTAACTTCAGTCCCTTTCGATGATGTTGGAGGTGTGATTCTGCGTGTTCCCTGCTCTCTCCAGATGTGCTTATACGTCCAGAATACGCTCGATCCCAGACTAAATCCGGCTCTCATCCACAAAGAGAGAACTTGACCCCATTGCTGACCGTGTCCTACGGGTCTTGTGTTCCTAGCACCACAGAAACCGCCGTCTCCGATGAGCAGGGTGTTAATGGTGCACACCGTACTGGTCGTCAGTGCAAATAGACCACCTTTGTGTGTAGCCTCCTGGCCACGGTAAAACGTGATAACGGACGTCCAGTTGTCTGTTGCATGTGTGCCTTCGCGATTTCTCCCGCTGTCTGCCGTCTGTCTCTTCTCGCCTGTGGGACGATATACCGGTCGCTCGTGGATGACCACTGCTAAACTCTCGGACAGCTGTTCACTGTCATTTAAAATGCTCTCCAAGCTCGCTGCAGAAATGATGCTGTGAAGCGATCCCCGAACTCCTCGGCCACACGTCACACTTCGACCTTCTTCCAACTTTCCAATGACACGACCTGCGGTAAAGTCATCCCCATATGTCATCTACTGGATTGCCTGTTACTGCCCATATCACACGGTGGCAGCAACTTCGACGTCGATTTCAAACCGATGTACACCGTGCAATAGCTTTCACCGAATATTGCTGAGCGTACACCGCCCGTGTGCTTTTATACCCTTCCAAACCAACCCCATACATCATGCTGCATATAAGCAGCATGCCGCCTACACGTATACCGGACTCTAGTCTATCTCCTGAGTGGTCTTTTGGTCCGTTCTGCCTGCTCGTTGCACTGTTATGTTAATTTTTCCTCTTGCGTCCTTAATTTTTGCACACCAATGTATATTATGTATTGAAAAAATATTTATGGATCACATGAATGTACACATATTAAACATTTTCAATATATTTTCAGTTTGTAGGGCAATTTTTTTCACAAAGAATGTATATAATTACAAAATATGTAACTCATGAGACAAACCTTAAGGGTTTTCTTATGTTATAAACATGCTTTAGACTAAAAATACATAATATTTAAGGTATTATTACCTCATTTACCTGATATTGGCAAAGTATTTTGCACATTGTTGCTCCGTGAGGCACGTGTTCCCAGCCGGAGAGAGGTCTATTGTTATGGGGTTTTTTTCGGTTAGTTAAAAAAAAAAAATTATTAAATGAAACAATTAGGTTATATTATCAGTTCACATTCATTCATTCGCACAATCAAACTTTTAAAATTTACTATTAAAAATTGTATTAGAAGAAGTTATACTCATCGGGTCGGGAGATGTCTCTCAAGAGGCTCTTCGTCCCGTTGTTATGGCGAGCGCTTTCGACATAGCCGGTGTGTCATCGTCGGGCCTTCTACATCTACATGAGGGTTTCCTCGCGTGTTTGTAGCCGCTGGAGTTGCATGTCGGGAAACGAAGGGAAAGTTTTGCGGTTGTATGCATTTCCCCGTTCTCTCCCACTTTCGCTCCTAAACCAACATCGGGACAGCAGAGTTATCATTTAAATAGACGTGTCCAACGTATGAGTAGAAAGGAAGAGGGGGGGGACGATCACAGTCGAGTTTGTGAAAAAAAAATAAGATGTTGTTTGAAAAAATGTACTAAGCATCTGCATGAAAAAAAAAAAAAAAAAAAAAAGAGGGAAGAAACAGTCTTATTGAAAACAAATTTGACATAAGGGCCGCTTCGGCATAAGGGCCACACACCCAAAAATTCACATTTAGTAACGTAAGAGCAGCGGCTCTTTCTCCAAAAATTACGGTACATGCATTTAATTATTTTTACCGGTTATTCTACATAAGAATCAAACCTTTTTAGCTAAAGTGATAAATTATGATATTCAACAAATAATTGTTTGTGAGGCATTCTGAAATAAAGTACAGAATATTTTTATTGTTACTATTTTTAAACAAACAACCTCGAGCTACTTGTTGGAACAGGACAAGCTGTCATGGCATTTTGAATTACTTGTTCTTGAGTGATGTTTTTCTATTTTTTCTGCAGCTCTTTCAAAACTCTTGTTCTTCCCCCATGTCCAATCGCCAAGTGAGTCTCGTAAATTATGTTGAAGATTTCCTCTGTATGCACATAATATCGGATTGATTGATGGTGACGCATCATTCACCAGGTATATTAACTTTTCACTATCACCCAAGTTCATAATGTCGTACTGATTTAGTTGTTGATGATCCTCAGGGTTTTCTATCCAGTGGTTTTGGATTTTTAGTCCTGTACTTTCTCAATCAAGCACTGGTATCCTTCTTTACTCATGATCTCACAATTTTCCTTTTTATTCTTAAAAGCATGCAAATAAGTTTTCATTAAAACGAACTTCCATTGTTTTAAAATAATCAGATTCTATAGCAAGACAACAACAGCACACGTCTGCACTCAATGAACGCTGGACCTGAAATGACGTGCACGCATGTAACTAGGCACGGGTGGCGCTACATGCGACTGAGACAGGTTGAAAATTTGCAGAAACATGAGATTTTTCAATTTAACCAGAGTATTGGTTATTGTTCATAATAACATGTTAATGTGATTAATTTTACAAAAACATGAATAATTTATCACATTCACCAAAACTGTTGGTTATTATGTACAATACCCAGTGATTATGCATATTCACTGGATTTATCAATTTAATCGTAACATATATATATATTTTCCTGTGTCATGTTTGCATTTCTAGGAGATGAGAGGTATGTTCAAAAGAACCGTGTCTATGTAATTCAAGATGTAAAACACTTACAAGCTAATCCATCCCCACCTCCAAATGTACTTCTATAAAATTACTGTCCTTCTAAGCAGTTCTAAGGTTTCTGCCACTTCATAAAGCATGTTTGAAAATCTTTTGGGACCATGTCCAATTTCTGTGTCACATTCATGATGATACTATCTACACTAATATCTTTGTCCCTTAACCTTTTCTGCTTGGCTGTCTGGTGACACCCGACATTATGAAATCGCTGAATAGCTCACGTGTTGGGTGTCACCTGCGACGCCAATGACACCTCTATAGCTCATGTTTCGGGGCTTGTGAGACATTTCTTTTTCACCGAATAGGTCTGGTGTCACCTGCCATGTCGATGCGCATATGTCGGAGCTCATGAGACATTTCTTTTTTTACCGAATAGAGAAAAAGAAATGTCATAGGCATGTCGAGTGTCACCCACCATGCCAATGATGTCTCTGTAGCTCATATGTCGGGGCTGACGAGCCAAAGCTGAACTTTCACTGCTAAGTTGTGGCCTCTATTGCAGAAAAAAAAAGTGCTAGTGCTGGGTGAGTATGGGTGTAAAGTTATTCAAGTGGAAAGGGATAAGAGATATTTTTAATTTGGGAAACAGAAGTTTCAGGAGGCTGAATCAGGTAAATAAGGTGGGTGTGGTACCACTGAGATATGGTATTTGGTCAGAAACTCTTACATTAACACCATTGCTAAATCAGCAGGTGCTTTATCTTGATGCAACAGTGTGGATTGAGACTTCCATTGTTATGGCCATTTGCACTAAATTTTTTCCCTTAGTCTTTTCTCTTTGTAATAAGTCTGGTTCACAGTTTGGCCTTTTAGATCAGATCCACATTTAATATTAAAAAAAGAAAAACAGTTAACATCACCTTCACATTTGATTTCACTTGCTTGGCATTCTTAAGTTGAGGAGAGGTTTTTGTCTTCCATTCAGATTAATTCTAAACATCTAACCTAAAAATTAGCTTAGTGCAGCAATACATGGAATTATTCATTGTAACCTCATAGATGAATATATCTATCAGCAGAAAATTATGTTTCACTTACGACGGGAATATGCTTTATATGTTTTTAAATAAGTCTTTAGTTAGCAATTGTTTCTATGCTGAAGCTTAACTATATAACAGCATATAAAGCATATTTTTCTGTCATAGAAACCATTATAACTTGTGAAACAGAATTTCCCTGGGGATACGTAGGTATGTTCATCTACAAGGTTACAGTTCCATTCAGATGACTGGGATTTTGGTTCAGGGTCATATCCATACATACAGGATTCATCGCCTGCAATATTTTTCATGAAGTGTGGGGCTATTTCTGCATGACAACTGCACCACAGTGTTCCTTTTCATCATTCATGAGAAGCCTAGGTTCTTCTCATTCCCAAATTCTATGTCAAATTCTTGTGACATGACCCAATTGAGATGCCACTGTTTGTAAGACATTAAAGATGGGTTCAAAATAACTGTCACCATTATGACCAATGACAAAAATTAAGTTCCAAAATCACTGTTAAGGTGCCACAGTTAGCTGTGTCATGATCAGGGCAATGCTTGAGAGATAAACAGGTCCAAAATCATTGTTACATTGCAATTTCAGCCTTGATTTCATTATGTTCTAAGAAAAATCTCCCCTCTTCAGGGGAATTCTACCCTAACAGCTATTGACCACTCAAGATGAGCTGAAAGATATTGTTATCACCCTGATCTTATGGGGGTAAGTGGTGGTGGATATGGGAAGGTGAAAGCACTAATGAAGGAACAGAACAAAAAATAAAAAATTATCCCCTTTCAGTGACCTGATGTGATGAGAAAAAAGTGTTAAAAATTAGAGCATTAGGTATATATTGGTGATTTTCTGCTCTGTTTTTGCATCATATCATGTAAATCACAAATGGTGATTTTTGTCATTGTTAAAAGTAAGGCAGTCACTCACCATTCCAACTTCATTACAGCTTAGTCACAAGCAATGACTTTGTCGCAGTTCTTTCTGTGGAACTGTTACTATCATCACTATGACAGAAATATCACTGTGAAGCTCACATCTACAGGACACCATGCTACAGTCAATAATCTGTCGCATCTGATTACTTGAAGTTGATTGGTGGACATCCAAAGCGCGTGGAAGGGGGTCATTTTCAATCAGTGTTAAAATGTTCTTTAAATTTCCTAAACCATTCAAAAGTTTTTGAACAGCTTAGAGCTTCTTCTCCAAATGCTGTTTGTTGCAGCCTTTGAGATTTTCCCAAGGCAGTTTTTTTGAGTTTTAGACAAATTTGATGCATACTCTCTTCTCATTCACATTGGCTGTTGTAACTATGTTTGTGTGTGTGTGGAATTTTTGGAAATATTCACTGTGATTCTGTAATACTGTAGAGCACATTTTAAATTTGGGTCTCTTTGTTTTAATTATTTTTTCAAATTTTAGCCTTTTTGTTTTAGTGTGATTATGTGTACGAGTGAATGGTGTTTTATCGAAATGTTTCTTTATTGGTTCAGGAGTCTGGCAAGATTGTGTAATGCCATCATGGCTGTTTAATATATTTATGGATGCATACACGTGTGATTCCAAAATTGACAAAAAATATTAGTTTATGTCTTGGCAATATCCGTGTGTGTAGATTGCTGTATACTAATGACACAGTCCTATTGGCAGAGAGCAAAAGTGAGTTACAGAGTATATCGTCTTGGATGTATGAAGTTTGTGAAATTCAAACTGAATAGATACAACCAAAAATTGTGGTTTTTGAGTCAGGAACTGTTAGTACTGAAAATCATGTAAAATCAGTTTAAATGGTACTGAGGTAAACCAGGTGAATGAATTTGTATATTTAGGAAGCATGTTTGACCGAGAAAACAGTTCAGATGGTGAAATTAGCAGAAGAGTAAATTGATCTTCAAAAGCCATAGCTGCCTTTGGAGGATTTCACAGGAATGAGTGTTCCTGAAAAAACCTCTCAGATGGCTGTGTATGAAGTGTAATTGTTCTTACTCTCATGTACAGCAGTGAAACCTACTCTGCAGAAGAGAATTATTACTGCATAGGTACTGCGTAGGAATTGTTTGTGTGCTGGAGAGATTCATTACTTATGGAGAGCGGGGTTTGAGACACTGATCAGATGAGGAATGAAGATGTGTTGGAAATGTGTAATATGAAGCACAATATTGTTAGTAAGGTGGTGACAAATATTTTTAGATTGTTCGGCCATTTTGAAAGAATGAGTGATGAGATGCTTACTAAGAGAATTTATCTAGCCAAAGTGGTAGGGAAGAAAGGTAGGGTAAGGCCAAGGAAATAATAGGATGACCAGAGAGCATGATGTACAGGTCTTGTTTGAGACATATGATGGGTGTCACGGAAACTTGAGTTGTGTGTTGTGTTCAATCTAAATAAAGACATTTGACACATGAACAGTTAGTAAAATCCAGTTCCATCAGTTTTAAAATTTTATTGGGTAGATGAGCTTCTTTGAGAAGCTAGCCTACGTGTACTTATAATATAATATGCAGCAGATTCTAACACTTTTGCAAAATGGTCTCTTTTTTTTTTTGCACCCTTAACTACCTCCTGCTGTTCACTATTTCTGCTTGGACTCGTAGGCTATTGGTAGGAATGACTACAGATCATTTACAGTAGCAATCCATCATAATTGTTTTACAGGGATTTTATAAGATATTCATAGTAATAATTGATGTCATGGCTATTCCTAGAGTTAATGCAGTATAAATATCTCCGAATTATGGGTTTTTCTATGGAATAAAAAGGAATTAATATGTCGAATTTTCGGGTAGCACCCTTACCCTTCCTCAGGACTACAACTATAGTAAGTGTTGCCATTCGTGAGATAAATTCCAATTGGAATTTATTTCACAAATGGCAATGCCTACTATAGTTGTAGTCCTGAGAAAGGGTAGGGTGCTTTCTGAAAATTTTACATATTAATTCTTTTTATTCTGTAGAAAAATCCATAATTTGGAGATATTTATAATGCAGTAAGATATTCATTAAAATAGCTGATGTGTGTGTGTGTATACATCCCTGTGTGTTGTGACAGAAAAATATCTCAAATTCTTCAAAGATCTTGATTGTTTACCAGAAGCATTTCCCTTGCCCATGGACTTGGCAGTCACCAACAAATGTCAAGGAGAAACCACAAGTTGATGATTTGGCTTTTTGGCCAGGGATTGTTGGCCAGACTTGGCACAGGTAATAAAATGTTGCTCTGGTGTTTATGAAAGTAGTTTGTGTATGCTTCTTTCCCTTTTGCTCTGGGCTTAGTGAATGCCCAGCTGTTACTCAAAATTATAACTGCTGCTTCGTGTCAGCAAAAAGAGTGTGTGCATGCGGGCACATGTGTTTTAAATTATACCAGCAGCAAATGCGATGCATGCATGTGCTTTAATTATATTAGCAGCAAATGTAATTGTCAGTCACAGGGGAACATTTACTAAGACTGATGCAAAATGAATGTATGACATGCCAGGTACATTTATAAGTATTTCATGTACCTAACATGTCATACATTCCTTTTGCATCAGTCTTATTAAATGTTCCCCTGTGTCTGCAAATCACATTTGCTGCTAAGGACAGATACTTGTATGTGTGGTTGCCTACAGAAAAAAGGTACAGTACTTGTTGCATTTAATGAAGCACTGATGTAGGATGTAAAATATGGAAATATACATGTTTTTCATTCATTCTTGTGAATTGTATATGTCTGAGGAAATATTTATCATTGGCATGTGTCTGGTGTTAGCTGTTGTAACAAATATGGTACAGAATCCCCACCCAAATTCCTAGTGATCTTGCATTTTCAAAAAAAAAAAAAAAAAAAAAGTTTCAAAATTTCAAGAAAAAATTACCAGATACCCTGTAACCTTGGTTATACGTTTTTCTAGGGAATGACCTTAAAAAACATAAACGAATTTTCAAAATGCTAAATACTATTGTAAAATTTATGCTTTGAAGGAGTACAAGTTGTTCCTTAATAAATTCCCTAATGTCGAATTGGTAGCAAAAGAAAAAAAAAGGCATTACAAATTTTAATATGTTTTATTGCATTGCAAAAATCATAAAGCCTGTGAAAATCAAACTTCTTTTTTGACAACTCTGTCGGCCTATAAAAATTGGACCTAAGTCTAGAATCTAGATTTAAGTGAAATCCTCACAACTAAGAAACTGTGAACAAACAGTGTTTCAGTAAAAAATTCATGAATTCACAGCTTTTTTTTTTTTTTTCCCTGCCAAACCTGGGTGCATCCATTTGAAACTGGAATGTTGAATATAGATGACACCTTTAGAATTCTATTCTATTAAGCTGTGAAATAGTGGTCACAAAGTTACATCCTGGAGATTTTTCAATATTTAAATGGCACATACAGTATGTATGTGTAAGTCATAAAATGTGAAGCCAATTTTTCATCCAAACCAAAAGTAAACAACATACCCTTCTCTGGTGGAATCAAGATTGAACTTTGGCTGCACCAAGAAGGAACACAACAATGCTGTCTCAGTTCTCTTAAAGTTAGTGATGTACCATGTTATCACAAAAAGCATATAAATACATTACATATAACCAAATTAAAAAAGCAATAGAAAGTACTAAATAATAACAAAAGGAACTGTACACCAACTATATATAAGATAGTACAACTATACTAGTTATCCGAATTTATTGGCGTATATAAAATCAAGGTTTCCAAGCTTTCGCACATCAACCAGATGGCTTTCTCAAGGAAGGTAGACAGCAAACTGCCTCGGAGATTGCAAAACCTAAATAATAACGAAAGGAACTGTACACCAACTATATATAAGATAGTACAACTATACTAGTTATCCGAATTTATTAGCGTATATAAAATCAAGGTTTCCAAGCTTTCGCACATCAACCAGATGGCTTTCTCAAGAAGGTAGACTGCAAACTGATATACACCAATAAATTCGGATAACTAGTATAGTTGTGCTATCTTACAATAGAAAGTACATTAAACTATCAGGACTAACCTAGAATTCTGTACAAAAGTGAAAAATGTATAACTGAGAAACGTATAACTGGGGTTCCACTGTATGTTGAATTAATTGAATAATGGAAGATTGTATGTCAACAAGACAGAACATGTACAGCCTTACAAGTAACGCACTATTTTTGAATAAAAATTGTTAACATTTTAATATTGGTTCAAATCGTTATGTCTAACCACTTGAGCGTCACTATGTGGCTTATTATAATGAATTTTGGCAAGATATCGCAATAATCCTGACATTCTTCTGTTCTTTACATTTTATAAAAAGTTCATTAAAAATCCCAACGTCCGGACCCCACAGCTCCATATGTAGCCATTGGGTGTCATACTGAGAGTGAATGATATAAATATTAAAATATTTATATCATTCACTCATCCAGACATCGGGATTTTTAACGAACTTTTTAAAAAATGTGAGGAACAGAAGAATAACAGGATTATTGCGATATATTGCCAAAATTCACGTTAACATTTTGTTTTCCATGGAATTAAAAAACTGCAGTGGTAAACAAATAGCTAAGTATGATATTCAGGACTTGGAAAATATCTGAAAAGTTAGATGCCCAGCTGGGCATGTGCAGAAATTATTTTACCTGCCCAAGTAGTAAAAGCTGGATGCCCAGAAAAATTTATCTTTTAAGATAACAAATCAGAACTCCCATTATTTTAAGTTAAAAAATATGAACTTTTTTTTACATATTTTGCATCTCCATTTTAAGGGTCTGTATTCAAAATGTTTAATGTATCTCAAGTTTTAAGGTGATGATGAAATTGGCATTTGAAAAATTTAGTGTTTCTGCCATTGAAGTTTTCAGCCTTTGTCACTAAACATAGGAGGCTAGTTCCATCAGATGCATGCATCCCATTGCTAACTATGAATAACATTTGGAGCAAAACATTGCATAAGGTTCCAATTTCTGGGCCTAGAGCATAATATAACAAGTTAGTAAAATCATGCAATGCATTGATTATGATACACTTTCCAACATACCAGAAATCATTACTCAAGTTATGAGGATAATGGCTGTGGAATAAATCTCGCTCCTGTGCCCTGACCTTTGACCCCATTTTGATGATATTCAACAGAATCGGTTCAGTATACCTCCGGAACAACATGGTAAAGTTTTGTCACAATCGAAGCATTTTTACATAAGTTATGACTCATAAGGGCGATGGAATGGATCCCGTTCCTATGTCCTGACCTTTGACCCCATTTCGCCCATTTTCAATAGGTTTTATCCCCAGGTTGTCTCCTACCACATACTAAAACTTCGTTGAAATCGAACCATTTTTACGCAAGTTATTGTGCTGACAGAGAGATGGACAAAGCCGGAGCATATATACATTTAACCTACCGGTTGGAAAGCGCAAATTGAAGAAGGGATATTCTTTTGTCCTTAGCACCCTGTAACAATAACATAATTTCTGATGATTAGCAGTAAACAGAAAGACTTAACGACGACTGTCTTTTTTTCTTGTAGTAGGAAATTCTATTCCAAACTTTATTTTTAAATTTAGTTGCCCAGTTCAGGCAACTAGATTTTTTATTTACCTGCCCAGGACAATAATCTACATGCTCCAGGCATCTCAGGCATGGTATTTTTCAAGCCCTGATGTTAGTGCATTAAAGGTGTGTACGCAATGGCTTTGAGCGCTTGCAGTGGGAATAAAACGTGCTGCTGTTTCACTGAATTACTTGTGGATTTTATATCACATGACTGAGCAGTTCTCTGAGATTCAGAGGTTAGCTTTTCAAAAAACAGATTAGTTTGATTTCCAAACCATAGTAACTGTTCGTGTTAAATTTAATTTACTGCCGATAAATCAAATAAATGTCTCTGGTGTATCAATTTTATAGCAACTTTGCACAGGACTGTAGTTTCATCGACATCCATCATCACATGTCTTGTGCAAATACTGTTGTACTTCATGCTCATCATCTTTTTCTCTTGCAGCATTTCTGAATGTGGTCCTCCTATTATTTCCTTGGCTTTCCTCTACCTTTCTTTCTTGCCATATAGGCTGAATTAGCACCTCATCACTCATTCTTTCAACATGGCCAAACCACCTCAAAATGTGTCTCCACTCTAACAAGATTTTTTTCACATTAACACACATTTGCCAAACATCATCATTCATCTCATGATCAGAACGCATCCTGCCATAAATCCAGAATACACAAATTACTCCTGTATCTCTTTTACTGTACCCAGGTTTCAGTACTGCACATCAGAATAGAAACAATTATACTTTGATACTCAACTATCTGGTGCCTTTTTAACAACCCACCTGTCCTGTGAAATCCTCTTAAAGCAGCAATGACTTTCAAATTGAATTCACTTGCCTACTAATTTCACCATCTGATCTGTTTTCTCTGTCAAACATGTTTAGTAGATATACAAATGCATTCACCTGTTCTATTGGGTTGTCGGAAAAGTCATGACGTATTTTAGCCATGTTTTGCAAAGGTCATTTATTGATAGAAAGAACAAAGATCAATCAATGATATAATGCCCGTTTTGTTCGATAACCTTTTGCCATCTTTCAGTGAGCTGCAGAATGCCTCAAACTGTACAAGGTGCTGATTTACAGCCTCATCTGAATTGAATGTTATACCATGCAAGGACTGTTGAAGAGAGCAAAACAAATGGAAGTCTCACGGTGCAAGGTCAGGCGAGTATGCTGAGTGTGGCAACACATCCCACCCAAGCTCCAATAATTTTTGGGGGGTAATCAAACTTGTGTGTGGTCTCACGTTGTCATGATGAAACACAACATCTTTATGATGAACGAGCTCTGGATGTTTCTGGATGATGGATTCATTCAAGCTGTCCAATTGCTGACAGTTCACATTCAAATTGATTGTTTGGTTCCGTGGTTGGAGCTCAAAAACACGACACCTTTAAAATCCCACCACACCAAGACCAGAACCTTCTGTTGATGAATGTCTGCTTTGGATGTTGTTTGAGGCGAAGCAGCACGTCGGGACCAAGACCGCTTGTGCAGCACATTGTTGTGTACACAATCCACTTTTCGTCCCAGTTATCAGTCGCTTCAAAAAAGGATCATTTTCCTCACGTTTAATGAGCATATTGCAGATGTTTATCTGCACCGTCAATTGAGCTTCTTTGAGTTCATGAGGAACCCACACATCGAGCTTGCTTACGTATCCCAGCTTCTTCAGGTGGTCGTGAATGCTTAAATGATGGATATTCAATGTGTCTGCAATCTCTCGTGTCGTGTAACGTGGGTTTGACTCAATCAATGCCTTGATTTGGTCGTCATCAACCTCGGTTGGCCTCCCCGATCGAGGAGCATCGTTGAGGTCAAAATCACCAGCACGGAATTTTGCGAACCACTGCTGGCACTGACGTTCTTGTAGAGCATTATCACCATACACTTTATGCAACTTTTCACATGCTTGATGCGGGTTCTTCCCTTTACGGAAGTAAAACAGTAAAATATGGTGAAAATGCACAGTTTGGTCTTCCATCTTCAACTTGATGTCAAATCTCTGCGAATCAACCAAATCGCTCACTATTCCTTTTAGACTGCAGCTAGAATTGTCACCTGTCGAATGCCATAGTGATAACAGAGCTGTCACGCCTCTAGTACTTCCAAAACCGCCCAACCGCCATCGGGTACCAAAATACATCATGACTTTTCCGACAATCCAATAATTCTGTACCATTTAGAGTGATGTTGCATTCAGTACTATCAGTTCTTTGCTCAAAAAATATAACTGTGGTTTTTCCACAGGTAAGTTTGAATTTCATGCGAACTTGGTATGTGAAAATACCATCTAGAATTTGATTTTGTGTTTTTGATGTTTATAAAGTGATAATTTTGTGAAAGGACAGCTGAAGGATTTTAGTGTATCATAAATTCAGAATTATATGTAACTGCACAGCAGTGTTCTGGAAGTTTCAGTTTTTTTTTTTTTTTTTTTTTTTTTTTTTGATAAATATGTTCTAACAAAATCATGTAATTCAATTCCTGAAACTTTTATGCTGTATGAAAACATTTTCTTGTATCTTAACACTCAGCCTTTTCAATTTTAGGGTGGTACTGTGATAGGCAGTGCACGATGTAAAGAATTTCGTGATCGTGCAGGTCGACTGAAAGCAGCTGCCAATTTAGTGAAGCATGGCATTACAAATTTGGTTGTTATTGGAGGTGATGGTAGTCTTACTGGTGCCAATCTTTTCAGACAGGAATGGTCTTCACTTTTAGATGAGCTAGTAAAGAATGGTAATTATGTTTCTGAGTTTATCAAATGTCTTTCTCATTGAAAATGTGAGCCTGTGGAATATGCTAAATTCTACTAATGTTATCACTAGATGAAGGAACATTTCAAGTAAATTATATGTCCTAACTTATGTGTGCTTGTACCAAGTGAAGGGGCAATATATTACACAGCATGAAACTTTAAAGTTCATTTGATGTTATTGCTTTGTATTCAGTGTCATTAAGATGAACAAATTGTCTATAATTGTTTCGTATTTAGTAGAATTTTATTGTTATAATTTTAGAGACTTCAGAATTAGATTAGTATTGGAGAACATTCAAGCATATCTCAGAAATGTGCAAACACAGGCACAGTGAGCCCCTCCCCCAATATTTTTCAAATATTGCATGAGAAGAAAATGTGTGAAACTTAATGACAATTTCAAAAAATGTATATTTTGTGGTATGAGCCTTCACAAAAATCATCAGGTCCTGTTAGTCAACATGTTACAGACAGTGATATTCCAAGATAGTAATTCTGGAGTCAGAGAATTTCCAGATAGTAATTCTGAAGTCAGAGAATTTCCAGATAGTAATTTTGAAGTCAGGGGATTCCCAGATAGTAACTCTGATGATGGAGTCAGAGAATTCCAAGAAAGTAATTCTGAATTCAGAGAATTCCAAGAGAGTAATTCTGAAGCAAGGGAAGTTTTACACTGTATAAAAACTGGTATAGATTTCGAATATAGTGAAACCATCATTTTGTGGTTATGTGCATTAAATCAGAAAGAAGTGAAAACTTGATAAAATGGAGACTCATGAAAACAAGGCTGAACTTTTTTGTTTTGTCTCATTTATCTGCTCTTGAGAGGAAACAAAAATGTGCCCTTTCCTGATTAAATTATGATATGCGATTAAAAAAAATGCAATAAGTTATGCCGTCCCTCATCATTTTCTGTTGATAGGTTCGGATAATCGGATGGGGCTGTAGATATCGATACATATCCTCACAAATTTCATCTCTACATGATGAGATGATATGAAGGTGGATCACTTTTATCTTCAAGGATGAAACAAGACATTGTAATAGTCAATCGTGATTTGTTTTGGGTTAAAATGAAAGCATTTGAAGGCTCTTCAGCAGATTTTAAACGTGGGACCGATAATGGAATTCTTAACTACGGAAAATATTGTTCCACCAGAAATCCATTGATGAATGCAGGTTGTGTACTGCTCAGCCTGTGTTAGTATACCATAAAATTGCACGTATAACATGCACAGTTTTCAAAATGGAGATTCATATTATACACATGTACAGTTAAATACATTTTTTTTCATTACAGCTGCAAGTGTGTGTCAAGTTATTCACTCCTGAATGCCATAATTTAAAACCAGTGTAATCTGGTACTCATCACAGACACATCCTCCCCTCCCCCAAGAGGCACAAGTATTCCAGTGTAATAGTTCTGCAAAATTGCAGAACTAAATGTGAGATATTGTCATTTAACAATTATGGCTGTCAGGACAGTGCAGCACTGCTTTCTGACAACAAGGCTTTGCAAACAAGAGCAAGATACACTTTGTCAGTACTAAGCATAACATGGATGGTAGTTCCAGTGATTGTTAGGGTGTTTTGATCTCAGTCTTTGTCTCACCATCTCTCCTAAATGCTGCACAATGGCCTTATTATTGTCGGTTAGAAATCATTCATCATGGTGAATTTTTGTAACTGTATTGATTTTATAAATCAATATTTCTAGGCATATCATGTTATTTTAATTATTTTAATGTTTAACAAACAGGGTTCCCACTCAACCTGGAAAACAGGGAAAACCTGGAATTCTCAGGGAATTTGAAAATAGTTCCAAAAATCAGTGAAAACTCAGGGAAAATTACCCTTTTTTGTAAAAATCAGGGAATACTCAGGGAAAATCCCCCCCCCTTTTTTTGTAAGAATCAATGGATACTTTATTTTGCCAATAAAAACCCCTTATGTTTTCAAGATTTCAAACTTTTTGCTTGCAATTACTGCCTGCCTAGAATTTGGTTGATCTTACTTTTCAGTTATATTAAGTATTTCCTTTATTCTCTAAAAAAAAGATGCAAAATTGATTTTTTAAAATTGCTAGTTATTAAGCTTTTGTTCAATTTTTGCAGACAGTTGTTTTAACATGGAATAATTAGACACAATGGCTCCTGCTTGAAGAAACACTTCACAAGAGAACCAACCAAATGATGGATCAAAGTCCTTTGTCTGTTGGTTCTCTTGAAACATGTTTCTTTGAACAGAGCCATTCCATCATTAAGCTTAGCTGCATTGTGTAATAGAAAAACTGAAACTGTTCAGCTGACAGATTTTTTCTTACATATGACCTGTTTCTATGGGAATGTATTTACAAATTCCATGTGGGTAGTATTCACAAAAGTTCA
The DNA here is from genome assembly GCA_039090855.1 of Macrothele yani. Lineage (NCBI taxonomy): Eukaryota > Metazoa > Arthropoda > Arachnida > Araneae > Macrothelidae > Macrothele > Macrothele yani. The sequence goes on along the minus strand of CM077011.1, from coordinate 129,227,683 downwards.
CGGAACTTTGGTACAGAAAATAATGTGCATAGCTAGTTGTTATTAATGAAAAGCGGGTAATTTTGTAAAGACAAATTACTTAAAGAATTTGCAAGTGTGTGCTTTGGTGAGAAAAATGAATAGAATGGAATGTAACAATTCTTTGCAACATGCCACTCTGGAAAACTTTAAAAACCACCTGGAGAATCTGGAAAAGTCAGGAAATTTTTTTATTACTTTTTAGTGGGAACCCTGACAAACCCTAATAATAAACTCATGGTGGCAGTCTTATGCCACACAAAAAAGTCAGCAGTTGTGAAGTATGCTGAAGCTCATAGCAACCAGGCAGCAAGTCAACAAAGCTAAGGTCCAGTTTGGGCAAAAGTAGAACAAGAGGCTTTAGATGTTTTCTTGGAGCAAAAAAACAGATTGCTGGTCAGCCCCAAGTTTACCTGGCCTGGAAGAAAAGTTGTTGGGATGGATGGTTGACAAGGAGGCAACAGGCTGTAGCATCTCTTGTGAAAAAATAAGACTTAAGGCTTTGCAGTCTCTGATGAATGAATAAATCAGTCAATCGATCAATATTGCAGACATCAGCAAATAGTATACAAATGAGTGGTGCTAGCTAGCATAGCTGTATGCATATTACATACATGAGATTCTTTCATGGATTCGTGGAATTCCACTTTATTTTATTTTTTATTTTTTTTATTTTTGTCATCATTTGGGTTATTCAAGAGATCAATGCAAAACTAAAGAGAAATTTTGATGAATTAGTTGGGGGGTCGTTTTTTGTTCTGGGGAATGGTATTTTGTTTTTCAGAACTTTCAAAAACAGAAGGAGTGAAAATTTTCACCGTAATCTCGCGATGTTTCTTCTGCGCAGTATTATTGTTAAATGTCATTTTTATTTCATAAATATTTGCATTTCAGCTTGAAAATGGAAGAAAATTCTGAAAACGGAATTTGGCTCGAAAATTTTCCTGTGATATTCAGGCATGAGATTCTTCAGTGGATTCGAAGAATTCCGCGTTTTCCATCGTCGTTTAGATGGGTCTCGAAATTGATGTAGAACTGAACAGAAATTTGGAGGGATTGGTGGTGGTAGTGATGGTGGTGGGGTTGTTCCCGTCGGTGAGTGGAATTCCGACTTTCCAAACTTTCGGAAACGGAAGTTAGACAGAGTGAAGATTTCTCTCGTAATCTTAATCCTTTTTTCTTGCGATGATTCTTCTACCCAGTAGTGTTGTTAAATATAATTTCATTCCATAAATACTTGTTTTGCAGCTTCAAAATGGGGAAAACTTTCCTGAAACGGAAGTTGGTCATAGCATAGATTTCGCTGGTAGTGGTAATTTTTTTTCTGTGCTATGTTACATTTATCCTGTGTTGCTGTTAAATGTAAATATGTATATATATATATTGAATTCAGTGATGTGCTCCAGCTTAATATTTACATAATAAATTTCAGTGAACAATTTTGTCTTGCTCACGCCTCGTTTTATTCACGCTGTTTTGTAGCACATTCTTATTTTTCACCCGTGCGGTTAAAAAGTTCAGCTTTTTTTTTCCTTCGTCAGTCTCATGTATGAAATTAACGACAACATAAAACTGGTTGTTTCTTGGTGAGTCGCCATTTCACATACAGAGATTGAAGAGAACCAGCGCCTTACAGGCACTTATGGCTATGAGTCACCGATCCCTAATTTAAAACACTGATTCCAGGGAAATGAGAGAACTTGCACTTGAAGATAAACAAAACGAATGAATGAATGAATGAATCAGTCAGTCATCAAGTGGCATTTCAAAGAGCTAATATGTTGAAAAAATGTTTACACTTTGTACTGTCTTGTAAATTTTTACATGGATGGTCTTGTAAAGTTTTACAAACTACATAAACTAGGCAAGTATCATTTTCCAGTTCCAATTAGTTAGCGAGATAGTTGTGATGGTATTCATAATTTTCATCACTACATACATACATACATACATGCATAGTGATAAAATTATGTTGACATCCATAGCTAACTCAATAGTTTTATGTGTCTTTCCAAATTCAGTACAGCTATATGTAATAAAAAAATGTAATAATAAAAAACATAATTTGGTCTCTGTGCCAAACAACAACTTAAAATTTGTAGACCGGTGTTATTTTTCTGAATTTTATGTGGTACAAAATCTGGGTGTGACTTTTCCAAACATCCTGTTGTGATGTAAGGTTTCCTTTTATTTTTGCTTTTGTTTAGTTGAAAGCAGAAAACACAGAGTGTTTTGTTCATGTATGATAATATATTTTAACATTGCATGAAATTTATGCATAATTCTCAAAAAGATTAAGAAGAAAAACTGTCTTCATGCTTTTAGCTGACTGCCAAAAGATTAGATAAAGGATGTCCTAAATTTGGCTGTGTGCCAATAAATATGAACTTTGCTTCTCAATTCTCAGAAAATTCACAGGTGACTATCAGCCAGCATGCTCCACAAAATTTTCTGCATGAAAGAATAACTTCTTTAATGTACCATGCAGTTTTACCCTTGCTTTTTGTAACACTGCACAGCCTTAATTTTTCTCATATGGTCTTACCAGTGAATTTAAAATGAGTGAGACCTTTTAACAAGGTAAAGACAATGTAAATAGAACTTCACACACACCACACCACGTGAGTTGTATAAAAATAAAATGTATCTGTGTACACAACCATTGGAACAGAAAACTCACTGCGAGCCACGATAACAACAGAATAAGATAATTAAAAAATAATAATAAAGCAATAAATAATTATTAGAACATTACAGATTCCAATTAGGACAAAATAAGTACATTACAATTAAATATGCAGCAGTGTGTGTGAAATGGACTTTTATGGCAAAATTTAAAAATATTGGACTATGAACCTCTTAAAAACAAGAGACTAGTTAAAAATATTATGTCCAGAAAAACAGTTCCATCAATGAACCTTCAAAAATTATAACTAGCATTTTCACCAAGTTAACTCAAAAATACTAGATTTACAAAATATGTAAGGAAATGATTTTAATTTAATAACTAACAACTGCAAGAGGTACCTGGCAGAATTTTAATTCTTTCTGTGCAAATGAAACTTTTGATAAAGTTTCTATACATTGAGAACAGGCCTTGATAAAATCTAGAGGTTAGAAATGTCTGTAAAAACAAAAGAACTCAGAAGAAATGTGTGAAAAATAATTTAAAGTTTTTCAAGCTAAAATAGAATTAAGTATATTAATTTTAATAAAGCCTTGAGTAAGTGTTTTAATTGCTGTAAGTAACATTTTTTGTTTTAATGTGCAAACAACAACTATCTGCAGAACCTGCTAATTCTAATAATTTGGAAACTATCTACCTATGGGCGTACGCCTATCTGCTTGCGGGCGTTCTGCTACTCTGCACACACACACATGCACGCACGCACGCGCACACACACATGCACGCACACATGCGCGCACACGCACGCACACACACACACACATGCACGCACACACACACACACGCACAATGATTCCAAAATTTAATACTTCCCAAAGTGGCACTAAATGCAAAACCCATCAAGTGTCAGTGAATTTAACCCCTTCGTGTTGATTTGTTTTGTTTTTTTCAAAGCTTTTCTTAAAGATTGAATTGTGGGATATTTTCTAAATGCTTTTAGTAATATTTGTGGAATGTTTTTCGAATACTCTACAACTAATTGTGGAATACCATACCTGCCAACTTTTACGCATTACACGTAAAATTTACTCATTTTAACTGTTCTCTAAGATTTTATGCATAGATCACTTTTTTTTTACACATTTCCATATTTTTTTATTTATTTTTTATTTTAATCTTGAGAAATATTTGTTAATGTTTCAGTTAAATCGTACCTGCCAACTCTTCCGGATTTTGCAGAATTTTCCGTTTTTTTTATACAGTCTTCCGAGTTTTTCGGCCGGAAGAAGTTTTCTTCCGGATTTTTAAAATTTTCTCTATTTTTTGCTGAAAGTATCCCTATAAATAAAATATATAACAGCGATGGGAATTTTTCGCCCATGTGCGCCAAAACAAAAATCTTGCGCCATCTTGCTACAAAAGGCAGATTTTGCGCCATTGTGCACCAGAAAACCCGTGCCCGTCGTCATCGTTGGAACTTCAGCACAGTAAATTTTTCATGCACACCGTTCCGCTTGATGCTGAATAAGATCATGCGGTAGGAAAAAAGATTCAGAGACTCCAACTACAGCGGATTTTACGTAGTTACTATGGACGACGGAAAACATCGAGTATGCAATGATAATTGTCGGTCCACTACGGACGTCGGAAAACATCAAGTATGCTATGATAAACGTTGGTCTGCTACGGACGATAGAAAACATTGAGTATGCTATGGAAATCATCAGTCCGCTATGGACGACGGAAAACGTCGAGTATGGTATCAAAATGTGATATAATTTGTTTGTATTATAAACATCTAAAAATTATCAAATGCACAAATACTTGTACGTAGTTTAATTAATTATAAATGTTGTTTGCGCATAGTTAAAAAAAATCATTAGAAATGTCGTTCGCGCACAATTTTGCACATTTGAATTTTCTCAGGTTGGCAGGTATGGAATACTGATATAGCATCATGACAGTTTAAAAAGCCAGTGTCTTGATCCAAATCCTGTAAGAATCATGAATTTTATGGTGTGAGCTTGAGCATACACATGCAAAGAGGATTTGTGGAAAAGTTCCCGTCTGGGTGTTTTGGGAATTGCAGAAGTGCCAACTTCGGATTTAGGCAGGGACTCCGGATTTTCAGCCCTTCCTCCCGCCCTCCAGATAAATATCAAATTCTCCCGATTTTCACCAATAATTAGCTGTTACAGTAGTTGAAATTCAATCAACCACAGCCTTGCATCGGCACAGAAGAAAAAGATTTCGAACTGCCTGTGAAATCTTTTTTGCCTCTTGTCTGCAAAAAGAAAGCCGGCACAGTGGTCTAAGCGCTGGCTTCCGACCAATCATCCAAGATGGGTCCGGGTTCGAATCCCAATGAGACATGGATGTTGTATTTGTCTTACAGCACTAGCTCTCTCCCTTTCCTGGAACCAGTGGTCCAAAATTAGGGACGGGCGACTGGGTATAGCCCACTGAGTTGCTCACGGTGGTCGTTAAACTTCGAAACATGACGATTATGGGCAAAACACGTAACAATATTAACAAAGAAAGGTAACTTGATCACGCTTAGTTACGTTAACTGAAAACTTTTACAAAAAGTTTGTAAGTTGGAAGCTTTCGACCTTATCTTAGGTCTTCATCACGCCAATGGAGGACTAAGATTGTTGCCAGATTCTACATTTGAATTTTTCCTATTTTTGTTGCCAAAACTTAGAATTGATCTCCAGATCAACGGAATGTAGAGAGGAGATTCAGAGTTGCAAGTCATTGAGTAAAAATTATTTTCAACTCAATGACTTGCAACTCTGAATCTCCTCTCTACATTCCGTTGATCTGGAGATCAATTCTAAGTTTTGGCAACAAAAATAGGAAAATTCAAATGTAGAATCTGGCATCAATCTTAGTCCTCCATTGGCATGATGAAGACCTAAGATAAGGTCGAAAGCTTCCAACTTACGAACTTTTTTGTAAAAGTTTTCAGTTAATGTAACTAGCGTGATCAAGTTACCTTTCTTCATTAAACTTCCAATCAGAAAAAGAAAAAGCTTGATACTTCCACATTTGTTCTGACAGATACCGCTGTCTTCATTGATTCCGTTCCAAAGTAATGATGTGCAAATGAGGTAAAAAGTGGGTCGATGACAAATGCTATATACACAGTCGAGACACGTTGTTGTGACCACCTCCTACTTTTGATGTCAACAGCATGTAGCCAATGAAAGAAGGCACGTGTCGTGAGCTGGCTTGCAGGGCATATAAGGCGTACTGTAGGCATTCTGAAAACATATCACTTGTTGCTGTCAGGGATAAAAGGAGTGATTTATCAGATTTGCAAAAAGAGATGGTTATTGGCTTTCGGGCCTAGGGTGGCTGTATTTCTGAAACAGCGCAATTTGTGGACTGTTTGCATGCTGCTGTGGTTAAAGTGTATCACGATTCGAGAAATGGCATCATTGTGAATAAGCGATGTGGAAACTGCTGAGCACCACATGCCATTGATTTGATAGGTGAATGTCGGCTGTGAAGGTGTGTGAGGGCCAATTGACACGCTACAGTGGAGCAAACTCACTGGCCAAATGAACCAGGCGTACCCTGGAAGTGTGTCTAAAATGACAGTTCAGCTAACCCTGCTGCGTATTGGGCTCCAATGCAGATGGATGGTCACTGCATCTGTGCTAACGAAGGTGCATTGACATTTGCAAAGCAGTATCAGAATTGGACCTTCACTGATTGGCAAAGGATTGCCTTCTCTGAGAGTCACGTTTTCTGCTTCATCGAACGGATGGATGTTGGCGTATAAGGTGAGAAACATTGGAGAACAAGGACTCTTCAACCATTGCTGAAAGAACACAAACTGGTGGGGGGCAGTGTTATGGTCTGGGGAATATTTTCGTTGCATTCCCTGGGTTCACTCATACATGTGGAAGGCACTATGGGCCGAATTCATTATGAATCCATCCTTTCAGACCATGTACACCCGTACATGCTGATTGTCTTCCCTGGGGTGGATGGGATCTTCCAGCACAACAATACCATATGTCACACAGCTAGAAATGTCCGAGAGTGGTTAGAAGAGCATGATGAATACTTCAAAGTACTTCTCTGGCCACCTTATTCCCTAGACTGAAACCCAATTGATCATTTGTGGGACCACATTGATCGTGCTGTTTGCTCTATGAATCCTCCACCGCGCACCCTCCGACAGCTGTCAGATGCACTGCAGTCAGCATGGCTCCACATACCTGTGAACACCTTCCAGCACCTTAATGAGTTGCTCCCAGCCCGTGTAGCTGCTGTTCACACTGCACACGTTGGTTACTCTGGATATTAGCTGGTGGTCACAATAATGTGACTCGACCGTGTATGTATATATATATAAATCTTTCTCTGAAGTTAAAAAAATAATAATAGACTCCATGTTTCCCCAAAATAGTAAATAAATGCTTAACTTCAAACTGTGGTTTGAAAAGAAAGAAAAAACTGCAGAATTATATATATTTTTTAAAAGTAGTTAATGGTGCCTAGTAATAAAAATTGAAAAAAAAAAAAAAAAAAATGAGTGAGTAACCTCTCTCTCTCTCTCTCTGTCTGTCTGATGCTTGTCTCCATGCTATAAAATCTTCCATTTTCTTAAAATGGTCTCCGTCACTTGTGCATTCTTGTCACTATATTTCTCCCAACACACAATTTGTATTCATCTTATTGCAAGCATTTTTAACTGTTTGTTCCCTTGTGGGGTTTCTTTATTCTTAAGTTTTTTTTTTCTTAAATATTTTTAGTTTTTTACTTTTTATTTGTGATCTTTTCTCCATCTTAAGCATTTTTATTAGTTTAATTTTGGCATTTTTAGATCACATATAGCCATTTTGTGTTGTTTTTATTTGTGCTGGAGTGACTTTGCAGTTATATACTTGTTTTCTGCTGATCCCCTTTATGAAGATATAATCAGTGGCAGTTTGCTTGTTTCTACTCTTATTTGTTATCAAAAGATCTACTTGCTTCTTAAACCCCACATCTTCTGTAAAAATAATTCCATAAGTTTTGAAATGTTCAATAAATTTTACCCTTTATTTCTCTTTTCTTATCCATGTCTGCCAGTGGCATATATTTGAGGCTAGCTGTAAAGTCCAGAGAATGCACAAGTAAAAGTCAGTTAGATATACACAAATGAAAGTCAATTATCAAGAGGTATTGAGATATGTTGATGCTTTCATTGCGAAAAAACACATGTGCGGGTTCACTTCTTTTGACTAAGAGAATCAGTCTGGCGAGCGAATACCAATGGGGCTAAGCAAAAAAGTCAAGCAACATCTCCGTCATCAGCCTCTACTGACAAGCCAAAGTATGTAAATCTTTCTTCTGTCACTATTCCTCCTAGCTTGGATAAATTCTTATCATTAGGCCCAAAATTTTCACCTGCTCTTCCTATCAATCTTCCACAAACTGTTTCTGTTATAGAATCAGCCATCCACAGAACTGAGACTGTTCAGCAGCCTATCCTTCGTGCCAACGCTGCTGTTATCTTATCCAAGCAAAATTCTGTGCCAATCAAGTACTCTTCTTCTTGTTTAAAAGAATTCAGGTCATTTATTCAAGAAAATGACCTAGCCGTATGCAAAGCAGATAAAGTTGGTTGCCCAGTCATCATTGGTAAAGAAACTCTAAACCAAAAAGTGCTTTCTTTTCTTACATCTGCCAACTGCATCCCTTTACAGTCAGACACCACCAACTCACTCAAAAACTCAGTTGACAGATTAGCTAAGAAAGAAACTCTTCAATCCTTCCTTGGTGATATATCACCCCCTCCTTACTTTAGAACTCCCAGGCTCTTCCTGCAAGTGAAACTGCATAAAGCTGGTAACCCCATCAGACCTTTAGTGGAATATTCTTTTTCTCCAGCAGTAAACCTTGAAAAGAGATTGGTCCTCAAATGCAAATCCCTGGCAGCCAACCATCCTCATACAGTTGTCTCTACTTCAAACTTCATCCACAACCTTCCTAATTCCTTTCCTCCTTGTGATAATCTGTATACTCTTGATGTAGAATCTTTGTTTCCCTCTGTACCATATTTTGATTCCTACATGCTCCTCATGAAGAAATTGATTCTTCATTTTGAACCCCCCGGTCCTCTTATCAAAGATCTTTATGATTGTTTCCACACTATTCATCAACATAGTTGTTTTGTTTTCAACAAAATTGTGTATAGGCAACAATCTGGTCTCCCCATGGGCTCACCTCTTTCCCCTCTGCTTGCTGAAATCTACATGCAACATATTGAAGTTTCCATAATTCCTCTACACCCTTTTCAACCTTCCCTATGGTTAAGATATGTAGACGACGTTTTCATTAGCTGGCCACATTCCGAGTCTGAGCTACAGATACTGATCAACTCCATTACAGAAAAATTTCCTTCCATTAAGCTCACTATATCTAAGGAAGTAAATCATAAAATTGATTTCCTGGATGTATCTATCTGCAGAAACGCTGATCTCTCCATTACTCGTTCCGTCTATCGAAAACCTTCTGCAGCCACTAACATCATTCCCTACAAATCTTGCACCCTGCATCTCTACAAGCTTGCAGCATTGAAGTCCTACATCCACAGGGCTCATATCATTTGCAACAGCCAACTCTCTCTTCAAGAAGAACTCTCCAAAATTTCTACAATAGCCCTCTCTCATGGTTTCCCTGCTGTTACAGTCAACTCCCTCGTAAAGAAATATGAAAACCATTCGAAAATCGAATGCCTCCTTCCTCACAAGAAAGAAGACCTGAAATTCTGTGGTTCTGTTCCTTACCATCCTTCCTATGCTTATAAGTTACAGATTCTTTTAGAAGTTTTGGTTACCATCTTGCCATTAAATCTACCCCAAACATCTTGAAACTTCTACAAAGGGATAGGGACAAAGTTGAAAGCCTGAACCTCCCAGGAGTTTACTGCATTCCTATCTCTTCTTCTACTGGGGATAACTTATACATTGGAAGCACATACAGGAGCATAAGCCATAGAATTTTAGAACATAGAAAAGATGTTTCGAAAGGCAATCCCAACACTGCCTTGTCTATTTTGACAATGGAAGACACATCTGCAGTTCCCCACTGGAACGAAGCAAAACGAATTGCTTCGTTTGACAATCGTTTTGCCCTCCGTTACCGTGGAAAGCATAGAAATTATTTTCAACTCAATGACTTGCAACTCCGAATCTCCTCTCTACATTCCGTTAATCTGGAGATCAATTCTAAGTTTTGGCAACAAAAATAGGAAAAATTCAAATGTAGAATCTGGCAACAATCTTAGTCCTCCATTGGCGTGATGAAGACCTAAGATAAGGTCGAAAGCTTCCAACTTACGAACTTTTTGTAAAAGTTTTAGTTAACGTAACTAGCGTGATCAAGTCACCTTTCTTTGCCAACTGTACTAATCTTCACTGTGTGATTCGAAGACTTTTGATACGATCACCAGCTAGCATTTCCATGACAACATGAAGGAGCAGGTGATGGGTGAATGGGCCATTGCTTTGGGTAATGGTTTGCTCGGAAAAGAGAAGACTTAGACTTGGTACTACATTAATCACTGCGTGCTCCCACCCTTTACAACACGTGTTTAGCGAGAGTTGTTTCAGTTGTGTGAGGTGTCAATGAATTAAAGTCAGTGATGTTATATACCTTAAATTCGTGGCTTTGTTGGATTCGAACAGTTTTGATAAATTTTGTGAACGCTTTCCTGGACATCTACTGTCGGAACTTAAGGAACCTATGTTTCAGGTTTTAATACAACTCAACTAAAAAATGAACTGAAGGTGTTTTATTCCCTTGATGAATACAAAAAGAAATCAGTAAGAGACATTACTTGCCACATGAAGTTGAGTAAATTGAACATTGTGTTTAGTGAGGTGTACAAATTAGCAGACCTAATGTTAAAGTTTCCATCAACAACTGCAATGGCCAAAAGAAGTTTTTCTGCATTCAAAAGTATCAAGATATATTTTAGAGCCACACAAGGACATGTACACTTGAGGAACTTGGCTGTTTTGTCAATAGGGAAAAAACATTTTTTTAAATATGAAAAAGTACTCAGAAGAAACTATGAAAACATAACACTCAAGTTCACACAAAAAGGAAAGAAGACTGGAGTTCATGTAGAAATAAAGTATTCAAAAGATAAAGTGTTAAAATCCTAATTCTCCAAGTTATTTGGCATTATGTTACCAATAACATGTACCTAAAATTTTGAAAAATTACTTCTAAGTTATTACTTAACTGAAAAATTAAATTCACAATTAAAAAAAAAAGTGCTGGGGGGCGGAGGAGAGGGACGTGTGTGCGTGTGCGAGAGTTAGCCCAGGTCTCGGACCCAAGATATGCCACTGATGATTGCTATGTAGATCTTTAAAGCCCTTGTTTAATAACCCATGTGACCATTTAGATCAGCTTCAATGTTTAATTATTTCTTGTGACTTTCGGTATTTGCAACCAGATTTTATAAGGATTGTCGGAATTTATCTTTTTCTGACTTTTTTTTTATTTCAGTTATGGCACATATCCTGAAGAATGTTTTTCTGTACTGTTTTTTATTTAATTATGCAATCACTAATTCTCTGCACTTCCGTAGACTTTATTTTTAAGAATTTTGCTTACCATCATAGCTATACTATTTCTTTTGTTGCTCCTTCTGCTATAGAAGATCTTGAAGCCTCCTAATTCCATTGCCTTATTTTTTGGCCATTACATTGCAGTATTCAGAATGTTTTCCTGGAATCCTGTGCTAAATTTTTTGCATCATCTATCATTAGGACTTAATTGTTTGTGGCATGTTTTTAAATATGAGTTGGACTTTGCAAGTAAATATCTTTTACTGTTATTATTAAACCCAGCATCTCTGAATAGAATTTTTTCATACAGTTGTGGTAAACTTTAGTATAAAAGTGTTGTGCATTTTTTGCATGTACTATTTTACATATTCCAAAACATGGCAGTGCATGCTTGGGTCAAGTTATTGAATATGCCTTCTGTAAACTACGTACCATTCTTCTTTCTTTCTTTCTTTTTTTTTTTTACTGTTTTTTTTTTTTACGTGTGTGTGCATTTTTATCTCCATTTGCAACATTAGTATGACTAGTCCGTAACCCGTGCCATGCAGTGTTGAAAAAGCTGTGACTGAAATTTTTCTTGTCATATAACACGAATCGTAATAAAATGCATAACTACACTGCCGGACAATTGCGAAGGACGGATGACAATAGCAACGATAGCAACCATAAAATGGAAGGCAGGAAAATGTGGAAATTAGCATAAGTGCGGGATACAGTAAGACGTGTTGTGCGTATGCCAATTTTGGTTTGCCGAACTTGTTCGTGACGACATAGCGCTGATAAGAGATATAAAGGATTTGACGCTTATTGACCGTTGTTGTTCAAACGCAAAGTTGAAAGGGAAAGAACCAATTGATGAACTTGCAATTTTCAGTATGTCTTCCTGACATCACCTAAATGATTTTACGCGTGGCCGTATTATTGGCAAGATTGAAGAAGGGCGAAAAATAACAGATGTTGCCAGGGAGTTCGACGTCAGCCACAGTGTTGTTTCAAGGCTTTGGAAATCATTTCAAACAATTGGAGAGTGTAGCAAACGTCACGGGGGAGGTCGTGTTCGCAGTACGACACCTGCAGAAGATCGGTACATAATGCTATCAACAAAAAGACACCGGTGCAGCACAGCTAGTGAGGCAGCAAATCAGTTTATGGCTGCTACTGGCAAGCGGATCTCCCAAAAAACTGTCACCAGACGTTTGCATGAAGGAGGACTATACGCCCGCCGTTTTGTTGTGTGCATCCCATTGTCCAGACGTCACCGTACCGCCCGTTTGCAATGGTGCCATCAACATCGCAATTGGACTGATAACGACTGGTCTGCTGTCCTCTTCTCAAATGTGAGTAGATACAGTCTATCGTCTGATTGTCAACGACAACTGATCTGGCGTGATAGTGGTCTGCCTATTGTCCAGCAAACATACAGGAAAGGGACCGATATCCAACATGTAGTGTCATGGTATGGGCTGGCATCATGATCAATGGCCGTACGTCCCTCTATGTACTTCCAACTGGGACTATGACCGGCCAAAGATACATTAATGATGTTCTGCTACCTCATGTTTGCATGTTCCGTGGTGCTGAGGTGATAGATTCTTTTTCATGGACGACAACGCAACATGTCATCGGACAGTCGCTGTCCAGGAGTGCCTTGAGAGCGAGGATATTCAACGCCTCGTATGGCCAGCACGTTCTCCAGATCTGAATCCCATTGAAAATGTGTGGGATGCTTTGGGGAGGAGTCTTGCAGGTGGCCAATGCCCTCCAATAAACAAGGACACCCTCATCCGTGCACTGACAGAGGAATGGGATAAATTTCCCCAACAGCTGCTTGATAATGTTGTGCAAAGCATGACACGACGTGTGGAATCTTGCATCGCCCTCCATGGTGGCCATATCCTGTATTGACATCTTACGCCGGAACGCCTGCGGACGGTAATTGCATTTTTTCACGTTTACGTATTCTGCACAAAATGGCCTGTTTGTCCTTTGAACACGTTCCAAAGCCTTCTGGATTTCAGAGCACAATAAATTGTCTTTCTTGTAATGTCCTGGCATTCTGACATTATTTTATTTCACTTGGCATTCAACCACACTTACTTTTTTATGCGCTATATAGCCGTTTATGATCCGTCCTTAGCAATTGTCCAGCAGTGTATAATAAACGGTTGAATTATTAATGGGCAGTTTATAAGATAGGTCACCAACAACAAAATTTTCATAATATTCCCATTAATTTTTAATTTTTTCAACTACTTGTATACAAATTCAACGATGACGTTCGTCATTATTGTATAAGCATGTACTTACCCGTCATTGACAGGCTTACATTGGAGTATTGAGGTATTCTTTCAGTGACCCAAAATGATATTGTATCTAGATAACTACACAATGGGGTTTAAAATGTGTTTTATATTGCTGTTTGGTTTTAACAATTTTTTTTTCGTATCATTATACATAATCTATACTAATATATAGGAGAGTAACATTGTTTGTGTGTTTGAAGTAATCTCGAAAACTACTGAACCGATTTGGATAATTCTTTCACCGTTGGGAAGCTTATCTCTTTCCGGTGGACTTAGGCTATTTCATTTACTTTTTTATTATTATTTTTTTTTATTATTTTTGGCTGTACTATCGAATCAGATCACTTTCAAATAGTTCCCAATTTTCTGTGTATTGTTCCGTTTTGTTTACATACAACCTGATCACACCCAACGTGAAAGAAAGTAGTTCACGATGATATACGGATTTTTTTTTTTCTAATCTCGAAAACTACTGAACCGATTTGGATAATTACTACTACGTAGTTGATAGTGGAGGGCTGAGTTCCAAGTCTGACTACCGCAGAAAGGCAGATGGCACTGCAAGTACTGAAGCAAGAGCAAACACCAGAATAACGAACGGCGGGTTGTACATAGAAAATGCGATGGTAACAAAAAGAAAAAAAAAAGTTATGACAATAAAAATCAGTGATGACAAATCTGTGGATCAGTAACTTTCATTTTTTAAAAAATCATGAAATCTTTCCCGTGGGTGGTGCTGGCGGATTGTAGAAAGAAATGGCCTTGTGTTTTAAATATATGGATTACTTATTGAATAAAAATTAGTGATGACAAATCTGTGGGTCAGTAGCTTTCATTTAAAAAAAAAAATCATGAAAATCGCACCAGTGGGTGATGCTGACGGATTGTAGAAAAAAACAACTTTGTGTTTTAAATATATAGATTAAAATGAGTACGATTGGGATATTTGCTTCAGTTAGTCACGTGGAAACTTTTGCATGTTGCAACTTGGAAGTAGGTTATTCAAGGGCATATCTGGGATTGTGCCACCCTGGGCACTTCTCAATTTGCTGTCCCTGTACTTCCAGTCATGGTGTCACAACTTGTTTGTATAAAATGATAGTAAGTGTAGTTGCTACCTATATCTTCCATACAGTATTGAATCCAGCACAGAAATTTTGGATGGGGGTTGGGGGAGGCAGTAAGACATTCTGATGGGGGGGGGGTGATAAGGGACACACACACACACACACACGCGCGCGCACCTACCTACCTGCCTACCTACCTACCTACCTACCTACCTACCATCAATGAAACAAATTATTTTTACCTACCTACCTGTTAGATTGAGGCAGTTACCATGTCTCCTGGAGAAGACGTCCCTCCTGGTTATCCCTATGATTTGATACATTTTCCAACTATTCATGGCTTTGATTAATCTACTTGATATAAAAATGCCAAATATCAATGAAACACATTTTTTTTTAAGCCCACATTACCAGTTTAGCCAGATAAAACCCATGAATGATAATTAAAAATCATGAATAATCCACTAATGAATTTAAAACTACTGGACATACAGGATCTTCTAAAAATTCTGAGTTAGGAAAACTTAAAAATGTTCACGAGCTTGAGACTACCAAAAGTTGTAGTTAAAATTACATGCTTCCCTCTTGATGCAATGCACGCCACCTCTTAACTTTTACCATTGTATGAATTATATTATTATTTTTCATTTCACATCTGTTGTGAACATTCTCCATCCTTTCATGTACTTCCCCCCCCCCCCTTCCGGTGTTTTTTTATACCTTTCTTTATTTTCTTTTTGCCGCCTGCAAAATTATGCCACCTTGGGCTGTAGCCCATCTAAGCCTATTGGTAAAGTGAGGTTATTGTAAAAATTGTTTAAATAAAAATTCAACAGATATGAATGAAGTAGAAGTAAAATAATAGAAAAATCATTGAAAAGTCATTATGATTGTCAGATAGCAAACCCAATGGAATTGAGTATGTGTGGGTCTCACAGTTTGATGTCCTCAGTTCATTCTTGTTAATGCTCAGGTGCACAGGGCTGGATTTCTAAAAAATTACCGAAAGATGGAAGGAAAGAAAAAAGTAGCTAAAAACTTTACTCAAAAAACCTCTATTGAGCTTGAGAAAGAAGTCTCAAAGAAAAAAAAAATGATGAAAAATAAAATTTAAAAGAAATTGAACTGAATGGCATGGAGGATGTTTGTAAAAAGAACAATGAATGACAATAAACCTTCCCAAACAGTAAAACTGGATATCGTAGAATGTTCAGTGCATTTTGAACTTGTAATGAAAGTTCATCCCCATAGACCTACTTGTTGCTTAACAAATAAAACTTGAAATGTTTTCAACATCAGTTGCACGTTCACAGTTGAGTGACCAAAGAATATCTCTGTATATCTCTGTGTAGTGTGATGGAGCCAGATGAAAGTGACTTTGGTATTCACTTACAAAAAAGAAAGTGAAAAAATTATTAAAATGTACACCATTTAATAAATAAATACATCGCTCTTTCCACGTTTCCAGAAACACACAGCAACCGAAAAATTGTTTGCTGTGTGTTTCTGGAACGTGGAAAGAGCGATGTATTTATTTATTAACTGTCGCCACGTATTTGTAGTATTTTCACCTTGTACACCATTTATAGGAGAATATTGCTTCTATTTCATGTAAAATTATGTAGAGAGGTAACTTGAAAAGATGTAAGACAGGAAAAACAATTTCTCGTATAAACTTCTGTTTCTTATATTTTTGAATGCTACACAAGGAAATGTCACTTGGGAGTAAGATTTAAAACCTTGCTTATGAAAATGAAATTCTCATTTATATTGATAGAAAGTTCAAACATACCAGTTCAAAAGTTGCAGGTTGAGGTTGTCCATTGTTGCTTCCTGTTCTTGATATAAGCTTTTTGTTGAACTTAATAATGGTATTTACTAGCTGTTGGCATGTTTACTGGTTGTTTTCTTGAAGTGGAAATTTGCTATGGGAGGTGATAGTTTAAAAGTTGAAAATTGAAATGAATCCAATTAAAACCTAGTAAAGTGAAACGTTAAGAAAAAAACATGAAAAAACATTGATGAAAAAGTAAACAGACCTAAAAGCATTAACCACAATGCTAATTATTTCATGCAGACATGTATTTCAGCCAGGGTTTGGGTCATCCTCGTTAGTTGCTACCTGGCAACCAACTTCACTACTGTTTTGTTGTACTAGATGGTCGTATTTAGGGAAGTTGACTGCCAGGAGACAACTGACCAGCAAGACACTGAGTACCCCCCAAACTTGGGTTGAAGTGCATATGTTTACATGAAATATTTAGTTTGGTGGGAAATTTGTGCTGTCAGGTCTTTTCACTTTTTCATCAACATCTCATAGTGTTTTTAACTTTTCACACTACCAGTTTTAATTAGATTTCATTTCAGTTTTGAACTTTTAAATTATCACCTCCCTCATTTGCCTATCATTTTATCCAGCCTTTTAAAAAAAATTCCATATCAAATTCTACTTCAGGAGTTATATATCTGCCCACACCCAGTAAATACAGTTAAATTCAACTGCTAACTAATCCCAAGAACAAGAAGCATCACTAGACAACCTCAACCATCAACTTTCAAACTGGTATGTTTGCATTTTCTATCAATATAAACAAGAATTTCATTATAATTTCATTTCTTTAAGCAAGATTTTTAAACTGTACCCTCGAGCTATATTTCTTCGCTTAGCATTAGAAAATGTCGGTAACAGAAGTTTATGTGGGAACTTTGTTTCCTTTTTAACAATTTTGTTTACAAGGAAGTGAAAAGTCATATTTTAACCAAAAGGTAATTGTATATTTTGTTAATGCCTTAAGTTAAGAAGATATTTTTTGTTCAGAATTTTGTTAGTCATCCTTTTTTGTGTCAGATTCTTGCTTTTCCATCATCATGTGATTATTTATGCAGGTGTAATCACTGCTGAAAAAAGATCTGAATGTGACCATCTCAATATTGTTGGAATGGTTGGTTCTATAGACAATGACTTCTGTGGAACAGACATGACAATTGGGACTGATTCTGCTCTTCATCGAATTATTGAAGCAATTGATGCAATTGTTACCACTGCATCTAGGTTTGTATGATATGTTATATTTTCTTTATAGAAACTGCATATGCCATGAAACTGTCTAACCAAAAGGAATTTGTTTTTATTTATTTATTTTGTTTTTATTTATTTATTTTAATATACTTCCTTGTTTTCAGCATAACAAACTTTTACAACGAGTACCCCTGAATTACAATCACTCCTATGTAAAGTGTGTATATACTGGTAGAACAAGGGAGAGGGTGTGGCCTGTTGGTTAAAGGAGTGTATATAAAAAGTAGGCAGTTTACTTGAGAGTGAAGTTATGGACATGATGGGTAAAACAAAGGACTTATGTAGGGCAGTAATTTTATTGTGGGGAAAAAAGGCAAAATTTACGTGGCTGTCGTGGGGTAAATTATGAAATTTCGCAAAATGCTTGCGGCCAATGACATACACTAACATTTAAAAAAAAAAGTCTACCAAGTTACAAAGCAGTAATACAAGTGACTAGTATGTAACTAAATAAGCATTATAATTTTATAAGATTTGAAAATGGATACTTACGTTTATAAACCATTCAAATTCTGGCAATGTTATCAACGCCATTACACGAGATCAAAATTTCCATTTAAGTGAACAGCATTTTGATACATTATATTGTACATACACAGATTTTCTTCTTTAATGCTGTGTCTGTTGTTCTGTAACACATTTTTAAATTTAGAAAAGGATTGTTCAGCATTGAGACTGTTTGTGGATACTGACAGACAATGGATCGCAACCTTATGCAGCTTAGGGAAACAACCTTTTTTCGTATTCCAGAAGTCTAGCAAAACTTTGCTGACACGAAATTCTTTTACACTCGCTTTATATGAATGACATTCACATTTTAGTTTGTCCTCATCTTCAAACCTAGGAATGTGGCTGAAAACAAAAAAAATCTTCATCATCGTCTAAAATGTCCAAGGACTTAAATTGATCGGGATCGAATATCCTACATGCTTTGAAGAAATTTATGGCTGGCTGACAAAATCGATGCTTTTTATCTTAAAAAAAAAATGCTTAATTTTTCATAACAAGTGGATAGAGCTCTTTTTGC
Organism: Macrothele yani; assembly: GCA_039090855.1. Classification (NCBI taxonomy): domain Eukaryota; kingdom Metazoa; phylum Arthropoda; class Arachnida; order Araneae; family Macrothelidae; genus Macrothele; species Macrothele yani. The sequence goes on along the minus strand of CM077011.1, from coordinate 129,208,981 downwards.
AGCGATGTGTTCACAGTCTTGACTCTTGCTAAGAAGACTTGTTGATGTTAAACATTTCATTACATATTTTGTGCGTGGAAATTTGCTGTTTTTCAAATAAAGTGAGCTGTCCGGAAATATATGACGCATGAACCTCAACCTGCTTCAGATTTTCTTTTAAATTCCTATCTTGACAATACCCAATGATTTTATCCACAATACAACTGCTACTGTTGTCTCTTTCTTTTTAAAAACTCTGCGTAGTCTTCTAAATCTTTGCAGTGAAAAAGCACGGCCTCAAACCAACTGTTCCACCTAGTCTGCACAGGTGCTGGTGGTAAACAAGGCATTTTGCCCTTCTCTTGCAAAAATAATCAAAAACATCTTTTATGGAAGGGGACAAGCTGTGAAGGCACATTTAACAGCAATTACTAAAGAGTTAACATTTTGAAATTCATTCTGCCAAATTTTGCCCAAGAGTTTAAAAGATGTGCAATCCAGTTGACGTGAACACCATTAAAAAATACGGCTTTCAGGCTCTTTCCCTATGCTTAGGACTTGTAAGATGCATTGTCTGTCACAAAAGTAGTTATATTAGCAAAAGGTATTTCATAATTATTAATGCACTGAAGTATTGCCTCACTAACTGCTTTAAAATTTACGGATTCCAAAGGGATGCATTCAAGGAAGATTGTATTCAAAGAGGTTTCATCATTGCAGCTTTCAATATTTGGTTCAGCTGATGGAACAGCAACAATATTCAAAATGTATCTATCTTCTGAATCAGTTGTTTCGTCTGCTACGATGCTTACACTGGATACTGATTTTAAAAAATCTTTCACTTGTTGCTTGTATCATATTTTCTGCAAATAACATTTCCGCATCCAATTTGCATTTGAAATAACACCAATATCTTTCAACGAATTTTCCAAGTAGTTTTTTAATGTAGGGTTATCCAGTTTGGAAAGTGGGTTGTTTGTTGCACAAAAGGCATCAACACATTTCTGCATTATTTTTGGCTGACTGCTCAGACACACCTTTTTTTATGCAGCTTGCTTGCTAAATGCTTTTCACAACTGTCCTTTCTTGAAAAATTCACTGGAATGTTGCAACACGAACAGAACAATAGATTTTTGTTCACATGAAACGTTCCCTTGCTGTACTGCTTGCATCTTTCAGATGCACTCGTTTTACTCACGTGGCTCATTCTCAAAATTAAAAACCAATATCTAGAAACTTCATAAACTACTCACATGAAAGCACCAATTTTCTAAGCTAAGCGTCTGTGAAACACTCTTTTCTGTGAGTTGCTTTCCCAGCTAAAATTACTAACACAACTAACGACTTACAGTTTACTAGTCCAGCAAGTCGCAAAGGTCATTCCACAGAGCGGGAGGAAATCCCGAAAGACCATGTGTGCACTCTTCAGCATAGTGCATGTGACCTTGAATTACCCGTCAAACTTGTTTGAAAAGAGTATCTTTGTAATGAACAATCTTAAGAGGTAATTCAAGGTTTAAAGCTCTTTCTTGGACTTTCGAGTAGGATTACTTTGCGATATATTTTTCGTGTAAATTCTAACGAAGGCAGTATTAAAATTATTTAAGTATAAAAAATACAGTAATCAAAAAATTATAATATAAATTAACCAAAAATACATAAAAAATCTGGAATTCGCGGATATATTTGATATTCACGAAATTACAGAAAAAAACCTAAAAATCGCGGAAATTCGCACTGCGGCAGAATTAGTGCCCTACTTATCAGGGATTACAAAAGGCCAAACTGTAGGCTTATGAAAGGTTGCATCTATTTCAGAAACAGCAACACTTGTTGTTTGTTCGGTGACCTCCATGGTTAAAGCGTACCAAGAGTAGTGCCAGAAGGGCAATACAACCAACTGGCGACACATCTGTGAAGGGCAGCAAAAGGAGAATTCCGGAGGTGAACAACGGTTGTGTCGCCTTGTATAGGGCAGTCAGAGCAACCCAGTTTTGCAGTTGACAGTCCAATATACAATCAGAGTTGTATAAAAATGAAATGTATCTGCATACACAACCATTAAAACAAAAAACTTGCTGCAAACTGGTGAATCACAATAACAATATAATAAGATAATTAAAAGAAAAAATTAATATAACAATAAATAATTATTAGAACATAACAGATTCCATAGAGGACAAAAGTACATTACAACTGAATGTGCAGAAATGTGTGTAAAAAGGACCTTAAAGTCAAAACTTTAAAATATTGGACTATGAGCCTCATGAAAACAAGAGACTAATTAAAGAAAGTTTTTATATCTAGAAAAGCAGTTCCGTTAATAAATCTTCAAAAATTATAAATAGCGTTTTCAATAACTTTAATTCAAAAATAGACTTATAAAATACACAAAGAAAATATTTTAATTTAATAACTGGCAACCGCAAGAGGAACCTGGCAATAAAATTTAAAGTCTTTCAGTGTAAAAGAAACTTTTGTTACAGTTCCTATATATTGAGAACAAGCCTTTATAAAATCAAGAGGCCAGAAACATCTGTAAAAACAAAAGAACTCACTATCGCAGGATGTGAAGAAGTTGAACTTCCCCACATTGATATAGAATTAAATATATTAATCTAAGTAAAGCCTTGAGTAAGTGTTTTAATTGCTGTAAATAACATTTTTATTTTATTTAATCTACAAGCAAAAACTATCGTAAAGTCTGCTAATAATTTGGGAACTATCGACGTACGGCGTACACGTGTATGTCTATATTCTGTGACTGTATACAATATAGTTCAACCAGAAATGCTAGTGACTATAGCATTAGGATTGGATGATAGAAGATTAGAAGCAGGTGTGCTGGTTTGATGTATCACAATGTGTACACCATTCTGCCAGTGGTCAATTTCGTATTTGGAATCGGAAGCATGAGGCTATGGATCCCTCATGCATATCATCAACTATCCAGGCTAGTTAGGGCTGCTGTATGATGAAGGGCATGTTTAGCTGGTATGAACTTGGACCCGTGGTCCAGTGTATGGATGCCTGCTACTACCAGAAACTTCTTGCTGACCATGTACACCCCACAGTGTTGTACCTTTAACCAGAGGGGAACGATAATAAGTAATAAAGGTATTGGGTATATAAATAAGTTTTGAGGGATTTCCGTTCGGTATTGTACGTATTACTGCTCGCATATATTTTAAGGTGGCAACACTCCAGTATCTCAGTACGAGACGTCAGAGTCAGTGTACGACGTTTGATTGAGGTGCGAAGACGTATTCGTTTTACTCGATGGAAAATGGCAACTTTCGTCCCAACAAAACAGCATTTGCAGGAAGTGTTAGTGCATTACTTTATTGTCAAGAAAAGTGCTGCCGACAGCTATCGCTTAATGTCGGAAATCTATAGTGAACATTCCCCATCCATAAAATCATGTGAGTATTGGTTTAGGCGATTCAAAAGGTACGATTTCGATGTCAGTGATAAAGAACGTTCTGGACCACCCAAAAAAAATTGCCGATGCCGAATTGGAAGCTTTACTCGACGAGGAACGGTGCCAGACCCAAAAAGAACTAGCAGCAGCATTAAATGTTAGTCAACCATGCATTTCACAACTTTTAGCTGCCTTGGGAATGGTGCAAAAAGAAGGGAATTGAGTTCCACATGCTTTGCAGGAAAGAGACCTTGAACATCGAAAAACCATTTGCGAATTGCTGCTTCAAAGGCAAAAAAGAAAGGGTTTTTGCATCGTATTATTGCCGACGAGAAATGGATATGGTACGATAACCCTAAATGGCAGAAAGCATGGGTGAAGCCAGGTGAACCAGGTCATTCAACACCAAAACCCAATATCCATGGTTCAAAGGTAAACTCCAAAACCCAATATCCATGGTTCAATGTTGTGTATCTGATGGGACCAGAAGGGTGTGATCCACTATGAACTGCTGAAACCATCAGAAACTATTACTGGTGATCGGTATCAAACCCAATTAATGCGTTTAAAACGAGCTCTCACGCAAAAACGGCCGGAATGGGAGAATAGACACAACAAAGTAATCTTACAGCATGGCAATGCAAGACCACATGTTTCTTGACCTGTGAAAAAGTACTTAGAAGGATCCAAGTGGGAAGTTCTACCCCACCTGCCATATTCGCCAAATATTGCGCCATCGGATTACCATTTGTACCGGTCGATGCAGTCGGCACTTTCTGGACAATGGTTTAGTTCTTATGAAGACATCAAAAATTGGCTGGACAACTGGATCTTTTCCAAGGACCTGAATTCTTCCTTCGGGGCATACATTCACTGCCCGAAAGATGGGGTAAAGTTGTAGCTTCAGAGGCAGCATACTTCGATTAATATTAAAATATTGTTTCTGTTCTCCAACAACATGTTTTGTTCACCTCAAATCCCTCAAAACTTATTTATATACCCAATATCAACATACCCACTATTAACAGAGGGAAATGGGTTCATCCAGAACAATATTCCTCATGTCTTCAGGATTGTGTTGTGTAGGAATGGTTTGACGAAAACCCTGCTGATTCAAGACATCTCAAATAGCCCTCAAACCTTCCTGAACTCAACCCATTTGAACATTTGCAAGATGTTACAGAACACCAGGGGAGGCATTTGGGTACACCAACATGCTGCATATCAGAATTGTGAACTACAATACAAGCAGCTTGGTTGCAGACCTCAATACAACAGACACTTTGTGGAGTTGATGCTATGCAGGGTGGTGGCTGTTTTCCAGATAAAAGGAGGGCCTACAAAGTACTAGGTGTATGTTCATAATTCAGTGAGCACTCATAGTATTAATATATGATTTAGCTATGATTGTTCAACAATTCATGATTGTAACCTCATATAATTTGTCATTTATTGTAATATATACATGTATGTAAGGTCAGGTGATGCGTAACATCACAGCCTCTCCTTGACAAATGTCAACCCCGCCTTCTCGTGGTGCATCCTGTTCCCACTAAAGGGGCTCTGACGACCACCAATAGCGGTATAACTATACCATCGGGATTAGAGGAAATGCTATCCCACACTCACCAACCCGCTTGGCCAGCGTGGTGAGTTATGGCCAAACCCCTCCAAAATGACTCCACAACTTAAATCTTGGCCCTCAGTCTCCGGCAGCTGGAATGTACCTGGCCAAGGCAGCGGCCAGTGCGACATGAAGGCAGAGGGTGCTAAGAATCCCCGGAGGACCGGACTAGGCTGCCATCTGATGCTGACCTTGGCAACGTACAATGGACGCACCCTATCTTCTGATTCAAGGCTTCTTGAATTGGAAGAGGAACTACAAAGGATCAAGTGGGACATCGTGGGGCTAAGTGAGGTAAGGAGAAAAGGAGAAGATCTCATCGAACTGAAAAGTAGACATCTCTTCTACTATCGTGGGACAGATACTGGCAGAACTAGTGGTGTTGGATTTATAATAAACAAGAAACTGAAGGATAAAGTGGTAGAAGTTGAAAGCTCCTCTGACAGAGCTGCACGACTCGTTATCCAACTATCGAGAAGATACCAGGCTCAGATTATTCAAACTTATGCACCCACCACAAGTCATCCTGAAGAAGAAATTGAAGAATTTTATGAGGAAATTTGTCATCTAAATAATAAAGGTAAGCAGCACTTGAAAATAATTATGGGAGATTTCAATGCAAAAATAGGGCAACGGCAACAAAATGAAACTTCAGTAGGTAAATTCGGTCACGGCAACAGAAACCAGCGTGGAAATACTCTCGTTGAGTTTGCAGAGGCAGAAGGGTTTTTCATCTTGAACTCCTTTTTCAAGAAAAAGCCACACAGGAAATGGACATGGAGACATCCAAATGGGACGACAAGTGAAATTGATTTTATTATGTGTAACAAAAAATTCGTCATAGAAGACTGCAGTGTGCTAAACAAGTTCAACACAGGTAGTGACTATAGATTGGTGAGATGTAAGATGCACCTCAACACTAAACTTGAACGTGGCAAGCTCATAAGACAAACAAAATCTATTGACATAATCAACCTTAAAAAACACCATAATACCTTCAAGTTGGAACTGAAGAACAGGTTCTCTGCTTTAGAAGGCCTAACATCGGAAGAAGTGGACATCTCTGAAGTTAACAGAAAAGTAACCAAAGCTCTTATGGAAACAGCAACAAAATTAGCTGGGTCTAAGAACAAGTTGCATGTAAATAAATTATCAGGAAAAACGAAAATGTTGATGCAAAAAGAAGAGAGATGAGAACAACTAAAGAAGATGTGACTTCCAAAGTGGAATATATAGAGCTATGCAAGACAGTACGAAAAAGTATCACTGAAGACGTAAGAAAATTCAACTGTGAACTAGTGAGGAAAGCAATTGAAAACAACCAAAGCCTAAAGATAGCAAAGGGACATCTCAGTAAGGGAAGAAAACAGATTATGGCACTGAGAAAAGAAGATGGTTCTGTAACAAGAAATAGAGGCGAAATTTTGACAAGAGTGAAAGATTTCTACTCCAAATTATATGAAAGGGATGATACATGCACTCCAGACATCATGAAAGATACCAGTACCAGAGTTCCTCCAGTCCTTCCAGCAGAAGTTGCACATGCAATCAAGAACATGAAGCGGGGAAAAGCTCCAGGAGAAGATGGAATTACTGTAGACATCATGCAAGGAGCAAGTGGAGAAATCGAAACAGTTCTCGCCCAAATTTTCACTCAATGCCTTAATGAAGGAAAGATTCCTGAGGATTGGAACACCGCTACAATGATCCTGCTACATAAGAAAGGTGACATTGAGGATCTCGGAAACTACAGACCTATCAGCCTCCTATCAGTAGTTTATAAAATATTCACTAAAGTTCTTTCACACCGCTTGAAGGTAACACTGGACATGGCTCAACCGAGAGAACAAGCTGGATTCAGGAGTGGCTACAGCACAATAGATCATATCCATGTGCTGAGAGAACTAATTGAAAGAGCGAGGGAATATGAACTTCCATTGTGCATGGCTTTTATCGATTATGAAAAAGCCTTTGATTCGGTGAAACCATCAGCAGTTACAATGGCTCTGAAAACCTGCGGTATTGAAGATGCATACATTAATATTATTAATAACATCTATGAAAAATGCAAGTGCAAAGATTCGGCTGTTTGAAAATACAACACACATAAAAATTGGAAAGGGAGTGAGACAAGGTGACACCATATCTCCGAAGCTCTTTTAATGCCACATTGGAGGGTGTTTTTCAGTCGCTGAGCTGGGAAAACAAGGGGATAAAGATTAATGGAGATTATCTAACCCACCTTCGTTTTGCTGATGACATAGTCATTTTTGCAACTACCCCATCAGAGCTGCAGATTATGATCCAGGAACTTGCTGACAAGAGTAAAGAAGTGGGATTAAAAATGAACTTTCAGAAGACAAAAGTGATGTTCAATGCTTTTACAAGAAATGAAGATTTATCGATTGATGGAGAAAAGCTGGAGATAACAGACACATACGTTTATCTTGGACAGCAGATATCAAGTGATGGTCACATTGATGAAGAAATTAATCGGCGTACAAAACTTGCCTGGAGAGCTTTTGGAAGAAACAGCATAATTTTCAAGAGCAATATGCCATTATGTCTTAAAAGAAAAGTGTTTGATCAATGCATCCTTCCAGTGCTTACGTATGGTGCAGAGACGTGGACCTTAACTAAAAGAGACATACAAAGGCTGCAGACAACTCAAAGAAGCATGGAGAGGTGCATGCTTGGTGTAACCAGGAGAGATAAGAAGAGGAACTCGTGGATCCGAAAAATGACAAGAGTGGAAGACATCATGATCAGAGTTAAATCCCTGAAATGGCAATGGGCTGGACATACTGCCAGAAGGACAGATCATCGATGGACAGCCGGAATTTTAGATTGGATTCCAAGGGACAGGAAAAGACCCAGAAGAAGACCACATGGGAGATGGGTGGATGAAATTCGAAAGTATGCAGGGGTGACATGGAGGAGACTGGCACAAGACAGACCGTTGTGGAGGAAACTTGGGGAGACCTTCATCCAGCAGTGGATTGATAATGGTTGACAATGATGATGATGATGATACATGTATATTTGTCAATCATTGTAATGTTACAATGATTGTGACCTCATAGAATGTTTTTGAGGTTGTCTAAACAGATGACCTATAGTAGTATAGCAAGTTCAGTCTATATGGTCGATGTTTGAAAATCTCAAAGCATGTAGCAGGAGAGTTTCAACAGTATAGTTAGTAGTATGGTGATATGCACAAACTTGACCAAAGCAAAGTCTATGGTAGAGGATTTCATAATCAAAACTGTGACTTATTTGCAATTGGTTTCTCACTCATTGACAGTCACCTTCCTGCTCTTGAGAATTGGTGAATAAACTTGTTTGGTAAAATTTGTGTAGATAGTCTTGATTGTTCTTCATCAATAATCCTTGTCTGGAGATTTTTGAATATGTCACTCTATTTATGCTCTTCACTGCAGGAAAAGGAAAATAAACCACTTTTATTGCACTTTGTGTCAAGGTTTGATGAAGTTCTATTTACTTTCAGCATACAGAAATCAAATCACTGCATGCTTCTCCTTTTTGTTGCACATAATAAGTTGATTGGCTATGTTGACTCCAGTAGTGGTGACTGACACCTTGCTACCCTGGTGGCACTGCAGTCTAAGAGTTATCTTCCGACCATTCACATGAGAGGGCCTGGGTTTGTGTTCCAGATGAGGCCTGAATGGTGATCTTGTGTCTTACAGCATTAGCTCTCTCCCTTGCCTGGAACCAGTGACCCAAAATTAGGGATGAGTGGCTGCTTATAATCCCAAGAGTTTCTCACAGTGATCCAAAAAAAAAAAAAAAAAAAAAAAAAAAAAAGACACATCTCAAAACAAAACAAAAAGAAATGACACTTTTTTTATGGTCATTCCCCAGTATATCAACAATACAATATAGATATGTTTCATGCTTACAGTTGTGGGTTAATTTTGTTGGAAGCAAGCTTATAAAAATGTGTGTCATGTGATCAGAATATTTACACTGCATATGGAAGAGCAGCTAACAAGAAAGGACTCCTGCTGTGTGGTGTCATGGTCATGTGACAAATCTCTTTTGCCTAGTAAAGGCAGAGAATCTGCCCGTCCGTCAGCCTTTTTGATAAAAAAGTAAATTTTCCTTTCAAAGTAATATAATATCTGCACTGGAATAAAAACATCTTGACCAAAGTAATTGAAAATGTACTTATTTCTCAGGTACTTAGAATTTCAAGAATTTGCAGCAACAATTTGGATTTCAATAACCACATAAAAATCCTATTAAACAGTTTTCTAGATAACAAGATTCCAGCTCTTTTTATTAAAAGAGTATGAAGAAAAATCGTTCTGAATAGTAGAGTTAGGTTAGCAGATCTGTTTTAATTTCTTCACAGTTAATTAAATGATTCTGGCCAATGAAAGCCTTCTTGGAAGTTGGTCTGGAGGATGCATATTAACTAACAACAGGAACCTTTAGTGCTATGGACAGGACAGTCCTATTAAAAATAAAAATAAAAATAATACAAATAAAATCACACAAAAAAAGTATATAATTTGATCAAAAAATTAAATAAAAAATATATAAAAAGTAAGCTAGGTATTCTGTCTCTAAAATAGCTGACCTAAAAATGGTAAAACTTACGTTAAAATAAAAAGGCTACTGGTTGTGTCTGTAGAAGTACACTAAGGTACTTAAATACATGTAAAAATTATTAAATACACAACAAGTATATTTGATAATAATTTTCGTGTATTCTGGCGAGTTATTCTACTCTTTCTGGTCAAGCAGGTCTTGATTCTAAGTTTTGTAATTATTCTTGGAGGTTTTTCGCATGTTGCGTCATTTTATGCGGGGCAGACTTGGGACCTCCCCCACCTACTTGGGAGCTGCTGCGGTTGTTGGTCAGCCATTTTATGTCACTTTGTTGAGGACATAGCATTGTAAGTAAGCTCTTGCCTTTGTTCTTATGCATTTTTTCTGTCTTGTTTAAATAGCGTTTGTCAAAAGTGGAAATTATATATATTTTTTCTTATTAGGCATTGGTGCAAATTGCTTTTCTAACTTTTTGAGTATTCTCTTTCACTTAATATTGGAAATTGTTTGAGCAATTTGCTGTTTGCTAGACCTATGTGGTCAACGTTGCTTTTCGTAGTTGGATGGTGCAAAAAAACTTCATTATTATACACTTAAAGCAGTATAACTCTACCATCGGGATTAGAGGAAATGCTATCCCACACTCACCAAACCGCTTGGCCAGCGTGGTGAGTTATGGCTAAACCCCTCCAAAATGACTCCACAACTTAAATCTTGGCCCTCAGTCTCCGGCAGCTGGAATGTACCTGGCCAAGGCAGCGGCCAGTGCGACATGAAGGCGGAGGGTGCTAAGAATCCCCGGAGGACCGGACTAGGCTGCCATCTGATGCTGACCTTGGCTACATATAATGGACGGCTCCCTATCTTCTGATTCAAGGCTTCTTGAATTGGAAGAGGAACTACAAAGGATCAAGTGGGACATTGTCGGGCTAAGTGAGTTAAAGAGAAAAGGAGATCTCATTGAACTGAAAAGTGGACATCTCTTCTACTATTGTGGGACAGATACTGGCAGAACTAGTGGTGTTGGATTTATAATAAACAAGAAACTGAAGGATAAAGTTGTAGAAGTTGAAAGTTCCTCTGACAGAGCTGCACAACTCATCCAACTCTCGAGAAGATACCAGGCTCAGATTATTCAAACTTATGCACCCACCACAAGTCATCCTGCAGAAAAAATTGAGGAATTTTTTGAGGAAATTCGTCATCTAAATAATAAAGGTAAGCAGCACTTGAAGATAATTATTGGAGATTTCAATGCAAATATAGGGCAATGGCAACAGAATGAAACTTCAGTAGGTTAATTCGGTCACCGCAACAGAAACCAGTGTGGAAATACTCTTGTTGAGTTTGCAGAAGCAGAAGGGTTTTTCATCTTGAACTCCTTTTTCAAGAAAAAGCCACACAGGAAATGGGCATGGAGACATCCAAATGGGATGACAAGTGAAATTGATTTTATTATGTGTAACAAAAAATTCATCATAGAAGACTGCAGTGTGTTAAACAAGTTCAACACAGGTAGTGACCATAGATTGGTGAGATGTAAGATGCACCTTAACACCTAACTCGAACGTGGCAAGCTTATAAGACAAACAAAATGTGTTGACATAACCAACCTTAAAGAACACCATAATACCTTCAAGTTGGAACTGAAGAACAGATTCTCTGCTTTAGAAGGCCTAACATCAGAATAAGTGGATATTTCTGAAGTTAACAGAAAAGTAACCAAAGCTCTTATGGAAACAGCAACAAAATTAGCTGGGTCTAAGAACAAGTTGCATGTGAACAAATTATCAGGAAAAACCAAAATGTTGATGCAAAATAGAAAAGAGATGAGGACAACTAAAGAAGATGTGACTTCCAAAGTGGAATATATAGAGCTATGCAAGACAGTACGAAAAAGTATAACTGAAGACGTAAGGAAATTCAACTGTGAACTAGTGAGGAAAGCAATTGAAAACAACCAAAGCCTAAAGATAGCAACGGGACATCTCAGTAAGGGAAGAAAACAGATTACGGCACTGAGAAAAGAAGATGGTTCTGTAACAAGAAATAGAGGCGAAATTGTAACAAGAGTGAAAGATTTCTACTTCAAATTATATGAAAGAGATGATACATGCACTCCAGTCATCATGAAAGGTACCAGAGTACTTCCAGTCCTCCCAGCAGAAGTTGCACATGCAATCAAGAACATGAAGCGGGGAAAAGCTCCAGGAGAAGATGGAATTACTGTTGACATCATACAAAGAAGCAAGTGGAGAAATCGAAACAGTACTCGCCCAAATTTTCACTCGATGCCTCAATGAAGGGAAGATTCCTGAGGATTGGAACAACGCTACAATGATCCTGCTACATAAAAAAGGTGACATTGAGGATCTCAGGAACTACAGACCTATCAGCCTCCTATCAATGGTTTATAAAATATTCACTAAAGTTCTTTCACACCGTTTGAAGGTAACACTGGACATGGCTCAACCGAGAGAACAAGCTAGATTCAGGAGTGTCTACAGCACAATAGATCATATCCACGTACTGAGAAAACTAATTGAAAGAGCGAGGGAATATGAACTTCCATTGTGCATGGCTTTTATCGATTATGAAAAAGCCTTTGATTTGGTGAAACCATCAGCAGTTACAATGGCTCTGAAATCCTGCGGTATTGAAGATGCATACATTAATATTATTAATAACATCTATGAAAATGCAAGTGCAAAGATTCGGCTGTTTGAAAATACAACACACATAAAAATTGGAAAGGGAGTGAGACAAGGTGACACCATATCTCCCAAGCTCTTTAATGCCACTTTGGAAAATGTCTTTCAATCACTGAACTGGGAAAACCAAGGGATAAAGATTAATGGATATTATCTAACCCACCTTTGTCTTGCTGATGACATAGTCATTTTTGCAACTACCCCATCATAGCTGCAGAGTATGATCCAGGAACTTGCTGACAAGAGTAAAGAAGTGGGATTAAAAATGAACTTTCAGAAGACAAAAGTGATGTTCAATGCTTTTACAAGAAATGAAGATTTATCCATTGATGGAGAAAAGCTAGAGATAACAGACACGTACGTTTATCTTGGACAGCAGATATCAAGTGAGGGTCACATTGATGAAGAAATTAATCAGCGTACAAAACTTGCCTGGAGAGCTTTTGGAAGAAACAGCATAATTTTCAAGAGCAATATGCCGTTATGTCTTAAAAGAAAAGTGTTTGATCAATGCATCCTTCCAGTGCTTACGTATGGTGCAGAGACGTGGACCTTAACTAAAAGAGACATACAAAGGCTGCAGACAGCTCAAAGAAGCATGGAGAGGTGCATGCTTGGTGTAACCAGGAGAGATAAGAAGAGGAACTCGTGGATCCAAAAAATGACAAGAGTGGAAGACATCATGATCAGAGTTAAATCCCTGAAATGGCAATGGGCTGGATATACTGCCAGGAGGACAGACCATCGATGGACAGCCGAAATTTTAGATTGGATTCCGAGGGACAGGAAAAGACCCAGAAGAAGACCACATAGGAGATGGGTGGATGAAATTCGAAAGCGTGCAGGAGTGACCTGGAGGAGACTGGCACAAGACAGACCGTTGTGGAGGAAAGTTGGGGAGACCTTCGTCCAGCAGTGGATTGATAATGGTTGACGATGATGATGATATATACGTAATACACCAAGACAGTGCAAATTTCTTTAAAAAATACTGAATAGCAAGACCAAACATTACTAACCACTGGGATAAGAGAGGGATATAGAGCAATAGTAAGTCGTTCTCCGTGGCTTTGTCAAGGGCCAGTCACAGATAACACCCAACCAGGCTCTACAGAGACCTGAAAGTGTGGGTTTCTGTGAGAATCCAGTTTGCAAGGTAACGGCAATGAGCCAGCCTGAACCAGTAACAGCAAAAAAATAGTAAAAAAAAAAAAAAAATCCCACTAAAAAATAAGAATAATAATAATAAATAAAAATTAGTTAAAAAAGGGATTTTAAACAAAAAATAAAAATTTAGAACAAACACCCCAGATAAAGGACCAGGCATCGTCCGAACCCCTGATGCCTAAAAAACTACCAACAAAATAAAAAAATAATGAAAAGAATTTTAATTAAAAAAGGAAAACTTAATAGTGAAAAAACAAAAAACCCATTCAAAAACTAGACACTACCCACAGCAGACTAAATTCCACGAGGCCCGACCAACGCATCTGAATCGAAAAAATTACTTAGCAAAAGCTCAACAATAAACAAAGATGCTGATTACAAAGGAAATAAATTACAACCATCAAACATGAACCGTAATTATATATAAGCAAAACACAAAACCTAATGGTGAATAAGGATTAAAAAAAGTTACTTATTTACAAGAATAACCTATTGAGAAAAAAATAATCGTATTATGGAAAGAACAGAAGCACGTTAACACTGTACGATTACACCTAAAACGATGTGCGAAACCTAAAACCCGAGACAATAATCATCAACTGTTTTAGAAAACGAAGCGGGCAAGAAAGAGCACCTGAAACTAAAGATTAAATTAGAAAACCACACAAAGCAAATTATTAAACAAACCACTTTCCGTTTCTGCGTGCTGCTACCCCGTCTTACAAAACTAAAATGGATGCCACTCGTAGAGTAACGACCGCACTGCCATCTGCTGCTCAAAGGTTGCACAAAATTCCCAGTTAATTCTGAAGTTGCAGCCATGTAGTATAATTCCAAACAGTTTTTAGGTTAAAATTAACTAGCCAGAATACTTCAAAAATTCCAGTTGGGAACAACTAAAGCTGTTCCCAAATGTAGTTTAAAAGTATTAAAATACCCTAAGAACTGACATCCTTCCCCTTACTTTAATTGAATAATTTTTTTTTTTTTTGTAATTTTAAATATTTATACTTTTTTTGTATTTTCAACTATTATAAAACTTTTTTTGGTTTTATTTTTTGTAATTTTTAACTTTTTTTTTAATTAAAAAAGGGGTTGTGAGAGCCTGTTGGGTTCCTGAAAAGAAGAATGTAACCACATCCTCACCTAAACTTCTATGTTATAGCTTTCATTTAGGTGATTCATTCGGTTACAAGATTGCTAAACTAAAATAGGTCTGCAATCCTGACACTGTAGTTAGGTACTATTTTCCTTAGTGTGGCTTTAAGGAAAGGTTTCAGAACCTGGTTGGCAATAATCTGACTGATTAGAAAATGAACATTTTGAATAAAGTCTTTTTCCAAGCTGCAAATTCTAGACAATCTAAGGGCCTGCAAGATGAAATCGTTCTCAACCACCCTGCAAGAGATATTACTAGACCAATTTATGAATTTTAAAATTTTAAAACTGAAGTTACTTCTCTTATCATACAAGCTAATGACAGGGTTTCCATTATTAAGATTAATAATGGACAGGTCCAGAAAATCAAGTTCCTGGTTACTAGAATTGGTTTTAATTAACTTAAGGTAGCCTGAATAACTGGCAGGAAAATCAACCTCAAGCACTCCAGCACTATTCAAGCAGAGAAGGTCATCAATATACCTATAAGTGTAAAGATAGCTGTTACTTTTAGAAGGGTTGTTCTTAATAAATTGAAATTCTTTAAAGAACAGGAAAAGATTGCAAACGCTAGGAGAATGCGAGCAGCCCATGGGGTTGCCGTTCACTTGCTTATTTATAGAACTTGTTGCAGAAAAGGATGTAATTAATTTTGATACAGCAATTTAACAAAATGTTCCATTGTCTTTCCAAAATAATGTCAGAGATCTTAAATTCCTTAAAAATTAATTTAAGGGTTTGAATAATATTATCTGTAGGGAGGCTGGTATATAAATTTTCAAAATCATAGCTATCAACATTTGTAGGCTTGAGAGTAAGGATATCAGAGATAACTTCTGCATTGCTATTAATAATCCAAAAATTCTCTACTACTGAAATTAGTACAAGACTTAACTTGACTTAGAACCTGCTTTAAAACTGATTCAAAAATTTATCTATTGCTTTCTTGTGACTTTTGGTTCTACTAGCTATGAACCTAAATTTCACCGGTTCCTTATGGAATTTTGCAGTGGCAAAAAAATAAGGAAATTCATATATATGTATATATTCCATTCAGGATGCCAAGTCAACAAATTTTGCGGCCGCCCTGGTGGCGCAGTGGTCTAAGCAATGGCCTCTGATCATTCGTCCGAAAGGGGTCCGGGTTCGGATCCCGGTGAGGCATGGGGATGTTGTGTTTGTCTTACGGCACTGGCTCTCTCCCTTCCCTGGAACCAGTGACCCTAAATTAGGGACGAGTGACTGCTTATAGCCCATTGAGTTGCTCACGGTGGTCGTTAAACCTTCAATCAAAAAAAAAAAAAAAAAAGAATTTGCGACTGTGACAAAGAAAATTGTGTATGTCATCTGCTTATTGTTAGGCACACATATTTTACTCATCACATAATGTTATGGTCTTTATGTTTTTATTAAATGAATTAATAGTCTTCAAGATATCTATTCATTTGTCTTATTTTTCTTACTACCTTGGTGTTCTCACTCATTCGACTGAAAAATTTTGGTCACGAGAGTATTTCGTAGAAATCTTGTTATGATGCACACGCAAATATATTGCTAAAGCTGTCAAAGGTAACATTAAAGGGGGTTTTATTTATATATATATGTATAAGCCATGTAATTAAAGAATTTATTTTTAGTGAAAAATATTTTTCCTAACATCAACAAATTTATCATTTAGACCCATCACAAAATCATTTCAAAATTTGTTGTTATTGTTTGTTTGTTTGCTGTGAATGCCTGTCAGGTAGAATTTGTGATATCAGTTTACTTGTGCATTCGATATTGTCAAGTAAAAATTGTGATATCAGTTTATTGTGTGTGCATTCAATTTTCTTGTTTTGTTTTTGAGCTTTTCATTTTATAACTAAACATTGCTAAGTACATAGAGTGTGCATTTAATCCAATTTTTCCATTTTTTTCTTTTCTTTTTCAGTCATCAGAGAACTTTCATTTTAGAAGTTATGGGAAGGCACTGTGGGTGAGTATTCCAGTTTCTTCAATAATATTTTTAATAGTGTTGGACAAGAGGGTGTATCATATAGCATAGTGTATATGACAAAATGGAAAAGTTCTTTTGCACCTTTTTTCAGTGAGCTTTCCCATTCATATTTTATTTATTTTTATATCAACTGAATTAAAGTATATAAAGCAATTTATATTATTTCAAAATAAAGAAACCATAAAAAGTTTACTTTTATATTATACAGTCAACTCTTGATAGCTCAAACTGTGATAAGGCAAAATTTTTGATAACTCAAAAAAATGTAAAGTTTCCTGCATGTCCCACGTGCATAATGTTTTCTCGATAACTCAAAAAAATTTCACACCCCCTTTGGATTTGACTTGTCAAGAGTTTATTGTTCTGAAATTTTGTTATCTCATAGAAATTAATGAGTGAACCTTCTCAAATAGCATGGCATGCATACAAACATATTATTTTCAGTATAGAAGCACCTTCTTTCACTGTTCCTCATGAAGCCATCTTTTCAGAAACTTGAATTTTCATCACCCTGGAGCAAGAATTGAGCCCACATCTCCTGATTTTCGTTTAAGTGTGCTACCATTGCACCACTCAGGACAACCAATTTCCAAGTTATAGTAGCTTAGAAATTTGAACTTCAGATTTGCACTATTTGAATAATGGAAACCTGAAATAAAAGTTAAATATGCCTGCCATGTGTTTCAAAAGATTCATAAAGATTCATTCTTCATTAATTTTTAAGTTGATGGTACATAAAGGACTGGTGATCATGACCTGGGTCCATTTCTGATGATCAGCAACACTACAGAAAAACATCAGAATACTTTGAATAACTCAAATCTGGGATCATTTATAAAATTGGCCTTTGTTACTTGAGTCTGCCAGAGGCAGTAGTTCATCAATGAATGAATTCACATCTTCATTCATTGAACTACTGCCACATCTTCCAAATTTGTACAGTAGTTCACGTTCTCATGTCTACTCACTTGCATTATGCAATAGCATAGCCAGAGACTATGCTATTTCAGTTTTGTTTTCTCAAATTACTATTAAACGAACATTTTGTTTGTTGGAGGCGGAAAAAAGTATTTCTTCTGAATAAAAAGGGAAATTTCGTTTCTTATAAATACAACATAACCCCCTGTGGTTGGTAAAGAAGATTGTTAAATGTTTAATGTCCTGATTTTTTCTGTGTGAAATTTCAGCAAAAAAACTAATACATAGTTTTGTATCATGTAAATACAGGGTAATTCAAAATGATTGCTCCAATTAGAAATAAGAATACCTGGTTTATGAACATAGATAGAGAGATCACATTGTTGCACAATAAAGAACAAAGTTTAGAATTTTGTTTCCATACCTTACAAATTTTTTATGTGACTCCCCTGGGTCACACGGGCAACATCTAAACAGTAATCCATTTCACGCCATACATTATGAAGCATGTCTGTAGTCAATGATGCCAGTGCTAGCTAAAGGTGCATCTTTGGTTCTTGCAGTGTTCTCAGCAAAGTCGGTGCATACACATGGTCATTGACATACCCCCACATAAAGAAGCCACAAGGAGTAAGGTCCGGAGACCTGAGGGTCCACTTGCAGAAAACTCTGTCATCCTGTCCACAATGACCAATCCAACAGTTTGGAAGGATTAGAAAGACCGTACCATTTCGGAAGGCCATAGCAACGCAGCAGTAGGTTCCAATGAAATTCTGAACTTTCTTCTTTTATGTATAGGATATCAGCTGTCTATTTATCTTCATAAACACGTTATTGCCATTTGTAATTGGGCAATCATTTTGAATTACCCTGTATAAAATGGCATAAAAGTTACAGAAATAAAAGGTTTGAGATTTTTACCATAAAGTGTAGACGAATTCAGTGAGCCTGCCTCTGCTGCATGGTGGCCATGTAGCTGATCCACTGCAATAACTGCCATCAGTCTCAATGATAAGCTCAGTAAGCTTCAGCCACTGTAGGAATGCTTGCAATTGCAGCCTAACCCAACCACAGAGCTCTACATCCATTATTGAAAATTGGGGAACTGGTCATCTTTGGAATCCTTTCCTATAGGAAAAGAATGTTTGTAGGCCCTCCTTTTAACAGGAAAAGAATGTTTGTAGACCCTCCTTTCAACAGGAAAAGAATGTTTGTAGACCCTCCTTTCAACAGGAAGAGATTGTTTGTAGACCCACCCTCCTTTCAACAAAAGAAGGGTCATGAACTTTCTTTTCCTGTAGGAAAAGATTCAAAAGATGACCAGTTCCCCAAATTTCAATAATGGTGGTGGGTGGAGAACAGCCACCATCCAGCTTGACATGGGCTCCATGAGGTGTCTGTACAGTTATGGTGGGATCTGCATCAAAGCTGCTTGTATTGTAGTTGACAGTTCTGGTATGGAGCAGGGTGGTGTGTCCAACTGGCTAACCTTATGTTCTACAACATCCCACATAAGTTGAGATCTGGTGAATTTGGGAGCCATTTGAGATTACTCATCTTCCTCTCTACTCCTCCCTGAAGCTGTCTTATGTTATCTCCTCTCTAAAACCAGGTTATCTTGTGTTATCACTAATTCCTCCCATCCCTCTGTGCACACCACATCTCTTCACCTATTAGTCAGATATGTACTCTTTTTGCATTGGGAAGCCTAAAATTTGACGGTAGTGATCCTTGCCTTTGGATCTTTTTCTAATGTATAACTTTACCACTAGGGTATGTAAATGCAGGTGTCGTGAAATTTAGGATATATTTTATCCGGTAACATTACTTATAAAAATCAGATTAAAGCAATTTTTTTTTTCATGTACCTTTTAGGATGAGGAATAGTTTGTACACAATTTCTTCTTCAAATGATGCACTGTTTGTCTCCCTGCTTGGAAGTGCAAATGTTTATTACATTTTGTTTAATATTTATGCTTATAAAAGTCTGATGTGAAAAATACTTTTTGCATCAGATAGAGTTCGTACTGCAGAATGTTTTGCATGTAACATCTAGTTTCGATTGAAATTCTGGCCTATGAACAACATTTTCGTAAAAGAAAACTTGCAGAAGTTGGGAAATAACAAGAAGAAGAGGGAATGGACACTTGCGAGTGAATGGTAACACTGCATGCGGTCATCGTCCTGAAGAAGGATAGGGATCCTATCTAAAAGTTTGACAAAATTTAACATAATTTTGTATTTATTTCTGAATAAAACCCCTAATAACTTTCTAAGTTTTCTAGTTTCATAGAAGGAATAGCCATGACTTCACTTTTATCTAATTTTTGTTAACCAACAGATTTGCCACTATGGGGCATAAGTGCATATTTCTGTTTCTGACTTATTCGCAGCAGTATCATGCTATTAAAAACTCGATTGAAACTTCTTTTTTCAGTTTGATACTGCTCGCAATGGAAATTTTCTGTGCTTTTTTTTTATTTGTTTGTTTGACAGTATTCTTGGTGAGGAATTTTTTCCATACAATTCCTAATTTTTCTTAATAGACAGTTTCGTCACTAGAGGGTGCAAGTGCATATTTCTGTTTGCAGCTGAATCTGTGCATCTAAACATCCGATTGAAGAAATTCCTGTTTGGTCATACACCACTCATTGCGAAAACATTTTGTGCTCATTTTCTGACCATACAAATACACCATTAAGTAGCTAGGGCATGCAAATATGAAATCCTTTTTCTTAATTAATGTCTTTTCTTCTAAAAGTCTGATTTCAATCTTTCAATATTTGATGCCTTTGATTTCATGGAATATTTTGCAAATATTTTTGGTTTTTATATGGTGCACAATTATGAAGTGTGTATTTGTTTGTGCAACTGTATCTCCAGTTCTAAAAACCCAGAGAATTTTTTTTTTTTTTTTTTTTTTACTGTTACCATTAATGGAAAATACTGCAAATATTATCCCTTTTTAATAATGCATAGATTTTTTCTTGCTAGAGGTATATAGGAAAAACTTTTTCCCACTATCTCTTTATCTAGGTCATAGCTGAAAAATTCTTTAACCATCGCTTTTTTAGTAAAGAATAGTTCTCATGTATTTTCACAATTCTACTGCCATGGGGCATTGGGCTGTATTTCTGTTTGAAAATATATTTTTGATTCTAAAAATGCCTTGGAAAAATCCTTTTTGGTAGGATGCTCTTCACTATGAAGAGTATTTTGTTTCCTATCTTCAAATAACACATAGCTTTACTACTAGGTGCTGTAAAGCTATATCATGTTTTCGTCCATATTGCTTCTCTTAATCATTCAATTTGGATATCCTTCAGCATGAGGAAAGTTTTTGCTCAATTTGTAAATTTTAGTCAGTGTATTTCCACCGGTAGTGGGCTTTCAAGTAGACCTTTCTATTTGTTAATGTTTCGTTGGCTGTGTGCAGGAATCCAATTTTTACTTTTTTTTTTTTTTTTTTTTTTTTTTTTGTAAGCTGTATCATTTACACAAAGAACACTGCTTACATTGCATATTTTAAATAATGCGCAGTTTTTCCATTACACAGCGTAAATTCTTTTCTGAATTCTTTTTTTTTTCAAAAAATCTGCTTGGAAATATTATTTAGCTGTTGGAAAAGATTCAAAAGATGTGCTCATTGCACCCAAGAGTTCAGTGTAATCTTTCTTGTTTTGATTGCGCAAAAAAAAAAAAAAAAAACAGTTTTGAATTTTAAAAGTAATTTTAAGTGCACTTGGTATTTTTTTTTAGAAAGTTTATATAATACCGCGACTTTTTGAATTCTATATTATTTTTTTCTCGGCATAATATTGGCTGTCATTATTGATGGAAAGATTATGGTTTCCATAGTCTAAGTGAATTAAATAATTTTTGTTTTTAACGTAAATGCATATTTATTTTAATTTGTCAACAAGTGTTCTAAAAGTGAATATTATTAATATTTTTATTTATCCAGGTACTTGGCTCTTGTAGGTGCCTTGGCTAGTGAAGCAGATTTTGTGTTTATTCCAGAGTGGCCACCTGAGCGAGACTGGCCAGAGACACTTTGCAGGAAATTAAAACAGGTGCAACAAAAATATTTGTATTATTTGCATTTTTATATTTATTTAGTTTTTGTTTGGAGATTGTGTACTAATCAAAGTGAGTTGATCTCTCATGAAGCACTGCAAGTAAAGACGATTCTGTTGTATTATTTAAGAGTTGTCGACAGTACATACATATCCCTTAGCTATTCTCAAAGATTCAGAGCTTAGCTCCAGAAAAAAATACAGACAACCAGATAAATTTTTAACTGATTATTTATTTACTGTTGCCATATCAAACTTCTCCATTTACAGTGATCTTGACACACAACACAGGCTTTACTGACATCCATCATACGATGTACACAAGACCTTCTATACTTCATACTCATAATCTTTTTCTCATGCAGACACCCCTGAATCTGATCCTCTTATGACTTCCTTGGCTTTCCTCTGCCTTTCCTTCGTGCCACTTATGCAAAAAAAAAAAAAAAAAAAAAAAAATTCTCATCACTCATTTTTTCAACATGACCAAACTGCCGAAGAATATTGGTCTCCACCTTGCTAACAACATTTTGCTTCACATTACACAACTGCAACACATCTTCATTCCTCACACGATCAGAACATGTCTTGCCACAACCCCCCCTCCCCATAAGTAGCGCATTTCTCCAGCACACAAACTTTCAAAAAATGTTTTATTCTGAGCGAAATTTACAGGGAACGAAGGCGGTAGGCGGCATGTGCCTTTACAATGCCTGAAATCATAATAACAGGAGTCAGATATATACAAAGTGTGTGCAATTTACATTATGCAAGGGGTATATACAATGCAAGTGAAATAGATGAGCGGACTACAAAACATAATTACTGTAGTATGTATTCAAGAAGTGCACTATTTACAGTATGAGAGGTGTATATATACAGCGAATGCGCAAGTTACAGTATGAAAGGTGTATATAAAATACAGTGCTAGTGAGATAGATGAGTGATGATACAACATAAGTGCAACAGTGCAGGGTGTGATAATGGAAAAGATATACGTGAGACTGAATAAATGTACAATTTAGGCAAAGTACATACAGATGTGCGTGAAGCCATATAGGAACAGGTAACGAACTATGTGCAGCAAGTGAGATATACATACAATGCATGACTCCTATGTTTCTTCTGCAGTACCCAGGGTTTCACTGCCATACATCAGAGTAGGGACAATTACACTCTCACACACAGCCATGCGGGACTCTCTTGAGAGCCCATCATTCCTGTGAACACCTCTTAAAGCAGCTATGGCTTTCAATTAAGAATTCACTCGCCTACTAATTTCATCATCCTATTTGTTCTGTCTGTCAAACATGCTTCCTAAATACACAAACTCATTCAGCTGGTCAATCACGATGCCATTTATACTTATATTGCATTCAGTGTTGCCATTTATACTTATATTGCATTCAGTGTTAACAGTTCCTCACTCAAAAACCATAACTTTAGTTTTTCCCTTATTTATACTCAGTTTGAATTTCATGCAAACTTCGTACATCCGGGTCAATATACTCTGCAACTCACTTTTGCTTTCTGCCAAACAGGACAGTGTCATCAGCATACAGCATTCTGCACACACGGAGACCTTACTTAGCACTGAAGGCTAAGTAAGGTCTTCATAGTTGCTGAAGGCTAATTTAAGTAAGACCTAGTTATATCAGACATCCAACAAGTGCCCACCTCCATGTTAAAGCTGTTCTGAATTTCTGCAATTTCTGTAGTGAAATTTCCTTCTGTGAATTTCTGTCAGCTTTGTGTTCAAAATATGTATTAAAAAAAAAGCAAACATTTGACACTGAGAGAAAAACTGAGTGAAAGAGAAAAATAGCAGTGTGTGAGATTTAGCAGCAGACTTCAGAAATACTCATGTGATTTTTTTTTTTTTTAAATGAAGGTGAAATTTTGAAATCATAGGAAGAAAACGGTAACCAATGAATTAAAGAGAGCTTTTCCTAAAACTGAGGATTTATCTGTGGCCACTGTTACTTATGAGTGCTTTTGTCATGCTAGAGGTATCAATAGCCCTCCTTTATCTAAAACTTTCATTTCTGAAAAAGCCTTGAAATTTATGAAAGAATTAGGATTATGGAATTCAGAGCCTTTTGTGAATAGTTGGATAAGATTCTAGCTCAGCACAATATCATTTATAAGAATGTCTGTGGTGAATGTTCTTCAGTGCTAAACATTGTCTCTTATTGGAAACTCAAACAGTTTTACATAAAATGTAAGATGAAAAAATACATATATATTATTTTTATATATATATATATATATATATATAGGGCAAATTTCCAAAGAAAGGCTTGCTGCTATGTTATGTATGAACATGATTGGAGATTTTCTGAAGCCTTGCATCATCATAATTTTTTTAATGCAGTTTTAAAAGCAGGAATGTTAGTATGCTTATATGTGCATTATCAGGCAAATGACAAATCATGGATATCTAGGAATCTGATGGTTGAATAGCTTTCAGCATTTGACAAAAAAAAAAAAAAAAAAAAACATCTGAAGTGAAAGGTAATCTTATGTTTGGACAATGCCTATGTCTCACCCACATGTTATGCTATAAAATACCAAATGAGTCTTTCTTGTCTGAACACAACATCTGTCTGCTAGCATTTTTTTTAAAAGTCACTACCATAAAAGAGTGACAAGGCACCTTTTGGCTAAAATACTCATAGAAGCAAAATTGGCAGCTCTTCTTTTAGGCAGTGTCAGACTCTTGGATGCTATTCTTTGAATTTCATCTGTCATGAAAAAAAAAAGTGAAATAACTGTGATACAGAGTGTAGCTGCATTTTGAAAGCACACCTTTTATCCATAGAAATGCCATTCTCCATGGTAAGCAAATTTGGAGCTGCTGTTGATCTTCATTTAGAAGAATTTCTAAGATCCTATGAAGACTGCACTATAATTTATGAATCTGTAGCAACTGAAAATGAGTCCATTTAGTTTCTTGACCTTATTGCTTTTGTAAAAAATGCCAGCATAGGAAAGGACATGGGCACAGTAGAAACTGATGATGACACTGACAATAGAGGTGGAAAAAACCACTAAGGGTACTTTTAAGTATGCAAGAAGATTAGGGAACTTTAATGATCCTAATGGATTGAAACTGCTCAGGTAGAAATTCATTTAGAAAAAAAAAAGTAGCAAAAGAATGTAGAAAGCAAACAGCAACGTGAATTTTCTGCAGTCTTACGAAAAGGTTATTGTAAATTTGGAATATCAAGTGCTCAAATGTTGCATTGCTTTAATAGTTCTTTTTGTTGCATGTATTTTCCAATAATAGACACTTCCTAGTACATGTTGAACATCCCTTATCTGAAAATCCCTAAAACCTCCGAAATCTGAACCTTTTTTGAATGCTGGTGTGACAGCACAAATGGAAAATTCCAGAAGGCTCTCAGGCACTACACAGGTCTTAGTGCACCCCAACATTCATGATATGGGACCTCAGGTTCCATGGGTGGGACTCTGACATTCCACTCTGTTGTAGCATTGAGCAAACCAATTCTTTCAGTTCGACTCACTAAAACAATTTGTTCACATTGGCTCATTCATTTACACTTCTGATAAACAGTTTCTGAAAGGAATGAATCTTGTGAGTCAGATCCATTGGTGTCATTTGTTGGCTCTTCTGGTGAACAATATCTGCAGGGAATGACTTGTGAATTGGTTCTGAGTTGGATCCATTTGCATCATTCATTGACTCTTCTGATGAACAATTTTCATAGGAAATGACTCGCATGAATCAGTTTTGAGTCGGATCTGTTTGCGTCATTTGTTGACTCTTTTGGTGAATGATTTCTACTGGAAATAACTCTTGCAGATTATTTCTGAGTTGGATCTGTTTGTGTCATTCCCTAACTCTTTCAGGGAATAATTTCTGCCGAGAATGACTGTTGCAGATTGGTTTTGAGTCTGATCCCTTTGTTTCATTCATTGACTCTCCCATTGAATGATTTCCACAGACAATGACTGTCATGAATCAGTTCAGAGTTGGATCCAATTGTGTCGTTCGTTGACTCTTTTAATGTAATACAATTTTCAATTTAACTTTATTTTTAAGTCATTTGGAATATAAATTAATTTAGTGTTTAGACTTGGTTCCATCCCCAAGCTATCTCATTATACCTATAGGTGTACCCATATGCAAATAGTTCAAAGACTGAAAAATCATTAACTTGAGATGCTTATGGGATACTCAACCTGTAGCAGGCAATTTGCTGTTGCCATCCCAGTGGCACAGTAGTCTAAACACTAGCTTCAGATTATTCGTCCAAGATGGGTCCGGGTTTGAATCCCTGTGAGGCATGGATGTTGTGTTTGTCTGGCAGCACTGGCTCTCTCTCTTCCCTGGAACCAGAGTCCCTAAATTACAGACGGACAACTGCTGATAGCCCATTGAGTTGCTCACAGTGGTTGTTAAACCCCGAAACAAAAAAAAAAAAAAAAAAAAAAAAAAAATAAGAATTCCTCAGTGATAGCGAAAGATAGATTTGAGATACAAGACTGAGTGGGAAAGAAATCTAATTTTTGAAACATAATCAAAAGCCCAAAGATCATTACTTCAATTTGTAAGCAAAATGCATCATAAAAATAAGCATTTTGCTCATTTTCAATTTTTTTTTTTCACCTAGTGTGCTCCTGTTTGTTGGCCATTGAGAAAATAAAAAGAAAAGGTAACTAATGACAGCAAGTTCTGTAAAGCAGCATTGCTCTATATGATGAACAGAAGTTTTGCATTTTCACTGTTGTGTTCTAAATGAAACATACTTACCTATAGATGGCTATTTGTTGCACTGTATCCTAGGTTGTACTCTAAAAAAAAATTGCATAAATAAAACGGATGAAATAACAAAAAGTTCACAAGAAATTTCACATTTATTAATTATGATACTGTGGCAGCACTTTTTAAAGAAATGCATGTGACTTGAACCTTTTGCTCTTATCAAGAAATTGTTCAACTGACAATCTCAAAGACATGACAAAAATGTAACTAGTTGTTATGAATGTTGTTTATTTTGAACAGAAATAATAGCATTCAGTAATCAGTTATCCTACCAATGCCCCTTATTGTTTCAGAAATGCATTTTTGTACAATTGAAGCCACATTTTCAAGAAAAGTTGCATATTATACCAATTTTTTGTCAGCTGCTCCATTTACTTCTAAAGCACTTGAGCACCATTGGTGTTGACAGTTTTACAATGATGTTCCAAACATCTTTTGTGTGAGTAATTGATGACCATTTTGTTATATCTTTTGTGTTTGACAACTCACAAGCTTTTCATTCCACCTGATTATCTACTGAAATATGCATAAATTGTATATTAGATCACATCAATACCATTGGCATTCATCAGATTGATATAGGTTTACTTTTTTCATCACTTTGTAAAATTGCTGGTCACTGGCTTTTCTAAGTCCTATGAGCATAAAACTCAGTTTTAGCTTCATTTCTCAATGCAAATAACTGAGGTCTGTGAGATGTCTTGTAAAGAGCATCTTTGGCAGTGCTTTTAAGACTCCTGTTAACAGTATTTCTGGAAACCTAACATCAAGACTGATGCAAAATCTTTCTGATACTAAGATGTTGAATTGAGGATGACCTGAGAATTTTTCTGTCATCTCAGGAGTTAATCATCTAGGTCTTAGTCATCAGATTTGTATCGTAGATTTTCAATTTAGTGATAACTTTATAAATTTGAAATCAAAATCTGCATAACCCCAATGCTATTTTGGCTACTGTGAAACCTCTGGCACTTATAATCCAAATACATTTACCTCTTTGGGTAACTGCTGAGACTAGGAAAATATTGAATTCAGACTAAGACTTTATTTTTTTATCCTTATTGCCTCTTTTCATTTATTTGAATGTGTGACCTGTGAATTGAGTTGTATTAAAATGT
This sequence comes from Macrothele yani, assembly GCA_039090855.1. Lineage (NCBI taxonomy): Eukaryota > Metazoa > Arthropoda > Arachnida > Araneae > Macrothelidae > Macrothele > Macrothele yani. The sequence continues at coordinate 129,181,440 of CM077011.1, read as the reverse complement.
ATTGCTGAATTTAAGAAAGTTGCCATTAGTGAAAAACTAAACGTTACTAAAGTGTTCTGCTTTGCATTATTTTTAACTTATATTTAGGAACGTGATGCTGGCCAGAGGTTGAACATTATTTTAGTTGCTGAAGGTGCAATGGACAAAGATGGAAATCCAGTTACTGCTGAGCAAGTAAAGAAAGTAAGTATTAACAGAATGCTAGTTTGTTTGTGTGCGTGCGTGCGTGCGTGCGTGCGTGTGTGTGTGTGTGTGTGTGTGAGATTTATTGATATAGTAGCACCAAAAATTCATACCTATATTTAGGTTTTAGTCTCTCATTCACTAACCTATGAAATCATGCTTGAACTTCATGTAAATTAAATTACCAACTCACAGCAAATATTGTGAAGAATGTAAGTTCAATGTGTCAGGCCCCGCTGAATTCAATCTGCCACTAGGCCTTGCGGAATCAGAATCTCTCAAACGGGCCTGACATAGGTTCTTTTGAGTGCCGTCGAGTTAAATTCGATCGTTGAAAAAAACTGGAACATGCAGTCAGTAATCACTTCAGCTCACGAAAATGAATAACTCCAATAACAAGTCCTTGGTTAGACGAAACAAAATTTGATAGCTGAAAGAATACGTTCCGTTCGATTGGCTATCTCCACGTGCCAACAGATTTACAGATAGCGAACACTTCACTATCTCACAATATCCTGGAAGACCCCTCGCCACGTGGACTTGTGTTGTTCCGTCTAAAACACCGGCCGATCTCTTATCAGCGAAAAACAAAAAACCCCAAGAGGTCTAATCGACACTCTGTGCTTTAACACACGACGTTCAACCCGTGGAAGGTGAAACACAAAAAGCCTCCTTAGCAAACGTGTCTCTTCCTTTTATATTCTTATCTTCCCCCCCCCTTCCGCATGTGGAAATCCTTTTGGTGTGGAGTTAGCCATTCACCGGAAGTGGTGACCTTTGACTTACACATCAGACCCGGTCGCGGTCGACGGATCTTGCTAGTCGCATGCTTCGTTCGGTTACATAATTCAGCTTACGAAGGAAATGGGGCCACGTGCCAACACGTGCATTTGAATTTACATTACATTGCCTTTTAAATGAGAAATAATTACAGAAAACATTACTACATGGAAATAATTAGTGGGGCCCGACTCCGTCACCTTACACAATGTATGAAAAATGCTAGTGAATGTGAACAGCACAAACATGAATGCCTTTTAATCATAGTGAAAATCCACACTGTCTTGTGAGTTTCTTTGTGCTACCAACTGAGCTTGTCATCATCTCTATTCTAAAAAAAAGTAACTGCTGCCACCACTATTTTTAAAATTTTGTGACACTCACACTTTTCTAGCTCGCAGCGCAAAAAGTATTGAACACAAAAATATGAAATTTACATCATTTGTAAAGAATCGTTTGGAGAACATGCTGAAATAAACTGTTTTTCGATTCTGGCGATACTTCAAGAGCTATTGTATTTCAAAGTTAAGGTAAGCAAAAAGTGCTATCAGTTTACGTTTTGGGCACTAACAGCAACAGAACCACGAAACTTTGTAGGCATGTGAGCCATGGCCGAATTTTTGCACCGCATCACCTTTTTTGTACTCTTTCCAATTGTAGGTTGAAGAAGCTTATATGCTCCAGCTTTGTCCGTCTGTCTGTCTGTCTGTCTGTCCGTCCGTCTTGCCGCACGATAACTCGCGTCAAAATGGTTTGATTTCGATGGTTTTGGTATGTGGTAGGGTACCACCTGGGAACAAACCCTATTGAAAATGGACAAAATGGGGTCAAAGGTCAGGACATAGGAGCAGGATCCGTTGCCAGGACATAGGAGCGGGAACTTGCATAAAAATTGTTCGATTTCGATGAAATTTTCGAATGTGGTTCACCTTGAAATTAATTCTATTAAAAATGGGCGAAATGGGGTCAAAGGTCAGGACATAGAAGTGGGATCCATTCCATTGCCCTTATGCGTCATAACTTGTGTAAAAATGTTTCGATTTCAATGAAATTTTACTGTGGTAGGGGACAACCTGGGGACGAATTCTGTTGAAAATGGGCGAAATGAGGTCAAAGGTCAGGACATAGGAGTGGGATTTATTCCATTGCCCTTATGCATCATAACTTACATAAAAATGCTTTAATTGTGACAACTGTATCATGTTGTTCCAAAGGTACACTGAACCGGTTCTGTTGAAAATGGGCGAAATGAGGTCAAAGGTCAGGACATAGAAGTGGGATTTATTCCATTGCCCTTATGCATCATAACTTACATAAAAATGCTTTAATTGTGACAACTGTATCATGTTGTTCCAGAGGTACACTGAACCGGTTCTGTTGAATATAATTGAAATGGGGTCAAAGTTCAGGGCACAGGAGCGAGATTTATTCCACAGCCATTATCCTCATAACTTGAGTAATGATTTCAGGTATGTTGGAAAGTGTATCATAATCAATGCATTGCATGATTTTAGTAACTTGTTTGAATTTCGATTTAGTTTACAAGAAATTAAATTTTTAAATTTCACAAAATTCTCTATTTTGTGATGGGATCCATTTTAAAAAATGGATATATGGCAAAGTGTAAATCATAATGCAATGCAGTTTTTATAGCATAAACTCACAACTATCATCCCTCTTTAAAAAAAATTAATTAAAAATCCTTTTCTGGTTTTTAAGCTTTTTTTAAAGATGCAAAGGAAAGGAACAAATGGCTTCCTGTCTTCAGTGGTAACCACACAGGAAAGTTCTGGTCCTGTGACCTGCTGCCATGGCGATGCAGCTATTTTTAGCTCTCTCTTCTCAGTGGGTGAAAGGACAGGCTACAATCAAACTGGTAATGACGCAATGCTTAATGATGTAGCGATGCTTTTAAAGTTCGGCGTTTTCTGCCGGCTAACATGAATACCTATGTAAATATAGGCTTTTGACTTGCACTTTCCTAGCTTGCAGTGCAAAAATTATTGAACAATTGGGAGAACATTTTCATTTCATCAGATAGCATCACCAGAAAGAGACAATCTAACACATTGGTCGACAATTTTCACAAAATGATGTTTGCAAAGCTCTGACATTTTTGCTGTGTTTTTTTAACTATGCCACTTTGAAGGAAAAAACAATCGGTAGATAACAAAAAATTAAAAGAATAAAATGATTATATAAAACAGAATTTGCAGACATGAAGATGAAGAGTTAGAACAGACACATACTGCTGATAGGGCCGAAAATATGTCAGAACGTCAATGATTTAAAAAATTACTCTACATATCTTATTTTATCCTGTCATTATTGACGGGCTTTCACCTAGTGCTGAAAACAATAAGTATCTTCTAGGGTTTTGTGGGAGCATGAAACATAATTTGAAAAAAAAAGTGCCACCCCGTTTGCACAGTGGTGTAAGCAATGGCTTCTGATCATTTGTCCAAGATGGGTCCGGGTTTGAATCCCGGTGAGGCATGGATGTTGTGTTTATCTTACGGCACTAGCTCTTTCCCTTTCCTAGAACCAGTGGCCCTAAATTAAGGATGGGCAACTGCTTATAGCCCACTGAGTTGCTTACAGTAGTCCTTAAACCTCTAATAAAAAAAAAAAAAAAAAGATGATGCAGCAAAGTGGTTATTTTACTGACTGAAATGAACAGATGTTAACATAACAAGCAGTAATGCTTGTTATTACTGCTTGTCCAGATGGAGCAAAAATTAAAAGATTGTAGTATGCATTTCATACTATCTTATTCTGTTCTCCATGTTATATTTTGTGTGAGAAAAAAGACTTTCTGATTCAGTGCTTTTTTATTGGAAGAATTCTATCCATAATATTTCAAAGCAACTAACAAATTTTAGGTTAGGCTTACCTAGTTTCTTGAACTTGGGCTGATTTTCCTTCTTCAGATCTTTGTGCAATATATAAAATAATTTGAATGATCACAGATATTTGTATAAGATGAGTAAAATTATTTTTTTGCTGTTTGGGTTTAAAACAAAAATTAGATCATTTTATACTCATATATAAATTCATAAGAATTTTGTATACAAATTCAGAGATCAATTGAAATCTCTACAATATTCTAAAACATTCTGATTTTTGTTTTTTAAACCTGAACTTTTGAACAATTTGTTGTAGTTAATTTTCATTTTAACCAAACTATGAAAAAGTCATTTTATATATGAATATCTGCAATCCGTTCGAAGTATTTTATATAATGCACAAAGATAAGAAGAAGGAAAATAAAGTCAAGTTCAAGACACTAGGTAAGCTTAACCTCAAATTTTTAGCTGCTTTGAAGTATTATTGATTGAATTCTTCCAATATAAAAGGCACAACATTCAGAATATAGCCTCTTCTTTCCCTAACAAAATGTAACGTAGAGTACAATACTAGATTCATACAAGTATAATATATCATGTATTGTATTTGCATACTTTTGTGTGTGTGTGTTCAAAAATGAAGATTTTAATAGTATCCAGCACTCAGAACATATATGAGCAATATGAAGAGAGAGGAACAAATAGACATTATGTGGATAGACTCATCATTCATACATTTTTTTTTTCTTGGAAAAGGCTGCTTTAAAATTTATCCAGTTCTCCGAAAAAAGTGCATTTGTGTGTGAGAGAGACAAGCACAAACATGCACCATCAGGAGGTTCATTCATTTATTCTTTCATTTATCAAAAATTGTTTTTGTTGTTTTCTTAGAGACTGTTGTCTTATGATTATCCATTTCTCAGAAGTTATATTTGTGTGTTTGAAAGAGACAGGTAGGCATGTATGTATGTATATTAACAAGTCACCAGACACCTAGAAGAGAAACACAACATAACATTTATTAACATACATTAGTATGGTGTCAGTCCACCTTTGACCTTAATGCATGCGCTGACCCTTCGAGACATGCTTTCGACAAGGTTTTCGAACACAGCGATAGATGTGCACTTCCATTCAGTATATAATGCTGCCGCCAACTGTTGCTTAGTAGTAGGCCTTAATTTCAAACTTCCTATGCAGCATTTTAATTCATCCCATAGGTGCTCTGTGGGATTAAGATCAGGGCTCTGTGCTGGCCAGTCCATACACAATACAGAATTATCATCAAACCACACTGTAACAGTCCTTGCTTAATGGCTCGGTGCATTATCCTGCTGGTACCAACAAGGCTCAGTTCCATAGTATTGGCACAGAGTTGGTGGTCATAATTGTCCAGAATATCAAGGTAGACGTGCTGGTTAACAGGTTTGTCCACTATAACCAATGGGCCAGGACCATACCACGAAAAACACCCCCACACGAGTACACTGCCAGCTCCAAACTTGACTGTAGGAACAGAACACTGTGGTAAATAGTTTTTCCCCGGCTGCCACCTACCCACACTTGGCCATCAGACTGATCGTGTATGGAATGAATTTCTCTGCTAATTGTACATGCACATACCTAGGTTCCAGCATTTTTACTCACCTGTACACTGAGGTCTTGTGCAGTACTCCTTCGATTAGCTGTAACGACTCTCCTGAGGTTTTGACATTCTCTATCACTGATTTTCTTTGGTCTGCTGGTATGTTTTGGTGCTTCAGGCACGCCATGTAACTTCCACTTATTCAGTACATCCAAAATAGTTGACTTGGGTATGTTTAAACACCTCTCGGTTTCTCTTATGGGCAACCCACTAATATAGCACCCAACAATCTTTCCTTTCTCAAAGTCAGTTCTCTCCTGCCGCAGCATTTTTGCTCAACATCACAGTGTGATATGATCGTGGTCAGCTGCAGGCTTGTTTTTATATCATTTGCAGCTGTACCGTGCATCTTAACGACGCAGCGGATCTCTTCATTTGCTTTTGAAGGGGTGTCTGGTGACTTTTGTCAATATAGTGTATGCAGTTGGATAGATATGGTAAATAGAAAAGCAGACAGCATAACATGCATATTCATTCTTTCACTGAGTAATTAATATGGAATCATAAATGTTGTTGGTGATTTTCCTTTCTTTTCCTTATTCCTTTCTTTGTTTTGCAAATTACTTTTTCTGTGAAGCATGTAAGATTGGGTAAACAATAGCTGTTCCTCTGTTCATATGCCACTTACTTCATACATCCAAAAAAAAGAAAAATGCTTTTTAGCATTGAGCACCTGGATTCGACCAGTCTTGTCTTTATTAGAATGCTTTGTAAGTGATATAGTTTCTTTCAGTTTTCATTTAGATAATAATAATACCACAATACTGTAAATGTTTCTTGACTCTTGTAAAAAAAAATTATGTAGCATAAATTTAATTTTGTTTTAAACAGATGATATACAGGGGTTGGACAGAATAATGTGAACACCCAGGAAAAGAAGGTTTTATGTACCTAATAGGGTGTGGGACCACCTTTGGCATTCAAAACCACCTGAATCTTCCTTGGAATGGACACATATAATTCCTGGATGGTGTTTAGTGGGATGTTACACCATTCTTCTTGCAGAAACTGCTCCAGGTCCTTGAGAGATGCAGGAGGAGGATAACGGGATCTTACTCTGTTTTCCAACACAGACCGCAGTGGCTCGATATGATGTTTAAATCTAGTGATTGGAGAGGCTAAGGAACATGTGAAAGTTCGTCCTCATGTTCCTCAAACTATGATTGGACATTATGTACTCTGTGAATCAGGGTGTTATCATCTTGATAGATGGCATCCCCTGTAGGAAACAATGCCTGAGCCATTGGATGGACTTGGTTGGCCAAAGTGGTTTCATACACCCTGCCAGTCATCCGTCCTTTCAAGGTGACCAGGGGACCTGCTGAAAACCACAATGCGATTGCCCAGAACATGACAGAACCACCACCGTGCTGCACTGTTGGGAGCAGACAGTGATGGTTGTACTCTTCTGACAGTGTCTTCCACACGTAAACACGGCCTGTGGTGGGAAATAGTGTGAAAGTGGATTCACCCGACCACATTGCATGCTTCCATGCATTGGCAGTCCACATTGTATGCTCCAGGCACCACTGCTGTTGCTGTTGTGCATTCACCCGAGTCACCAGAGATTTTGCAATAGTAGCTCTGCCATGAATATCTTGCTTATGCAGTACTCTGCGCTCTGTTTTCGTTTATACTGGGGTCTGGAGACGCAGATTGAGCTCCGCACTAATTTTCAGCGTTGTGGCCTTTTTATTACATGTAACCATCCTCCTTAATGCTCTCCTGCTACTACTATCAGTCTGTGTCATTTTCCCGCTGCTCTTGTGTTTTGCAGATGAGCTTTTGCCATGAACATGGTATGCTGTCAAGACGCTAGACACAGTAGCTCTCAATACCCCCTACCGTGGTGACTGTTGTCGGGGAGGCACCAACTAGCTAGCCACCAACAATTACCCCTCTTTCGAAGTCCATTAAGTTGCTCATTTTATCATCATCCTGAAAGAAATTTTGCAACAAGACACTTTGAATGCACTTAAACAGGACCTTGAGGTTCTAAACAAAGCTATTGCAACCAAAAAGTGGTGGATACCTTTGCATATTGCAACGTACACAGCTGCATTAAAAATCACGTCTCTGAGCGTGGTGTTCACATTGTTCTGTCCAGCGCCTGTATATGTTTTTTTTTTTTTTATGTTAAACTTCTTGCTAAAGGTGTTACTTAATCATGACTGAATTTTTGAAGCATAGTAATGTTCAGGTGATGTTAGTCTGCTCATGATTAAATAATTTAATGTGTTATTGAAGTTCTCTTACAGATTTATTGATGGGTTTGTTTTATAGGTTATTGAAGAAAACCTATTGCAGGACACCCGAATCACCGTGCTTGGTCATGTTCAAAGGGGTGGAAGTCCTTCAGCTTTTGACCGGATCTTGGTAACATATTTTATTTTGATATTATAAGTTTATAAGCTCAGTGAAAAAAAAAAGAAGCCATTGAGTTTACTGATGCATCAGTATGCACTGGGAAATTATTTTTTTTAAATTGAGACACACATGTAGCTGAAGTCAGATAGTATCCATTTCATTGATAAGTAGGTTTCTGACCACCCAGTGCTCTCTTTCTTGCTGTCTTCCCTTTATGCATATGACCCATGGATCATATGTTGTCCCTTTGACAGAAGATTTACTGCACACTCAAGATTCTAACTTTTGATTTGAGCTGATTACCTGATCTCTATAGCAATAGACGTGTAGATTTTATGTTCATTCCACTGACGTCATTACAATAAAAAGATAAAGGATGTCCATTTTCCCATGCTCAGAACTTAGGCAGGTATGAATTGTGTTTGCAAATCACATGTACAAGGTGTGTCTGAAAAGTTTTAGGATTGATTTTGTTTAAATTATACAACAACTACCATCCATGAGCCAGCTATTCATTACTGAATGTGAACTTGGCTCAGTGCCAAGTTGCAGCAGGTTGCACAAAGTGGTTATAGTAGAAAGTTGCTAATCAGCTGCATGGGTTGGAGAAGATCAGCCAAAGTCAAAGGAACTGCTATTCCAAAAGTCTCGAACCCGGATGACGTTAATCATTTGGCTAGATGTGGTCAAGTTAGGTGATAAGTTCTTGCTTCATGAGAATGCACCCAAACACAGTGCGATCAGTGTCAAGCAGTTTTTACATAGAAGAGCATTATAGTTCTTCTTAATCCTAATCATAAGATTTGGCACCTGCTGAATTATTTTCTGTCCCCCTATATAATTTTTTCCCTTGAAATTTTGATTTTTTTATGAACTTAGTTCTAACACCTTTTAGACACATCTTGTATCATCAGCATATCTCATGGTATTCTTTCTTTCTTTTGTAACAGTAAGTGTGTTGTGAGAAAGAGAGAGACTCAAACTGTTTCTCTGAAACAAAATAATAAAAAAACATACTTACAATTTTCAACCTTGGGTGTTAATAAAACAGGCATAATAAACATTAGCTATAAATCAACTCAAACTATCTTTCAAAATAGAGAATTTATCATATTTTTATGAGTTCTTAAGCTAAAATATTGTTATTTATTTATGAACAAATTTTTGAAGGCAGTCCGCCTGTGTGGCCCTCACCACAACATGCTGTCACCACGATGGTTAACTATACAGATTCATTCTTTTGGTAGTAACTAACCAAAGTGATCATCATGATGAAACCCTTTCTCTTCTTAGTTCAAAAAAAAAAAAAAAAAAAGACTGACTGTGCTCTTATGATGACCATAACAACAAGAAACATGGCAACCGAATTTTTGGTTGTAATGAGCATGTCTTTTGAATCCTTTCCTGTGACAAGAATAAAAATTTTCGAAGTTATTCACAGCCATGAAACTGGTTAGAAAAAAGATCAACAGGATTTCTACAATCAATAAAACATCCCAGAAATAGAAATTACTGCTTACTCCCACTTCTCAAAAAAAAAAAGGGGGAGTGTAGTAAGTGGTATCTGACCACAAAAGATTTTTTTTTTTTCAAATCAGGTTTTTAGAAGTGTAGATATTGCTGTAAATGCATCTGAAACATACACTTACGCCTATTGGTAAAAGTGTTCTTTGCTAAAAATTTGAAATTCCCACCAAGGACTCTATCCAATGCAAAAAGAAACTTTCAAATGAGACTTTTAAAAGGAGAGATATTAGGGAAGTCATGATTTAACTTTTACATTCCTAGCAGAAAAACTCTGCTGCTTTACTTGACAGAGCTTTAAAAATACCATGCCCGAAATGCCAGAGTCATGTAAATTATTGGCCTGGGCAGGTAGAAAAGCAATCTAGTTGCCCAGTCCGGGCAACTAAATTTAAAAACAAAAAAGTTAGGAGTAGAATTTCCTACTACAAGAAAATAGACAGTCGTTGCATGTTGTGTTTCATTTCACTGCTAATTACCGGACGTTGATTATTGTTACGGAGTACCAAGGATGGAAGAATATCACTTCTTTATTGATATTATGCTCTAGGTCCAGAAATTTGAACCACATGCAGTTTTACTCCAAATGTTATTTATAGTCAGTGACGGGATACATGTCTCTGAACTCTGATGGAACTAGCCTCCGGTGTTCAGTGACAAAGAGCAAAGACCTCAACAAAAGGAACATGGCACAATCACTAAATTTCTCAAATGCCAATTTCCCCATCATCATACCATTAATTTCATACCAATTTCAGCATCATCATATTCAAACTTCAGGTAGTATACACTTTTGTGCATTGAATATTTTTAATACAGACCCTTAAAATGGAAATGCAAAACATGTAAAAAAGAAGTTCATCATATATTTTAACTAAAAAAAAAAAAGAGAGTATCTTTAAAAATAAATATTCCTGGGCATCCAGCTTTTACTACTTAGGCAGGTAAATAATTTCTGCCCATGTCCAGCTGAGCATGTAACTTTTCAGGTATTTTTCAAGCCCTGCTTGAAAAATACCTCAGTTACATGAGTTTTTAGAAGTGTAGATATTGAAGAAAGAATTTCTTCAGTTTGATATGAAACAATCATATAGAAGAAAATGTATTTTGAATTTGATAACACCTGGATTTATGCCCCCTAGAGGCAAAGTCATGCATCATGAAAAGAAAACAGAAAGCAAGGATTATCTCAAAATAGTATAACTATACTAATAATCTGAAATTTCTTGGCGTAGAATAGAAATAAAACTATCCAGGCTTTCACACATCAACCAGATGACTTTTTCAAGGAAGGTAGACAGCTAACTGTAAACTCGATAATAGAACATTTCAACAATTTCCTCCAAAAAGTCATCTGGTTGATGGGCAATGTCGGAAGAGCAACAACTCATGAAGAGAAAAAATAAATAAAATCCGAGCAGCAGCTGTGAAGACGATTCTGATAGAGGGCGCTGTCACTCCGTGGGAAGCGAGAGGAGAAAAAAAATCATGTGATTTGAACTCAAAAAAGGAGAAGTCGTGTGTTTTGAACAAGATGGAACTAAAGAGGAAAATTAATGCCGGTGTTTTATGTTACTTGTCTTTTTTAGTATGTGTGTGGTCGGTCATCTGTCAATTATATGTTTGATGTTTATTCCTGTCTCGAGTTAATCATTGTGTCAACTTCGGCAGAATGTGGATTAATGTGCAATTGTCAACAGATTGTATAACGACCTCAACCACCCGGGATATTCAAGAGCTGTCGATCAAAAATGAATGGCAGGTAAGAAGTCTTTTTCTTCAATACTGTGCATTCCTGATTGATTTAAACGACGACAAGTTACAGGCAAAAGCTTGGAAAGTTTTATTTCTATTCTACGCCAAGAAATTTCGTATTATTAGTATAGTTATACTATTTTGAGTATAATTGGTGTGCAGTTCCTACTTATTGAAAAGGGATTATCGTTCTCCTATTTCAAGCTTCCCAATGCAAAAGGAAATTTTTCAAATCTAAATACACTGAAAGGACAAATTATTACATACACCCCAGTGAAAATACGCAAAGCAGCAGGTCAGCAGCAAATTGTGGTGTACAGGAAAACCGGTTGGGGCTATAAATAGAGAGGGTCGGTATGCACAGGAATACATTCCAAGTTCCACCATGGGTTGAGGACAAGACTTAAGTGAGTTTGATTGAGGTCAAGTCGTGGGAGCCAGGATGTTCAATCAGTGCAATGGTGAAACTGTTAGAAATTCCGTGACAAACCATTGCAAGTGTGTACCAGGAGTATGTGAAATCCCGCAGAACTGCTAACAGTCAGATGAAATGTAGCCGTAAAAGTGCATTGGATGATCGAGGGCACTGGCGATTGGCCCGCATTGTACAGATGAATCAGAAGTCTTGTTTGCAGCAAATCACGTCATAATTTAATGAAGGAGCATCCACAAGTCTATGCTCAAAGACAATCCGTCGGCACATGACTCAACTCGGCTGGGGCAGTCAGCGACCACGTTGTGTCCCGATGTTAACGACACAGCATCTCATGATTCCCCTGCAGTATGCGAAGGCCCATCAAAACTGGAGCATGGATGATTGGAAACATGTCATATGGTCTGACGAATCCCATTTCACACTGTATCACGCCGATGGCAGGCAGCCTGTGTGGCCTGAACCACATGAAGCTGTGGACTGCGCATGCCAAGTTGGAGTACTACAGGCCAGTGGAAGTGATGTAATTGTTTGAGCAGCTTTCACATGGTCCAGCCTGGGTTCCTTGGTACCTCTTAAGTCTTCCATCACTGGTTCCAGCTATATGCAGCTCCTGGCCAGCCATCTCCACCCTTTTATTACATGCTTCTGTCCAAACCAAGTTCCGATCTTTCAGCAGGACAACATTCCACCCCATTGGTCCCGGCTAGCAACTGGCTGGCTCCAGGAGCATAGCAGTGGGCTTACCACACTCACACAATCCCCTCGCTCACCGGGCATCAACCCCATAGAGAATTTATAGGACATATTGGAATGAGCTGTTCATGATCAACTATCCCCATCTACATTTCTGCCTGCTCTACGCCAAGCGCTCTTAGATTGTTGGTCAGCGATACCCGAGTCTGTGTTTCGGAACTCCATTGCATCCGTACCACGATGTTTGGATGCTGTCCTGTGTGCAAAAGGTGGTGCCACATGCTATTAGGTGGGTGTACGTAATAATTTGTTCTTTCAGTGTAATACTTGCAGCGATACAGAATATTCATAGCAAACAGATTATTTTATAAGCTCTGAATTTGCTTATAGCTCTTACTGGTCATCTATGTAACATCTTTCAGAAAACTTGGAAATTTCATCTCCCCGGAATGAATCAAACCCACATCTGCCGATTTCTATTTGATTATGCTATCCATTACACCACCTAGGACAGTGAAATTCAAGCAACTGAGACTAAGCAACCTTAACTTGAGGAATCTGAACATTCTTCAGATTTGTGATAATCAAAGCATCGAATTCCCATGTATTATGAAGAATATTTATTCCTTCATTGATTGCAGAGATATGATATCCACAGATGGATGAATGGACAAAGTGATGCCATAAACACATTTTTTTTACAAAGGATATGCTAATAATAAACTGAAATTCACGTAAAATCATGGCTCATCAGCAGGATATCGTAAAAGGGAAATTTAAAAGTCTAAGCTGAGAGGAAGCAGCGAACTTTATCACATCAATGATCCCTTTGATTGATCCCCCTTTGCCCCTCTTAATAAATGGGTTATTTTGGTTAACAGTAATGTTACAGGGTTCCCATACCTGGAAAACCGGGAAAACCGGGAATTCTCAGGGAATTTGAAAATTGTTCCAAAAATCAGGGAAAAACTCAGGGAAAATCGCGTTTTTCCGTAAATATCAGGGAATTTCTTATCAGGGAACTGAAAAGTCAGGGAATTTTTTATTTTGCCAAAAAATTTTTTCTTTCAGACTTTTGTTGAATATATTTCTGTATTGCTAAGTTTTAAAATAATTCCGAGTTGTTTTATCCTTCGAGGCAACCCACCCACCGATTAAAGTGCAGCTGTGCTGGGGAATGCGTCTCTTCGCGGTTTCCCCCATCTCCAGATGCTCTAAACTACAACCGAACAAACGGACACGTCAAAGCGTGAGAGAAAGCCATTAATCACACACCCATTTCGCAGGCTCTTATCTGCTGCGTTTCACGCAGAGGCAGTCACTTGTTCCTGGTTCTCTGTGTAGACTGGGAAAAAAATTATGAAAAAGCTATTTCCTCAGTTTTTTAAATAACCGACTGAAATTTTTACAGTGGGCAAGATATATGAAAATAACGTTCCATTTTAAATTTCGCCGAAATTCATCGGAAACTTTAGAAGTTGCGCTTTTTTTTTTTCCCCCCTTTCCGTTTGCATGTTCCACTTGTCTTTTATCAAACCGTACAAGCCGCCCCCGGTGGCGCAAAGGCGTTGGACTCTGATCATTCGTCCGTAAGGGGTCCGAGTTCGAATCCCGGTCAGGCATGGATGTTGTGTTTGTCTTACGGCACTGGCTCTCTCCCTTCCCTGGAACCAGTGACCCTAAATTAGGGACGGGCGACTGCTCATAGCCCATTGAGTTGCTCACGGTGGTCGTTAAACCTCCAATAAAAAAAAAAAAAACGTACAAAAACATTTTATTTTGCCGGATGTTGGTCATCCTAATAAATTCGTCCCCCCTTCAAGAGCAGTGTGGATGAATGTTGCAAATTGAGGGCACCTAATTTATTTTGAAAAAGTTCGTATCACTTACGAACTAAAGCTTCACTTTCGTAATTCTGTAGCAGAGTTGGTATAGTTGGAAAAGTATGTACCTTCAAATGTTTGAACAGGGAAGATATGAAATAGGAAGATTCTTCAAAGAGGGGAAAGATTAATTTTTTTCATAGTACTTACGAGTATTTTGTATGAAAAATACCATGCAATGAAACCGGTACTATTGCATACCTACCAAATTTCCCTGATTTCACGGCCGTTTTCTAGATTCGTTGTTTTACGGCCGGAAAGAGATTTTTCTTGATTCTGTCTTATTTCTATTTCATAATGCATGAAGAAATTAATTTATAGCTATTTTGGCGATATTCCGATTACTGCAAGAGCTGGCTGGTTGCGAAAAATAAGGGTAGTCCGACGCCGGAACCATAGATTTTCACATCTGGGTCATTCCACGCAAAATCGTCAGATATTGAATTAATTTTCCACCAACACATCTCCGATTCTTACGGGTAGCTGCCTCCAAGTTATAAAAAAAAAACCCTAAAAGTTTCAACTTTTTTTGTTTTTGATAGATTAGAAGATATTATTTTTTGAATTTTTGTGCATAGTGGAACCGTTTTCCGTAAAACGCAAATATCTCCGTTATTTAGAATAAGAAATATAAAATTCATCATTCTCTCGTAATTTTTCCTAAGGTTTCAGCTTATACATAGGGAAAAAAATTTGCGAGAACAAAAGTTAGACGGAGTAGAAATTTTCTTGTAATCGTAAATTCTTTTTCTTGCGTTGCTGCACCTCACAAGAGTTGCATAAATTATTAATTTCACATCTTTACCCTCACATTGCCGAAAAAAATATAAAAAATCTACCTAGTTACTACTGATTTAAATCTTTGCCGTGCGTGCTCTATTGGTTTTCAGGTTTGTCAGTGCAGGCGCTAAAGCTTCTGTCTCCGTTTTGGATGACGTTATTTGTGGGGAGTTACTACTGCAAATGACCTGAGTGGGCTCCAGACCTTTCTTGCACTTTGCCTGATCAACATCGCACAAATGTATTGCCCTTCGTAAAGATATTGTTAAGTATAAACATGCCACTCGCCACAGGATGAAAAAATTATGTTGAAAAAAAAGTGTTAGGAGGATTTTATGAGACACAAAACTTCCTCTAATTGTTTCCCGTACAAGTAATTTGACGTAGCGTGGAAATGAACTGTGACCTGCGAGAAAAGTTCAGTACTAATGTTTGTGTCACAAACGTAGCCAATCAATTTTAAGACTTCCGGATTTTGGAAGTACTTGTATGAATTGTAGCCTCTCAGGCAAAAATTGTATTCCGTATTAACTGTTAGTTTTCTCCACTTGTTGCTTCCATTATTTTTTCTTTATCCCTGGGTTTAATTTTTTTTTTTTTTTTTTTTTTTTTTGCCATTATAGCATTAGGATCTCAGTGTGCCAGCTTTATTGGTTATGAAATTTAACAGCACAATGTCTAAATATCCTATGCTGC
Source organism: Macrothele yani (assembly GCA_039090855.1). Lineage (NCBI taxonomy): Eukaryota > Metazoa > Arthropoda > Arachnida > Araneae > Macrothelidae > Macrothele > Macrothele yani. The sequence goes on along the minus strand of CM077011.1, from coordinate 129,165,852 downwards.
GTTATTTAGAAGCAAATAGCAGAGGTGCCAACTATTATGAATTGTCCGTAATTATTACGGTTTCGACTGTCAGATTACGGAATTAGGGACAGGTTGGAAGAATTACGGATTTCAGTGTGTTTTGGAGAATCTCAATTTTGTATCCTTTTTCGTTAAAACCTTTTAGTGCGACGCTGCCGATTTGTCGGCCTTCGATTTTGATCCGCATATTTTTCCGAATCAGACTGCAGATTTCGGTGTCTCAATGATCATATCAATCATATCGTTTTGAAATGGAATGTCCCGCAGTGGTCTAAGCGATGGCCTCTGATCATTCGTCTGTAAGGGGTCCGGGTTCAAATCCCGTTGAGGCATGGATGTTGTGTTTGTCTTACGGCACTGGCTCTCTCCCTTCCCAGGAACCAGTGACCCTAAATTAGGGACGGGCGACTGCTTATAGCCCATTGAGTTGGTCGTTAAACCTCCAATAAAAAAAAAAAAAATGGAATGTCCATGAATCATATCGTCAAACAGCGATATTATCAGAAGAATGGTACCGTAATTTTCTTCGTATAATCCGCGGATTATCTGTTAAAAAAGTTAAAATTATAGGTTTTGAGGATTATACACCGATGCGGTTAATACGCCGATTTAAAAAAAAAAAAAATTACAACCTTCCGATTTTTAAAAAATCTGCAGCGTGATTGTGCAGGGAAGGGTGTAATAATTGGAAAAAGTAACTCCCTCGGAAGAATTTTCCTCAGTTCAGGAGTTTGTACGGAGCGGGGAGGAGGGGGAGGAATGTCGTAACGAAGATCGGGAAAGTTGTGGGTAGGGATGACAGGGGTCATTTTGATATCGTTGAGGAGAGCTCTGACTGTCGTGCAGGCTCTGTTTTTCGCAAAAAGCCAAAGAAGTACGCACAGCACTTGCTGCACGAACCTATGCGTTTCTCCTTTCGGATTTCATGGGCGCGATCTTGTGTCTAGTTGCTTTCGTTGTTTTGGCGAACGTCGTTGCTGCTGTTTTCCTTCATTGCTAATCATGTCGTCTCTGAAAAGGAAACGTTTCAGTTACACTGCCGAATTTAAACTTGAAGTGGTGGACAGAATTGAGGATATGATCGTGTCACTGCGCGATAGTTTTGAGGTCAGAACACAATCGTGCAGCAACATACGGAAAGCCTCTGTGTCGCGATCTAAAACGTAAACAAATCCGTCGGTTTATTCCGCGGGAGAATTCACACGGGTTTTTTATTGGCCCACGTATAAGACGATCTCTCAACTCTGAAAGCAGGAATTCCTCCAAAAACTTTCGACTTATACGCGAGTACATACGGTATTTCTACGACTTGTTCTGTATCAGCCTTTCCTCATTGGCAAGGTGTAATGCAATACTCTGGAGCTGCATCGGCGTGATCTATGGATGCCACACCCATTATCTGTCCGGAGATAAAAAATATAAAACAGTTACCTTTAAAAATGAATTTCTTCATTTAATAAAATCGTTTTTTTTTTCTCTCTCTCTTTACTTCTTCGGACTCATTATGTGTTTCTGGAACGTGGAAAGAGCGATGTATTTATTTATTTTCTGACGCCACGTATTTGGAGGATTTTCACTTTGGATCTCGCCCTTTGGATTTATGAATTTCGTGGTCTGCGGATAATACGACTAAAATTACAGGTAATATGCCGTAAGTGTCATCGTAAAAGAGTTTGCGCTTGCTATCGGTTCCCCACGCACTTTTCCGTGTGACAGGAGAAAGGTTACTTTAGCCAAAACTTTTCCTGCTGCAGTTGAGGCAGTGCTGTTCACTTTGCATTGTTGGTGAATTATAAGACGTCGTACTGTCGGAAATCACTTTTTCGAGCCCCGTTTCGAAGTGCAATAACGATCAACTCGTCGCAACGCGTGGTCCCGTGATGACGGATGTTTATATTTCTTGCGGACTTTCGCCGCGCGAAGACGAAGTGCGGTGTTTTATTACTAGAAGCTCTTCACATTATTCATTTCTTTTTCCCAAACAAACAGGCACAATCGCAAAACTCCGTGAATTACGAATCCCCGTCTTTTTCCAAACTCGTGTTAGCAGAGGATGATTTTATTGACAGCTTGTTCCTCAGACTAGGAGACGTGCTTTTTCCCACTGCGTGAAATTGTTTTCTAAGGTTGAATTGGCTTGTAGTGAGAGTGAAGGTTTGCCAAGTGATGGTGATGATTTTGAATCATCTGAGAGTGATATTGGCCTAGCAACATCAAGCCAAAAAACTAGCCACCGTGCCACGCACACCATATCTTCTTCAGAAAGTGATCTTCATAGTGAATCTTCAGACATGAAAGTTCTGAAAGTGAATGGGAGGATGTTAATAGAGAGAAGTGATGAACAACCTCAGCATCTTTTTTTATTAACATGAAATGCAGGGAGCCCAAACATGCTCCGGCAACTGATGTGGCACCTATTGCATATTTTTTACTTGTTTTTTTAGCAATTTCATCCTTGGAATGATCGTTTCTGAAACAAATAAATATGTAAAGAGGTTTCTCCAGAAACATCCAAATCTTTCTCCCAAATCTTGAGCAAGGAAATGGAAAATGTTACAAATGCTGAAATAAAGGTTTCCTTGCGTGCCTTCTAATATGAGGGTAATCAGTAGCCCATGTAGGACGAGATGATTGCCGAAGGCATATCCAGTCAAAACAAACACCAGGATTGTGTAAAATTAAAGACTCGATCAAAGCCTTTGGATAATTTTTTTGCAAAAAAAGAATGAAAATAGCGTGATAAACACTGAATTGCTGTTTACTACAATCGTTGTGGAGCATAACCTGCCTATAGCAAGCTGTGATCATGCTGGTCGCTTCTTTCATGCTATGTTCCCAGACTGATATTGATGAAGCTGGATATCCTTGAGCAGATGTGGCATGGAATGAAATATCTAAGACAAAAGATTCATCTGGCCTTCCCAAGTATTCCACATTGCCTAAACTAATGTTGGTAATATTGACTATCCCTCACAGCAATTCCTCTACGTAGAGAATATTTAGTATAGTAAGGAAATACCTCACGTACTTTTGCCCAACAATGAGCACCAAAACATTAAGTGCTCTTCTTGTACAGAAAAGTAAAGCATTTTCCTCAGGTGAGCTGTGTTATAAAAAGTTTTCTGAAAAAGAATATACCACTGCAAAACAAGCAACAAGGGAGTTTTTATGTCAGCAATGACATGAGGTAAGTACAATATTGGTAATTTAATTTCATATTTTTTTTTGTGAGGATAGTGTAAACATGCAAAGTTATTACATATTTCATGCATTAATTTCTCATGAAATACCCATTCCACGCATTAACGACGTATGGTGATTACCGATAGGCACCTCATACAAGTATTACAGGTTACACAGTAATACTATAATATTGTCCTTAACTTTTAAAAAAAAATGGTGTGTTACATTACTGAAAGTTTGTGTTACATTATTGAAACATTACTGAAAAATCCCCTATTGATTACTGATATGTTCTGCTAGAGGTTGGCACCTCTGAAATAGCATAGATTCGATGTTCTCATTGCCAAGTGCAAGAACTAACTTTAGCTAAAATAATTACAATTTTGATTTTTAAATGTCAGCAGTATTTTCCCTGATTGCTAGAAATTGTTGGGATGGTACTGGCACACGTTTTTCCTCAGACGCAGAAATGCTGTCATGATTTCCGTTCTCTCTCTCTTCTTTTTTTTTATTTTTTAATAGCTGTTTTAGTTTGCTTTGTCTTTAAAGATTCTAAGTGAATTCCAATAGAAAATACAAATTGTTAGTCGATTTGATAGAACCGCTCTAACAAAATGTTAAGAGACTCTGTCAGACATACTCTCCATTTTATCATTCCCATTAGACTTCAATTTCAGCAAAAGTTTCCGTGTTCTTTAATATTTATGTAAAATAAGCACTTAAGGGATTTAAAGCTTCAGCATTGTATCATTTAACGGCAATTTATTCTCTTCAGTCACATTCTCCCAGCTTGCATTTTTAAACCTAACTGGAACTCTAAATGTTGTGAGTCGTTTAAAATGTTATTTATATACTTGTGTGCACTTAAAATACAGATAAATCAGTTATATAATTTCACCTAATCGATTGAAATATTTCATTATGTGTAGAATTTAAATTAAGTCTTTGTTCAAATATTCTTTAAAACATGTAAATACATGGTTTGCCACCTAGGTGGTGCAGTGGTCTAAGCTCTGGCTTCTGACTATTCGTCCAAGTGAGAATGGATTCAAGTCCCAGATGAGGTATGGGTGGTGTGTTTATCTTACGGCACTGGCTCTCCTTCTTCGTGAAGCCAATGGTCCTAAATTAGGGATGGACGGATATAGCCCAACAAGTTGCTTATGGTGGTTCTTTAAACCTGAAACAAAAAAATAAGACATGATTTTGTTAAATATTACGTAAAATTTATGTTAAATACACTAATTTTTGTAACTGTAAAGTAATTAGGGAAAATGAAAGTTATTTATCCTTTATATTCCATATTTTCTGTTTATCTTTATGGACTGTATAATCAGGACGTTCATTATGTGGTGTCTTTTTAATTCTCCCTCATATGTGAGATGAACATAACATTATCAGTATTAATTTCAGGTAAGCAATTATTTGCAATTACAGCCTGTCTAGAATTTGATAAATCTTGCTTTCAATACATTACATCATTCCTTAGTTCTCTAAAAATTATCAAAACTGAATTTAAAAATTGCCTGTATACATTACAGTTTTATTCGATTTCTGCAGATAGTTTGCTTCATATTTTGTAACATGGAACAATTAGGCACAGTGGCCTGGTACAATCTTGCTTGGAGAAACACATCACAAGAGAACCACTTAAACAATGGATCAAAGCCCTTTGTTGGTTGATTCTCTTTCGACATTTTTCTGAGCAGGAGCCTATTCAGTCATTAAGCTTATCTACACTGTGCTATAGAAGAAAGGAAAACAAACTATTCAACATACAGATTTTTTCTTACATATGAATTGTTTCTATGGGAATGTATTAACAAATTGTACATGGGCAGTATACCACTTAGGTTCAGAAAAGATCATGGAATTGTAATACCAAAAATAATATGCCTCATGCATTTAATTGTTGTTCATAAAAAGCAGGTAATTGTATTAAAGAACAGTTATTTAAAGAATTAACAAATGTATGCTTTCAAAAGGAACGCATAAGAATGTAAGGAAATGCAACAATTTGTCGCAATGTTATTTGATTTGCCGCTCTGGAAAAACTCTCAGAACCACCTGGAAAACCTGGAAAAGTCAGGGAATTTTTTTTCTACTTTTGAGTGGGAACCCTGTGTTAGTGTAACAGCATATTTTTGGTTTAGGTGCCTAATAAAGTTTATTCATGTAGTTTGTCTTCAAAAATGTATCTATAAATAATAATACTCTAGATTAAAAACAAATGTAAATGTAAAAAGGAAGTGTAGTACATTCCACAATCAGATTCAAATGGTTTTGTCTAATATATTCAATTGTAGATTATCTTAATGCTTTTTAAAAGCATACTTATTGTTAAAACCCATGATAAGTATTCAGACTTTGAATGAATATTGGCTTGAGAAAAAGTTTAGTTTTTAACCACAGCCCTCTCACATAAGTATGCACTGTATGATTTTTTAATAAAATAAGTGAGCTTCAGATATAATTCACTTGTTCTGTTAATTAGATAATTAATTGCATAGGCAAGTACACAGGTTATGTTTAATATTAATTATTAGATGCAGTTAATTACTTTCTCACAGCTCATGTTCTTGTTCTCAATTAATCTGAGGCAAAAGTATGATTTGTGAAAGAAACTCATTTCAAATTTCTGGAGTCGGCTTATACATGGGTCAGTAAAAAATAGAGCTAGACTTCCGCGAATTCTCCTGTAGAATTTACTGATGGATTTGTTTACGTTTTAGACTGCAGCTTTCTGTGTGTTCTTTAAAAGTACTTACACGAAATAAAAATCATGAAATGTTTTTCCGCCCAGAGTAGTATTCCTATTGGAAGAGGTGCCGCTAATATAAGTGAAAGCCCTAATCCTGTTTCAAATTGAGACCTTGAAATTTCTGCCTTCCTCATTACTTCCTGGTCTTTCAAACTGGACATGCAGTGAGTCAGACACAGCATAAAACACTTAGCTGTTGGGGTGGGACACAGCCAATCAGACATATGTCTCCTCTCTTAAGTTTTCACAACAAGCGTGGGCGTGCTTGTTGTAACTTGAAAAAGAAAGGCTGACATGGCCTTGTTGGGTGAAAGAATCCTGGGATCCAATTTCACCAAAAGTTATAAAGTCTCAAAAACTGCTGCATAATGAAGGTTACTGAAGTTACTTGGAAACTCTGATAGTGAATCGTAGTTCGAAAGTTTTTTCAGAAGATAATCTCAGAAATTTGCACGATTCATTTCAGTAAATATATTTTCGAAACTCTTGAAATTTAATATCGGCTTATTGTGGGTCAAGTTTTTCAAAAAATTTTAGCTCTTGGAGTGGGGGGGGGTATACATGAGTATATACTGCAGTTGCTTTTTGGGATTCATAAGTTGTCAATTTATTAGAACACCTCCGAATGATTCTGAATGATTCTGGTACGTAAGCAATTATTAGAAATATTTTTTTCCTTGATATAACAAGTTCCATCTTTAAATATGCAACATTATTTCTCACATGAAAGGTCATTGTCTAAAGCGTGTTTTTGAGAAACAAATGAATTCCAATTCTCATCCAAAGTTTAATGCTTAGAGGTAAGTTTGCATAGATATATGCACACATACTATTTTCTTCAGACATGATGGATCCTGAACTGCATAACAGTACAATCACATGACCTTCAAACAAATAATGCATAGATGAGGCTCATAATACAATTGACTTATTAATGAGTGAAATATGGGATTACGCCATTGTACAATACAAATTGGAAGATGTGAATCCATTTATTGGTGTAAATATGACATGAATGTTAAGTCAGATAATATCCGAAAACTTGAGCATTGTCTTCCTGGAATAGAAATAGAACCCGCGTCTCCAGGATAGCGCTCAAGTATGCTAACCACTACACCACCCAAAACGATCAAGTTTCAAGTTTCCGATTAATTTGAATATAACCATCACGGGATTCTCTAGTTGAAGACTTGCTTCAACTAGTGAATCCTGTTATCATAGTTGATGGTTATATTCAAGTTAATCAGAACCTTGAAACTTGGTTGTACTGGGTGGTGTAGTGGTTAGCATACTGGAGCGCTATCCGGTAGACGTGGATTCGATTTCCACTCCAGGATGATGAAATTTTCAAGTTTTTGGATATTATCTGACTTACCATTCATGTCATATTTACACCAATAAATGGATTTACAACTTCCAAATTTGAATTGACTTATTTTTGTTCCACATTGAGGATCATTTTTGAATTAACAGATCTTGCCTACGAGATCCTCAGATGCATATACATGTGTGTGCATGTATATTTTTACATGTACAACTGTAAATGTTGTTCATATGAAGATTGTGGAATGAATCGATTTAGAGATCAATCTCTAAGTGAAAATATAAAAGAATCAAGACAAAAGGAAGGATAAAGCAAAATGCCCAAATTCTTAAAAGAAAAATTTTATATGGTTTATTAAGTAGCAAATTTTTGGTTTCATAGTAGTCTAGTTTATGAACAGATTGTAATAAAATTTTACAGTTAAAGTCTGTTACTAACATTTGAATTTAAAACCTCTCTTTTAGAATATATTTGAACTACTTAAGCTTTCAATAATTAATATTCTTTGCTGTTAGCAATAGCTAAATCCAAAACATAATGTAGTTTTGAAGATGACAATCCATTTTTTGGTGTAAATATGACAAGGATGGTAAGGCAGATAATATCCGAAAACTTGAAAATTTCATCGTCCTGGAGCAGGACATGAACCCGCAGCTCCCAGATAGTGCCAGGGTATGTTAGTCCCGCTCCAGCACGATAAAATTTTCAAGGTTTTGGATATTATCTGACTTACCATCCTTGTCATATTTACACCAAAAAATGGATTGTCATCTTCAAAATTTTTATTATATGGTGTAATCCCATATTTCATTCATGCTAATGTAGTTTATTTTGTACATAATTTGTTATGATTTGCTGATAAAAAAAAGTTGACTTTTGTTTGCCTGTACACAAAATCTCATCTGCAATTGATAAATGATACATATATGGTTCGATAAGTGCAGTGGGTGTGGCATGAAGATTCTTTCCTACAGTGGATTAAAACCACAATTAGCTCATCCAACCATGGCTCATTTGAAGCCTACATTCTTAAACTGAATATTCTCAAAAACACATATTTGTAGAGTTTAGGGTACTTTTTCACTAAGAATCAATGTAGACTTTAAAATCAAATCAAATGTTGTTTCACAGTACCATGCTTATAAATGCGAGCAAGGTTCAGTAATCGTGAAACTAATATTTAGTGACATCGTTGAAGAGTGTTATATTAAAAAAGTGTTTGTGATTAGAAATGCCTCAACTTGGTGTCAAAAAATGAACAGTGTTATTGAAAGCAGAGTGCAAACAAAAGTTTCAAGCTCCGATGGAGTTCTCCCTGAAAAACTAACTTCTTTAATTTTAGTTTTAATGAGTTCTACCTTTTGCTTCTGAAAATGGTAATTAAATCTGAATATGATGTCAGCAGAGGAATCTTATAGTCTGTTTGTTTGTTGTTAGAACTTTTGATGTCATCATGAAGTTAGAGTAACAGAAGTAGTGTTACAGAAAACATTCTCTCTTCTAATTTCATCCATTTTGTCCTAAAAATTGTTTTTCAGAAATCATTTTAAATTTCAGCATTTCATGTTATACTGCTTGACTGATGTTTGATTGATCATTGCTTTAGTTTGTAATTTTTGGTATGTGAATTGTTGTATTGTCATTTTTATTCTTCTGTTTAAGGTTAAAGGTCTGATTTTTTTTCTATAGTTTTTTTTTTTCTAACTTATTTCTAAATTTCTAGGGTTGTAGAATGGGTGCTGAAGCTGTTCATGCTTTGCTTGAAGCAACACCAGACTCGGAAGCATGTGTTGTTTCCCTAGATGGGAATCAAGCTGTCCGGGTGCCACTTATGCAGTGTGTTGAAAAGGTAAGTTTTGTGAATGTAAGAAGAGTTTAAGTAGGCTAATTGAAACTACTAGAGCTATTCAATTAATAATTATCATACCTTTCTCAGTCATCCAGATTTTGATAGTTTTTTTCAAAATATTTCACATGTGATACAATACACTTATTCCAACACTTCTACCACTCTTCTATGAAGCCATTTTTTGATGTGTGTTTGAGGACTGTCTCAGATTTTAACAACTTTGTTTCACTAATCAAACCATGGATCCCCCTCAGCCCCTTCTTCAATAGCAAAAAGAAATCACAGGGGGGCAAAGTCAGGGCTGTGTGTGTGGATGAGGGATACATCTAACATTGTTATTTTGGTTAAATAATTCATTACAGCATAAGCAATATCAGGTTTCACATTGTTGTGGGGCAGCATCTGTCCACCTGCATATAAGTATGGTGTTTTGTGACAAATGTGATGTTGCAGTGGCAACAGTACAGTTCTGTAGTAGGCCCCAGTAACAGTGTTATTATTTGGCACAGCATGTTGATAAATCATACCTTGTACATTAAGGTGATCCTTGATGTTATGGGAATTTTTTTGTATATAAATTCGATACTCCCGCCCACTAGAAATATTCCTTTTGGTGTTATATCAATATCAGAAAAAAATTTAAACAATTGAGCAATTTTTAGAAGTCGCCCAATACGGTAGAAATTTGTGTTATTTGCATAAAATGTGCTACATAATGGTGCAACAATAATACAGCCATTCGTATACTTTTAACAATGAAATTAGTATTTTATTATTCAAAATTTAAAGCACACAAACATAAAGTGACATTGTTCTGATGTAAAAGTATAGTAGAAAACAAATTCATAGGAATACCAGTTCTATTATTTAGCTGGAAGTACACTTCTGCTGCTCCATAAGAGATCTTTCAGTACAGGTGCAATGATTACAGTGATCAGCCACAACTTACATAAGAAACTGAAATTGGTCTTCATTGTAAGTAATGAACTTGTTCAATTGCTGGACAAGAACAACCCCACGTTCAGCATTGTCATTGGTTACCACGATATTCTGTACAATACCAATACCTTCCTTATAGTCTCCTTTGTCTCCCCAAGCCTGCGGGTCAAATTGTAAAAATTCAATAGAGATATTCAGTTTTGTAAAGAATCCAATTGTGTTTGGTGGAACGAAATCTGCAAGGCTCCTCTGTGCTGCACTACTGGCATTAAGAATGACAAGGTTTAATCCCTTTGGAGTAAGAAGGCTGTTGCCTTGTTTTAAATCTAAAGCATTGGCCATTTTCCATTTTGTTGAGATCGATATTCAGTATAAAAAAATGCAAGGCAAATCATCTGCTTGGCCAAATATCATAGATGATTCTCCAATTTTTTACAAGTTTCTTTTGAAATATTTTTATTGTGTTTTTGTGTTTTTCATACTGTTAGAGATCATTAAGAAGATGAAGGTCATTACATGGTGCACTTGCTGCTAGTGGCTCTGTGAACCAGGCTTTGAGGTACAAAATCACTATAAACTTACACATTTCTTGAAGTCCTTTTCCCTCTGAGGATGTGAGTTTTAATTTGGATCAAAACACTTAAATCTTGAGGGAGTAAATAAGTTGGGCATTCAACATGCATGGGGCATGACACCAGGTGCTTGAAAATAAATTCCATGTGGTGGGGTGTTGCCCAGAAAAATAATTGACAGTTCTAGTAATTCACAGTAATCATCTCTTATGTTAATTTGTTGTAAAAGCTGATGCTTGGCAAAATCGTTTGTCTTCTTTCACAGTAATGAGAGCTTATGACCATTCTGGAATGTCATCACATGTAGAATAAATGTTCTGATTTGTAATACATCAATTCTTCTGGAACCTCTTAAACAATAATACATCAGGTGGTGAAGAGGGTGACAGACTTACTTTAAATGCAGCGCCGGCAAGTAACTATAACTTGGTGGCGATAAGCAAAATACAGTAAGTCATTGCTAAGTTGTTGTTGTTTTTTAATTGAATGCATATACCAACATGGCGACTAGTATCCGGGCTTGTAGTATCGAAGCACATTCCCACAATATGAATCTTAAAATTCCATTCTTGCAAAGCCTCCATAACAGCTTCTGTCTGGTTTCCTCCTGATCCACTGGACAGTTTGCTTACTTTCAAAAGCTGTGAAACACCAGAACCTGACACAATCACAGGAAGTCTATCAGCATGTTGCTTCCCAGAGAGGTCACACATTAACTTTCCATCCCAATGGACCACAAGAGGGACATCCCCAGAGATCCCTTGCTTTAACGCAGCTGCAATTTGAGTGCAATGTTTTTCATGGTGACATTTTATAGAACTGTGATTAATATTAAAATCTTCAATGTTATGGCCAAGACTTAAATCTAAATAAAGGCTGTTTCAGCAATAACAAAGGTGGCCCTTCTGTCACTCATTTGCATATAGTCTAAGGCAGCAGCAATTTATGGAGTTATGACATTTGCCTTCACTCTGCTGGTCCTTTTTGTAGGAGGACCAGCAGAGCGAATATCTCTTTTATAGCTCTTCTTACAATTCCACTTCACATGCTTACATGATAGCAAAACCTGAATGATATATTCAAAATCAAGTTCTTTTACAAGTTCAGAATTTCCAACAAAACTAGCCAAACTAAAGAATCTATATAAGTGAATAAAATAGTTCTTCAGTTTTTTTTTAAGAACAGTAAAAGACTTTACATGAGAAGCATTAGAAGTCATTATATTCAAGAAAATTCTTAAAGCAATAATGTCCTAGTTAGGAAAGGAGTGAAGTTAATTGCTCTTACAAAGTATTTTTAAGACTTCATGTGGCCCTAGGCTGCTGCCTAGGTTGGCCTAGCAATAAATCTACCCATGCACTTAAGTACCTGCCCACCAAGGTTAAAGGATGTGCACAAATTTACTGCTCATCTACCACATAACACAATTTGGTTGGACCTTACTTTCTGCTCCTAAAGTATGGTTAAATTTTACAAAGTTTGCTTGTGAATAATTTATGATCATTCTTTATTGAACAGCCCTTGTATTTGTTATGCTTAATGAAACTTTCAACGATAAAAAATTAAATCATTCTATTATACAGTCAGTCTTATACTTTCATACCACTCACACTTTAATAGATTGTATATTTGAACTTCTAAACTACCTTTTGCATGTGGAATTTGGAGTTTTGAACATAAACTGATAAGCATACATTTTTAATTATTGGCTAAGAAATATTTAATATGTGAAATTTAAGATAATTACCATAATTTTCGTCGTATAATCCACCGATTATCTGCTAAAAAAGTTTAAAATATACGTTCTGTGTATTATACGCCAATGCGGATAATATGCCGACATAAAAAAAAATCGACCCTTCAATTTTTTTAAAAAATCTGCAGCGTACTTGTGCAGGGGAAGGGGTATAATTGGAAAAGGAACTCCCTCGGAAGAATTTTCCTCAGTTCAGGAGTTTGTACGGAGGTGGGGAGCAGGGGAGAGGAATGTTGTAACGAAAGATCGGGAAAGTTGTGGGGAGGGATGGCAAAGTCATTTTGTATCATTGAGAAGATCGTGCCATCTCTGTTTTTTGGCAAAAAGCCAAAGAAGTACACACAGCGCTTGCTACACGAACCTATGCATTCCTCCTTTTGGATCTTGTGTGCGTTGCCTTGTGTTTAGTTCGTCTTCCGCCGTTTTGACCATCGTCGTTGCTGCTATTTTTCTTCATTGTTATTCATGATGTCTTTGAAAAGGAAATGTTTCCGTTGCACTGCCGAATTTAAATTTTAAATAGTGGACACAATTGTGTACTATCACGCCGTGACACGAAATGAGCATGTCACTGTGCGATAGTTTTGAGGTCCAAAAACAATCGTGCGGTAACAGGCGGAAAGCCTTGTGCTGTGGTTTAAAACGTAAACAAATCCGTAGGTAAATTCCGCCGGAGAATTCACAGATGTTTTTTTATTGGCCCACGTATAAGCTGATCCCCCGACTCTGAAAGCAGGATTTCCTCTAAAAACTTTCGACTTATACGCAAGTACATATGGCATTTCTATTACTTGTTCTGTATCAGCCTTTCATCATTGGCAAGGTGTAATGCAATACTATGAAGTTGCATCGGCGTGATCTATGGATGCCACACCCTTTACCTGTGTGGAGATAAAAATATGAAAAAGTAACCTTTAAAAATGAATTTCTTCATTTAATAAAATCGTTTGGTTTTTTTTTTTTCTTCTTCGGACTCATTGGTCATTATGTGACCAACTTTTCTGTAGGAAATTCCACTTCCGGTTCACATCTATTATGTGCGGATTATACTGCGATTTTTTTTTTCCTGAATGTCACAGTCTGCAGATTATACAAAGGAAAAAAAAATATGTGAATTTCGCGGTCTGCGGATTATACGCCAGTGTGGATTATACGACGAAAATTACAGTAGTGGAATCAAAGGCACTTGTGGAATGACTATAGAAGAGTTGTGAGATCTTGCTGAGAGCAGATTGAGATGGTGAGCTTTTGTTCATACAGTCGCAAAGAGTTGAGCACAGCTCAATGGAACCTAACAACAAAGTTTTATGGGAGACAACAGGCTCAGCAGCAATCTTAATGGAGTCACATCATCGTTGCCAGAGTTGGCTATGTGACTTGCCATAAGATTCCCTTGCTTTTTATGACTATGTCTTGCCTTTTTGTCAAGACCAGTCATGCTCATTTAAAAACTCTAAAATTCAAGTTATTACAATTTGATTTATCCTATATCTACAGTGACTGTGTACTTTTGTTACTCCAAATTGTTGCCATCTTTATTTAAAATAGTACTAAGTTGCGACTGTCAGATATCTTTGCAATTTGAAAAAGATACAGAAGGTGAGTCGAAAGTTTTGCAATATTTGCAAAAACGCATGTGCTGCAGCTGGTATGTCGCATGTTTAAGCTAGTTCAAGTCATGCACTGCAGTCAGTCGAAAGGGATATAAAGTGGTAGTCATTGCAGTGAACAGCATTGCATGTTGTTGTTCTGTCAGTGATTGAGATGCCTAAAAGATGAACAGCCACAACCGGCTAATTAGGGAATTTTTGCTTTACGAGTTTGAACTCGGCCATAACGCTGCTCATCTTAACGCTGCTCGTCTTAACGCTGCTCAAGCAACATGAAACATTTGTCATGTGAAAAGGAAAGTTCTGTGGACCACAGCACCGCAATTAGATGGTTCAAGGAATTTGGTTCAGTTGACAAAAAGCTCGACAATCAGCCAAGTCAAGTAGGCTGTGAACCGTGGATTCGGAGGCCGTGCGCCAGGCCCTAGAGGCAAATCCGACAACCAGCACTTGGAGATTATCTGGTGAGCTAGGCATATCATAGACCACTATGGTTCGTCACCTTCAGGACCTCGGCTAGGTCTACAGAGCTGCCGCATTACCCCCTCAAGAACTGACACCAGCTGAAGCAAACCGGCTAGTAGAAATGTGCACAGAACTACGGAACTCCTAAAAAAAACGTGCTATGTACGTTTCATCAAGAGAATTGTTGCATGCGGTGAAAAGTGGGTCTATTTTCATAATCCTAACAAAATGGCAGTAGTTCAGCCTGGGCCTGTTGCCAAACGGGTGCACTTCGAGCACAAGGTGAAGCTCTGTGTCTGGTGGAATTTTGGGGGATAATTCATTACGAATTTGTTCCAATGGGTCGGACCATAAACGCCAACCTCTGCTCTGAACAGCTGGACTGGATGTATGCCATTTTGGAGGAAAAGTACCCAGCACTGGTGAACAGAAAGCATGCTCTTCTACAGCAGGACAACGCTTGGCCTCATACCGCTGGAATGACCCGGGCAAAACTCCAGGAACTTGAGAGCATCAAACTGATACCACACCGAGCATATAATCCAGACCTTTCCCCGTCGGATTATTACCTGCTCCGGCCCATGGCCCACTTCCTTCACTGGCGGCACTTCAACAACCAGGAGGAAGTGGCAGCTGGGGTGAAGGAGATCTTCCCCTCGAAGGACAAGAACTGGCAGACAGATGGCTAAAGATGGTGCAACACAATGGCCTATACTTTGAATGCTAGTCAGCTTTTGTCGTAAAGGTATATATGAAGATATAAAGTGATCCAAATATTGCAAAACTTTCAACTCACCCTCTGTAATTATATTTCATTTTTATTTTGGTTCAAAGTAGCCATTTCAATGGGCAGTTATGAAAATGTGGTGAATATTTTACTTATTTTTACAGACAAAGGCAGTTGGTGTGTGCATGAGTAAAAAAGACTGGGAAGATGCTGTCAAGCTGAGAGGAAGGTAAATAATAGTTTAGTAATGATATTTTAGACAAAGTGTGTACATTTTAAATGATTCTGCATGCCTTTTTTGAGATGGAATGGTATTTAATTACTCAATAACAGAAAGGGCTAACTCATAATAAATTCATACATACATATATATCAGTAAGCTGTTCTCTGAGATTCAGAGGTTAGCTCCACAAAGGAAAAAAACAAACTACCCAATAATTTTCAACTGATTATTTACTTACTGTTGCTGTATCAAAATCCCCCAATCTTGATGTACAACTCGGGCTTCACTGATATCCATCACACGACACACACGAGATCTTCTATACTTCATACTCATGATCTTTTTCTCATGCAGACACTCCTGAATCTGATCCTCCCATGACTTCCTTGGCCTTCCTCTGCCTTTCCTTCCTCTCACTTGGGCTGAAAAATTTTCTTAGTAAGTATCTCATCACTCATTCTTTCAACATGGCCAAACCACCGAAGCATATTAGTCTCCTCCTTGCTATCATTTTGCTTCACATTACATAACTCCAACACATCTTCATTCCTCACATGATCACAACATGTCTTGCCACAAACCCCCCGTAAGTAACTCATTTCTCCAGCACACAAACAACTCCTATGTTTCTTCTGTAGTACCCATGTTTCACTGCCACACATCATCAGAGTAGGAACAATTACACTTTCATACACAGCCATGCGGCATTCCCTTGAGAACCATTCATTCCTGTGAAAACCTCCCAAGGCAGCTATGACTTTCAATGAAGAATTAACTCGCCTACTAATTTAACCATCCAATTTGTTCTCTCTGTCAAACATGCTTCCTAAATATACAAACACATTCGCCTGGTCAATCACAGTGCCATTTAGACTTATATTACATTTGGTACTATCAGTTCCTCTCTCAAAAACCATAACTTTGGTTTTTCCTTATTAATACTCAGTTTGAATTTCATGCAAACTTCGTACATCCGGGACAACATACTCTGCAACTCACTTTTGCTCTCTGCCAACAGGACAGTGTCATCAGCATACAGCAATCTGCATGCACGGATATCACCAAGACATAAACCAGTATTATTTATTTTGGCATCACACATGCACGCATTTATGAATATATTAAACAGCCGTGGTTACATTACACAACCTTGCCTGACTCCTGCACCAATAGAAAACCATTTTGATAAAATGCCATTCACTCCTAAACAAGCTCTACTGCCAGCATACATGGCTTTCACACTATTAAGTAGATTCCCAGTAACACCTCCTTTCATTCAATACCTTCCACAGAAGTGTTCTATTCACTCGGTCGTAAGCTTTCTGTAAATTTATGAAGGCAGCAAAAAATTTCTTACCAACAGCCAGATACTTTTCAATCATCATGTGTAATGCAAAAATTTGTTTAGTGCAGCCTTTACCAGGCATGAAACCACTCTGAAGATCCCACGCTTTTACTGATGTAAGACCCCGTACTTTTTCAATAATGACCTTACCAAACACTTTCCCTGGCACACTCAGTAGGCTAATACCACGATAGTTCTTGCAGTCAGTCTGATCACCTTTTCCCATATGCAAGGGAACAATGATAGCATCCTTCCAATCCTGAGGGACCATTCCTAGCTCCCAGCACTACTGGCAAATTTCAGTTAAACAGTCAATTATAGAGTCACCATCATATTTCAACATCTCAGCAGTCATGCATCAACTCCTGGAGCCTTATACCATTCTGAAGAGATTTTAAAGCTTTACACACCTCTTCTCTTGAGATCTGTCCTGTGCTTCAATCCTTCACTGTGACATCATCTGCTTCTGTCTCAGAATCACCTTTGCTTTCCTGATCTAATAACTCACAGAAGTATTTACCCCATTTTTCACTTAACTCATTGGGCTCCCATATCATTTCCCTGATCCTATTCTTCACACAACTTACAACTTTGTTTCCCCTATTTTTCCTGAGTCTGACATACTTCCAGAGTCTTTCTATCTTTCCAAAAAGCCAATTCATGCCTTTCCACCTTCTCCTTCCTATCTTTTGCCTTACTCTGGCGAACCAGCTTAGCTGCTTCACACTTCTTACATGCAAGTTAATAAAATATTTTAGTAGGGTTTTTGTTCTGTTGTTTTTAAAATGTGATTTCCTCACCAGCAGAGAATTTTGTGCATTTAGTTAATTGTTTTCTTACAGCTGTTGATCATGCCACTGTTCAGAGATTTGTACTTATTTAGTTTTGTAGGGTGAAATTTTGAAGTGAACTTATGAATTATCACTTAACACAATGGTTTCCTGCAATAATTAAGCAGCATGTGCTGTGTAATGCTGAGTCACATTGGCCAGCACATTTAATTTTACATGTTAAAGGAACAGAATCATTTCGTGCACATGGCTACTATTTTTAACTCCTCCATATAGAAGTTCTGTTGCCATCTTGTGTGCAGCATACTCAGTTGCACGGACAAATAAATTTAATGTCACATGACATATCAATCAAAAAAAAAAAAAAAACACTCACCTAAAAGCTCTTGGCTACTTTTTTTGCTATACACTTCATGCACGTCGATTATAACATCATGTTATGTAGCTGGCCTTCAAAGGTTGAAAAACTCCTCGCTTATAGGGCGCTGTTTTATATTCGTTCTTCCGGTCATGAAACGTCGTATTTTTATTCACAGGACAAAAACGCTGACTTCAGTCTGCGTCTGAGATGTAACATAGCTCGTCATCACAAGGTGTATACTCACTATAACGTTGTCAACTTTTATTATGCCAATTTTTTTATCGTATTCTTCTTTCACTCCCCCATATGCAACATGGTCTTAAAATTCACAATTCGAACAATGGTACTCACTTCAAAAACACTTATTCACCCACTTAATAATTACTCATATAAAGTACCCTCAACCATTTGCACTCCCCATAAAAACCACTCTAAGGTACACAACATACAATGCATGCATACACTCAATTAAAACCACTATGTACATAATTACACTATTTACGTTCCCTGGCAGTCACAGTTGACAACAGTTTGACTGCCAGGGAATGTAAATAGTGCAATCACAATTTAAAAACATAAAATAGCTGCAATCACTATTTACATTCCCTGTAAATAGTGATTGCACTATTTACATTCCTGTAAATAGTGATTGCACTATTTACAGGGAATATAAATAGTGCAATCACAATTTAAAAAATAGCTGCAATCACAATTTAAAAGCATATCAATCTTCCGATTTTGGGGTGTTTTTGGACATTTTATATAGCTGTATTTTCAAAACCGGTGGATATATGACGATGAAATTTGGTATTTTTCTTAATCTATATAGAGGCCACCTATGTACCAAATTTCATTAAAATCTGAGATGGTCAAGTCAAGTCGCTGTGTTGAGTTGATACGGAATGACCCTCACATGAGGTAGGGAGACAACATTTGCATGAATACTAAACCATTGTAACAAGCGCTTTCACCAGCCCACGATCGGCATCATCCGGTTTACAAGGTGTCACTTAAGGATCAACCTTTCCTGTATAGTAACTCGAAGTCACTCTCCAATATGTTAGTGAATTGGAGGTAAGTTCTTTTACCTGGAGTTGATTAGTAGTTACAAAAATACATATAACATGGGATTGATGAGTTTAGCAACCTTCATGAAATGCATATTTCCACTGCAGGTGGTGTGTGTGAAAATGAGTGTTTGTGGCAAATCGTTTTTGTTTGTTGTTGTTGTTGTTGTTTGTTTATTTATTTATTTATTTATTTATTTATTTTGTTCCTTAATAGCACAGGATTATATGTTACCTGATTTTTTGAGGTTTTTAGTAAAAACATTCATTTTTTCCTTGGGTTTTGCTGATGTTTTTGCCAACAAGTTTTCTCTTTATGTTTCACTGTTTTCATGGGGTGGCATACAACCAAAAACACCTCAGAGTTTGACCAATAGTGTGTTTAGTTGTCAGTTTGCTTTTGACTTTCATTACCTAATCACAGCTTTGGTTACTTTCATTAGTTAAATACAACAGTCAGCTGCAGCCATCTCATACTTCTAGTTTCATTCTGTTACTTGTTACACGAAGTCTTTAATATGTTATGCACTAAGCTGTTATGCTCCTTTTTCTTTTCTTCTGGTCTTGATAGGTATTGCACCAAAGATATATTGCATGAAAATAAGCAGTTTTTTTATTTAAAAAAAGCGATATTTTTCTGGGGAAATTGTTGCTGAATTTTCCCCACCTTCTTTTAAGTGTTAAAAATTTCACAGATTTTAAGACCTTAGTAGTAACTCTTTTCAAGAAAAGAGACACTATAATGTGAAAAATAATATATGTCCTGTTCCTCAGAAGTGGATGGTTAAACTTTCTATTCATAAAAAAAAAAAAAAGATCTGTGGCAAGTTATGAAAAAATCTTTCAAAGGCTAAATATGCATGTGATCTTAAAACTGATAACAGCCAATCATGCTCACATGTTGATGAAGCTGATACTTAATCTATCATAAGCCACAGTAGTAATGAAGGTGAACTAAGCAAGAAAATTTCTGAAAGTGCAGCAGAAATTTTGAGTGTATGTTTACAGTTAGTTGGTTAAACTTCTGTAAAAAAGAAAAGACTGTATGAATAAAAACATCCTTATGCACCTTTGAAAAAAAAAGCATGCTTTTTGCAGAAGAAAGTTCTGCTAGTATTTTCCTGATGCTGAACTCCCAACATACAACCTGAAAACAGAAATTATTGCTCAGTCTAAAGAAATGTTAAATGATATAAAGTGAAAAGCTTAAAAGCTGAAAATTTTTTGCTGTACTACTAAAAAGTTGGAATTTTCAAAATTTGCAAGGTGAATTGTGTATTTCAACTTACATGGTAAAAAAGGTAAAACCACTCGTAAAAAGTGTGTTGAGAGGAAATGGGAAGAGATGGGTGGATGAAATTCGAAAGCATGTGGGAGTGACATTGAGGAAACTGGCTCAAGACAGACTGTTGTGGAAGAAACTTGGGGAGACCATCCAGCAATGGATTGATAATGATTGATGATGATGATATTGGAAACAACGGCTGAAATTTATAATGCTCCTGAAAATAGTTTGAGCCCCTCCCCAGTTAAACACTGCATTTCGGAGCTACATTTTTATAAAATTGAGTTTAGCACCACAGTGTTGTACTCTGAAAGTACGATACTTAAGGTAAAAGGTAAACGTCAATAACAAATGCATAAGTGTTTTCTGATGAAAATAAGTGTTGGTATCCATATGTGTGTGACTTTATGTTTTGTGTTTGTGTGCATGGATGCATATTTTAAACAGTTGCATTTGCACATGATGGCCAGTAGAGTACATCAATTCTAGACCCTTCCCAGAGTTTGCAGTAACCAGCATCAGAAAACACTAGGCACCTTGACTGACCTGCAAAGTCACCAGATTAAAATCCCATTGAAAACTGTTGGGACTATCTGGAACAAGAAGGTGAAACACTGATATAGGCATACACATAATCTGGCTGAATTATGAGTCTATTTTTGGAGGAATGGTCTAGAATTGATGTAGATTACATCCTATGACTCTTTGCATCCATGCCTTACAGGATTCTTGCTGTAATTCAAGCAAAGAGTTTGTGTTCTTATTTGTCCTTAGGGTTAATTGCAACATTCAACCTATATTAGTCTTTAAATTGCCCTGTCCTTCATATACTTGTATTGTTGTTATATATTTTTAATTCTCTATTTGTTCAGTTAGGGTTAAGAAGATTTGTATAATTAATTTTTTTAATGATTAGGTAAGTGCTGCTATTTTCTTTTTGATGTGAAAATACTAATTACTGTCATTCAAAATCTTTTATTTTATAGGAGCTTTGAGAGAAATCTACTAACTTATAAAATGTTAACTAGGCTAAGGCCACCAAAATCTGTGATTGATGAGCATGGTCATGGGACGGTAAGATTAAGATTTTATTTTACATTTTTTTTTATGTGTTCATTTACTTCTGCAACTTAATTTGTGACCATTTTAATTGTGTATTTGTTCTAACATCTTGGGTGGAATCTGAAGCTATAAACTCCTTTTTTTTTTTTTTTTTTTTTTTTTTGTTAATGTTTCATGTTTTTATTATTTAAGTTATAGATTTCTGCTTTTTCTGAAAGTGAAATTCATCATAGAGGTAAATTTGAAGTAGATAGGGCAGCTCATTGTGAGTTACATGATGGTGAAGTGCTTTCAACCATGGGTGGTGGCGGAATCAGTAGCCTATATTTTTTTTGAGAATTGTTTGCTACTGGTTCACAGTAAGGATGATAATTTTCATTTCTATAGCGAAGGCACCGGAAACGAAGAAAATATAAATGAAAATGTGAGGGTAAGGGGCATTTTGGTTGGTTATTTAAGTATATTGATACAAGTGTCTCAGAGAGACCAGTAGTACCATGTGCTTTGTTGGAAAGGAGCATTTTCATTTAGCAATCATGTTTACTTGGAGTTTATTGAGTCTTTGAAGTTCTGAGCTCTAAGTATTCTATGAGAGTTATGTATTTATTTAAACCTTCATGAATTCATAGCAACAGGGGGTACATGGCTAACTCCTGAGTTGTTGAAATATTTTCTGATTGACTGTTTTACTGAAATTTGCCAGTTGTGCTGGGAGTTAGGAATGGTCCTTCAGGATTGGAGAGATGCTATCATTATTCCTTTGTAGGAGAGAAAGGGTGATCAGACAGAATATAAGAATGATTGCGACATCATCCTGCGGAGTATGTTAGGGAAAGTGTTTGATATGGTACAAAGTCTCCCATTAGAGAAAGTATGGGGTGTACAGAATGGTTTTATACCTAGAAAAGGCTGCATAAACCAAATTCTTACATTACATACAATGAGCGTAAAGTTTCTGTCTGTTAGTAAGAACGTTTTTGCTGCCTCTGTAGATTTGGAGAAAGCTGATGACTGAGTAAACAGGATTCTTCTGTGGAAGGTCTTAAATAATTATGGTACAGCTGAGAATCTTCTTAAAAGTGTAAAGGCTATATGTGCTGCAGTAGAGTGTATGTGCTATTTTATTGAAATGGTTTTCTGTTTGGTGCAGTAGTCAGACAAGGTTGTGTAATACCACCATGACTGTTCAGTGTTTTTATGGATGTATGCATGTGTGATGCCAATATAGAAAATATTGATAATTCCTGTGTATGCAGATTGCTGTATGTTGATGGCACAGTTCTGTTGGTTTAGAGCTGAACTGAGTTGCAGAGTATGTTGTCCCAGATGTATGAATTTTATATAAATTTCAAACTGGTTGTAAATATTGGAAAAACTAAAGTTATAGTTTTTGAGCGAAATATTCAATGATGTCATCGTAAACTTTTAATAAGTTCATGTATTTAGGGAGCATGGTTGACAGAGAAAACAGATTAGATGGTGAAATTAGTAAGTAAGTGAATTTTCAGTTTTGTAAGTCATAGCTGCCTTTGCAGGATTTCATAGGACCTACAGCTTCTTTAAAAGGTTCCAAATGGCTGTGCATGAAAGTATAAATTGTTTCTACTCTGATGTACAACAATGAAATATGGTACTCAGGATTTAGAAAGTATTGTGCCCAAGATTCCCAAGACATGTAAATTATTGCTTGAACAAGTAAAAAAAACCTGGCCAGGTAACTAGATTTAAAAAAAGAAATTGAAATGCTGAATTTGCTACCATAATAAAAAAGGCAGTTTTCACCTGTTGTTTTTTAATTCACTGCAAACTAAGGATTTTGTATTACGATTGAGGCCAGGGGTATGTATCATTCTGTAGCTTGTGATGTATTGGTGAGTGGGAGGATCTAGGTATAGAACTGAAGCAATATGATGTTTTACTTCAAATGTTATTTACAGTTACAGCACACAAGCCAACTCTTCGGATTCAGGTGGGAGACTCCGAATTTTCGGCCCTCCGGTTGAATGTCAAATTCTCCCGAATTTCACCGAGAATTAGTATTGTCGAAATTCCATCAACTACCATGATTCAAAATAGTATATCTATATATTAAAAATCCGAAAATTTATTGGCGTAGAATAAATAATCAAAATTTCCAAGCTTTCGCACATCAACCAGATGGCTTTCTCAAGGAAGGTAGACAGCTAACTGCAAACAGGATAATAGAACGTTTCAACACTTTAAACGCGGTGACTTGACTAGACAATAAATGATTAGGAGCAAACGTGATATTTCGAAGAAACGACGTCACGTTGGTTGGGCACGCGGTACTATGGTAGAAATCTCAGCATTATTTGAAGAATTGATTCCAAATACGTAGTAACTCCAGAGAGATGCTATCGTTACAAGCCTCGCAGCTGGTCAAGATTTCCAAGGTTTCGCGAATGGCAGTAGATTTGGGTGTGGAGTATGAAGCTAATTTCTTTACATCACTCCATATAGGATCGGCGGACTTGAACTTGACTTCTCTTGATAGGGCAGTGGTTATTTTTCTGTCTCTTGTATCCCTTTTATGTTTGCCGATTCTAATTCCAAATGAACGTTTGGTCATTCCGATGTAGTATCGCCTGCAGCCGTCCGGATATTTTAGTGGGATGGCATAAATGCCTGCCTCATTGAGAAGAGGGGGCTTGTCAATATTTCTCTTAAGCATAGTGTATAAAGATGCCGGAGACCTTATGCCGACACCGAAGTTCATCCTTCTGAGCGCATTTTTGAGTTGATATGAAACATTTTGTATGTAGGAAATAGAGCCCAGGTAGCGAAGTTGCGGCATAGAAATATAATTAGCACTCCTGGTTCTGGCTTTCTCGATAAAGTTATGCATCTGGTTCGAAGTATATCCTGCCTCAGTGGCCAATTCGACGATGTTTCTTAGTTCAGATTGTCTAGAACGGGCATCGGATGAGACAGCGAAGGCTCTTCTAATTCGTGAACGGAATAAGGCGGTCTTGTAATCATCAGGGCAGAATGAACTGCGGAGCATCAGGTTGGGAACGGAAGTGGGTTTATAATAGACTTCCGTATGAAGGCGGTTGTCATGCGATTTGCTCACTGAGACGTCGAGATAAGGTAAGGTACCATTGTGTTCAAACTCCATGGTGAAATTGATTCTAGGGTGTATACAATTTATTTTATCGAGGAAAAACGGGAGAGTCTCCTTTCTGTGTGGCCATATGAAAAATACGTCGTCTGCGTATCGTAGCCAGGTGGTAGGTCTTGGGGTGATGTTGGTGAAGATATGTTGCTCAATGGGGCAAAGTATTGCTTCCGCAAGGACGGCTGAGAGCGAAGATCCCATCGGAGCGCCATTTACTTGCTTATAAATTTGCCCTCGGAAACTGAAGTAGCTGGAATTTGAGACCAAGTCCATTAATTTGAAGATGCTGAGGCAAGACTCCTGAGAATAAACCGATGAATTAGATATAGCCTCTTTCAATGTTCTGTATTTTTCATATGGCCACACGGAAAGGAGACTCTCCCGTTTTTCCTCGATAAAATAAATTGTATACACACTAGGCTGCCATTTGATGCTGACCTTGGCTACCTACAACGGACGCTCCCTATCTTCTGATTCAAGGCTTCTTGAATTGGAAGAGGAACTACAAAGGATCAAGTGGGACATCGTCGGGCTGAGTGAGGTAAGGAGAAAAGGAGAAGATCTCATTGAACTGAAAAGTGGACATCTCTTCTATTATCGTGGGACAGATACTGGCAGAACTAGTGGTGTTGGATTTATAATAAACAAGAAACTGAAGGATAAAGTGGTAGAAGTTGAAAGTTCCTCTGACAGAGCTGCACGACTCGTTATCCAACTATCGAGAAGATACCAGGTTCAGATTATTCAAACTTATGCACCCACCACAAGTCATCCTGAAGAAGAAATTGAAGAATTTTATGAGGAAATTCGTCATCTAAATAATAAAGGTAAGCAGCACTTGAAGATAATTATGGGAGATTTCAATGCAAAAATAGGGCACCGGCAACAGAATGAAACTTCAGTAGGTAAATTCGGTCACGGCAACAGAAACCAGCGTGGAAATACTCTCGTTGAGTTTGCAGAGGCAGAAGGATTTTTCATCTTGAATTCCTTTTTCAAGAAAAAGCCACACAGGAAATGGACATGGAGACATCCAATTGGGACGACAAGTGAAATTGATTTTATTATGTGTAACAAAAAAATTCGTCATCGAAGACTGCAGTGTGCTAAACAAGTTCAACACAGGTAGTGACCATAGATTGGTGAGATGTAAGATGCACCTCAACACTAAACTGGAACGTGGCAAGCTCATAAGACAAACAAAATGTATTGACATAACCAACCTTAAAAAACACCATAATACTTTCAAGTTGGAACTGAAGAACAGATTCTCTGCTTTAGAAGGCCTAACATCGGAAGAAGTGGATATTTCTGAAGTTAACAGAAAAGTAACCAAAGCTCTTATGGAAACAGCAACAAAATTAGCTGGGTCTAAGAACAAGTTGCATGTAAACAAATTATCAGGAAAAACCAAAATGTTGATGCAAAAAGAAGAGAGATGAGGACAACTAAAGAAGATGTGACTTCCAAAGTGGAATATATAGAGCTATGCAAGACAGTAAGAAAAAGTATCACTGAAGACGTAAGAAAATTCAACTGTGAACTAGTAAGGAAAGCAATTGAAAACAACCAAAGCCTAAAGATAGCAAAGGGACATCTCAGTAAGGGAAGAAAACAGATTATGGCTCTGAGAAAAGAAGATGGTTCTATAACAAGAAATAGAGGCGAAATTTTGACAAAAGTGAAAGATTTCTACTCCAAACTATATGAAAGGGATGATACATGTACTCCAGACATCATGAAAGGTACCGGAGTTCTTCCAGTCCTCCCAGCAGAAGTTGCTCATGCAATCAAGAACATGAAGCGGGGAAAGCTCCAGGAGAAGATGGAATTACTATAGACATCATACAAGAAGCAAGTGGAGAAATTGAAACAGTACTCGCCCAAATTTTCACTCGATGCCTTAATGAAGGGAAGATTCCTGAGGATTGGAACAATGCTACAATGATCCTGCTACATAAAAAAGGTGACATTGAGGATCTCAGGAACTACAGACCTATCAGCCTCCTATCAGTGGTTTATAAAATCTTCACTAAAGTTCTTTCACACCGCTTGAAGGTAACACTGGACATGGCTCAACCGAGAGAACAAGCTGGATTCAGGAGTGGCTACAGCACAATAGATCATATCCACGTACTGAGAGAACTAATTGAAAGAGCGAGGGAATATGAACTTCCATTGTGCATGGCTTTTATCGATTATGAAAAAGCCTTTGATTCGGTGAAACCATCAGCAGTTACCACGGCTCTGAAATCCTGCGGTATTGAAGATGCATACATTAATATTATTAATAACATCTATGAAAATGCAAGTGCAAAGATTCGGCTGTTTGAAAATACAACACACATAAAAATTGGAAAGGGAGTGAGACAAGGTGACACCATATCTCCGAAGCTCTTTAATGCCACATTGGAAAATGTCTTTCAATCACTGAACTGGGAAAACAAAGGGATAAAGATTAATGGAGATTATCTAACCCACCTTCGTTTTGCTGATGACGTAGTCATTTTTGCAACTACCCCATCAGAGCTGCAGAGTATGATCCAGGAACTTGCTGACAAGAGTAAAGAAGTGGGATTAAAAATGAACTTTCAGAAGACAAAGGTGATGTTCATCGCTTTTACAAGAAATGAAGATTTATCGATTGATGGAGAAAAACTGGAGATAACAGATACGTATGTTTATCTTGGACAGCAGATATCAAGTGAGGGTCACATTGATGAAGAAATTAATCGGCGTACAAAACTTGCCTGGAGAGCTTTTGGAAGAAACAGCATAATTTTCAAGAGCAATATGCCGTTATGTCTTAAAAGAAAAGTGTTTGATCAATGCATCCTTCCAGTGCTTACGTATGGTGCAGAGACGTGGACCTTAACTAAAAGAGACATACAAAGACTGCAGACAACTCAAAGAAGCATGGAGAGGTGCATGCTTGGTATAACCAGGAGAGATAAGAAGAGGAACTCGTGGATCCGAAAAATGACGAGAGTGGAAGACATCATGATCAGAGTTAAATCCCTGAAATGGCAATGGGCTGGACATACTGCCAGAAGGACAGACCATAGATGGACAGCCGAAATTTTAGATTGGATTCCAAGGGACAGGAAAAGACCCAGAAAAAGACCACATGGGAGATGGGTGGATGAAATTCGTAAATATGCGGGAGTGACATGGAGGAGACTAGCACAAGACAGACCGTTGTGGAGGAAACTTGGGGAGACCTTCGTCCAGCAGTGGATTGATAATGGTTGACAATGATGATGATGATGATGATACACCCTAGAATCAATTTCACCATGGAGATTGAACACAATGGTACCTTACCTTATCTCGACGTCTCAGTGAGCAAATCGCATGACAACCGCCTTCATACGGAAGTCTATTATAAACCCACTTCCGTTCCCAACCTGATGCTCCGCAGTTCATTCTGCCCTGATGATTACAAGACCGCCTTATTCCGTTCACGAATTAGAAGAGCCTTCGCTGTCTCATCCGATGCCCGTTCTAGACAATCTGAACTAAGAAACATCGTCGAATTGGCCACTGAGGCAGGATATACTTCGAACCAGGAGTGCTAATTATATTTCTATGCCGCAACTTCGCTACCTGGGCTCTATTTCCTACATACAAAATGTTTCATATCAACTCAAAAATGCGCTCAGAAGGATGAACTTCGGTGTCGGCATAAGGTCTCCGGCATATACACGATGCTTAAGAGAAATATTGACAAGCCCCTCTTCTCAATGAGGCAGGCATTTATGCCATCCCACTAAAATATCCGGACGGCTGCAGGCGATACTACTACATCGGAATGACCAAACGTTCGTTTGGAATTAGAATCGGCGAACATAAAAGGGATACAAGAGACGGAAAAATAACCACTGCCCTATCAAGAGAAGTCAAGTTCAAGTCCGCCGATCCTATATGGAGTGATGTAAAGAAATTAGCTTCATACTCCACACCCAAATCTACTGCCATTCGCGAAACCTTGGAAATCTTGACCAGCTGCGAGGCTTGTAACGATAGCGTCTCTCTGGAGTTACCACGTATTTGGAATCAATTCTTCAAATAATGCTGAGATTTCTACCATAGTACCGCGTGCCCAACCAATGTGATGTCGTTTCTTCGAAATATCACGTTTGCTCCTAATCATTTATTGTCTAGTCAAGTCACTGCGTTTAAAGTGTTGAAACGTTCTATTATCCTGTTTGCAGTTAGCTGTCTACCTTCCTTGAGAAAGCCATCTGGTTGATGTGCGAAAGCTTGGAAATTTTGATTATTTATTCTACGCCAATAAATTTTCGGATTTTTAATATATAGTTATACTATTTTGAGTTTAATTTCGTGTACAGTTACTACTTTTTGAACTACCATGATTTTGAACCGCCTGTGAAATCTTTTTGTTTCTGCGTCGATGCAAGGCGGCAATAGTCATCAGTTTCGTACTTTTCTTCTCCTTCTATCTGCAAAAAGAAAGCCGCCCGGAGGCGCAGTGGTCTAAGCGCTGGCTTATGACCAATTGTCCAAGATGGGTTAGAAAATATTTGCTTTAAAAAAATTTCTCTCAGTCCGATTGTCATACGACGCCTTCAGCAAAGAGCTAACTTTGCTTTGGCCCTAGAATGCCGGGGATGGTCATTAATTGATTCAGAGATGGAAGTTGCCCTGCCTTCTCCTTGCAGTTCAGTATTTCTACCTCTCGACTCAACAAAGCCGCGCATTCTAAATGATGATAAACAGTTGAGTTCTGGCGAATTCACTTAACGACAAAAGGGAGTAGTTACAGTTGTCCTCGCCTTGTAACGAAAGGCGACGTTATATGTTGCTTTTTGTCGTCTTCGCCTTTGCGCACAACCTAAAGAAGAAACGAAAAACAGTTGGCTGCTATTTGCTTCGTGAAGAACAACATGCGGGCCATTTTACGTTTTCATCATCTTGCAGAATCGACGTATATGAAAACAAATTTCAGTAGAGAAAGGGGGTGTTGATTTTCGCGTTTTTTTTTATTTTTCCAGAACTTTTAGTGGACCAATAATACTACTTCTGGAAAATTGCTCCTATGTCTAGAAAATGTCAATAAAAAATAGCACTTGTGGGATTATATGAGCTGTAAAAATCTCCCGATTTTCAGTTTTTGAAGGTTGGCATGTCTGGTTACAGTTAATGACAAGAGTACTGAGTTGGTAAAAAAAAGTGTTTTGTACTTTGTAACCTAAAAACAAATGAGACCTCTGATTTTTTGCATCAAAACAGAAATTATTCTGGACATCCTGCTTTTACTGTTTGAGCAGGCAGATTTTTTCTGCATGTGTCCAGCTGGAGATGTAGCATTTTAGATATTTTTCAAGCCTTGAGTACTGCAGAGGAGACACAGGAGTTGTTCTTAAGCTGGAAACATGCATACTTATCAGGGGTATGTGTCAAGGCAGGTTCTAATCATTTAAGGAATGAAGATATGTTGCAGATGTGTAAAAATGTTAGTAAGTTGGAGACAAATATTCTGAGGTGTTTTGGCCATACTGAAAAAATGAGTGATAATATGCTCATAGATGCCAACAAGTACGGATTTTCCGTAATTTTACGGATTTTTGGTTGCTGTTATGGAAGTACGGAAACACCGCTGAAATTACGGAAAATCGCCATTTGATTTAATTTTCTGAGGTAGAAAGCAAATTTTCATCAACTTAAAAATTTTTGTTGGTTCTTCAAGTTTTTCTGGGGGATTGTGCCAAAACCTTGTTCTTGCGCCATTCTGCTAAAAAATCGCCATTTCGACGAAATCTGCGCCAATTTTGCGCCAAAAGTTAAAATTTACCGGCCATCGATATTTTAGCGTTATCTTACGACATTCCAAATCAATTCAGCGGTGAATTCGTACGTGAGATTCTTTCGCGAAGTCCCTTCCGTTTTTTTTTTTGTTTTTTTTTCCGAGATCAATGCAAAAGTGAAGAAATTTTCGGGATATTAGTTGGAGGAGGGGGGGGGTCGTATTCCATCTGGGAACGTTGTTTTGTCTTTTTAAACGTTCGGAAACGGAAGTTAAATGAAGTGCAGATTTTTCCCATAATCGTATTTTTTTTTCTCTCGCGATGTTGCTTCTGTTCAGTACTGTTAAATATAATTTCATTGCATAATTTCAGCTTAAAATTGTAGGCAACGATTTTCGAAAACGGAAGTTAGGCTGCCCGAAAATTTCCCCGTAATCTTTGGCGACAAGATTCTCACGCTGATTCGAGAAATTCCGTCTTTTTTTTTGTTATCATTTGGAACATGTACGAAATCGATGCATAACTGAACTTAAATTTTGGGAGGATTGGTGGCGGCGGCGGCAGCGGGAGGGGGTATCATTTTCTCCGTCGGAGGACGGAATTTCATCCTTCGAAAACGGAAAGTAGACGGAGACAAGATTTCTCTGATAATAGTATTTTTTTTTCTCGCGATGTTTCCTCTACCCAGTATTGTTAGATATCATTTTATTCCATAAATATTTGTATTTCAGCTTGAAAATGTTAGATAAATTTCCGAAAACTGAAGGCTTGAAAAACCGTTATTTCAAGCCATGTTTCCCGATTCAGCGATCGCAAAAAAATATTCGTGTGGAAGAACCAAGGCTATTGCACTAATTCAGCACATGGCCAGTGTTTCTACAAGTAACATCGTATCTGAAGTTAACAAAAATCCTTTTTCTCTATCTACGGACGGAAGTAATGATGCTCAAGCAAATAAACTGTATCCCATTGCAATAACATATTTTGACGAAAAAATAGGGAAAAATTCAACTGTTTTGTTATCATTGG
This sequence comes from Macrothele yani, assembly GCA_039090855.1. NCBI lineage: Eukaryota > Metazoa > Arthropoda > Arachnida > Araneae > Macrothelidae > Macrothele > Macrothele yani. Next base: position 129,134,575 of record CM077011.1, on the reverse strand, counting down.
TTGAATCAAGTAATAATACTGGTGAAGGAATATTCAACGTTTTGAACAATGAGTTTGTTAAAAAATATATCTCATGGAGCAACTGTGTGTCATTTTCCTGTGACAATGCTAACACTATCATAGGTCAAGTAAAAGGTGTTGTTTCTCACACAAAGAAGGTTCAGCCTGCAATCATAGTGCAGCGATGTTCATGCCATTTAGTAAATTTAGTTGCACAGAAATCTGCTACTCAACTGAAAGGATTTAATGTTGAGCAGTTTCTGATACAGTTGTATTTATTTTTTTTGGAGAAAAGTTCAAAGAGGAAACACAATCTAAAACTGAGTCAAGCTGTTTGTGGTACTAAACCAAACAAAATTCTAAAGCATGTCAATACTCGCTGGTTATCACTTTTGGAATCCATTGACAGAATTTTAGAACAGTGAGAGGCTCTAGAACATTATTTTAGTGACAGTGAAGAAGCTAATTCACAGTATAAGAACCTTGCAAGTATGATTGGAAATCCTTCATCTAAACTTTATTGTCTTTTTTTATCTGCTACTCTTCCTTTGTTTACATCTGTTAACGTGTTCTACAAGAACACGTATTAAAAAAAAAAACTTCATAGTCTGTTATCAGAATTGCTTGTACGATTTATCAAGCCATTGGCATTTGATGTGACTGCAACATCTCTTGCTGATGGAAATTTTGAAAGAAGAAGAAATCAAAAAGAAAACTGTGATCTCGTAATTGGGTCAAAAGCGAGATCTTATATAGGCACAACTACAACTGCAAATCTGAGTGAAGACACAGTGGCTACTTTTTTTCTGAGGTAAGGGAATTTTACAAGGCAGGCTGCAATTACATTTTAAGAAAATCCCCCTTAATGATGAATTTCTGAGTCATGCTGAAATTGCAGATGTAGCATTACGGCAAAGTGTTTCTTTTGCATCAGTCCAATATATGTGTTCCCTGTTTCCAGTTTTTAAACCAGAAGAATTTGACAAGATGGAATCTGAATTTACTCACTACCAGTTTGAAAATTTTAACTGTGCTGTTACTTCTGGGAGAATGGATGAAGTGTGGCACAGAATTTCTTTAATGAAAAATGAAAGTGGCCAGTTAAAGTATGAATCATTAAGCAAAATTATGAAAATGATTTTAATAGTCCCTCATAGCAATGCAAGTACAGAAAGAATTTTCAGTATTGTGAAGAAAAACCATGAATGATTCAGACCTAATTTAAGTAGTCATGTGCTGTCTTCTTTATTAGTAGAAAAAATAAACAGCATTGCACACAGTGAACTATGCTATCAAAAGAAGTTTTTGCAAATTGAACTAAGGAAGGCCAAAATGGTAACTACAGCCAGTTTATCATAATAATTTGGCAACATTCCAAGGAATAATTTTTCTTCATGTCTGGAGGTAATTTATTATATTTTCCTGGTAGACAGTATTTTAAATTTTCCCACTAGCAAATTATTTTTTATTGTATTATTATTATTATTATTTTGTTAATAGTTCTGACAGATTAAAATTTGTTGCAGTGTTAAATACCCAAATTTGCCACTGTAGTCTGGATTATTGAAAATTACTGAAAAAAAAAATTTGTTACTGAAAATTACTGAAAAATGAACATGTTGGTTACTGAAAACTACTTTTAGAGGTTGGCATCTATGTATGCTAAGAGAATTTACTGAACCTGAGTGGCATTGAAGAGAAAGGTAGAAGAAGGCCAAGGAAATCATGGAAGAGCCAGATTCAAGAATATCTGCATAAGATAATGAATACGAAATACAAAAAGTCTTGTGTCAGACTTGTGATGGATTCAGTGAAGCTCAAGTTGTGTGCAAAGATCACTGTAAATGAAGACATTTGATACATCAACAGTAAATAAAATCAAGCACCATCAGTTTTAGACTCTTATTTCGTAGATGAGCTTTCTTTGAGGAACTAACTTCTGAATCTTAGAAAGCAGCTTAATGATATGAATACATTTATGTGTGTATAACATTTGGCTATTTAAAAGATGGCACCAGCTGTGTTTACAATCTGGGAAACTTCATATTCCAATGTTGTCAGCATAGTACAAATTACTTTATTTTGGACACATTTTGTGGAAAAAGTAAAGGTAAGCATTGTATGTGTAAATATAACTGTTCTTGCAATGTGTGCTTCTGATGTCATTTGTACACATTTTATCAATGTAAATTCAGTTTTGAATTCATTTATTATCCTGTATTATGTGGCTCATGTAAAATACACATAGTAACAATTGCTGATACATTTGCTACTTAAAAAGCTTTATTTTTCTCAAAAGTCACAAAGAAAATTAAAGTTGTTGTGTTTACATGGTTCTTTTCCCCTTTTCTTCTCTGCTGCTGATTTTCAGAAGGTAAGCAAAGATATGTGTTTACTTAGAGTAATGTGTGTTGAGTAAAATGTTGCATATATATGCACAGCTCAGCATGGAAATTGCAGCACTGAGGAGTTGCTGCAGTGACATGCAAATCACAGAGGCAGTGGGTCATCAGCAATATATGCAAGTCAAAGTTTCATAGTGACTGGTTGTGCCGATGCCAGCTGGGTAGGATTTAAAGACAATGCTCGTCTGGACTCATCTCAGAATAAGGCAGATGTTTAGGGTGCTGTGTGTTCATGGAAAACACATCAAACAGAAGTCGTCACTCTTTCCACGTTTATAAGTAAGTCACGAGAAAATTCTCATTGGCCGCCACCGGGAATCGAATCGAGGGTCTTTCAGTTACATGCCGTACATGCTACCACTGCACCACAGCGGCCTCAAATTCTCCAGACTCACATATTACTAACTGTCAAACTACATGACAGTTTGCTTCTTGATGTCCCGCCCAATGCTGGGGATTCACCAAAGATGGAAAGCAGCAACTGAACAAATAACTAGGAGGTGAATGAATAATTAATACACACAATTGACGTGGGCTAGGAAAATCAAACAGAAGTAATCACTCTTTCCAAATTTATAAGTGAGTCACGGAAAAATTCTCATTGGCCGCCACTGGGAATCGAAACCAGGGTCTTTCAGTTACGTGCCAGACATGCTACCACTGCACCACAGCTGCCTCGAATTCTCCAGACTCGCATACAACTAACTGCCAAACCAATAGTTTGGCAGTTAGTTGTATGTTAGTCAATTGGTTTGGCAGTTAGTCGTATGTGAGTCTGGAGAGTTTGAGGCCACTGTGGTGCAGTGGCAGCATGCCCGGCGCGTAACTGGAAGACCCTGGGTTCGATTTCCCGGTGGCATCCAATGAGAATTTTTCCGTAACTCACTTATAAACGTGGAAAGAGCAATGACTTCTGTTTGATGTTCCTAGTCCACGTCAGTTAGTGTGTATTAATTATTCATTCACCTCAAACATGTCATGAATATGTTGACAGGACACCTATGTTCAAATAACTGTGATTGAGTGCAGCAGATTATCAATATGTGAGAGCCGGGTCTCAGCTTCTGAGTAATTTCTACATGTGTGTAGTGCAGTGTTGCCTGTCATGCTATGTTACAGAACATTGAATAATGTAGTGGAAGGAAATGGACCAAGAAAGTGGACCACAGGATGTGAGTCAACAAGAAGAAAGTGGATGAGGATGATGAACCACAAGATGTGAAGATGGAGGGGCTGTTTATTACCCATTCACCATGGTGACCATTCTATAGCTTGACCTGTGGTATGCTATGGATATAGAGGTGTCCATCCAATTGATGCAATACAGTGCTATGACTATGATGGGCAAAACACGTAACAAGAAATAACAAATAAAGGTAAGCTGATCACGCTAGTTACATTAACAGATTAGAACTTTTTCAAAGAAGTTCGTAAGTTGGGAGTTTCCAACCTCATCTTAGGTCTTCAACATGCCAATAGAGGACTAAGAGTGTTTCTTTTTAGTCCTAATCTTAGTCCTTCATTGGCATGATGAAGCGTAAGACAAGGTTGAAAGCTCCCAACTTACGAACTTCTTTGAAAAAGTTCTAGTCTGTTAACATAACTAGCATGATCTAATTACTTTTATTTGTTAATACAGGGCTATTCAAAATTATTTTCAGGGTTTTAAAAAATCAGTGCATGTACTGCACTTGAGATATGAACATAAATTTTTGTAAATTGTGCAAGTAAACTCACCAAGTTTAATTCTGTACCTTACAAATACTCAGTATGAGTGCCTTTTGTCACTCTGCATACATCTATATGGAAGTCCATTTCTTCCTGTACACAATGTAGCATTTCAGCATTAATAGCTTAAACAGCATTGGTGATATGTATCTTGAGTCCCAGGATAGTTACAGGTGGATGAGGGACAAAAACTTGATCTTTCACGTAGTCTCACATAAAAAAAAAAAACTCGCACGGTGTTGAGTCTGTGAAACGAGGCAGCCAGGACAGGAACTTCTGATCTACACCTGTACCATGTCGATCCATTGCTGCGGTAAGTGCTGGTTTAAAAATGCCTCCTTAAATTGGACATACCACTCTGAATGGAATTGTTACAGGGTGAATCCTTCCTGAAGTTCATACAGAAGTACTGCTGTACAGTGGAAATGGACCAACTCTGATGAAATTCAAGAATGCAAAAGCTTTCTTCTTTGCATCAGATGCCATCTCACAAATGCATAAGCTACTGGCTGGTGAGATACTCTCCTAACTGTCAGACACCATCTGCAGGGATCGCATTCCTCCTAAAATTCCTAAAATTCCTAATATTTTGTGACCCTCCTTAAATTCCTAAAATTATACCTAAAATTTGCTATTCATCCTAAAATTTTCGTAAGCTTATTTATTAAAAACACAACCGTTATTAACGCCAATAAATTTACCATTACGCAGGGTGCGCACGCGTGTGAAAACCTGGAAAGTCCTGGAAAATCATGATTACGTTTTCAAGGCCTGGAATATCCTGGAAAAACGGTGTTTTTTTAATGCCGTCTTGAAAAGCCTTGAAATTTGAAATTAGTGCTTAAAAAATGCCCTTTTAGGAAATCGTGTTACTGTTACCCCTTCATTTTTTAAAGTTCCTTTTCTCTGTTCTCAAAGAAACCGCCGGCAGCGGTTTCCGATGTGCACCAAATCCTAATTTGGCTGGGGGAAAAAAAAAGAAAAAAAAAAGCGCTACTTCCAGTGCAATAAAATTGGATGATTACTAGTAGGTCGAAGGGGAGCTTGATGTCCGTCCGACAATTGAGAACAGAAGGGGAAAGAAGAGGTATTTAGCATTTGCGGGGGGTCGCGTATGTACCAAGTCAGCTGGCATCCACCAGTGAGGAGTATGCCTGAACAACACATTCATCATCTTCTTGTTTATGTGCATGCCATCCTCCCTCCCCTCAAGAGACTTCCACTACTTATGATAAAAAATAAGAAAACTATCTTTGCGAATTTTTCACGAAAGTGGCTGAAATTTTTACATTCACTGTAATTGGATTACAGAAGCTCACTTCCAAAATTCCAGTTGAATCGGTTTAAAACTTTAAAAGTTAGCATTGGTAATTTTTATTATGGACAAGTATGTGTGCCTCTTTGGACAGAGTGAGCCTCCAGCAGAAAGGGTGTTACCATAGCAACGGTTGATTGACAGCTGGGAGCGCTGATCTGAAGCCCTTGGTTGGGAAGAAAGCAAACACCTGTTTATCACTTCCACAGCACAAAAGGACTAGGAGAATATTTTCAGAAATCCATTTTTCTGAATTTTGAAAATAACACAGTAAAATTTCTTACAGTAGTTAAGATACATCACAATAAAGTTCTAGTGCAAATTTCGCCAAATTCCGTTAGGAACTTTAGCAGATGCAAAAAAAAAAAAAAAAAAAAAACAGTTCAGTGAGCTGCAGGTGGTGATTTATGGCGATGTGCCAAATGAAAAGAAGCCATTCCATCAGGTAATTCCAAAGGTTGTGTTGTGTGGACGCGTCCTCCTGCTGTTTGATCTTAATTGGAATGTTTTTGTGCATGGGGGGGGGGGGGTCGAGAGAAATATCCGTTTCAGCTTTACAGCTTTCACGGCTCTTTTTTTTTTTTTCTTGGTAATAAATAAAAATCATAGTTGCTGCATTCACCATTGATCCATGTTTGCATTTCTTGAATATAAACAGCAGACAATCAGAAACATAGTGTTGGGCAGGTCTTGATGATCTTCATTTTGCATATGCTGAATTCAGTTCTGTGGGAATAAGGAATGACTTATACTGTGAATATATACAAAACTACATATTTTTGAGCTGAAAAAATAGGTCTACTTGTACACAGTAGCTAAAGTGTGAACTCAGATGAAGACAATCAGACATACGGACGTCTGATTCCATTAAAAAAAAATCAACATAGTTTTTTTATTTACACTACAGGTAAAAAAAGCAAAAACATGTTTTTAAACGTTATAAAGGAAAACGGATTTTTGAAACGCATGACTTGATGATCTTAATTTCTGAAAGTTTCTTTTTTCCACATCCTTTTTTTTTCAATTACAATACACTGTAACAGGATACTGTGTTATATCACTTAGAGATATGGCAGATTTTCGGTTGCTGATATCCGCGATCGTAAGCAGTAGTTGCATTGCGATTGTTGATGATGACAAGATAAATACTGGAGTGATGTAAAATGTTGCATAAACTAAAAATAAAAAAAATAAAGCCCTCCCCCCCCCCCCCCCCCACCCCGAACTTTTATGCGGTCATCATAGCTGATCAACCATTTCATTCCATGAACATCAGCACATTTCAATCATTTGAACATTGGGGGTATCTGAAGGAATTCAGCCGTGCTTAAGCGCCCTAGCGCAACGAAAACATGCTAATTTTGGACAGTTCTATTCCCTTCCCCTCTACCATCCCTAATAATTGAGAGTGCATACATTGAGAGTGTTTCAAATATTCTATTTATGAGCTAGTTTTCGCGCTGTTTGTTATGCTTTTATTTTTGAAGAAAGAGAGGGAAAATAAGGAAAAGCAGCTAGAGAATAAAAGAAAAGCTGAGTTTGATGACAAAATAAAAGAAAATGATGCAGAAATAAATAGGCTTAAAAAGATAAAGAAGCCTCCCTAGCAGTAATTCAAGAGGGAACAGAAAGAATGAGAAAAGCTGTAGAAAAACAAAATACTGTTGAAATAGCAGTTGCCTCTAACTTGATCATACAAGGTTCAGCTGAAATAAAGAAAACTGAAAGTAAATTAGTTGTGGTGGAAGCAGAAAAAGATAGGCTAGGTTAAAACAATAATATGAAAAAAGTAATTCAGTGAACAATTGTACATAGTTCTTGGTTTTCAATTACCTTTTTAGGATATTATAGTTTAATGTGAAACCTGAAAACTTTACTGTGAAAATCGTGAATTGCTTCTGGTTCAACAGCATATTAATGTTCAAAGTGAAACTTGAATGTGGTAAATATACTTGAATATGATAATAACACGTGAAAAGATAAGAACTGAACATTAGAAGTAAATCATACTTAAACTTTAGACATTAGACGTTGTGCAAAAAATTTGGGTGTGAACTTCGACCATATATACTAATGGACTGCGCATTGGCAATAGCTGCATCAAAGCCGCCATGGCTCAAACATTGGGCATGTCATCATCAGACTCCAAATTTCGTGTACAAATGCTGTTATGATTACTAATTTACGCTGCAGAACTTCAGTGTTTTCGGTGTATTATGTGAATGCACCTCATATATAATGAAAACTCTTCAGGTAAGTTTACTTATGAGCTATATACATGCATGATCGAGTTGTTTACATTTTGTGATTTATAATGTGATGAACATTTGCGAAGAATTTGGAACATGCATTCCATTTTTTTTTTCTTAAGTTACTATATTTTTATATCAATAGCTGCAAGTTTCTGGTTAAGTAATTGAACTTTATTGACTTAGGTATTTAATTCGTTTCTTACCCATGAAAAATCATAGAACTTTCTTTACTATATCGGTCAGAGCAACCATAAGCACAGCAGGTGTAACCCATCTTTTTGACTGTTGTCATGTGATTTTATGTTGGAGCCAGAAATTTTGATGTCATGCGCAGTCTATCAGTATATATGGTTGAAGGGTGTGAAGCAAACTCTTTACAATGTATACAAAGTTGTTTTACTAGATGTATACAAATATACATCTAGTTTTTATTGAAATACACTCCTAAAATTTTCCTAAAATTTTTCTAAAAATTCCTAAAATTCCTAAAATTCTTACCTAAAATTTTCCAGAAGTATGCTATGATCCCTGCATCTGGTAGGTACACCCACAAGCTACTTAATGGCTGGAGGTTCGAAAAAGAACTTTAAGAGTTTTGCTATCCACCAATATGGCAATAATACTCATATGTTAAATGCACTACCTCCAAATAAGTACTGAAACCCCAACAATTATTTTGAATAGCCCTGTATTTGCATGACATGGGACTATGGCCCAAAACCACCTGTTGCTGCCGCATCACAGGGCCCATCATTGCGAGTGGTGCAGAGAGAGATTACACTGGACTGTGAAATGGAGGAGCATGCCATTCGTGGATGACCTCATGTACTAATTCAGCTTACCAGGTGGGCAGAAGACTGAATGGTGGTATCATTATCAACAACATGCAGAGGTATTTTTAACTAGCTGCCATATAATGCTCCAATAGAGTACATTGGTATGTGGTGAAATCCAATACTTCAGCAGGACATTTCTTGTCCATATTCGTGGCACAGTGACAGCAGGAATGGTACATCAATGCTGTCGTCGATTCCATCATACAACCTTTCCTTGCCACCATGCCAGGAACGATCTGGCATCAGGACAGCACTTATCCATACATTGCTTTTGTTGCAATCTCCAGGGCATGAACATTCTCCCAAACACTACAGACTGATTACCTGTTGAGGATATATGTAGCCTTATGAGTTATCCTTCCTATTTGGGGATGTTGCGAAGTAGAGTTTCTGTGGATGAATATCGCTGTAAGAAGCATGAAGCAGCTAAGCTGGTTTGCCACAGTAAGGCAAAAGGTAGAAAGGAAAACGTGGAAAGGCATGATTTTTTTTTTTTTTTTTTTTTTTTGAAAGATAGGAAGACTTTCTGGAAGTATGTGAGACTCAGGAAAAATAGGGGAAACAAAGTTGTAAGTTGTGTGAAGAATAGTATCGGGGAAATGATATGGGAACACAATGAGTTAAGTGAAAGATGGGGTGAATACATCTGTGAGTTATTAGATCAGGAAAGCAAAGATAATTCTGAGGCAGAAGCACATGATGTCACAGTGAAGGATGCAAGCACAGGGGGTGGGGGGGGGGCTCAAGAGAAGAGGTGTGTAAAGCTCTAAAATCTCTTCGGAATGGTAAGGCTCCGAGAGTTGATGGCATAACTGCCAAGATGTTGAAATATGGTGGTGACTGTGTAATGGACTGGTTAACTGAAATTTGCCAATTGTGCTGGGAGTTAGGAATGGTCCCTCAGGATTGTGAGGATGCTATCATTGTTCCCTTGTATAAAGGAAAAGGTGATCAGACTGACTGTAAGAACTCTTGTGGCATTAGCCTACTGAGTGTGCCAGGGAAAGTGTTTAGTAAAGTCATTATTGAAGAAGTATGGGGTCTTACATCAGAGAAAGTATGAGATGTTCAGAGTGGTTTTATGCCTAGTAAAAACTGCACTAACCAAATTTTTGCATTACGTACGAAGATTGAAAAGTATCTGGCTGTTGGTAAGAAAGTTTTTACTGCCTTCATAGACTTATAGAAAGCTTATGACCGAGTAAATAGGACACTTCTGTGGAAGGTATTGAATGAATGAATATGGTGTTACTGGGAATCTACTTAATAGTGTGAAAGCAATGTATGCTGGGAGTAGAGCTTGTGTGCAAGTGAATGGTGTTTTATCAAAATGATTTCCTATTAGTGCTGTTTAATGTCACCATAGCTGTTTAATATATTTATGGATGTGTGCATGTATGATGCCAAAATAGATTATATTGGTTTATGTCTTGATAATATCCATGTGGCAGAGAGCAAAAGTGAGTTGTAGAGTATGTTGCCCCGGATGTACGAAGTTTGCGTGAAATTCAAACTGAGTATAAATAAGGGAAAGACCAAAGTTGTGGTTTTTGAAAGAGGAACTGGTAGTACTGAATGTAATATAAGTCTAAATGGCACAGTGATTGACCAGGTGAATGAGTTTGTGTATTTAGGAAGCATGTTTGGCAGAGAACAAATTGGGTGGTGAAATTAGTAGGCTATTGAATTCATTGAAAATCATAGTTGGCTTTGGCAGGTGTTCACAGGAGTGATGGGTTCTCAAGAGAGTCCCACATGGCTGTGTATGAAAATGTAATTGTTCCTACTCTGATGTATGGCAGTGAAACCTGGGTACTGCAGAAGAAACATAGGAGCTGTTTGTGTGCAGGAGAAGTGTGTTGCTTACGGGGAGGGGAGGAGTGGCAAGACACATTCAGATCATGCAAGGAATGAAGATGTGTTGTAGTTGTGTAATGTGAAGCAAATTGTTGTTAGCAAAGTGGAGGTTAATATGCTTCAGTGGTTTGGCCATGTTGGAAGAATGAGTGAGATGCTTACTAAGAAAATCTTTTAGCTCAAGTGGCAGGAAGGAAAGGCAGAAGAAGTCATGAAAGGATCAGATTCAGGAGTGTCTGCATGAGAAAAAAGTTATGACTATGAAGTTATAGAAGGTCTTGTGTACGGCGTGTGATGGATGTCAGTGAAGTCCGAGTTGTATGTCAAGATCACTGTAAATGGAGAAGTTTGATGCAATAACAGTAAGTAAAAATTATCTGGTAGTTTGTATTTCTTTGTGGAGCTAACCTCTGAATCTCAGAGAACAGCTTAGGGATATGTACGCATGAGTTATACTCCAGCAACAAAACTGCAATAGCATTTTGTCCAGCTGTTTGCTACTTAGAATCATATAGCAGTGAACTGCTGATGATTTCATTTACAGCATATCTCATTGTCTGCTGCCTTGCATAGCTGTCTAAGGTAGACCAACTGTGTAATGAACAATCATGAACAAAAGCAGGTATACTACCTTCTGGCATTTCATTCTTTTCTTTTTTTTTAATTAGCGTGCCTTTGCTGTTTCTTTGCATCATGTGGACTTCCAACTTTTTCTTGGCATTGCTATTTTCATGTCTAGCAGTGTAGTTGAACAACTGATTTTGTGTGTTTACACTATCCATTCCAGATATTATTACATGTTAAGATTTTCATTACATAGTAGGAAAAACTTGATATTCTAAGTTAGAGTTGAATGTATTAAGTGCAATAAGTGCAACTGTTCTTTGATGCAGGAAAGGGAAACATTTTATTGCATGAAATTTCTAAAGTTTTCTAATATGAATTTTAAATCAAATTCATGTTTTGTTTTGTTTTAAGAATTTCACTTTTTCCAGCATAAGCACTCAAATGTACTGTATCTGAGTGTATATTTTGTACATAGATGAAACACACACATACTGAAACTGGTGTTCAAATCAAAGTGACTCAAACCAATACCAAAAGGTTGTAGATTCGTTCGATAATCTCCTCAGAGTATTTCAACAACCTGTTAATCAAAAAATTGTAATATGTGTGTTAAGGAACACAGCTGATCATAAATGTTCTCCATATTATGTGTTGAATGCAAGGTCCTCTGTTTCTTTTATGAACTGTGCTGTAAATCTGCGGAAGGGTTCATAAGTGTTCAAACACAGAAGATCCTTACTTTGAACCTCATAGAAGATGGTGTGAAACCAGACAGAGTCATGCCTCCCAGGATTCTTCTGACTTCCTTATAATTCATAGAGGTAGTTCTCTCTCTCTTAAGTGCAGTGAGACTAAAAGTGAATACTACCATACCATCTGTCCAATTTGTCTGTGATATATAAAGAATAAGCCACTAATATTGTACGACACTAAGCTACGGTGTATAGCACCATGTAGAGAATTAAATGGCACTGGGGTGAAACAGTGTCCTTGACAGTCAGTCCCTTTTGAGGTGTATGATGAGCCCCCTCCCTCCCCGATCATTTAAAACATTCCACCCATGTGGAGAATGAAGGGATGGAGATGTTTGCTATTTCCATGCATTTACAAAAACAGGTTCTTAGGCTCCCCATTTTTATTTTTAATTTCATCTGTATGGATAAACTGATTAACAAGAGTCAGTTGTTGAAGTACGTGGTTGTAGATCAGCGGTAAGCTGTGTGCTGATGAGTTAACTTCTAATTTCTGAGTATAGTCTTGAACAGCTAGCTAATCATGACTTGTTTAAACTTTGGGATGAAAATAAATGGTTGAAAGTGTGATATTAAAATTTCTCTCGTTATGCTTACCTGCAACTTTAAACTCAGTGCAACATTGTTCCTGTTTCCAAACCGGGGAAATGAACAGAACTCGCTCATTATTCTTGGAAATTATGGTAGTAATAATAATAATAAACCAAATGTGATGTTTACTTGATGTTAATGATCACCACACAAAAACACTTCTGGTATTCCATAGCACAAGTATAATTTCTGCTGCTTTGCAGAGTTACAATCACACAGTAAACATTAATAAATGAAACTGTGTCGCGGGTGAGAAACGTTTTCCCAAAGTTGCACACCTGATTAAAAAAAAAATTTCAAAAACCACTGTATGAATCTTTTTCTAATAGTTTATAATTCATGTGCACAGTGCCTGGAGTAGAACACCAAAAATTTATCATATGAATTTTGGATGATGAACCCCATGGATTCAGCTCTCCAGTCATTGAAGAAACACCATTCATGAAGTAGGTTGCTTGGAAAAAAAAAACAAATGCATTTACACAACATCATACAAGTGCTAGTGCTTATTTTTCTTTTCTGTGTATACTTGTGTCATATTTCATTACAAGTATACTTGGTGTGCAGATTATTTTTAAATTTAAAGAATAGCTTATTTAAAATGGTTCTGTATATCTTCCTTCACCATGTTTAACTTCACTAAGATGCTAATTTATTTGGCACACCTTCCTTCATCACATGCATGGCTCACTCCAACATTATATGACTGCAGGTGAGTGCAGTGTGAGGGATAAATCAGACAGACGAGCTTATCAAGTGTCAGTCAGCATTTGACTGAAGAACAGAAATGGCAAAACTAGAGATCTGAGTGACTTTGAATGTGTCATAATAGTTGGCCCCACACATGTCAGTTTGAGCATTTCCCAAACAGGCTTTTCATGCACAATTGTAGCAAGGGTCTGACATAAATGGTGCAACGCACAAAAAACTTCTAGAAATTGGTAGTCCTGTGGATGAAAACGGGTGATGAATAAAAGTGGTTGAGGGCAACTGTTGCTGTTGTAGCAGACTTATGGCGTGGTCAGATCTGTGGTACGCTCAGAGATTACCCTCAGCACACCGACATTGAATTCTGCAGTGATTTGCTGTGAGGCTGGCCTGTCTGTCTGTTCACTTGTGTCATTCTTGCCAGTCTCCTTTCCTTCCGGATTTACCATCTGTTTCTAACCACAGGATTGCCGATTGCTGAAATAATTTTTGTATGCTTCAATATTCTTGGTAAACCCTTGCTATGGCTGTGCGATAAAGCCCAGGTGAACAACCATTTGGAAGATGCCCAAACTAGCATGCCTATTGCCAGCTATCATGCCACATTCAAAGTCACCCAGATCACTCATTTTTTGGCCATTCTGACTGTCTGTCTGCATCAAGCATCAAAACCCAAATGGTTTTGAAAACATGAAAAGTTTTGAAATAAAAAAACCAAATGGTTTTTGATGCTTGATGTAGACGTGCCAGCTCTCTGGATTTAGGCTGGAGACTCCTGATTTTCAGCCCTTCCTCCCACTCTCTGGATAAATATCAAATTCTCCTGATTTTCAGCCTTTTCTCCCACTCTCTGGATAAATGTCAAATTCTCTTGATTTTCAGCCCTTCCTCCGGCTCTCTGGATAAATGTCAAATTCTCCTCATTTTCAGCCCTTCCTCCCGCTCTCAGGACAAATGTCAAATTCTCCTGATTTTCAGCCCTTCCTCTTACTCTCTGGACAAATGTCAAATTCTCCTGATTTTCAGCCCTTCCTCCCACTCTCTGAACAAATGTCAAATTCTCCTGATTTTCAGCCCTTCCTCCCACTCTCTGGAGAAATGTCAAATTCTCCTGATTTTCAGCCCTTCCTCCCACTCTCTGGATAAATGTCAAATTCCCCTGATTTTCAGCCTTTTCTCCCACTCTCTGTATAAATGTCAAATTCCCTTGATTTTCAGCCCTTCCTCCGGCTCTCTGGATAAATGTCAAATTCTCCTGATTTTCAGCCCTTCCTCCCGCTCTCAGGACAAATGTCAAATTCTCCTGATTTTCAGCCCTTCCTCTTACTCTCTGGAGAAATGTCAAATTCTCCTGATTTTCAGCCCTTCCTCCCACTCTCTGGACAAATGTCAAATTCTCCTGATTTTCAGCCCTTCCTCCCACTCTCTGGAGAAATGTCAAATTCTCCTGATTTTCAGCCCTTCCTCCCACTCTCTGGATAAATGTCAAATTCTCCAAATTTTCAGCCCTTGCTTCCACTCTCTGGATAAATGTCAAATTCTCCTGATTTTCAGCCCTTCCTCCCACTCTCTGGATAAATGTCAAATTCTCCTGATTTTCAGCCCTTCCTCCCACTCTCTGGAAAAATGTCAAATTCTCCTGATTTTTAGCCCTTCCTCCCACTCTCTGGGCAAATGTCAAATTCTCCTCATTTTCACCCAGAATTAGCCAATTAGGGTGGTCAAAATTCCATCAACCACCATGATTTTGAACCGCCTATCAATCTATTTCTTTCTGTGTCAATGCAAGGTGGCATTAGTTATTAGTTTTGTACTTTTCCTCTCCTATCTGCAAAAACAAAGCCACCTTGGTGGCGCAATGGCCTAAGCGCTGGCTTCTGACCAGTTGTCCAAGATGGGCAGGAAAAAAATTCTCCCAGTACAATTGTCATACGATGCCTTCAGCAAAGAGCACACACCCTCTCTAGCAGTAGAATGCTGGGGACAATCAGTAATTGATTGACAGATGTGAGCTGCCCTGCCTTTTCGCAGTTTAGTCTTTCAACCCCTCACCTCAACAGATTTGCTCGCATGCTCAGTCACGATAAACAGTTGAGTTGAGGCAAATTCACTTGAAGACAAAAGGGATTAGTTATCGTTGGCCTCGCCTTGTAACAGAAGGCGATGTTAGTACAATGTTTTTCGTTCCTTCATGCACAACCTAAAGAAGAAACAAAAAACACTTGGCTGCTTTTGCATTCTTTCTCCAGAACTTTTAGTGGACCAGTAATACAGTGTGCAAAAATTAAGGACGAAGAGGAGAAATTAGCATAACATCGGAACGAGCAGGCAGAACGGACCAAAAGACCACTCAGGAGATAAACTAGGATCCGGTACGGTAGGGCATGCGCATATATGCAGCATGATGTGGGGTGGAGTGTCAGAAGGGTATAAAGCACACGGGCGGTGTACGCTCAGCAATTCGGTGAAAGCTATTGCACGGTGTACATCGGTTTGAACGACGTCGAGTTGCTGCCACCGTGTGATATGGCCAACAGGCAATCCAGTAGACGACATCTGGATGACTTTACTTGAGGTCGCGTCATTGGGAAGTTGGAAGATTGTCGAAGTGTGACTAGTGTGGCCGAGGAATTCGGGATCGCTCACAGCATCATTTCACGAGCTTGGAGAGCATTTCAAATGACAAGAACAGCTATCCGAGAGTTTAGCAGTGGTCGTGCACGAGCAACCACGGTGGCGGACGACCGGTATATTGTCCTACAGGCGAGAAGAGACAGACGGCAGACAGCAGGAGAAATCTCAAGGCACATGCAACAGACAACTGGACGTCCATTATCGCTTTTTACCATGGCCAGGAGGCTGCACAAAGGTGGTCTATTTGCACGACGACCAGTATGGTGTGTGCCATTAATGCCTGCTCATCGGAGACGGAGGTTTCTGTGGTGCCAGGAACACAAGAACTGGACACATCAGCAATGGGGTCGAGTTCTCTTTACGGATGAGATCCGGTTTAGTCTGACGAGCGATTCTGGATGTATACACATCTGGAGAGAGCAGGGAACATGCAATCACACCTCCAACATCATTGAAAGGGACCGGTTTGGAGGTGGCTGGAGTTCTCGTTTGGGGCAGTATCATACTTGGCAGCCGTACTGACCTCCACATCTTCCAAGGAGGTTCAGTCACTGGTGTCCGCTATTGTACCGGGGTTCTCCTGCCTCACGTGCGTCTGTTTAGAGGTGCTGTGGGTCCTGAGTTCCTCTTCATGGACGACAACGCTACACCTCATCGCACAGTGGCTGTCACAGAGCTGTTGGAGAGTGAAGATATTCAACGCATGGATTGGTCCGCAAGGTCCCCGGACCTAAATACAATCGAACACGTGTGGAACCTACTCGGGAGACGCTTGGCAGCACGTCACCAGCCGCCAGCAACTATTCCGCAGCTGCGATTGCCGCTACAAGAGGAACGGGCCACAATGCCTCAACAGCTCCTTGACAATCTCGTCCTCAGCATGGACGACGTTGTAAATCCTGCAACGCAATCAGGGGTGATCATATCCCCTACTAAAGACTGGATTTTTCTTGGCAGCGGCCTGTCACATGGACGTTTCTGTCTTCTGTCCAGTTGGGCTCGAAGCTACCTTTTCAATAAAGTGCCTTTGTATCCTTTGGATTCCTTGTTTGGATGGTTTTGCTAACTTGTCCCATATTCTTACATCTTGGGGATCTTATGGTATGATTTGAGTCGATGTGGAGCACTTCTCCATGACGTTGCATTCGAAAAATCGTCTCGTCCTTAATTTTTGCATGCCAGTGTACTACTTCTGAAAAATTGTTCCTGTGTCTGGAAAATGTCGATAAAAAATAGCGCTTGTGTGATTTTATGAACTGTAAAAATCTCCTGATTTTCAGGTTTTGAAGGTTGGCATGTCTGTTGATAAGCTGGTCTGCCTCGTTTCCCCACACAACACTTACATGCCATCTTGTATGTTGAAGTGCTCTATTTATGTGATGAGAGAAAGTGTACCTGATAAAGTGGCATCTCACTCACTGTGTACAGGGTTCGTATGGCCCCTGGAATCCTGGGAAAATCTTGGAGCTTGAAGTCCCTTTTTCCCAGGATCTTGATTTTTCATATATTTTTTTCAAAGATCCTAGAATTTTTGGCTTGCAATAAAAAAAAATTGGTCAAAATGTTTGGATTGGTTGCATCACTTTGTTCTAGCTCACTGCGGCTTTTGCTCTCAATGATGTCCCTTCCTTCCATGGAGTGTGGAGATGTGATATCATTTGTTTTATCTCCTGTAGGACTTCAGTGCGAGATGTTTGAGGGCCATATTCCAGCGATCTTGGTTTCAACATAGCAGTTGTGTATAGTTAGAGTCGCAACAGCATATGGAAACCTTCCTGTGAGTCCAAGATGGCCATTCCTTACTAGCACGTGCTTCCCTCATAAACGAGATCGATATCTGACCTCCCTGGTATCAATGTGCATGGGAATAGATGACTTGGAATGATTAATCTTCGGTGCCATGGCATAATTGTTTTGTATTACTATCATGGTGCTTAGTTCCGATGCTGGTTTGTTTGTTTTTTTCATACATTGCCTCTGATATGGTATTATGAGATGCAGTGATTAGCTTTTATGTTGAGCTCTGTGTAATGACTGAGGGGATATAAGGATGATGCTAGATTCAGTTATAGCCAGACAACAATAAACTCAGGTATAAAAGACATATTTTGCTCACTGTTTTAGGACTGTGTGAAAATTATTCATATCATCCAGTAACATTTTGAAACATTATTGGGGGTAAATCTGGTCTCAGTGTTTATATGTTAATTTAAAGAACATTTTCTTGGATAGAAGTTTTCCAGTGTTATTGTGAGTCTAGTTGTGTTTCTGTGGTCATGTACAACAATCACACACACTTTATTTACCAAACCTAAGAAATCAAGCTTTTTTTGAGCCAGGGATGGATCCAGGATTTTCATGAGGGGAGGGGGGTGTAAGTGTCAGGAATAACCGAGGACCTTTCTTATATTTCATGCAGCTTGAAATTACCCATATGGAAACGGAAAATACAAATCCCCATTAGTTCCGAATGATAAAATCGATTGTTGATATCTTCCAGTTAATAAATGAAAGTAATATACCTTTAAGTAATACTTTTTTTCATGAAAAAATATTCAATTTGTTATTAAAACCTTACAAATTGAAGCTTTTCCTTTGTTCCTGAGGGAAGGGGCACCGCCTCCCGTCTGGATCCACCCCTATGTTGAGCAAATGTCATACTGTACATATAAGTATGCATAATATCACAATATTAATAGTAGAATAAAATGTTGACTGAACACGATAAAAACAAATGCAGTGCACAGCGTACCACATGTTAAAATACTTTACTAAGAAAACACATTAGATCTATCGAAGACACATTGTCATCATCATCACTGTATTATCTGATGATGAAGACGATGTGTCTTTGAAAGATCTAATGTGTTTTTCTTAGTAAAGTATTTTAACACGTGGTACGCTGTGCACTGCATTTGTTTTTATCGTGTTCAGTCGACATTTTATTCTACTATTGGATTTTAACACTAAATAGTTTCATCAATCACAATATTAAATAATGCATTAAAGTATATTGCATGTGCCAGATCATTTTAATACTTTTGAACATGTGTGCCACACAGAATATGGTAGGGTGTCATTAATTATGTGGAAAAGCAGAAATGTAGAGAAAATTAATGGGCATCAAGATTAATGGATTTCATTCATGCCCTTCCTGATTTTGGATGTTCTACACACAGTCCAGTTTAGTTTGTTTTTTTTCCTTCTTTTTTTTTCTGGCGTTTTCTTCTTTGTATTCATCTTAAATATTAAGTTTATTTGTTTTTCAAATATATCACATGGTTAACTGATTTATAACTATCCTCAGGATTGGGTTGAGACATTTTGGTACCCTAGATCAGGAATGGCAAACCTTTCTGAGGGTGATGTGTTGCTGCCATGCAATGCAGTTGATTGGCTGGTGACAGTAATATTGACAGCACTTGCATTTCAATCAGACTGAGAAAAAGCAGTGAATGATAACTCTGAATAGGCATGCATACTTGTTGTATCCTTGGTTTTTTGTTTGTTCGTTTGTTTGTTTTTGCACTTTTGTGCAGCAGATTCTGCAACTGGTCAGCCGGAGGGAAGGAATATGGGTAGCACCATTTCATTAGAAAAAATAAGCTTACAAAATTCAACTCTTGACTGAAAAGAAAGCTGTGGAAGTTAGGTCATTTTTCTCTTCCTTTTAATATTTACTGAAACATTAGAAAGACAGTTACAGAATTTTGGAACTCTTAACTGTATATGTTCTAGTCTCATTTTAGACTCATGACCAACTTCTCTATGAATGAAGGTAAGAAAATTTAAAAATTTAGCCTATTTGATGTCGATATGGAGTATCACTTATAAGTCGATACTCCATATCGACTTATAAACCAAAAAATATGGTAATTTTCAAAAAAAAATTTCTCGCATGCCCATGGGAATTTTGAGTGACAGATTATAATTTTTTTTTTATTTATCCACCGGTAACTCACAAAAAACAGAAGAAAAATACAAGCTGAGTGATGCCAATATCAACATTTACTTCCAAAAATTATACCAGAATACTGACTGATGTATATGATGTGCTCAAAAAGTCAATAGACTCATCAAGCTTATTCAACTGCATGTCAGACTGACTAATGTGTTCACTGGATCTCCAAGGATTTCAAAATGTGTCATGCTTTGTTGCATGTTCTCACAACTGCCTGGCCAATGCCAAACTGGTGTGAGATGTCTCCTGTGAACCCTTTTCACTGCTCTCATTGGTGCTCACAAGAAGCAGGGGTAAAACAGCAGGTCCTGTTCCCCTTGGGGTGAAGAGAGAGGTTATGAGACATGCTACCGTGTTCATTGAACCCTCTGCTCTTCACATGTCTAGTAACGTCCATTTAAGTTATGGCCAGGTAGAATCCTTTTGTGTTCTTCTTTAAATAAACCCAGTGAACTGTCACCATATCATCATCATTGTCCACCATTATCAATCCACTGCTGGATGAAGGTCTCCCCAAGTTTCTTCCACATCGGTCTGTCTTGTGGCAGTCTCCTCCATGTTACTCCCGCATACTTTCGAATTTCATCCACCCATCTCCTGTGTGGTTTTCTTCTGGGTCTTTTCCTGTCCCTTGGAATCCAGTCTAAAATTGCAGCTGTCCATCGATGGCCCGTCCTGGCTGTATGATGATCATATGTAGAGGATTTTAGGAAAGGAGTGTCTGACCCCAGGTCTTAAACAACCCTTAGAAATAGGAAGCTAGGAGATTTGGGCTAGAGTGCCCGATAGGAAAGTGACATGGAAGCGAAGTAGAAAGGGGGAGGAAGGCGCCTTTATTTATTACCGGGGGGGGGCAGTACCCGAGCTCCTGGCAGTATGTCCAGCCCATTGCCATTTAAAGGATTTTACTCTGATCATGATGTCTTCCACTCTTGTCATTTTTCTGATCCATGAGTTCCTCTTCTTATCTCTCCTGGTTACACCAAGCATGCATCTCTCCATGGTTCTTTGAGTTGTCTGCAGTCTTTGTATGTCTCTTTTAGTTAAGGTCCACGTCTCTGCACCATACGTAAGCACTGGAAGGATGCATTGATCAAACACTTTTCTTTTAAGACATAATGGCATATTGCTCTTGAAAATTATGCTGTTTCTTCCAAAAGCTCTCCAGGCAAGTTTTGTACGCCGATTAATTTCTTCATCAATGTGACCCTCACTTGATATCTGCTGTCCAAGATAAATGTAGGTATTGATTATCTCCAGCTTTTCCCCATCAATCAATAAATCTTACTTTCTTGTAAAAGCATTGTACATCACTTTTATCTTCTGAAAGTTCATTTTTAATCCCCCTTCTTTACTCTCGTCAGCAAGTTCCTGGATCATACTCAGCAGCTCTGATGAGGTAGTTGCAAAAATGACTACATCATCAGCAAAACGAAGGTGAGTTAGGTAATCTCCCTTAATTTTTATCCCTTTGTTTTCCTAGTTCAGTGACTGAAAGACATTTTCCAGTGTGGCATTAACGAGTTTGTGAGATATAGTGTCGCCTTGTCTCGCTCCCTTTCCAATATTTATGGGTGCTGTATTCTCAAATAGCCAAATCTTTGCACTTGCATTTTCATAGATGTTATTAATAATATTAATGTATGCATCTTCAATACCGCAGGATTTCAAAGCCATTGTAACTGCTGATGGTTTCACCGAATCAAAGGCCTTTTCATAATCGACACAAGCCATGCATAATGGAAAATGGAAGTTGTCATCATACACGCACGCATGCACTATATTGACAAAAGTCACCGGGCAGCCCTTCAAAAGCAAATTAACGGATCTGCTGCGTTGTTAAGATGCACGGTACACCTGCAAATGGTATAACAACAAGCTTGCAGTTGACCGCGATCATATCACACTGTGAGGTTGAGTGAAAATGTCACTGCGGAAGAGAACTGACTTTGAGAAACGAAAGGTTGTTGGGTGTTATATTTGTTGGTTGTCCATAAGAGAAACCGAGAGGCGTTTAAACATACCCAAGTCAACTGTTTTGGATGTACTGAATAAGTGGAGGACACATAGCAGGCCTGAAGTAGCAAAACGTACCGGCAGACCAAAGAAAATCAGTGATAGAGGATGTCGAAGCCTCAGGAGAGTCGTTACAGCTATCATCATTTAGCATAGTGTAAAGAACATTTATCATGGACCATAGATCAATGGAAATGGTTCCTATGACCTGATGAATCCAGATACATGATCCATCAGTCTGATGGCTGTGTGTGGGTATGGCGGCAGCCAGGGGAACTCTATTTACCACAGTGTACTGTTCCTACGGTCAAGTTCGGAGCTGGCAGTGTACTCTTGTGGGAGTGTTTTTCGGGGTATGGTCCCAGCCCATTGGTTATCGTGGACAAACCTGTTGACCAGCACGTCTACCTTGATATTCTGGACAATTATGACCACCAACTCTGTGCCAATACTATGGAACTGAGCCTTGTTGGTACCAGCAGGATAATGCACCGAGCCATAAAGCAAGGACTGTTACAGTGTGGTTTGATGATAATTCCATATTGTGTGTGGACTGGCCAGCTTAGAGCCCTAATCTTAATCCCATAGAGCACCTATGGAATGAATTAGAGCACTGGATAATAAGTTTGGAACCAAGGCCTACTACTAAGCAATAGTTAGCGGCAGCATTATGTACTGAATGGAAGCTCATACCTATCACTGTGTTCCAAAACCTTGTCGAAAGCATGTCTCAAAGGGTCAGTGCATGCATTAAGGCCAAAGGTGGACCGACACTGTACTAATGTATGTCAATAAATGCTATGTTGTGTTTCTCTTCTAGGTGTCTGCTGACTTTTGTAAATATAGTGTATTATAAAATGGATGGGGTTTTAAGGAATGAAAGGACAGCACAGAATACTGTGTGCTAACAAAGATTATTTGTAGTTGTAAATGCATTTATGGCACCTCTATTCATAGTGATTGTGGAATAGCTTTTTTACGGGTCTTATAGAGGTTATTTTTCATCAAAGTTGGTGGTCAAATTTTCGAACTAAAGCCTAGTTCGTCATCAGGACTATGTCACTGGAGTAGTTGCTGCCACTCAATTGGAAGAGTCCATCCGCAATTATCATTAATTGTGGTACTTCTTCTTCTTGCTATTTCGATCCTTTCTTCTAGTTTCCTCTTTATTAAGTTTAATCGCCCACCAGTCAAACTTAATAAAGAGGAAACTAGAAGAAGGGATCGAAATAGCAAGAAGAAGAAGTACCACAATTAACGATAATTGCGGATGGACTCTTCCAATTGAGTGGCAGCAACTACTCCAGTGACATAGTCCTGATGACGAACTAGGCTTTAGTTCGAAAATTTGACAACCAACTTTGATGAAAAATAACCTCTATAAGACCCGTAAAAAAGCTATTCCACAAAGATTATTTGTGTGTTTTAAGCTCTACTCCTGCCTTAAGCAGACTTAAAAAATATTGTACACTTTTGCGGTTATATGGTTGGCACTATCATTTAGATTACATTCAAGTGCATGGTACTAGCCCTGATTGTTCCTAACACATTTTCTGCATTATCAGAACTGTACTGTGATATCATGCAACAGAAAAAAAAAAGAATAGTCTTCTTCAAAGCATGCCTGTGTGTTTGAAAATTTTTTGTTCCTAGTGTTACTTAAGTCGAAGTCTGTGTACATTTTTTTTTTTTCGAACTTGTAGTCCAAATAAGTAGTCTAATTAGTTAGAATGTTTGCATCTAGATTCTTACATAAGTTACACTGAATAAAATTCCTGTGCAATAAACAAGTATTGATTTGAAAAACATGTTCAAAAGTAGCTTTCATTTCATTATTCATATGAATGCATGTGTAATTTTGCTTGTTTCAGCTGTAGTAATATAATGTAACTTATTTAATGCTGCTCTTTCTTCTCTCTGCATGTCTAACTGCTTGACTAAATGCTATTTCTTCTTTCTGCTTGTCTAACTCTGCAGAAGGTAAGTGTCTTTGTGTTCAGCTTTCCATACTGCATTCTGCAATTGAAATAGTTTGTGTGCACAGCTGTGGTGACTTAAGAACCAGGGACCTTATGCTCATAAAATTACCAATTTAAATGATAATACTTCCATCTTATGTTTTACTTTGTAGGTGATTTGTTTTGCAAACTATTGTAACATATGTTAACAGAAATGTGTCAAGTACCACTGATTCCGTGATCCACTTAAAATTTTAGAGAGTGGAAAATAAGAATAAAATTTTAAAATAAGTACGTTTCTGACTTTTAGGATACAGAAATAAGGTCTTTCTATTCATGAGGTCTGTTGTCTTTTTAATAAGGTCTATTCTACTTTTTTCTTTTTATAAATTTTTCCTTTCTATCAAGGCATGTATTCAGGATTTCCAGTTTTTTTGGGGGGTGGGGGGATGCAGGGGTCTAGAAAAATTAGGTGTGCTGAATTTCATACAAAAACAAAGATCAATAAAGTTAAAAAAAAATTCACTTTCACAACACAGAATGACCGTGAGATTTAAAAAAATAACTGTTAAGGCATGATTTTTGGCATAACAAGTTGGCCCATTAAACTAGTTTTGATCTTCCCTCCCAGTTCATCATGCTTCACTTTTTTCATACTCAAACCTAGCCTGATCAGTGCAGACCTCTACATCAAACCATAAATATTTACATCAATTGAATAATTTGAAAAATATCATGTTTAAATGCATTGGTTTTGCAATTTTGTAAGAGTAATGTTTGTGCTACTGCAAAAACCTGTCTATCCGTAAGATGCATATTTAAACATTTGGGGAGTCTGGACTCACCACCACCCAGGTCCCTTTCCCTGAATATGTGCCTCTTTCTATTTTTTTATCTAACTCAAACTACAAATTTTTAGGCTGTTGAAAAAACATATTGCCTAACTTGAATAAAATTATAGGTATCAGTGATGTCACCCCTGTTCAATAATGAAAAAATATTTGCTGGATGCAGTGAAGAGCTTAAGTGAGGTGGTATCTTTCCTCCCACCCTTTTTCCAGCTGGGTTCTCAAATGTATAAATGCCTTGAAAAACATGTTAGGTCCTGTAAAATGGCTTCAGATATGGAACTTCTTTAATTAAGAGGAATGGAAGAATTGGCAAAGCCAGCTATGTTTGACATTGATTTGTTATTATGAGGATTTAATATTTTCACACTGCCTTTTTGAAAATTATACTCACTTGAAGGATTTCTGTGCTCCTTTTTCTCTGAGTTCTTTTTATTTGCAGATGTTTCTGTTCTTTTATTGGCTGTCAAGATCTGTCCTCAACACTTTCACTGAGATTTCAATTCTTTAACAGGCCTTGGCAGTTTACAAAGGCAAGAAAATAATCAGAATTAGGAGAAAAAGAAGAAGATATAAATAAACAGAACTTGGAGAAAAAAGATTTTTCAATTGAATATAATTTCAGTTTCTAAGTAAAGTCAGCGTGTTTTTCTAAATTTTTTTAGAAGTTTACCATGTGTGAACTTCACCTTTGAATTTTCATATTTTTTACATATTCTTTTTCACCAGGAGCTATTTACAACATTGACTGTTGCTGAGGTCTCATGCACATAGGGGAACTTCTTGACAACTGAAAACTCATTTGGAAAGCATAAATTGGCAATAAAAAAACATACATAAGAAAATTGGAGTAAGTAAACATAAAGAAACTGACCATAAAATGAAATGGAAATACCATATTTTTTGGCATATAATCCACAGACTGTAAAATTCAGCATGAGAGAAAAAAGTTGGCATATAATCTGTACCGGCATATAATCCACAGACAAAATTCATAGTAAAAGTTAAAAAACAGATGCATAATCCACAACAAAGTTTAATAATAAATAGTAGAAAAAAGTAATTGCCAATATTTTCACCAAAACTTTTTTTGCAAATTGCGAAGAATGCAATCGGCAATGCAACCCCTGCATATTTATAAGGCATAGACGTGCAAATTTTCATTAAAGTGACTTGTTACTTGTAAGTACGTGCTTTACATAACACCCATTACACGATTTTTGGTTAGCTTCAAAAATCTGTAATTTTCATAAATTTGGCACTCGTTCAGTCCTGTCGATGCCTGATTTTCAAGGTTTTACTGTATATATATACTTTCTTTCCATTTAATGAGTTTAAAGAGATATAAAATCGCTAAACTTTTTTGCAAATTAAAAAAAGTTACTGTTACAATACCCCACAACTTTCAAATGATTGTGATATGTGTTTTTAATTTCTGTGGCAATCATGCTACTGAAACACTGGATTTCAGTCCGTAAATAATTTGTGATGGTGTCAAAGTTCCCCCTTTTCAGTCTTGGAGCTATACAGAAGTGCCAGGGGCATTCTCTTTGAAGTAAAGCAAAATGAACAAGTGGGAGTGGGGTTGGAACCTCAGGAATAGTGTGTATGGGGAGTGATGTTACAGAAGTCACTTGGTCTGAGCAGCATGGAATGGAAATGGCATACCTCCATTCAAGGTCAGTGCACTTTGCCGCAGGCAATGTTTTCTCCCCTAACTTTTAAAAAGCAGCAATTCGCAGAGAGGAAATGTCTACACACACATGCACACAGACGTTTTTGTCAAAGCCAAAGGGTAGGGCTTTGGGGATATGTTGATGCAGTGACACTGCACATTATCGTCAAACACGTGGCATTCTTAAAGCTTTGACATGATACATATTTCCCTCATTATACAGCACGGTATGAAGAGCAAAACTGCTTCATTTTTGAAGTTTACAGGAAATTTTTTTTTTAAAAAGTGCTGTATTACCCGCACCATCATGTAATTCACAGTAGCTAAAATTTAAACTTTTAGGAACTGGTAATTTGTGGATTATATGCCAGAAAATACAGTAAGTAAATACTCATTTGCTGTCACTAGAATATCATAAGAATGAAATTAAAAGAAGAGCTTGAAACTGAGTACATCATTGACTACTTGGGTAGATCACTATGGAAAAAGTAGTTCTGAGTGGTTAATCACAAGTATTGCAAAAACAGTAGTGAAGCAGATTTGAGGTTTGGTGGAAGACATAGAGAGAGATAAATACATTAAGCTAGGGGTGCGCAATTTTTGGGTCGGGACCCTTTCTGTGCTTGCAAGGATTTATTAAAGGGTTGCCATTTTTTTATTTCTTTTTTTTATAGAAAATTATTTCTTGTTTCAATATTTCCTACATATTATTTCTAGTTAAATGAAATATTTTGATATTTTTAATTAATAAATGCATAACTAATATTGTTGAATAGAAAATGTCTTTTAAAAATGCATATGTAATTATAATTTTAACCCCTTGTTTTATTTACATGGGGACATGGAGTCTCCATAATAAAGTAAATCTTCAGTGGGGTTGCACCCATAAAAAGGTTGCATACATCTGCATTAAGCAACGCTCATAATAGCTATTAATTCATTCAGTTGGCTTTGATTTTATTCACCCCGTTACTGGATCGTGTGTGTGTGCTGGTTGTTCAATATTGATTTAGTCTTAGAGAAAAATCAAGTGGCACAAAGGTGGCTTCTAACTAATTACAGAGATTTGAAAAAAATAAAAATTCCAAATTCCTCTAAAATTCCAAGGCATACATTAAACAAATCTGATGAAAGGTTAAAGATTATGTGTAAGTAGAAATGTTTGTGTTGCACTCCTAGCATCTGTACTTATTTTTAAATTTTAATGCTGTCAGTTAACATTTATTGTTATGGTTCTTATTGTATAATATGAAATGTAAGGAGATCATATATTTCTCAAAGAATTGTGTAAGACATGTAGCAGAAGTTCTGTCTTCCGGCTTTCAATATACATTAAGCAATAGTTGACCCACAGCACTTATTTTTCATAATTTCCAAAGTTTTGCCGTCTGAGGTCAAATCTGTCCCTGAATGACAGTAAAATTTTATGTGCAAAGTTAAAGACTTCTGCCATTTCAAAACTGATTTCATAGGCTGTAGAATAACTGTTATCAGCTCTGTTTGTTAAATATAACCCCACTGACCCAATGTATATGCATGTATTTTGAAAATATGTTTCACTTGTTTTTGGAATTCCTGGCATTAGATTTTTTTTTTAATTTCAAATGGCAGTACCTTATAAAGTAGTTAAAATAAATCTTTACTATTTTGCACACTTTTATTTTGCGCTACAGGTCGTAAGGCTGCCAACTTTCATCAAAATTAAAGAATATAAGGTTGTGAGCTGTGTTCATTTGAAGTTAGTTGAATTACTGTTGCTCATTTTTGCAGCATTGATTCAACTGTAGTTAAGTATGAATAAAGTTAGCATATTTTAAAAAGTTCACAGTCAGAGCTTTGAACTCAGATCCAATTTCTGTCTGGTGGTCTATCAATGTGCAATCTATTGCCTCTTCTAGACAAATGTCAACCTTCCCTTCTCATGATGCATCCTGTTCTCACTCTGACAACTGACAAATAGTGGTATAACTATACCACCAGGATTAGATCAAATGCTATCTTACACTCACCTATTTACATGGCTAGTGTGGTGAGTTATGCCTCCCCATCCCCTCCCCAATGACTTCACAACTGAAAACTTGGACCTCAGTTTCCAGTGGCTGGAATGTACCTGTCCAAGGCAGTGACCAGTGCAACATGAAGGAGGATAGTAAGAATCACAAAGTATGGATTGCATTTTTGGTACAACCAAGAAAGATAGGAAAAGGAACTTGTGGATCAGGAAAATGACAAGAGTGGGTGACATCATGTTCAAAGTAAAGACCATCAAGCAGAGCAGATTTAAGAAGACAGAGGGGCCTGGGTGATAGACAGTGGGGCCCCAGTATTAGTTGCACATCTAGGATTTTGCTATGAGTGGATGAATAAAAATACCCAGGTGAAAACATTCTCAAAATATGATGAGGAAGCCATAAACACATCCCCGCCGTATTGAAGTGTGTATCCCATGATTCATGGACGAATCAGGGTTACTGTTTTGTCACATGAGTTTCAATGAACTTCATAGTGGTATGAAAATTAGGTTCTAGGGTACCAGTACAAGACAGCACAAATTTTCAAGTTTTCTGAAGAAATATAAACATGAATTACTATAGCTTTCTAGTAGTAACTACTGCGCATTTGATTTCAGTTATGATTGCTCTCAATGATCAGTTCAGTGAGAGCTTTCATAACTCACATTAGGATAAGTTGTTCTAAAAGTTACACAGTGCTACTTTCTCACATTAATGTAAGTGTTGTCCAAGTCACATTGATTTGAAAAATGGCATGCTTGATAAGGTGTTAGGTAAGCCTCCTCATTGAAGGAAACTGAAATGTTATTTGAATATTGGTATTTTGTTCTGTTAGGTAAAATTCAGCACAAAAACAGCTTTATTTCACTGAAAACATCAGTAGTTTCCTGTTTCTTGGAAACTACTGAAATTATAATTATTGATATCAATCAATATTTTGACCAGTTTTTTGCTCATTTATATTTCAAATACATAATGCATTAAACTTCATAAACGTATTTGTCTCAAGGAACACTTTTATATTATTGCCTTTTTCGTGTGTGTGAGTGCGCGTGTGTGTGCGTGCGTGTGCGTGCATGCGCCTATATGAAAAGGATTACTATTTAAAAAGGGAGCTCTTTTTCCCCCCTCCAATATGTACTAATATTCTTTGTTTATTTTTTTTTTTTTTTTTTTAAGTTCTAGCCTTTTTTGTCTACCATTCATCACATTAACAGCTGGGAAGAGCTACACTCACTGCCACATCACCAGAACAAACATCGCATCTGCTGAAGTAACTAACCTCCTCATGACGAAAATGTGGTTTTTGAAAAATATTTGAGTATATCGAGAATGATGATATAAATATTTTACAGGGCCCCTTTTAACAGTTTCAACTTTTTTAGGCATTTCACCATGAATTTTAAATGTTTGACAAGAAAATAAGAAAAAGCAAGATGTGACCAGCTTTGTAAACAACACCCATGGCAATCAACCCTGAAGTTGATGTTGCAAACAGCAGACGAAGGCCGGAACTTTAAAGAAGTGTAAGTTGGTACATTTGGGGAAAAGAACTCTCTTTTTAAATAGTTATCTTGTTACATAGAAATGAACATCAGCAATCATATAAAAGTTTTCCTTGATCCAAATGTGTTCATGAAGTTTAATGCATTACACATTTGAAACCATTTATTTTGTTGAAGGTTTGGAAATGCATTCTGTAGCCTTTTGAAAGAAACAAATGTGAAAACTATCTGCTGCTCATACACACATATGATTTTTGTCCTTCAGGGTGGCAACACACTTGCTGTGATGCACATAGGTGCTCCTTGCTGTGGAATGAACGCAGCTGTTAGATCTTTTGTTAGGAATTGTCTCTACCGTGGTGACACTGTGTATGGAATTCATGATGGAGTAGAAGGCCTCATTGAAGGAAATGTAAGAACTTTTTTTATTTTATATTATTGTTTTTCACCATTTAATACCTTTTAGGTTTTCTGATTTCTGTTTTAGATTTTATAATGGCTGATAATTATTTTTGTTTCCTCAATTTATTCTAAAGCCTTTCATAGCAAATTTTAGTGTGCATCTTCAAGGTATGTAGTGACTGTTACTATCATTAATTACTCCAGTAAACATGTAATTCTAAAATGTAGAAATTAAGGAAGAGATATATTCCTCATAAATATGCATGGGAACTCACTAGATTATTCACAGTAATCAGAACTGTGTACTAAATTCCTTGTAGTTTACTGATCACCATTCAACTTCTCCTCGTGAAACTTGCACGGTGGGAGTGAGAATCGAACCCACATCTCACAATTTCCATTTGTGCATGCTATTGGTTGCACTACTTAGGACAGTGGAGTTCCATGCAACTGAAGCTAAGCAGTTATAGCTTTGGAATATGAACAACCTCAGATTTCGCTAGTCAAAGCAATCATGTTTCCTCATAGCGTCAGTGACCTTTCAAATCCAGCAATGGACATAGATCATAAATCACAGTACCTTGGATATAGAAATTATGGAAGGAATATTCATCATAATATATACATGGTAAATCACTAGATTACGCACAGCAATCAGAACTTTGTACTGATTAGCATGCTCAAATGGAAATTGGGAGGTGCTGCTTTGATTCCTGCCCCGGGGGATGTAATTTTCAAGTTTTCTGAGGTGTTACATGGTGATATTCCCACAAATTTGGTAATAATTGATGTTGTAGCTACTCCTAGACTTGATATACTATAAATTTCACTAGATTATGGGATTTACTCAGAAATAAAAGGATATTACTTACAGTCGAATTTTTAGGTAGCGCCCCTACCCTTCCTCAGGACTATAACTATAGTAGGTGTTTCCATTCGTGAGCTCTTCTCCTCTCTATTTCCAGTCCTGACAATTTTCTCTTGAAAAGTGCTGTTGATGTGTTAGAACTTCTACAGTGTCCCGAAGCACTTTATGTCCTGCATTTTGAACATGCCTGTCCAAACCTGTTTTGTTTGTCAAATTTTTAATTGCAGCTTTACGTTCTGCCAATCTGGTCTTAAGCTGTCTGCCTGTTTATCCCACATAGCTGAGACCACACTCACACTATATGTTGTAGATCACACCTTCCTGTAAAAGGATGTTTTCTTCTATTTGCTTTAATTTTGGAAGGTAGTTACTAATTTTATTTTGTAATCCTGGAGCCCATCTGATTAGAAATTTCTCACTAATCCACTGAAGTTTTTCAAACAGTCAACAAAACTTCAGAGGATTAGTGAGAAATTTCTAGTCAGATGGGCTTCATGATTACAAAATAAAATTAGTAACTACCTTCCAAAATTAAAGCAAATAGAAGAAAACATCCTTTTACAGGAAGGTGTGATCTACAACATAAAATGTGAGTGTGGTCTCAGCTATGTGGGAATGTGGGAGAAACAGGAAGACATCTTAAAACCAGACTGGCAGGCAGAGAGAGAGAGTGTGTGAACATAAAGCTGCAATTAAAAATTTGACAAAACAGCTTTTGACAGAATTCAGGACATAAAGTGTTTTGGGACACAGTGGAAGTTTTGACACATCAATAGCACTTTTTCAAGAGAAAATTGTCAGAAGGACTGGAAATTGAGAGAAGAGGTACAACATTAAATGATTTGAAAGGTTGTAATTTAGCTCACGAATGGCAACACCTACTATAGTTGTAGTCCTGAGGAAGGGTAGGGGTGCTATCCAAAAATTCGACTGTAAGTAATATCCTTTTATTCCTGAGTAAATCCCATAATTTAGTGAAATTTATTGTATTGTTCAATAATATTGAGGTCTGGAGATGGAGGTGGCCATAGTAGCTGCTATACCTCATTCTCTGAAAATCACAATTTAACCCGTTTTGTACATTTGAGGGTGCATTATTTGCCTGAAACCAGGAAGGGTCATTATTAGGGAACAATGCCTGTAACATTGTGTGCAGGGGTCCCCAAGAATGGATTTGTATATTGTAGATATTACACCACCCTGCAGAATAACCAGTGGTCCTAGGAATGCCATGATATGAACCCCACATCATCAGGGATCCACCTCCATGCTTTCTTAGTTGAAACCAAACAGTCAGGTGGGTATGCTTCTTCTTTTCCCAGACATACACCCTACCAATAGTGGAAAACAATGTGAAGCATGATTTATCAGACCAAATGACACATTCCTGGTCTTTAACAAACCAGTTTTTTTTTATTTTAATGCTTTGGAGCTTCTTACACATTTTATTACATTAATATTGATAATCAGAGGTTTGTAGATTGCAGCACGCCCATAAATACTGGCATGATGGAATTCTTGACAAACTTTTATGATGGAAATGGGATCATTCCAACTGGTGTTCAACTCTGCTGCTATTTGTGGTCTTGTGCTTCCATTGTACAATCTGTGCCAATGTTCACCCATCCCTATCGGACATCTTCATATGGTGTTCACAAGTTGCACATTTGGAGGCAGCTACATGTCTTTTTTTTATAGTTAGTCATAATCTTTGATACAGTTCCTAATGTTACACCTTCTATTTTTGACGTTCCAGTTACTGAAGCTTTTGCACGATGCACGCCAATGATCATGGTTTTTTTTAGGTCACTGAGATCTGAGATTATCGACAATTACTCCACAATATCTGTTTCATCTGCTACTGTGGCACTGCTGCATGATAGCTGACATTGTACTGCACCCCTTTATATACCTCACATCACAAGTGACTTCATCCCCGTGATTTGCATAAGGTGCATTGCATGTACTCCAGTTGTAGTCAGTCGTTCCATTATTTTGATAAACCCCTGTATAATTTAACATACTCTTAATTTTACTTATACACTTTTTACATGTTTTAATTTTTGGTCCCTTAAAAGAAGTACGAGGGCCATCCCACGCAAGTATTTGCTTCAGAGTTGTAAATGCGCAGTTGTGTTGCTTCGTCCATTAGCTATGCCGTAATTCCATTTTGTGAGGTTGTACTTATGTTAAAGGTTCGTGCTGTTCATTAATAATGCTTAATAGTAACAGCCCACTGACTGAGAAGTCTTGTCTGTGATAAGATTTCTGAATGCGAGAAATGTCAGACCATGTGAGATTAATCAGCAGATTTGTGAAATTTATGGATAAAACACAATGAGTGCAGGAATGGTGCAGAAGCGGTTTCAAATGTTTAATGAAAGATGATATGCCGATGAGCCATTATATTATGACCACCTACCTAATAAGCTGTAGAACCCACTTTAGCCTGCAAAACAGCTGCCACTCGGCATGGTTCGATGAAGTAGCAATAGGTATCCTGGGGTATCTGGTACCATAATGTCAACAGCAGGTCCTCCAGTTCCCGTGCAATTCAGGGTTGTGGTGATTTAGCGTGAACCCGCTTTTCTAAGTCGAACCACAAGTGTTCAATTGGGTTCATGTTAGGTGAATTTGGAGGCCAGGACATTAACAGAAAGTCACCAGCATGTCCCTCGAACCACTCCTTGACGATTCTGGAAGTATGGCATGTGCATTATCCTATTGGCCAGAACCAGCAAGGGACACACTTTCCATGAATGGGTAAACTTGATCCTCAATTATATTCAAATACCTGACAGCTGTCAGGGATTGTGCTATTGGGATAATGGGGCTTAATGTGTTCCAAGAAAACATTATCCACAGTATAACACCACCCCTGCTGGACTGTTTCCGCCCAACATTGCATCCAGGTGCTATAGCCACCATTGGTAATTGGCGTATCTGCACTCAGCCATCTATGTGATGCACCAGGAATCTTGATTTGTAAAACCAGGCCACTTTCTTCCAATCATCGACGACCCAATCTCAATTATCTTGGGCCCATTTCATGCATTGTTGGCGATGGTGTGCAGTGAGCCAGGAGACCTGGCGGGGTCTTCTGCTATGCAGAGCCATGAGCAGAAGGCTGCAATGAACTGTTTACTGTGACACATTGTCCTGATCACCACTGTTGTGGCCTTGCGGTTGCTGTGAACAGTGTGCGACAGTCTCCGCTCCACTCTGGCATCAATGAGCTGTGGACGACACATGGCTGGACGACGGTTCATCGGTTTCCCATCTGTGACCACTTTTGATACATACTCACTACAGTGGCACGTGAACAACCCACAGGCTGCAGCGTTTCCCAGATTGTTGTTCCAAGGCACCGTGCCATCACAATTTGTCCTTTATCAAACTCTGATAAATTGGCAGCTTTTCCGATTCTGACTCCGAACACTCTGCTAACTGAAAGTCAGCCCTCGGGTTGTATATATACTGCTCTGTGAACTTCACCTGCGCCACCCTTTGGTCTCCAGGCGAGCTCATTTTTCTAGGCTAGGTGTAGTTATAATGTAATGGCTCATTGGTGTAGTGTATCATAAAAGATTTGGTTGAAAGAGTAGTGAAAACATTAGGGAGAACTGACATTTCACAATCTCTGAACTTTCAGAGCATTTCCCTGAAGTTTCAAATTCATTATTGCACCAAATCATTACTGAAAAACTTCAGTACCGCAGAGCGTGTGGATGGTGGGTGCCAAAGATATTGACGGGAGAGCACAAAATGGAGCGTGTGTGATCTGCTTTGGAATTTTTGGGGAGGTACCCAGAAGAAGGCAATGACTTTTTAAGCTATACAGTGATGGGAAATGAGACTTGGGTCTCTCACATGAAACCTGAATTGAAGAAACACACAGGCTCTCTCACCTACAGTCAAAAAATTCAAACAGACGAAGTGAACAAGGAAGGTCATGTGAACTGTCTTTTGGGACAAGAAATAAATTTTTTTGGTGGAATTCTGCCTAAAGGAACAACGGTAAATGTGGTGGCTGATTATTGTGAGATACTAAGAAAATTGCATCATGCAATTCAAAACAGACTGCCCTGTATGCTGAGCAAGGGAGTTTTTCTTTTCCATGACAACTCAAGGCATCACGCTGCAAATATGATGCATAACCTAGTCACCAGATTTGGATGGGAGCAGCTGGTCCACCCTCCCTATAGCCCATACTTGGGGCCCAGTGACTATGATTTTTTTTTTTTTTTCCATTTGAAATGATTTTTTGCCAGCCAGTGGTTCAGTGACGATACCTGAAGATGATTGAGCGATGGTTCAAAACCTAGGTGGCAGACTTCTATGAGGAGGATATCCAGAAACTTGTGCCATGACATGACAAATTCCTTAACATCCACAGGGAATATGTTGAAAAGTAGATTAAGGTATGTAGAATTCACTACATATTAAAAATTAGTTATCAATATTTTGTTTTGTTTTATCTTCAAACTGTACTTTCTCTATGACCCTCATATAAACAGTGTGCACTGGGATCTATATATGTGTGTAATTTGTGTATGATGATTGCACACACACAAACACACACACAAACACACACACACACACACACACACACACACACACACACACACACACACACACACACACACACACACACACACACAGTTTTTGATCAAGTTATTTACATCTCTTCGTTTGTCTCTTTTGAAGTGTGATTCTAAAACTCGATTTTGGAAGTGGTTCGTGACCATATTTAGTTAATGTTCTTTTCAGTGATTTATATTCTCATAGTTTTATGCAGCACATAACCTTTCACCTCCCCAAAATTGATATTTTAAAAGAGGTTTAAACATAAACTTTGTTCACAACATGCACTGGTAATAAATTATTTTATCATCAGTTGTAATAAATCATTTTATGTATGAAAGCTCTTTAAAAAAAAATTTAAGTGTTATTCAACTAAAAATTCAATAACAGCCAATCTGAGCTGGTATTATGATGGAGGGGGAACTTTAATTTTCATTAGTGATTTAATGGGTGTCTGGACCCCAAAGCATCCCATGTAGTTGGCATCTGTGTAGTGACTATAGTGTTTAGTAACACTTAGTCATACTGCTAACATATAATTCTTTGACAATGCAGATATGAAAATACTGTTGTACTATTGGGTATATAAATAAGTTCTGAGGGATTTCCGTTCGGTGTTGTACTTATTACTGCTTGCATGTATTTTAAGGTGGCAACACTGCAATATCGCAGTACGAGACGCCAGCTGTCAGAGTCAGTATACGACATTCGATTGAGGTGCGAAGTAAAGATTAAAATTGGTGATTTTTTTCAAGTGGCCATTGGCCAGTGGGTGGACAAAATCTAGTGGCCACTTTCTTTCCGGCTATTTTGTGTTGTATGCACATTTTATCGCTGTACTGAATACCTTTCATTTATTTAGACATAGTTACATTTAAGCTTAGTAGTTACAAGGGCACACTGTCTATTGTCCAGTGCAATTAAATGAACAAATATAATCTTAAAAGTTACATATTTCTTCAACCACATCAACCAAATTTTCAACAGTTTTTTTTGTTGGAAAGATAATTTAATCATTTTTATTTGGTCTCTCGCTATGTTCACAAAAAAAAAATCTCCACCATAAATTGATAGCAGTGGCTGGGTTAAATTTTTCAAGGAGTACTTACTTTTGCTTACTTTATTTAATTTGCTGTATTTTCTAAAGTCATTCTTTGCATGAACATCGTCTTGTCATCAAGAACATTGCCTACAATGCTTGCATTCTCTTAACTTCTGCATTGCTTGGCATAACAGTCAGCAATATTGAGTATTTCAACAATTTGTGCTATCACCTTCATGTACTAAAAATTGCTTGTTTTTAGTTTCTCTAGCAGTTTTTGGTGAGTTTATTGATGGTCAAAAATGTTCAGACATTATGTTTCAAAGCTGCTTCCATTCTGCTAAATTTTTCTTTTTCATTCCATTTATTTTTGGTTAGGTTCTTCTTGGTGTCAAAATGAAAACTGGCTGTATAGCTTTCAAAAATGAATTTCATATCACTTTATATTACAGACTCGCAATGATTCCTGTCACTTTATATTACAGACTCGCAATGATTCCTGACCACTAACAGAAAATATTCAGTAATTTCCTGGGTTGTTCTAATAAATATATGAATATTATTAAAAACATTGATAAACCTTCACAGGTGTTGAAAAAGTTGTCATGATGAAATAAGAATGCTTGCAGAGTATCCTGATTCCATCAGATTCTGTCCAGTTTTCGAACCCAGTGTCAGCTTTTTTTTTTTTTTTTTTTCTCGGAAAATGTTCAGTTTTGGTAGAATTTTAATAATTTGTCATTTTTCCTGTTTGCCCACCACAGACCTTCCGAATACTACGAATTCCCCATAGTCACTACGAAAATCGTCGATCGCTGCGGAGTACTGGAAGCATCGAATATACTACGGAAATAAAAAATCTGGTTGTCGGTTTTTTTCCCTTCAGAAAACGTTGTTTTGGTAGAATTTTAATGATTTGTCATTTTTTCCTGTTTGCCCACCTCAGATCTTCCAAATGCTACGAATTCACCATAGTCACTACGGAAATCGTAGATTGCTACGGAATACAGGAAACATCAAATATACTACGGAAATAAAAAATCTATGAAATAATGTTATTCAATCATTTGTTCAAAGTTTATTTTCATATTTTCAAAATTCTAACATTCATCAAACATTTTTGGGACTGTTTATTGGATGTTTTTAATGTCGCGACATTTCTCCGATATAATTTGAGCATCTTTCATGCCGTTCGTCGCCTGAAAATTATTGTTTTAGCACGGATGAAAATGTTCCGTAGTTTTCTAAATTTCGAATTTTTCTTACCCCAAGATGCACTTTCCCTTCACTTTCTGGTTATATTCTTATGTTATATTTTTTTCTGATTATGTTTCTCGTTTTTAATAGCTTCAGTAATAGTGAAAAAGAACAATTTCGTATTTTAAAAGTTTTTTCTAGTGAAGCGCAGTTTTTGTTATTTCTAACCGCCTGTTCTTTGAAACCAATCAATACGGAAAGTGTCTTTTTCTTTTCCGCTTTTTTAAAGCTAAATTAAATTTCAAAATCGGTACTTATTCCGTCCGTGATGGAATCGGCCTTTTCCGTGACCCGTAAAAATGACTATCACAGCAAAGTGAACAATACAGTACTGATTTTTGATATATAATTTCGCTGAAAAACTTGTGTTTACCCATTCCTTAGTAACATTTTACTGTATTAAAGGGCAGACAAGAGATTTTTTTTTATTTTGTTTAAAACCAACTTCACACGTGCAAGGGAAAACGTGACTCTGCGTGG
This sequence comes from Macrothele yani, assembly GCA_039090855.1. NCBI lineage: Eukaryota > Metazoa > Arthropoda > Arachnida > Araneae > Macrothelidae > Macrothele > Macrothele yani. Next base: position 129,096,322 of record CM077011.1, on the reverse strand, counting down.
ATTGAAAGGCGGCGCACGGCGCGGAAAGTAAAATCCCGATTTTCTGCCTTTGATTTCTTTTTGTAAACAAAAGGGAAAATGCTTGCCCATTTTATTTGATGATAAGCAAGAAGTGCCTAAGCAATGGAAAATCGTGCATTTTTAGAGCAACCAAACTTTAAAAAACGAGCTGCTGAAGACGAATTGTGATGCCACAGTTCCATCTAAAGCACAGGTGTCTGTTCCTGATATGGTATGGTTACTTTGTGCACAAACTTAAGTGGAAAAACAAACAGCTGCTCCCGTTCTTGAAGAGTGAATCTATAAATAGATCGTACCCACTTATTTGCGGAGAAATGGGCTGTTTTTCACGGCGCGAGAGTTGGATGATTTAAAAATACATTTCCTATAACAGGAGCGTTTTAAAAATGCAAATTAATTCTTTAGCAATGAAAAAAGGCAAATTTTCGAGCGTGGCGACTAAAATCACTTTTTCAACTGGACATTTTATTTTATCCAGCTGCCGCGTGGCGAGTGGCGACCGCTAATTTTAATCTTTAGTGCGAAGACGTATTTGTTTTACTCGATGGAAAATGGTAACTTTCGTCCCTACAAAACAGCATTTGCGGGAAGTGTTAGTGCATTACTTTATTGTCTAGAAAAGTTCTGCCAACAGCTATCACTTAATGTCAGAAATCTATGGTGAACATTCCCCATCCATAAAAACGTGAGTATTGGTTTAGACAATTCAAAAGGAATGATTTCGATGTCAGTGATAAAGAACGTTCTGGACCACCCAAAAAAATTGCTGATGCCGAATTGGAAGCTTTACTCGACGAAGATCCGTGCCAGACCCAAAAAGAACTAGCAGCAGCATTAAATGTTAGTCAACCATGCATTTCACAACGTTTAGTTGCCGTGAGAATGGTGCAAAAAGAAGGGAATTGGGTTCCACATGCTTTGCGGGAAAGAGACCTTGAACGTCGAAAAACCATTTGCGAATTGCTGCTTCAAAGGCAAAAAGAAAGGTTTTCTTGCATCGTATTATTACTGCCGATGAGAAATGGATATGGTACGATAACCCTAAACGGCAGAAAGCATGTGAAGCCAGGTGAACCGGGTCCTTCAACGCCAAAACGCAATATCCATGGTTCAAAGGTAATGCTGTGTTTCTGGTGGGACCAGAAAGGTGTGATCCACTATGAACTGCTGAAACCATTAGAAACTATTCCTATTAGTAGTTCTAATTCTGACTATTAGATAGCTCTAATCATTCTACTATTCTCTTTTACGTGCGATATTTCAAAGTAACTTGTACAATATTTTATAGGATAATGCTTACCTTGGCATTCCTTTCTAGCGATGGGAACATTTCACACACGTGTTTTCCGGTCTTTGTTGATGTTATTGTCCTAAAGTCCATTGTATGAGATGACTAGCTTTACTTCTCACACTTTTCGCTGGGTGTACTCATTGGATCTTTGTCTTAGGATTCAAACACATCAATTTTTACCGTTCTTTATACTCGAAATTTTCGCTCATACTCTGGGCATCCTCAGGAGCGTGGCGACTTTACCACCGATGTTCGTGGTTAACTTCGCGCTAATGGAGTCCGATACTCCATGTTGCCATTCGTCGGATATATTTTCTTGGATATATTTCGTTATCAAGCCCGGCTGGCGCTATCTATGTTTCATTAAAACAACTGGTTTTTTTTTGTTGTTGTTGTTTTTTTTAGTTTCTTTTCCTATCCTGGTTTTCTCCGATTTTTTATTCTTTTTAGCATTTTAATTTCATTGAATTTTGGGAATGTACGGTTTTCCATGCAGAATTGAACTAAAGCAGTTTTGGCTTCTTTTTTTTTTTTTTTTTTTTTGCCAGTTAGATATGTGTTGTTTAAGTCTTTTTTTTTTTTAATCTGTTTTTCGTACTTCCAATGTACGATATTGGAATTTCGTAGATTCACGATTCTTCTAGCATTTTTTCCCTCTGTTTTTGGTTGACAGTCATACTTTTCACGGTGTGCACTGAGCTTCCTAGTTGTAAGTCATATTTAGCACATTGCCTATTGATTTTTTACTCACTCCTTCCAAGTATGGGAAAGCTCCAATGTATTTCATTTTTTATTCCTCATCTTCCTTTGGTTGTGCACTTCTTGGCCTTCTTTACTCTGAGTCATGTGCTTTTTACTGTCATGTATCCATTTATTAATTAGCTTGCTGGGGTACCCATACTCTTGTGATATTTTCGAGATAAACTCTAGCTCTTGATTTTTTAGCCTGTTGTTAGATATGTGTGTGTACGCTCGCCGTATCAAGTTTACTATGCTGTTTTTTTATGTATCACTGGATGGTGCGACGAGTATGGTATCAGTACAGGTATGTAAGTTGCTTTCCTGAACACAGAGTATTCAAAGCTATTTTTGTTTTTCTTTAGTTGAATGTCCAGGAAGGATAGGCGATTATCCTCTTCAAACTCAATAGTTAGCTCTATGGTGTTACAGATTTTGCTAAACCGCTGTGCTAGATCTTGTAGCTCGGCTTTGTTAAGTTAAGACATTATAATAATGTTGTCTATATATTGAGCATATAAAGTATTGGTTTTTCAGGTAGATTTTGAATAATTTCTTTTTCGAGGTATGCCATAATCACTTCTGCGTATAATACCGATAATGGGGATCCCATAGGGCCACCTTGCGTTTGTTTAAATATATTTCCTTCAAAATGGAAGATGTTGTTTTCCTTGATGAAATATAAGGTATTCTTTAGCTCTTTCAGTTGTGACAAGTTTAGTTCTTTTTTGATGCTTAGTTGTTGCATAATTAATCCGATGGCTAGCTCGACAGGAGTGTTTGGGTATAACGTCTCAACATCCATGGAGGCCACAGTTATTTGCTGTTGGTCTTGATTAATTAATTTGATTTTTCTAAAAACTCATAGCTATTCTTTAAGTTATATATATTCCTCATGAATATTGGGGATAGATAGTTGTATATCTTTTTTCTAGGTTGATGAGTAGTGAGGGTATTTTTGATAGAATCAGTCTTAAAGGTGTGTTTTCTTTATGTGTTTTAATTTTTGAGAATAACACATAAAGAAAACACACCTTTAAGACTGATTCTATAGAAAAAACCTCACCACTCATCAACCTAGAAAAAAGATATACAACTATCTATCCCCAATATTCATGAGGAATCAATATACCTTAAAGAATAGCTATGAAAAAATCAAATTAATTAATTAAGACCTACAGCAAATAACTATGGCCTCCATGGACGTTAAGGCGTTATACCCAAACACTCCTGTTGAGCTAGCCATCGGATTAATTACGCATCAACTAAGCATCAACAAAGAACTAAACTTGTCACAACTGAAAGAGCTAAAGAATACCTTATATTTCATCAAGGAAAACAACATCTTCCATTTTGAAGAAAATATATTTAAACAAACGCAAGGTGGCCCTATGGGATCCCCATTATCGCCATTATACGCAGAAGTGATTATGGCATACCTCGAAAAAGAAATTATTCAAAATCTACCTGAAAAACCAATACTTTATGCTCAATATGTAGACGACATTATTATAATGTCTAAACTTAACAAAGCCGAGCTACAAGATCTAGCACAGCGGTTTAGCAAAATCTGCAACACCATAGAGCTAACTATTGAGTTTGAAGAGGATAATCGCCTATCCTTCCTGGACATTCAACTAAAGAAAAACAAAAATAGCTTTGAATACTCTGTGTTCAGGAAAGCAACTTACATACCTGTACTGATACCATACTCGTCACACCATCCAGTGATACACAAAAAAACAGCATAGTAAACTTGATACGGCGAGCGTACACACACACATCTAACAACAGGCTAAAAAATCAAGAGCTAGAGTTTATCTCGAAAATATCACAAGAGTATGGGTACCCGAGCAAGCTAATTAATAAATGGATACATGAGAGTAAAAAGCATATGACTCAGAGTAAAGAAGGCCAAGAAGTGCACAACCAAAGGAAGATTAGGAATAAAAATTGAAATACATTGGAGCTTTCCCATACTTGGAAGGAGTGAGTAAAGAAATCAATAGGCAATGTGCTAAATATGATTTACAACTAGGAAGCTCAGTGCACACCGTGAAAAGTACGACTGTCAACCAAAAACAGAGGGGGAAATGCTAGAAGAATCGGGAACCTACGAAATTCCAATTGCACACATACCCCCAATATTGTACATTGGAAGTACGAAAAACAGATTAAAAAAAAGACTTAAACAACACATATCTAACTGGCAAAAAAAAGAAGCCAAAACTGATTTAGTGCAATTCTGCATGGAAAACCGTACATTCCCAAAATTCGATGAAATTAAAATGCTAAAAATGAATAAGAAATCGGAAAGGTAAATGAGAAGGGAAGAAGCAATATTAATCTATAAAAATAAAGCAAGGGTATGTAACCAGAACGACCCTAGCACATTATCTGGCCTGTGGAAAGAACTAATAAGACAAGAAAAACAACAACAAAAGAAAAACCGGCAAAAAAAGACAAGAAACCCAGGATAGAAAAAAAAAGTAAAAAAAAAAAAAAAGTTGTTTTAATGAAACATAGATGGCGCCAGACGGGCTTGATAACGAAATATATCCAAGAAAGTATATCCGACGAATGGCAACGTGGAGTATCGGACTCCATTAGCGCGAAGTTAACCACGAACATCGGTGGTAAAGTCGCCACGCTCCTGAGGATGCCCAGAGTGTATGGGCGAAAATTTCGAGTATAAAGATTGGTAAAAATTGATGTGTTTGAATCCTAAGCCAAAGAGCCAATGAGTATACCCAGCCAAAAGTGTGAGAAGTAAAGCTAGTCATCTCATACAACGGACTTTAGGACAATAACATCAACAAAGACCGGAAAACACGTGTGTGAAATGTTCCCATCGCTAGAAAGGAATGCCAAGGTAAGCATTATCCTCTAGAATATTGTACCATCAGAAACTATTACTGGTGATTGGTATCAAACCCAATTAATGCGTTTAAAATGAGCTCTCACACAAAAACGGCCGGAATGGAAGAATAGACACAACAAAGTCATCTTACAGCATGACAACGCAGGACCACATGTTTCTCGACCTGTGAAAAAGTACTTAGAAGGATTCAACTGGGAAGTTCTACCCCACCCGCCATATTCGCCAGATATTGCACCATTGAATTACCATTTGTTCTGGTCGATGCAGTTAGCACTTTCTGGAGAACGGTTTAGTTCTTATGAAGACATCAAAAATTGGCTGGACAACTGGGTCTCTTCCAAGGAACCGGAATTCTTCCTTCGGGGCATATGTTCACTGCCCGAAAGATGGGGTAAAGTGGTAGCTTCAGAGGTAGCATACTTCGATTAATATTAAAGTATTGTTTCTGTTCTCCAACAACATGTTTTGTTCACCTCAAATCCCTCAAAACTTATTTATATACCCAATACATTAGCTTTCTTGTGTGATGGCTACTTATTTGCCCATGCTCATGATTCCAAGTTTTGCATGCATATATTGCAGTTGTTTTGAGTGTTTATGTCAGTTTGCTACATTTTGCCCCTATAAACATCTTATTGGGTGCTCAGTTGATGCTATGTGTATGAATGCATTTGCTTAGCAGTTCAAGATTTCTGAGCTGCTTGTTTTATTCACTCCTTCCACTGGAATAAATGCAGTATTTTATTAATTGTGATATCTTAACTTAGTTGAAATCTGATGACTTCTCTTCTGTGTTGAAGTAAATTCTGTGGGCTTTAACCATTCATCTTGATTCCTTATATTTTGTAGATACAAACTATGGAGTGGGCTGATGTGAATGGGTGGGTTGGACAAGGTGGAGCATTCTTAGGAACCAAAAGGTAAGAATTGTGATGCAGATGTTTAAGTTTGTTAGCTTCAATAACAGTTTAGGAATTAACTGATACAGTGGCATTTTGACTCTAGTCTTCTGTAAATAGTCAACTACCTTTTTGTATCATACTTTATTTATCCTCATATTGTTAAATGTTATCCAAAAGTAATCAAATTGACTCATGCAGATTAATTTTGCATGCTTTATTATATTTTTTTTTATTCCTGATACTTGATTCAGTATTTACCTTACATGTCTCCAGTAGGTGCAAGAGTTTCTTTTAGAGTTTCTTAAGAATGGTCAAGCCTGTAATTTATCATATTGATTATAATGTAGGTAATTTATCATATTGATTATAATGTAGCATGTAACAGTTTGTTTGTTTTTTTCTTAAGAAAATTCAAGTTCTCTTATTGATATTCCATCCTTTAGAACCATTTGCACTCTATCAAAGTTTCACTGAGTTAAAGCCAAGAAATATTTATTTGGAGTAGTGCAGATTTCAAAAGAGTTAAAAGTGGTTGATTTTATTGTTGTTATTAAAATGAGATTATTTGATTGTGATTCGACAGTATATTTTTATGAACCTACAAATTCCACGTTAAAAATTTATTTGCCTAGATTCTGTCAATGAGACCACATTGGTTCAAAACCTTGCAAAATATATTTTGTTTCTGAAAGTTTTATTTGTTTGTATTAGGTGTGCAACTTTATTCTCGGCCCCTAACCACAAGCAATCATAGAATGTTGGCAAATGCAAATAGATGTGTGCGATAATGGCTGATTGCAGCTCCATCCAACAGCTTTCCAGGCAACCATAACCGCTAACAGCTGTAGTGACAGAAGGGACAAAAGTTGACAGTGAAAGTAATCCTAGTTGTAAATGAATTTATGGCACCTCAGTTTATAGTATACTGTGGAATTATCTTCTGTCAGATCCGACTGAGTGGCAGCAACTACTCGCAACTACTCCAGTGACGTAGTCCTGATGACGAACTAGGCTTTAGTTCGAAAATTTGACCACCAACTTTTTTTAATAATAGCCTCTATAAGACCCGTAAAAAAGTTAATTCCACAGTGAAAGCAATGTTGTTTGAAAAACAACGTTTGAGACACTGCCTCCTGTTCGCGTTTCAGCTAAAAAAATAGTGCCGCGAAAGCCCAGCAAATGATCTGTGCTGCTTTGGGTGAGGCTGCTGTGTCGTACAGTACGTGCAAGAAGGGGTTCCAGCGGTTTAAGCAGGGAAATTTCGATCTCCACGATGCAGAACGTCCGGAGACAGTCACATAAAGTTGATGACGAGGAACTGGAACAACTGTTGGACGCGGATCCCTGTCGCACACAGTCAGAGCTCGCCCAGGAACTCGGAGTAACATGGCAAGCCATTGCAAAGCGCCTGCACAAGCTTGGACGGATTCACAAGGAGGGTCGTTGGGTGCCCCACCAACTCACAGCTGCGAACAAGTCTAGGTGCTACTATGTTGCTGTGTCGTTGCTCTCCAGATTCAAGAATGCAGAACGTCCGGGTCAGCCACAGAAAGTTGAGGACGAGGAACTGGAACAACTGTTGGACGCGGATCGAAGGAGGGTCATTGGGTGCCCCACCAACTCACAGCTGCAAACAAGTCTAGGTGCTACGATGTTGCTGTGTCCTTGCTCTCCAGATTCAAGAATGCAGAATGTCCGGGACAGCCACAGAAAGTTGATGACGAGGAACTGGAAGGAGGGTCGTTGGGTGCCCCACCAACTCACAGCTGCGAACAAGTCTAGGTGCTACGATGTTGCTGTGTCCTTGCTCTCCAGATTCAAGAATGCAGAATGTCGGGGACAGCCACAGAAAGTTGATGACGAGGAACTGGAAGGAGGGTCGTTGGGTGCCCCACCAACTCACAGCTGCGAACAAGTCTAGGTGCTACGATGTTGCTGTGTCCTTGCTCTCCAGATTCAAGAAGATAGATTTCCTCCACAAGATTTTCACCAGTGATAAGAAGTGGATCCTCTACGATAATCCTAAGCAGCACAAATCGTGGGCTTATCCAGGTCAGCCTACCACAAGTACCGCCAAACCGAATATCCATGCCAGGAAGTTGTTGCTGTGCATATGGTGGGATCAGTGTGGTGTTGTACACTATGAGTTGCTCAAGCCTGGTGAAACGGTCAATGCCGAGTGTTATTGTCAGCAACTCCTTCGTGTGAGTGACACACTGGAGGCGAAAAGGCCATACACCAGCAAGGGAAGAAGGTCTATCTTGTTGCTTCAGGAAAACGCGCCCTCACACCGCGAAAATGACTTTAAACACGATCATCAACCTGGGATGGGAGATTTTGTCCCACCCGGCATATTTTCCAGATTTCCCCCAGTCGGATTATCACCTCTTTCACTCCGTGCAACATCACCTGAGTGATACGCACTTCACTTCTGTCGAGGAGGTCCACACAAGTATTGATGACTTTATCAACTCGAAACAGCCCTCTTTTTTCCGCAGTGGCATTCGGCAGCTCCCTGACCGATGGTTCAAATGTATCCAACACAACGGGGATTATTTCCCTGATTAGGTATGTATTCGATTTGCTATAATTTGCTGTCAGTGTGTCGTGCCTGTGGCCGAGAATTAAGTTGCACACCTAATAATTAAAATCGTGCAAAATCATTGCATTTTATATCATTGCAGAGTTCATGGTTTTATTACCTTTTGAAATTTTAGGAATATCTGCAGTGTTGAACATAAAATCCAGTTCCTGTTTTAGATTGTAAATTTTAAAGTGATATGAAATATTGTTGCAGTTGTGAGAATTCTCAAAAAAAAATTGTTTTTTCAAAGACCTTTTTGTCATTAATTATTTTATACTACGATTTACAGCTAACGTTTGCATATCAAGCACAAGTCGATCCATACACTTACCTTGGGTATTGATAGAGTGAATTTGTGGAATGATCACACACGCACGCACGCACGCACGCACGCACGCACACACACACACTCTCTCTCTCTCTTTCTCACTCTCTCTCTCTCTCTCTCTCTCTCTCTCTCTCTCTCTCTCTCTCTCTCTCACTCTCTCTCTCTCTCTCTCTCTCTCTCTCTCTCTCTCTCTCTCTCTCTGGCATAGCTAGCACTCGTTTGGAGTGTATTTTTGTGCTAAATTTTTAAATCATAAAGGGTTTTAACTGAAAAAATCAGCACTATTTTCCTTGTGTGTTTAATTGCTTTGCAAGGAAATGAGCTGCATGTTTTTTAAATATCAAGTCTGGATAGAATCTTTCAAAATAAACTTGAACTTTTCATTTCGAGCATCTTAATTTCATATAAAACTTTTCCAGCTTGAATATTCAAACATGCCTGAGCAATTTGACTGGTAATTCCATGCTAAAATATTTGTTTGCTCTTTCTCAATGCATGATTCCCACGTTTATGGAAGGAACTTCCATTAATGTTACTTCGTCAAGTGATTCCTGTGCCATTCATTGTCTTATCAGCGATTTTCTCTCGGAAGTTTGTAGCAGTATTACATTAAACAAAGCATGCCCATTGCTTGCTTTTTATGATCAAACAAAATCCCCTTTCCCCTTCTGATCTCAGCTTCCTCTGTTTCTGAAATTATAATTTTTCTTTTTCTTTCTGCTCTCTCTTCCTCTTAAGCTCAAACAGAACACCAAATTCACAGCAATTTCTTTAATTGTTATAAAAATACTACCTTTACTACCTGGTTTTTCCTGGAATTTAGATGTGTGTGTGTGTGTGTGTGTGTGTGTGTGTGTGTGTGTGTGTGTGTGTGTGTGTGTGTGCACGGTTGAGTCACATTATTGTGTCCACCAGCTAATATCCAGAGTAACCGCCTTGTGCAGCGTGAACAGCAGCTAGACGGGCTAGGTGTAACTCAATAAGGTGCTGGGAGGTGTTCACAGGTATGTGGAGCCATGCTGACTGCAGTGCATCTGACAGCTGCTGGAGGGTGCGTGGTAGAGGATCCATGGAGCGAACAACACGATCAAGGTGGTCGCACAGATGCTTAGTTGGGTTTAAGTCTGGGGAATTAGGGAGTCAGGGAAGTACTTCGTGATCTTCACACCATTCTCGGACATTTCTAGCTGTGTGTCATGTCGCATTGTCGTGCTGGAAGATCCCATTCACCCCAAGGAAGACAATCAGCATGTATGGGTGTACATGGTCTGCAAGAATGGATTCATAACGAATTCAGTCCATTGTGCCTTACACACGTATGAGTGGACCCAGGGAACGCCACGAAAACATTCCCCAGACCATAACGCTGCCCCCACCTGCTTGTGTTCCTCCAGCAATGGTTGAAGAGCGTTTGTTCTCCGATGTTTCGGCATACATATGATATGCCAACGCCCAACCCGTTTGATGAAGCAGAAAATGTAACTTATTGGAGAAGGCAATCCTTTGCCAATCAGCGAGGTCCAATTCCGATACTGCCATGCAAATGTAAGCCTTTTCTGCCGATGCACCTTCGTTAGCAAAGGTGCAGTGACCATCCGTCTGCATCGGAGCCCCATACGCAGCAGGGTTTGCTGAACTGTTGTTTTAGATATACTTCCGGTAGCCCCCTGGTTCATTTGGCCAGTGAGTTGCTCCACAGTAGCATGTCGATCGGCCCCCATGCACCTTCAAAGCCGACATTCACCTCTCACATCAATGGCACGTGGTGCTCCGCAGTTTCCACATCGCTTATTCGCAATGATGCCATTTCTCCAATCACGATACACTTTAACCACAGCAACACGCAAACAGTTCACAAACTGCGCAATTTCGGAAATACTGCCACCCTTGGCCCAAAAGCCGATAATCATCCCTTTTTGCAAATCTGATATCTCTCCTTTTATCCATGACAGCAATGAATGACGTGTTTTCAGGTACAGATCATATCATATGTAGAGGATTTTAGGAAGGGAGTGTCTAACCCCCAGGTTTTAAACATACATACATACATACATACATACATACATACATACATACATACATACATACATACATACATACATACATACATATCACTAAGCTGTTCTCTGAGATTCAGAGGTTAGCTCCAAAAAGAAATACAAACTTCCAGATATTTTTACTTGTTGTTGTCGTATCAAACTTCTCCATTTACAGCGATCTTGACATACAACTCGTGCTTCACTGATATCCATCACACGCCGTACACAAGACCTTCTATAACTTCATAATAATGCCGGGTTGTGCAGTGGCCTGTTGTACTACGTACAATAGGAAAACCAAGAACACTGATATTATGTACCATGTATTTCCGAAAGATTTATTACTACAAAAATTGTGGATTCAGAAATGTAAGCGTCAGGATTCCTTCAAAGTGTCCGATGCAAGAGTGTGTTCTCAACGTTTCACACAGGATGACTACCAGCGTGACTTAAAGGCAGAGTTACTTGGGTTAACTAGCGGGAAAGTGTTGAAACCTGATGCAGTACCTACACTAAACCTTCCCACAAGCAATAATACTGGTATTAATAAGGTAAGTTCGAGAGCCAGTGCTGACATTTCAGGACCTGAGACTACAATGCCTACTGCACTTAGATGTCATGACCGTGGAGTGTACATGTGTCATTTCTTTTGATGAAATGAACATAGATAGCAGAATTTCCTATGACCAAGAAAAAGATAGGATTGTTGGTCCACACAGTAATGTGCAAGTAGTCATGGTACGAGGAGCGTTTGCAAGCTGGAAGCAGGTAATATATTTTGATTTTGACATACAGATGACAGCCTCATTGTTGAACAAAATAATATCATCTCTGGAAGATATTCAGTATAATGTTGTTGCTGCTGTAGCTGACCTCGGTGGCAAAAATCATGCTGTATGGAAGGAATTACAAGTTATACACACAAACACATGCTTCCCCAATCCTCAAATACCAAATAAACGAGTTTGGGTGTTGGCAGATGTTCCACACCTTTACAAGCTGCTAAGAAATCATTTTCTCGATGATGGACTAACACTTCCAGGTAATAAGAAAATTACAAAGGCTACTATTGAACAGCTCCTTACTCTGGATTGCAGTGAGATAAAGATATGCCCCAAGTTGTCACTTCATCACATTAGTGTGAAGGGCCGTGACCGCCAACGTGTATATTTGGCAACTCAGCTCTTTTCGAACCACACTGCCCAAGGAATACGCTTTCTTATGCCACATGAAGAACACGTCGCGAAATTTGTTCAGCTTCTGAACGACTCGTTTGATGTGCTAAATTCAAGAAGGCCTACAGATGAGAAGTCTCTGGCATGTGGATTTGGAACTCATCGTGAAACCCAAGAGAGGATTCTACGACAGCTGCATGCTTGCATCCGAGGAATGAAGGTAGGTAATGCAACATATCTGTTACCCTTTCAGAAAGGATTCATCACAACCATTTGCTCATTATTGGGACTCTTCACTGGTCTGAAGCCTCTGAACATAAAATACATCCTAACCGCTCGACTCAATCAAGACTGCCTTGAAAAAAATTTTCACAAATACGTGGACTTGGCCACTTCTATGATCATCCATTGCCTACAGAAGTGAAATCCCGTTTGCGTCTCTTGCTTCTAGGTGCCAATGTAAGTGACATTCCATTTTCAAGTGCTGCTCCTGTTGCACAAGGTGGGGGTGATGATGATTACTTTTTGACATCTCAATTGTTTAGTGCTGTTTTACCTGATATGTCAGAACCCCTGGCAATGATTGAAGGGAAAACTGAGATTCGGGATATTACACTACATGACTCTACAGGTATTCAGGTACCACCTGCTACTCCTGGCTCTGATTGCTCTGTAGAAGGCTTTCGTTACCTTGCAGGTTACATAGCTTACCGAGGAAGAAAATATGACCGTTCGCTTGGTACGCCAACTGGCTAGCTACTTAATCCACCATCAACTACAGAATCAGTACCTGTTAGCTGGATTGAGACCCTTTCACGAGGTGGCCTGCTTGTTCCATCAGATCCATGGTTGGAGAAAGTTAGCCAGTTTGAGTTGATGTTTGCAGAAGTGCATTGACATGACTCTTTATCCCAGGAACACAAGATTGTACATAAACTATGTGTGAAAATTGGTCAGAAGTTTCCAGATGTTCCTACAGAGGTGATAAAGTTGTATGTTAGAACCCGAACCTTTATACGGCTAAGACATTTAAATGCAAAAGTTAGGAAGGCAGAAGAAGCACAACGCAGAAAAGCACGTTAAGTGGCAGGCTTCATCAAAGTGAAAATTTCCTGGATGCACATGGCCAAACCAGATTTTTCATGCCATGGAGAAAATGTAAGCAACCTGCAGGAATAATGCCACGGAATTCTGCCATCAGAAAGCTAAGTTTTTTTTTATTTCAATTTTTCATTGTTTCTATGCATGTATGCAAGTATTTGCAATTTTTCTGATAGCTATTATATATACTCATCTGAGAAAGAAAAGTTTTATTTCAATACATTTGTCATGGGCACATTGTGTTAAGGATCAAATCTGGTAAAGGAAAAGTTGTAGAATTTAATTAGCACAGCATCAGTGGTAATGAGTATACCAACTTATTTGCTAGTCATTAACATAAAAAAAATGTACCACACACACATATATAGGAGAGACAGAGTTTTTAAAGATGAAAAATTTTCACCATTCCTTCATGGTGTGTGTGTATATGTATGTATATATGGCATGTGTGTGTATCATCATCATCATCATTGTCAACCATTATCAATCCACTGCTGGACGAAGGTCTCCCCAAGTTTCCTCCACAACGGTCTGTCTTGTGCCAGTCTCCTCCATGTCACTCCCGCATATTTACGAATTTCATCCACCCATCTCCCATGTGGTCTTTTTCTGGGTCTTTTCCTGTCCCTTGGAATCCAATCTAAAATTTCGGCTGTCCATCTATGGTCTGTCCTTCTGGCAGTATGTCCAGCCCATTGCCATTTCAGGGATTTAACTCTGATCATGATGTCTTCCACTCTCGTCATTTTTCGGATCCACGAGTTCCTCTTCTTATCTCTCCTGGTTATACCAAGCATGCACCTCTCCATATGTGTGTGTATATGTATGTATATATGGTGTGTGTGTGTGTGTGTGTGTGTTTTTCAAGGTCATTTTTTAAGTAGATATTCGATATAGCTTCTATATCTTCACTTCCAGAAAAAATTTCAACCTTCTTAAATGATGTATGTGGCTGTGTACAAACAATTTTAAAAATAAAAACCTAGAAAAAGAAGAATATCAAAACCCAATCACCGAGCTATATTCTCCCCTTGATGAGGGCTAAAACTAAAAAACTGTAAACTCTAAAAGTGAGATTATAAAAGGAGACATGTAATGTAGAACATGTTGAGAATAATCACTTAGTCCTTCTTCAGGGTCAAACAGAAATGATCCCTCTCTCATTTCTACAAAGACCTGAAAGTGGGTTTCTGCTATATTACATCTGCTTAAGTGCACCAAATATAACTTTTGTAAGTTAATAAAATATTTGAACATCAAATTCTACTAAACCTGTAAACTACTAAAACAACCAGCTAGCACACATGCTGGTAAAAAAGGTTTAAAGTGAAAACCACATTCTTAAGCTTAGAGCAAAATAATAAGCTTATTTAACTTTACAGGAGAAAGCAATTTTGAAAAAAAAAAAAAAAAAAAAAAGGACGTATAACACTTAACTCTTGGTTTTCTTGCGCATATATATATTTATTTATTTTTTTGCTTCTTTTAGCTTTCTTATGTGTTATATACATTCACACCATGAAGGAATGTTGAAAATGTTTCAAGAGTGAATATATGGAGAGAGAATATTTTTCGTGTTGTTTCACAGTACGAAACTGATTGATTTGGCAGCGATACGTATCGCCGCCTTTGTTGGCATTTTTTGATGAAGTAAATTTCAGATTGGCATCTTCAAAATTAAGTATCAGTGTTTAACCTTAATTCTTGTTTATTTTGTATAGTGGCTTGGCGGTAAGTATTAAAATATGAGTTCACATATATGCAAATAAATTGAGAGATGTTGCGCTTCACGGAAGGTAAATGGTTTGATTTCATGATTTTGATTTATGTAGGAGCAGTTTTTTGCACTTTTATTTCGTTATTATCATTATAAGTGTGATTATCACGATCGTTTCGTATGCCTTAATCCAACGCCACAAGACGCTCAAAGCTGCCATGTTGGCTGCCGAGCCCGGAGCGTCCACGCCGACGTCATTTCAGCAGGCAATGAGAGGCGGACATCGTAGCGAGCCCAACCTTATACCATGAGATATATCTAAAGACCTTGTAGAGTTCGGCATTCAAGAGTTTTTGCTGCTTCGGACAAACAACAAACAGACACAAAGATTTTCTGTTTTGTAGTTAAGATTTCTGGAAACTCTGTGCATTTATTACTATAATTTTTCACGAAAGCAAAATCAATAATTATTTATGTTTTTGGCCATTTAAAAAGGAAAAGTCTGTTTAAAGGTGGAGGGATCGCTGTCAGTCATCATTCCCCCACTCCTATCTGCTACTGATATCAAGGGCACATCAATCACATACCAAGTTACTCTTTTTACAAACACAGTTCTTTCCTTACTCATCTTTTTTATTGATTATTTGAGTAGAAATGTGATCACACATTCAGTTTCTGGAAAGATGCTACCCAGTCACAGAACAGATGTGTAAAATCAGTAATAATTATTTGATCAGTTTTATAAACACGATTCTTTCCATACTCGTTTCGTTTGATCTATTTATTCAGCTGAGTGGAAATGTGGTCATGCATCCACTTTTTGAAAAGATGCTACCCAGTCATGGAATGATGTCTAAAATCAGTAAGAATGATTTGGTCAATTTTACAAAACTCTTTCTGGAATTAGGCATGATTTTCTGGATCTGAGATTAATAAAATCCTGAGTGGTGTGAAATATTCCATTTACTGACTACAAAGCCTTCTATGGAATTTAATCCTTAATTTTTGTATAATAATTAGGCCATCATTATCTGTATTTTATCAATTATTGTTCTTATGTTCAAGTAAGAATGTTTCATTTTGTTACATATTGTTTAATGCAGCTTTGTATGGCTTTACTTATGTGGGTGTTTTAATTATTTTGTCTAGAACTTTACCTGAAAAAAACATGGATCAAGTTGTTGAACGCTTGAAGGAATTCAAGATTCAAGCTTTGCTAGTTATAGGTGGATTTGAAGTATGTCCTAGGACTTCAGTTTATTTTAGTATTTTATGATTCAAATTTTTATTTCTTTTTTAAGTAAAGTGCATTTATTGTCATTATTTTATTCATATTGTATCTCCCAGTTTTTCCTAGAGCACAGCTTTTTAAGGCATCACATACATACATACATATCACTAAGCTGTTCTTTGAGATTCAGAGGTTAGCTCCACAAAGAAACAACAAACTACCAGGTAATTTTTTCCTACTGTTGCCATATCAAACTTCTCCATTTACAGCGATTATGACACACAACTCAAGCTTCACTGACATCCATCACATGCCGTACACAAGATCTTCTATACTTCATACTCATAATCTTTTTCTCATGCAGACACTCCTGATTCTGATTCTCCCATGACTTCCTTGGCCTTCCTCTGCCTTTCCTTCCTGCCACTTGGGCTAAAAAGATTTTCTTAGTAAGCATCTCATCACTCATTCTATCAGCATGGCCAAACCACCAAAGCATATTAGTCTCCATCTTGCCTACAACATTTTACTGTGGTATAAATACATATTTGTTTTTTGTGATGGGCTCTGAATCGCTAGCAGATGGGGATCATTGAAAAACGAATTTTTAGATGAAACGGAATTAAGCATTACCCAAATATTCCATCATTTACTAACATAAAATTTCTTTTTTGGGTGGCAATAATATACAGGGTGTCTGAGAATTATTGGACACATTACAAAATTATATAAAACAAAACATTAAACAGATAGAAAGAAACTGACTGTACTAACTTACAATGTAACTACACAAGTTAATAAATTTCGATTTTGGAATTAATAGCAGCTGTGATATGCTGCTTCAGTTCCTGCAAATCAGTACAAAGTGTCTGATAGACACAATTTTTCACATAACCCCACATGAAATAATCCAGTGGAGTTAGATCTGGAGAGCAAGGAGGCCACAGAATGGGACCACCACGCCCAATCCATTTGTTGGGGAAATGCTCATTTAGGCACTTACGTACACACGTTGACCAATGCCTTCACATTGGTCACAGTTCTCAGCTTGCTTTACAAACGGATTTCCTGAGGCTTCATCAAAAACTTTCATTAACTTGGTTAACCATCTCACCACTGACGCTAGGTCTACCGGCTCCTTCATGATGTTCCACATTGCCAGTTTCTTTAAACTGTTTCATCCACCGCTTAATTGAATTTGTTGATGGAGGATTACAACCATACTCTAAATGGTACCGTCTTTTAACTTTAATGACAGACTTTAATTCTGCAAGCCATAACACACACATCGCCTTCTGCTGTACAGATGGTATGACTACTGATTCTGCATTTCTCATACATTCCTCATCAAGCCACACTTAGTGCCATCTATCGGATTCTGAGAATAACAATTCTGCTAAACAAAAATTTAGAAACCGTGTTAGTAATACGTGACATAGAAAAACAGACAATGCTCATAGTTTTTGTTTTTTTTTTTTTTTGTACATAATTTTGTAATGGGCCCAATAATTCTCGGATACCCTGTACAATATACCATAATTTTCGTCGTATAATCTGCAAATTATCTGCTAAAAAAGGTAAAAATATAGGTTCTGAATATTATACGCCAATGCAGATAATACGTCGATTTGAAAAAAAAAAAGTTTTTATGGCCCTTTGATTTTAAAAGAAAAATGGAAGGGGGCTGTAATTGGAAAAGGAAACCTTAAAAAAATGTTCTTCAGTTCAGGAGTTTGAATGGAGCAAAGAGAGGGGGGCACGGTGTCATAATGAAAGTTCGGGAAAGTTATGGGGACGGACGGCGGGGGTCATTTTGTCTTGTTCAGAAGGACAACTCTGACTTGTGCCACCTCTGTTTTTGTCAACCAGCCAATGGAAACATACTCACATGTTTTCCTCCTTTTGGATCTCATGTGCGCTGTTGTGCCTTGTGTTTAGTTTGTCCTTCGCCGTTTTGACCGTCTTTGCAGCTGATATTTTTTTTATTGCTATTGTTATATTGAGGTTATGGGTATTTAAAAATAAAAGTTTATGCTAATATTACAATTTATATGGAAATTACAGAAAATTACAATTTAGGAGATGGATGGATGCATTTTGGAACAAAACTGAAATTTTGATTAAGGCCATGAAACATAAATAGGAAAATAAAATGCAACACTGAATTTGAAAACTCCCAAAAGTTACTATTATGTTGTTTGCGTTAGATGAGTAGATACACCTGAAAGTGGAAGAAAAGTAATTATTGTTTACATGTGTACCAAATTTGTATAACTAGTAGTTTATTAGTAGTTATGTACACGTGTAAATAACTTTTAGAAGCGGTGAAGTCAAATATAATGGTTAGGACAAAAACAGTGATTTTAAAGCACAATTACCCCTGATTTTGTTTCTCACCTCAGTCACTGCTGAGGGGGATACATTTGAACCATGTGATGAAAATTCAAATTGAGACACTTAATACTTCACTGCACTAAGGTTTGGGTTTTTGAAAGCCCACTTGGCCTATATTTATTGTTAAAACTTAACCAAAAATAACAAGAAAAACAAAGCATCTCATTTGAGTTTCAAAACACATAAAAACCCTTGTGAATATAGAACATGCATAACACCTAATTCAACATAAATTGACAAGTTCTGTCGCTGAAGTGCAATGTCTCTCTCTCCCCCCATGAATTTACAGATTATTGTATACACAATACAGATTTCATTTCCCTTTCAAACACACCCCTCAAACCAGTTTCCTTAACCAACATTAATTTTAAAATTGCAATAACTGAGCAAAAAAATTTATAAATAACCAAAAGTTACTTCCGTAAACAATCCTACACTACCAGGAAAATTTGCATTAAGACTTAATATACTCAACATTCTAGCATTACTTGATACAAAATCACTCTACTAAACACACTGTACTAATTACCTTACTCGATTACCTCAAAAGTTATCATTACACAATAATGCTGACAAACATACTTAAAATTCACCCTATTATCTGAAAAAATTCAAAATACTTCACTATTCAAACTTGCTCTGAGTACACAATATCCCACTATGTAAGTAAAAGGCAAACACTAACTCTCAACACTCGTGGACACAAATTCATACTTATCTGCACTCCCACTGCTCACAACAATTTAAAATTACACCACTAATTCCAACCAGCAATTTATAAACCAATTAAGCTAAAAAAGTCAAACCTGTACCATGCAAGCTTTTTGCATTTTTTTTTTACCAACTCGTGTAGTAAGCCACTTCCATATTTTCTCCCTGCTCGTTTGCTTTGTTGTTTTTCTATTTTTTTATTTTTTTCATATTTTAGCTCCTGCTGTAGTTATTTCTGCTTATTGTAAGCATATACACTGAAGTGCCAGAAAAACTGGTACACCAGTCTAATACTTGGAACGGGTGTACTTGGTCAGAAAGGATGCACACATAGCGTTGGCCGGTCACAGGTGTTTGTAGACGTACCAGGGGTCCCAGTGAAGTCCAGCTAAACACGCCCCATACCATTACCCATTATTATGGACCCCCAGCCAGTACGGTTCTCTGTTGACAGGCGGGATCCATGGCTACATAGAGTTTGTGCCACACACGAATCCTTCCATCTGCCCGATACAGTTGGAAATGCGACTCGTCAGACCAGGCTACTTGTTTCCAATCATCAAGTGTCCAGTGGTGGTGTTGCCGTGCCCAAGCGAGGCACATAGCTCTGTGTTATGCATCCATCAAGAGGACTCGAGTTGGGCATCGGCTCCCAAAGCCCATATCGTATTAAATTCCGATTATACCTGCGAGAGTGTTGCACGCCTATCGCATGAAACGATTCTTGACAGCCGATGATGGTCACGCTCACCCAATGTCTTTTTACGGCCACACTGGTATCTTAGGTTGGAGGTTTTGCCAGAATTCTTGTAGTCACGGTACACCCTTGCAATGGTCGTCCGTGAAAATCTGAACTTTGTTTCTACCTCCGAAATACTATGGCCCATCTCACAAGCGCCAACTATAACACTGTGTTGAAAATTGATTAAGCCGCCCCGGTGGCGCAGTGGTCTAAGCGATGGCCTCTGATCATTTGTCCAAAAGGGGTCCGGGTTCGAATCCCGGTGAGGCATGGATGTTGTGTTTGTCTTACGGCACTGGTTCTCTCCCTTCCCTGGAACCAGTGACCCTAAATTAGGGACGGGTGACTGCTTATAGCCCATTGAATTGCTCATAGTGGTCGTTAAACCTCCAATCCAAAAAAAAAAAAATTGATTAAATCGTTATTACTCGTCATTCTCATGCTGAAAACAACTCTGACAGCTGGCAAGGATGTCTATCACTTTATATACGCACTGGCGGATGCAGCCGAGTACGTGCATAAGTAACGTTGCTATGTATTTTGCATAAGCTCGTCTGTACCAGTTTTTCTGGCACTTCAGTATGTATATATTAAAGACGGTATGCATACACATTCTCTCTCTTAGAGAGAGAGAGAGAAAGACAGAAGGTGTGTCCTTGTATATATATATATGTAGGGAGAATGTCTTTATATAATGCATCATATAGACTCATACAAAATTGTCATGAAAATTGTTAATTGGTTATGAAATTGCATTTCCAAAATTTTATACAGACCCTGCTACACTACATAATTTATATTACTTTTTTTAGGCATACCATTCTGTACAGCAGATGGCTGATGCAAGAAGTAAATATCCAGCACTTAGAATACCAATGTGTGTCATTCCTGCAACTATCAGTAATAATGTTCCTGGCACTGATTTTTCATTAGGAGCTGACACTGCAATTAATGAAATCACTGAGGTACAAGCAGTTTTTAAATCATATTCCAGAATTCTGTTCATGTAATTTCATGTGCTATAGGTGTCATTTTCATTAATATAGATGCTGGTTAAGTGGACATTGTTTTAAGCATGGCAAACCAAATACTGGATAGAAGAGTAGGGTCATTTCATGTCAAATCAATCAGGCTCACAATCCTACCATTTCTAATTTTCATGAAACTTGGTATATTTGTAGTGTTCGTCAATATAAACAAACATGATTTTTTTTTTCAGAATTTTTAATGCATCAGTTTTTTTGTGATTAAATTTTAAAATTTCAAAAAAACCCACGAAATCTCATCTGCTAAGTGAACTTGAACTGCCAATTACTCTGGTTTTACTAGAGCTAGGCTCATGAATTATGACTCGTTTTAAAGATCTTTGGTTTAACTTACATTTGGTATGCCACATGACGCTATTAAAGTTTTTAAAATTTCAAAGTTGTTCAAAAAAATGAAAATTTAAATATTAAAAAACAAGTGTCTTTAAAAAAATCTGAAAAAAAATTATGTTTAACGTAAATTATTTTTCTACATATCCTGAAAGTTTCGTTTCATAATAGGATCTGAATAGGATCACTATAAAAAAATGAATAACATAGAACAATGCAACTGAAATGTGCCAGATGTACTTACCAGTTCCACTCCTGACTGGCACGGCATTCTTCATTTGGTCTGTGTAAAATGTCATACATGTTCTTCCATACATTGTGAATGTTAAACAATGAAAATAAGCATCTAAGTCATTTGAAACTGTGTTCAAGTCTAATTCAATTCATAATTTTGTATAACGTTCGATGTGCATATATACACTTACAAAATAATTTTATCTTCTCTATGTACAATGCTGTTTTCTTTTCTTTTAAATTACATCACACTTGTATGCCAGTGCTTGATTTGTATTGTGAAGCTGCTCCATCAGAAAAATAAAATATCTTTTCAGGTTTTTGAGAAAAATGTGACTACATGAAATTAATTAGGTAACACTGAAACAGATGGACATCTATACTGTCATGAATTAGACAATCGGATATAATCACAAAACTTACATGTCCTAGTTTCTGAGTTTTCTCATCACGATAGTATTTATCTTTAGGATACAAGGCTGCCTGGGGATTGTTCCAATGAAAACCCTGAGCTGCATCTTGCAATATAAAAGAACAATTTTCAGCAAAGTCACATATTACTATGTATTGATTTTCTGTTATCATGTCTTTAAGGTGTCTTAGGTAACATGACTGTTGAGTTGCTTTAAAAGAATGGTGAAGCAGTGCTGGAAGTTTTCCAAACAACAGGTCCAAAAACTCCTGTGTGGATTTTGATAATATTTCAAGAACTGTTCTCTAATTGCATCATTGTTTGAATATCACATTTTCTGTATTATTTAGATCAGAACAATCATCAAATCATTTCTTGAGCTCTTCTAGTCTTGGACAATTGTTGCACTGGCTGAAGTAGCCTGCAGGTGTAGGGTTTCCACAAATGATGTTTGCAAGAACATCTTTATAAGAGTTTATTGGCTGAACAGTGTCTCCTGTTAATTCAGGTAACTTGCATTGTGCCATCATCAGTGTAGCATTCTGATGTATTGTACAAACACAAACAGAATGTGTGTCACTTGCTCCTGCAAGTACACAGTGCTTTGGGCAAAGTTCACAGAACTTGGAGAACCCCACCTTTTTTTCTGGACATCTCTTTAAAAAGAGTATATAATTCACACAAATTACTCAGAAGCAACTTTTTTTTTTTTTACCTGTTGACGCTTATTTTCTGTTTTAACGGAAACAAGGTCTTTTTTTCCTGGATTTGGTGGATTACACCTTCACTTTCATAAAATTCTTGTATTAAATTTGCTGTGTCTTTGTCTAAAGTTTTTCCTGGCTTTGGATCAGGAGAAGACATACCTTTTTCTTTTACAAGTTTTTATCCTTTCTGGCCATGAAATTTGAAACTCCAAATTCTATTTCAATTTGTTTCAGTGACCAAGAATTAGGTAGTGTAGTCAATATTTGCATTCTCATGCTTTTATTTTCTGCAGAATGAAATTTTTCTTTCAACTGGCTTATAATTTCTGGTTCAGAAGATGGAATATCCTTTGGTTCCTACGCAGGACTTAAGTTTAATAATTTCATTCGAAATGCTTCTTGGGCTTTTTTATATTTCTGTTTAGGGTATTTTTTTCTTGCAGGAGTTTTTTCTCAATTGGTGTTTTATCCAGACATTGTAAACTTCTGTTAAGTGCTGCACTTTTTCAGGAGTTGATAATCCAGTGGTTTCAGATGAAAAAGCTTGGGCTGCATCTTCTTGCTCATTAGAACTGTCAGAAGGTGAAGAGAAATGTTCAGTAGCTTCAGAGTTAAATTTCCAGATTGCTTTACAACAACTGTCAGAGATCTTATCTCCAGTTTTGAGCATATTGTTATGTAACAAAGATTTTTGGAAACTGGTCTTGGATATTTTTTGTAATGTTTATGGTTTGGCTTCCCAAGGGGGTTGCAGCAGTAAACTGCTCTACAAACTTTTGATGTGGTTGGTCTGCTGACATCCATCTTTAAATTTGCTTCTACTTTAAAACCTGAAAGAAACGCAATTTGTTACCCTATGGATATATATTAACTTTTTAACTAATTATAATGTAAGTCATTAACACTTACAGTGTTTGTAAGACCAGGGATAACATTTTAGATCGACCAAATGAACTTTTCTTCAGTCACTGATGGCACATTTCAGTTGAATTGTTCTATGTTATTTATTTTTTATAGTGATCCCATTGAGATCCCATTATGAAACTTTCAGGATATGATGAAAAATAATGCAC
Source organism: Macrothele yani (assembly GCA_039090855.1). NCBI lineage: Eukaryota > Metazoa > Arthropoda > Arachnida > Araneae > Macrothelidae > Macrothele > Macrothele yani. The sequence goes on along the minus strand of CM077011.1, from coordinate 129,072,665 downwards.
CTTAAACATTTTTTTTCAATTTTTATTAAAGACACTTGTTTTTTGATATTTAAATTTTAATTTTTTAATGACTTTGAAATTTTAAAAACTTCAATAGTGTCACGTGGCATATCAAATGAAAACCCAACTAAAGATCTTTAAAGTGAGCCATAATTCATGAGCCTAGCTTTACTGGAACCAGAATAATTTTCAGTTCAAGTTTGCTCAGCAGATGCAATTTCATGAGGTTTTTTTTTAATTTTAAAATTCAATTACTAAAAAACGGATGCATTAAAAATTCTAAAAAAAAATCAACGTTGTTTATATTGATGAATACTATAAATATACCAAGTTTCATGAAAATCAAAAATGGTTTGGTTGAAAAAGCTATTTTGCTGGTTGATTTGACATGAACCCAGTAATGTATGCAGTAATTCTTGGTAGATGTGTGTTTTCGAAAATGTAATGTGAAGTCGTGTTTAGGTGAACGTACTGTGCATTTTAGAAAATGTAGTTTCTCATAAGTGCAAGTTTGTCGAAATTTTATGAAGGTATAATTTGTGATGTGTGACTTTTTAGATTTTACGGTACCCGGTATTTCCCAGGTAAGAAAAAAAAAAGAAGCTGGGATGGCTGCAAATATGGAAAATAAAAATAAAAAAATTTAATTTTGTTAATTTACTTTTACAAAACAAAAAAGAAAGGAAGGATAATGGAAATGCTTTTCTTCGAAGAAACATGTATAGAACTGCCGTACATTTGGAGTGCGCTTCTCAGAATCCCACGACACTAAAATGCAGTGTACCTATGTCATGTTACGTGCATCCATTGGTGGCGCAAGCTGAAGTTTATTCATTTGTGTTTTTAACACACCATTAGGCGTATGTTTTTGCACTTTATTGTTATCTACAGTATCTTAACTTAGACCATAGATCGGGTATTGGAGTGCTGAATTGTGTTGCAGTTCTTAAAAGTAAAATATGGAACTTTCTACGAAAATTTGGTATTGGGGTCCCTTGACCCTGGGCTCCGACCCCGTCTGAAAACTGTCTATGGGTTAAGTTAGAGTACCATGAGATAGTATACCAAATTTAGTGGTTCTAAATTGAACAAACAAACAGACAAACAAACATTCAATTTTATATACATTATATTGATAAAAGTCACCAGACACCTAGAAGAGAAACACCACATAGCATTTATTGACATACATTAGTACGGTGTCAGTCCACCTTTGGCCTTAATTGATACGACGTGGTTTGGTTGTTAAAAATATTATTATATTATGATGATGAACTTACTTCTGAAAAATGCAAATATTACACAATTTTATTTTTAAAAAGAAGAAAATGGCCGGTGATCAATCTAGGGACCCCAATTAAGAATTTGTTTTTCATCAACGACTAACACCCCAGGTACGATCCTTAAAAACTCCCAGTAAATGGAAGGTGATTCCACCACCACCGACTAGAGAAATTCACATACGACACAAAATAATTTGATTAAACATTGTTCCAGGTTAACTAAAAATTTATTTTGTGCTCCCAGACACATGTTGGAAAAACACTTGATACAAAGAAACTTTAGGTGGCTAGGCTGAATAAAAAAAAGAATTTAGCTATGAATTTTAGAGTCCAGAGTATGTTAACAGTCCTAAATAATCCTCTCAGAAACCCTGGTCTGCAAACCAAGTAGTTTTCACCTGTGTGGTTTAGAGGATGAGGGAGGTAAGTGGCGCAATTTGGTTACCAGCCTGCCTTACAAAAATCATCAAAGGATGTGATCATTCACTCAAAGAGTGTTAAGAGCTTAATGCTCGATGTGCATATCTGATAACTGTTGAACCTTGAGCTAAATGCTCTTTACAATTTAGATTTAGGTGGTTAAGAGTGACATTTTATTCTTTTTTTTTTCACAACACACTGATTTTGATCAGTTACCTGGAAAAATCTTTTTCTTACTTTACAGTACAGAAAACCAAACAAACAAAAATGTCAAGTCACTTTCCTCTCATTTGAGCTAACAAAAAAACCCTGTTCTGACAGAAAACCAAAATTAATATACTTCAATCCATTTCTTTGGTCACTGGCATTAACTAGACATTTTTACAAAAAAAAAAAATTACAATGACATATTACATTTGTTGGTTCTGGCCAGACCATTAATTCCAAACATACATTTGCATTTCTCTATTTTCCTCCCATTTTAATTTCACCTTCCCCCCATTTTTTTTTCTCACCCCTGAATTTTAACCTTTTACATCATTCCATTTCTGATCAAGACACATTTTTTTTTTTTTTTTTTCAATTTTAGGTGGTCTTCATTTTTTTTCTTTTTTTTCTCTTTGTTTCTCCTCCTCCTTAAATTTTCCTTTTGATGCCGAATTGGAATTGGTGTTTGTGCTGTCGCTACGAGAGCCGACACGCCGTGGAAACGGGGCCTGATGCGCTTATGATGACATGGCAGGATTTTCCCTCTTCACCTTCCTTTCTTTTATTCTTTTTTCTTACTTACTCCCGATGCCGGCCTTTGAGGAGACTTTCTCTCTCTCACACGGCGACAGGCGGCAGCGATGTTACAGAGCGAGTTACGAGGCGTAATGCCCGCTAGTGCCTCGGGACGATGTCAAGCACTTTTTCGCGCCATCTCGGCAGCAGAGTAAATTTTGAGCCATGGAAAAATTTGAAAAGAAAAGGATCGTTCCTACCGTTCTTGGGCCATCGCGGCCGCACGTTCCCGGTGCTGGAAGGTTACGGCAGGTTCGGCATCCGGACGTCCGTCGTGCGGACTCCCCTCCTTTACTCGATTTTTTTATTTTTTTTATTGTGGGACTCTCCCTTACGAAGTCTGGTATCAAAGTGTCGAGCAGCACGCAAAAATTCTCCGCATCTCGCCGAATCCCTTGCGCACACGCCCGAAATGGCGGAAGGCAATTGGCCCGAAGTTAAGTCAGAAGGCGGAGAGAAAGACGCAATTCCCAGAAATCGCTCGCTCGCATCTTCTCGGAGTCAGGCTTGAACTTTGACCCACGAAAACGCGGTGAACCTCGCAGAATTCCGCCCAAATCCCGACGTGTTCCTGTGCCAAGCGAAAAATGCCTTTTCGAAGTAAACAAGAGCATAAATAAATCGGACTTTCTGCACTGGTAAAGCTGGGAAAACGTCCTCACAGATGCCATTCTACGAATTTATCGCTTTTAGAAAAGCGACACCAGAAACTGTAGCCATTTTCGTTCTTTCTTTCTGAACAAAGACTTTTAGAGACCACCTTTACAAAAATTCATTAAACAAATTAACTAACATTAACGAACATCGTTACAATTAACTTCGTAACGCATAAAAATCGAATTCTCTCTAGCTACAGGTACGACGATCGGAATTACGAAAAAATAGCGTAACGCAAAGATGTGTTATTTTGCCCTGATGCATTAAGCCATAATTTTATTCTTTTACTAAATGACTATTAAATATCCTTGACGATAGCGCACGCGCAATTAATTTACGAAAGTCACTTCGTTACGGAGCGATCGCCGACCCGCTTTTTCTATCAGTCGCTGAATTATACTATCACTAGTTAATACCAAGTAAGATTCATACTAAAACCAACTAAATATTAATACTAAGCAAGATTTTAATTACGAAATGTTACTAAATTAAGCCCGATACACCCAACAATGATTTTAATTACACGCTACTGACATGGCATAAACACGCGTTTTTTCTCATTAGATACAACTACAATACGATAAAATACCTCGTACACTATATGTTTACAAATTACTTTTCAATTATTAAAGCTTACAGAATAATACAATAAAAGAAATCGCGATAATGACGGTAAATACGGAACTACAACCTTACAATTTTTCTTTTTATCGCTACGTTATCCCGACGATCAATAACGCCGAACGCCGCGGCGTCGCCGATAATTTTAAACTGATACATCTAACACTATACATATATAAACTGCACTATACACTTAAGAAACTAAGGCAAATCAATTCATATACACTACATCATATACTGCACTAAAATAAACTTCACTAATATATCTTCCCTGAAAGTAAACAGTGCACTAAAAAATGCAATGGAAGGAAGAAAAAGAACATTGCGTGAAAGAACAACAAAAAAACCAGCAATATAGCATGATGTCAAACTTCCTTAAATCTACTTCCCAGCTAGTTACACATCCCTTAACTAGAAACAGATATCACAAGGCTAACTTACCTAGACCTATTCACATAAATTTAACTACATACACAGAGATCAACACTTCACAGAGAAATCAGAAAGAAAAGAAAATAAATGAAAAGAATTTACTTGATTTTTCTTGACTCTTAAATCTTTTTTTTTTTTCTAACTCCCTCCTTGCCAAAGGGATTTGAGATCATCTCATGACAAAAAATCTCACTCTCATTGAGAGTGCGTGGATCTGGTGATGGGTTTTCCGATCCAAAAATATTGGCCCATTAATTTAGAGATCGGAAAAACGTCAACAGATCATAATGCATGCATTGACCCTTCAAAACATGCTTTCAACAAGGTTTTTGAACACAGCGATAGGTATGTGCTTCCATTCAGTACATAATGCTGCCACTAACTGTTGCTAGGTAGTAGTAGGCCTTGGTTCCAAACTTCTTGTGTTGTGCTCTAATTCATCCCATAGGTGCTCTATGGGTTTAAGATCAGGGCTCTGTGCTGGTCAGTCCACACACAATACGGAATTATCGTCAAACCATGCCGTAACAGTCCTTGCTTTATGGCACGGTGCATTATCTTGCTGGTACCAACAAAGCTCGGTCCCATAGTATCGCCACAGGGTTCGGTTCCATACTATTGAGAGGGCATAATCGTCCAGAATATCGTGGTAGACATGCTGGTTAACAGGTTTGTCCACAATAACCAATGGGCCGGGACCATAGCACGAAAAACGCCCACACACGAGTACACTGCCAGCTCCAAACTTGACTGTAGGAACAGTACACTGTGGTAAATAGTGTTCTCCCTGCTGCCACCATACCCACACATGGCCATCAGACTGATGGATCCTTTATCTGGATTCATCAGTCCGTAGGACCCGTTTTCATTTATCTATGGTCCACTATAAATGTTCTTTGCACCATGCTAAACGACGAGTAGCATTTTGAGTGGAGATGAAAGGTTTATGAGCTGCTTAATGACCACAGTAACCCATGGAATGAAGTTCTCTGCGAATGATACATGTACATACCGAGGTTCCAGCATTTTTACTTGCCTGTACACTGAGGTCTTGTGCAGTACTCCGTCGATTAGCTGTAACAACTCTCCTGAGGTGTCGACATCCTCTATCACTGATTTTCTCTGGTCTGCCGGTACGTTTTACTGCTTCAAGCATGCCATGTGTTTTCCACTTATTCAGTACATCCAAAACAGTTGACTTGAGTATGTTTAAATGCCTCTTGGTTTATCTTATCGACAACCCATTAATATAACACCCAACAATCTTTCCTTTCTCAAAGTCAATTCTCTCCTGCTGCGACATTTTCACTCAACCTTACAGTGCGATACGATCGCGGTCAGCTGCAGGCTTGTTTTTATACCGTTTTCAGCTGTACCGTGCATATTAACAATGCAGCGGATCCGTTCATTTGCTTTAGAAGGGGTGTCTGGTGACTTTTGTCAATATAGTGTATATAGATGTGTGTATGCAGGCTGATCAATAAAAAAACTTATGATGACCTCTGAAAGAGATATTAGGAATGTGTAAACTGGTATCTCCCAACATCATTACACTCTATTGACTAAAGGGCAAGTTTTTATACATGTGTTTGAGCAAAAAGGCAATGTGCTGGATAATAGAATCAAGTGAAAATGACAGCCTGCCTGGAAACATTGTCTCACCTGGAGGCATGCACAGTGATTAGGTTTCGCAGTGGAGTTCCATTGCTGGCTGCAAGAAGTTTACAGTGAGAAGTGCAGGTGAGAAATGCAGTGTCAGGATTTCATTATTAACAATAGATAGCAACATGGCATGTATGGAAGCTCTGGGGCCACTTCCTGATGTTTCTTTTGTACTATCATCCACAATGTGCTGGGTTATCGAAAACTTTCAATGAGATGTGTAAGATTCTCTAACCCCGGTTCAGAAATGATCTTTATAAATATACGAGGATTGTGCCAAAAGTGATGCAAAAGTGGGCATAACTTTTCTTTTAACTGACAGAAGTCGTTCAAATTGCACATGTTGGTAGAGTAACTCTTTCTCTATAGAAAGGTACTACTCAACATAGTCTCCATCACAAGCGATGCATTTGCACCATCGTTAAACCAATCCTCTTTGAAAAAATTCAGGTGTGGACTGTTGTACCCACTTCTTCACAGCCACTTTCACCTCATCAGTGTCATCAAATCATAGTCCCCAGAGACTGTCCTTCATTGAACCGAACAGGTGGAAGTCAAAGGGCACCAGATCTGGGCTGTACGGTGGATGGGGACCGCCGACCAGCCTAATTTGCTGATCACCTGATTTGTTGCCAAAGATGTGTGTGGTCTCCCATTGTCATGGTGAATGTTGATCCTTTCAGATTCTTGTTCAGTCTCTTCCTTCTTGTGGCTTCTCTAAGCTGCTTGAGTGTCTCAATATACTGCTTGCTGGTCACGGTACAGCCACGTTCCAGAAAAGCGAGGAGAATGACACCCCTGTCATCCCAAAAAACAGTCACCATGACTCCCTGTGCTGATTGCTGGCTCTTGAACTTCTTATGCCTTGGTGAAGAGGTGTGACACCATTCCACTGATTGATTTTTTGTTTCTGGATTGTAAAGATGCGCCCATGTTTCACACCCTGCCCCCTTCCAGATCGGAAAAAAAAGATGTGTCTTTGTTGGCTTCAAACACTTCCAGCAGATCAGAGCAGATTTCCACCATTCTGTCTTTCAAATCAGGTGTCAACTGCCGAGGTACCCACTTTGCACACACTTTCCCGTACCCTAAGTCTTCCACCATTTTCTGTACAGCATTGTAACCACAGTCCAGTTGTGCAACAAGTTCACGGATTGTGACTCACCTCTCTGTGCAAATCAATTCATCCTCTCGCTGACGATTCATGTCAGTGGTCGCAGCTGATGGTCTCCCACTTCGTGGTTTGTCTTCAATGCTGGTTTCCTTTTCTTTAAACTTCTTCATCCATCTGTGCACATTGCTCTTGTCAATGGTGTTTTCTCTGTAAACATTCTGTAGCCTTCTGTGAATGTTAGACAGCCTGCACCCTTCCTTTGTCAAGAACTCAATGATGGCATGTTACTTCTTTTTGGAATTCATTATTTACCTGCAATGAAGAAGAAGAGTTACTAAAGAAAAAGAGTTACTCTACCAAGGTGTGCAATTTGAACGACCTCTGTCAGTTAAAGCCTTAACAAGTAATGCAAAGTTATGCCCACTTTTGCATTACTTTCGGTACCACCCTCGTATATTGATATGCTCATTCCCACGTGGAATTTCTTTGTTCATGCCACTTTTGTGCAGTAATCAAGATAAATATGTTTCAAGCCTACTGGCATCAACAAGAAATTAGCTGCATTAGATTTGGCTGACAATATATGTATGTCAAAGTAGTTTACTTGTGTTGTGGCAAGGAATTATCTCTGCAGGGTACATGAATGAGAGATGTGTGCTTAAGGGAAATTTACGTGTAGCCAGGTAGATGAGAATTTATTCCTGAATAAAATTAGTAAAGAGGGGATTTTTAAAAAAATGTTTTTCAGACAAGAAAAGGGTAAAAATTTCTGGTTGAGGAGAAATGTGTTTTTCTTTGGGGGGGGGGGGACAGATTGTCTTGAGTGCTAGAAGGAAATGTTAGGTCCTGTAAAGACCTTGGGTTTGTTTGTTTTTTCATGGAAATTGACCCATAAGGCTGATTACACTCAGGAACTAGGGTAGAGGACAAGCTATAGTGCATTAATATCCTGAGTTGTTAAGATGGACAGATACAAGAATCTATGAATTCTCCCATTCGCCTGTTGGTGAATGGGAGAAGAAAAATGAGAAAAAAGTTCAGGACTTTGCAATCTGCTGAGAAGGTGATTTTGACAGCACTCTGGGATGTCCAGGGCATACTCCTCTTGGACCACAAGGCAACCATTGCTGCTAACTAATATTGCACCACTCTGAGACATTTGAAGGAAGCAATCTGGGGACATGTCCTGCGTGAAATGCTCGTAAGAGGGCCAATGAGGGAAGAAATATTCTTCATAATACATGGGAAGTTGATAAAATATTTAAAAAAAAACATTATAAATTCTGAATTTGCTTGTAACACTTACTGGTCATCCATGCAACATCTCTCACAAAACTTGAAAATTTCATCACCCTGGAGCGGGAATCGAACTCTCATCTCTTGATTTCCGATACACCACCCAGGTGTCAAAGCAAATTCTGCTTTCTCGTAGAATTTGCTTTGACTGTCAAAAATCAGTGAGTGTTCTGATACTTATTAACACTCAGACACTTGGGATTTAATTGTCATAGGTGAGGTAATGAATGGATAGCATGCTCAAATGGATATCGGGAGATGCGGGTATTTATTGTTCATCATGTAACATTCATCACATCGAAAACTTGAAAATCACTCCAGGGCGATGCGATTTTCAAGTTTTCTGATGTGATGAATGTTACATGATGAACAGTAAACACAGGCAATTCAGATATGTCTGATTGCTGTGTTAACAATTCTGATATATTTTCCACGTATTATGAGAAGAATATTTCTTCCACAGAAATTAAAAGTAATAATGTGTAAAATTTCTTATATACTGTAACTTTTTTTCCTGGTGCACAATTCCCCACTAGGATGAGTTTTTTGTTTTTTTTTTCTTTTTCTTTTTATTGAACTGACTTATAAGAATTTTTCTTAGAGTTTTATCATTTTCTGTGCTCATACATTACAGTATGTTTAACAGAGAGAACAAATTAGATGGTGAAATTAGTAGGCGAGTGAGTTTGTTGAAAGTTACAGCTGCCTTTGAAGGATTTCACAGGAATGATGGATTCTCAAGAAAGTTCTGAATGGCTGTGTATGAAAGTGCAATTCTTCCTACTCTGATGTATGACAGTGAAACCTGGGTACTGCAGAAAATACATAGTGAAGATGTTTTACAGATGTGTAATGTGAAGTAAAATGTTGTCAGTAAGGTGGAGACTGATATTCTTACATGGTGTGGCCATGTTGAAAGAATGAGTGATGAGATGCTTACTAAGAAACATTTTTCAGCCTAAATGGCAGGGGGAAATAAGTAAAAGGAAGGCCAAGGAAATCATGGAAGGACTAGATTAAGGAGTGTCATCATGGGAACAACATTATGAGTATGAAAAAGTCTTGTGTACATTGTGTGATGGATGTCAGTGAAGCCCGAGCTATATGCCAAAATTGATGTAAATGGTGACATTTGATACTGCAAAAGTACATAAATCAGTGAAACATTTATCTGGTAGATTATCTTTCTTTGTGGAGTTACACACACCATTTTCTGAGATTCAGAGGTTGTGTGTGGAGGGAGGGGGGTTCATTTCCTCTTTACATTCTCCCAATGATGAAATCAATTACCAACAACAGGAAATTTGGATATAGTTTTGGTACAATTATTAATTTAGATATCTACTTATTGTTTATTTTATGTTTGTGAATGTTGCTGTGGGAGTATTTTGCAAAGATATGTAAAAAGAAATAAAATAATCTGAATTATAAAACATTCCCCTTCTCACTGATTATTTTTTTCACTTTGAGAATATTTTTAATGCAGAAATCTGTACTGCTTATGAGATCACTATGTTTTTTCACATTAGTAAATTATTATATAGTAAAACTTTAGAGAATATCTCAATAAAACCTTATTATTTTTGCTTATATGCTAGATACAAGTGCATTGGATTACATTTTTATGATTATTGACAGCAAGGAAGAAAATTTTCCAGAAAAGTTCTTGTAAGTTTTAACTATTTAAAAGAGTGTTTGAAATTCATATCAGAAGTTCAGGATGAAAAGAGAATAAACTTTTCGGATTTAACTATTTGTGTAAAAGAATGTACATCTCTCTTTCAGCTTTATAAAAAAGGGGGAAGGGGAAGAAAACAAAAATTCTATTAGATTATCATGTTACAACTCATATCATGTCTATAAAAATAAATATGCCTTGCCAGTTAATTGAAAAAAATGAAGAAATGTAACACAGCTGAACATAAAACTGAAAAAAGTATGAAAGTCTTTGTTTTGATTTGTAAAGCTGTTCACATATAATTTCTCTTCTGTGTTATGTTGTTAATTATTATTCATTCAGATGTGCATTATTTGTATGTTCTCAGAATTTTATGGAGATTTACTCCATGCTAAATATTTTCTGCATCTAGCTGAAAAAAAAGAAAAAAAACTTTCATTTTTCAGATATGCGATCGAATTCGCCAATCTGCTCAGGGGACCAAACGGCGTGTATTTGTGGTTGAAACAATGGGTGGCTATTGTGGTTATTTAGCAACTCTTGCAGGTCTTGCGGGAGGTGCAGATGCTGCATACATCTTTGAGGAACCTTTTTCCTCCAAAGATCTCATGGGTGATGTTCTTCATATGCAGTCCAAAATGGCTGAAGGTGTTCAACGTGGCCTTGTCTTAAGGTGTGTATGTATTGACTGTAAATTATTTTGTGTGAATAACTTCCTTGTTAATTATTAACTTTTATTTTGGACGAGTTTATTTTTTTTATTTTTTCCCCAGGTGTGTATCAAGTCATATAATCTTTCTTTTTAACGTAAATTTGTTGATAATCATTATGTCATGGCAGTCCCCCGGTAGACCTACTAGCACATATGTCTGTAAAAGAAACAAATACAGTAAAATTCATGTATAACAAACTCGGATGTAACAGCCAAGAAGTGTTGGTCGTGGCAAAATTACCTTTAACCCAATGATAAATGAACTCTGTTGTAACAAAGATGGAAATAAAGTCAAAACTGCCTATAACAGCCATTTCAAATCTAAAAATACTTTTCTGAAATCAGATGTAATATCATACAGACAACAGAAGTACACAGTTTTCTTCAACTTCTTTGTAGAATGCATTGCTGGAGAAAAAAAAAATGAGCTTTTATTCAGTTCATTGCACCTTGCTTGCCCAGGGGAGAAATAGGATTTAGGGCTTACATCTAGGAAAACTTCCCTTCCTAAACAAAAGAGGCTACAAGGCTCTCCACCAGCTAAGGGCAAAAAATTTAGGTGGGGAGGGCACACTTTAAGTTCATACACATCTGCTGACCAATTAAAGGTCACCTTTAATAAGCTTAAAGGATACCTCGAAGCATGATGGGGTGACATTTTTTTTTTCTTTTGAACAAACCTACCTAGTTTTTCTTAAACAGGAAATGTATTTTCTTTTCTAATCTCTTTCTCACACGTACAAATTTGATTTGGATACACAAAGCAGCAGTTCAGTTACTAGCCATTTCGATACAACAATACGTTTATCTAACATTGTCGTAGCTACTATCATGACATCAAAAAAAATTAAAACATTTTCAATTGAGGAGAAAAGACTATTATTTGGGATCTAGAAAAGGATTGTCAAATGCAGCCATATCAAGGCAGTTAGAAATACCCACTTCAACTGTAACCGCAATTTGGAAGGACAGAGAAAACATAATGAAAGCATTTGAGCAAAATACGACACAATCTAAAAAAATCAACTGTGTAAAAAGGCTGATGTTGATCATGCTCTTCTTGCATGGTTTAAAGTGCAAAGGGCTCAGATTATTCCCATCAGTGGCCCAATTTTAAAAGCTAAGGCAGAACTTTCTGCTAAAGTTTTGGGATACAACAATTGAATATGTACCAATGGTTGGCTGGATAGGTTTAAAACAGAGCACAGCATTTTTTTGGGGGAAAGTGAGTGGTGAGGCAGGCAATGCAAATAAATAAATTAAACACATCATAAATGATTGGCTTATTAAAGTTTGGCCCGAAGTAAGTAGCACTTACAAAGAACAAGACATCTATAATGCAGATGAAGCAGGGATATTTTACTGATTAACTCCAGACAAGATGCTAAAACTTAGAGCAGAAAAATGTGTAGGAGAAAAATGCTCTAAAGAAAGACTGACTGGCATGATATGTACAAATATGAGTAGGATGGATAAAAGAAAACTTCTTGTAATAGGCAAGTCCCAGGTGCTTTTGAAGCCCCAGGTGCTTCAAAAATGTCAGATCACTTCCCGTTGAGTACTTTGCTAACGCAAAAGCCTGGATGACTTCAGAAATTTTTGAGAAGGCATTGAAGAAGTGGGATAATGAACTGAGGTGAAAAAAGAGGCAAATCTTGTTGCTAGTTGACAACAGCACAGCTCATCCAACAGTTCACAACCTGACTAACATAAAATTAATGTTCCTTTCTCCGAATTCAACAACAGTTCTCCAGCCGATGGATTGGGGTGTAATTAGGTCAATTTAAGTTGCACTTTCAGAAACTTGTGGTACTGAAGATAATTGTAAACTTGGAGAAAAATGTGTCAAACACTATTTTTGTATTAGATGCAATTAGAATGATGGATAAAGCTCAGGGTCGTATAACCAGAGCAAACAATTAGAAATTGTTTTCATCGTGCTGGCTTTTCAACAACTGAAGCAGAGGAACCTGATGATGAAGATAATCTTCTGCTATTGAAATTGGTTGAAGAAAACATATCTCTTGCCAAAGAGAATGCAGGTATCCTGGACAAGTTTGAAATTGTAGACGGAAATCTGCTCTCTAGTGAAGCTTCTTCCAACAACGATATTGTAACTTCAATTAACACTCAGGATAATCTGGATCATGAAGAGAACAGAGTGCAACACATTTCTTGTGCAAATGCTTTAGAATCAATTGCAATGCTGCAACAGTTTTTTAAAACAAATATTGTGAAAGATGAAGACTTTCTCTTTCATGTACATTCTGTAGAAAGAACTTTACAAAAAATGAAACTGAAAAGTGTGAAGCAACTGTCAATTCGTGATTTCTTTAAGGCCACCCCGGTAGCGCAGGCATTCGTCGATGAAGGGTCTGGGTTCAAATTCCGGTGAGACATAGATGTTGTGTTTGTCTTACGGCACTGACTTTCTCCCTTCCCTGGGACCAGTGACCCTAAATTAGGGACAGGCAACTGCTTATAGCCCATTGAGTTGCTCATGGCGCTCATTAAACCTCAAATCAAAAAAGAAAAAATTCTTTAAGTGATTACTTCATGTAGTGTTTTAATCTCTTGGATTGAATTGACAAATTATATGTGCATGTGTATTAATGACTGTATTTGTAGTAATTTTATACACATGTGCACATAATAAAAATATTTATCTACACTGTACAATTATTGGATTATTTAATACCTTACTGCAGCTCTAGAAAAAGTAGGCAAGTTATTTTTACTAGATACAAAAATATGAAAATATGAATTCTGTTTTTCAGTATTTACTTCAGATCGTGCGGGCGGTGCCTATAACAGCCATTATTTTTAAGTCCCCTGAAGGACATTATAACCAAGTTGCACTGTATTTTATGAGTATATCTACTTTCAGGATGTGCATATCAAGTAGTAGAGAATTTAGATAAATTTATTATAGTCTAAAGTTTCATTTATTAGCAAGGAAGCAGATCAAATTAAAATGCCAACATTTACCACAATCAAAGGTTTATTATACGTTGACTATAGTTTCACAGAGTTATTGGCTCGGCATCATCAGGACGAATGGATTCGTCCTTATAATGCCGAGCCGATAGCTCTGCGAAACTATAGTTGATGTATAATAAACCTTTGATTGTGGTAAACGTTGGTATTTTTATTTTATCTCAACACCACAAGTTTTGTATTCATAAATTATATATAAGGAAGCAGATGTTGAATTATTTATTTCTGCTTTTACTTTTTCTAAAATGACATATCACTGATAGCATGAATCAAGTCATTTTTAAACCTGTTTGAAATGCCATGAAATGTGAAGCTTTAGGTGGTCTGTTGCATCATAGGTGGCAAATAAATTCAGTATGCATAGATAATTTCCCCTATTAATAGACAGGATGTGCTGTAAATGGCAGTTCATAAAGAGCTAGGAAGCACGTGCAATCAGTAAATCTTTTCAAATTTTTCCTGTTTATCTCTCACTGTTTCATTGTGTAGTGAAGTATTTGTACATGACTGGACATCAGGATCAATGTCTGTTCAAGAGGATCCAAATGTCCTTATTATTAAGTAAAGCAAAAATGTGTGATTATGATTTCTAATGCATCTGAATATGAATTGTGTTGTGTAAGTTGTTTAAATTATTATGTCCACTGATAGACCAAACATTTTATTCTTTTGCAAACAATAGACATGACCAATAAAAGTTTTTTTCAAGTTTTGAACTCCCTTCTAGCCAGTGGATTTTACTGTGCAGCAAAGATTGAAAATGTTGAGTGTACTCTTGGTCTTTGGTTTTGTTTAGCGGAGTTAGATTTGGAATTTCAGGACAGGGTCTTCCAGTTTTTAACTTCATAGTTTCCATTGTATAACTGGCAGATTATAGGAAACAGAGTATAAAACTTATTAAGACTAGGATTTTTATGATTTTGCATTTTTTTTGGGGGGGGGGGCAATACTAAAATGTTCAAGTGTATACAAATGTGTTTCATACAAAACTAAGATGATTTAAGTACCTTGATTTTTACATGCATGGCATTTTTTCCAGTCGTTTTAAGGCTCTTTTTTTTTTTTTTTTTGTTATTTTTAAGTCATTATTTTGCATATTTTGGTGTGAGCATTTTTGGATAAATTTCCCTGAAACTCATTTTTTTCACTGAAAGCCAGAAACAAGACTGAGAAAATGGAAGGGAGTGCTCGTGTTTAGAATTTGTATACACATCGTAGAAAACAGCGGCTTCATGATGGCAGTAAAAGCACTTCCACCTCTACCCTGCCTCTTCTTTCAAGCCAGTGATGAGCTGTTCTTCCATTTGGACGTGGCCATTGCTGTTATGTTGGAAGGTGGGTCCAGTATGGGGAAGGGTACATTTTTGTCTTTTTCTTTTCTTTTTATAGGGCATATTTTTTGTTAAAAAAAAAACTCAGTTTGGCACAAAAATTGTATTTTTAAGTGGTTTTTTTTTTTTTTGTCTTTATAGGGCATTGTTTTAGGAAAAAAATTTACATTTTGGCACATTTTAATAAATTTACATTTTGGCACAGAAATTGTAAAACAATTAAATTGTATTTCTTGTATATTCTTTTTGTTGTTCTATAGGTCAATGTGTTGGTTAGTAAAATTAAGAATTTCAGTTGACACAGCAACAGTGAACAGATTAAATTATATTTATATTTTTTAGATTCTTTTTGTTTTGTTTAATTTATATTTTTTAGATTCTTTTTGTTTTGATTTTTAATTAATTAGTTTTGCAAGGAAATAAAAAAGAAATGTGCATTTCTTAGGGGTTATTTTTTTTTTTTTTTTTTTTTGGGTCATAAATGCATTTTTACAGCACATTTTCTAGCAATTTTTAGGTCATGAAAATCCTAGTCTACTTATGAATTTAGGCTCTACAGATAATGCACCAATTAAAAAAAAAATTTTGCTGCACTTTGATATTTTTTTAAATTTATGTCGTAATTGCCAAGAGAGGTTGTATATTTGGAGAATTACTGAAAATATATTAGGAACAGAAAAACAATGCATTACAGAGGCAGAGGTCTGCAAACAGTTGCAAAGAAGACTTTTTTATTATTTGCTCTTCCAGAGAATCGCATGCTGATGGGAGCTCAGTGTTACACATGTTCATGTATGCTACCGGTCCAACCACAGAACTGTCAGGTCTAACTACAGAACTGCAAAAATGCTGAAAAAACTTGTAAATTTTGCTCTTTAATCACTTGAACGTAACTGATAAGGGCATAAAAAATATTAATTTTTTCGATAAGATTGGGTTTTTTTATTTCTTTGGACGGCTGGTCCTTCCATGAATCACAGCTTTTCTGTTGGAAATTATGGTTCGGGATCAACATTGCAGGTACGGATCATACAGCGCTTTTTCGCTTTTTTTTTTTTCTTTCTTTTCCTAATTTCCGTCTTTAGATTATGTGCCAGCATGGTTTGTACAAACGATTTTTTTTTTTTTTTAATCTGAAATTCATGGTCTGCATATTCAAAGGAAAACCTTAAAATCCACCTTTTCACTGAAATGCTTACACCAAAAAGTTGCTTGTTATTATTCTAATTTTTAGCAAACAATATGCACCCAGTGATTTAATAATATCACAGATTCAGAGGCTTATATATGCCTTTGAATTATAGAAGACAGTGAATTCTTAGGGAACACCTCTTCTTGGAACTTCTTTCATACTGACCACAGTTCAGGAGTTCTCAACCGCCTGATCTCAACTGATTTTTCTCTTTATTCTCATGGCTTTATTGGTTTCAGCAACTGCCTCTGGCATGCCAATCTTCCCTTCTGGGTCCTAAGACAGTACCATGATGTCCATCTAGTTTTCTGTAGTAAAACAAAAAATCGCAAACTGTTGTAGATGTCTTTCCTAGACTTACCTGAACTCTCACATGGTTTGCTCATTGTTGGTGCCCTCGGCGAAGAAGAATGCAAGCTTTATCACCACATTAGCTGAGGTGTGAGCACTCCAGCAATGTTCCTGTGGTGCAGCAAATTCTTCATCCAGATGTGTGAATCTTCTTCAAACTGAATTGCCCTAATCCCTGGTGAGGGAGTCAATTTCATAGTTGTACAATCGTTCAAGGCTCCAAACAAATGCAAAAGCTGTTTGGCTGAAATAACATGCTCTACACTTAGATGTGGTGACATCTAGTGTTTTCTCTGGCAAATGCAAATACCAGGGAGTGGGTGTCAGAAGTATAAATAAAAAAACAATATATATTGATGTGCTCATTTATGAGATAAAGAAATTGCTTGCTTCATATATTTTTTGAAATGGTTGATTTTTTAATTATCCATTTTTTTTCATATTTGTCACAAATTGTTTCAAAAACAAGCAAATATTTGGACTGTCATTACCCGTATATAGTACAACATATACCATAGATAAGGCTGTTACAGCTTGATCTTGAGTTCATTTAATATCTTTGAATAAATACTGTGTTGATTAAACTTGTTGCATCATCATGATAATTAACACGGCAATCAGACATCTGTGAATTGACTGTATTTACTGTTCTCACGTAATATCCATCACATCAGAAAACTTGAAAATATCCTCTCTCTGGAGCGGGAAGCGAACTCGCATCTCCTGATTTCCGTTCGAGCATGCTAATCATTACACAAGTTTTCTGATGTGGTGGATATTACATGAAAACAGTAAATATAGTCAATTCAGAGATGTCTGGTTGTTGTGTTAATTATCATGACTATTTTCTATGTATTATAAGAAGAATATTTCTTCCACACTGTATATTGTTTTGTCGTATCAGTTTTCAAAAAAGGATATGTATGTATGGTGTTGAAAGAAGATTAGGTTAATCTAATTTAATGATGAGAGTCATTTTAAAGTGCATACTGAAGTGTTTCAAAGAGACTATCTGCTAGAGTGCTAGTAGAAGAACTTTGCAGGTGGACACCAGCACGCCGGACGTAGGGGAATTCCAACGTATTGAACAGAATTTATGGGCAGTCGAGAGTCTGCTATTATATCATGAACAACATTCTATTTTTTCTTAAGGTGTGTGTGTGTGTGTGTGTGTGTGTGTGTGTGTGTGTGTGTGTGTGTGTGTGTGTGTGTGTGTCCGTGTCCACCTCCTGTCCATTCTTCTTATTTAAAAAAATATGAGCAGTCTTTTTCATCTTTTGTTTTTGTATAATTTCAGGAATGAATCTGCTAATTCAAATTATTCTACAGATTTCATTTTCCGTTTATACTCTGAAGAAGGAAAGCAAATCTTCTCTACTAGAATGAATGTGCTAGGTCATATGCAACAGGTAAGAACTTAAAGCACTGTTAAATACCATTTCAAAATGACCTACATATTAATATCTCAAACTAATATGTTTGTACTTATATTTGCCAAGTAAACTAAATTTCCATTTCTTCAACATCATAGGTGTAGCGTAACCAAAAAATTGGGAATGGAGTCACGAATAAGTGTAAACTGATGTTTTCGTTTGGAGGAGGCAATTCTTGGAAGCATTTTCTCTGTAAATGTCACAAAAGTTGTATCTTTTAAACATAGCACTTTTTTTTTTTGTTATGCATTAGTCTTCAGCCACTGGTGATTATGAATAATGATGAACAGTACATCATATTTTTGACAAGATGCTAAATTAAACACTTAATTAAACTTCTAATAATGTTTTTTTTTTCTAGGAAGTATTTAATTTAAATCACAAATTTTTGATCACTTTTCTCCTTTATCAGGAAGTCCCTTGTGTCACTCTTTCTTTTTCACTATCATGGTTGCGGTTAACCTTGACGGTTACGTTTATTTTTCACCAAATCTTGCCAGATGTTAGGCAGGAACAAACCTCTGCAGTCATTGATGATGGAATTTTGATTCTTCTCAATTTCTATTCCTTCTTTTTAATTTTTTTTTAAAGTTGCTTTGAAAACTGATGACTTTAAGGGCATTCCAGTCCATGTTGTGACCAGTTTTTCTAACATGCCCATGTAAGCCTGTCTTGTTGGAACAATTTTTTATAGCTGCTTTACGTCCTGCTATTTGAGTTTCTAGTCTACGATCTGTCTCTCCTACGTAAGGTTGCAGACTAGAAATTCGAATTGCAGAACATAATGCAAATATAAAAAATTGCTTCAAGAAGACAGGCTTATATGGTTCATATGATATTTCAATCATAGAATTCCAAGTCTTTTGGATTTTTTTTTCCAGGACATGCGATCCAAATGCTGCTACTTAAAAAATAGTGAAACTATAGGTCTACCTATAGCCTATAACAAACAATTATCTGCTGGCTTGAGCAAACTGAATGCAGAATGTTGAAAATTATGTCTGCTGCAGCTAACCAGAAACTTAAAATCACAGATAAATACTGAAAAACCAAAACTGTCACTGAAAATGTAACTAGCTTTAATTTCTACAAAACTTTTAGGTATGTTATACTATACTGATTTTGAGAAAAAATGTATTTCTCCTTTGGCTTTAGTTCAATTATTGAAGCAAATTATAGAATTAAAAAAAAAACATACCTCAAAAATATATAGGTGTAAAATCTATAGTTAGAACATAAATGTGTTATTTAATCTTGAAATGTGTTTTCATATACCACACAATTTATAAACTAAATATTATTTGTATTTCATTCTTTTGAAATAATGCTTTCATTGGAAAATTAAGGATAAGGAGAGGTGAAATATTTGAAAATTTTTCAAAGGAACATAGGGACTATTATTTCTTAAACAGATATTCATGGGAGCAAGGACTTGAATTACATTTTATTTAGGGAAGGAATTTTCAATATAATATATGCTTCTAATATTGATGCTCTAGCTATGTTTTAAATTTGTATTCACTAGCAAACAAAGTGTGCCCAAAAATTCCCAAAATTAGACAACAGAGAAAAAATGGGAAACCCTTAAATCTGAGGGCTATGTGTACAGCTGCATGCATCAACAACCAAGGCAATTTAATTGAGCATGATTAGAAAACAAATCATAGAAGATGGAAAGTGATTAGTTAACTCAGGAAATACTAAGAAACAACTAGATTTAAGTTTCTGGTGTTAAAAAGCAATCTGATTTTGTAGCAGATTTTTACATAAAACATTGATTAGCAAATTTCAGTAAAAGTCAAAATATGCCACAGCTAAAAACATGGCTCTGAAAATATCCTTCACACACTCCTAATCTGTTGTTTCTAAACAAGTGTGCTCTATTGGTTCATTTTAATGTGCATATTTCCACAATTAGTACATCTTTCAAGCATGTAAATTTTAAAGTCTATATACATGAAAAGGTTCCACTGTAATGATTTATGCAATTAATGATGAGTAATTAAAGGAGAGATGGAAAAGTGCAAACTTCAGTAAAGTACTTTTCAAACTTCATTTCCAAGTACTTTTCTTCCAATTCTTTTTCTAGATTTTTAATAACTCGCTTTTTTTGTTGTTGTTGTTGTTGTTGTTTGTTTGTTTGTTTGTTTTTTTACACTTTGGTAAAAAGAATTTGCTTTGGCTATGAAAGTCAACTGTCTCATTTTTTCTGCTTTGTCAGGATAAGAATCAGATGATTTCAGCAAAGCTGATATCTCCTCATCCAGCCTCTTTTTCTTTAATCCAACTATGTGATCCAACAATGACTTTCTTTTAGTTTTTTCCAGACTTTTCTACTTCTCTTTTCTTTTTTCCATCAAGATACATATATTTCTGTCAAGCACCAGCAGCAGACATCAGAAGTTCCTTTGAGATCATTACATTTTTTATTCCTCCAACTGATTTTATGTGGTCACTGATAATGCATTTTGCTGCAATTGTCTGGTGATAAAGATTTTCAACTGTCATACATTTGGTTTCTGAAAACTCAGACTTGAAGTATTATCTTCCTTAGTTTATACTATTAATAGGGAAAGACTTCTCAGTTAACCTGCAAAGCTAGTATATACAAGATGATCACTAAAGGATGATGTTGTTGTTAAGGACAGTTAATATTGAGGTTCGATTCTCTTTGTCAAATAAAAGGAATTCGTAGGTACTTGCTAATAGCATAAATTAAGGGAGTTGAATTCCCTGAGAGCATTTCAGCTAGCCTGAAATATAAGTCACTGAATCTGTTAAAATGTGTGACATATGATGACCCGAACTGAGGTAAATACAAAGATGAATTACTTGTGCAATTTACCGTGGTATTTAGCTTGAATGCTTTATGAAAGAACGTACATATAAAGATCATCTTCGGAATTTGTACTTTTAACTTAAGACTAAAAGTAGGAAAAGTAGCAACTTTTCTGAAAAAGATAGTGTATTTAGCTACTTTAAAAAAAAAGAAAAAGTGCGTAGTTGTAGCTGTAGCAAGCTACTTTTTCAATAAAGTAGTTGTAGCTAGCTACTTTTAAAAAGTAGCTTTTTAATAACTGTATGTATGTATTTACGTATATTTATATAGATACTTACATACATGCATGCATGCATGCATGCATATCTATGTATATATATGTATTAGGTGTGCAACTTGATTCTCGGCCCCTAACTGCAAGCGATCATAGAACATCGGCAAATGCAAATAGCTGTGTGCCATAATGGCTAATTGCAGCGCCATCCAACAGCTTTCCAGCTAACCATAACCGCTCACAGCTGTAGTGACAGAAGGGACGAAAGTTTGCGGTGAAAGCAATGTTGTTCGAGAAGCAACATTTAAGGCATTGCCTCATGTTCGCATTTCAGCTAAAAAAAGTGCCATGGAAGCCCAGCAAATAATCTGTGCTGCTTTGGGTGAAGCTGCTGCATCCTACAGTACGTGTAAGAAGTGGTTCCGGCGATTTAAGCAGGGAAATTTTGATCTCTATGATGCAGAACATTTGGGACAACCACAGAAAGTTGATGACGAGGAACTGGGACAACTCTTGGATGCGGATCCCTGTCGCACACAGTCGGAGCTCGCCCAGGAACTCGGAGTAACACGGCAAGCCATTGCAAAGTGCCTGCACACGCTTGGATGGATTCACAAGGAGGGCCGTTGGGTGCCCCACCAACTCACAGCTGCGAACAAGTTTAGGCACTACGATGTTGCTGTGTCCTTGCTCCCCAGATTCAAGAAGCAGGATTTCCTCCACAAGATTTTGACCTGTGATGATAAGTAGATCCTCTACGATAATCCTAAGCGGCGCAAATCGTGGGTTTATCCAGGTCAGCCTACCACCAGTACTGCCAAACCGAATATCCATGCCAGGAAGTTGTTGCTGTGCATATGGTGGGATCAGCACGGTGTCGTACACTATGAGTTGCTCAAACCTGGTGAAACGGTCAATGCTGTCCATTATTGTCAGCAACTCATTCTTGTGATTGACACAATGGAGGCGAAAAAGCCATACACCTGTAAGGGCAGAAGGTCGGGCCTGTTGCTTCAGGATAATGCCCGTCCTCACACCATGAAAACAACTTTAAACACGATCACCGACCTGGGATGGGAGATTTTGTCCCACCCGGCGTATTCTCCAGACTTCGCCCCGTCGGATTATCACCTCATTCGCTCCTTGCAACATCACCTGAGTGAAAGGCACTTCACTTCTGTCGAGGAAGTACACACAAGTACTGATGACTTTATCAACTCGAAACAGCCCTCTTTTTTCCGCAGTGGCATTCGGCAGCTCCCTGACCAATGGCTCAAATGTATCCAACACGACGAGGATTATTTCCCTGATTAGGTACGTATTCGATTTGCTATAATTTGCTGTCAACATGTCATGCCTGTGGCCAAGAATTAAGTTGCACACCTAATATGTATATAAAGGGGCAATTTTTTTGGGGGGGGACAAAAAAATGGAAGTTTTTGAAATCCGCCTGAACAAAAAACAAAATTAAAGTTAATGACAAATAGAAGAGAAAATTAAACCATTTTTTTTCCTAATGTAAGTCACATTTTAACCAAAAACTTAAAAACATGAAAGGCTTTTGGGGGGACCAAGGCCCCTTTGGGCCCCTTGTATATATACACTGAAGTGCCAGAAAAACTGGTTCACCAGTCTAATACTTGGTAGGTCTCCCACCGGGGCACAGGACTGCAGAAATACGACAGGGCATGGACTCCTAGCTTCTGGAAATATGCTGTAGGCAATGCACACCATACTTCTTGCAGAGCATTCCACAATTCGAGTGTATTCCGAGGTCTCAGATTCCTGTGTTCGATAGCGCGTTGCATGGCATCCCAAATGTGTTCTATCACGTTCAGATCTGGGGACTTGGGTGGGAATGGCAACACCCCAAACTCAGATAAATGCTCCTCTAACCATAATGTGGCGTCCCGACACTTGTGTGGAGGGGCATTGTCCTGTTGGAACAGGCCCAACCCATCAGCATGAATGCAGGACATGAATGGGTGCACCTTGTCAGAAAGGATGCATACATAGCGTTGGCCGGTCACAGACGTTTGTAGACGTACCATGGGTCCCAGTGAAGTCCAGCTAAACATATCCCATACCATTAAGGACCCCACCACCACCATCACCATCACTACCAGCCAGTACAGTTCCCTGTTGACAGGTGGGATCCATGATTTCATGGGGTTTGTGCCACACACGAATCCTTCCATCTGCCCGATACAGTTGGAAACGCGACTCGTCAGACCAAGCTACTTGTTTTCAGTCATCAAGTGTCCAGTGGCAGTGTTGCCGTGCCCAAGCGAGGTGCATAGCTCTGTGTCGTGCACCCATGAAGAGGACTCTAGTTGGGCGTCAGCTCCCAAAGCTCATATCGTGCAGGGTACGTTGCACAGTCCGGACGCTGATGCTTGTTGAGACTCCAGCATTGAATTCCGATGATACCTGCGAGAGTGTTGCACGCCTATCGCGTGAAACGATTCTTGACAGCTGACAATGGTCGCGTTCACCCAATGTCTTTTTACGGCCACACTGGTATCATAGGTTGGAGGTTTTGCCGGAATTCTTGTAGTCACGGTACACCCATGCAATGGTCATTCGTGAAAATCCAAACTTCGTTTCTACCTCCAAAATACTATGGCCCATCTCACGAGCGCCAACTATGACACCGCGTTGAAAATCTCTTAAATCGTTATTACTTGTCATTCTCATGCCGAAAACAGCTCTGACAGCCGGCAAAGATGTCTATCACTTTATATATGCACTGGTGGACGCAACCGATTACGCGCATAGGTGATGTTGCTATGTATTTTGCATAAGCTCGTCTGTACCAGTTTTTCTTGCACTTCAGTGTATATACACACTCACAAAACCTGTAGGTAGTTTATTTTGATTTACCTCTTTATCTCAGTTCTCTTAAATTTTGGGGCATTATTTTTGCAATAAATTGTGATAATTGACTTGATACCATTTGTTTTTCAGGGAGGGAGTCCATCTCCATTTGATCGTAACTTTGGTACCAAAATGGCAGCCAAAGCAACTGATTGGCTCCTCACACAGATGAAGCAGCACAGGCAATCAGATGGTACCATTTCTTGTACTGGTCCTGACACAGCTGTACTAATGGGTTTAGTACGAAGACAGTACCTTTTCACTCCTGTTCAAACACTAAAGGCAGAGACAGATTATAAGTATGTTTTTTTTTAATATATGTGTATATGAATGTATATACAGTGCTGTCCAAAACTTTAAGATGAACATGAAATCTGACTATTACAGAGCACTATGGGCTTAAAAGAGCTTGCTAACATATGCTCAAGTGTGGTGTGATGTACGAAGACATTTCCTGATGCATAGCCTGTATTCAAATTCTCCATGAGCACATGACAGCTGCCAAAGGTGTATATATAGGCCGAAGGCCAAGTCATGTCTCATAGGAGTTCATTCTGTTTTTTCACATGTTTCAGCAATGGAGGGCAAAATTGCTTGTCTGAGGTAACCAAAGGATGCCTCGCAGACATTATATGGATGATTTTATCCAAGGCTGAATTATCAACAAACTCAAAGAAGTCCAGACTGTGGCCAATGTTGCCAGAGAGCTTAGAGTAGCACATAGCATAGTGTTGCCGCCCAGGTGGTGCAGTGGTCTAAGCGATGGCCTATGATCATTCGTCTGAAAGGGGTCCGGGTTCGAATCCCGGTGAGGCATGGATGTTGTGTTTGTCTTACGGCAATGGCTCTCTCCCTTCCCTGGAACCAGTGACCCTAAATTAGGGACAGACGACTGCTTATAGCCCATTGAGTTGCTCACAGTAGTCGTTAAACCTCCAATCAAAAAAAAAAAAAGAAAATAGCATAGTGTTACAGCTTTGGTCAGCATCCAGGAGACACAAAACTGCTGCCAGATGTTTTGCTGGACATATGACTGTTGTTACCTGGTCATAGTGACAAAACGAAACCAGAAAAGTACTCTAGGCCACTTGGCCAATCATCTTCAATCAAGCACAGGTGTGTGAATTCTGCACCAAACCATGTCAAGATATCTAATGCAGCAGGACTTATGCCCAGAAACCAGTATGCTCTCTGCCATTATCCAAGGTGTATTGTACAGCCCCCCATCCAGGGTGTATGTCTCACATTTACTGTACATCCAATCAATGGGCTAAAGTAATTGTGTTCACAGATGAAAGCCACTTTAGTGGCTTTCATCAGATGCCAATGTGGAACGGCGTCTGATGCCAGGAAAATCGTTGAATGAAACATCATTGTGTGAACCAGTATCCTGGTCAATGGATTTACTGACCTTCAGATGATAGTTCAAGGGACAACCACGGATCAGCAGTACTGCAATGAAGAGATTCTTCGTCACATTCATCTGTTCTGTGGTGCTGTGGGTGCATGATTCATTTTTATGGACAATAGCACCGGTCCTCACCACCCAGCAGCTGTATGTGAAATATTGGCTAGTGAGGATTAGAGATCTGCCCAGGCCTTATTTGGTGAGCCTGGCCCAGCCCATTTCAAATATTAGACACTTGGCCCTGCCCGGCCTGTGATGTGCCATTTGGTATTATTTTGTCTTTCTATAGTATTTTGTATCACCGGCATAGCACCGTTGGTTAAGTCACTATGCGCTGTGTGGGAGGCGGAGGTCTCTGACGGGTGTTCGAATCCCGGTCCTGCCGGTCATCTAGTCTACAGTTTTTCCGAGGTTTTCCAAGGGGCTCTCTGCGGTTGGGGACGCGAATGTGTAGGTGGTTCCCTGTAAAGTCAGCGCCAAACATATTTTGTCCTTTATCCATAGGCAGCAGAGGAATGGCAAGCCGGCTGCATTAATTTGCCAGTAACCTTCAAGGGTGCATAGTCGTCTTTGCGGAACTCAACCCACCGTGGGCGGATGAGATAGATGGATGGATGGATTGTATTTTATTAAAAAAATTTAAAATTAAATAATGAAATGAGATATTATTGAAAATATTCAGTTGAATATAAGCCTAAAAATATTAACTAAACTTTGACAATTATCGAAGAATACACTGGCGGAAAGTGAAAAAAGAACACCAAGAAGGAGACGTCTGATACCAGCAAAATTTATACAGCATAATAACGGAATACAGAGGATAACGTGATCAAAACATTATGGCAAAATACAGCTGTATTTGCTGGTAAACTGAAAAATAACATTTCCATGTAACATGGTTAGTACGAGGTTGAACCGCCATGAACTGCGTCACACTGTGCAATTCTGGCAATGGAGTCTGTCGTACAGATGTTGGATGTAAGTTTGGGGTATTCAGTTCCAAGCATCCTCAACCTGGACGCGTAAATCGGGGATGGTCGTGGCTGGCCGTGGAGACCGGATAAGTCGTTGTCCCATAAAATTCCACACGTGCTCAATGGGGGACAAATCCGGTAAACGTGCAGGCCATGGAAGTTGTCTCACACCCTGAAGTGCATGTTGCGTTGCATGTGCCGTGTGTGGGCGTGCGTTATCTTGCGGGAAAACACCACGATGGACCGACCTTACAAATGGCACAACAACGGGCTGAATGATGTTGTTGATGTGAGAGGTGCTGTTTAACGTACCCGGTACAAACACTAGTTGTGTACAGGAGTGATAGCTGATCGCTCCCCACACCAGGAGACCAGTTGTACGCCCTGCGTGTCGCTGGTGGATGCAAGAAGGGTGGAGACGCTCCCTTGTGCGTCTGCGAACACGCATACGGCCATCGGAGGCTCCCAAGCAGAATCTGCTTTCATCGCTGAACACGACAGATCGCCATTGCATTCTCCAGTGCAGACGTTGGCGACACCACTGCAGCTGTTCCTGACGGTGGGCTGGAGTCAGAGGTACACATGCCAGAAGCTCACGTGCACGTAGTCCTGCATCCAGTAGACGGTTGCGGATTGTTCGCACAGTCGCCTCAGGTGCAACGGCAGCTCGGATTTGCGTCGCAGTGGATGTTCTGCTTGACAACGCTGCTCTTCTTATGCGTCGATTGGTCTGCTCATCAGTCCGTCTGTGACTCCCGGTTCCACGTCTTTTCGTGTGGGAATGTTCCTCGGACCATCTACGCCACCATCGTACCACCACCGATACTTCCCGTCCAATTCGCTCCGCAATACGACGATACGAGCACCCGGCCTCGCGGAGTCCAACTAGATGACCTCGCTCAAAGTCTGATAACTGCTGAAATCGTACACGTCTTCCATGTCCAGGCATTGCAGCTTCTTCAGGGTCTTCGCACGTGTCCGTACGCCGACGACTGATTACATTCACTTCGCCGTACTCCTTAAATACCACCGACCATAATTTGCATATTATGCCGTGCTGTGGCATAAGCGCTCACCGGTTGGTCCCGAAATTAACATCACACCTACGTAAACTCAACCCCATTAACATATGTAAATTTCATGATCGTCCGCCAATTCCTTCTTGGTGTTCTTTTTTCACTTTCCGCCAGTGTATAATCATTAAAGAGAGAGAAATAGTAGACTAAGCACGTTCAAAATCTCCCTTTCTCTGAACTAGCATTTGGTAACACTACAAAAATCAATCCCTGTTATGTACAAATTAGGAATAGGAGAAACATTTGTTATCAATCCACTCCCTCGTATAAACACACACACACACACCACCCCACTGCAGACCCTCGTGCCCCACTCCGCACAACACCACACACGCTCAGGGTCAAGTCTTTTTGCTGCCAACAAGCCCCAAAGTAGTTTTGCCATCTTAATAGCTACAGATGGTATTAACACTGTGAGTGCCTCTCTTTGCCTCTGTGATTGCGCCCTGAGCTGTGTCATGGAAGTAAGTAAAGCCAGCAAAACAGTTAAACAGACCAGGAAATCGGAGAAACACAGCCTTTTTTTCTTTCTTTACCATTATGATAAAAAAAAATGGGTCGACTTGGCCCAGCCTGGTCACAAGTGTCTGGGGAAAAGCCCAGCCTGGCCCGTGTAGACGTCTAGTAAGGATATCCATTGGATATAGCAGCCAGTGTGCTCCCTTGATCTCAATCCAACCAAACATGCATGAGATGCTCTGGGGAGATGGGCTGCACAAAGGAATCCCCCAACCAAATACAATTCCAGCACTCATCACGGCTCTCCAGAAGTGGGACAATTTTCTTCAAGAACTGCTAAACCACTTAGTGCTGAGCATGAATGCACTGATTCCAATCATGGATTGCAGTGTGGGGTTGAACATATCTCCTACTGATGACTTGGTTGCCTCTTGATGCAGTGCTGATGGAAGATTGTCACTGGATGACATGTGAACCTGTAACTCCTTTGTAACATTTTGTTGTGTTTCAATCTCTATTACATAATACTTGTGATTTTGGTACTGTGCGTTTCGTTTTACTGTTGCTATTGCCATCGATACCACTTACAGTTATAAAACTACTTCTCCCGATTTGGACAGGTCAAAATGTACCTCGTTCCTTAAGTTTTTGGACAGCAGTTTGCAATAGAATGTCATGAATGATGGTATGTATATGCATGCAATAATATGAATCATAGAAATGACCATGTTTGTTAAAAGTTATTTGTAGTACATTTTCCTAATCAGTAAAAAAAAAAAAAACTCCCACTCAGAGAAAAAAAAAAAAAAAGTTTCTCACATTCTGTTTAAGGCTCAGTTAGTTTGCTGTTGTCAAGGTTTTTTTAATAATGATAAAATAAATAAGCTTTGTGATTGGAAAATTACTCCTTCCAAAGAAATACAATGAATTTTAAGTATTTGTTTAAAAAAATAGCTGCTGAGTATTCTTCAGCTGTTAATGATTGATGAAGCAAAGTGGATTCATAGTTATCCATTGCTTCATCACCACCTTTTTCTATAATCTTGTGTTTAAAACATAAATGATTATATATTAAACTTTTTATTTAATTTTCCTGCAGCTTTTTTACGCTTTCCAACCGTAGATTGAAGAAGCGTATATGCTCCAACTTTGTCCGTCTTTCTGTCTGCATGATAACTCGCGTAAAAATGGTTCGATTTTGATTAAATTTTAGTATGTGGTAGGGGATGAAACCTTTTGAAAATGGGACAAATGGGGTCAAAGGTCATTGCATAGGAGCGGGATCCATTCCATTGCCGTTATGCGTCATAACTTGCATAAATATGGTTTGATTTTGTTGAAATTTTAGTATGTGGTAGGGGACCACCTGGGGACGAACCCTATTGAAAATGGGTGAAGTTTGGTCAAAGGTCATGACATACGAGCAGGATGCATTCCATTGCCCTTATGCATCATAACTTGAGTAAAAATGGTTCGATTTTGATGAAATTTTAGTATGTGGTAGGGGACCACCCGGGGACGAACCCTCTTGAAGATGGGCAAAATGGGTTCAAAGGTCAGGACATAGGAGCGGGATCCATTCCATTGCCGTTATGCGTCATAACTTGCATAAATATGGTTTGATTTTGTTGAAATTTTAGTATGTGGTAGGGGACCACCTGGGGACGAACCCTATTGAAAATGGGTGAAGTTTGGTCAAAGGTCACGACATACAAGCGGGATGCATTCCATTGCCCTTATGCATCATAACTTGAGTAAAAATGGTTCGATTTCGATGAAATTTTAGTATGTGGTAGGGGACCACCCGGGGATGAACCCTCTTGAAGATGGGCAAAATGGGTTCAAAGGTCAGGGCATAGGAGCGGATCCATTCCATTGCCGTTATGCGTCATAACTTGCATAAATATGGTTTGATTTTGTTGAAATTATAGTATGTGGTAGGGGACCACCTGAGGACGAACCCTATTAAAAATGGGTGAAGTTTGGTCAAAGGTTACGACATACAATCGGGATGCATTCCATTGCCCTTATGCATCATAGCTTGAGTAAAAATGGTTTGATTTCAATGAAATTTTAGTATGTGATAG
Organism: Macrothele yani; assembly: GCA_039090855.1. Classification (NCBI taxonomy): domain Eukaryota; kingdom Metazoa; phylum Arthropoda; class Arachnida; order Araneae; family Macrothelidae; genus Macrothele; species Macrothele yani. The sequence continues at coordinate 129,042,769 of CM077011.1, read as the reverse complement.
GGGACCACCCGGGGACGAACCCTCTTGAAGATGGGCGAAAAGGGTTCAAAGGTCAGGACATAGGAGCGGGATCCATTCCATCGCCTTATGCGTTATAACTTACGTAAATGTTTCGATTGAGACAAAATTGTATCGTGTTTTTTCGGAAGTATGCTTTACCTGTTCTTTTTAATATCATCGAAATGGGGTTAAAGGTCAGGTCATAGGAGCGAGATTTATTCTACCGCCATTATCCTCATAACTTGAGTAATTATTTCTGGTATGTTGGAAAGCGTATCATAATCAATGCATTTCATGATTTTACTAACTTGTTTACTATTATTATTATTTTTGACTAATCTTAGATGTGTACAACACTTCATTAGATCTTCAGTGATGTTTACTTCTGTGACAGTTAGGTGAATATTCTGTGATAGTTGTACTTACAATCTGCAATATGTGCTTCTATTTGGTTTTGATTAAGGAGCCATTGTTCTGGAAATTCTGAATCCACAAGATCATTGATGATGGAATCTTCTTTTCTTTTTCAAGTCTTTTCAGTTTTTTTTTTATGATTTGCAAATTGTAATTTTTAGAGATTCACAGTTTATGATAGGTGCAGTGTGTCTGATATATACCAAGCTGAAACTACAATGACAGAAAAAAAAAACTAATAAAACAGCAAGGCAATATTTGAATGAATAGGAAGAATTGCAGAGATTTTGAGAGCTGTTATCCATGGCTTTTTGAAGGATCAGTACAGATAACCTTCTCATTTCTACAAGACCTAATGAAATTGTAAGTTTCTGCTGTAACGCATTTGTATAGGGGCTAAAAAAAAGAATTATTCCAGTAAATATACCATAACCCTTTAGAAGTAGAACATTTCATTAACTCTGTAAAAACCTTATTTTTCAAAAGCGTTTTAAACAAAATTCATAGACAAGTATGTTACTCGTGGGCTGATATGATGTCCAGAACCAGACAAAGCCCATTGCTGAATAATAACTTAACATAGAACTTTGCAATATTTACATCAAATTGTTGTTAAATCTTGTAGAAAAAATGAGTTGAAATTGTAGTTTCAGCTTGGTTATTTTTGTTTGCTTGTAGCTCTAATATACAATCATTTGCAAAAGTATAAAGCCACCTGTCAATTTATTGAAAATTAAGATTTTCAAAGAAACAACTAATTACTAGTCAGAGATATTTGAAAAAACGACACCACAGATGAATACTTACATTCTTTAGAACACAAAAAGACTGAAATCAGTACTTTGTGTGGCCACCTTTGTTTTTTTTACCTTTGTTTTTTGTAATAGACAGAATACGATGTGGCATACTCTCAATGAGGAATTTGCAGTAGTTACTTGAAATGTCTTTGCACCACACGTACTTTATCGGGTCAATCAAAGCTTGGTAATTTGATAGCTGTTTTTCTGCTGCCTTGTCTTTTAAAATGGTCCACAAATTTTCAATGGGGTTAAGGTCGGGACTATTACCGGGCCAGTCAAGTACAGTTAGTTGTTTTTCCTCTGCAGGTAGTCTTTTACTGTTTTTGATCTGTGGCATGGAGCACCACCATGCATAAAAGATTGTGCATCTGTGCACTTGCATATGAGTTCACAGCTTCTCACATAACATTTCCACATCAAAAGAGCCAGTCATGGTAGTGCCTGTCGGCAAAAAGGATAATGAAGCAGTACCCAATGCTGACATAGCAACCCATATCATCTGACCAGGCGGATGTCTCACGGTGCTAATGGTGTATTTTTCATCAAACCTTTTGGCTTTTGGTCATTGAAAATGTGCTTCACATGATTCAAATTGACACACAGTTGATTCATTGGAAGAAGGAAAAAGAACTTGGCTTCAATTTTTAGCAGTCTACGATTGATGACACTTCGCAAACTGGAGTCTCTTCTCCATGACAGTCTAGGTTTATGTTCAAGTTTATAAGACTTTAATTGAAAATCTTGCTTTTTGATTAATGCCCCCTCATTTTGTTCCTTTATATGAAAAACAAAAGCAGTTGAAGTTTGAAATCACCCCAATATTACCAATATTATGTGCATCATTAAGCCTGAATTTTTTTTAACATCATGGGAATGTCAAAAAAGTGTCCTAAGGATAAAGCATTACAGAGTTCTTGAGTTGTGGTATTTTTTCTCTAAGGTTACTGCAGATGAAAGAACATGGTAGCAGATAGGATAGCAAGCAAGGAGGCATGTCATGTGATACAGAAGTATGTTTTCCCTTCCACAAAGCACCATTTGTTTCCTCTGTAGCCCCTCAGTCTTTGAACAAAATCACCTTGGAATAAAAACTGCCTTATTCTTAAGCGAGGTGGAGTTTAAAGAAGTGAATCCTCTACCCCTTACTTAAACTTTTGAAATGGGCTAATTCTGTGTGACACACTATGATGTCAACAGCTACTTAAAATAGCTTGCATGATGTTATCTGGTCTGATGCCATATGTAGTCCTTATGTTCAAGTTCTTCATGAATTCTTTTCTTAACTATTATGTTCTATCATTTTCATACAGATTAGATTTTCTGCATCAGTACATTTGTGGCACTTTTATATCATGTGTGAAAAGTTTTTCTTGTTGGTCCACTGAAGAACCAAATTCCAGGCAGTAAATTTCCTTCAAAAAGAGATGTTTTAAGGGTACTTCTTTATTCGATGCCCATAGCATGATGTATCAAGTCCAGCTGGGAAGAGAAACACATTCCGTTCTGGCTTATGTTTATTATGCCTGTATAAATACAAGTTTAAAAATATGAGATCTTTCAGGTCCACACTGGACCCATCCTCAGATAAACAACTACATAGAGAGAATAAGATTCTCTCTATGTAGGTCATTTGTTTATCTGAGGATGGATCAAGTGACTACATAATCTGATGAGTCAACGACTACATAGAGAAAATAAGATTATCTCTATGTAGTCGTTTGTTTATCTGAGGATGGTCCAGTGTGGACCCGAATTATCTCATAATTTTAAACTTGTATTTATACTGGCACAATAAACATAAGCCGAAATAGAGTGTGTTTCTCTTCCTAGCTGGACTTGATACAACGTGCTATGGGTATTGGCTGCCCTATCATCTTTAAATTCACGTCTGCACAAATATACAATAATACTAACTTACTTCTTTATGTTATGCAAATGGCAAAATTAATTTTTAAGAATAGCATTTCTCTTGTTGATGAATGCAGCATTGTTTGGAAAAAGGTGTGAATACCTGTCGGGGATCATTTTGTTATGAAACAGCTGAAAACATTATTTGAGGAGTTTTGATACATACATATACACATATCACTAAGCTGTTCTCTGAGATTCAGAGGTTAGCTCCACAAAGAAATACAAACTACCAGGTAATTTTTACATACTGTTGCTGTATCAAACTTCTCCATTTACAGCGATCTTGACACACAACTCAGGGCTTCACTGACATCCATCACATGCCGTACACAAGACCTTCTATACTTCATACTCATAATCTTTTTCTCATGCAGACACTTCTGAATCTGATCCTCCCATGTCTTCCTTGGCCTTCCTTGGCCTTCCTCTGCCTTTGTTTCCTGCCACTTGGGTTAAACAGATTTTCTTAGTAAGAACCCCATCACTCATTCTTCCAACATGGCCAAACCACCAAAGCATATTAGTTTCCATTTTGCACACATTTGTTTCACATTACACAACTGCAACACATCTTCATTCCTCACACAAAACATATCTTGCCACAAACCTCTGTAAGTAACACATTTCTCCAGCACACAAGCGACTCCTATGTTTCTTCTTCAGTACCCAGGTTTCACTGCCATACATTGGAGTAGGAACAATTACACTCTCATACACAGCCATGTGTGACTCTCCTGAGAACCCGTCATTCTTGCGAACACCTCCCAAAGCCGCTATGACTTTCAATGAAGAATTCACTCGCCTACTAATTTCACCATCCAAATTGTTCTCTGTCAAACATGCTTCCTAAATACACAAACTCATTCACCTGATCAATCACTGTGCCATGTAGACTTATATTGCATTCAGTACTACCAGTTCCTCTCTCAAAAACCATAACTTTGGTCTTTCCCTTATTTATACTCAGTTTGAATTTCGTGCGAACTTCGTACATCCGGAACAACATACTCTGCAACTCATTTTTGCTCTCTGCCAACAGGACAGTGTCATCAGCATACAGCAATCTGCACACACGAATATCACTAAGGCATAAACCAGTATTATCTATTTTGGCATCACGCATGCACGCATCCATAAATATATTAAACAGCCATGGTGACATTACACCACCTTGTCTGACTCCATCATTAATAGAAAACCATTTCGATAAAACACCATTCACTCGTACACAAGCTCTACTACCAGCATACATGGTTTTTACACTAGTAAGTAGATTCCCACTAACACCATATTCATTCAAAACCTTCCACAAAAGTGTCTTATTCACTCGGTCATAAGCTTTCTCTAAATCTATGAAGGCAGCAAAAACTTTCTTACCAACAAAAAATATGAAAAAAATGTAAATAATGAATGTGAATTTGAAGAAAGTTTGGATAATTTGTTCTATATTGCACACCAAAACAGTACTGAATCAGTAGTTTGGCTTTCTTCTTCCTTCTGCTTTCTTGTCACTTTTCTTGATTTCATTTAAACCACCTATGTGTTTTTCCTAATTTCTGTATGCCGTTGTGTTGCCAAAAATCTAATATAACAAAGGAATGGATTTAATCAGTGATTTTGAGCATATTGCATATTTAAAAATTACACATGTATAGCTTATTTCAGTTAAAATTATGAACCGAAAGTGTATTGGAAATGAAAGCAGGATAGATTTTTGCAGCATGAACTGTGAAAACTGACCTCGAAAATTAATGACCCCTTTTCTATTTTAAATTTATCTTCATTCTAGGCACAGGATACCTAAACATCAGTGGTGGTTAAAGCTGCGTCCCCTGCTAAGAATCCTAGCCAAACATGACTCTTCTTATGAGACGGAAAGTATTCACTGCGCTTCTATGCCTGAAGAGGATTAAAAACAATTTTTAAACAAGAATGGAGGCTTCTTTATTGCAGTGCAAATTTGTTCATCTCAGTCAGCTTTTTCGTGCATTTAGTTGACTATCGTGTCTATTTACTGGTAGAAATACTGTATGTATGATGTTTTGATCATATTATCTAAATAGGTAGCTATTGCTGATTTTTCCAGAAGTTACTGTTGACAGAGTAAGCTATGAAAAACGTGTTCCATCTGTTTCCTACTTTGGCTGTACAGCATACCAAGATTATATTTTGATCTTTTGTACATTACATCAAAATTGTACAATGTTGTTGTAGCAATAAGCTATACATACACCTTGAAGAAAGAAAGCAAAGTAAAAATAGGAAATGCCACATCAGAGTGAATGAAATTTAATTTTTCTATTTATTGAACTTACGTAGAATGTATTTTGTCTTGTTTGGAGGTGTTTCTCAAGCATTTTACCATAGAATTCCTGAAATTATTCTGATTCAGAAAGCAACAGATTTAAGGAGACAGAAAAAACTGCAATATTAAGAAATATTTGTAAGATTTTAATTAATTAAATGGAGTTTTTTATGTATTGTATATATGTGTTCTGTAATGTACGTTTAGTGTCATTTTTTTGCTGTTAATCAACAGGTTGCCATAATATGCTTCATTATTTCGATTTTTTCATTATTTTTGATTTTTTTTATACAAGCATCCTACATAACTTTGATAGAATGCTTGTACTTATATATCAGACTTTTAATATCTGAAATGCTGTAAACAAATTTTTTTGCCACATCGATAATCCATTGTATTTCAATTTCTTTGTATACGTTATTACTGGAATGCGTAAATGCCCGATGTACAAATGATCTTAGAGCTGAAATTTTGTAGGCTCCTGGATGGTGGGATTGTTGGAAATGTTGAATGGCAGGAAATTAAAAAAAAAATCCAAATATTTACATAATTTCCAATTAAGGACATAATTGAAAAAAAGAAGAAAAGTGAGGGACCAAATTTGATGTTTTGCCCCTGCAGTCAAATGAGTACAGGGGCAACTGGCCCCTCTGCTTCCGTGGTTCTGATGCCACTGATGTCAACTGCTTTTAATGTGTGGCCACACTTTGGTTGTTTACCACCCTCATGACAGTGTTCAGAAGTGTAGGCTTCTTGCTGGTTTTCTGAGTAGGGCCCATGTTTGAATCCTGAATGATACTTGGGTACTGTGTTTGGTGCTGATTCTTCCCTAGAATCATTGGTCCTAAATTAATTATCCCTATAGCTTCTGGTACTCATTGGGTCATTTGGTCGCATAGCAAAACAAAAGAAAATGTCTTGATTATCCAGACAGTTGCCACAGTTTAGAATTAAGTGCAAAGTCTTATTAAGTAAACTCTTATTTTGCAAGTATGAAATATCTGAAGTATCTTGATGTGAAGAATGTTGTGCAAAAGATTGAAGAGATATATTGTGCTGTCTGACCAGTAATGAACTTCTGTTATGGGTGAAATACATGTATTGCTATGCATCTGTGCATCATATACTAACTTAAAATTAATCATGAATAAGGTATATGATATATATGTAATATAATTTATGAGATAAACAGAAAGTACTTTGTTTTTAACAGAAATGTATTATTTATTTTGTGATTGTATAAAATGCTGTAGTTGTTGTGAAGCTGCTTTTTTTATTTCTCTAACATTCAAGTGCTGAAAGTGCAGCATCAAATAAACTGCATTGATTTTAAATAATGCTGTACATATTTTATTAAAACTTTTCCAAAGACAAAAATGTACGTGGAACTTCATACTGTGGCAATTAAAAAATAATGTTAAATTTCCACTTCAGTTTTTTATTTGTGCTGTGATGTATTTTATTTCATAAGTTTAGTGTAATGCATGTTGTGGAACAAACAGATGCCTCCCTAAATTGAATAAGGTACAGATATAATTCTTAAGAAGCCAATATATGTAAGTCTTATGCATACCTCTGCTGTTATATACTTAAAGAAATTAATGTGCATGTTTTAATTAAGATTTCTGAAGGGGTTTTTCAACATATACTGCCTTCTGTTTTAGCTTTATTTGCTGTAATACTGTAATTATGTATTGGTGAATGCCAACTTTTTTTAATTTGTTTATCTCTTGTTCATACCAAAGCAAGTCAGCAAATTGTTATCAGAATTCATTACCTTAACATTTTTTTTATTTAAAAAATATTCTTATATTGTGCTTTTTTTGTTCTTGTTTTTTGTTTTATTTTTTTAATTTTGGAGCAGATTTTCACATCATACCCTCAACTCCAGTACACCTCTGTTGCTATAATAGTTATGGTTAACCACTTGGAATCATTGTACTTGTAGTCACTAAATGGTGTGGTAATAGTGCTATGGTTTAATTGAGGGCATGATGATGAAAGTGTGTTGTTTCTGAAAAATTTTCATTTTAAAAAGTAATGAAACATCAGGAAAAAAACTCATGAAAATATAGGAATTAAAAAAATAACTCTAGAAATCGTGAGTTCATTTATAACAATTATTTTGTATTTTTTTAATTGTTTTTTTTTTTTTTTTTCTTTCAGCCGTGCCAAGTTGTGTCAAGTATGGTAGCTGTTTTACATTCTTGTTACTGTTATTATATGCAAGTGTATTTGGAAATATATATATATTAAACTATGCATGTTTTACGTACTGTGTAAAAAAAATTTATGAGTATGTGATTGCATTTACGAAAATATTAAGCTTAGTCTAAAAAATTGATATTGCTGTTTTAACCAGAAATTTATAAATCTGTGTACATGTCTTAGAAACTTCCCGTGTGTGTGTGTATTTTTTTCTATAACCATTTATGAATTTATTACAGTGACCAGTGACTACATTCAAAGCTTTACAGCAGTGAGTCTAAGCCATTTTTTGTTGAAAGTAGATTAGTTCATAAATAAGCAGCAGGATTATTTGAGAAAATGACTGCATTTTTATCACAGTTCCTTGTTTGTTTCAGTTTTTAAGTGGTGTATCAGATTGAAAAGCTGAAAACCTGAACTATCTGGAGTGCAGAAATATTTTGAGTAATTATTTGGGTCCAAAATTTTATATGCATTTATTCTATGTAGAACCACACATTTTCTGTTAACTTTATGCTTTATTGATATCCATGGCAAATTCTCATTTGACAGTACTGTTGATATCACATATATTTTTTGAAGGGCCCTCCACAGAAATTATTGTGCTGGGATCAATTTGTTTAAACCTTATTTCTTGCATATTTCCTGGGCTTGTAAGATTTTAATGCATGGTATTTAAAGCAGTACAGCCAGATCAATGTAAACAAATATAATCGCATTTCCACGTATGTTTTACAAATGTTTCTTGAAAAAATATGGTATCTTATTGTTTACTGTGCATTGAGTCCTAGCTGTCACATGGAATGTTACACATACTCTTTTAGTACCAGAAATTTCATGTAGCAGCTGTGAAAATATTTGGAAATTTAAGTACAGCATGTGTTCATGCTCACAACACTGATCTTTTATAATGCGCTGAAGTTCTTACCTGGTAATTGAAAGTAGCTCCATATGAAAGAAAATATTTTTTTGTGTTCATTACTTTGTCTATCTAACTATGTTCATTTGATATCTGTTTTATATTGTTCTTACTTTTTGAGTTTCAGTTTAATTCCGATAATTAGAGGTAGTAAAACGTGACTTACTTTGTACCTCTTCCATGAGTTCGTGCACTTGGCTCTGCCTCATCTTGATTTGCCACTGCTCACAGGGGCGGGTACACAACAATCCAGTTTAAGCTGTTGTGCCTGCTGTCGGCGTAGTTCACACACACACATACATATATATATATATATATATATATATATACTACCAAGTATAGACTGTTAAAAAATAAAAAAATATTTAACAGGAACAAAAAAAGTAAAAAAAAAACTTCAAAACCCAATAGGCATGAGTAAACAATAAATTAAAGAAATAGCAAAACTGAATGTAGAAAGAGTCGAGAATGCCAAGCCTTGGCTTTATCAAGGACCAGCAAAAACTCTGCATTTTCTCACTTCCACAAAGACCTAGTTGGAAATGGGTTTCTGCAAAGCCATATATGTATTTAAATTTTTTTTGTAAAATTCTTACAGAATTAATGCTTGTACTTTGAAACTTCCTTTGCAGATCAGCACTTACAAAGGTTCTGACAACATTACAAGTGATTTTGTGCTGGTACCTTTTACTTAAAATTATTTTTCATCATGCTGATGTTCCCTAAATCTTACAGTGAAAAAGCTATTTTCATATTCAAAAATTCTTTCTTAGTTGATACTACATTGGAATGACCAAGTGTTCATTCAGAATTAGACTCAACAAACATAAAAGAGAAACGGGACAGAAAAGTAGCCACTGCCCGGTCCAGAGAAGTCAAGTTCAAGTCTGCTGAACCTATGTGGGATGATATAAAGAAATTAGCTTCCTACTCCACACCTAACTCTACTGTGATTTGCGAAACCTTAGAAATCATTACCAACAGTGAGGCTTGCAATGATAGCGTCTCTCTAGAATTGCCACGAATTTGGAACCAGTTTGTCAAATAATGCTGCTTTTTCTCCCATGATACAATGTGCCCAACCAACGTGACTCCTTGTTTCTTCAAATGAATAATCACATTTGCATCTATTCATTTATTGTCTAGTTGAGTCACCACATTCAAATTGTTGAATTGTTCTATTATTCAGTTTGTAATTCATTGTCTGTCTTATTTGAAAAAGACATCTGGTTGATGTGCGAAAGCTTGGAAACTTGGATTTCTATTCTGCTTCAAGAAATTCGGATCATTAGTATCATTATACTATTTTGAGAAATTCTGTTTGTGTTTCATAGGTTTATAGAATCATCAGTTGTAACCACCAGAGATTATTTTTGCTTAGTTGACAAATCTCTTGACAGGGTGCTGAAGATTAAAAAAAAAATTGCAAAATTTTGAACAGGCATTAAGGATAAATCATTTCAAAGAGAAAAATGAAAAGTGTGTTGTTTTTCTACACTGGTAGTGTAGTATTTTAAATTCATGAAAGAAATTTGACACCTTATTTAATTGTACTATCAAAGAATTGTGCAGCACCTTTGAATATCAAATGTATGAATTACCTTTGTAGTACATCGGAAATGCAAAAATTATGAAATTTTGTTGAAATATGTGCAGTTTAGGTTAATTATCTGTAAAAATTCTCACATTGAAGTCGTTAATTAAATACTGTGGTCTAATTAAGGCAACTTCCTTTTTAGAATGAAGGATCAATCTTGTTTCATTTAGCAACATTCTAAGACAATCTTGTATCCCGTTATTATATTTATGACAAAATCTCAGCTGAAAATCCCTCTAGCTTGGGCTAGAAGAAAATGTTTACTGTTGTTTGACTATGGCATATTTCAAATTACTGAGTATTTTAATTTCTGAGACCCCTTGAACTGGAGCAAAACAAGAAGAAGATATTTGCAAACACCTTTGAATTCTGTTCCATTCCATCACATTCTTGAAGGAACAATGATTGGACTTTTTGAGTTACACGTGGATCTGAGCTCAAAAATATAAAAAAAAAAAAATTGTAGTTTGCATCTCCTTTACTTCCTAATGAACAGAAATCATCAATTCAAAGCATTATGGTCAAATTTTAAAACTTGGGACGCTCCTGAAACACTGAGAAAACCACAATTTTTTTCCACTTTTGATTCCATAGGAGCAACACAACATATTGGTCACACTAAATGAGAAACTTATAATCTAGAAATGTAGTCATATGGTAACATTTATTTCCATGAATATTTTTGTAAATTTTCTAAAAAAGGTGAAAATGGAGCATTTTCTGCAGCACAAAAAAAAATGTGTTTTACTATTTTAAGGTGTTAATTATCATGTTAAGGTGGTATTAAAATTTAGAATAATTTCATGTATTATTACGTAAGAGCCATAATTAAAATTCAAACCTTCAAAATGTATAGGACATTCTAATGTGGACATGTATTGCCGTTGCTTCCATATTCAGAAATGATTTAGGAATTCACATGGCAGACACTTATCAATCATTAATAACTTTCTTTACTTATAAAATGCTGTGTTGATTAAATGACATTGAAATACTAGTTAAAGTAGATTTTTAGCATTTTTTTTTTTTACAATGTAGACTTGATTTAGTGGAGAGTGCATGTACTTATCTTTGTAGCTTACTGTCAGAGACATGTTATTCAACTTGTCATACTGTAGTTGCAACGTTGGCATGAAGTTATTTTCCATAGCAAAAATTGTATGGTCCCAAAAGTATAATTTGCCATTTAGAAATTTCCTTTCCTTTTTAATAATGCATGTTTATAAGTCTGGTTTGGTTGTTTTTCATAGGGATCTTTACTGATTAATATCTTATAAATACAACTTGCAGTATTTATTTAAATATTCCAAAGTGAACATCTATAGAAACTTTTTTAGTTATTTGTCCCTTTGTTTCTCTAGTCATTGCTACAGTGAAGAAAAAAGAATAGATTTTAGCACAATCTCTTTAAGATGTGTAAACACATTCTTGACATGAAACCATGAGCATATTAATAAGCTACAGATCCATATTTTGTGATTGCTTTAGAAGAATGTATCTGACATTTTATTCTGTACTTGTTGTTTCAGTAGTGTGATTAATCACTTGAAAACAAAATAATGATTTGGAAGTGATAATCTTTATTTTGGGATATATGGTAGTATTTCTGAGCTTTACATACCAATTTCTAAAACTGGTATTCGTGGTTGTTTTTGTTTAATTTTTTTAGGAATAAGTTACATATTTTTATTAGTAGCAATGTTTTTTACTAAATGTGATTAAGTGAACTTGTTATTTAGGTTATTCATTCAGGATATCCTATAAGCTTTGTTAGCACTTTTTGATTGCTTTTGAAGACTTTTTGATGTTGAGTACATTTGCATTTCTTATGTGGTGATGTAAGTTTATTTTTTATTGTTTACTTTAATGTGATTATTCCAAAATATTGATGTACATGTGATCCTTATTTTTAACATTATCATTATTATTGAAAGTGCTTATTTTACTTATAAAAATTGTTTTGTTTTTTTTGCACTGTAAAAAGTTTCATTTCTAAGTGATGTAAAAATACTCTTTTCATTTAAAGCCATAACTTGTAAGTAAAAGATATAGTCAATAAGCTTATGTGCTATGGATAATGATATATTACTAAAACCATACCACTGTACATCAGTCAGTTTGCCGAATTAAAAAAATTGGATGATTTGCATAAAATGTATACTAAAGTTTACCATATTAACTCTTCATATCAACATAGGTTAATGAAAAATAGATCTTTACAAATCCATAGCAGGCATATTAACATTTTGGTATTCAGTATATTCAACTGTTGCCATGCAGTCAACTCAGAAAACCTGAAAATTACATCTTGAAAATGGTACATCGCAAGGGAAATTGGGATATTGGATTTGTTGCCTACTCCTACAGATAGAATAATTTTCAAGGAGTTGGTTGCATGTAACATTTGATTATGACATTTCTGTGGCAAAAATAATGTGCATAAAATGTATTATAATCAATGAAAAGTAGGCATAAGGAATTTCTAATGACATTATAATTCCACATATGAAAGTAACATGACAAACATTTAATAAAAGAATGTTTGAGTAGTAAGTTTTATCTTCATCATCTTTAGATTAAATAAAAATATCATAAGGTGGTAAACACATGTTAATTCGGTTGTTGCCAGGTTTGAGAAGGTATTTCCAGATAATCAAGGTATGATACATACGAGTCCATATTGCACTGCTTAACACAGAAGTAAATGTCTAAACTTTCACAAAAAGGGTAATATGTTTTGTATTTTGCCATTCAGGAACTGTGGACATGTCATTTAATGTTAATAAGGTACATGGGTATTTAATTCAAAAATAGTAGAAAATCTTAATTAATTTTCTACAACTTAATTCAAAAATAATAAACTTATAAAATATATAAGATTTTAATTTAAGAACTAGCCTATTGTAAGAGGAACCTGGCAACAAATTTTAAATTATTTCTGTGTAAACATAGCCTCTGATATAGTTTCTGATCATTGAGGAAGATCTAGAAGCTAGAAACATTTGAAAATACAAAATAATTCAGAAGATATGAAGAACGTTTGAAAGCTCTTCAAATTAAAATGGAATTTGACTATTTTAATTTAGGTACAGCCTGTAAGTGTTATTAATTTCTGTTAATAAGGATAACTGCATAGTAGGATTCCCTTTCTTAATGGAAATATGTTCAAACACTGATTAATACTGTAGTATGTGCTTCTAATAGAAAAATGTTAATCTTGAGATGTGTTGAAAGGGATAGAGTAAATACCTGGTGAATCAAATGGTTTAATTGAATTCAAGTCATTAAGAATCAGTTTGAGAAGCTGGGGAGGTGATTTGACTGCTAGCAAATACCCAAAGGATTTAAAGATTGTGCAAAGATTGTAAGCGTTGAAAGGAATAGACGTACAGAAGGCTAGGAGGAATAGATTTCAGAGACTAAAGTAGTGGCTATTTTTTTGGGGGGGGGGGAGATCTAAAATTATAAATCACCCTAGAGATTAAGGAAGGAGGAAAGTTATGTGCACAACCAATACTCAATGTTATTTTAATCTTCTTGTAAAGAAGCATGGTTGCTACAAGCTAGGTTATCAAAACATCCCGATATTAAATGTTTATCAAATAACTTTCAACATGTAGAATTCAAATATGTTATTGGGAATTCCATATACTTTTCTCTTGTTACTTGTTTCTGCTACCTTGCTTTTATGAATTTCTGATTATAACTGTATTTCTAAATGATGTAAAATAGCAATGTAGCCATATGTTTTACATTTAAAAGTTGGCTTTTTATACCACATGTATTTGTATTTTTAAAGTAAGTAATGTTGAAAATTATCCTGATTTTTCTATTTGCTATTTACCAAGTAATATGTTACAAATCCCATCTGATAAGTTGCACAATATTTTATCCCATAATCATTCACCAGTTCACTTAATTTTTAATTAAGATTAATGAGCTATGGGTATCATCTTTGAAACAAAATTTTAATGTAGAAATATGAAAATGGCAAAGATTAGTACATATTACAAAAGACAAAAAAAATTGATATTGGAAATCCTTTGAAGATTTATGTTCCCAGTCCCCAAATAGCATAAAACTTTTGGCTACCATATTTCAGATGTATCTTTATTGTATTTTGCAGTAATGTGACAAATTTTCAAATTTGACTCTGTTTAATTTATTACCTTTATTCACAAATGCTTCTATCCAACGATTTTCATTATTTTAGGTAAGAGAGACTGCCCTAACTTGAGTATGGCAGATATAATTTATTTTATTTAATGTATAAATTGTTCAAGGTTCAGATTGGGGGGGGGCAGTTCTTTCCTAGGAATGAAATACAAGCCTGAAATTAGTGTACAGTGCAAATTTGGATTTTTTTTTTTTTTCGATGTGAAGCAAATGTCATCCTTCAGATTTTAAAAAAAAAAAGTAAAATGTAATGAGATAAAATTGTTTTCTATGAGTAAAACATTTGTGTGTGTGTGTGTGTGTGTAGCAAAACTCTGTATATACATATTTTGAATTTTTTTGCATTCATTTGTAATGTATGTACATCACATAGCCAAAATAATAATAAACAGATCTTATCTTATAGTCATAGCAGTATTAGTAGTAATATTCTTGCTATTCCTATGTGCAGTGTTTCCAGATACATAATTTATAAATTTCAAAGTATAGACAGTACAAGTGATATGTCTAGACTAATCACAGATATTGTGTGTACCCTCTCTCCTAAGTCTGAATTCTTTTTTCAACTTAAGAATTTTTCAGATATTTCATTTAATCATTGTAAAAGATAAATTTAGTGTGTTGTGATTTCTTTAACCCTTTAACGGCCATGATCTAAAAATCTTGTATCACTCTAAATAGCATAATGCTCGAAACTATCTGTTGGTTCACTTCTTTGTTTAATAATGACAATAGTGACTGAGGGTGACTCCAGCTGATTCCTCATTTTTCGTGCAAAAAAGGGTAGGAAATCTGACTCACTCTGGGCAGGCGTTTCGGGCGGTTGTGGTCATTCCTATGTGCGGGCATTTTAGGCGTTATGGTCGTTAAAGGGTTAATGGTATATATCAATTCAGTGCCAATACTGCTAGATAAATGGCATAAAAGACTCAAGAGTTTGTTATGGAAAATCAGATTTTGGATTGCCAAGAAGTGTTCTTGTAGCTTTTCAGTTTGTAATACAAAATTTCAAAATCAGCTTAAATGGCACTTAAAGCAATAAAAAGTCTTTACGTTAAAAAAACTTAATAGCATTGCATGTACAGGTTGCCTGACAAAATAGCCCTAACATCACATACAGCCAATACATAAAATTGCCCCAGGCAAAACAAAATTGTGTATATAATATGTGTAGGTTCATCTACTAAATTGCCAACTAAAATAAAGAATAAAATTTAAACAATTTGTTTTTGTAAATAGTAAACAAAAATGTTTTTAATCAAAATAAATTGTCGCGTTGTGAGAAATTCTATGCAGGCAGACCAAAATATTGGTAACACTTCTGCACAGTTTTAAACATTTTTTAGTTAGAAGTAATGGTTTTAAACAAGTGAAATTATATTACCAAGTTATGGAAAATGACTTGCAGATAGTCCAAAATATTGGTGTCTTGCTAATTCTGTACAAGTGTTTCAAGTTGCCGATTTAATTTCGTGTATTTTTGCTTTGTTTGATGCATCTATTTGCCTAAATCTTGCTTTAAAATGATCTAAATCAATTTCAACTTGATTCCGTTCATTTAGAAATTGATGTATAAGTTTGTATACTGATGGGTGATGACAATCCATGGTCTGTTCAAAAGAGTGTTGCTATCCTTCAACCGAGTTATTAGTTCGAGGAATTGAGAACTCGACTGTAAACATTCCATGTGGAAATTATAACATTATTTGTAAAGGAAATGGGTTGCAACTTAATTGTATTTCAAGGCCCACCCGTATTGTGTCTGGAAGAAATATTTTAACTGTAATTCTGAATATTTCTTCCAGGCACAATGCATTAATCACGAAATAAAATTAAGTTGTAATCCATTAACTTTACAAATTAAGTTATTAATCAAGAGCCAGAGAGTGGCATAGCCATATGGGTCTGCCATAGGCCTCTTGTGACAGAAGACTATTTTGTGTGTTGGCTGTAATGTCAGGATTACTTTGTCGGGGTACTGTATATGCAGGTTATCCGAAAAGTTGTAAACCCATTTGTTTTGAAGATTATGAAACCTTTTGAGACATAGTGCAAATTATTATGTTTATTGTAGCTACATAATCACTTTAGAGATTTATTTGTGAAGTATAAAATTGGGAAGATGGCTGCCTCCATTAACTCTACGATGTCATATTTGAACATTACACTTTCAATCGCTTTTGCCAGAATTTCTACTGACAATTCCTGAATGGAGTTTTAAATGTTTTCCCAGTAAGACCTAGTTGTTTGTTTGAGTGTGCTCTGTCCTGGTGATAGCCCCAAAGGAAATGATCAGGAACCATGAGACTGGGAGATCTCGAAGTCCAAGCAATGTTTCCAAAACATTGTAACAAATTTTTTGGAAACATTTCTTTTAGCAGTGCTGTTGTTTCTCATGATGAGTGAGTTGTTGCTTCATCTTGCTGTAACGATATTTCCTCCCTGTTTTTATCACCCAGTTATGGTTTCAGGAAAGTGCTTAGCATTTTGCAGTAATGCTCACCAGTGACAGTAATAGCATTTCCTTGAGATCATCTACAAAACAGAAGAGGCCAAACACCTGATGAACCGTAACACCACATCAGTGTCACACTCGCACCACTATGAGGTGTTGTATCTCATCAGATGAATTACATGCTTTGAGGGAGCAACACAAACATGAAGTTTTCTTTTGTATAACTGCTGAGCCTGCAAATTTATGATCGTTTCACTTATCCATATTTACAAATTTGCATCAACAACTTGAAACAAAAAAATAACAATATATTATATCATGATAATTAACACAGCAATCAGACATCGCCGAATTCACTGTAATTACTGTTTCACACGTGAATTAAATCGCATCAGAAAACTTGAAAATTTAATCGCCGTGGAGCGGGATGTATACGGATTGTTGTATACATCCCACTCTGATGAAATTTTCAAGCTTTATGATGTGATTTAATTCAAGTGTGAAACAGTAATTACAGTCAATTCGGCGATGTCTGATTGCTGTGTTAATTATCATGACATATTTACCACGTAATATGAGAAGAATTTTTCTTCAACTGTCAATATATTATAGTTTTCAGAAATATCATTTCAAAAGTATTTGACACCTGTATTATCTTGTTATGGAAATACTCAGAAAAATGCAAATCTTGAATCCTAGAACCTGACCTCTTGATTTAAATGAAAGCCATGAGTATTGTGTGTGTGTGTGTGTGTGTGTGTGTGTGTGTGTGTGTGTGTGTGTGTGTGTGTGTGTGTGTGAGGTTTTTTTTTTTTACTTATTTTTTATTGCTGTGCACATGATGTTGGTAAGTCAGGAAAAGGGATGAAAATCTGGAATTTTAACACAGTATGTGTGCTCTTTGAGATATGAAGTCACATTTCAACATCAGTGTTTTAATAGGTCAACAGCGGTACCATGTTCTTGATTGTTCCACTTATCCGTATTTAAACTCCAAACTAACACCAACAACTTTAAACAAACAACAACAAAAAAGAATATCATTCAAAGGGATCTGTGACTTTTGGGACACCCTGTGTTAACTGCTGAAAAATGCAAATCTGGACACCCAAGAACTGACCTCTCTTTTTTTTTTTTTTTTCTTTTTTTTTTTTTTTGAGAGAGAGAGAGAGAAAGCCATCAGAATTTTCCGCTTTTATTTATTATTGTCGATAAGATGTTGGCAAGTCTGAAAGAGGGATGTATTTCTGAAACTTTAATACAATAAATGCATTCAGATATGAAGTCACATTTTAATATCAGCATGTAATTTTAGATCAGGTTTTTGATGCCATTGTGGGAAATTATCAAGAAAGTTCATGCTACTGTTAATAAAAGTTCTAAACAAAAAGTGTAAAAGAGATGTACTTTGGAAAATGTAACAATAACATAGACAGGCCCTTTTTATGTAGCGAATATTCTTGCGTAGTGAATAATTTTGTGTACCAAATGATACAGATCCTTCCAAAATAAAGTAGTTCTGCTTTGTTTTGGTTTTTTTCCATGACACGTTTTCCGTGAATGATTTTGATGCAAGGTGGACTAAGTAACTAATTAGTGACTTTTTTTTAACTGTTATAATTAAATTATATGCACATATATAAAAATTTGATTTTTTTAATATCCAGTATATTTTTTAAAATCACTGAACAATTTGTATACAGCCAAAAAATAGCTTTAATTATCTTTTTGTTATTTTAAATTTAAGTAACTAGTGAAAACTAGGTACTTATTTTTTTTTTTCACACAAATTGGTGTATATATAAAAGTAGAGTACCACAGAATGGTCAAATGTAATTTGCTATTTCATGAATGCAGAAAATATTTAGGTGGTTATAATAATCATTTTGAAACTTTCTTGTTGTGAAAACCCTGAAAGTGCAGAGCTGCTTCTAAGCAGCATGTCGCATGAGTATAGTTACATGCAGTCAGAGTTCGCATTATAATTTATTATTTTGCAAAACAAAAATCAATGGTTGCATTGGTGATGTGAGGTAGGGGTTTTTTTGTTTTGTTTTTTGTTTTTTTTAAGACTGGGAATCTGATTGGCTTGATGAATCAAGTTTAGGTTTACAGATGTTGTTATGCAATCTTGCATTAATGTTTATGACCCCCCCCGCTTTTTTTTTCTTTTAGACAAAATTCGAAATTATGTTCCATGAAGGAAGCTACACTGATTTTGCATGTATTTGTTCTGTGTCTTAATTGTATGGTATTGTTAATTTCTGGAAATTACTGTACAACTTTTCATCAGTCTATTTTTTGTGCATGTGTACTTTTTGTGATGCCCCAGAAAATTGTAATATGACCAATGGATGTTAAAGTTCATACCTTAAATGTTGTAAATTTTGAATTAGCAAATGTTTGTATGTTTTGTTGTTGTTCTACAAATGGATGGATGGATGTAAGAGGGAAAAAATCATGCATGTAGCATTAGAAGAGTATTTATTGAGTGATGTATTGTACAATACAGTTAAAAGCATTTAATTTATCAAACCAAACTGATGTGAACTGGACCAGCTGCCTTGCTGTTATATTTAAAGCACATCTTTTTTTATTTGGATGTTTTCTACTCCTTATCAAAAACTGTTTCCTCTTCCACAGATGGATATTGTGTGAATTAAGTGAGTTTGATAATTAGAGAAATGTTTATAATGTTATTGCTTTAATAAAGTTCTACAAAGTTCCTTGGCATTGAATTATTTAAAGTTGTGCGATGTAATGTGCATTAGCAATACAGTTTTTTATCCAAAACATTGGCATCACACAACAGCACACCCAACAGATTTTGACGGGAAACCCCCCCCCCCGGTTGTCCCAGGAAATATTGTCTGTGATTTTAGTATATATATGTATGTGTGTGGGGTCTATATGCATATATCATCATCAACCATTATAAATCCACTGTGGGATGAAGGTCTCCCCCAAGTTTCTTTCACTACTGCCTATCTTGTCCATGTTACTCTTGTATGCTTTCGAATTTCAATATGTATATCATCGTCAACTTATGTCAATCCACTGCTGGATGAAGGTCTTTCCAAGTTTCTTCCGGTGGCGCAGTGGTCTAAGGCGTTGGTCTCTGATCATTCGTCAGAAGGGGTCCGGGTTCGAATCCCGGTGAGGCATGGATGTTGTGTTTGTCTTACGACACTGGCTCTCTCCCTTCCCTGGAACCAGTGACTCTAAATTAGGGACGGGCGACTGCTTATAGCCCATTGAGTTGCTCACGGTGGTCGTTAAACCTCAAAAAAAAAAAAAAAAAAAAAAAAAGTTTCTTCCACAATTGTCTGTCTTGAGCCTGTCTCCTCCACATCACTCCGACATGCTTTCGAATTTCACCCATCCATCTCCCATGGGGTCTTCTTCCGAGTCTTTTTCTGTCCCTCAGAATCCAGTCTGAAATTTCGGTTGTCCATTGGTGGTCCGTTCTTCTGTCAAAATGTCCAGCCCATTGCCATTTCAGTGATTTCACTCTGGTCATGATGTTCACTCCTGTCATTTTCCTTATCCACAAGTTCCTCTTATCTTTCCTGGTTATACCAAGCATGTATCTCTCCGTGCTTCTTAAGGTCCATAGACCTTAACCAAAAAAGGCATACAAAGACTGCAGCCAACTCAAAGACGCATGGAGAGATGCATGCTTGGTCTTTGCTCCATGGGTAAGCAATCTGGCAGGATGCATTGAATTAAACACTTATTTTATGGCATAATGGTATAGTGCTCTTAAAAGTTGTACTGTTTCTTCCAAAAGCTTTCCATCCAAGTTTTATATGCCGATTAATTTCATCAGTGTGACACTCACTTGATATCTGCTGCCCAATATAAATGTAGGTATCGGTTGTCTCAAGCTTTTCTCCAGCAATCGATAAATCTTTGTTTCTTGTAAAAGCATTGTACGTCACTATTGTCTTCTGAAAGTTCATTTTTAATCCCATTTCTTTATTATTGTCACCAAGTTCCTGGATCATACTCTGCAGCTGTGAAGGGGTAGTTGCAAAAATGACTACGTCATCAGCAAAACGAAGGTGAGTTGACAAGGTGACTCCATATCTCCCAAGCTCTTTAATGCCCCATTGCAAAATGTCTTTCACTCATTAAACTGGGAGAACAAAGGGATAAAGAATATGTATGCCGCCCCGGTGGCGCAGTGGTCTAAGGCGCTGGCCTCTGATCATTCGTCCGTAAGGGGTCCGGGTTCGAATCCCGTCAGGCATGGATGTTGTGTTTGTCGTACGGCACTGGCTCTCTCCCTTCCCTGGAACCAGTGACCCCAAATTAGGGACGGGCGACTGCTTATAGCCCATTGAGTTGCTCACGGTGGTCGTTAAACCAATAAAAAAAAATCATTCGTCCAAAAGGGGTCCGGGTTCGAATCCCGGTGAGGCATGGATGTTGTGTTTGTCTTACGGCACTGGTTCTCTCCCTTCCCTGGAACCAGTGACTCTAAATTAGGGACGGGCGACTGCTTATAGCCCATTAAGTTGTTCATGGTGGTCGTTAAACCTCCAATCAAAAAAAACCAGTGGCTTTTTTTTTTTTTTAATGACCGTTCGTCTGTGAAGGGTCAGGGTTTGAATTCCGGTGAGGCATGGATGGTGTGTTTGTCTTATAGCACTGGCTCTCTCTGTTCCCTGGAACCAGTGGCCCTAAATTAGGGACGGACGACTGCTTATAGCCTATCGAGTTGCTCACGGTGGTAGTTAAACTAATAAAAATAGTTTTATATACTGGACATTTAACATCATTTAACATTTCGCTGGGACTCCTTGGTCGGTTCGTCGCAGTGGTCTAAGCGCTGGTCATTCGTCAGAGTTCGAATTCCCGTCAGGCATTGATGATGTATTTGTGTCACTGCACTGGCTGTCTTCCTTCCCTGGAACCAGTGGACCTACATTAGGGACTGCTTATAGCTTACTGAGTTGTTCACGGTGGTCGTTAAATCCCATGCCAAAAAAAAAACTGGGTAGGGGATTACAGCAGGAGCTTGACAGGGCAGCGTTTGAGACCATATTAGATGATTTCCAGAATGACTTAGTGGTAGCAAGAGCAACTCGCATCACACACCGCGTTAGTAATTTTTTTATTTTTGTCTGTACGTCCAAATGTTTGATAAATAACTGCTCTCCTGAACTATTTCAGATAGATATGAAAGAATACTAAATGGCTTTTGAGAAGCAGGCGTACCTGTCACACACCGTTTGCATTTTGTGTGTCTGTCCATCCGCATCTGTGTGTCCTGTTTTCAATTAATATCTCGGGATTAGTTTGAGATGACTTGAAATTTTCTGGATAGCTTTTGGGGACATAACTGGACTCTCACCGTTTGTCTGACTGTCCGAGCGCTTCGATCAATATTTGGGGAACCATTTCAGGCGGATGTTGTCACGTCCATAAAGAAGTGCAGTTATCGAGAGAGAGTTTCTAACAGTACAAAATCAAATACTTCTGGCTTTATTCTAATTTTGTCCAACTCATGGCACACTGCAATCTTAAGGCCATTACTACCGTTTTTTTTTTTAGTTTTTTTTTTTTTTTTTGATTGGAGGTTTAACGACCACCGTGAGCAACTCAATGGGCTATAAGCAGTCGCCCGTCCCTAATTTAGGGTCACTGGTTCCAGGGAAGGGAGAGAGCCAGTGCCGTAAGACAAACACAACATCCATGCCTGACCGGGATTCGAACCCGGACCCTTTCGGACGAATGATCAGAGGCCATCGCTTAGACCACTGCGCCACCGGGGCGGCTATATCGTTTTAGGTAGGTCCGGACTCGTTGGACCCTTCTCTGTGTGCCACCGTCATCACTAGACTATAATTTTTCAGTTCTCAAGTGTTAAACAAAAGTGTGTTCCCACTACAGCTGTAGTCCTGAGGAAGGGTTGGGGTACTACCAGAAAATTTGACAGTAAATATTCTTTTTACTTCTTAATAAACCCCGATAATTTGAGATAATTGTAGTTTAAAAAGTGTGTTCTTTTTTCTTTTACTTTGTCATGTTGTTCATTAGAAACTCCAAATATTTTTATCTCTCAGAATCTTCATTTATAAACGCTGTGAAACTTTCACTTTAAATCTGTTTTCTTTCTTATCTACCAATCAAGTTTCTGATATCTATTAGTTTTATTTCTTAGAAATTTCGCTGCTTATGTGCTGATTCTTACATTTCATAGACATGTATAGGAACATTAGTAGGCCGCCCCGGTGGCGCAATGGTCTAAGGCACTGGCCTCTGATCATTCGTCCGTAAGGGGTCCGGGTTCGAATCCCGGTCAGGCATGGATGTTGTGTTTGTCTTACGGCACTGGCTCTCTCCCTTCCCTGGAACCAGTGACCCTAAATTAGGGACGGGCGACTGCTTATAGCCCATTGAGTTGCTCACGGTGGTCGTTAAACCTCCAATCAAAAAAAAAAAACATTAGTAGATGTAGTTTTTCAATAAGGATGCAGTACATATCAGCAAGATGGACATAAGGGCTGCTGAAGTGGGATGGGGCGCAGTGGTCTAAGCGATGTCCTCTGATCATTTGTCCGAAAGGGGTCCGGGTTCGAATCCCGGTGAGGCATGGATGTTGTGTTTGTCTTACGGCACTGGCTCTCTCCCTTCCCTGGAACCAGTGACCCTAAATTAGGGACGGGCGACTGCTTATAGCCCATTGAGTTGCTCACGGTGTTCGTTAAACCTCCAATCAAAAAAAAAAAAAAAACATTAGTAGATGTAGTTTTTCAATAAGGATACAGTACATATCAGAAAGATGGACATAAGGGCTGCCGAAGTGGGATGGGGCACAGTGGTCTAAGCGATGGCCTCTGATCATTTGTCCGAAAGGGGTCCGGGTTCGAATCCCGGTGAGGCATGGATGTTGTGTTTGTCTTACGGCACTGGTTCTCTCCCTTGCCTGGAACCAGTGACCCTAAATTAGGGACGGGCGACTGCTTATAGCCCATTGAGTTGCTCACGGTGGTCGTTAAACCTCCAGTCCAAAAAAAAAACTGGGATGGACCAGTGGCGACGCCAGCTGCTCAGAACAGGTTGGTCTATTAGGGAGCTAAGCACCCTGGCGGGGGTAGGCAGAAATTTTGGCAAGCAAAAGAAATTCCCTTCATACAGATTTTACCCGACGCTGATGATGTTATCCCTAGTAAAAAAAGTATTCAAATGCGTGCTGTACGTAGTAATTATTCAACGTATGGAAATCATGGATACGAATCTCTACGGCAGGTTACTATTTCTTCGCAACTTTATCTTGCTTACGTCTTTGTTTTTATTATTATGCTGTAATAGAGCTGTTTATGAATTTTAGTTTGTAACCTGATAAGGAATATCTATTTCTCTCGCTCTCTCTCATCTTTTAAACTATAATTATAAAGATCGTGTGTTTCTACTATCTTAGAAATTCGCTCAGAAGACCCTCCATTTCCCATAAGTACAAACTCTAAATTAAACAAAAAAAATTGTCATTTTACATAAGATTTCTATAAATTCAAAAAAATCAGGTTCGTTTATCAAAGTTCCCTAAAATCGTATACAGTTGCACCAGCAATATGTTCTAACAGCTTAAATATTTTGAAGTGCGGTTAAAGAAGGTGGGCTCAAAGAAAAGTTGAGTGGGCCCAAGGAGGCTAGAATAATATTTATGGAGATGCCCTGAGTCTCATAACCATGAAGCCGCAAGGTGTGGGAATTTGGCGTTCTTTACATGATACCTATGTCATTACAACTGTGTGTATTACGGAATTGCGTAGTTTTTCGTTGCAGAAATCGTTTTAATAACAAACCGGAATGAATTGTTTTCAATTTTAAAGTTATATTTTGTTTAGAATTTGCCCTAACGTTCGCTTATTTCACTTTAAAATAAAAATGGGAAATAGTCTCAAAATAATTAAAAATCTTATAAATGCAACATTTTCTTACACATTGGCAACAAGTTGCGATGCGAAATTGGAAACATCTGCGACGAAAGAAGGTAATCCGGCCGGCACAAAATGCAATGCAATCGCCTTGAAAACCATCAGCTTTCCCACACTTTGACGGCCGCTGCTCGCTGTTCTGGGCTTCACGCGGTGGACGGAAGAATCCCCCACAGGAAATTTCTCCCACTTTCGGAAAAGTCTCCCACCTTTTTCAGTCAGGGAACTTGCACAAATTGCGTTTTACACAAAATATCGAACGTGGGGGAGATTTCTGGGATAATCATTTCCATTTCCACTCTGTTTAAAAGAAGATGCAGTCGAACAACGTGCACAAATACGTGGGGGAAATTCCGGGCTCGGCATTTCAAACATTTATTGTTGTTTATAGTAAAAAAATGTTTTGCAAGAAGCTGGATGAGATGGGAGAAATTTCCGGGTTAGTATTTCCACTCTTACCGCGGTCTTTAATGGAAAATGGTCTTTCAATCAGCAGGCTGACAGGGTGGGGGAAATTCCGGGGTCGGCATTTCGACTTTTAGGATGGGATGGGGGAAATTTCCGGTGTCATCATTTCTATTCTAATCCACTTTAAAACAACATTCAGCAGTACAAGTAACACAAATATGTGGGGGAAATTTCCGGGGCCACCCCGGTGGCGCAGTGGTCTAAGGCGCTGGCCTCTGATCATTCGTCCGAACGGGGTCCGGGTTCGAATCTCGGTGAGGCATGGATGTTGTGTTTGTCTTACGGCACTGGCTCTCTCCCTTCCCTGGAACCTGTGACCCTAAATTAGGGACGGGCGACTGCTTATAGCCCATTGAGTTGCTCACGGTGGTCGTTAAACCTCCAATCAAAAAAAAAAAAAAAAAAAAAAAATTCCGGGGTCGGCATTTCAAACCTTTATCGCAGTTTATAGTACTGCAAGTAGCTGGATGGGGTGGGGGAAACTTCCGGGTCAGTATTTTGACTGTTGCCACGCTTTTTCGTGAAAAACTGTCTTACAATAAGCAGGGGGGGGGGGACCTTAGTCCTCCACTAACGTCGCGTCGCGCCTGTCTCTTTATGTTTCGGAAACATGTTTCCCGTTCGCCTGACTTCCCACGATTAACAGTTTCAGAAAACTGTAATCGGAAAGTCCCCACAGGAAACTGCCATATGCATTGGAAAACTTTCACACAGGAATATTGCCACATGTTTTTCATTAAGGGACCGAGGAACACGTTCAAAATGTTCCTCCAAAGAACGCTTTGAATGTGTGGCAGTTTTCCAGGGGGAAAGTTTCCGAATTATGTATGGCAGTTTTCCAGGGGGGAAAGTTTCCGAATTATGTATGGCAGTTTTCCAAGGTGGCTAACGGCAAGAAGAAGCACTTTTATTTGTCTGAATTGTCATGCCGTTTCATAAGAGTTTAGGGCAACTGGCCACAAAAGTTGAAGGGGTATAAAGATTGTCGTTTCTTAGCCTATATTGAGAACTGAATTGGGAACTCCAAACGAATTTCGAGAAAACGTTCCATGTAAGCCAACGAGAATTGTACTTTAATTTGAAGAAATAAATTGCCGAGGTACGCTTGGTTTAGGATGCGCTATTCCCAATTTCCGTAATATTATATTCTGGGCCGCTGGAGTCTGTCAGTGTATCCAGGTTGTTCCCCTTGAAGCGTCCGTGAGCTTTGGGGGCTTTCCCCCCAAATGTTAAAATGGACGTAGAGCTGTAAACATTAGTACCATGCTTTATATATAATGATTCTGTACACGACCACGAATTTTCAGGAGGGTGGGGTGAATCCGCCCCAGTTTCTAAGAGCTATTCTGGGGTAACATCAAGGATTCACTGACCGACTCTAGTGGTTCAGAATATAAAAATTACGGAAGTTGGGGCTAGAGCCCTCCAAACCAAGCACCTCGTATTCCTTTTACAGACTTCACCAAATTTCTCGGTTGAGGGGAGAAGGGCATACATAGTCTCCACTAAACACAACATGAAGCATATAGAAATTGCGAGCAAATCCCTTACCTTGAACACTTGTCTGCGCTCTTAGAAAATTGGGGGAGGGTGAATTCACCCCACCCTCCTGAAAATTCGTGGTCGTGTACACAATCATTATATGAAGCATGGTTCTAATGTTTACAGCTCTACGTCCATTTTAACATTTTGGGGGAAAGAACCCCAAAGCTCGCGGACGCTTCAAGGGGAACATCCTGGATACACTGACATACTCCAGCGGCCCAGAATATAATATTACGGAAGTTGGGGTAGATCCCCCAAACCAAGCGTACCTCGGATCCTCGGCAATTTATTTCTTCAAATTAAAGTACAATTATCGTTGGCTTACATGGAACGTTTTCTCGAAATTCGTTTGGAGTTCCCAATTCAGTTTTCAATATAGGTCCAGAAACGTCAATCTTTATAGCCCCCCCCCCCCACACACACACACACACACTTGAACTTTTGTGGCCAGTTGCCCTAAACTCGTATGAACCGGCGTGAACATTCAGACAAACAAAAGAGTTCCTTCTCCTTGTTAGGCACCTTGGAAAACTGCCCCACTGGAAAAATTGTCCCACATTCAAAGTGTTCTTGGGAGGAGCAGCAATTTGTGCCCTGCCCCTTAATGAAAAACATGTGGCAATTTTCCAAGTTGCTGAAAAATGTGTGGCAGGATTGTCGGTAAATTGCCACACCAGAAAACTGCCTGACATCAGTGTTCCTATGTAGCAGTTTACAGTGAACCTTTTGTTCTGGGGGTATTTTTTCCGGGGATATTTTTACCGCTTTTCTGTTTTCAGGGGTATTTTCTCCGGGGGTATTTTTGTCCCAGGGATCAGTAAAAATAACCCTGAAAACTAAAAAGCGGTAAAAATACCCGCGGAAAAAATACCCCCGAACAAACGGTTAACTGTCACCCAGGAGCACTGATGTGTGGCAATTTACCTGGGCAACGTTGCCACACATCTTTCAGCAACTTGGCCACAAAAGTTCAAAGGGGGGGGCTATAAAGATTAGCGTTTCTGGGCGAACTAAATTGGGAACTCCAAACGAATTTCGAGAAAACGTTCCATGTAAGCCAAGTGAGAAATGTACTTTAATTTGAAGAAATAAATTGCCGGGGATCCGAGGTACACTTGGTTTGGGAGGCTCTACCCCCAACTTCCGTAATAATATATTCTGGGCCACTGGAGTCTGTCAGTGTATCCAGGATAATCCTCTTGAAGTGTCCGTGGGGTCCGTGAGCTTTGGGGGGATCCCCTCCCCCAAATGTTAAAATGTACGTAGAGCTGTAAACATTAGTACCATGCTTTATATAATGATTCTGTACACGACCACAAATTTTCAGGAGGGTGGGGATGAATCCCCCCCGTTTCTAAGAGCTCTTCAGGGGTAACATCGAGGATACACTGGCCGACTCTAGAGGTCCAGAATATAAAATTACGGAAGTTGGGGGCAGAGCCCTCCAAACCAAGCACCTCGTATCTCTTTTACAGACTTCACCAAATTTCTGGGGGAGGGGGAGGGCGTACATTGTCTGCCACTAAACACAACATGAAGCATAGAAATTGCGAGCAAATCCCTTGAACACTTGTCTGCGCTCTTAGAAACATGGGGGAGGGTTAATTCACCCTGTGACGTACCTGCCAGCAGGACGCACATGACATAAAGTAGTCAGAACAAACGTCCGCGTAGCTCAATTGGTAGAGTGACTTATTCCGGAATGAGGGGATCCGGGTTCGAATCCTGGCGTGGACAGAAATGACGGAGAAATTTACTTCGTTATAATGGCGCCCGAACTATCCGGATGACCCGACCGTTCAAAATCTCGCAATGGTGGGATGTTATTTCCACACC
The DNA here is from genome assembly GCA_039090855.1 of Macrothele yani. Lineage (NCBI taxonomy): Eukaryota > Metazoa > Arthropoda > Arachnida > Araneae > Macrothelidae > Macrothele > Macrothele yani. The sequence goes on along the minus strand of CM077011.1, from coordinate 129,014,189 downwards.
GCGAGATAGGAAAAATAAGAAAATCCCTTCTCCAGCGCTTCCAAAAATAAAAATGTGTGACGTTGCATTCCACACACCACATTGCCTGGGAGTTATCCAGTGCACGTTCTACAGTGGATGGCTGCCTGCAACGATTCATGGTCACGGCTGACCCGTGGGCCCGGCCCTCTTTCGGGCGGGGGATGTGACGTACCTGCCAGCAAGACGCACATGACATAAAGGCAGATAGTAGTCAGAACAAACGTCCGCGTAGCTCAATTGGTAGAGTGACTTATTCCGGAATGAGGGGATCCGGGTTCGAATCCTGGCGTGGACAGAAATGAAGGAGAAATTTACTTCGTTATAACCCCACCCTCTTGAAAATTCGTGGTTGTGTACAGAATCATTATACACTGAGTGGCCACTTTATTATGACCACCTGACAGTTTTAAGCAAATGATCTATGGCTGTTGCCGCCAGATGGCGAGGCTAGTATAAAAAGGGAAAGCTTAGTGCTTGCGACAGTAGTTGAAGTGATTTTGGGGTGACGAGATGTGTAAAAAATGCGATTTGACGGACTTTCAACGTGGATGATTAAAGGAGCTCGGTGCCATGGAGCGAGTATCGCCGAAACTGCCGCATTCGTGAAATGTTCCAGAGCAGCTGTTGTTAAAGTGTTTAAAGACCGGAAAGTCAGCCAAAGAACTGGGTCTCTACGTGCAACGTGTGGTCGTTATCTACTAGTGAATGCTCCGGCGGAACGGAGAGTGTCCAGACTGGTAACATACAACAGAAGGGCAACAGTGCAGCAAATTACAGACTATCTTAATCAAGGATCTCCTCAAATGATGTCTGCACGCACTGTTCGTCGTAAACTGCATCGGATGGGATTGGCAGCCGAAGGCCTGTTCGAACACCTTTGCTGTCCGCATTTAACAAGAGAAAACGTCTCCACTTCGCACAGGAGCACAAGGATTGGACAGTCGATAATTGGAAACAAATTATGTGGTCCGATGAATCACGTTTTCAGTTGCACCATGCCGATGGCCAAGTGAGAATTTGGCGGAAACAGCACGAAAGCATGGGCCCGAAATGCATTGCTACAACCCTTCAAGCTGGTGGAGGCAACGTTATGGTTTGGGGAATGTTTTCCTGGCATGCTTTGGGCCCTTTAATTCGTGTTGATCAACGTCTGACTGGCACATCATATTTAAACATCGTTGCGGACCAAGTGCCTCCTGTCATGTAGATGGTTTATCCCAATGGCGATGACTACTTTCAACAAGATAATGCGTCCTGCCATAGTGCTCGTATTGTACAGGATTGGTTTCAGGAACATGCCGGTTAGTTTACTTTGCTTAGGTGGCCACTACAATCTCCAGATCTCAACCCCATTGAGAATTTGTGGGATGAAGTTGAACGAGCCATCAGACAGCTGGATCCACAACCCTGCAATCTCACACTCCTGGAAAGTGCTATTAATCAAGCATTGTTTCAGATTTCACAAACCACCTATCAACATCTCGTGGAGTCCATGCCATGAAGAATCGACGCAGTATTAAAGGTAAAAGGTGGCCCAACGAAGTACTGAGGGGTGGTCATAATAAAGTGGCCACTCAGTGTATAAAGCATGATTCTAATGTTTACAGCTCTACGTCCCTTTTATATTTTGGGGGCAATCCCCCTTCCCCAAGCTCACTGAGTTCGCGGACGCTTCAAGGGGAACATCCTGGATACGCTGACAGACTTCAGCGGTCTGAAATATAATATTACGGAAGTTTGGGGTAGATCCTCCCCCCCCAGTCCAAGAGTATTTTATTTCTTCAAATTAAAGTACAATTCTCGCTTGGCTTACATGGAACGTTTTCTCGAAATTCGTTTGGAGTTCCCAATTCAGTTCTCAATGTAGGCCCAGAAACGTCAATCTTTATAGCACTCCACCCCACCCCACCCCTGAACTTTTGTGGCCAAATTGCTGAAAGATATGTGCAGGGTTACCCCGGTAAATTGCCACACTGGAACACTGCCACACATCAGTGTTCCTGTGTGGAAGTTTACAGTGAACCGTTTGTTCTGGGGGTATTTCTTCAGGGGGTATTTTTACCGCTTTTCAGTTTTCAGGGGTATTTTTACCGTTTACCGCTTTGTAAAGAGCCGCGAAGTAATCTGTTGAGTGCCTTGCCAGTTTTATAAACTGTTTACAAGAATATTTAATTTGCATAACAAAGTTGTAAAAGTTGTAACTTAAATATTCTAAAACTGCCCGCAGTCTAGGTGCCTTGTAAAGAGCTGAGAACTGATCCGTTGAGTGCCTTTTGTCATGTTTTACAAAATGTTTACAAATGCGAAGCATTTAGGTTGTAACTTAAAGTCTTCTAAAACGGCCGGCGGCTTAGGTGCCTCGTAAAGAGCATAGAAATAATCTGTTCAGTGTCTTTTATTATGTTTTATGAAATGTTTACAAATACGAAATATCAAGGTTGTAATTTAAAATCTTCGAAAAAGGCCCGTAACGTGGGTATCTTTTCAACACCTGAAGATCGATTCGTTGAGTCCCTTTAGATTCATCTTTATTGCATGGCATGCGAAATATTAAAGTCATAATTCAAGATTTAGTGAGTCGCAAAGCTTCTACATAAACCTTGTGTCGTTATGACCTTACAAACGCATTTATATCCCTAGGAAAACTGGTACATTTCGTTTTGTTCTACTAAGAAAACTCTCACACTTTGACAAGATCTCGAAAAGAAACGCAATTTCCCATTTATGCAATTTGTATATGACCCCGTAACGTCGCAGATTGGGGGGGGGGGTACCAATCTTTCTGGTACGAATTTGCCATTTCCCGTAGAGATTAGAGATCTGGTGTGTTGTTTTTGATTTGCATGCGGCGTGCTTTGTTTTTGGACCTATCCCCCCCCCCCCCTCATCCAGTTGAGACAATTCGAATTATTTTTCAAAACGTGCGTTGGGTCACACTACGTACAAATTTTAAATTTCGAAGGGTGTACACCATCTCACAAAATCAAAGCAGGTCACGATGCTTAAATTTCGAAAATATGGTAGCGCATACCTGCTAGGTTCTACGATCTACCCGCAAAATTTACGGAACTTTTTTATTTAACTTAATCCATTCAAAGTAAAGCATCAATGTAAGTTACGAATAACTTTTCAGTTGTATATGTTTATGTGGGAACATTTGACTCAGTTTTTCCACATTTTAGGTTTATTGTTTTGCGTTGTGTCAGATATAAGCCATGGTTTCATTTCAGACACTAAAACTTGCACCACGCGTAAACTGAACTGCACCAACCAACTGGTCTTGCTTAACCTTGGACTTTGTTCTGTCCATCTCTCTCTCTCTCTCGCTATATCCCTCCCCCCCCCCCTTTCTCCTTTTCAGATAACGCATTGTTCGTCCCCCGGGTCGCAAAACTAACAGCCCTGGTCGCAACTTCTCAGTAGGCCAGCGTGTTGTGTCTTGCATTGGAGCACCTGTCAGTTCGAAATGCTATCTTAGAACGTAGTTATCGTAAAAAAAAATTCAAACGGATTTTAAATCTGTGGAATTTTTAAGCCCAGATCGATACCTAATGGGACAAAATTCAGCAAAAGCTGCCAGTTTTGTGAAATTAAAAATACGTTGGGGCATGGTTTCGTAACTTCTCTTGCAATAAATTTGACCTAAAGAAAGAATGTTACTATAAGAGGAAGTTAAAAAGAAAAAAGTAAGTCCAATGTTCATTCGAGCCAGTGCTTCTCCAACAATGATTTATTTTGCTGGTCCGTTAGTCAGTAAGTTTTCTACGCTTTCCAACCGTGCTTTGTTCGTCGCATGTTAACGGGCATAAAAATGTCTTGGCTTGATCCAATTAATATGTTGGGGTACTATTTTTTCCTCTGCAAAATTGCATCTCTGTAAGCTGTTACTGTTTTATTATAGCAGTTTTACTTGCATTTTTTTTTCAAGTGTCAATAAATTTAGTATTAGTGATTTGCTATGAGCAGCAATTAAAAGGGGGGGGGGGGCTATCAACATTCTGTGATGCGTGTTCTGCGGAATTATCGTGTATTGCAAAATGTGCATTTTGCACTACGTGTTGATGTAATTTCAGCGTTTCGCGTGGTGGAAGGAATGATATTATTACGATTCATATTTTTAGTGCCAAGCATAAATCTAATGTTGTCTGCGTGGAAAAAAATACGAAGTTAACTTCATTTGTTAAAAATTATAATGAGCCGGATGCGATTCGTTCAAAATGTTTGTTCACTTCGTTTTTAGTTGAACATAATCTCATGAAAATGGTTCGTTTTTGAAAACATTTCAGTTTGTTCCTTGACGGCGAGGGATACGATCCGATTGGATTTGGAGGTCAAAGAGTGGAACATCCTTCCCTTTAGATTAAGCCCGTGGCCCAACCCGAGAATCTCCTGTATATCTCAATGGGGAAATTGTGATTTTGAACGGGTTTTTCGGACCCTTACGCTACCCATACAGGCATGAAAAAATTGAGGCTGAAACATTCATTCCCATAATTATAAAATTCCAGAAAAAATAGGAAAATATGTGTTGGTATTTCTTTAAAAAATTGAACAAAATAATGATTTTCGAGCGGAAGTGCATACTGCGTATGGTTACTTGCATACTGCGTTTGTGCAAGTAGCCGTGTTTAAAATATTACCAAAACTCTAATGTTGAGAAATGCGAAGTCCAAAATATTCCTGGTTTGCATGCGCTAAGCGTAACTGCTTCATGCACAGGAAGTGACGTCACGTTTGCAAACTCCCGCAGACTAGCACCACCTCAGAGAGAGGATCGAAACAGCCATCACAGCCGATCTGTTTCGGCTTCACTCAAAGCGGGTCCTTTCACCTTCTCTTCTTCTAACCTCCTTGATCGCTACCTGTGTGACAGTTAGGGTTAGGTAGGAAGGCCTCATCAGGGTACTAGGAAACTAAGGCGTAGAAGACAAAAAACTTTGCAGCTCACAGGAGTGTATTAAAGAATTTATTAAAATTTGAATTAGAATAGAGTAGGAATTGTGCCAATAGTATATGCAGTGGCGGAAAGTGAAAAAGAACACCAAGAAGGAATTGGCGGACGATCATGAAATTTACATATGTTAATGGTCGAGTTTACGTAGGTGTGATGTTAATTTCGGTACCAACCGGTGAGCGCTTACGCCACAGCACGGCGTAATATGCAAATTATCATCGGTGGTATTTAAGGAGTACGGCAAAGTGACTGTAATCAGTCGTCGGCGTACGGACACGTGCGAAGACCCTGAAGAAGCTGCAATACCTGGACATGGAAGACGTGTACGATTTCAGCAGTTATCGGACTTTGAGAGAGGTCATCTAGTCGGACTCCGCGAGGCCGGGTGCTCGTATCGTCTTATTGCGGAGCGAATTGGACGGGGAGTATCGGTGGTGGTCCGATGGTGGCGTAGATGGTTCGAGGAACATTCCCACACGAGAAGACGTGGAACTGTGAGTCACAGACGGACTGATGAGCAGACAGATCGACGCATAGGAAGAGCGGCGTTGTCAAGCAGAACATCCACTGCGACGCAAATCCGAGCTGCCGTTGCACCTGAGGTGACTGTGCGAACAATCCGCAACCGTCTACTGGATGCAGGACTACGTGCACGTATGCCTCTGGCATATGTACCTCTGACTCCAGCCCACCGTCAGGAACGGCTGCAGTGGTGTCGCCAACGTCTGCACTGGAGAACGCAATGGCGATATGTCGTGTTCAGCGATGAAAGCAGATTCTGTTTGGGAGCCTCCGATGGCTGTATGCGTGTTCACAGATGCACAGGGGAGCGTCTCCACCCTTTTTGCATCCGCCAGCGACACACAGGGCCTACACCTGGTCTCCTGGTGTGGGGAGCGATCAGCTATCACTCCCGTACACAACTAGTATTTGTGCCGGGTACGTTAAACAGCACCTCCTACATCAACAACATCATTCAGCCCATTGTTGTGCCATTTGTAAGGTCGGTCCATCGTGATGTTTTCCAGCAAGATATCGCACGTCCACACACGACACGTGCACGCAACATGCACTTCAGGGTGTGAGACAACTTTCATGGCCTACACGTTCACCGGATTTGTTCCCCATTGAGCACGTGTGGGATTTTATGGGACAACGACTTATCCGGTCTCCACGGCCAGCCACGACCATCCCCGATTTACGCGTCCAGGTTGAGGATGCTTGGAACTCAATACCCCAAACTTACATCCAACATCTGTACGACAGACTCCATGCCAGAATTGCACAGTGTGACGCAGTTCATGGCGGTTCAACCTCGTACTAACCATGTTACATGGAAATGTTATTTTTCAGTTTACCAGCAAATACAGCTGTATTTTGCCATAATGTTTTGATCACGTTGTCCTCTGTATTCCGTTATTATGCTGTATAAATTTCGTTGGTATCAGACGTCTCCTTCTTGGTGTTCTTTTTTCACTCTCCGCCAGTGTATATGTGTATTCTGAAAAATGAATAATGTAGATAGAAGTAGGAAGAAGCGATAGACTTATAAGTTCAAAGGTTAAACAAAAAGCCAGTTTTGCATCAAGGATAGGTATGATAGATTAAGTTGAGAGCAAAGGCTACCGTCGATCGAAATGTATTTTATTATTGTGTGTATATATATATGCATTGTGTACAGGGACGGGTTTAAGCATTACAGCGCCCTGGGTCAAAAAACAAAAACAAAAAACAGACGCCCCTAAGTAAGCTTATTGTAAGAAATTTGAGGCCGATTAGAATTTATATTTAAATTACATATTACATATAGTTTTTTATCACGCAAAGAATCAGCATATTCTCAAGAACAACCCAACCCTGTAAAATTTTTAGCACATGTATTATTTAAAACTGGGCATTGAAATAAAAATTCATAAATGTCGTTTATTAACAAGTTTAATTCGCATAATTTTAAAACATTTCACAGTAAATTTTTATATTTACAAATGAAATTGTTTTTAATACACTTCTGAAACAGTTGCCTGCAAAATTTTGGATTTAAATTTACAACGTATGCAATATTAGTTTTTGAATTTTTAAAAAATATAATGATAGTGCTGCTACCAATGTTTATTGTATATCGATTAAGTGACTGAGAGACAGAATAAATAAATGAACATAACTTATATACAGTAAAATTATTCACCACTAAAAGATTTTTTTCTCTATTTCTTTGTGGAAAAATCCTCTACTATATCATCAAATGTTAATGTTTCTACAATGTTCGAATTTAGTGACAAAGTTGCCAATGCACTCGTTCTTTCTTGAGAACTAGATGTCCTCAAATAATTGTGGATGATTTTCAAAAGAGAAAAACTTCTTTCTCCAGAGGCATTAGTGATGGGTATGCATAGGTAAATCCTTAGGACAACATCAATATTCGGAAAAGTTGAATCAATTCTCTTTTCCCTAATCAGTTTCAACATATCCTCAACAGGAACACTAACACTTGAATCTGTCACTGGTTGTCTATCTAAATCATTCCAAAATTTCTGGAAATGAAGACATTCTTGTTCAAATTCTGGGCCTAAATACTGAGAGTAAACTGTCAGTAGGTTTTTTACCTTTTGAGATACTGTTGTCTCATCAACATCTGATAATTGAGTCAGAAACCCAAACATGCTCTCCACATCGGAATACGCATCTCGTCGACGTTTAAACTTCTGCACCAAGTTATCAATGATCGTATGGAAAAAGCATATTCGCATACGTTCATTTCCAGTGAAAACAGTTTTTTTTATTGCCATTCATCTCTTGAAATTGTAGTTATCTCAGACGGGCTCTAGTAACATTTTATCTTGTATTCGTCCCACTGAGACAAAAGTTTTCCATCTTCCTCGTACTTATAAAATTTATTCCGGAAATCACTTAAACGTTTAATAAGTGATTCATACAGTTCTACAGTAACTGAAAGGTCAATATTCACTTTCTGCAGTGTTTTATTGCAACTATCAATTCTTTGTAAAATATCACTCCAAAGCTCTAAGAGAATGCCCATTTCTAACAAATTCATCTTACTTAATAATCCATCTGCTTCTACTCTTGCTTCTAATTTTTCACCAGTGTTTTCTGTGGTCTTGAAGTGCATCTCTAATGCAGGAATAACTAGAGCGTAAGGCCTTGCATGCATCAACCCTTGTTGACCTTTGGGTTTCACATAACGTTTTGGGTACAAGAAGTGGTGATTGCGATCCAGATTCGCTGTGGAACTTAGAACTATCTTGAAGACTTGTCTTCAAGATTTACCACCTATGTGATGAAGATGACCAAAAGTTGTATATTTCCTGTACGAACATGAAAAAAGATGTAGTTTCAAGGCAGCATCCGGCTGCGGATTTTCCAACCAAATTAAGTGAGTGTGCTGCGCATGGAATATAGTAGGCTAAACTATTATGACTTTTTAATCGAGCTTGGAGACCTGATTATTTACCAGACATATTTCTCGCATTATCATTACTTTGGCCTCTGCAGTTTTTAACATCTATTTTTAAATCTTATAACAGCTTCAATAAAGCCTTCTCCATGTCTTCTGCTTTATGACCAGGGCAAGAAACAAATAAATCGTTCCACTGGTTGTCCATTTTTCAGAACATAACGAAATTCGTCCCACTGAGACAAAAGGAGTGGAGTTTATAATAATAGGATAATATTTGCTCAACTTCAACTATTTAACTATTGCGTCAGTGACTGATAAGGCCATTAATGAAATGAATTCTTCACATACATCCTTTGAAAGGTTTGAAACATTTCCACTTCTCTTATTTCCAAAATTTTTCAAATGTTGCTCAAGAAAAGGGTCAAGTTTTCCTATCAACTCAAGGATACCTAGATAATTGCCATTATTATTATTCCCTAACTTGTTGTTCTCTCAATTTCCACGAAATGCTAATCCACGAGAAGACAGAAATTTAATGACTTCGATAATCCGTAAAAGTGCTGCTTTTCAACAATTTTCTCATTCATCAGTTGCTTAATTACAGCAGAATCAATTTTTCCATTATTCTTTGCACATGTTATGAAACACTTTACAGAATCTACATGCTCAAATGAAGCACTATGTGCTCGTATAAGGTTTTCATGCTGAAAGACAATAAAAATAAAAAGTGAACTCCGTTTATTAGGCGTAGAAAATAAGGGAAACAAAAGATGCTAGCTTTCACTACCTCCGGGTAGCTTCATCAGGCATTTAGTAGTTAAAGATCGCAGAAGCAACTGGAACAAATGTATTTTTTAAGTACAGAGCAAAGCGAGCTTTCGAACTCTCATCTAACAAAGCCAAATGCGAGGAGGAGATCCATAGCATTAGAAACCTAGCGGCTGCAGCGGGATACGACATGATCGCAATCGACCAAATAGTCAGAAAGGCTGCAAAAACTGGTCTCCCACAGGCTCGTGCCAACTCCACGGCACAGCCAGCCCGGTTTGTGGGTTCGGTTCCCTACGTTCCTAGGCTAACGTACTTCCTGAAGAATGCTCTCCGAAGGCTAGGCTATGATATCGGCGTGACGGCTCCTAGACCTTTGTCAAATATCCTCTCAGCAGACCAACGCGCATCACCTTCTACGCTCACTGAAGCCGGAGTCTATGCTATTCCTTTGGATTATCCTGACGCATCCGTTAAGTCCTACATCGGGATGACAAAAAGATCCTTCCAGATCCGTTTTTCTGAACACCAAAGGGACGTTAAGGCCGGAAAGCTTACGACGGCACTAGCCCGTGATGTTGCATCTAAAAGGGCAGTTCCCAGATGGGGAGATTTTAAGAAACTAGCACCGTACGTCAGCGCAAGAGCTACTGCGCTTCGCGAAACCATCGAGATCATCACGCGACGGAATGTGTGTAACAAAGATGTAACCACGAGCCTTCCTTTCACATGGCACCGGCTCCTAGAAGTTACACGTGACCACCCGGCCCTGGGATCAAACAACCCGTGACATCGTGCAAGTGTTTTACTTATTTTGAATTTATATTCTCAGAAATACATTTGTTCCAGTTGCTTCTGCGATCTTTAACTACTAAATGCTTGATGAAGCTACCCGGAGGTAGTGAAAGCTAGCATCTTTTGTTTCCCTTATTTTCTACGCCTAATAAACGGAGTTCACTTTTTATTTTTATTGTCTTTCACATTAATTGGGCGTACAGAAACCCGTTTCTTCATCGATCGTATATATATTTGTTTTCATGCTTCCAATCATTGAAACCTATACTTGAGAAATAACTCTCTCGCATTGCAAACAGTTTACATGGTAAACAAAAACTACGTCCAGTTGACTCAGAATACAATAGCCATTCTCTTCTTTTAATTTCACCATTTTGAAGCCGGTTATAAAATAATCCTTTTGAGGCAGATCTAAATCGATCACTATAAGATCTTTTTGAAACTGTAAAATCTATGTTGTTTAAATTTTGATTCGGAGGATTTTTTGTAATATGTATAATCAACAAATGAATCATCTACTTTCCATTTAGCAGGATCTAATATCATGTGATGTAACAAAAGTTTATTTCCTTCAACATCTTGATAATTTCCTCCAAAAGTATGTTAGACTTACCTTCCTCATCCTCACCATCGGAAGACACAAATTTGATCTTCGTCCCGAGCTATTAGTTCTTGTTCAGTTGGCTCCTTCACTTCTGCACCGGTAGATCTTGCAACCAAACACTGCATTTTCTTTTCACTTACTGTGTCATCTTCCGTCGGTTTAAAAAAGTTTTTTAGTTTTGCTATTTTTTTTAACAGTTGCCCTTCTTTTTCAATCTTCTTAAGCTTTCTTTTTCTATTTTCGCATCCGGAAAGCTTCGTAGTCGACATTTTCGCTGACGGTGATTAATAGTAATGATTTCCCCCAAAAGAACACAGCGGGAATGAAAACACACATGTAAACTGACGGTAGGGCGGAGGGGGAATGAATCCCAAAGCAGACAGCTGATGTCATAAGCTGAATTGGAATGCATTCTCTTCTAACCAGTACTCTGTCCTCTCTTGTCACCCACAATACCTTGGAGCCTTGACCTTGAATTCATGGAGTTCGATGTCGATCTTTCAACCTACATCCCAAGGCTGTCTTCACGCTCAGATTTTATAATGCCTTGTAAAAACTATGCGTCAGTGCACCACCCCTATCCTCCCACTATTGTTCCCCGTTGTCTGCGAGCTCTGTGAAAGAAATACTCCCCCTCTCCGCCCTCTTCTGAGTTTTGACCTCTCCAGGAAGCAGGAAGAAATAACTTCCTCGGGGGCTCCTGAGTCTTACTGAACTCACTTTCAGAATGAATTAATATTTTTAATAATTAAACACATCGAATGTACTAACACCATTTAATATTTTCTTAAGTAATGAAGGGTATTATACTACTCAGTTTATAATTTGTAGAAATGAAAAATCCCATTTTATTCTTTTTTTTGGAGGGGGCGGGGGGGGTTGAAACGTCTTGCGTCACATGTATACTCAATATTTTGGCGCCCCTTTATGTGCAGCGCCCTGGGTCATGGCCCAGGTTGGCCCAATGGTAAACCCGCCCCTGATTGTGTGTATTATTAGTGCATAACCATGACGCAGCTTTTGGATTGGAAATAATTAGATGATTACCAGAGTCTAGTAACAGAGGGAAAAGGTGCCGCAGTGGTCTAAGCGATGGCCTCTGATCATTCGTCCGAACGGGGTCCGTGTTCGAATCCCGGTGAGGCATGGATGTTGTATTTGTCTTACGGCACTGGCTCTCTCCCTTCCCTGGAACCAGTGACCCTAAATTAGGGACGGGCGACTGCTTATAGCCCATTGAGTTGCTCACGGTGGTCGTTAAACCTCCAATCAAAAAAACAAAAAAAAAACAGAGGGAAAACAGGAGGAAGATATTAATAATGGCGAAAATGAACTAAATTCTGGTAAAGAGGTAGCTATTAACTTAGATAAAGAAAAGTTTAATACTGATAGAATGAAATGGGAATACAGATTAAGAGTATTAGAACTGGAAGATAGAAAAGCAGAAGGGGAAATGGAACAAAGAAAGCTAAAAGTGGAGAGTAGAAAGCTAGACTTGTATGCCGTCTTGCATGAGTTGCCTGCAGTATTTGTTAATTGGCAATATTTGTTTGTATTGAGTTAGTTTATCGTTTTTATCTTATCTGCGGAAGTTACAGAAACACAGGTTCAAATAAAGGAGGTTAGAATAAGATATCTGGAGATGCTCTTGGTAATGAAGCAATACCCAAGGAGGTTAGAAGAAGAGGAGGTGAAAGGACCCGTTTTGAGTGAAGCCGAAACAGATCAGCTGCTTCGATCCTCTCTCTGAGGTGGAGCTAGTCTGCGGGAGTTTGCAAACGTGACGTCACTTCCTGTGCATGAAGCAGTTACGCTTAGCGCATGCAAACCATGCAAAACAAGGATGCAAACCTGGAATATTTCGGACTTCGTATTTCTCAACATTAGAGTTTTGGTAATATTTTAAACACGGCTACTTGCACAAACGCAGTATGCAAGTAACCATACGCAGTATGCACTTCCGCTCAAAAATCATTATTTTGTTCATTTTTTTAAAGAAATACCAACACATATTTTCCTATTTTTTCTGGAATTTCATAATTATGGGAATGAATGTTTCAGCCTCAATTTTTTCATGACTGTATGGGTAGCGTAAGGGTCCGAAAAATCCGTTCAAAATCGCGATTTTCCCATAGAGATATACAAGAGATTCTCGGTTTGGGCGCATTGGCGTAGTCAGCTGATCGGCTGATAAAAGGTGGCGTCACGCCAGCAGCCCACGAAGTTTGGCTGTTACCAACTCCTCCTTCTTCTAACCTCTTTGCGTGAAGCCTATAACCACGAACGACGGCTGTCAAAGTGTGGGAAAGGCATGGTTTTTAAGGCTATTGCAATGCACTTTTTTTTGGCCGAATAGCCTTCTTTCGTCGCAAATGTTTCCAATTTCGCATCGTAACTTGTTGCCAATTGTGAGAAAATGCTGAATTTATAAAATTCCTAATTATTTTGAGGCTCCTTCCCATTTTTATTTTAAATTGAAATACACGAACATTGGCGCGAATTCTGAACAAAACATAACGTTAAAACTGTAAACTTCACCCGTGTAAGAAGTATAATTCTTTCCGGTTTGATATTAACACGGTTTGTGCAACCCAAAACTTCGCAATTTCAAAATACAAACAGATGAAATTACACAGGTGTAATGGTTGACTCCATCTAATATGAGCTCCATGGGAGTATCTTGGAAAGCAAAGCCATGTCAAACCGTGAACCGTAATTTAAGTGTAAACATGCTTTCTCGGCGTGTTTCTGACAGATGTGAAATTGGATTTTGAGGAGTATTTGATATTTAGTGTTCTTATTGTCACCTTTTTGTTAATTTTCAGTAGTGTTTTATTACATACTTGTTGCATCGTGCATCAGCTGAATTTTGCAGTATGGATTCTAGCGTTGCTGAGGAAGATATTCAGCAAATCTCTTTAAAACCTAAACTTATATGCAGTCATGTAACTGCGGTAAAATTCATATTAGACTTCATAGCTGTTGGTAAGTGTAAATTTTTTTCCAAATGCTAATGTCGCAAAATTAATTTCTCAGATTTACCAATATCGGTTGCCAGTGGAACATATTTTACTGGTAAATTTGTACAGAATCTATGTCCTCTCAGCTTCTGTAGAATCCCACTAGCTTTTCTTTCCTTTTTTTAAAATTTATGCAGCATAACGTCTCTGTACTTTTTTTCTGCATCTGCATGCTTGTGTAGTAACGCCGTACTAACCAATGAAAAGAAGGGTGCGATCTGTCCAGCATCAGTCCTGCTCTTGCCAGGAATAAGAAATATCGAAAAAAATTGTTTACACACAATTCAAATTTCTACTCAATATGTATACCTAGTAAGTATTCAGCAACATTTCTCATCAGTGAACCCAGCTACCAAACTGATGTCACAAATCAAAAATAATAGACATCAGGTGAAAATACTGCAAATACGTGGCGACAGTTAATAAATAAATAAATACATCGCTCTTTCCACGTTCCAGAAACACACAGCATCCGAAAAAATTGTTTTTCAGCCAACCACTGTGGAATTGAACCAACAGAACCCTCGATATCGCGCCGGGTGCGTTACATTTATGCCACAGTGGCCAACAATCCAAGGTGCTATGTGTATTTAAGTCAGCTTCTGACATCATAAATCCATAAGATGGGCTCAGCTACTGAGACGTCTCCATCTGGTGGGCATAAACGGCACTAGCTATATATATTATAGCAGTTAAATCCAACGGGCGAGATCCAGGTGAAAATACTGCAAATACGTGGCGACAGTTAATAAATAAATAAATACATCGCTTTTTCCACGTTCCAGAAACACACAGCATCCAAAAAAATTGTTTTTCAGCCAACCGCTGTGGAATTGAACCAACAGAACTCTCGATATCGCGCCGAGTGTGTTACATTTACGCCACGGTGGCCAACAATCCACGGTGCTATGTGTATTTAAGTCAGCTTCTGACATCATAAATCCGTAAGATGGGCTCAGCTACTGACTTAAATACACATAGCACCGTGGATTGTTGGCCACCATGGCGTAAATGTAACGCACTCGGCGCGATATCGAGAGTTCTGTTGGTTCAATTCCACAGCGGTTGGCTGAAAAACAATTTTTTCGGATGCTGTGTGTTTCTGGAACGTGGAAAGAGCGATGTATTTATTTATTTATTATTTAATAATAGACATCAGTCTAACCTTAATTGAAAAATCATTCAAAATTTGGATAATTTTGCCTTCCATGTGTTACAAAAGTGACTTTATTTTCGTGAAAACGAGAAATGGGAATTCAAAAATAGGGTTAATAAAAAGTGGAGACTGGGGGTTATACAGAACCTTTTTGAAGAAGCCCTTAATATGACATTAAATACCTCTATCACAATACCAAATATCTTGGCTAGTCTTCAGTTATCAGTGCATCAAGTAATTTCGTGCAAACTTTTGTTTCGATTAGAACTTTAATAAGAATTCTGTAAAGAATAATACAATTTGTCTTTTAGAAATTAAATGTTGGGTAATAAATAACTTAGCCTATTATTATTTTCCAGTTTCCTTGTCCTAGTAACCAAACTACTTGATGTGCTGATAATCAGATTAGCAGATTATGGTATACCCTTTGTTAGAATCTTTTATGGTATACCTGTTGCAAACAAAATCTGGTAACCAAGAAATTCCAGCCATTACTGTGAAATATTGGATGGATATATCTGTTCCTTCAGTGCTTGCATGAGGGTCATTGCATAAAATATTGCATGATTTCAATTAAATTGGTTACTGACACATTTTAGAAAATTTTTATATTTTTACCATGGAATAGCAGTTATATGTAGATTTCAGAAAAGCATTTATAAATTTTTTATAGGCTGCGATGTTGAAGAAAAAAATCAAAATGGTCGCCTCCGACAAACAAAATTAACTTCTGCAGTCGTGTTTGTTTTTTTATGATATAGTTCCCAAACTATTAAAGATAACAGTTTCAAATAAAATACAGTAACTTAAGCATAGTCTGAGCTATAAAACAAAATATGAACATTGTATTTAATATTTTATTCAGTACCAGGAAATTTTATTTGACATGCGTTTTCAGTGCAAAATTGAATATTTTACTAACTAAGATTTTTTTAACTTATGAAGGAATTACATACACAAAATGAAACTCTACAATTAAATATATTGCATGTAGTTAGACAATTTATAAATGTTAAACTCAATATTGACACCTTCCTTAGTAAAAATTGTTTAAAAACTACATTTTGAAAATTTTGGTCATATTTGGCAAGCTGTATCTAAAACGGAAATGTACGAAAAAATCTGAAAATTTTATAGAATGTACTTCTAGCAAAGGTGTTGGCATTGTGTAAAAACTTTTTCTCATATTGTGTTTTTGATCTGTATAGCTGCTGTAAAATATTGAAGATCATAAAAAAATGGCAAATTATGGAATATCAATTTTGCACATCATAATAACTTATTTTGGGTATTTATACTATTATTTGTATCCTATTAAATTTTAGGGCATTTTCATGTGAAACAATATTATTTATGGGCATTATTTATGCATTTCAGTTACCTGCATCTATTCCCCACTTCCGCAGAAAGTGGAGCATGGAATTTTGTTATTCTGTGAGTAAATAATTGTGGGCTGATTTCGAAAGAAATATTCCACCAATTTTAACAGTTTTCAATAAGATTGATCATCAGGTATAGCTTAGAAACAGCCTAAACTTTAATCGAAAGTGAAGTAATATTACACGAGTTATCTTGTTCAATGAAAAATTCCTTGGGGTCCGGTTTCTAATTAAATTTCAGTCCGATTTTAATAATTTTCAATTGGGTAGATCCCCAGGCATTGCTTAACATCATACTAAAATTTCATCGAAATTAAAACATTTTTGCATGAGTTATCTTGAAGACGGACAGAGCCAGAGCATAAATGCTTCTTTCACCTATGCAGATGTGCCAACTCTCCGGATTTAGGCAGGGGATTCCAGATTTTCAGCCCAACCTCCAGCCCTCCAGGTGAATTTCAATTTCTCCGGATTTTCGCCGATAATTAGCTGTTTCGATGGTCGAAATTCCATCAACCATTGCCTTAGATCAACGCAGAAGAAAAAGATTTTGAACAGTGTGAAATGTTTTTCTTTCTTCATCGATGCAAGACGGCATTACAGTCATTGGTTTTGTATTTTTTACTCTTCTCGTATCTGCAAAAGAAAGCCACCCCCGATGATGCAGTGGTCTAAGTGCTGGCTTCCGACAAATCGTCCGAGATGAGTCTGGGTTCGAATCCCGGTGAGGCATGGATGTTATATTTGTCTTACGTTACTGGCTCTCTCCCTTCCCTGGAACCAGTGGCCCTAGATTAGAGACTGCTTATAGCCCACTGAGTTGCTCATGGTGGTCATTAAACCTCCAACCAAAAAAAGAAAGCTTGATACTTCCACATCTGTTTTGTCAGATACCACTGTCTTCGTTGATTCCATTTCATGGTAATGATGCGCAAATGAAAAGAATAAAGTAAAATCTTACAGTTTTTGTGTAATCAGTGATTATTTAGAGCACAATACTACATCATTTTACTATTTCCAAAAAGAACTTGTTTTAGAATTACAAATTTTTTTTTATCATATTACAAAAATATATTACTTTTCAGATGGGTGTGCCGGACAATAGAAAAATTGCAAAAACTTTTTGAATTTATGCTCTCATGAAGAAGATTTTGGAATGCCTGCTGAGTGGCACTTTTTGCTACCGCACATAGAAAAGGGCCATGTGACGGCATTGGAGCAGTGGCGGCTCGTGATGAGCTGAGACGGGGGAAGGGGGGGGGCTGCATCTCAGTTTTGTAGATATCCCTTCGAATAAGCTAAGTTACTGAGCTTGTGCTGATGCTGTCTGTTTAATAATAATAATATATATATATATATATATATATTGATCAAAAGTGCTTTTTTATTTACAAGAAATTAATCTTTAGATTTTATATTTAGCGATTGATAGGGAAAATGTAGAGGTACTGATACCTAAATTAGGCAACAGATATTAAGCGATGGCCACATTGCCACATTTATGAAGAAAATAATCGAACTATAAAACTTGGTCAGATGCATTATTTCTTAAAAAGAAACTGATTAATCAGTGCACCCTTCCAGTTCTTACGTATGGAGCACAGGCATGGACCTCAACTAAAATAGACATACAGAGATGTTGCAGACAACTGAAAGAAGCATGTACAGATGCATGTTTGATGTCAACAGGAAAGATACAAATAGAAACTCGTGGATCGGGAAAATGACAAGAGTGGAAAACTTTATGATCAGAATTCCTGAAATTGCAATGAGATGGACATATTGCTAAGAAGAAAGAGCCACTGACGGAGAGTTGAAATATTGAACTGGATAGCAAGGGAAAAACAATACCCAGAAGATGACAAGAGGGAGATGTGTGCATGAAATTCGAAAGCATGAAAGAAACTTGCTCAAGGCAGACTTGTGGAAGACGAAACTTGGAGACTCTCATCCAGCAGTGGATTAATAGTGGTTGAAAATTTTATATACATGCATATCATCATCATCATCATCATTGTCAACCATTATCAATCCACTGCTGGACGAAAGTCTCCCCAAGTTTTCTCCACAATGGTCTGTCTTGTGCCAGTCTCCTCCATGTCACTCCCGCATACTTTCGAATTTCATCCACCTATCTCACATGTGGTCTTCTACTGGGCCTTTTCCTGTCCCTTGGAATCTAATCCAAAATGTTGGCTGTCCATCGATGGTCTGTCCTTCTGGCAGTATATCCAGCCCATTACCATTTTAGGGATTTAACTCTGATCATGATGTCTTCCACTCTTGTCATTTTTTGGATCCACGAGTTCCTCTTCTTATCTTTCCTGGTTACACCAAGCATGCACCTCTCCATGCTACTTTGAGTTGTCTGCAGCCTTTGTAGGTCTCATTTAGTTAAGGTCCACG
Organism: Macrothele yani; assembly: GCA_039090855.1. Lineage (NCBI taxonomy): Eukaryota > Metazoa > Arthropoda > Arachnida > Araneae > Macrothelidae > Macrothele > Macrothele yani. The sequence continues at coordinate 128,995,671 of CM077011.1, read as the reverse complement.
TCTCTGCACCATACGTAAGCACTGGAAGGATGCATTGATCAAACACTTTTCTTTTAAGACATAATGGCATATTGCTTTTGAAAATTATGCTGTTTTTTCCAAAAGCTCTCCAGGCAAGTTTTGTACGCCGATTAATTTCTTCATCAATGTGACCCTCACTTGATATCTGCTGTCCAAGATAAACGTACGTATCTGTTATCTCCAGCTTTTCTCCATCAATCGATAAATCTTCATTTCTTGTAAAAACATTGAACATCACTTTTGTCTTCTGAAAGTTCATTTTTAATCCCACTTCTTTACTCTTGTTAGCAAGTTCCTGGATCATACTCTGCAGCTCTGATGGGGTAGTTGCAAAAATGACTATGTCATCAGCAAAATGAAGGTGAGGTAGATAATCTCCATTAATCTTTATCCCTTTGTTTTCCTAGTTCAGTGATTGAAAGACATTTTCCAATGTGGCATTAAAGAGTTTGGGAGATATAGTGTCACCTTGTCTCACTCCCTTTCCAATTTTTATGGGTGCTGTATTCTCAAATAGCCGAATCTTTGCACTTGCATTTTCATAGATGTTATTAATAATATTAATGTATGCGTCTTCAGTACTGCAGGATTTCAAAGCCATTGTAACTGCTGATGGTTTCACCGAATCAATGGCCTTTTCATAATCGATAAAAGCCATGCATAATGGAAGTTCATATTCCCTCACTCTTTCAATTAGTTCTCTCAGTACATGGATATGATCTATAGTGCTGTAGCCACTCATGAATCCAGCTTGTTCTCTCGGTTGAGCCATGTCCAGTGTCACCTTCAAGCGGTGTGAAAGAACTTAACTGAAGATTTTATAAACCACTGATAGGCGGCTGATAGGTCTGTAGTTCCTGAGATCCTCAATGTCACCTTTTTTATGTAACAGGATCACTGATGTAGCATTGTTCCAATTTTCAGGAATCTTCCCTTCATTAAGGCATCGAGTGAAAACTTAGGCTAGTACTGTTTCAATTTCTCCACTTGCTTCTTGTATGATGTCTATGGTAATTCCATCTTCTCCTGGAGCTTTCCCCCATTTCGTGTTCTTGATTGCATGTGCAACTTCTGCTGGGAGGACTGGAAGAACTCTGGTACTGGTACCTTTCGTAATGTCTGGAGTACATGTATCATCCCTTTCATATAGTTTTGAGTAGAAATCTTTCACTCTTGTAAAATTTCTTCTCTATTTCTTGTTACAGAACCATCTTCTTTTCTTAGAGCCATAATCTGTTTTCTTCCCTTACTCAGATGTCCCTTTGCTCTCTTTAGGCTTTGGTTGTTTTCAATTGCTTTCTTCACTTGTTCACAGTTGAATTTCCTTACATCTTCAGTGATACTTTTTTGTACCATCTTGCACAGCTCTATATATTCCACTTTGGAAGTCACATCTCCTTTAGTTGTCCTCATTCTTCTTTTCTGCATCAGAATTTTTTTTTTTCTGATAATTTGTTTGTATGCAACTTGTTCTTAGTACCAGCTATTCTTGTTGCTGTTTCCATAAGAGCCTTGGTCAGTTTTCTGTTAACTTCAGAGATGTCCACTTCTTCCGATGTTAGACCTTCTAGAGAAGAGAATCTGTTCCTCAGTTCCAATTTGAAAGTATTATGATGTTTTTTAAGGTTGGTCATGTCAATACACTTTGTTTGTCTTATGAGTTTCCCACGCTCGAGTTTAGTTTTGAGGTGCATCTTACATCGTACCATCCTATGGTCACTACCTGTGTTGAAATTGTTTAGCACACTGCAGTCTTCCATGACAAATTTCTTGTTACACATAATAAAATCAATTTCACTTGTCTCTTGTTATACATATCCATTTCCTTCGCGACTTTTCTTGAAAATTCATTTCCTTTGCGTTTATCCATTTCCTTTGCGGCTTTTTCTTGAAATAGGAGTTCATGATGAAAAACCCTTCTGCTTCTGCAAACTCTACGAGAGTATTTCCCTGCTGGTTTCTGTTGCCGTGACCGAATTTACCTACTGAAGTTTCATTTTGTTGCCATTGCCCTATTTTTGCATTGAAATCTCCCATAATTATCTTTAAGTGCTGCTTGCCTTTATTACTTAGATGACAAATTTCCTCATAAAATTGTTCAATTTCTTCTTCAGGATGACTTGTGGTGGGTGTATAAGTTTGAATAATCTGAGCCTGGTATCTTCTGGAGAGTTGGATAACAAGTCATGCAGCTCTGTCAGAGGAACTTTCAACTTCTACAACTTTATCCTTCAGTTTCTTGTTTATTATAAATCCAACACCACTAGTTCTGCCAGTATCTGTCCCACGATAGTAGAAGAGATGTCCACTTTTCAGTTCAATGAGATCTTCTCCTTTTCTCCTTACCTCACTTAGCCCGACGATGTCCCACTTGATCCTCTGTAGTTCCTCTTCCAATTCAAGAAGCCTTGAATCAGAAGATAGGGAGCGTCCGTTATACGTCGCCAAGGTCAGCATCAGATGGCAGCCTAGTCCGGTCCTCCGGGGATTCTTAGCACCCTCTGCCTTCATGTCGCACTGGCCGCTGCCTTGGCCAGGTACATTCCAGCTGCCGGAGACTGAGGGCCAAGATTTAAGTTGTGGAGTCATTTAGGAGGGGTTTGGCCATAACTCACCACGCTGGCCAAGCGGGTTGGTGAGTGTGGGATAGCATTTCCTCTAATCCCAATGGTATAGTTATACCGCTATTGGCGGTCATCAGAGCCTCTTTAGTGGGAACAGGATGCGCCACGAGAAGGCGGGGTTGACATTTGTCAAGGAGAGGCTGTATTGTGTTGCACATCACCTGACCTTATATCCCCTCCTAGAAATATAAAATTTTCAGATTTTTTCATCCACTCCCTTTTTAGCTACAGCTTGCCAAATATGGCCAAAATGTGCAAAATGTAGTTTTTAAACGCTTTTTTTTAATAAGAAGGAGAGTGATAATATTGAGTTTTTACATTTTTAAATTGTCTAACTACATGTGCTTTATTTAATTGTAGAGTTTCATTTTGTGTATGTAATTCCTTTATAAGTTAAAAAATCTTAAAGTTAGTAAAATATTCAATTTTGTGCTAAAAACGCATGTCAAATTTTATGGTACTGAATAAAATATTAAATGCAATGTTAATACTTCATTTTATAGCTCAGACTATGCTTAACTTACCGTATTTTATTTGAAACTGTTATCTTTAATAGTTTGGGAGATATTATAAAAAGCAAACATGACTGCAGGACTCAATTTTGCTTGTTGGAGGTGGCCATTTTGATTTTTTTCTTCAACATGGTAGCCTATAAAAAATTTATAAATGCGTTTCTGAAATCTACATATAACAGCTATTCCATGGTAAAAAGGTAAAATTTTTCTAAAATGTATCAGCAACCACATGTGACCCATGAAGTAAAGAAAACTAGATCAGGAAAAGGCACTACTCTGAGAAAAAGGACAATGAATTCATTTTCAGTATATGCTGAGTGATCACTGAATTATGACCACCTATCTAATACAGTAAAAGTTCAATATTGTGAGTATGGCTTATAGTAAGAATCTCACTGTTATGAAAAATTTTAAATGCACCGTCAATTTGTTAATGTTAAAGATAGGAAAGATCTTGGTGTATTACGAGTTGTAAATCTAAGGATCTCCTGCTCTAACAAGAGGCTTTCAGAGTCAATCTTTCTTCTTTAAAAGATTTTCAACATATTCTTTCCCTAAAATTCCAGGAAGTGGTAGGGAGATAAACATGTACAGCTTCACACAGACAAGTCACCTTCTTGGTTCTTTGAAAATTGCCTCCCCCCCACTTTCATCCACTCATCTCTACAAAGGTTGGAAGTCAAAACATTTTGTACGCGTCTATGTCTTGTGTTTCCTTTCTCTAAATGGAGGATAAAAGAAACAGTTTGACATTGGAAACAAAGTTAGAAGTTTTGTATGAATGTAAGAAAAAGTTTGAAGTTGAAAGGTGAAATCACAATAAAATTTGGTCTTGCATCATCAACTCTTAGTAATAAATGAAGTCATGGCTTTCCTAGATGATCAAATGATAGTTACATAAGGCAGATTATGGGAACTACTTAGGAATACAGGATGTTAATTCTAGTGTCAAATTTTCGGGTAGTAACCCTACCCTTCATCAGGACTAACACTCTGATTGCATCATTTACCAGAATGGTCCGATATTTTTTGTTAGTCCTGATGAAGGGTAGAGTTACTACCCGAAAATTTGACGCTAGAATTAACATCCTGTATTCCTAAGTAATTCCCATAATCTGTCTGTGTAAGTATCATAAACTCTGTTTACAATTTTAAAGAACAAAGAGATGATCAAGGAAGAGGCTTTACAGAAAAACACACCGGCAAAATCCATGGTGAACGTAAGGGATTGGAGGAAACATTGTTTACATGGTTATGCCATAATTGAGCCAAAAAATATTCCTGTTAGTGGACCGATGATAAAAGCTAAAGCTTATGAATTAAGCGTTGAAATAAAGATTGAGAATTTTGTTGTTCGGATGACTGGCTAAACCGATTTAAAACTAGAAAAGAGATTTCTCTGCAAAAAAATATTTGGAGAATCAGCTTCTGTTAGCACACAAGCGGTTCAGGACTGATCTTCTATTCTTTCAGAAATTCTAGCTCGATACATCTCAAAAGACATTTACAATGCAAATGAAGCTGTGTTGTTTTATAACTTGTTGCCTGACAAGACTAGTGGTAAAAGTAATCCGTGTAAAGGAGAATAATGCAGTAAAGAATGTCAAACTTTTCTGTGTTGCACCAATATAGATGGTAATTTCATTTCATTTTATTTATTGCATTTTAGTTGTTACAGACATGATATTAAACAATCATAAATATATAGCACACATTATATTTTTGTAACAACAGGGAATGAGGAGGGAAAAGGCCTGATAGGCCTGACGTGCCCTCCTCTCCCAAAGCATCATAATTTTCATGAAAAAAAAAAAAAAAAAAAAAAAAACATAAACAAGTCAAGTCCACACAATATCAAACATAGCTAGGGCGGTACTATAAATTAATAAAGGTGATAATACATTATGAACTTTTGGTCAGTAAGAAATACCTGATTTTTCGTTTAAATATATTAATATTATTAAGTGATACAATATCAGTGGGAAATGTATTCCATAATGCCGGACCAGTATAATTAATAAATGATCTAAATCATTCTATTAGTGGAAACATGGGGATTAGTGTTGTTTTTTGTCTCGTGGAGTAATCATGACCACGAGTACTTATTGAAATTAAATCTTGGTAGTAACCATTTTTTATTCTCAAAAACATCAGTTTACCTATACTATAGATATGCAATTGTTGAATAGTTAGTATATTAAAATCATTTGGACCGAGTCTAGCCTGAAAGACTGTATTTGAAAATTGAGTATATTGTAATTTAATTTGTAATAGTCTCACGAATCTATTTTGTAACGACTGAAGTTTTTTCATATTATATAAGGTAGTCAATCCCCATACAGATATACAGTAGATCAGATGAGACTGAATTAAAGTATAGTATAATAAAATCATTAGTTTTGGTGTTAAATTGGCCACTGCACTACTAATAACCCCTATATTTCTTGAGATCTTATTAGATAAGTAGTCAACATGTCAATTCGATTTTAAATCATGCTGAATAATGATACCAAGATAATTATGATTTTGAACCACTTCTACAGATGATCCGAGTAAATTAATATTCTGAATTAAGGAAATAGGGGTTGACGTACTTGAAAAAATCATTACTTTTGTTTTGTTAATATTAATAGCCAGATAATTTTTAGTTAACCAATTAGTGATAGATACAAAACGGCCTTGTAGTTGTCGCACCAGTGTCTCAACATCATTTCCATGTATTAATATGGTTGCATCTGCATATAAAATAATATCTGAATTGCGTAGACAAATACAGAAGTCATTAATATAAATATTAAATAATAATGGAGCAAGTACCGAGCCCTGAGGGACTCCTGAAATGACTGATTATAAGTTAGATTTGGTATGTTCAATATCTGTATATTGCTGGCGACCAGTGAGATAGTTTCTGAAGAGATTATGTAATGTACCCCGAATACCAATTGCATACAATTTTGATAATAATAAGTTGTGATTTAAAGTATCAAATGCTATTGATAAATCAATGAAAAGTCCCAATGTAAATTTATTATTAATAGAATTAGATTGAATTTTATCTTTTAAATGTAAAAGAGCGATTTCTGTTGAGGAATTTGGTAAAAAGCCAAATTGATTTTCGCGAAAAATTATATATTTTTTAATATAAGCAAATAATCTAACAAATAGTAATTTTTCAAAATTTTTAGCAAATATGGATAATTTAGCTGTAGGTCGATAGTTATTAATACTGTCAAAGAACCCTTTTTAAAGACAGGAGTAATTTTTGCAACTTTTAACGAATCTGGGAAAATACCTGTAGCTAGAATGGAATTAAAAATGTATAATAGGGGAGTAACAATGAAAAAAGTTATAGTTTTTAAAATTTTGGGAAGAATATCATCTGGACCAGGTCCAGTATTTATGTTAATATTTTGCAGTTGGTAGATTAATTCGGTTCTAGTAATTTCCAAAGTATGCATTGAATTTAAGGTACATGAGTTGGAGTAATGAGGTAATTGTTGATCGTTCAGCTTAGGAAGTTGTTGTATTATATGTTGTGGTGATACAATGAAATGATCATTAAATTGATTAGCAATTTCAGTTTGATCGGTGATATTGATGTTACCCCGAGTGAGGTGAACCGAAGTCTTTGGTACATTCCTACGACCTAATAATATGTTTAAGTGCTTCCAGGTTACTTTTGGATTATTTTTAGAAAAAATATGAAAATAATAATCTCTTTTTAATTTTCTAATGTAGGAGTTAAGATTATTTCTAAATTTTTTAAAAATATTATAATCAATTTGTGACCTTGATTTTAAGAACTTTGTGAACAGTTTATTTTTTTTTATTTATCTGATTAAGACAGTGCTTTGTTAGCCAAGGTTTCCGCTCTTTCTTGAATTTAGACGTGGTTCTTTTAAATGGAAAAGCCTTATTGTACAATCTCTTCAAAGTTATTTCAAATAAATTATAAGCCACATCAGGATTAGAAATTTGCATTATTTCATCCCAGTTCGTATCTTGTACTAGGTTTATGAATAGATTCATGTTATTCTCATTAATAATTCGAGATATAGTATTTGTTGGTCTAGATGCGTGTATATCACTATATGTATAAATTAAGAAAATTGGCAGATTATCACTAAAATGAAAATTAAGAATACCTGATAAAATAGAGTCCGATGATATATTTGTTATACATAGATCCAAAATTAGGCCATATATTGAGTTATTCTTGTAGCTGAAAAAATAGTGTTATAAAATCCTGCAGTGGCAATTGCAGAATTAAATTCTCATGGGTATGAAAGATTCTGTGACAGATCAATATTAAAGTATCCCAGTAACAGTCCTTTTTTCCTTGTAAAATTTATGTAATTAAGTATATCAGTAAAATTTTTCAATAAATAAAGAAAGGGTTCGCTGTTGGTGGACGATAACGGGCTGAAATTATATTATATTGATCCTCAATTGTAATAATTTCAATATCAGAATTAATAAATGTCAATTTTTCAATTTGGGTGTAATCCAAATTATTTGTTTTAACAAAAATTGCAATTCCTCCTCCTCTAGACTCAGTTCTATTTTTATTAAAAGTCTTATAGAATGGGAGATGTAGACAATAGTCTTCAGAAGGAAACCATGTTTCCGAAACACAAATTATATCTATTTGATAATTTAATAGTTTAATTAATGCCTCCAGATCAGATATCTTATTGACTAATGATCCGGCATTAAGATGAATAACATTTAGAGAATTATTAGGGTTATTAGATATTGTATCATTAAGATGCTGTACTGAATAATAATTAATAGTCATATATCAATGTACCCCAAGCAGTTTTGTAAGATTAAATCCCCTCCCCTAAGCACTATTTGAGAATCCCACAAAATAGTGGCCACCACCTGCACCAATTAATAATTAATTGACCTTATCTCCTTATATCTATATATATTTTTCCCTTTTTTTTGTTTTGCCAAAGGAATTAAAAAAATAAAAAATTCTAACAGTTAGTTATTGTTGCATAACATAATATCTTTAAAGTACCATGTAAACATCAAGACATTCTCCAATAATATTAAGCAGTGACATATAAGAACTCAATAAAAAATTATAAACATATTAATAACCTTAGTACACATACAAATTCTATATTTCCCTCAATAATCAACAATTCTGTGTTATAATCAATTAATAAACCAAACAATGAAGGGAATGTAATAAAAAAGGTTAGTAAATAGTAAGGGACCATGTACAATTCATTTTTTCAGTTACCATGTCATAATTCCAGTAGCTAAACATATTCAGTGACTGGATAGAAGAATGTCAATGAGCACTCTCATGACATAGAGAAATTAAATAGAGATTGTGTTTATTTGAAGAGTCCCTATACGTAATACAAATTCTCCACTTCCTCCCAATGATCAACATATCTGTAAATTAACGAACGAAATATACTAATAAAAAATAATAGTAAAAAACAAATACAATTCAAGTTTTTCAGTTCCCATACCAAAATTCCAACAGATATGCCCACATAACAGGAGAGGAACATGTCTCTAGGAACTCCAATGACAGTCAGAACTATATGTATCAGTAACCTCCATACACAGTACAAATTCCCTGATACCTCCCAGTGATCCCCAGCCACTATACAGCAGTCAAGTATAATAACTAAGAATGGTAGGTAATCAAAAATATAGTACAAAAATAGCTAACCAAATATAGTTCAAATTTCCAATTACCATACTAAAATTTCAATAATTATAAAAATTTGACAAGTAGGTAAACCCATGAGTTCCCATGCCCAAATTCCAGTAATTAAACAAGAGCTAAAGACTGATGGAATCTGCCATCAATCAACTCCAATTACATGCAAATATAAGATAGAACTTAGGTTCATGGAAATAACCTCTATACACCTTATAATTTCTTCTTTTCTTCCAAATAAAAACAATAATTAATTAAGTATGATGGTATAATGTAATAAGCCAAAAAATAATAAGGAAGTGATACTATAAACTAATAGCATCCAAACAAATATAAGTCCGATATCTTTGCCCTCAGATCAAAAATCTAGCAAACATACACAAATAATGGCTAGGTGAAAATAGGACATCAACATTTCCAATGACCTGCATAAATTACTGAAATATTAAATAAGTTGATTACATAGTACAAAAGCAGTTCTGTACAATAGTCCAGTGCAGCAAATTAAGAAATGAAACGAATAAAATAAAATGAAGTAGAATAATAATAGCAAACCATATACAGTTTACATTTGTCAGTTCTCATACCAAAGTCATACACCAGTAGAATCAGTGGAAGTAGATGGTAAACCAAACTCAGTCAGATCATTCATGGAAATTATATTTTTTCTTGGTGATGAGTCATTTTTCTTGACATAGATATGTCCATTATTAACCCAAACGGATCTCACTAATCCCTGATGTAGCAGTCTTCTTGCATGCCAGAATAATTCCTTATATGGTGGAATAAGATTTTCATTTATAAATACACGAGTTTTGGGCAAAATACTATTAAAATCACAATTATATATAGTGGATCTCTTCCTATCAAGCCAGCTATCCCTTGAAGTTCTGGTCTTCTTGCATGCCAGAATAATTCCTTATATGGTGGAATAAGATTTTCATTTATAAATACACGAGTTTTGGGCAAAATACTATTAAAATCACAATTATATATAGTGGATCTCTTCCTATCAAGCCAGCTATCCCTTGAAGTTCTGGACAAAAACTGAACAAGCACATTAGCATTAGGTTTATTGAAAGAATCTGGTTTTAAGGGATGTATAATGTCAATATCCTGTAAATTGAAATCATGTACATCAAAAGCTTCTGCCAATGTACTCATATAAGTTCTAAGTTCTTTTTCATCTTGTATATGAGTCAAATCAAGACCATGAAATTCCAGATTTTTTTACGTAAATATTGTGCCAATTCATTAAAGTCATATTGTAATTTATTCAATTCAAGTTGTTTGAACTCCATCTGCTGCAAGAGATTATCTTGTGTAATCCTTGAACCTTCATTTTCTTTCCTAAATGACTCCAATTGTTCCAAAACTGAATCATAATTTGTCGACATATGATCTATAGATACCTTACATTCCTTCAGTTCTTTTTTCAATTCCAAAATAGGTTCCAATTTTATGTTTATGTCATCCAAGGCCTGTCTTAGATCATTTCTAACTTTTAAGTTTGTGGAGTCAATTTTTTGATTGATATCTTGTAGTGATTTCCAAATTAGTTCCATGTCAACTGGATTAAAAAAAATTCAAACATGGACTACCCCCCAATTTATTCGATATATTTTGTTTGCTTCTTGTAGTCATAATGTCACATCCGAAAAAAAAAAAAATTATATATATATATATCAGTCAATTATCAACTTGCTGATGTCACACCAGAGGGCAGCACATTGGCACCTTATTCAAGAATTTGGTATTCTACTATTTCTTCAGGTTCAGTCAAAATAAATTAAGTAAGTATGAACATGTAGCCAAAAAATTATTTCACGTACCACATTCCAAGGCAAAAAATAATCCAGCACTAGCAAGAGTACCTATCTTCTGGACTGAATCAGCAAAAGGATTCCAAAGACTGAAGATTCCACCATGTGAAGTACCACCACAATACAACCGTAGTTTTGAGGTTTGATTCAACCTTTCTAATGATGTTATCAACTCAATCTACAAATCAATTTGCTATAAGAGATCCATCACCACATATTAGTAATATCACTTAGGTCGTATATCCGTTTCATGATATATAATACGGAGCAGGGGGAAGCTCAACCCTTACTGTGCAACATACTTGACTTGACTTTTAACGTCATTAGTGATTGGAAAATCACAAAGACCGCTCTGTTTTCATGGTGCTTTGCTACTGTGCACATACGAAGCTTAATAAAGTGTGGATGACAACGCCATTTTTTATCAAATGGGTGAAAGCTTTCGACTTCCATGTTGGAATTCGGAACAGAAAAATAGTACTGTTTGTTGATAATTGTCCTGCACAGCAGATTTCCGAAGATGTTCAGTTGGATAGCATTGAACTGATATTATTGCCACCTAACTGCATTAGTATGTACTTTAGCCTTTTGATCAAGGAGTTACGAAACTGATAAAGCAAAAAAAAATAGGACCATTCTGGTAAATGATGCAATCAGGCTGACTTCATCAGATGATAAACCAGTGAAATGGAACATCCTTGAGGCCATTAAAGCTCTTGCCGTGGGATGGAATGAACTGCCAAGAAAGCACATTGAAGCATGCTTTAGACATGCTGGCTTCATTACCAAAAATTATTTGAATAAGAAAACATTACTGCAGATTTACCTGCAGAACAGGAAGCAGATGGATGGAGCATTATTGCCAAGAAGATGGGATTGACATAAATGTCAATCCCATAGCTTTCAAGACTGTCAGTGCTGACACAGATGTAGTACCCTGGAATGACATGTCTGATACAGAAATCATGGAATCAGGAAAAGAAAACTCAGATAAAGAAAATCAGGATGATAAAATGGATAGAAATAAAAGTGTACCATTTCAGTCAGAACTCATGCATACTTTAAACACAATGGAACAAATTTATAGTGTGTTAAATGCACCTATTGAAGAAATAGCAATTTTCCAAGAAGTTGAAAGATACGTGTTACAATCACCAATGTCAAAGAGGAAACAAAAGACGGGTGGAATTTAGAGTTGGGCCCGTGTCGTCTGCTTCAACCAACACGCTCCTAGAATCAGGAGAAATGACTCATGTAGTGATAGATGGCGCTGCCACTGCTTCCTCGTAATCAGTGTTTGCTCCCGCGCTGTCTGCATTACATAATTGCTCTATGCTCAGTGCGTAAGCCATGAGGCCTCTTCACTTACTTCTGTTTGTTTGTTTTAAGCGATAGGTTGCTTGTGTTTTTTCCAGCTTGCGTTGTAGCTTTGTTAGTCTCGAGATGTGGAGTTGGAGGCGTTTCTACGACTACTGTGACTCATACTGAAGGTGTTGAGAGCAATTGGCGGCCCCTGAAATTCACACTATCTAATGGAATTCACAAAGACCACTTGGCAGACCACATTCGGGAATATTTATTCTGACGAAATTCTGGTCTTTTCTCTGAATACTGCTTTCAGGTGATGATTGGCATGATTAAACAGTTCTTCCCTAGTACGTAATTTTTTCCAGTGAAATATTCATACTCTAGACAGGTTCTCAATGAGGAGGAAACACTTCTTTTCCATTATTATAATTATTTAACAACACCTGAACTACTCATATTTCATAAAGGCCATTTTCAGGGCCAGCCATATTACCAAATAAACGTATTCCTTTAAAAAAATAACCCACACTGCATATTTCACATCCTTAACAGTTATCCCACACAAGCCACACACCGATTACGTAATGCAGGCAGCAAAGGAGCAAACAACGCCGACGCAGCTGCAGCCCCACCTATCGCGAAACGTTTCTCCTGTGATTCCAGGAGCGCATTGGTTGAAGCAGACGACGAGGGCCAAACTCTAAAGTGCATCCCAAAAGACTAGTTTCTTATTTTTTGTAAAAATCCCAATCTCGATTAAAAACAAACATCAGGTATGTAATACAGTGTTAGAATTGGAAATAAATTTTCTACTGGCCCAGTGGACCACTAGAATTTTTAAACTGCTGGCTCACCAAAATACCTACTGGTCTTTAAAAAAATAATTGAAAAAAAACTTAGACATTTACAATATATGTAGAAAATAATGTATCATTTCAATGGAATTATCTCCAATATTTGTTTTTAAACCTACCATTAGTTTAATTTGCAGCCAAAAAAATAAAAAAAATAAAAAAATAAAACCATACAGCAAAGTAAAAGAAATAGAAATTCATTTTTTAACTTGTGACCAATTAGGAAAAAAAAAACTTACTAGCCATCGGGGCCAGTGAAATTAATAGCTCAGTTACTGGCCAGTGGCCAGCAGACCACTGAGTAATTCGAACGCTGTAATATGTATTGTTTTGTTCACTTTTCTTTAATATGTAGTACTCTTATTTGTACGTGTTATCTAGTATGTATGTAGGTGTTATGTAGTATACATTCCATGTCAAATCAACACAGCACTCAACCTTGACATCTCTAATTTTAATGAAAATTGGTGAGAAGGTAGTCCTTACATAGAAAAGTAAAAAAAAAAATTTTTTTTTGAAATTTTCTTTTGATTGTTTTGAAATAAAAAAGGTCAAAATTTTAAAAAATTCTGCTTTTTTTTTAATTTGTAACCCTTCAACTTTTAATATCTTGAAATAAAAATGTGTTATCCAGTTAATTTTGGTTTCAATGGAAGGCTTATTAAACAAGCTTTAAGGTAATACAAAACACATCATCAAATTTCCCCTTCAATTAATTTTTTTTTTAATTTTAAAAACTTTAAGTTTTTTAAAAAGTGACTTTTTAATTTTTTTCAAAAAAATATATGTTGAACTTCTTGATATCTTTGACACATTATAAAATTTTGGGAGTGACAATCTGACAATTTCTAAAATTACAAAGAAATTTTGTTTTCAATATAGTTATGTTTCAGAATGTATTACATTAATTCGTACAGGTCCGCATTCTTAAAAAAAAATTACAATACATGGATTAAAGTTTATTATGTAACATTTGGATGGGGGGTTGATGTTTACCAATGTAATATACCTTTTTAATGCTTAATTTCTTGACAATGGTTAAATAAGATACCTTATTATTGCTTTATTTACAGCAATAAAAAAAATGCAACATTCCACAGTAATAGTGCTTGTGATGGTGTTGGTGGCAGTTTTAAAAGTCCTACAGCTAAAGCAAGTTTACAAAGGCAATATAATAATGCAGATTATGATACCCTATCAAAACTGGATAACCAAACACATGCCAGCCTGGGATTTTGAATACCTTGTGAAAGTCAGTATTAATTACGAAAAATGCAATTCATGAGGCAAAACTGCACTTATCCAACACTATGTTAAACACAAACAATACCCTGATTTTGAAAATATTAAATTACTAACCACCCACACAAACGAAAAAGAATTAAGGATTTCTGAAAGCGTTATAATTGAACAAAAAAAAGATGAAATATGCAACTTACAAGACCCCCACCACACTAGACACAGCCTGGAAATCACTAATAAAAAAAGAAAAAAATAATAAAAAAAGAAAAAAAAAGAACATTACCAAAAATCACACCAATAAATAAATGAACAAAAAAAATGCACCTGTTTCTATGAACAAATAATAATAGCCCAAAAATATCTGCACAAAAGAATTATACTTACGACTGATACCTATCAACTCATCCAATAGATGGTGACACATTAGAAACAAATCACCTAACACGTACAGACACACAATAGAATTATACTTACGACTGATACCTATCAACTCATCCAATAGATGGTGACACATTAGAAACAAATCACCTAACACATACAGACACACAATAGAATTATACTTACGACTGATACCTACCAACTCATCTAATAGATGGCGACACATTGGAAACAAATCACGTAACACATACAGGCAGCAAACCTTCCCATCGATTCCCGACATGCAACTCCAAAACTACACACATGTGAGGAACCCTCGTGTAGATGTAGTGGCCAGAAGATAGTGGTTAAGCACCGCTGAAAGCGCCGCCGTAACAACGAACCCCTTGTGAGACGTCTCCTGACTGGATGAGTATAACTTTTTCTACTAAAATCCTTTAACTAACAGTAAATTTTAAATGTTTGATTGTGTGAATGAATGAATGTGGAACTGAAAATATATAACCTAACTGTTTTATTTCTGCAAAAAAATTTTTATAACTAACTAAAGGTCCGTAACGAAGGGACCTCTCGCGCCAGGAGCACGCGCCTCACAGAGCAAACAACGTGCGAAATACTTTGACAATATCAGGTAAAATACCTTAGATATTATGTTTATTTTAGTCAGTATGAAGCTAGAAAAGCTACATTTTGAAACATCAAGAACAGTACCCAACACTCACAAACTTCACAGTTTTATCCCAGTGAACAAAAACAGAATACAACACTTGTGGGTTGGCTGCGTCTTGAATGTATTTGAAGACACAGGCAAAGCAAAGATTTTTACGGTGAAATAACTTTTTTACGGGTCTTATAGAGGTTATTATTCAAAAAAGTTGATGGTCAAATTTTCGAACTAATGCCTAGTTCATCATCAGGACTACGTCACTGGAGTGATTGCTGCCACTCAGTCGGAGTTTCCAACCACAATTACTGTTAATTGTGGTACTACTTCTTCTCACTATTTTGATCCCTTCTTCTAGTTTCCTCTTTACTAAGTTTGGTTGGTGGGTCATTATTATTGAACCCCAATTTATGGAGTATCCACTTGCTTGTACAGTATATGTCTATCAGCCCTGTTTTGTTACTACAGTAATGTTCCTAATAGCTGCTTGGTGATCTTTCATTCGAACTTTAATACTTTTCCCTGCTTCTCCTATATAGCTGAGCTCGCAGTTACAGTCAATGCAATATATTACTCCTTCTTGCAATTGGATGTCCATTTCTTTCTGCTTTAAAGCTGGCAGGAATTTCTTTAATTTGGGTTTTAGATCTGGAGCAAGCCTGATATTATATTTTGCTCCGATCCTCTTCAGTTCTTCAAAAGTCCCTTGTGGTACATAATTTTGCTGGTGAATTTGAGGTTGTTTATTTCCTGCTTCTTTTTTTGGCACAAAGTTTGTCTAAATAACGTCTTAATATATGGGGAGGGGTAACTGTTTTCTGCCAATATTCCTTTCAATTCTTCTCTGTGAAGATCTTTTTGAGCATCTGAAGAGACAAGGACTTCAATTTTTTCCAAAAATTGTCTCGCCGTATTCAACTTAATATAGTCAGGGTGGAATGAGCAGAAGTCTAACATCTTTCTTGTGTTAGTGGGTTTTCTAAACAGCTGAGTGAAGACTCTCCCCTCTCTTGAGGTCAAGGTTAAATCTAGGAAATTGATGCTATGGTTTTTTTCCAGTTCCAGGGTGTAGCCTACTGCAAAGAATTTTCTAGCGAGTTAAATTCCACCAGAATCTGAGAGGGTAGAGATTGGTCCATATTATCTACTATAACCGGGACATCGTCCATGTATCTTACATAGAGAGCAAATATTGAGGGTTGTACAAGGATTTTTGCCTCTAGTTTACTTACAAAAAAATTTGCTAGCAGAGGTAACAGTGGAGAAGCCATTGCAAGTCCCGAAGTTTGCCTGTAATATTTCTTTCCAAACTGGAAGAAATAATTCTTGAAAGAAAACAGGAGCAGTTCATGTATGCCAAGCAGTATTTCTCTATTCTGGTTATGGGATATTATTTTTTCTGCCAGGTCATCCGCAATGAATTCTAGCAGGAGGTCTAGGCAGAGTCACAGAATATAGACGTACACGTGTATGCTGTACGTGGTTAGTTTCCAAATTATCAGCAAATTTTGCCAATAGTTTTTGCTTATAGATTAATTTTTTTTTTATTTACAGCAATCAAAACACTTACTTAAGGCTTTACTCAGATTAATATATTTAATTCTATCTTAACGTGAGAATGTTCAACTATTTTCACATCTTCTGATAGTGAGTTCTTTTGTTTTTACAGACATTTTTGGCCTCTAGATTTTTTAAGGCCTGTTCTCTATGTATAGGAACTGTATCAAAAGTTGCATTTATGCAGAAAGTATATACATTTTATTGCAGGGGTCCTTTTACAGTTGCCAGTTATTAAATTAAAATATTTTCATTATGTATTTTGTAAGTCTACTACTTTTGAATTAAGTTGTTGAAAATGCTATTTATAATTTTTGAAGGTCCGTTAATGGAACTGCTTTTCCAGATATAAAAACTTTCTTTAAATTAGTCTCTTGTTTTTATGAGGTTCATGGTCCAATATTTTAAAGTTTTGACCTAAATGTCCATTTTACACACATTTCTGCGCATTCAGTCCCACTGTACTTTTGTCCTCTCTGGAATTTGTAATGTTCTAATAATTATTTATTATTATATAAATTTTTCTTTAAATTATTTTATTATATTATCATGATTCGAGGGTTTGCAACAAGTTTTCTGTTTAAATGGTTGTGTACGCAGATACATTTTATTTTTACACAACTCTGGGTGTAGGTTAATGTTTGTATATATAGATACTATATCCAGGCTTGCCATTATTAGATGAAGTAATTCTGGCATGTTGTCTGGTTTTCCTTTCAGCTGTATGGAATTTTTAGAAGGTAGGGAGGAGAGGGAAACTATCTCTGAGGTGAATAAGCAAATAATAATTAACGTTGGAGAGTTGGGAATTTCTAGTGTCAATTATAGGTCTTATTGGATGGTCTTCCTTGTGAATTTTTATTGTACCATAGATCTATGGAACTCTTGACTGGATTTTGGAGAAACTTTTGAAGAGCTCATTTAGCTGATTTTTACTTTTTAAGGAGAGCTCTTAATTAATTTCTTAAGATTTTTGACAGTTTGATTGATAGGGTTACCAGTGAGTTCTTCATAATAAGGCTTGCTCAATTCAGCTTCCATTTTACTGTAATACTTATCTTTTTCTAACAATATCAATGCTTTGCTTTTATATGCTTTCAGTGTTACAATTTTATCATTGGTTTTGAATTTTTTAAGGTCAGTAATGGCATTTCTATCAAAATTATAAGTAATTTTTACTGGTTTTGTTAGAAATGTTGAGATATAGGCTGAGAATTTTTTCCTCAAAGTGGCTGCTGTATTTTCATCTTCTCTTTCTACCTTACTGCAAATGCATTCTAAATCAATAAACATTCTTTTTTATCAAGTGCTGCTGAGGAAAGGTTGTAATTATATCCCTTATTGAGAAGATTAACCAAGTTTTAATCTACTCCATTTTCTGTCAGAACTATGACGTGTTTGTTAGTGTGGGATGGTTATAACTGTGGGCCAGGGGCGTAGGCATTAGCCTTGGACTCAACCTCTTATTTTCTTTAATTTTCAATTTTTCTTTAAACTTCTTGTTTTTGTCTGCCTCTGCTTTAGTTAATCAGTTATCAATATTTTTCTTTTCCGATTTCGGAATATCACCTAATGAAGAGGTCCAAATACGAGATTCTAATCATTTGCATTGCTCAATAGTTTTGAACTTACTACTAATCGCACCAACTACTGTTTTTAGTTCTATTTTTTTAACAACATTTTTGACAGATTTTTCGCGATGTTCTTTTGTATTGGAGGTTTAACGACCACCGTGAGCAACTCAATGGGCTATAAGCAGTCGCCCGTCCCTAATTTAGGGTCACTGGTTCCAGGGAAGGGAGAAAGCCAGTGCCGTAAGACAAACACAACATCCATGCCTGATCGGGATTCGAACCCGGACCCCTTACGGACGAATTATCATAGGCCAGCGCCTTAGACCACTGCGCCACCGGGGCGGCTTCGCGATGTTCTCTGCGAGTTTCAAAAAAGGTGCGACAAAATTAGCTCTGTTACACTTCTTAAGGAAATATTGTTGTGACTTAGATTTGTCGCTTTTGCACTTACTCCTTTTGATCTTTCTGATGTTTTGCCATATATCCGGCCCGTATGTGGTTTTAATCCTAGTTGTAACTGAATTTATGGCACCTCTATTCATAGTTTACTGTGGAATAACTTTTTTACGGGTCTTATAAAGTTTATTATGCAAAAAAGTTGGTAGTCAAATTTTCGAACTAAAACCTAGTTCATCATCAGGACTACTTCACTGGAGTAGTTGCTGCCACTCAGTCGGAAGTATCCAACCACAATTATCGTTAATTGTGGTACTTCTTCTCACTATTTCGATCCCTTCTTCTGGTTTCCTCTTTATTAAGTTTGGTTGGTGGGTGATTATTCTTACTGAGTCCCAATTTATGGAGTGTCCACTTGCTTGTATATGTCTGTCTAGCTCAGGTTTGGTACTACGGTAATGTTCCTAATAGCTGCTTGGTGTTCTTTCATTCGGACTTTAATACTTCTCCCTGTTTCTCCTATATAGCTGAGCCCGCAGTTACAGACGATGCAATCTATTACTCCTTCTTGCAATTGGATGTCCATTTCTTTCTGCTTTAAAGCTGGCAGGAATTTCTTTAATTTGGGTTTTAGATCTGGAGCAAGCCTGATATTATATTTTGCTCCGACCCTCTTCAATTTTTCTAAAAGTCCTTTGTGGTACATAATTTTGCTGATGAATTTGTTGTTTATTTCCTGCTTCTTTTTTTGGCACAAAGTTTGTCTAAATAATGTCTTAATATATGGGGAGGAGTAACTGTTTTCTGCCAATATTCCTTTTAATTCTTCTCTGTGAAGATCTTTTTAAGCATCTGAAGAGAGAAGGACTTCAATTTTTTCCAAAAATTGTCTCGCTGTATTCAACTTTATATAGTCAGGGTTGGAATGAGCAGAAGTCTAACATCTTTCCTGTGTTAGTGGGTTTTCTAAACAGCTGAGTGAAGATTCTCCCCTCTCTTGAGGTCAAGGTTAGATCTAGGTAATTGATGCTATGGTTTTTTTCCCCCAGAAGTTCCAGGGTGTATTGCAAAAATTGTTCTAATGAGTTAAATTCCACCAGAATCTGAGAGGGTAGAGATTGGTCCACATTATCTACTATAACTAGGACATCGTCCATGTATCTTACATAGAGAGCAAATATTGAGGGTTGTACAAGGATTTTTGCCTCTAGTTTACTTACATAAAAATTTGCTAGCAGAGGTGCCAGTGGAAAACCCATTGCAAGTCCAGAAGTTTGCTTGTAATATTTCGTTCCAAACTGGAAGAAATTATTCTTGAAAGAAAACAGGAGCAGTTCATATATGCCAAGCAGTATTTCTCTATTGTGGTTATGGGCAGGGCACAAAATTTGGGGTCGTCAATGGCGACCAGAAATTTATTGTTGGCGAGCAGTAAAAATATTAAATTGTTTTCCTGCTCGGCATTTGATGCTGTTGGGCGGTATCTTCACAAAAATATTTTTAGCTCAAATCGTATCTTCAGAAAAAGAATTTGAACTGTGATGGTGTCTTCACTTTCAGTAAAATGTTATCTCAAAAATATTGGGTTGTCGGAAAAGTCATGGCGTATTTTAGCCATGTTTTGCAAAGGTAATTTATTGATAGAAAGAACAAACATCAATCAATGATATAATGCCCGTTATGTTTGATAACCTTTTGCCATCTTTCAGTGAGCTGCAGAATGTCTCATTCATAGAAGGACCTGTCTTTCGTGGTAAAAAACTGTGCAAGGTGCTTATTTACAGCCTTATCTGAATTGAACGTTATACCACGCAAGGACTGTTGAAGAGAGCAAAACAAATGGAAGTCTGACAGCGCAAGGTCAGGCGAGTATGCTGGGTGTGGCAACACATCCCACCCAAGCTCCAATAATTTTTGGCGGGTGATCAAACTTGTGTGTGGTCTCACGTTGTCGTGATGGAACACACCACCTTTAAGTTCAACCAGCTCTGAACGTTTCTGGATGATGGATTCGTTCAAACTGTCTGATTGCCGACAGTACACATTCGAATTGATTGTTTGGTTCCGTGGTAGGAGCTCGAAAAACACGACACCTTTAAAATCCCACCACACTGAGACCAGAACCTTCCACTGATGAATGTCTGCTTTGGATGTCGTTTGAGGCGAAGCAGCACATCGGGACTAAGACCGTTTTTGCAGCACATTGTTGTACACAATCCACTTTTCATCACCAGTTATCAGTCACTTCAAAAAAGGATCGTTTTTCTCACATTTAATGAGAATATCGCAATGTTTATACGCGCCATCAATTGAGCTTCTTTGAGTTCATGAGGAACTCACACATCGAGCTTGCTTACGTATCCCAGCTTCTTCAGGTGATCGTGAACGCTTGAATGATGGATGTGCAATATGTCTGCAATCTTTCGTATCGTGTAACGTTGGTTTGACTAGATCAATACCTTGATTTGGTCGTCATCAACCTTGGTTGGCCTCCCGGACCGAGGAGCATAGTTGAGATCAAAATCACCAGCACAGAATTTTGCAAACCACCGCTGGCACTGAGGTTCTTGTAGAGCATTATCACTGTACACTTTACGCATTTTTTCACAAGTTTGACGCGCGTTCTTCCCTTTACGGAAATAAAACAGTAAAATATGGCGAAAATGCACAGTTTGGTCTTTCATCTTCAACTTGATGTCAAATCTTCGCAAATCAACCAAATCACTCACTATTCCTTTTAGACTGCAGTTAGAACTGGCACCTGTCGAGTGCCATAGCGATAACAGAGCTGCACATGCTTCTAGTACTTCCAAAATTGCCGAACTGCCATCGGGTGCCAAAATACATCATGATTTTTCCGACAACCCAATATTTCAGTGTGAGAGGCGTCTTGACTCTTGAGTATTGTATTTAACTGTGCTTTCTTTTTCTTTTTTTTTCTCATCATGAAGTGTTTTCAGTAAAACAGACTGTGACGGAGGTGTACCAGTAGACCAGGAAGCCAACGAGAGCCTCTTCCTTGAGCTGCGTAGCGACAGCTAAAAGGAACCCCAAAGCATTGTGGGAGGAAGCGTTTCTTCCCCGCGTGCATTTCTAGGTCTAACTGAGAGTGTGGATGGGCATGGCATGTCTGTGGATATTCATTTCCGAAACATTCACGCATCCGCAATATGGGTGGAAATTTTCGATGTATCAGCAAAAACCACGATGTTTTGCTAAAGAACCAAAGAATTAACATTTTCCCCATCTGCAGCAGTTATAGGCACATTGATAAATAAATCGCCATTCAATATATCGGTGATAGCTCACTAATTCAACATCGAGTAACATAATATTTGTTAAAGTGCTTGATGTATCGTAAACCTCGATGCATTAGCTCCAGTAACATCAAGGATAAGAACTCTATTTTCGACGACGAAACATCGCAGAAAACCGGCAAAAAAAATCGCTAATTCGCGACATAGAAAGGTGATATTCCCTTTCTCAGTATAAGAATACGAAAAAGACAAATTCATTTACTTATCTCAGAAAAAATTCGAGTTGATTGCGCTATTGCAGTTTCAAACATCGGTCATGAAACCTCGATTTTTTGGGGAGGGCGGGGGCAGACTTATTGGTTCCTGTAACATTGAGCAAAACTGCGAAAAAGTCCCTAATCCATGACCTAAGATTATATTTAAAAGAATGCAGCAAAGAGAAATTCATTTACTTCACATAGAATTATTTTGCCGTTTCTAACATCAATTAGCATCAATAATCTAAAGCAACTTATGGGAATTTACTAGGAAATTTTTTCATTTATAGCAAATTTTCGGAGAAAACTCTTCTCCTTCTTCAAGCTCTCTTGTTGTTGTCACTTTTTGCTTGTCACTATCATGGTTACGGTTTACCTTGACGGTTACGGTTAACCTTGACGGTTTAGGTTATTTTTCAACAAATCCTGCCAGATGTTAGGCAGGGAAAATCCTTTGCAGTCATTGATGATGGAATTTTGATTTTTCTCAATCTCTATTCCTTCTTTCAGTTTTCTTTTTTGGAAATTGCTTTGGAAACTGATTACTTTAAGGGAATTCCAATCCATGCTGTGCCCAGTTTCTCTAACATGCCTATCTAATCCAGTCTTGTTGGAGCAATTTTTTATAGCTGCTTTATGCTCAGCTATACGAGTTTCTAGTCTGCGACCTGTTTCACCTATGTAAGATAGTCCACAACTACAATTTACTTCATAAACTACTCCTTGCATTTTTAAAATATCTTCTTCTCTTTGAACTATTTTAGGGAAAAATTTTTTAACTTTGTTCTCTAAACTTGGAGCTAGCCTGAATATTGTATTTTTTACTAATTCTCTTTAAAGCCTCAAATAAACCTTTGTGATAAGAAATTTTTCTAGTGAATTTTACTTCTTGCTTTTGTGGGTTCTTCGTACCATTAAAATTCAGAAGCTTCTACAATTTCTTCTTTAGGATAGTTATTTTCTGCAAGTATGACTTTAAGCTCTTCTTGGTATGGGCTTCTTTTTTTATCTGCAGTAGAAACTATTTTATTAATTTTTTCTAAAAACTGACTTGCT
This sequence comes from Macrothele yani, assembly GCA_039090855.1. Lineage (NCBI taxonomy): Eukaryota > Metazoa > Arthropoda > Arachnida > Araneae > Macrothelidae > Macrothele > Macrothele yani. The sequence goes on along the minus strand of CM077011.1, from coordinate 128,972,456 downwards.
ACATTTTTCTTAATAGAAACTGGATGATACGAATTGAAATCCAGTAGTCTTTTAATTCCATCATCAATGACTGGTCAAAGGATTTCCCTGCCTAACATTTAGCACTTGGAAAAATGTCGATTCTAAAAAACACTGATAGTTTTTTTCAACCGTACTCCGATTAATCTTTGACTGTATTCGTCGGACTATTCCCTGAAACGCATTTATGTACATATGAGGAACATGGTGGTGGAGCTGCTGACAATTCGCTTATTGGGTTGTGCTGTATGACCAACATTTTTTTAAATTTTAATGAGAGCAATAAGAACCTTACCTTTGCTAGAATCTGTTCTAATTTGAAAAATATACATTTCTCTGCATGTATTTTGAGTTCTACAGTTGGTTTGGGCTTCTGGTGTGGCGGTTTTATGTTGTCTTCAGCTCGTTCTTTATTTGACAGAATGAGTAATTCTTTAATCCGTACTGCGGCAATGATACTTGGTCTAAGAACCTCTATTTGACTTAAAAACCTATTATTTCACTGACGTTTATATAACCCTAACCGGTAGTTTAATTGACTTATAAGACTTACTATTCAGTAAACCCACATGCATGAACATTCACTAACATAAACTAACTTCTTATTTACAAACACCAAAAACTTCTAACTAAAAATTTAAAAACTAATATACAATCAATCAGCAATTGAAAAAATAGGGATCGAGTATGTAGTCATAATGACCCAAATATACTTAACAAAAAATGGAAAGAACTTATAAAAATAGAACAAAAAGAAAATACTGCAGAAGAAAATAAGTTATTAACTAAAGTTCCTAACAAATGGAGCCACAGTGGCAAAGTTTTCAATATGACGTAAGAGATGGGCTGACACTGATAATCGGCTTCTCTCACTCACTCGCACTGTGATAGCAGGGCTGATACCACCTAAGAGCCTACTGAAGACGACCCCGGCAGGGTAGAAAGCTGCTAGAGGGAATCTACGTTGGGAATGGCAGAGGTGTGGTGTATGAATGAGGTAGAAATTTGTTCTGAGGAATGAAGGGATGGTATAGAGGGCAATGAGATGAGTTTGTGTAAATAATTGTATATTAGTTTTTAAATTTTTAGTTAGAAGTTTTTGGTGTTTGTAAATAAGAAGTTAGTTTATGTTAGTGAATGTTCAGGCATGTGGGTTTACTGAATAGTAAGTCTTATAAGTCAATTAAACTACCGGTTAGGGTTATATAAACGTCAGTGAAATAATAGGTTTTTAAGTCAAATAGAGGTTCTTAGACCAAGTATCATTGCCGCAGTACGGATTAAAGAATTACTCATTCTGTCAAATAAAGAATGAGCTGAAGACAACATAAAACTGCCACACCAGAAGCCCAAACCAACTGTAGAACTCAAAATGGGAAAAAACATGCAGAGAAATGTATATTTTTCAAATTAGAACAGACGTTCTAGCAAACGTAAGGTTCTTATTACTCTCATTAAAGTAATTGTAGGCACGTAAATTTTTGAATGGTTATAGTAACACTGTGACTTTTCAAACAATGAATTTTTTAAAATGTTATTTTAGTTATTTCTTTTCCTCCAGCACTCAAAAATATTGGCTTTTGATGACTTTCCTGGTTTAATACAACCTGGAGGGTTATTATTATGACTATTATTTTCTGAGATCTCAGCTGTAGCACAATCGCAGAGTTGTATATATATATCATCATCATCATCATCATTGTCAACCATTATCAATCCACTGCTGGACGAAGGTCTCCCCAAGTTTCCTCCACAACGGTCTGTCTTGTGCCAGTCTCCTCCATGTCACTCCCGCATATTTACGAATTTCATCCACCCATCTCCCATGTGGTCTTTTTCTGGGTCTTTTCCTGTCCCTTGGAATCCAATCTAAAATTTCGGCTGTCCATCTATGGTCTGTCCTTTTGGCAGTATGTCCAGCCCATTGCCAGTTCAGGGATTTAACTCTGATCATGATGTCTTCCACTCTCGTCATTTTTCGGATCCACGAGTTCCTCTTCTTATCTCTCCTGGTTATACCAAGCATGCACCTCTCCATGCTACTTTGAGTTGTCTGCAGCCTTTGTATGTCTCTTTTAGTTAAGGTCCACGTCTCTGCACCATACGTAAGCACTGGAAGGATGCATTGATCAAACACTTTTCTTTTAAGACATAATGGCATATTGCTCTTGAAAATTATGCTGTTTCTTCCAAAAGCTCTCCAGGCAAGTTTTGTACGCCGATTAATTTCTTCATCAATGTGACCCTCACTTGATATCTGCTGTCCAAGATAAACATATGTATCTGTTATCTCCAGTTTTTCTCCATCAATCGATAAATCTTCATTTCTTGTAAAAGCATTGAACATCACTTTTGTCTTCTGAAAGTTCATTTTTAATCCCACTTCTTTACTCTTGTCAGCAAGTTCCTGGATTATACTCTGCAGCTCTGATGGGCTAGTTGCAAAAATGACTACGTCATCAGCAAAACGAAGGTGGGTTAGATAATCTCCATTAACCTTTATCCCTTTGTTTTCCCAGTTCAGTGATTGAAAGACATTTTCCAATGTGGCATTAAAGAGCTTCGGAGATATGGTGTCACCTTGTCTCACTCCCTTTCCAATTTTTATGTGTGTTGTATTTTCAAACAGCCGAATCTTTGCACTTGCATTTTCATAGATGTTATTAATAATATTAATGTATGCATCTTCAATACCGCAGGATTTCAGAGCCGTGGTAACTGCTGATGGTTTCACCGAATCAAAGGCTTTTTCATAATCGATAAAAGCCATGCACAATGGAAGTTCATATTCCCTTGCTCTTTCAATTAGTTCTCTCAGTACGTGGATATGATCTATTGTGCTGTAGCCACTCCTGAATCCAGCTTGTTCTCTCGGTTGAGCCATGTCCAGTGTCACTTTTAAGCGGTGTGAAAGAACTTTAGTGAAGATTTTATAAACCACTGATAGGAGGCTGATAGGTCTGTAGTTCCTGAGATCCTCAATGTCACCTTTTTTATGTAGCAGGATCATTGTAGCGTTGTTCCAATCCTCAGGAATCTTCCCTTCATTAAGGCATCGAGTGAAAATTTGGGCGAGTACTGTTTCAATTTCTCCACTTGCTTCTTGTATGATGTCTATGGTAATTCCATCTTCTCCTGGAGCTTTCCCCCGCTTCATGTTCTTGATTGCATGAGCAACTTCTGCTGGGAGGACTGGAAGAACTCTGGTACCTTTCATGATGTCTGGAGTACATGTATCATCCCTTTCATATAATTTGGAGTAGAAATCTTTCACTCTTGTCAAAATTTCGCCTCTATTTCTTGTTATAGAACCATCTTCTTTTCTCAGAGCCATAATCTGTTTTCTTCCCTTACTGAGATGTCCCTTTGCTATCTTAAGGCTTTGGTTGTTTTCAATTGCTTTCCTCACTAGCTCACAGTTGAATTTCCTTACGTCTTCAGTGATACTTTTTCGTGTTGTCTTGCATAGCTCTATATATTCCACTTTGGAAGTCACATCTTCTTTAGTTGTCCTCATCTCTTCTTTTTTGCATCAACATTTTGGTTTTTCCTGATAATTTGTTCACATGCAACTTGTTCTTAGACCCAGCTAAATTTGTTGCTGTTTCCATAAGAGCTTTGGTTACTTTTCTGTTAACTTCAGAGATGTCCACTTCTTCCGATGTTAGGCCTTCTAAAGCAGAGAACCTGTTCTTCAGTTCTAACTTGAAGGTATTATGGTGTTTTTTAAGGTTGGTTATGTCAATAGATTTTGTTTGTCCTATGAGCTTGCCACGTTCAAGTTTAGTGTTGAGGTGCATCTTACATCTCACCAATCTATGGTCACTACCTGTGTTGAACTTGTTTAGCACACTGCAGTCTTCTATGACGAATTTTTTGTTACACATAATAAAATCAATTTCACTTGTCGTCCCATTTGGATGTCTCCATGTCCATTTCCTGTGTGGCTTTTTCTTGAAGAAGGAGTTCAAGATGAAAAACCCTTCTGCCTCTGCAAACTCAACGAGAGTATTTCCACGCTGGTTTCTGTTGCCATGACCAAATTTACCTACCGAAGTTTCATTCTGTTGCCGTTGCCCTATTTTTGCATTGAAATCTCCCATAATTATTTTCAAGTGCTGCTTACCTTTATTATTTAGATGACAAATTTCCTCATAAAATTCTTCAATTTCTTCTTCAGGATGACTTGTGGTGGGTGCATAAGTTTGAATAATCTGAGCCTGGTATCTTTTCGAGAGTTGGATAACAAGTCGTGCAGCTCTGTCAGAGGAACTTTCAACTTCTACAACTTTATCCTTCAGTTTCTTGTTTATTATAAATCCAACACCACTAGTTCTGCCAGTATCTGTCCCACGATAGTAGAAGAGATGTCCACTTTTCAGTTCGATGAGATCTTCTCCTTTTCTCCTTACCTCACTTAGCCCCACGATGTCCCACTTGATCCTTTGTAGTTCCTCTTCCAATTCAAGAAGCCTTCAATCAGAAGATAGGGAGCGTCCATTGTAAGTAGCCAAGGTCAGCATCAGATGGCAGCCTAGTCCGGTCTTCCGGGGATTCTTAGCACCCTCTGCCTTTATGTCGCACTGGCCGCTGCCTTGGCCAGGTACATTCCAGCTGCCGGAGACTGAGGGCCAAGATTTAAGTTGTGGAATCATTTTGGAGGGGTTTGGCCATAACTCACCACGCTGGCCAAGCGGGTTGGTGAGTGTGGGATAGCATTTCCTCTGATCCCGATCGTATAGTTATACCGCTATGGGCGGTCGTCAGAGCCCCTTTAGTGGGGACAGGATGCACCACGAGAAGGCGGGGTTGACATTTGTCAAGGAGAGGCTGTGATGTTACGCATCACCTGACCTTACATCCCATATATATATATATATATATATATATATAAATATTTGCATACACAATCATTAAAACAGAAAACTTGCTGCAAATTCACTGCTGCATGTCACAGTGGTGTGATGGCGAGTGAAAAATTTTTTTGGCTAGTAGAGTTAGACCTGAAATTTTGAGCCCTGGTTATGGGATACAATTTTTTCTGCCAGGTCATCCACAATTAATTCTAGCAGGAGATCTAGGCTAATGTTAGTATACATAGATACTATATTCAGGCTTGCCATTATTGGATGAAGTAATTCTGGTATGTTGTCTAGTTTTTCTTTCAGCTGTATGGAATTTTTTAGAAGGTAGGGAGGAGAAGGGAAAAATATCTCTGAGGTGAATAAGCAAATAATAATTAATGTTGGAGAGTTGGGAATTTCTAGTGTCAATTATAGGTCTTATTGAATGGTCTTCCTTGTGAATTTGTATTGTACCATAAATCTGTGGAACTCTTGACTGGATATTGGTGAAGCTTTTGAAAAGCTCATTTAGCTGATTTTCACTTTTTAAGGAGCTTATTAATTTCTTAAGATTTTCGACAGTTTGATCAATAGGATTACCAGTGAGTTCTTCATAATAAGGCTTGTCCAATTCAGTTTCCATTTTACTGTAATACTTATCTTTTTCTAACATACCAATACTTTGCTTTTATCTGCTCTCAGTGCTACAATTTTATCATTGGTTTTGAATTTTTTAAGGTCAGTAATGGCATTTCTATCAAATTTTTAAGTAATTTTTACTGGCTTTTTTACAAATTTTGGTTTATTCCCATCCCCCACTAACAAACACGTCATAGATCTGACAGAAAATGGACTAAATGAAAACTTGGTTAATCTCTTCAATAAGGGATATAATTACCTTTTCTCAGCACTTGATAAAAAAAGAATGTTTTTTGATTTAGAATGCATTTGCAGTAAGGTAGAAAGAGAAGATGAAAATACAGCAGCCACTTTGAGGAAAGAATTCTCAGCCTATATCTCAAAATTTCTAACAAAACCAGTAAAAATTACTTATAATTTTGATAGAAATGCCATGCCATTACTGACCTTAAAAAATTCAAAACCAATGATAAAATTGTAGCACTGAGAGCAGATAAAAGCAAAGCATTGGTATTGTTAGAAAAAGATAAGTATTACAGTAAAGTGGAAGCTGAATTGAGCAAGCCTTATTATGAAGAACTCACTGGTAACCCTGTTGATCAAACTGTCAAAAATCTTAAGAAATTAATAAGCTCTTTAAAAAGTAAAAATCAACTAAATGAGCTCTTCAAAAGCTTCTCCAAAATCCAGCAAGAGTTCCACAGATCTATGGTACAAAAAAAATTCACAAGGAAGACCATCCAATAAGACCTATTATTGACACTAGAAATTCCCCACTCTTCAACATTAATTATTATTTGCTTATTCACCACAGAGATATTTTTCCTTCTCCTCCCTACCTTCTGAAAAATTCTGTACAGCTGAAAGAAAAACTTGACAACATACCAGAATTACTTCATCCAATAATGGCAAGCCTGGATATAGTATCTATGTATACTAACATTAACCTAGACTTCCCGCTAGAATTCATTGCGGATGACCTGGCGGAAAAAATAGTATCCCATGACCACAATAGAGAAATACTGCTTGGCATATATTAACTGCTCCTGTTTTCTTTCAAGAATAATTTCTTCCAGTTTGGAAAGAAATATTACAGGCAAACTAATGGGTCCTCCACTGGCACCTCTGCTAACAGATTATTATGTAAGTAAACTAGAGGCAAAAATCCTTATACAACCCTGAATATTTGCTCTCTATGTATACATGGACGATGTCCTGGTTATAGTAGATAATGTCGACCAATCTGTACCCTCTCAAATTCTGGTGGAATTTAACTCGCTAGAAAATTCTTTGCAGTGCACCCTGGAACTGGAAAATAAACCATAGCATGAATTTCCTATATTTAACCTTGACCTCAAGAGAGGGGAGAGTCTTCACTCAGCTGTTTAGAAAACCCACTAACACAGGAAAGATGTTAGACTTCTGCTCATTCCACCCTGACTATATTAAGTTGAATACAGCGAGACAATTTTTGGAAAAAAATGAGGTCCTTCTCTCTTCAGATGTTCAAAAAGATCTTCACAGAGTAGAATTTTAAAAAGGAATAAAATTGACAGAAAACAATGTCCTCTCCCCATATATTATAGAAATGGACATTCAATTGCAAGAAGGAGTAATATATTGCATTGACTGTAACTGCAGACTCATCTCTGTGTATAGGAGAAACAGGGGTATTAAAGTCAGAATTAAAAAACACCAAGCAGCTATTAGGAACATTTACCATAGTAACAAAACAGGGCTAGACAGACATATACAAGCAAGTGGACACTCCATAAATTGGAACTCAGTAAGAATAATCACCCACCAATCAAACTTTGTAAAGAGGAAACTGGAAGAAGGGATCGAAATAGTGAGAAGAAGCAGCACCACAATTAACGATAATTGCGGTTGGACAGTTCCGACTGAGTGGCAGCAACTACTCCAGTGAAGTAGTCCTGATGATAAACTAGGCTTTAGTTCGAAAATTCGACCACCAACTTTTTGAAAAATGACCTCTATAAGACCCGTAAAAAAGTTATTCCAGAGTAAACTATGAAGAGAGGTGACATAAATTCATTTACAACTAGGGAAGATTTTGTTTCATTATATTTGTGGCCCTTCCTCTTCATATGTTTTCCTTCAAAGAAGGTATTTAAAACTTGCCAAGACCTGGCATATTGCAGAAAATGTATTGAAAGACGGCAACTAGACACATTTACAAAATCTTATAAGAAGATACTTTTTTACGGGTCTTATAGAGGTTATTTTTCATGAAAGTTGGTTGTCAAATTTTCGAACTAAAGCCTAGTTCGTCATCAGGACTATGTCACTGGAGTAGTTGCTGCCACTCAATTGGAAGAGTCCATCCGCAATTATCACTATGAATAGAGGTGCCATAAATGCATTTACAACTAGAAGATACTGAAAAACTCGGGAACACTTCCAGGGCAAGAAATTTTAATTTTGCCAACACAGTTAAAATGACAGAGAAAACGTATGCTGATTATGGCATTTACGCTAGAAAGCAACTGTTTCCCAGTTTGAAGTAAGCAGTTTAACTGCAAAATAACAAAGCATCATACAGAAAATATTTTAACGTGGTGCACTTGTGTTGATTCAAACTTTGCTCTTTAGTTTACATAAAAATAGTTTTCTTTAGTGGTTACAATATAAAATTGTCATCACTGAATAAGAAGTTAAATTTTTGAAGATATTAAAATTAGATATCAGTGCCAAGTTCAAATGAATTAAGTCAACTCTTTTCAGCAAATAACATGTACCTTTCTTAAAGCTGAACTGCTAAGATATTAATATGAACATTTTCATATTTTTTATAAATATTACATAAAATGATTTATAAACAAGAGTAACCTATCACCAAACGCAGTGCATATGTGTTCCTTTTTATGCTGCTGGTTGGCTAGATTATGAAGCTTCTCTATTGATCAGTGGAACATGCATATTTTAGCCATATGGTAAATTTGCCAATCACGTAAATTTAATAAATCCTTGTAACTTTTGATTCCCTTCAATTGCTACCCTTTAATTTATTACGTATTATCACCATGCCATGTAATTTCACGTGTCATTAAAAAAAAAAATCAAGATGTCACTTTTTGAGAAATTCAAAGTCAAAATTTAAATTGTGTGACCTTGAAATTAAAATAAATTAAATTATGCATTAAGTAATTTATCATTTTAAAACCAGTGAAAAGAGGTTTTGAAAAACGAAACCTCATCACTTTGTGATAAAAGTGAACTTGAGTTACTTCACTGCAGAGTTCGCCAAAATGCGTAATTACGCGTCTAGTACGCGTCAAAATTTTACCAACGTGTAAAAATACGCGTCGGGAATTTTTCTCGGCGCGTGAAATTACGCATCGAAGAATTTTACCAATTCGTAAAAAGTGCGCATCGGGACGGCATTTGGTCTTTCAGAAACGGAAGTAAACGAAATAAAGATATTTTCCGTAATCGTAATTTCTTTTTCCTGTAATGTTGCATGTGTCCAGTATTGTTGTTATATATAATTTTATTTCATAAATATTTGTATTTCAGTTTGAAAATGGTGGAAAAATTTCCGAGAATGGAAATTCGACGGTGAAAAAAATTTGCTGTAATCTTTTAGGCACAAGAGTGCGACGGCTTCGAGGAATTTCTCCTTTTCCTTGCATAATTTGGGTTATCCTCGAGATCGATGCATAACTGAACAGGAATTTTGGGGCAATATTAGTAGTGGTGGAAGATGTTTTCCGCCTTAAACTTTCGAAAGCGGAAGTTTCGTCTTTCGAAACTTTCGAAAACGGAAGTTAGACTCAGTGAAGATTTCTCCCACAATCGTAATTTTATTTTTCACGTGATGTTTCCTCTGTCTAGTATTGTTGTTAAATATTATTTTATTTCATAAATATTTGTATTTCAACTTGAAAATGGAGGGAAAATGTCCGAAAACGGAAATCGGACGTTGCAAAGATTTCCCCCCCGTAACTGAATTTTTTTCCCCAACGATGATCAGAACATGTATCCTGTATTCTTAAATATTCCCCCAAAAAAGTTTTGCATTTCAGCTTGATAAGGGGGGTCCGAAAACGAAAGTGACGAAGCTGAAAAATTTGTAAAAATAGATGCATGGTGTTCAAAAGTATTTATCTTTTCAAAGTTACACTATTCATCTTTTATCTAAAATAGTGAAAGCTATCATGCATTCATGATGGATAAAATTGTCATCCAAGGACATAAAGGAAAAAAACCGACAATAAAGAAATGGGAAGGGAAACAAAGATATCAGCAAAATGAAAATTTAAACACTGAATGCTGTGTAGTTGAAGAAAAATAAATGTGGCTTGGTTTGCTGAGAAGTTTATCAGATATTTTTAGATGCCTATAAGAACCTCAAAAGTGCAATGTTTTCACTTCTTGAACCCTTGCTCTTCCATGTAGTTATTACAAAACATGATAAATTTAATGTTATTGTTTTAAAATACGAATATTATATTTATTTCTAAAACAAAATGAATCCACATTCTAAATACATTGAGCAGTAGTGAAATATTTTTTATATGAACAAATTTGGATTGATTTTTCATAATTGTAAGTATTTATTTCATCTTACAATTATGAAAAATCAATCGTATTTTATTTCATCTGTTAATTTTTCTAAAATATTCCCAACTATTGAAAATTAGTCCCTAAATTTTTTACTCCTTTAAAAAATTTTTTTGGCAAACTCTGGTTACAAGTACTTTTGCGACATACAAAAATTTTTAATTTTATGACCTCCTATCTCAGGAGATTTAAAAGCTACTGTGCCAAAAATTAGCACACATTCATTTCTTGTGTATGTCAACAAATCTACAAAGTTTCATAAAAATCCAAAGGGGTCAAGTGGAAAATGCTATTTTTCTGTGTTCTTTGACATGGAATCTTATACTGTATTTTGTAGGTCATCCTTTCGCCCTCAGTACAGCAGCTATCTGGTATGGCATCGATTCAATAAGATGCCAGAAGCAGTTGGAAGATACAGCCAACCAAGTTGTGTGCAATGTGGCCTTCAGTGCAGGACTGGAAGTGATTGGAGTATCCAGGCACCTGATACGTCATTCCGTAGTGTCTCACAAGTGCTCTGTGGGACTGATATTGGGAGTTCGGAGGCCAATCGACATGCTGGAAGTCTGAACTGGGTTCCTCAAACCATTCCTGCACAACATTGGATCTGTGTCTTGGCGCATTGTCATCTTGGAAGACACTGTCACCATTTGGGGAAAAAGTGTGACATTGCTGGGTGTAGAGAGTCTGACAGCAGTTCAAGTTAGTTGGCACCAGTCATACGTTGTTCCACATGCACCAGGGTCTAAGTTCCTGCCAGGTAAACATGCCCCACACTATACAACCACCTCTACCAGTTTGCACTGTGGAGACCATGGAGGATGGATCAAGTGCCTCATGTTGTTTGCACCAATTAGACACATGCCCATTCATAAAAAAAAATTAAAAAAATGATATATAAACTGATTTATGACCACAAACATATGCAGAAGTTTGAAGAAAAAGAGAGAAAAATCTTCTGTGGTACATTTTCATATCTCCCAGCCATTACTTCCATATTACATAGAGAATGTGATAAAGTTAATAAGAGTTTTGGTACAAATGTCACCACTTATGCTGATATACTCTTAAAAAATAAAGGGCCTAAGAAAGATTTAAATAAAGCAGGTGTGTATACTATCCCAGTGATTGATCAAGATGGTATCAGGTCAAAATTCTATGTAGGAAGCACAAAAAACCGATTACTAACTAGAATACTACAGCACCAAGATAATTGGAAGAAAAAAAAACCGGAAGACAGCCTTAATTGAATTCTGTATGGATAATGTTTGTAACCCTGATTTTGAGAGAGCAAAAGTTGTTCTTGATCAACGTTCAGAGAAACTAATACGTTTTTCAGAATCCCTTGTTATTGAAAAAACATGGAAAGACAACTGTAATAAGGTTAACCCTATTGAAGTTCCATAACCATGGAAACTTATATCGGAAAATGAAACTCAAAATAAACCAAAAAACAGAAAGACTCAATATAACTCAAGAAATAATAATGAAATTGGGACGTATCCACTCAGATACGATTCTGAATTTGATCCACCAGTTGGCTTACATCAAATTGTCAGCGAGGCTCTTCGTTACGACGAATCAACGTGTGACATCACAGGCGGCGTTCAGAGGACGTGACAGCCAGTTATATGCATCGAGGGGTATGCCCAGGTGCTTTACTAGCATTAGTTAGAACCACATCATAATGGTGTAGCAGATATACCAAAATGCATCGCACGTGTCAAACAGACCAAACGAATGTATTTGTACTCACCTAGAATATAATGCAGTTACCTCTTAATTCACAATCTGAAAAACTTGCATATACTGTACATATTTGCAAATGAAATTAGGTTCATTATTCAAAAGTTCTATTTGCCGCTGTCACTGGTATGGTACCTTTGCTTTCGTCACAAGTGATAAGAATGCGCATAGAGTTTTAAGGTATATTTTGTACCCTTCCATTTAAACCATCCATGGAGTGGAGTAAACAGTGCGACTCGTGAGACCAGCATACTTTTTTCCAGTCACTGGACATCCAATTTGATGCATGATCTTTCTTTGCACCAGGCAAGTCTTTTGTGCCAATGAATCATGGTTAGGAAAAGATGTCGTCAGGGTAATCTGCTGCTATAGTCCATGTACATGCAAGTGTGTGGACACATAGTCATGACAGATACTGTTCCGGGTGACCTCTGTTGTATTGGGTAGTCAACAGTGCTGCATCTCTTGGCCTGTATGAGTAGTCAGAACTGGCGCTCATCTCTCACATCAACTTTTCACTGTTCTGTGCAGTTTTGCTTCCGGGTCATTGTTTGACCATTTTCACGCCAGCCCTGATACATTTCAACTATGCCAGCTTGCGAACAAGCCACCAGTTCAGCTGTTTGGGAAATCGAGGCACTGGCTCTCCAAGTTCCCACAATCTGTTCTTTCTCAAAGCCTGATAAATCCTTCCATTTACCCATCATGCTCCGAATTTTACTACCTACTGCTCCACTCACACCTTATATATGCTACAGCGGTCGACTAATCGCACCCTCTCAGAAATCGTATGGTCAGTGGGTCGCATCCACTTTTGATATGGGTGGTCATAATTCAGTGAGGGCAAAATGAGGACCTATGAAGTATTAGGTAGGTGGTCATTATTCAGTGATTACTCAGTGTATATGATGACAATATCTAACAATTACATAGTTTCCCCAAGTTATGTATAAAAGCACCACAGTAGTTTCTAACTCTGTATGATTAAGATATTCAGAAAATCTCCCTATTTTTAACCCTCAAGGTTGGCAGACATGTAGTTGTCCTTAATTTAAAAAACAAAACAAAAAAACTGATGGTGCAGGCATTTATAAAATACCAATAAAAACATTGATGATCCAGCACAATAAAATATGTATCAGAACCACAGACACACACACACACACAAACTGATTGAAAAATAAACTCAACCAATATATCAGTAATTGGAACAAGAAAAAACCATATTGAATATTGCCATACAAAAAAAAAAAAAAAAAATAGACCATACTATGCCAGATTTTTCAAATATTAATATAATTTGTAAACATCAGAATGAAAAAATATATACAGTTTGCAAAGTAAATAGCAATTAAGAAAATAAAAATTATAATTGTGGTAAAAAATATGGTTATCAAACATCCATTACTACGGAAATTCTTTGTTGAAGAACTTAATTATAAAATGAAAAATTACCTATTATATCTAACTGGATATATATCAAGATATGCAGAAAGTAAAGCAGTTTTTACACTCTAATAAAATATAAAAAGAACATGAATAGTAAAAAAAATTATGGTGAAAGGAAAATATCGCCTGAAAGAAAATGAGTTCATAATCTGCTACAGTGGCACATTCAGTGGAGATGGCCCAGGAGCCTGGGCCCTCCCCATGTGTTATCACTTGGACCTTCATTCTTTGTTATTGTCTGCTTATTTTGAAATATATTGTGTTGCAATACATGTTTTTAAATAATATATTTTATGAATAATTGGAAACTCACTTTTAATAATATGGTGGAAATGTTTTTATCACTTTCCAGTATGTTGGAGTATACTCCAGTGTATTTTTATTTACATCTTCAATATTTTGGGCTGACCTCATGAAGAAATTCTTGGTGCACCACTGATCTGCAGAAATACAAAATAAAGATATACAGACTCAGTGGTCGTGCTGCCGATCACATTTTCCGTAATTTGTAAAAAAGAAATCATTTAGACGATGGAAAAAACTTTTGGCAATTACCTTTTTGTACTGTTATAATACATTGGCAAAAAAAAAAAAAATTGAATTTGCCAAATAAGGCAGTTGATGAGAACTTTTAAAAAATGCCAGCACAACCCCTGCAGACTTATTATAAAGAAAGAAATCTTGCAGAATGCTAAAGAAATTTAAACATCCATCATAAAAATATATTTGAAGGTTTGACAAAAACAGCATTATTGAAACTCATAAAACAGTTAAAAATTTTATTTGAGTAGAAAAGATGTTCTGTGGAGAACAGTGTTTTCTATTATATAAACAAAATTTAGTGCTTTACTTAATTTTTATATTTTTCTTTTTTATTGTATCAACAGTTAAAAAAATATAAATCAGGAAGAAATTATTGAACATCTGGTTATTAGCTGTGGTTATGAAGTAATGTGTCATTTAAATATGTTCTTTAAGCAAAAATAGCAGTGTTTTACCAACATTTGTTATCAGCAAATGCTTTAATTGTCCATCTTATAATAATGTACCTTTAATTCTTACATGATTTGATGTGATAAGATCTACAGGTGAAATTAATAGTTTAAATCTGTAATAACAACATACCATATTTTCCAGTTATAATGCCACAGCACTGAACTCAATTTTACAAACATTAGTCTCTGAAATGCAGCATTTTACTAGGTAGGCTTGTAACTTTTCAGTTACATTATAACTTCGAACTTCGAAATGTCATTCACAGTACATAAAATAGCCACTTCGTAGAAGTCATTTGATAGACATTGATCAATAAGGAAGGTGGAGTGCTGATTTTTCACTGATTGTTAGCAAGGGAGCCTTGCAGTCTGGTAGGTGAAGTGAAGTCTCGAAACTTGCATGTTTATACATGTCGAAGTAACTTGGAAAGACCCAATTCAGTTTTATCACACACAAATTTTGTGAAAATATTCCAGACTGACACTCACTGAAACTTTTTGTCATGGTGAAAGGGAGTTATCACCATTTTTGTGAACTCATCTGTTAATCAAAATTTTGAGATAAAAGAAAAATTAACTGAACTATAATGAATATATTAAAATTAATTGGAAACTTGAGACTTTGTCGTTCTGGGTGGTGTAGTGATTAGCATACCCCCACGCTATATGGGAGACGCAGGTTTTATTCCCGCTCCAGGACGACGAAATTTTCAAGTTTTCAGATATTATCTGACTTACCATCTTTGTCATATTTACACCAAAAAAACAGATTGTCATCTTCAAAATTTGTATGCAATAAGTATTTTTTGAGTGACCAACTTTGGAATAGCAAATTTTTAGAATTAAACAACTTAAAAAAAAACATTTTCCTTTTAACTACAGGGACCTCTTCCCTCAAAAACAAAAACAAACAAACAACCCCCCCCGACATCTTAATTTTGAAATGCCTGCAGTACGGCTTGTAAAATTATGGTGTCATCAACAGCCAATTTTATTAGGAAGGGAGAAACATGAATTCCATCATCCCCTCCCCCAGCTTTACTCATAGTATAGACAATGAGCATGCAGCAGAAGGAGCCAAAGAACCATCTTCTTCACTCTTGGAAGTTAGAGAGGTCTACCTCTTTCCAAACTCATAAACCACTCTGTAGATGTCAATCATAGGCTAAACAAAACATTCTCATATTGACCCTCAATTTGCTACACCATTTAGCTTAGGTGAATCAAAAAAGGAAGCTACACTCAGCGCCATCTGGAGTGGGATTGCAGCCAGACTGTGTGTGCGCTTGGGAACTAAATAGACAGCGTGTCAGCCCTGCTGACGGAGGGTGTTTCAGTTCAGTAACTGCGTAAGGCATGTTCAGGAAGCAGTTCGTAATGTTGCGTCTACTGGATTCTTTTCCAAATTGGAAGTGCGAGGAACCATCCGATTTTTGTGGGCTAAGTGCCTAAATTGCACTGACATCCATTTTGAAATCTGTGTTGTATATGGGGAAAATGCTATGTCTCACCTGGCCATTGTAAAGTGGTGTCAACAAATTAAAAAGGGTTGCTCAAATTTGACAGATGAATACTGTGAAGGCAGATTATCAATATCCAGCACTCTGGAGCATGTTGCCACCGTTGACAAAATGATACGGGATAATAGGCATATCAAAGTCAAGGAAATTGTCAGTACATTGTAGACATTTTGAATGGGACTGTGCATTCAGGAGCAGCTGGGATTTCGGAAATTGTGTACAAGATGGATGCCTCATTTACTCACCAACCAGCACAGAAACCAATGTTTCCTGTCATCTTTGGCTCTTCTGCAATGGTATTCTGCTCAGGGTCACAATTTTTTGCGTCAAATCATCACATGTGACGAAACGTGGTTTCACCATTTCACCCCTGACACCAAACGATCGTCCGTGGAATGGAAGCATGTCACCTCTTCAACAAGGAAGAAGTGCAAAGTTCAACTGTCTGTGGTAAAGTTCATGGCAACTGTTTTCTTTGACTGTGAAGGTGGTGTTCACACAGAATTTCTGCCAAAAGGGATGACTATCAATGCTGACTCATTGCCAAATGCTATGAAATTTGCAAAAGGCAATTAAGGACAGATGTCGGGGTAAATTGAGCGAAGGTGCCATTCTGCTGCACTACAATGCCACACCCCACACAGCACGGAAAATAAAGGAATTGCTGCAGTCATTCAAGTGGGAGGTGTGGCAACATCCTCTGTACAACTACCATTTGTTTGGCAAAATGAAACAGGACCTTAGTGGACAATGATTCTAAACTGATGAGACTGTGAAAACTGTGGTCCTTAGCTGGTTGCACCAAACTGGAGAAGACTTTTTCTGCATGGGTATGGAAAAGTTAATCACATGTTCCGATAAACGTTTGCAGTCCTTAGGCGACTATGCCAAAAAATGAATAAATGTTGTACCTTTAAACCAACATCGATCTCCCGAGTATATCTATTTTTATTTTATTCGACAGTGTGACTAACTTTTTAATCCGCCCTCGTAGCCATGAATCCTATAACAGGTTTGACAAAATCAATCCTGTCATAGGATTCATAGCTACCTGCTGTGAAACGTTCATGGTCTTTCACCCCTCCTCCCTGTCCCTTAATCATGGTGTGAATCATTTGTACCCATTAAGAAAAACATTGCCGCCCCAGTGGCGCAGTGGTCTAAGGCGTTGGCCTCTGATCATTCGTCCGTAAGGGGTCCGGGTTCGAATCCCGGTCAGGCATGGATGTTGTGTTTGTCTTTCGGCACTGGCTCTCTCCCTTCCCTGGAACCAGTGACCCTAAATTAGGGACGAGCGACTGCTTATAGCCCATATGAGTTGCTCACGGTGGTCGTTAAACCTCCAATAAAAAAAAAAAAAAAAAACATTACAATTAAATTAATACAGACTTAATACAGACATTTAACATGGACCAGGAAATTCAAACAAAGGTCTTCGCTCTTTCCACGTTCATAAGTGAGTCACGGAAAAATTCTCATTAACCGCCACCAGGAGTTGATCCCAGGGTCTTCCAGTTACGCACCGGATATGCTTCCGCTACACCACAGCGGCCTCGAATTCCTCCAGACTCACACACGGTAACTTCCAAGCCAAGTTGGCAGGTTGCTTCTTGGAGCCCCGCACAATGCTGGGGATTCACCAAAGATGGCAAGCAGCAACAGAAGAAATTATGAACGTGGAAAGAGCGAAGACCTTTGTTTGAATTTCCTGGTCCACGTTAAATGTCTGTATTAATTATTCATTCGCCTTCTAATTATTTCTTCGGTTGCTGCTTGCCATCTTTGGTGAATCCCCAGCATTGTGCGGGGCTCCAAGAAGCAACTTGCCAACTTGGCTTGGCAGTTACCGTGTGCGAGTCTGGAGGAATTCGAGGCCACTGTGGTGTAGTGGAAGCATATCCGGTGCGTAACTGGAAGACCCTGGGTTTGACTCCCGGTGGCGGCCAATGAGAATTTTTTTGTGACTCACTTATGAATGTGGAAAGAGCGAAGACCTTTGTTTGAATTACAATTACAGTCAGGAAACTGCAGTAGTGTATCCTATTTTGTGCATTGCTTCCTGCATATCTACAGTGCTTTTATTTCTGATGTTATTAGAAATGAGTCACACAGGCAAGTCAAAGTGTAAAAAAATAGATAGTCTCCGGCCAATACGCAGTTGCCTCATTTATTTCCAATGAAAAGTATTGCATCCATTGGTAGGAATCGAGATTTAATCTCAATGAACTGAATATTTTGGTCTTCTGAAGTTTTGTGTTACAAAAGCTGACTGTATCTAACTATCAGTGGGAGGCAGGAATGGTCCTCAAATAAAATTCCTTGTGGTACAGTTATCTGTGGCTTTAAACTTGGTGCAGCATTATTTTCTGACAAAAACAAGGAAATGTGTTATAAAAAAAAATGCAATAACAATAAAGAGTAATGTGTATGAAACAAAGTTCTAAAATGTAAACTTTTTTTTTCCCCCAGAAGCTGATTTTTGTTACATACATTGAATACATTTTCTTCATTAGGGTAATTATGATTTGTATTTTGTGTTGTGTTTTAACCCTTGATTCCTACTTTTAAAGATTTCATATGTGTGAGTTTTGTGAACAGGTTATGTGAAATGTGATGTTCCTTTTTTGCAGGTGAAGGGAATACTTTGTCATTATATGATATGAGAACTTTGAAGAAGCTTACTAAAGTTGCAATTTTCAAAGGATGTTCTATTCATGGAATATCAGTAGGTAAGTATGTTTTTAATGGGTAATTTTTTTGGTGGGTTTAATTACTTGTAAGTGTTGATATGTGTATGGGGTGTAGGAGAGAATGTTTGAGAGATTGACAAGTACCTATTCACATGCTATAAGAATATATCAAGAACCAAAGTTGTGCTTAACTTAGGGCTTTTTTTCTGGTGGAAATCACCAGAATGACATTCTGGCACCTTTTTTAATACAATCTTTTTTGGAGTTTTTGAATAATTATTTAATTAAAATACTATAATAACCATTACATGTAGGTCTAACTATATTTAATTACCATAACATGTGAAGAAAACAGATGGCAGGAGTTGACTGTTGCATTTGATTTTTTCCTTGTTGTAAATGGAAAAGCTTGTTTCCTGTACACCAATAATACGTTATATGTATATATATAGGGATATATATTGTAGTGTACCCTGAGCAAAGAAGTCAGGAAGTTGCCTAACAGGTTTAAACTCAATGAATTCGTTTTTTTGTTTTGTTTTTAAGAATACTTACAACTTCAAGGAAAAGGAAAACCTAAGCAGCTTTTACAGCTAAAGTTAATTTGCAAACAATTACTGTATCTTGTAGGAAATGTGAGCAGATTTTCTCAGGTGAATTTCATAGTCACCCAGTTAGGTCTCTTTCAATCACAGCAATAATCTCATTATTATTTGTCAAAATTATTGAGCCTCGTTTTTTTGCAGTCAATTTTTTTTTTCTGCTAGCAGTAGAGCATGTGTATGAGTGAATGCTGTTTTATCGAAATGGTTTTCTGTTCGGCAGTGAAACCTGGATACTGCAGAAAAGACATAGGAATCATTTATGTGCTGGCGATATGCGTTGTCAATCATTACAAATTTTGATTTCACCCCTGAAACTGTCACATTGTAATGCTGAAAAGATTTCAAATATTTAGATATAACTCACCTTTTCATGACCTGACAGATTAATGCTAACAATTTAATTTGAATGCAAATATTAAAAAAAAACATTTTTTTTTATTTAATTTTATTCACAAAATTCAAGAACACTATTCAAAATCTTAAGTTATTTTCTGTATGGTTTATGATCTGGGTTTCGGGTCTTTTCATCATACCAATTTAAAACAGCAGGCCTGAGGTCAAACTTGTCTTCGGACGAACCTTCAACCACAATACTCATGAGAGCATTCAATGTTTGTAAGTTTAAATTGCCCCTCCAATCACCCTGGATTCTCTTCATGAAACTGAACCATGCAAAAGTAGATCAGGGAAATATACTAGATATTTCTGCTAGTGCCAAAATGTATTTATAATGTTTGTACTTTTCAAGAAACATTCGTTTCCAGAAAGCAGTTGTTCCTTTTTGTATGTGTCGAAATTATTCCACATGCACAATGCAGTGGTGCTTTACTGTTCACACTAAAACATTTAAAATTTTCCACTAGTAACTTTTGCTAGAACCACTTTTTATCACTAGCAAAATACATTTGCTTGCTAGCAATTTGCTACTGACTACCAGTCGAAATCGAGCCCTGGTGCAAGTATAGCACCAGGGCCGGATTAAGATCATGGCTATAGCCTAGGGACCCACTATTATCAAGGGCCCAGGTCGTATGCCTTTGCACAATAACACACAGCATAAATTAGGTGTGCAATTTAATTCTCGGCCACAGGCACGACACATTGACAGCAAATTATAGCAAATCGAATACGTACCTAATCAGGGAAATAATCCCCGTCGTGTTGGATACATTTGAGCCATAGGTCAGGGAGCTGCCGAATGCCACTGCGGAAAAAAGAGGGCTGTTTCGAGTTGATAAAGTCATCAATACTTGTGTGGACCTCCTCAACAGAAGTGAAGTGCGTATCACTCTGGTGATGTTGCAGGGAACAAAAGAGGTGATAATCTGGCGAGGCGAAGTCTGGAGAATACGCCGGGTGCGACAAAATCTCCCATCCCAGGTCAGTGATCATGTTTAAAGTCGTTTTCGCGGTGTGAGGACGCGCATTATCCTGAAGCAACAGGACCGACCTTCTGCCCTTGCCGGTGTATGGCCTTTTCGCCTCCAGTGCATCACTCACACGAATGAGTTGCTGATTGACCGTCAGGTTTGAACAACTCATAGTGTACGACACCGCGCTGATCCCACCATATGCACAGCAACAACTTCCTGGCATGGATATTCGGTTTGGCAGTACTGGTGGTAGGCTGACCTGGATAAACCCACGATTTGTGCCACTTAGGATTATCGTAGAGGATCCACTTCTCATCACAGGTCAAAATCTTGTGGAGGAAATCCTTCTTCTTGAATCTGGAGAGCAAGGACACAGCAACATCGTAGCGCCTAGACTTGTTCGCAGCTGTGAGTTGGTGGGGCACCCAACAACCCTCCTTGTGAATTCGTCCAAACTTTTGCAGGCACTTTGCAATGGCTTGCTGTGTTACTCCGAGTTCCTGGGAAAGCTCTGACTGTGTGCGACAGGGATCCACGTCCAACAGTTGTTCCAGTTCCTCATCGTCAACTTTCTGTGGCTGTCCCAGACGTTCTGCATCACAGAGATCAAAATTTCCCTGCTTAAGCCACTGGAACCACTTCTTACATGTACTGTAGGACACAGCAGCATCACCCAAAGCAGCACAGATAATTTTCTGAGCTTCCACGTCACTTTTTTTCAGCTGAAACATTAACAGGAGGCAGTGCCTCAAATGTTGCTTCTTGAACGAGATTGCTTTCACCGTCAACTTTCGTCACTACAGCTGTGAGCGGTTATGGTTGCCTGAAAAGCTGTTGGATGGCGCTGCAATCAGCCATTATGGCACACAGCTATTTGCATTTGCCGATGTTCTATGATCGCCTATGGTTAGGGGCCGAGAATTAAGTTGCACACCTAATATATAGAGCCCTTGACTTTTGTCTCGTATCATCTCCACTTGATCACAAATGGAGGCTATAGAACAAACAGCTTTCAATGCAGTGACTCCGTTAGGACAAATGTTTCATGCAGCTATATGTACAGTGGCATTGGTGAGACAGTTTCAGATATCTCACTGTATAGTACTTTAAGGATGCTCATCAGTGTGTTTGATTTATTCTGCTTATCCCCAGCTTCTTTTTAAAATTAATTGTTGTCACTGTTCATTAGGTCTTACTGTGTTTGATTTTGTTTAAACTATGCCTAACTACTATTTTGGAGTAGTAATGCTTGTCTGCTACAAATCGTGTTCAAGCAGGGCTAATGTCTTTGGGCGCCAAACGCAGAAGTGGATGTCAAAAAAAATAAAGACATTGCAATGAAAAGGTCATTGAGAGTAATTGGCTGTGTAACTGGGCAAGGCCATTTATGCAAATGATCATTGAATGTGATTTAATGATATCAGTGGATTTCTTAATACACTATGTTGCCAAAAAATAAAGAAAATGCCTTTTGAGATTGGTAGAATGGGTGTGATGTTATTATTACGTAAACAGATTCTATTTTCTACCTCATTCTCAGATAATTATGATTTTGTACAAAAAGTGAGTCATAGATCTTAATATTTCCTGAGACTTGCTTGTATGAAAACTATGTACATAATTTAATAGTTGAAGAATGTGCAACATATTAATTATCACAAAACCAATGCATATGGCTAGAATTTTATGTTTTACTGAACTTTAATGTGGTTCCCCATCCTCAGTTCTTTTGGAGCCCACTCAGACATCTTAGTCTAGAGGCCCACTAAGGCCTGGCCCTGTTAAAACTTGCAATGGGCAAAAAATAAAAAATAAACTATCAGGATGTTCATTTATTGTTTGGTGTCTTTCCTGAAAAGTCACCAAGAGCAATTTAAGTTTATATTTTGTCTGTCTAGACAGGAAAACATCCTTTTTCTCATTGTAATAATCAGAGTAGACATAATTACAGATCATCTTAATTTCCTCTTTACCATGGTCTAAAATGTGGGGCTGAGATGGCCATTTTAAACTGCCAAAAATGTAAAAAGATAATATTGTATCTGATGAAACTTTTTGGTGTGTCTCAGAAATAGTCCTTCACACTTGAAATCTGTTTCTCTGCTATTGCATGGAACTGTTTCTTTCCTGCACTTGTTGGTTAAATTCTGTGAGCCATTAATTAACTCAAGTTACCTAGAAAGCATGAAATCATCAGGATAGTGAGAATAAAACTATATTCTATCACTTGTATCTGGGACAGCATACTGAGACACAAGAACCACCCTTTCTACTCAATGTTGGCTCTTCACTGATTGCAACCTCGTTTGAACCAGCTCTTTACACCCAAAACCGGATAGTTCAGAGATTGCTGCTCCGAAACCTCATACGCATTTTCTTACATTTTAATCATTAAAGATACCTTCTAAAGATGGATCTTACTGTTGTAAAATGTGCAGAGTTAAATTTTCTATATTGTATCAAACCCTTAACTGACGTACAAACCAGGCTGCAGAGAGTTGTTGCCATATTGAGTTAGAGCACTTGATTCACTGAAGATAATACTTGCAAAATCTCCCCAAAACTGACAACTACAGATTCACAAAAATCTCGGATCAATTAATCTCAGTTGAAAGATAAATTTTTCACTATTTACTAAGAAACTTTTTGCACTGCTAGCTCAGTGTGGGATATCCTTGACATTGCTCTTCTTTAGAAAGCATTCAGTTATGCTTGTCGCACGTGTGCAAAGCATTTCCAGTCTCGTGAAGCTTGATATGGAAATTATTTACAGTCGAACTTCCGTATAACGAAGCTGCAAGATCAGTAAAAATATTCGCTAAATAGAAACTACACTTATCTTTTATTTTAATACTCAAAAAGAAAGCTGAAATTCCATCGTATGTTAATTAAAAAGAAAAAAAATCAATTTTCACTTACGTGCTTGCCAGGTCAGCATAGATATAAAACAAAAAAATTTTTTAGTTTGTTTAGGCCGAGAAGTAGTCGGTAATTTTCTTCTGAATATTATTTCGGTTAAACAAAACAGCACATTCATAAAAAGTCTGTCCTTTGCAATAAGTGGAACACATTGTCTGGTACATCAGCTTGAAACTGGAACCCACGTCGAATGGTTTTAAATATGTTCATCATTTCATCTTTTGAAGGCTGTACATGACACTCACTTTCATTTTCCTCATCCTCATCATCTAATATGAACCTTTGACTTCATTGTATGCTTTTGAGAACATCTTCCTCACTTGTTTGGTTAGCTATAGGTGTTTCTTCATCAACTGAAAGAAAATCATCAAGAACATGTTCATCTCCAATATTTCCATGCTGTTTTAGTTGTTGCCAGTGTTTCTTTTAATTCCTCCAATGGCAAGTCATCTTCTTCTGGCTCAGCATCCTGATCTCATACGAAAGCAGCATTACGAAATCCAGCTTTGGGAAAGCAGTTATGGATGGTAGTCTCTGTTGCGTCATGCTGCCATGCTTTAGCCAATTCAGAAATGCATAATTGCAGATCCACAACTTTATCAGCTGGTTGATTATTTTCAATGGCCACAATAATTTTATTCAATATTCTTTTCCGGTAATGACATTTCAAGTTTTTGATGACACCGTGATCCATTGGCTGTAATTCTGAGGTCATATTCAGTGGAAAGAAGAGAAGTTATATATTTTTCAGCTTTGAAATTACTGCTTGTGGGTGGACAGGGCAGTTGTTGATAACCAGAGCTATTTTGCGATGTTGCTTAGCCATGTGCTTGTCAAAATTTATAACCCATTCTTGAAAAATTTGTCCAGTTTTCCATGATTTTTATTGTGATCATACTGAACTTCCAAAGATTGCATTCCTGTGAAACATCTTGGATTTTTGCTTTTGCTTATTACTAATAGCTTTAGTTTTTCTCCTTCTGTCATTTTTGCTGTGATCATCACTGTTATTCTTTCTTTACTATGCTTTCCCCCAAAACATTTATCCATTTTGAATGTTAAGGTTTTGCTCGGGAGGAGACACTTGAAAAATAAAATAGTTTCATCTGCATTAAAAATGTCCTTAGGATCATAGTCTTCCAGTAGATGCTTGAGAACTGTTTCTTTCCACTCAATGTTGGCTCTTCACTGATTGCAACACAACCACTGCACACAATCTTCATCACCGATGGCTGTGCTTTCCCCCGATATAACCTTTCGGACGAATTTATCAAGCCTGTTCTTGAATTTATCAAGCCATCAGCTACTTGCCTGAAGTTCTGTATACCCAAGGGATTTCGCATGCTCAAGTGCTTTTTCTTGAATTAATGATCTGGAGATGGGCATGCTCTTTCCATGAACCATTTGAACCCATTTATACACAGCTTCATCAACTTTTTCATACACACACACTTTCATCCATTTTCTGCTGGAGCTAGCAGTAGGTTCCCTTTAATTGTCCACAAACTGTTTGCCAGGATACCAAATTTTGAATCAACATCTTTTTTTTTAAAAACCTTTGTCAACTTCTTCTAACACTCTTACTTTCTTGCTGATGCTCAAACATTTTCTCTTAGACATTTTTTCCTGAACTTTTCGACTACAACGCAGAATCAAATTTGCCTTTTAGAGCATCAGTTTGACATGGTTGGGTTGTGCACTGGTGATGAGCCTGAGGTTATTCTTGGAAGTTTGATAGAAAATTAATCCAGTAAATCAGAAAGTTAAGCTGCTGACGTTTCAGCTACAACCTCCAATAAGAGAACTAAGTGAGTGTCCACTGTGAGGTCACCTTGCTTACATGGAATCGGAAGACTTTAAAGAAGGGGGCTGACCCAGTAGGTGGGTGCTACTTATTTCCCCCTACTGGGACAACTATCCTTTCTGCCCTTTCCTCTGCTAAGGATTTTTAATCCTCCTTCAGCAGAGATTCTCACTGTTTGGTGATGCTACTGTATATATGGGGGAGGAGATGGGGGTGGCAGCTGCAACCCTTTTTCTGCCCTCAGACACCACACCTAGCGTTAATTCCACCGGTAATAAATGGTGAAAGTTCGTGGAGAGGAGAAACCAAGGAGGGAGGCAGTTGTCTGTGAATCCCAGAATAAACCACGTCAAAAAAAAAAAAAAAAAAAAAAAAAAAAGACTTTGCTAAATAGAAATTGACTTCATTAAATGGAAGTTATTTTTGCATGCAAAATTCCACGAAAATTCAAAGTTCCCGATAAAAAATCGCTAAATGGAGAAATTTGTTATATAGAAGCTCGTTATATGGAAGTTCAACTGTATTTAGTTTCTGAATGGCACCAGCATTTTAAAAGCACTTTGTTTCTTTTATAACTGTTTCTATAAATTGTGATATCTATGCCCTTGGAAATACTTGTGGATTTTTTCAGGACAAACTTTTGAAGAGTTATGGACTTATGGTGTACCTTCGATGTCTTCCTTTTTATTATAAAAGTGCTTTTTGTGTTTCACATCTCATATTTATGTGAAATAATTTTTCTGTGCTCTTTCTTAATATGTCTTAAATTTTTAAATCATTAGATTTTCAGGATGATAAGCTTATAAGAATTCTGGCATTTGGGGCAAAATCAATAAGAGCTTATTGTTTCCTCCCTAAAGAAAAGAGTGTAAGGTAATATAACTGTTTTCTGTTGGAATTTTATGAATGCACATGTTTTAAATACACTGAAAGGACAATTTATTATTAAAGTCTGGATGTTCAAGCACTAAAAAACCTCCAAATAAAGCTAGTATTTATGCACTAAAAATCATGACCTCACTAAAAGAGAAGAAATATGCATTCAAAATTCCTGAAAGTTGTACTGTAGGATTCATATACATTATCTAATCAAATGTATCCGGACATTTGCCTGTCCATAAATTGTCTGTAACAGGAAAGGAATTAATATTGATTTGGTCCACTCTTTGCTGCTATCACATCCTCCACTCTGCAGGGAAGACTTTCCACTAGATTTTGGTATGCTGTTGCAGGAATTGCCTTCGGTTCTGTTCTGACACAAAAACATTAGTGTGGTTGGTCGCTGATGTGTTTCGAGTGGCTTGTCCTGGCTCGCAGTCGGTGTTCCATGAGGTTTAAATTGGGGGTTTGTGCAGGACAGTCAGGTTCTTGCACTCCCATCTCATCAAACCATTCCTTCAGGAGCCTCACTTTGTAGGTAGGGGCATTGTTTTGTTGGTAAAGGAAAGAGCCTTCATTCAGGCCTCTAGCCAAACAAAGTCATGAAGAGCGACTGATGTAAAGCAGGTCTGGCAAAGATAAATAAACAAGTTAGTGAAATCATGCAATGCATTGAATATGATACGCTTTCCAACATACCAGAAATCATAGGAAAATGCCTTGGTTTTGAGGGGACTAAACTATGGTATAACGTTTGAGGTTCACATATATCACAATTAAATCTCTTTGTGCTCGTGTTACCTATTTCTATTATCACGAGCTACCACACATAAGCCGTTTTATAATTAAAAATCCCATCTAAATTGGGCAATTTTTACAGAAGTTATCGTGCAAAAATAATGGCTAACAAATCTCACGCATGCGCATTGCCCACAATTGCTGACAAAAAACATTTCTAGCGGAACTACTTCCAAAGTCGTTACGGAAAAACGTATTGTATTTCATCGCAATCAAAGCATTTTTAGTCAAGTTATGAGGATAATAGCTGTGGAACAAATCTCGCTCCTGTGCCCTGACCTTTGACCCCATTTCGATTATATTCAACAGAACTGCTTCAGTATACCTCCGGAACAACATGATTAAGTTTTGTCGCAATCAAAGCATTTTTACATAAGTTATGATGCATAAGATCGATGGAATGGATCCCACTCCTGTGTCCTGACCTTTGACCCTATTTCATCCATTTTCAATAGGGTTTGTCCCCAGGTTGTTTTCTACCATATACTAAAATTTAATCGAAATTGAACCATTTTTACGCGAGTTATTGTGCGAACAGACAAAGCTGGAGCATATACACTTCTTCAACCTACGGTTGGAAAGCATAAAAAAGTTATCAGTCACTGGACTGTAGTGTGGATCACTAGGATGGGCAAAAAGAAATGTAGCCTTTCCTGGCTACAGGCCTGTTTTCATGGAACTGTTGCCATAAGTTAGGGAACACAGGATTGTTGAGAATGTCATCATAAGGCCATGGCATTAAGATTTCTTAGCACCAGCCCAAACAATGAAAAAAAAAAAAAAAAAATCCCCAGAGCATGCCTTCTGCTCATTTAGTGGAGAGTAGACTAAACATTTGTCTTTTGACTGGGAATGGATGTATTTGAGTACCACTATTCTGTGATGAGGAGAGAATTCTTAACAAGTGGTTTTGCTATTGGACCATGATGCTGTTAAGAGTTAAGTTTTAAAAAATGATAATTTCATTTTTCAAAGGTGTTTTTCTTAGAAAAAATTCAGGATATATACAAAAATAAGCACTAAATATAAAAACATGATTTTATTCCTCAGAGTGGCTGAATATGCAAAATAAGCATTTTGCTTGAACATCCAGGCTTTATTTATCATGCGCACCCACCTAATAAGCCTACCTTTTTTGTCTTCACAATGGCTATAGCATGCACTCTACCAGGTGCTGAAAATGTTTGAGTAGGGTTGTGGTCCCATATTCCAGGACATCTCTCCATAAAGCTTCAAGAAGTACCAGTGGTGGGTTTCATATGTCCACTTTCCCCCTCTGTTGCTCAATTAGATTCAGATCTGGAGAGTGAGAGGGCCATTTGAGAGTTGTAAACTCTCTGGAATACTCCTCCAGCCAGTCTATCTCCAAATGGGAGTGATGACACTGGGTGTTGTCTTGCTGAAAGTAAGCATCCTGATGTGGGGAAATGGGTGGCTGTGAATGGGTGTAGGGGGTTGGTGAGTAATGAGTATGTCAACATACTCATTACTGATCTCATTTTCCAAAATCCCTGGTCTCAGTAGGTATGAGAGGCTTTATTAACAGGCTGCAGAACATTAGTCTTATGTGGTGATGGTGGTCTCAGTAGGTATGAGAGGCCCACATTAACATGCTGCAGAACATTACACCACCTCCATCAGCCTGTAACACCTGGATTTGACAGCTGGGATACAAAGCCTTATTTGGTCTACACACACACCCACACCCTCACACACACACCCACACACACACACACACACACACACACACACACACAACACAACACACACACACACACACACACACACACACACACACACACACAGTCATTGTGTTGTAACCTCAATTCATCGGACTAAGTACTAAGTTACCTGCTAATTCATTGGACTAAGTCTTCCATGGTCCAATGGGGATCTTCCTTCATCCACTGCAGCCTCATATCCCTGTGACATACTGTTGACAAAGGTAATCAATGGGAGTTTCAGCTGCCATAACATGTGCACCAACCTTTGTAGGTGCCCTATTGTTGAATGCATGCTAACCTCTCCAGTATGGCCTTCCATTCTATAATAATGTTACAGGATTGGTGTCACTTAATTTGAAGAGCAATAGCCTGTTTTTGATCTCATTTTCCCTGCTTGCTCCTGGTTTTGATGTAGTCTTGGTATACACGTGCAAAAATGTTCCATGCCAAAATCCCTGACATTCTGCACTTATAGAGATGGAACAGCTCATCTTCGTCACATCTGCCCATGATCAAACTATCTGCCCATGATCAAACTCTCTCATGTTGCTTTGTTTACCCATCATCACAGGCATGCTATAGAGCAGATAGGTATTTGACCTATTTATTTATAACACACAGGGAGTTTTAACTGTCCTCATTATTGTGGCAAGATAGAGTAAGTTGTTGGATGGGTGAAGTGCATGTATAATAAATTATGCTTTTGGTGGTGTCATAATGTTCTAAACTGTAACTCAGAATTTGATTTTCCTATTAATGACTAGTACACATTATAAACTTGTGTGTGAAACTTCAGCCTCTTACAGGAGGGAGGTAGAGAGAGTGAAGTTAGGTTGACTTCCATAGAAATCTGTCAAAAATGAATTAACTTCCACTA
Organism: Macrothele yani; assembly: GCA_039090855.1. Lineage (NCBI taxonomy): Eukaryota > Metazoa > Arthropoda > Arachnida > Araneae > Macrothelidae > Macrothele > Macrothele yani. The sequence goes on along the minus strand of CM077011.1, from coordinate 128,942,992 downwards.
CCCCATCATCGTTTTTTAACATTTTTTTCATAAGTAGATATTCTTGATTTATGGAAATCCTCAAAGTTTTAATTTTTGTTTCCTGATAAATCTGCAATATGAATATTTAAATTTTTAGAAATGTTAGTGTATGGCAGAAGACATTTTTTGACAAAAGGCATGAACTTCTTCATTTAAAATAACAGAAACAAAGAAATCATAATTTTTCATGTGGAATTCATTGTTGCAAGTCACAAGTCACTGTATCTTTAGGTTTTTAGGTTTTGATTTAAATGCATGTGAGAGCCCCCCCCCACTAGAATTGAAAAAGCCATGTTGTGCTACATTTACTTAATTGCTTACCATACATAGACGAAAGATGTCCATTGCTTTCTTCACAGAAACAATCCATAATGGAGATTTCATAGCCATGTCACACCAAATTGAGTGGCTGGGGAGTATCAGGGTCAGTGTGTGACAGGGGCCAATTTCAAATGGAATCATCCACACATTTATGTCTCCACGCAGGGATTCTGTGATACCCTGGAAAAATTGCAGGCGGAAAACCAGAGTTCAAACCTCCATGAAGCAGTTCTGATCCATGATGCAGTTCTGATACTGCATACAGTTCATTAGGCAAAAGTGCCATGTTGGTGATGTGCAGTCTTTAGAAAGTTGAAATTTTTGCTGTATACAGGTTAAATGCATGGTAAGCATGATGTTACCAACACATTTGCTCATAAAATCCAAGTGCCCATAAAATAAAGGTTTTAAAAATTGATAGAAAATTGCGAATGTAATAACACATAAAATTAAACATACATTATGAAGCAATAAAGGAATCAAATATGTATTGAGTACAGATACACTTACTGGTCGAGAAAGATACACTGAATCAGAAAAAACAAGCATTTTGCTGCACATCCATAATTGTTATGAGGTGACCATATTTTAGCTGCTGTATTATAAAGTTCTTATGTATATTATTTTCTTTTCTTTACGGGCCTATAAAATATGTCTAATGTAGTTTTAACTTTTTTTTTCTTTTAATTTGCATCTAATTATGCTCATTACATCAAAAATGTCATCACTTAACTCTTCTTGCTGATTTTTTTTTTCAAAGATTCTCTGTGTACTCCAAAACAACTCAACAAGTTGATGGTGATTCCACACAAAACTTTTCATCACTATTATCATCTACTGACACATTTTGAGGTGTTTGTAATATCTCACTAACAGTGTCATCTACAATGAGTAAATTGGACGTTATCATCAACAGAAACCTAGTTTTCAAATTCAGTAACATCAATTCCTAAGTTTTTCTGTGTTGGAAGTATATACAGTATATATGTAATCAAATTCCACTTCCTTGGAGTTTCCGTCATCTGAAACCTGCATTCCAGCCTCATAAAAGCAATTTTGCAATACACTTTGCTTTCACATTTTTTCATACATTGGCCATCAAATGAATTGCTTCAAGTACATTCTTTTTGTTTGTTTGTTTGTTTGTTTGTTTGTTTGTTTGAGGGTTTAACAACCATCATGAGCAACTTGATAGGCTATAAGCAGTCTCCCATCCCTAATTTAGGGCCACTGGTTCCAGGGGGAGAGAGAGAGAGAGCCAAAGTTGTAAGACAAACACAACATCCATGCCTCTCCGGGATTCAAATACAGACCCATCATGGATGAATAGCCAAAAGCCAGTGCTTAGACCACTGTGCCACCAGGGCAGCCAAGTGCATTCACTTTCATATTTGATGTTATTCCTCTTTCCTTTCTGTTCAACAACATTAAATTTAATTGCTTTTTAAAGTTACTCCTAAAGCTACTTGTGAATCCCTGATCCATAGACTATACAGAATATCGAATTTTGGCTAAAATTAAATCTGAGTGTTTGTAAGTTCTGTGATGATGGGATGTGCTGAGCAGTTGTCTAAAAGAAGCAGAATTTAGCATTTTTGTTTCCTATTTTCCTGTTCTCAGCTTCTAAAGATACAACTTCCAAAGATGTCTAAAGTTATCCATGCTTTTTTATTGTTGTCATATTCAACCAGTAGTTTTTGTGCATTTTTAAAGCATTTCAGGTTTTTTGGCTTTCCGATAATAAAAGTTTCCTCTCGTGGGAGCCAGACACATTAGCACACACAAACACTATTAATATATTACAAGAACTGAAGAATTAGAAGTTGATGGGACAAACTTAGAAGTCACTGATGCCTAGAATTAGAGGTTGATGGGTAAATTTAGAAGCAACTGTCTTGGACAACACATATCACGCGAGGGCCACATTGAAGAATAAAATTATAGGTGTGTAAAACTTATCTGGAGTACCATTTGTGAGAAACTACGATTAAGAGCAATTTGGTATTATGCCTTAAAAGAAAAGTGTTTAATGAGCACACCCTCCCAGTTCCTACTTATGGATCAAAGACGTGGGTCTTAACTGAAAAATACTGGAGACAACTTGAAGAAGCATGGAAAGATGTATGCTTGGTGTTATAAAGAAAGATAGGAAATGGAAATCTGGTATCAGGAAAATGACAGGAGATGTTGACATCATGATCAAAGTGAAGATTCTTATGTGGCAGTGTGCTGGACATATTAATAAAAGAACTAGCCAACATTGGACAACTGAAATACTGGACTTAATATCAAGGGACAGTGACAAACCCAAAAGAAAACTGTGGGAGATAAGTGGATGAAACTTGAAAGTATGCAGGAATGACATGACAAAGAATTGTGGAATTGTCTTGTAGAGGCCTTCATCCAGCAGTGGCTGGAGAATGGTTGTTAATGACAGTTATGATTTTCTCTGTGATTAAAATTTTGATTTGTACTTTTGTTATTTTTCATATTTTTTCTTTAGGTTTTCAGCTTTGACTGAAGAACATGAGCTTGAAGATTGGATACATGATGTTCAGTGGCTTACTTATTCCAGTAGTTCCCAAACTGATTTGGTAGCCATTGCATTGGCTCATAATAGTTTGATGTTATGGAACTGGCAAACGAATAAGGTTCATCAACACTTCCACTCTCGGGAAAAATGTATTATGTATCCTTTTATTCATTCACCTCAGAATAAGGAAATGCTTACATATTTGTTATGTACACATCCCAAAGCTAGATGGGTAAGGCATGTGAAATTTGAGCAGCTGGTGCGGTTACTTGTGTTGATCTTGACGAGTTCGATTTAACCTAAAAACTAGGTTTTTGTTCATTTAAATAAACTATATAGATGCCAAAATAACACCGCTCAGTTACTCAATAAAAAAAATATTTCATTTAATCTTTTCTGATGCTCATCCAGTCCAAATTGCAACATCTGGTTGGATTCTGATGAATTTTAATGTATTATTTTATTTTTAATAAAAAGTTAAAAGTGACAGTAAAAATTTGAATTGATGAAAAGGTAGGGATTTTATGTGAACAAATTTGGTTGTAATTATTATATCTCTATATATTTTAAATACAGGCAAACTTCTGCTTATGAACTTTCAAGAAATGAACAATTGGTAATTACAAACATTGCATGAACTAATAAATTGCAATTCCCAATTCATTTAAAGCACACAGAACCCTACGCTTACAAAGGTTTTATGGTGCATGACAGAAAAGGTGCTAGCCCAGCAATTCCCCATTCCGTGTTGTATTGAACAGCATTGTGGGAATTACTAAATCAAAAGGAGTGTACTCCTTCTGATTTAGTTGTTCTCTTTTTATATATGCTATTTTAAATGCACAATGTGGCAATTGAAAAATGAGACTGTTGCTAAGAAAAATAACACTCCTATGAAAAGATTATCTCTCTCCAAACACTTGTTTCATCATTTGAAATCAGAAAAGAGGCAGATGATGAAGAAAATAAAAATATCATGATACCTTCCATGAAGGTTTTACAGTCAAAGTTCTTGCAGATTCTTCAAATCAAATTGAGGTGACTGTAAGAGTTATAAAGTATAATGACCCAAATTCCTGTAGAAGTTCTACTGTCTGCCAAGATGTAAATAGAAAGTTGGCCTGCAGCAAATAAAAGTAGGCCTACTGGACACCTTTTATCCGGAGAAACTGCATATTGGCGCATTACCCATTTTTCTATTTTGTGGTTCCATATACAGAAAATCTACAAAACCAGTTTTTCTGTATTTTTCTGCACAGAAAAACCCCAAAACTAGGTTTTTCTGTATTTTGGTTCTGTGCAAATCACGGGTTGTGGCAAGTATGCTTGACTCAACAAGCTAAACTAGTTTTCAATCAGGAAAATATTGCAAAGTTATGTGAACATATTTTTGGTTAGGGTTCAGTTGTTATTTTTATAACTTTGCAAGATTACTATAATTTCCGATCTAATTTGATCAGCTTTGTATGTACATTGGTGTCCAAAATGAATGTGACAAATACAAATTCGAGAATATGTCCCAAATGAAATAACCAATTGTAAAGATTTTTCAGGAATGTGTGCAAGGGGAAACACTGAGTTGCTGTACCCAGGCAACATTGTGTCAGTTCCTATGAAATTATGCAAACGATGGCTGTACTTCATTTAGCTGGCAGGTATGCAACCTTGATTAACATTCTGAGGGGAGTGTGGCAATTGAAGCTAGAGTTGGACTGTTAGTGGAAGAATGGCTCTGCACCATCACTTAAAAAACTCTTTAAAGTGGTGATCAATTAGTAGATTAGAAGCAGGAATAGCCAAGGCAAATGGAGACCAATCGGTAGATTGTCTAGAGTCTCCAGTCTCTGAGACAGTTCCAGGAAATCGGAACAATAACCAGAAGGCCAGGACAAGGACTCCTACGAGCCACAACAAGTCAAGACGACCGGCATTTGTCTAACAGCTTGCTGCCATAGAGAGTCAACAGCCAGGCAACTCATGCAGGAACTGTCCTCTGCTATAGGAACTGTGATATTGAAACAAGCAGTTTTCCGAAGACTCCACAAGAATTGAGAGAAGGGGGATTGGTGGTGAGAGGTTCGTTTTCCATTAGAGGGTGGAATTTCGTTTTTCGAAAATGAAAGTTAAACGTAATAAAGATTTCTCCCGTAATTGTAATTTTTTTATCGCATGATGCTCCACCTACCAGATATTGTTGTTAAATATCCTTCTATTCCATAAATATTTTTATTTCAGCTGAAAAATGAGGGGCAAAGTTGCCAAAAATGGAAGTCTGATGCAGCAGAATTCGTGGTGGTGAGGTTCGTTTTCCGTTTGAGGGTGGAATTTCGTCTTTCGAAAATGGAAGTTAAACAGAATGAAGATTTCTCCCGTAATCGTAATTTTTTTTTCCTCGCACGATGCTCCTCGTACCAGTTATTGTTGTTAAATATCCTTCCATTCCATAAATATTTGTATTTCAGCTTAAAAGTGGGGGCAAAGTTGTAAAAATAGAAGTCTGATACAACAAAGATTTCTCCCGTAATCGTAATTTTTTGTCCCTCAGGATGTTCTCACTATCCTGTGTTGTTGTTAAATGTTACTTCTTCCCATAAATGCGTGCATTTAAGCTTGATAATTAAGAGGAAGAAATTTTCGAAAATGGAAGTGACGAAGTGGCAAATTGTTGCATGGTTGTTCACAGGTATTCATATTCTCAAAGTTACACCATTTATCTAAAATAGTGAAAGCTTTGATATCATGCATTCATGGTCTTCAGCATGATGGATAAAATTATTGAGTGTGGGAATAAAAGAAAGAGAGAGGAAGAAAAGTGGCAAAGAAATGGAAAGGGAATGATATCAGCCGAAAGAAAAATTAAGCAGTGAACGCTGTGCAGCAGCAGAGTCAACAAAAGACAGATATGGATGTGCAACTTGCTGAGAAGAAAGCAAAGGCTGCTCATAAGAGGAAACTCGAACTGATGTTCTAACAAGTACATACACTGGCGGAAAGTGAAAAAGAACATCAAGAAGGAGACGTCTGATACCAATGAAATTTATACAGCATAATAATGGAATACAGAGGATAACGTGATCAAAACATTATGGCAAAATACAGCTGTATTTGCTGGTAAACTGAAAAATAACATTTCCATGTAACATGGTTAGTACGAGGTTGAACCGCCATGAACTGCATCACACTGTGCAATTCTGGCATGGAGTCTGTCATACAGATGTTGGATGTAAGTTTGGGGTATTGAGTTCCAAGCATCCTCAACCTGGACACATAAATCAGGGATGGTCGTGGCTGGCTGTGGAGACCGGATAAGTCGTTGTCCCATAAAATCCCACACGTGCTCAATGGGGGACAAATCCGGTGAAAGTGCAGGCCATGGAAGTTGTCTCACACCCTGAAGTGCATGTTGCGTTGCACGTGCCATGTGTGGGCGTGCGTTATCTTGCTGGAAAACACCACGATGGACCGACCTTACAAATGACACAACAATTGGCTGAATGATGTTGTTGATGTAAGAGGTGCTGTTTAACGTACCCGGTACAAACACTAATTGTGTACGGGAGTGATAGCTGATTGCTCCCCACACCAGGAGACCAGGTGTAGGCCCTGTGTGTCGCTGGCGGATGCAAGAAAGGTGGAGACGCTCCCCTGTGCATCTGCAAACACGCATACGGCCATCGGATGCTCCCAAGCAGAATCTGCTTTCATCGCTGAACACGACAGATCGCCATTGCGTTCTCCAGTGCAGACGTTGGCGACACCACTGCAGCCGTGCCTGACAGTGGGCTGGAGTCAGAGGTACACATGCCAGAGGGGCACACGTGCACGTAGTCCTGCATTTGGTAGACGGTTGCGGGTTGTTCGCACAGTCACCTCAGGTGCAACGGCAGCTCGGATTTGCGTCGCAGTGGATGTTCTGCTTGACAACGCCGCTCTTCTTATGCGTCGATCGGTCCACCCATCAGTCCATCTGTGGCTCCCGGTTCCACGTCTTCTCGTGTGGGAATGTTCCTCGGACCATCTACGCCACCATCGTACTGCCACCGATACTTCCCGTCCAATTCGCTCCGCAATACAACGATACGACCACCCGGCCTCGCGGAATCCGACTAGACGACCTCGCTCAAAGTCCGATAACTGCTGAAATCTTACACGTCTTCCATGTCCAGGCATTGCAGCTTCTTCAGGGTCTTCGCACGTGTCCGTACGCCGACAACTGATTACATTCACTTCACCGTACTCCTTAAATACCACCGATGATAATTTGCATATTATGCCGCGCTGTGGCGTAAGCGCTCGCCGGTTGGCCCCAAAATTAACATCACACCTACGTAAACTCGACCCAATTAACATATGTGAATTTCATAATCGTCCGCCAATTCTTTCTGTTCTTTTTTCACTTTCCGCCAGTGTAATAACAAAACAAGAAGAAAAAAAACTGTTTGAAGCAGTGTCTTTTAAAGCCATTTTATTTTGTTTGGAATACAGTAATTTTATATTGTAAATACAGTGATCATATGATGTGCTCCAATTTAATATTTACATAAAGGATTACAGTGAACAATTCCATCTTGCTTATGCTGCATTTTATTCACACTTTCTCAACCCACATTCTGATTTTTTACTCGATTTAAAAATTTAGCACCTTTTTTTACTTTGTCAGTCTCATGTATGTAATGATGGTGTTTCCACGTGAAAAAATAATAATTGTAAGATTTTTACACTGTATTGTTTTTCAAATATTTGGCTGTTTATCACATTGAAAAACAGTTTGCAACACGTGTTTGGTAAATGATGATTAATGCATTTTTGTATCCTTAAAATTTGATATCTAATATTTGACACCACTCAGTCTTACTTGGATCCTGGTTCATAACTGGTAGTCTCTCCATATATTTTTGTTTTCTTTGTTTAATGTGGAAATGGATACTTTGTGCAAAAGTTTTTAGCTTTTTAATTCATAAAAATTTGGATTCCTTAAACTTACACTACAGATATTCTGCAAAAATTTTAGGACATGATTGGGATAACATTATACTAGCTGCCGGAACTGTTTTTAAGGAAGTGCTTTTGTGGTCCCCTTACAGTAAATGTCAGGAAAGCTCTGCGGCAAATGAAAGGAAAACTCCACTCCATCGCTTACGTGGTCATCAGGTAAAGTTGTGGAGACGAAATTATTATCAATGGTGTTTGTGTTATGGGTCTCTGTGCTCAAATGGACCCAAAATTCCGGGTTTCCAGCTATGTAAATTGTGCCGACACAGGTAAATGGTGTGGTATATTGTTTAAAACATGTTTTCCCTTGTTTTATGGCTTCTTAAATTGTGCTGACACTGTTAAACTGCAAATTGTTTTAAATGATTAATTCATGATTTTGCCCGTCATATTAATTAGCTGCAATAGAATTATGTAATACTGCCATACATATATATACCTTTCGCAGTTTTAGAATCTTGCTGTTCCACACACATTAGGTCTCGAGGCGAGATTCTGACCAATGTGCATTTGTTTTCCATTGTGTTCCCGGCATAAGAAGTAGAGTTGCTTTGGGCTTTGTACTTGAGTTGAGGATTAGGGAAATCGGTTTTCCATCGGAGTAGAGTGCTTCGTGGAAAACCAGATGATATGAAAAAATGTAACATTACTTTTAGCAGCTGACATAAGTGGATCTGAAAAATTCAATCCATTAATGATAAGCAAATCTTAAAATCCTGGATGATTTTCTGTAATAAATTGTGTGCCCATTGACCTTTAATTAAAATTGAAAGGCCTGTGTAACCAACACATTTTTTAATATAAAATTTTAAAGATTTCTTAATATAAATGTTTGATTTTGAATTATACCATAATGTAAAATCATAATTCAGAATAACAGTTTGTGTGTCGTTAACATCCCTCTCCAAAAAAAAAAAATTAAAAAAATCAAGATTTCAAACTTTGTCTCGCAATCATCTTTGTGTAATGTAACTGAACTGCATTAATAAAATAAGGTGCTGATTTCATGTCATTATTCATTTGTGTTATGACCCTCAGGTATTAGTCAGATCTCATTATTACTTTTCTTCTGCATGTATTTTTTTTTTTTTTCTTATCTTCATGTGCATACTACCTATTTTTTTTGCAAGTCATCATGCACATTCCATAATTGCTGTTCAGGACCACTGCATAGGTAGCACAAAGTGTGTAGGGTGGATATTTTACTGTAATGCTTTTATTTTTCCTAAACACTAGGCTGTTGCAGCTCGCTCCACACGTGGTCACATCCTCTCGTAACTTATGTAACATTGTCTTTGTCTCTATTTACCACTACCCCAAAAAATATACGAAGGCATGTATATTGTGAAAATAAATGCTAATATTTTAAAGTAATTTATAGGTGCAGTTGCCTTTAACTGATTTTACTCTCCTGTTGTGTATAACCACAGGAAAATTTCTGCACTTATCATTCTCCCTGTAGACTTCATTAAATAAAACTTCATTTGAAATTTTTTCTCTCAAAAATTTAGGAAAGGTAAGCAAAGAACTGGGAAGTAGAACTTCATCAAGATGTGAAGAAATGATGTAAAATGTGATTGTGGAGTATGTACTGAAAGAAGGACTTCTAAAAAGTTGCTCAGAAAACAGAAAAGCTGGGGGGGGGGGGGGGTAATTCTGTATGAGTCTAGAAATCATAGTGTAGTAAATTGTGGTTTGTTGTTTGAATTTGAACTTGTTTTGGGTTTTTTTTTGTCAAAATTTTTAATGTATAGAGTGAGGGTAAGTCTATTTTTGACATCAGTACCAAAGCAAAAGAAATATTTCCATCAAACGTAGAATTTTTAATAATTGAGTTTCTATGGGTATTAAAAGGAAGAAGGATACCCATAGAAACATGTTTATTAATTAGCTTATATAAAGGAGGCTATGAGATCTTTAATCAATAGAATTTTTTCCTCCCAGAAGTGCCAGGAGACATAACCTTCATTTCTGAAAAAAATCACCAAAAAACGAGACAGTGCATGCATGGTAGGTCGGTCTTGTGAAAATCAGAATTAAAGATAGAGAAGTTGAAGTTTTCATGACATACACAGTATCTTACAACAAACTTCAAGAAAAATTTTTATTGAACCATCACTTATTTTTGTTTTAGTGTTGTACATATTAAATTTGCATATGTCTGAATTTTATTATTTCTTTTTTGTGGGCCACTTCTCTATGATCACCATTTTGGTGTGTAGACATGGAATGGTAATGATAAACAGGGTTGAATAGTGGGAAACACAAATCTTTCTTTGTATTCTGGTCCTTGAGTTCCAGCCAGTATTTGACAATTTTTTTGTTTCTATACATGATTACAGATGTTATATACAAGAAAAGGAAATGGAAGTGGTGTGGCAATTTATTTTGATGAGATTTGAGAGTACTGTTATCAAAGATTGTAGAAATAAGTGATTGTGTTTTCATGGACTTTGATTTAATGTTGACAGAGATTTAACATTTCTGAAAAATCCTGTAATTTAAATATTTTTTTCATCTAAAATCTGTAAATTTTTAATTGAATCTATAGATAGATACAGAAAAGAAGACAGCCAACCTAGTGGCAAAGTGGTCATAGGTGCAGGCTTCTGGCTAATTCAGGTCTGGCTCAGGTTTGAGCAGCACCATGTAGATATTTAGCAGGCTTGGGTAATTGTTCTGTGACATCACAAGAGGAGCTGAAATCTGTAACACCACTGGTTGACCCTGTTACTGTGCACAGGGAAAGCCAAGCTAAGAAATAATGTGAACTTTTTTGCTCAGGGCTCCCATCGTCCTCATAAATCCCCAAAAAGTCCTTAATTTTTTTTATGGTGCTTAAAAGTCCTTAATTTTTGTCAGAAATTCCCCCAAGTGCTTAAAAAGTACTTATTTTTCTTTCCTAATAGCCTACGTGAAAAGCAGAAGTTATATTGTGGTGCATACGACTTTTGCTCCTCGGTTGGCTATTGTTGATGGTGACACCATGCGACGTCGACAGGAAGCCTGCTGTAGAGCATGGGGTAGGAGGAGCTCTCATCAGTGACTCATGGATTGAAGGTATAACAACCACCGTGAGCAACTCAGTGGGCTGTAAGAAGTCGCCCATCCCTAATTTTGGGTCACTGGTTCCAGGGAAGTGAGAAAGCCAGTGCCATATGACAAACACAACATCCATGCCTCCCCGGGATTCAAACCCTGATCCTTCTCGGACGAATGGTCATAAGCCAGAGCTTAGACCACTGCACCACCGGGACGACGACCATGGGGAACTTGACATTGATTTTGTAATTTTGACTTTGGTTTTACAGTTCAAGCCATGAAATAATTATGTACAATATCTAAATCCAGATCTTGTAACTTTCTTGCATATGTGATTATTCTCTCATATGAAAACTGATTTTACCAGCAGAACTGCCTTTTAAATTGCATAAAATCTAATTTATTACATCCACAAATTTGAATTGTATGCAACAATATTGCAAGCTTCATCAGCAGTCTTTAGTTTGTATAGTTAAATCATGTGTAAAAGCATATTTGTATGTGTGTTATTTTCACATGTGCAATTTGTAAGGTCCTTAAAAAAAATGTAGGGTGTTTAAAGGTCCTTAAAAAGTGCTTATATTTTTTGGGAGAAAATGAGTGGGAACCCTGTTGCTGCTCATCATAACAACATGAAGCATTCATCCAGGCTGGGTAGATGTCTAGGTGGCCATGGTTTGAGTTCCTGATGAATCATGAATTGTGTTTGTTCTGTTCAATAAATCTATCTGCTCCCCCAAGCCATTAATCCTAAATTTGGAACAGGCAATTCTTTACAACCTTTTATGCTCATGTAACTCATTAAATGGCAATAGAAACATACAAACAAGAGAAGACAGCAAAGTGCTCCATGTGTCAAACTCAGAGACTTAGAGAGAGCACATAGTCTGCTGATGAGATAGCAGATTGTAATTCCACAGTGCCACTGAACAAGTTGGCCAAGAGGTGCTTACAGTCCATCCATGTATGTTGGATGCAATGCTAAGAAGGAGGCACCGATGTTTGAAGAACAGGCAGCGGTCCTTCTAAATGCAGTGATGAAAGGAATGACCAGTGAGTCTGTGACGAACACCTTAGTTCGAGACTAAAGTGTGCTTTAAAGGTCTGTAATTCTTTGGTGAGTAGGTTAGCAACTTCTGCTTAATTATAAGTTTAATTAAGTCCCAATTAATGCCATGTTGCATTTATTAGAAATCAAGCATGACAATGAGTAGAAGTGACACGCTTAACAGTTCAGAAGTTCCACTGAACTGTCCACATGTCATTTTTATTCATTGACAGGCAGGACCGTGGCAAGCTTTTCTTATCTGGGAGGGTGAGACTTGAAATTATGCCCCTTTGAGTTCAAAATTACGCCCCTCCGAGTTCCTCTCAAATAATATGTGGTTTTTACTTTCTCGCACACCGCCATTATAGGAAAGTATTATGATCGTTCAAAAATCACATTTCAAGTTTTTGACTTAATTCTATTAAAAATGTAAAAACTAGGTAAATACCCAAGAACCACAGGTGGTAAATACCAAGTAAAGCATAGACATTATGTGAACGCGGACAACACAACACTCCACAGAAATGCAGAACGAAAAACAAACCAGCGCAGAATGAATGAGTACTGAATAGTGAACATAATAATAAGAAGAAGCTTTAGGGGGTAGGGCTTAGGAAAATTCCGTTCAAGATTAAACTCTCAGAGAACTTTCTGCGACAGATGATTAATTAGCTCTTCACCCCAACGATGTTCTTGGAAAGGTCACAGAGATTAGACATATCAGCATATTGTTTTCTGTCTCCATTCACTGTTTTAGAAAATTCTCTTCATGGATATGAGATGTTTACACCTCCTAGTGTATGTTACTTTGTATCCTGGTTAACTGCAGGGAATACTGTATAAGACTAACCAAAGTCTTTAAAAAGAAAATACTGAAGGGTGTAACTTCCTTTTTGTTACAATTTCTATTTTATACATCCCCCAGAGCATGAATTTACACCCCTGGAATTACTATTCTGGGAGGGCAAGCGCTCTCCCTGCCTTCCCGGTAGCTACAGCCCTGTTGTCAGGAATATTTTGAGTGGTGTAATTTAGGGCTGATATTCTGTAGAGGTTGGAATGGCATTTAGCAATGTGTTTAACTAGAACAAACCTGGAGTGACCTACTGCAAAGTGGCACCTGCCACCTCTCAACTGAAAGGTTTTGCATGCATTTTGGGGTGGGGAAGGAAACCCCTTATTAATCTTTAAAAGTATAAACACTTTGATTGAAATCTCAAAATAGACTTCCTGTAATCACAGGAACATTTAATCATTTGTTTGTTTATTGGTTTTCACATTATCTGTAAATTTGGTCAAAATCAGATTACTGTTTTGTGGTGAGTCTGTTTTCAATACCTGCAGTATATTGAGGTTGTTGTTAGTGTGCACAACCTGTTCATTTTCTTTTGTACAATAGAAGCTCAATATTTTTGCAAGGCACTCAACTCTATCACCAGACAATAATTACTCAGCAATTTGGTCCAGAGTTTTCTTTTATCATTAACCATAGCTAAGGTGGTTTCCCATACCCATTAAACAAATAACCCTGACTTAAGGTGGAGCCTCCTAAAAGACCTAAAAGGAAAGTTTCAGTTTCTACTAAACCACAAACTTTTCAGTTTTTTCTTGGGAAGACTGATATTTTCATGGGAAAAAAGAGTAATTTAAACTTAACATTCTTTTCAGTGCAATTTGTTAAAATTACTTGCTTTTATTTTGTAAGTTACTTGTATTTTGTTGCAATTTTTTTTCTGTAAGATATAGGCTGTCACATAAATTGTGATTACATTACTGATAAGCTGCTCATGCGATACAGGGGTTTTCTATTCCTAGTTAATAAGCAGAATATTGTAATTTTTTTCTTTTGCCAGATGTTCATTAGAGATAAACTACACGATCACAACTGCTGTGTTTTCACAACATTTTGTGAACCGATTCCGACTTCCCTCTTCAACGAACAAAAATTATGCAGGAATTGCCTAAAAAGTTGGAATGAAATATCGAATGTTTTCAAAAATATATTATTGCACTTTGGAAAAAATGCAATTCTGACCTGTCTCAGATTGGAAATGTGCATGAAGTGTCAGTAACTGTTGATTTTTCAAGTAAAAGGACTGTTAATTAAAAATAAGGGGGTGGGGGGTGACCTAATTAAAAGAACAGGACATGAAAAAACATTTTTCAGTAGAATTATGTTCAGCAGATGGAACCAAGCTTCCTCGTGTTGTTATTTTTAAATGAGGAAGCATTCTGAAATGTACGAAATTTCCAGCTGGAGTCATAGTCCATGCTTATCAAAAGGGATGTATGGATGAAAGAATACAACTGTGTGGCTAAAACATGTTTGGAATAAAAGACTGGGAACTCTTTAAAAAATGGCTATGCTTGTGTGTGTGTGTGTGTGTGGGGGGGGGGGGTTGCCTTTAGAGAACATAAAACTGAAGATGTTAAAAAAAAGGCAAAAGAAATAAAACAGTACAGTGCTCTTAAAACCATCACTTTTACAGCTAGGCCAGCCGCTATATGTTAATACTTTTTGTAAGCACAAGATTATATGATAAACATACACTGACCCTACTTTCTTTGTAGGAAGACCACTGTATGTTATTTCAATAATATCACATTTCCCAAACTGTTGAAATTTAAGTTGGCTTTTACGTATGCGGGTGCCAGTTTTTTTACCAATTTTTTTTTACTGTTGAATTAAGGGAGTCATCTTACATTAATGGGCTTATACATAAGTATAATTCTGCTGTGAAACTAACAAAATTCCTTTTTTTTTTAATATTAGTATCATTACAATTGCATTTTTGTCTCCTGATAAACTGAATGAGTAACTTCCAGTAAAAACCTTAGAATTTAAAAAGCTTTCTATTATTGTTTATTAAATTTAGTGTTCTGTGAGTTCAAAATAATAACATTTAATTGTTTTCTTCTAGGGTGTAATATTTTCTGTAACTTTTAACTACAAACTGAAGTTACTGTCTTCAACTTCAGATGATCGCACTTTGAGGCTGTGGAAATTTATCCTGAAGTCTACAGGAAACAGCTTTGATGATGACACAAATTATATTTCTCTGGAGCAATGGTCTAATGGTGAATTTCATCCAGTTCATGTCCTATATGCGCATGAGTCTCGAGTCTGGCAGTCTGTTATCCTGAATAGTTGTATAATAAGTGTAGGTGAGGTACGTTGACACATTGTAAACATTTCATGTTGAAATTAAAAATAAGTTGCTTGACTATTCTGTGAAATATTTTGTCAGCCCTATTTGTTTGTGGTTAATTTGTTTTTAATTTAAAAAAGTGACAATACTTATTTGTGATTGATCGAACTGCATCATGTATACAGACGTCAGGTGGAAGTTGTTCCTTAAAAGATTGCTGCTTGAGTACAGTACTAGTTTGTACATTTGGCTGTCTGCGTAGATTCGCCAAAGCTGCTTTTAATTATATTTGCTGCTTATTCACAAGGCAGATTTTGTTTGATGAAAATTCATATGACAACAGTATTATTACTTTGCATTTGATATTTTCTGCTTAAGCTTCTTTTAGTGTTGCTGATCTTCACAACGTGAAATGCATTAGTTGTGTACTTTTTTTGGAATGGGCTTTGTATTTGCTGCCTCTGTAACATCGAAATTGTAACACCCTGAAGGAATGACCAGAAGTAAATTTCATACAGAATGCCAAATTTTCCAGCTATATTACCAGAAGAGTGTATTTGAGAGGGGGCAAATTATCGGTCCCTTAGAGAGTGGGGGTCAACTGATTGTGATGTGCAGTATTTGGGCCATGACAATGCAACAGTATAATGGTGATGCTGGTAGCAGTTCATGAGAGAAGAATGACTTCTTATCAGCCTGGAACTGGAGCTTGTAGGATGACCACACTATGGGAATACTGTTTGATATGGTGTAAAGCTTCCACTGCCCCCACCATCACTCTCTCTGCCATCAGAAAAGTGGTAAATGTTACTTTAAGTCATTCTGTCACAAAACAGTTCTTATCTCAAAGACTGGTAGAGGCAGAATTTCATGCACAACATCCTTGCACCTCTTGCTTCTATGCATTTTTCAAGTGTCTGGAGTGGTTCCATTCTTAAATGAACTAGTAGGTAGAATGGTTTTATGTGATCTTCAGCAATGAATCTGGCTTTTGTTTGGAGTCCGGTGACCACAGAGTTCACGTAGGAAGGCAACAGGGAGAATTGACCAATTTAAGAGTAATTGTCCAGCAGCATACAGTGTGAATGGTAGGGGTCATGACAGTCAAACATCTCTAGTATCCCTGACAGTTAGTTTGATAGCTTGGTGGTATGTGGGGAATATTCTGGGTGCTGTAGCAGCATACAGTGCTAATGATGTAGTAATTGTCCAACAGCATACAGTGTGAATGGTGTAGTAATTGTCCAACAGCATATTGTGTGAATGGTGTAATAATTGTCCAACAGCATACAGTGTGAATAGTAGGAGTCATGATAGCCAAACATCTCTAGTATCCCTGACAGTTAGTTTAATAGCTTGGCAGTATGTGGAGAATATTTTGTGTGCTGTAGCAAGCCCCTTTGTAAGCAGGGGTACCTGGAAGATGTTTCAGCAAAATAGTATGCATCCTCATGCTGCAAACATTTCTGGGGAGCATCTATCCTCAATCGAACATGTTTGTGTCTTGGGTATGGCATCTCAACAGCATCATGGAGACAGCAGCTGCCTTGCTAGGCCAAGTGCAGAAATTTAGTGGGCAGTGCTGCAGGCAGACAACACTGAACAGTGAGAGAGATAGTTATATGATTTACTGATGTGTCTTATTTTTCAAGTTATAAAATTGTCCATTAGTTTTGAAAACTTTATCATGCCTTTCTTGTGTCCCATATTGCTCCACCTGTGAGCATAACTTCTTCCAAAACAATAGGTATATCCATAAATGTGCCAGTCTTGAGTTCATGTTTATTCAGTTGTACAAATGCCTCTTTTTGTAAGTTTAAGATTGTAGAAGGTTTGAAGATTTGAAGTAAAAACAATATAAAGATAGGATAAAAAAACAAAAAGAGTGTATAAGTTAGGTATGAAAGAAATAATTTTTGAAAAACATTTAAATTGCAAGTGTCCATGTTCACTCCAATTGATACTCAGATGCATTTCAATCATGTAATTCTTAGATCATCTTCAGTGGTGGCTGGTAATTCTACTGCCTCAAGTTTCTAAAGTACTGTGCTCCATTTGTAACTGCAGTGTAGCATTACCCTTGTGATCAGCATCATCATCTACATTGCAAGTGCAATACTCAGCATCATGAGGTACTGTATTTTTTGGCTTATAAGTTGAAATGGAATATAAGTTGAATGGGTTAAATTTCTTAATATCCTTATCTTTGTTCATAGATAAAT
The DNA here is from genome assembly GCA_039090855.1 of Macrothele yani. Lineage (NCBI taxonomy): Eukaryota > Metazoa > Arthropoda > Arachnida > Araneae > Macrothelidae > Macrothele > Macrothele yani. The sequence goes on along the minus strand of CM077011.1, from coordinate 128,925,664 downwards.
CGATCCTGAGTGTAAGAAAAGGCTAGAACAAATGGAGTTAGTGTTCCAAAATTCTGTAATCATATTTTTAATGTTTCAGTAAATATTAAAAAGGAGAGAAAGTGAGGTAACTTCCTCATTTTCACATAAGTGTTAAAAAGAAAACCAAGGTCACACAAATGTACCAAATAAGAGTGATGTTTGCAGTGTGAGTTATTGTTCCTGCTTTCTCACAGAGCCCAGTTGAAATCAGAAACCAAAATAACTTTGCATGTCAATCAGAAACATGGAATAAATTAAGATGAGCATTGATTGAAGCAATCATGATGGAAGCAATAATTGATTTTGATTCAGTTGAGAGATGCAGTTCAGGAATTCTCAGAGTAAAAAAAGACTGCCTTCAGTAGAAGCTGGTAATTTCTGTTCTTAAAATGCATGTGTAAGTGATGATTGACACAATTGTCACCAGCCAATCAGCTGCATGGCAGTGATGTGCTTCAGAAGTTTAATCATTGTGAGATAAGTGAGATTTGCCCATCATAATTCCAGCTGCTTTACAAAACCATTGGTGAATGCCACCCACATGGTCTTGGAGAGATTGCAAGGAGGATGCAATTAACATAAGACAGCTGCCACTCCAAATTGATCTCTACGATTTTAATGTTTCTGTCAAACAGAAATACCTGTTTCAGCTGCTTTTAAACAAGCTCTTAGTAAATGGAACATTAAACTTCATAGGATTTTGGAATGATTTCTTAAGATTGTACTTGTAGTATTGCCATTCAGGGTGTTTATCTTGGATCATGACTGAATTCAAGGCACCATATCTTTTTCTCATTGAAAAATTTCAATAGATAAGTCCATGTGGCGCATAAGTCGAGGCTCGAACTTCTTAAGAAAAAAATCTTATACACCAAAAAATACAGTAAGTTATTTAAATATTTTTTTTTATTTTTTAAGTTGTTTTCATTACATTTTTGTAGTTGAAAGACATTTTTCTTCTTGTGTAAGATGTTTCTATAATGGTGGTAGTTCTGTAGGATACTTACTTTTGTACTTAATAGTTTTTGTCAGTTCAATGACTATAACTTCTGCTAATAAGGTTTTGTTTTTGGTGAGAGCAAATGAGTTTGATTTCAACCCATCATGGTGATGTTCCGTTTCTTAGGTGGAATTGTATTAGACATGTTCTTTCACATTGTACATTCCAATCTTTTAAGTGTTAATGTAGTCAGATTCTGATAATTCTTTTAGTGCTTCTGTTGCACACACCAGATGCAATCTAAAGGGTTCCTTTTTCATCTTATCATTATATTTTTAACTTGAAAACTTCATACCTTCTCAATCTTAAAACATAAAAAAACAATATTTATTCTCCTAGCACAGGATAAACGTGAACTACGACTAGCACATTTATGAATACACCTATTTCTGGAGAAGCTTCTGGGCAGATTTTAAATCTAAGGTATGGTTTATCATTTCTTTTGCGTGTATATCATCATCATCATCAACATTGTCAACCAGTATCAATCCACTGCTGGACGAAGGTCTCCCCAAGTTTCCTCCACAACGGTCTGTCTTGTGCCAGTCTACTCCATGTCACCCCTGCATACTTTCGAATTTCATCCACCCATCTCCCATGTGGTCTTCTTCTGGGTCTTTTCCTGTCCCTTGGAATCCAATCTAAAATTTCGGCTGTCCATCGATGATCTGTCCTTCTGGCAGTATGTCCAGCCCATTGCCATTTCAGGGATTTAACTCTGATCATGATGTCTTCCACTTTTGTCATTTTTCGGATCCACGAGTTCCTCTTCTTATCTCTCCTGATTACACCAAGCATGCACCTCTCCATGCTTCTTTGAGTTGTCTGCAGCCTTTGTATGTCTCTTTTAGTTAAGGTCCACGTCTCCGCACCATACGTAAGCACTGGAAGGATGCATTGATCAAACACTTTTCTTTTAAGACATAATGGCATATTGCTCTTGAAAATTATGCTGTTTCTTCCAAAAGCTCTCCAGGCAAGTTTTGTACGCCGATTAATTTCTTCATCAATGTGACCCTCACTTGATATCTGCTGTCCAAGATAAACGTACGTGTCTGTTATCTCCAGCTTTTCTCCATCAATCGATAAATCTTCATTTCTTGTAAAAGCATTGAACATCACTTTTGTCTTCTGAAAGTTCATTTTTAATCCCACTTTTACTCTTGTCAGCAAGTTCCTGGATCATACTCTGCAGCTCTGATGGGGTAGTTGCAAAAATGACTACGTCATCAGCAAAACGAAGGTGGGTTAGATAATCTCCATTAATCTTTATCCCCTTGTTTTCCCAGCTCAGTGACTGAAAAACACCCTCCAATGTGGCATTAAAGAGCTTCGGAGATATGGTGTCACCTTGTCTCACTCCTTCCCAATTTTTACGTGTGTTGTATTTTCAAACAGCCTAATCTTTGCACTTGCATTTTCATAGATGTTATTAATAATATTAATGTATGCATCTTCAATACCGCAGGTTTTCAGAGCCATTGTAACTGCTGATGGTTTCACCGAATCAAAGGCTTTTTCATAATCGATAAAAGCCATGCACAATGGAAGTTCATATTCCCTCGCTCTTTCAATTAGTTCTCTCAGCACGTGGATATGATCTATTGTGCTGTAGCCACTCCTGAATCCAGCTTGTTCTCTCGGTTGAGCCATGTCCAGTGCTACCTTCAAGCGGTGTGAAAGAACTTTAGTGAAGATTTTATAAACTACTGATAGGAGGCTGATAGGTCTGTAGTTTCCGAGATCCTCAATGTCACCTTTCTTATGTAGCAGGATCATTGTAGCGGTGTTCCAATCCTCAGGAATCTTTCCTTCATTAAGGCATCGAGTGAAAATTTGGGCGAGTACTGTTTCAATTTCTCCACTTGCTTCTTGTATGATGTCTACAGTAATTCCATCTTCTCCTGGAGCTTTTCCTCGCTTCATGTTCTTGATTGCATGTGCAACTTCTGCTGGAAGGACTGGAGGAACTCTGGTACTGGTATCTTTCATGATGTCTGGAGTGCATATATCATCCCTTTCATATAATTTGGAGTAGAAATCTTTCACTCTTGTCAAAATTTCGCCTCTATTTCTTGTTACAGAACCATCTTCTTTTCTCAGTGCCATAATCTGTTTTCTTCCCTTACTGAGATGTCCCTTTGCTATCTTTAGGCTTTGGTTGTTTTCAATTGCTTTCCTCACTAGTTCACAGTTGAATTTCCTTACGTCTTCAGTGATACTTTTTCTTACTGTCTTGCATAGCTCTATATATTCCACTTTGGAAGTCACATCTTCTTTAGTTGTCCTCATCTCTCTTCTTTTTTGCATCAACATTTTGGTTTTTCCTGATAATTTGTTCACATGCAACTTGTTCTTAGACCCAGCTAATTTTGTTGCTGTTTCCATAAGAGCTTTGGTTACTTTTCTGTTAACTTCAGAGATGTCCACTTCTTCCGATGTTAGGCCTTCTAAAGCAGAGAACCTGTTCTTCAGTTCTAACTTGAAGGTATTATGGTGTTTTTTAAGGTTGGTTATGTCAATAGATTTTGTTTGTCCTATGAGCTTGCCACGTTCAAGTTTAGTGTTGAGGTGCATCTTACATCTCACCAATCTATGGTCACTACCTGTGTTGAACTTGTTTAGCACACTGCAGTCTTCTATGACGAATTTTTTGTTACACACAATAAAATCAATTTCACTTGTCGTCCCATTTGGATGTCTCCATGTCCATTTCCTGTGTGGCTTTTTCTTGAAAAAGGAGTTCAAGATGAAAAACCCTTCTGCCTCTGCAAACTCAACGAGAGTATTTCCACGCTGGTTTCTGTTGCCATGACCGAATTTACCTACTGAAGTTTCATTCTGTTGCTGTTGCCCTATTTTTGCATTGAAATCTCCCATAATTATCTTCAAGTGCTGCTTACCTTTATTATTTAGATGACGAATTTCCTCATAAAATTCTTCGATTTCTTCTTCTGGATGACTTGTGGTGGGTGCATAAGTTTGAATAATCTGAGCCTGGTATCTTTTCGAGAGTTGGATAACAAGTCGTGCAGCTCTGTCAGAGGAACTTTCAACTTCTACAACTTTGTCCTTCAGTTTCTTGTTTATTATAAATCCAACACCACTAGTTCTGCCAGTATCTGTCCCACGATAGTAGAAGAGATGTCCACTTTTCAGTTCGATGAGATCTTCTCCTTTTCTCCTTACCTCACTTAGCCCCACGATGTCCCACTTGATCCTTTGTAGTTCCTCTTCCAATTCAAGAAGCCTTGAATCAGAAGATAGGGAGCGTCCATTGTAAGTAGCCAAGGTCAGCATCAGATGGCAGCCTAGTCCGGTCCTCCGGGGATTCTTAGCACCCTCTGCCTTCATGTCGCACTGGCCGCTGCCTTGGCCAGGTACATTCCAGCTGCCGGAGACTGAGGGCCAAGATTTAAGTTGTGGAATCATTTTGGAGGGGTTTGGCCATAACTCACCACGCTGGCCAAGCGGGTTGGTGAGTGTGGGATAGCATTTCCTCTGATCCCGATGGTATAGTTATACCGCTATGGGCGGTCGTCAGAGCCCCTTTAGTGGGAACAGGATGCACCACGAGAAGGCGGGGTTGACGTTTGTCAAGGAGAGGCTGTGATGTTACGCATCACCTGACCATACATCCCGTGTATATACCGTTATATATATATGTATAAATGCTCCATTTTGATAAGTCAACTCTTGCAATTTCACTTTATTTCTGAATTAGGTATGCTCAAAAATCAGTAAATGTAATGAATATGATAATCTTGGACTATTTCATAGCCTAATTTGTTGATTTAAATTACTTTCTATTGCTGTTCAGATTTTCTAGCTTGATACCATCTGTCACTCTTTTTGTGTGATTCATATATTCAGACACCAAATCTTTGTTCACATTACCCGTGTAATAATTATGGATCAGAGGCAGATATATTCTCTTGTCAGAGTATTGATAGAAAAGAGCTTCACATCACTTTGGACATTTTTGCCATCTTTATGCATTGTTTAAGAATAGAAAATGCTTGCAACATTTAGTATTTTGGGTTATCTATTGGATCAGGAAAAAAAAAGGTAAAAAAAAAAAACGTAACCGATTTTATGTCCAGGCGAAGAACATAGGTGTTGTGTGTGTGAGTGTGTGTGTGTGTGTGTGTGTGTGTGTGTGTGTGTGTGTGTGTGTGTGTGTGTGTGTGTGTGTGTTTTGAAACAACTTTACTAATTCATGTAAGTGCAAATGCAATGAAAAAATTTGAGAAAATCTGGAGTTTTGTCTCTTTGGTCATATCAGAAAAAAAATCAGGAAAGTTCTCTTCCATAATTCCATAAACACCATGTATGAGGGGGTATCAAAAAGTTTGTGCAATTACCAAGAAATAAACAAGCTAGAATTTCTTTTTTTTATTCAGGTACTTGGGCCTTCTCTACATAGGTGCCACCAAGGAGGTTAGAAGTAAGAGGAGGTGGCATCAGCCCCTCTCCCTGTGCTTCTGGCGTGACGCCACTTTTTATCAGCTGACTACGCCAATGCGCCCAACCTAAGAATCTCCTGTATCTCTCTATGGGGAAATCGCGATTTTGAACGGGTTTTTCAGACCCTTACTCTACCCATACAGGCATGAAAAAAATTGAGGCTGAAATATTCATTCCCATAATAAAAAAATTCCAGAAAAAACAGGAAAATATGTGTTGGTATTTCTTTAAAAAATTGAACAAAATAATGATTTTTTGAGCGGAAGTGCATAGTGCGCATGGTTATTTACTGTCCATATGCAAGTAACCATGTATACTGCCCATGTGCAAGTAACCATGTTTAAAATATAACCAAAAGCCTAGTGTTAAGAAATAAGAAGAACGAAATATGCCTTCTTTCCATCCTTGGTTTGCATGCGCTAAGCAAAACTGCTTAAGCCACAGGAAGTGACGTCACGTTCCCGAACTTCTGCAGCACAGACTCCCTCCGCCTCAGAAAGAGGACAGAAACAGCTGATCTGTTTTGGCTTCACTCAAAACGGGTCCCTTCACATCCTCTTCTTCTAACCTCCATGGGTGCCACCTAGTACCACACATTTCTCCCACCTTTGCTTGGCCTTCTTTATTCCCTCAGTGTAGAACACCTCAAATTGTGCCTGAAACCATTGTTCTACCTCAAAAATGACGTCATCAGTGTCATCAAATCGCCTCCCACGTAGCTGACATTTCATCTCGGGAAACAAAAAAGTCACTTGGTGCCATATCAGGATAATATGGTGGATGAGGCAATATATTGTATTTAAGACGATTCGCAGTGGTGATGGTGTTGACTGCTGAAGGAGCTGGTGCGTTGTCGTGCAACAAATGGACCCCTTTTGTGATCATTCCGCGTCTTTTACTTTTGATTTGCTCTCTTAAATTGGTCAGTAGGTTGCAGTAGCAGTCAGAGGTAATAGTTTGAACCTTGTGAAGCTAGTCTGTTAAAATAATACCACTTTTATCCCAGAAAACAGAGAGCATCACTTTGGCGGCAGACTTTTGCACTTTTGTCTTTTTTTGGGGGGTGAAGAGGGATGTTTCCATTGCTTGCTCATTTCTTTGGTTCTGGATCATAGAGGTATAACCAACACCCATCCATAGTAAAATTTGCGTTACAAAGATCCAACATTTTTTGCGCTTATGCCCGAGCTTCCTTTTGAAATGATGTGAAAAGTCTAGGTAACCATTGCGCTGAGACCTTGGACATGTTCAATTGGTCATTTGTGATTGTCCACACTTACCCATAGCTTAGATGAACTTCTTGACAAAGCATTTCAATGGTTGTATGCCTATCTTCAAGGATTAACTTCACTTTGGTCACAGCTGTCTGGCCATCTGTCAAAGATGGCCTTCTGGACCTTGGTTTGTCAAAAATGGTCATATGGCCACTTTGAAAATTTATTTTCCACTTTGCGACAGTCTCATATGCTGGACACTTATTTCTGTATACATTTAACATTTTTTGATGGATTTTTTTAGCTGACTTTCCTTGGAGATGAAGGAACTTGATCACACTGTGAAATTTCACTTTCTCCATGATCATGGACTTTTCGATTCCTTAAAAAAAGGGGGGGGTTGCTAAATATTATTTATGTTGTACAGTATACTGAATATATATATATATATATATATATAACAAAATAAAACAAAAATGGTTTCGGTAGCTTTAATGATTTTGGGTGATTGCATGAATTTTTGATATCCCCTCGTATTTAATATCAACACAAACTAAGTGAAGCTCCTGTGTTTAATTATTGCTAAATGATATGTATGTGTAAAAATAAGAAATAAAAAGAAAAGGATTTTGTTTTTGTCTTTTCAAAAATGCTGCCTTTTTATCCTAATTTATGTAAAAGTTCTAATTTATTGTTTTATTATGATTCTCTCCAATACCTTTTAAAATGTGGATAATGTAAAAAATGTGTTACTTTTACCTGATGTATGAATTACATGCCAATTTTTACTTAGTTCATTTAACTTCCATAAATCTGATATATTTTAGTATTGTACAATTTTAAGAAAGTTTTGTATTGTATCCTCTGAAACAGTTTTCATGGATGTAAAATATGTTTTTATTTTTTTAAGGATGCAAGCATTTGTTTTTGGAGCCATGATGGTGGGCTTATAAAGAGAGAAAAGTGCCATAAAGTAAGTATCATTCTAGTAATTAAAGACATTGTGGCACTTGTAAATATACTATCTTACATTGAAAGAGTTGAATTTACAAATTTTATGGAGGTAATCTGTTTAATTTTAATAGTTAAATTTTCAAACTAGAACCTAGTTCATCATCAGGACTGTATCACTGGAATAGTTGTTGCTAATCAGTCAGGAGTACCCAACTGCAATTATTGTTAAGCCTGGTACTTCTTCTTTTCACTGTTTCCATCTCTTTTTCAAGCTTTCTCTTTGTAAAGTGTGATTGGTGGGTGATGTTTTTACTGAGTCTCAATTCATGGATGTCCAATTCGTGATTGTTTTTACTGAGCCTCAATTCATGGATGTCCAGTCGCCTGTATATGTCTGTCTAACCCAGTCTTGTGTGCAATGTTTCTCTGCTTTATATTCCACCATGCGGATTTTTTATTCTTCTCATTTCACCTAGTCCACAGATACATTCTTCTGTTATAGACTACCCCTTTGTATAGCTGGGTGTCTTCTTTGTGTTGTTTTAGAAATAGAAGGATTTTTTTTAATGTGTTATTCAAATTTGGAGCAAACCTGATTTAAAAATTTTCACTGATCTTTTTCAGTTTTTCAAAAAATCTTTTGCAGTAGATAATCTTGCTGGTGAATTTGAAGTTTCTCTGTTTTTGTTTCTTTTTCATCTTGTTCCTGAAAACACTCTTGATGAATGCAAAAGGAAAGAGTCATTTTTGGGTAAACTTCTTTTCAGTTCTTCTCCATAAATGTCTTTCTGGTCTTCAGTAAAGTTGAGGAAGTTGATTTTTTCCAGAAATTTTCTCACAGTATTAGATTATATGCAATATGGATGGTATGAATTATAGTCTAATATTTTGTATGTGATTATGCTTGCTTTTTCTTTCTTTCTTTCTTTCTTTCTTTCTTTCTTTTTTTTTTTTTTTCCAATCTCTGTTAAGACTTTTTCTCCTTTTGAGGTCAGAGCTAAATCCAGGTAGTTGAGATTATTTCCTTTTTGTAGCTCCAAAGTGAATTTCAGGAAATCTTCCAGAGAGCAGAATGTGAGAGGGAAAAGATTAATTTTCACTATCTACTATAAATCATGTGTCAACATGTATCAGACATATAAAATGAAATTTAGGGTTGCATCAGGATCTTTGCTTCCAGTTTACTCACAAAGTAGTTTGCCAGCAGATATGCTAGTCGAGATGTCATTGTGAGTCCTAATGTCTGTTTATAGGACTTTTTCCAAATTAGAAGAAATAATTTCTTAAAGAAAATAGAAACAGCTTATAGATACCTATTAATGTCTCTCTATTGTGGTTGTGGGAAACTATTTTCTCTTTTTAGTAGTAAAGTGGATAAAGAAGTGGTTACAGTTTAGTAATTTAATGCAACATTGTATCTGTGTGTTAACGTGCTTTGTAAGTTTTGCTGATAACAGCGTTAGTTTACATTGTAACTACAATTTCTGTTTTTAATGTCAGCTTCACTTTTTCTTTTATAGGGTGGCAGTATTTGGTGTCTTGATGTTCATGAAAGAAATCTCATAGCTGTGAGTAAATTAAATTAAAATGATTTGTTAGTCATGAACTACCAATATGTTTTGGATTTATGTAATGGATTTCTTCATGTAATAATTTAAAAAAAATGACATCTGATCTTCTGCAGTCAGGTGCAAATATTTATCTCATAGCCATAAACTAAAAAACAAACAAAATCTGCCTATATTATGTAGTTTAAAAGAAAACAACTTTCAAACATAAATATGTAATAAATTGAATTGCATATAGTGACATATCAATATATTCATTGAAATTACTGTTTCTCATGTTATTTGTATCTAGGTACAAGAGGAATATCTCAACATAATGTGCTACAATTAAAAAAGAATGTCAGTGTTGACCAGTTAGTTCAAAAAGAACATAAAAAGGCTTACCCTTGAAAGAATGTTGTATCGCAGCTGAACTGAATACAAGCAATCCAGTGTTGCAAATGATGTAATAGTCTGGTGTAATAATCATTTGTAATATATTAGTGGATGGATTGAATAAAACGTTTTTTGTTTTGTTTTCTAAACATTTTTTCAATCCATGCACTAATATCTTACGAATGACTATTAGATCATTGCAACATTGGATTGGTTGTATTCTGTTCATCTGCGATACAACATTCTTTCACAGGTAAGCCTTTTTATGTTCTTTTTGAACTAATTGGTGAACACTGATATTCTTTTTAATTGTAGCATATTATGTTGAGATATTCCTCTTGTACCTAAATATAAATAATGTGAGAAACAGTAATTTCAATGAACATATTGATATGTCACTATATGCAAAAATGTGCCTTTTATAAAGTTAGGGCTCTCATTAGTCATAGAAAATTTAGAAAGCCATGAAACTTTGCATCAGTCATGGACAAGTTTAGAAAGATATCTAAAAGTCATGGAAGATGATATACTGTAAATTTTCAATTTTTTTTAAATGTGAAGCTGAAATAGGCAAGGCATTTTCTTCTTATGAAAAGCACTTTTTCCTTTAACAATACAAAACTTTGCAGTGTTAGAATTAAAAATAAATCTTCTGCAGGCTCAGCGGACCACTCAAATTTACAAATCACTGGTCCGTCAAAATGCCCACTGGTTCGTGAAAGAAAAGCCTATTGCATTTACAGTTTATGCAAATAATAACGTGTCATTTCATCGGAGCTGTATATCACAAATTAAGAGTAACAGAAGTCATGAAATTCAATATATGCACATGCACAGCACACAAAGCTGCAAGGAAGAAAATAAGTAAGGGGTAAACCATACAGTGTACTGATTATGAAGCGCTTTGCAACATACCAAAAGCCACCTGCCTGAAATACCTTGCTTCAGTGTGAAAGGCAGGAGGTTACCCCATTTGGACAGAAAGACAAATGGGGAAAGCCAGAGCATAAGCAGTTCTTCAACCTCCAGTTCGAAAGCATTATAAAAGACCCATATTCTGGGGTTACTACTTAGGCAAATAAGTGGTGTTGTCTAAATCCAAATATTTTGATTCAGACCACGGCTTCCTACAGTCCAAAATTTTCATAAAACTAAAGTATGGTTTGAAATTCTGATATTCAGTTTTTGAGTAGTAAATATCAGAATTAAAAAAAAAATCCAAAAACTGTCATAGCCGAACCTGGATATTTTAAAATTTGGTTCAGTTCTTTAAAAACTTGATAATTCTGAAATAAATTTTAATTATTGAAAAAGAGAAGATTTGATTTCTTTTTAAATAAATTAAAATTGTTTAAATTAGTCAGGTTACTAGGTAAAGAATTTCAGTGTTGAGAACCTCTGTAATTTAAAGTAAGTTTAATTGATTCTGTCTTTGGAAAAATAGGTTTTAATTGTAATTTATTCCTTGTTTCATAAGAATGTGCATGTGTATTAAGTGATATAAGATCTGAATATAAATTATATTTAATTCATTTGAACATAATTTTACCAAGATTAAAATAATATAGCTGAGTAATAGTTAGTATAATAATATTATATTTATTAGGATATACTTTTGTTCTAAAATTTATTAAAGGTCGAGTATTAGGCTGTGATTTGAAATCAATTAGTCTAATAAATTTATTTTGTAGAATTTGTAATTTATTTCATCCACTCATCAACCATGTGGTCTTCTTCTGGGTCTTTCCCTGTCCCTTGATGTCCACTTTAATATTTCAACTGACCAATAGTGGTCAGTTCTTCTGCACCAGCCCATTGTCTTTTTTTTTTTTTTTTTTTTTATTGTGATGCTATCAACTTTTGTCATGCTCCTGTTCCATGAGTTCCTTCTCCTATTTTTCTTGGTTACACCAAGACATCAGTGGCATAACTGGCACAATGTGTGCCCCTCCTCCCCTGCAAAAGTTACTTCAGCACCCCTAAGCACAATAATATTCCCAGGATTTCGAATATGAGGGAGGATGTGTTCTTCACTGTGTGTGAGAGAGAGAGAGAGAGAGAGAGAGAGAGAGAGAGAGAGAGAGAGAGAGAGAGAGTGTGTGTGTGTGTGGTGGTGGGGGACCGGGGTCAGGAAGAGTGTTTGGAAAAGTGGGGAGGGGGAGTAACTAGAGCCCTGCAGTTTTAATTTTTCAAGTAATTTTTGGAACAGGAGTATATAATGTAAGGCTATTAATCAACCAATCATGATTAACATGGTGCACAGACCGATGCATGAACATGAATATACATTTTATTGCAAGAAATGAATTTGGTCAAATATATTTGAATGGTTAAGATTAATAACTATAAGACTTTAGTGATCATTATTGGGTATGGTTGCATACAAATAAATATTCAGTGTTCTACACTGTAAGAATGCAATATGTATGTAGCTACAGGTATTTATATGTATGTATAGCAACACTTCAGCAGTGCAGGCCAGGAAAAAATGGTGGGTGTGGAAATACAATGTGCATGTATGTGATGTGTACTCATACTGCTATACGATATAACTACTAACTGTAAATATGATATAAATTATATAATTGCATACTCGTAATTACAATGCAAATAGAAAAATATTATTTTATACGATAAGGGGAAATTTTCATTCATGTTTTTAGGCCTTAAAGTCTTTCTTTCTTAGCCTTCATTTCGGCAAACTCTTCAAGCACAACATCGAGTTCCATTCTTTTGGAAAACTTCCTTTCTATGCCTAATAGGGTTTGGGCACTTGGGCCACAGGACAACTGGTCACAGGACAACTGGCCACAAAAGTATAAGGGGCTGTATAAAAATTGCAGTTTCATGGCCCTACAATAAGAATTGAATTGGGAATTCCAAATAAATTTCAAGAAAATGTTCTATGTAAGACAAGAGAGAATTGCACTTTAATTTAGGGAAATAACTTGCTGTAACTTAGTACATTTTTTAAAACTGTGGTATTAAATGAATTAACAGAATTGCAGCATGACTCATGCTGTGTTTGGAAAAGGATGATAAGGTGGGATTTTTTAATAATGCTTCACTTATACTTAGGCTCTAAATAATTTCATAACATGCCAAGTTATTAATACTGCTGTTTTTCTTACACATAAAATATTAATTACTAGGCCTTATATCTAGGCCCTTTTGATAGTTTTTATTCTACCGATGTCATATTCATAATGTTTACGTAAAAAGTAAAATTAATAATATTGCGCTTTTACTTAAGCACTAAGTATTAACTCATAGGCCATAGGCCTAGGCCCTTTTAACAGTTTTTATTCTATCAATGTCATATTCATAATGTTTACATAACAAGTAAAGTTAATAACAGTATGCTTTTATCTTAGCACCAAACCTTAATTAATAGGCCCTAGGCCTGGGTCTTTTTAACAGTTTTAAATCCACCAAGCTGCTATTCATAATGTTTACATGATGCGTGTTGTGGTTGATAGCTGCGCTTTCTCTTAGGCAGTAAATATTAATTTATAGGTCCTACGCTTAGGCCTATTAATTAATGCTTGGTGCCAAAGTAAAAGCGCAATATTGTTAAAAATAGATATGACATTGGTAGAATAAAAACTGTTAAAAGGGCCTAGGCCTAAGGCCTGGTAATTAATATTGTATGCCTAGGTAAAAACCCAAAGCTATTAACTTGGCCTGCTACGTAAACTTATGAGTGTGACATTGACGAAGAAAAACTGGTAAAAAGCCTATTAATTAATGTTTGGTGCCTGAATAATAGCGCAATAATATTTATTTGTTATGAAAATGTTATGAATATGTGCATGACAGAAGAAAAGCATTTTAAGAGGCCTAGACCTAAAAGCCTAATAATTAACATTTTGTGCCCAAGTAAAATCGCAATAGTGATAACTTGGCATGTTACATAAATGTTACGATGATAAGCATGATGGAATAAAAACTTGTAAACAGTCCTAGGCCTAGGGTTTATTAATTAATATTTAGTGCATAAGTAAAAGTGCTGCTTTATTAACTTTACTTGTTATGAAAAACATTATGTGAGATCAGTGGATTAAAAACTAAAGCCAGCACCAGCATAGTGAGGTGGCAGAAATAAAATAGTAATCTATAGCTGTAACAGACGTATAAATTGACATGGCAACTCCCTAACAGTTTTGTGGTCATCCTACATGAAATTGGACATGACAGAGAAAAAAATTCAATTTTTAAATGACCTCTAACACTTTTATCATCTGGTGGCATGTTGTCCTGTGGCCAGTTGTCCTAAACTTATGCTTAACCGTGACAATGCCTGCAATTTGTCTTGTGGCATGGTGCTTCTCAAATAGCTTTTGATAAAATATATCTATACAGCATTGTGAATGTATATATTCAATTAGCTGCTTCAAAATTAATGTGCTTGTTAGTAATCAAATACAATTGTAGGTTACTCACCTTTTCACATAAAGTTCGGAGGTTTTTCACCTCATTCAAATTAAAAAAAGTAAAAAAACGAAAAAAGAAAGTTACAGCCGAATCATCTAATAGATGGTACCACCAAAGCAGATCGGAAAGAACGTGATGAGATGATAAAATGCACAGACTGGAACATTTGCTAGCTGGAAGGCAGTGGGTGCGGTTAGTTGCTGCAAAGCTCCTTGAAAACGTAAATATACGGTGTCATCGCTTTGTCTACATTATTTTATAAACAACGAATAGCAACTGAAAAATTGTTCATCCGACACCGTTGCTATTCGTTGTTTATAAAATAACGTGGACAGAGCGACGACATCGTATATTTACATTATCTCCACGTATTTGAAATATATTCTCCTTGAAAACGGCCTTGGTTAAGGCTGAAAGTACTCGGAGAGAATGGATTTTGATGGAAGTTCGTATATATGGTTCGTTCTTTTCAGAAGTGTTGGTTATTCAGATTTTTTGAGTTAATCAAGGGTTCGTTTTTTGTAAATATGTAGCTAAATAGATTTTTAACTGGTGTCAATGTTTTTAAATTTTTGCATTATAGTTTCTTAACATGTTGCATATTTTTAAGGTAGATGTGTTAATCTTTTGTGAAGATTTTGCATACATTGTTTTTTGGCACCTTCTTGCAAGTGGAAATAAAGATTTTCTAGTCTTAAAGTATTAAAAAAAAATTATGATTGGGGACTGATGTATTCCAATTAGACAACAGGAGAAAATGTTCTTTACAAGAAATATAAAATTCTTGAACCACAGCGAGCAAACAAAACACAAAAAATGTTATTGGGTTGTCAGAAAAGTCATGTCATATTTTAGCCATGTTTTGCAAAGGTCATTTATTGATAGAAAGAACAAACATCAATCAATGATATAATGCCCGTTTTGTTCGATAACCTTTTGCCATCTTTCTGTGAGCTGCAGAATGCCTCGTCCATTGAAGGACCTGTCTTTCGTGGCGATAAACTGTACAAGGTGCTGATTTACAGCCTCATCTGAATTGAACGTTATACCATGCAAGGACTGTTGAAGGGAGCGGAACAAGTGGAATGTCTGACGGTGCAAGGTCAGGCGAGTATGCTGGGTGTGGCAACACATCCAACCCAAGCTTCAATAATTTTTGGCGGGTGATCAAACTTCTGTGTGGTCTCGCGTTGTCGTGATGGAACACAACACCTTTATGATGAACGAGCTCTGGACGTTTCTGGATGATGGATTCATTCAGACTGTCCAATTGCCGACAGTACACATTCGAATTTATTGTTTGGTTCCGTGGTAGGAGCTCGAAAAACACGACACCTTTAAAATCCCACCACACTGAGACCAGAACCTTCCGCTGATGAATGTCTGCTTTGTATGTCGTTTGAGGTGAAGCAGCACGTACAGACTAAGACTGTTTGCGAAAGACAGGTAACGAGCTCTGGACGTTTCTGGATGATGGATTCATTCAGACTGTCCAATTGCCGACAGTACACATTCGAATTTATTGTTTGGTTCCGTGGTAGGACCTCGAAAAACACGACACCTTTAAAATCCCACCACACTGAGACCAGAACCTTCCGCTGATGAATGTCTGCTTTGTATGTCGTTTGAGGTGAAGCAGCACGTACAGACTAAGACTGTTTGCGTAGTACATTGTTGTACACAATCCACGTTTCGTCACCAGTTATCAGTCGCTTCAAAAAAAGGATCATTTTCCTCACGTTTAATGAGCATATCGCAGATGTTTATATGTGCCGTCAATTGAGCTTCTTTGAGTTTATAAGTAACCCACACATCGAGCTTGCTTACGTATCCCAGCTTCTTCAGGTGGTTGTGAATGCTTGAATGATGGATGTGCAATGTGTCTGCAATCTCTCGTGCCGTGTAATGTGGGTTTGACTCGATCAATGCCTTGATTTGGTCGTCGTCAACCTCAGTGGGCCCCTCGGACCGAGGAGCATCGTTGAGGTCAAAATCACCAGCACGTAATTTTGCGAACTACCGCTGGCACTGATGTTCTTGTAGAGCATTATCACCGTACGCTTTATGCAACTTTTCACAAGCTTGACGCGCGTTCTTCCCTTTACGGAAGTAAAACTGTAAAATATGGTGAAAATGCACAGTTTGGTCTTCCATCTTCAACTTGATGTCAAATCTCCGCAAATCAACTAAATCGCTCACTATTCCTTTTAGACTGCAGCTAGAACTGGCACCTGTCGAATGCCATAGCGATAACAGAGCTACATATGCCTCTAGTACTTCCAAAACTGCCCGACCGCCATCGGGTGCCAAAATACGTGACTTTTCCGACAACCCAATAATTTGGATGAGGTGAAAAACATCCAAACTTTATGTGAAAATGTGAGTGACTTCTAATTGTGTTTGAGCTTTTGACAAGTTTTAATATAGAAAATGATCTCTCTGCAGGTGCTACTGTAATGGCTAGTGTTAAAAAAAAGCATTAAGGCTGTTAATGGGTAAGTGCAACTACTGACAATTGTTGAATTTTCTACAGCGAGTAGATTTGCTATTTCCAGAATGGTCGCTTTAGCTATGCGATTGCGAAGTGCCATCGTGTACATAAATCTAGGTGACTGACTGTTTTTCCACATCCTTTATGGGGAATATCCTTTTGGCCTTGCATTTTTCTTCAGCAGCACAAACAGAAGGTGATTGGAGAGCAGTCATATTATTTACAACCCATTGCAGAGCGATAGTATTATTTGCAACCCATTACAGAGCGATCGTATTACAACCTATTACAGGGTGATCGTATTACAACCTATTGCAGAGTGATCGTGTTACTAGCCAGAACCAAAGGGCTCAATAGTTTCAGTCTGTAGGACATCCGATATTTTAAAAGTGAAGCTTGACATTTACTTATTCAAAACTATCTTAAAGAAAAGTATGAATCTTTGGGATAATTATTTGTTTGTTTGTTTTTGTGTGTGTTTGGATTTTTTCATAAAACTATAACTGGCAGCTGCAGTGTGCCCCTTCATTACCCACGCCCCCTTCAACTGTGTGGGCTGTAGGGAGGTAGTTACACCACTGCAAGACATACATCTCTCCATGATTTTTTGAGTTGTGTGCAGCCTGTGCACATCTTTTTTAGTTAAGGTCCTTGTTTCAGATTCATAACTGTATGAACGGGAAAGATATTTTTTTCTTTTAAGACAATGGTAAATTGCTCTTGAAAATTGTACTGTTTCTTCCAAATACTCTTAAGCCAAGTTTTATGTGGCTCTTAATTTCTTCTTTGATGTGGCTGTTGATTGATATCTGTGTACAAGATAGATGTTTGAATTAGTTACCTTTAAATTTGCCCCATTGACCTCTAAATCTTCAGTCCTTGTAAAAAAAGTATTGTACATGAGTTTTTTTGGGTTTTTTTCTGTGAGTTCATCTCTAACAACACTTCTTTACTTTTCTATACTCTGTATCACATATAGGCTTCTGCAAAATGATAATTTTCTGTGATATTTCTCTTTTCTGGTAGGTTACTGGAGGTAGTGACTCTGGCATCCTTCTGTGGAACATAAAACACATTTCAGAACCTGGTTTCATGGTGCAAGCCTCAATGCCAAATTCAGTAAGTATTCTGAGTTCTGGATGTAAACATTAGTTGATGTATTTTTCAAGTTTCTATTAATATGAATATTAAGATTCTTGAGATGTATAAGTGAGAAAAAAAAAGCTAAAAGAAAAGAAAATGAAATACTGTGTGAAGTTCTGGTAAAGTATTAATTACAATTCAGTAAAGTCAATTCCTATTAATAGTTATAATTCTGACTATTATATAGCTCTATTCTACTATTCTCTTTAACGTGCAATATTTCAAAGTAACTTGTACAATATTCTAGCAGATAATGCTTACCTTGGCATTCCTTGCTAGCGACGAGACATTTCATACACGTGTTTTTCGGTCTTTGTTGATGCCATTGTCCTAAAGTCCGTTGTCCGATATGAGTAGCTTTCCTTCAACACCCTTTCCGCTGGGCATTCTCGTTGGATCTTCGCTTTAGGGTTCAATCACATCAGTTTTTACCGTTCTTTATTCTCGAAATTTTTCACCCATTCTCTGGGCATCCTCAGGAGCGTGGCAACTTTACCACCGATGTTCGTGGTTAACTTCGCGCAAATGGAGTCTGATACTCCTTGTTGCCATTCGTCGGATATACTTTCTTGAATATATTTCGTTATCAAGCCCGGCTAGCGCCATCTATGTTTCATTAAGGTAACTTTTTTTAAATTAATTAATTTATTTATTTATTTTTTATTTATTTTTTAAAGACTTAAACAACACATATCTAACTGGCAAAAAAATAAGCCAAAACAGCTTTAGAGCAATTCTGCATTGAAAACCAGACTTTCCCAAAATTCGATGAAATAAAAATCCTAAAAAAGAATAATAAATCTGAAAGGCAAATGAGAAGGGAAGAACCAATCTTAATCTATAAAAATAAAGCAAGGGTATGTAACCAAAACAACCCTAGCACATTATCTAGCGTGTGAAAAGAACTAATAAGGCAAGAAAAAGAACAACAAAAGAAAAACCAACAAAAAAGACAAGAAAACCGGGATAGGAAAAGAAATAAAAAAAAAGTTATCTTAATGAAACATAGATGGCGTTAGCCAGGCTTGATAACGAAATATATCCAAGAAAGTATATCCGACGAATGGCAACAAGGAGTATCGGACTCCATTTGCGTGAAGTTAACCACGAACATCGGTGGTAAAGTCGCCACGCTCCTGAGGATGCCCAGAGAATGGGTGAAAAATTTTGAGAATAAAGAATGGTAAAAATTGATGTGATTGAACCCTAAAGCGAAGATCCAACGAGAATGCCCAGCGGAAGTGTGTTGAAGGAAAGCTACTCATATCAGACAACGGACTTTAGGACAATGGCATCAACAAAGACCGGAAAACACGTGTATGAAATGTCTCGTCGCTAGCAAGGAATGCCAAGGTAAGCATTATCTGCTAAAATATTGTACAAGTTATTCAGTAAAGGTTTCTGAAAGGGATTAAAAGCTTCTACTTTTATAGGCAGTTACTTACTTTTTTGGTGCTAATCATTGCTGACAATAGTTGAAATAGAAAAAGAAAATGTAATAAAAGGCTTTTTATTTGGAACCAAGTGAGTGGAAAAACAAAAAGATGAAAGAATGAGGGTTTAGCAATATAGTTCAAAGATGTAAAAAATGGCATTTAATCATGAAATTGCACTTTTCGTTTTCTTTTCTTTCTTTTTTTTAAGTATTACATAGTGTTAATGTACAGTTTTGTAAGGAAAGTTAGTTTTTCTTTAGTGTTGTAGTAGTAGTCATGAAAGGATGAAATATTGAATTATCAAAAAATGGTTAAGTGGCTTAATAGTTACTATAGGCATACTGCTGTTAACTGGAAATTAAATAATACAAAATGGGTTGACTTGTAGCTAATGATGAGTGGTTAGCATTGAGGAGAAAAATGTGTATTTGTCTTTGAGTACAATCATCATGTTTAGTAATATAAAATCTGCACTCTTCCTCTGCCACCACAAACTAGGCACTAAATCTTATCAAGCCATCTGCAAAAAAACAAATGTTGTCTCCCATTATTTGATGAGGGGGGAGTTCATATCCATGGGGTTGGATAATTAGCACCTTCCTAGACCCCAGATTGTATATTGAGAGCAGTATGTTTTATCATGTTATACAGTGTGATTCATAAAGAATTATACAGTTTCAACTAACTATAAAATAAGAACAATGTAAGATAATTTATGTTACCTGTAACAGAATTGTAGGGGAATGTTTCAGGGTTTTTTTTTAAGAGACAGTCACATATGTTCTATGTATGCACCCTTATTCACACGACACACATCGAGCTGGTAATCCATTATCCATTTCCGCCCAAACGCGAGGTAAGATACTGATTTCATTGTCCCGTTCCGCCAATCTGTCTTGGCTCCACGGGGACTTATTGAGCACCTTGGATGTTATTTAGACATGTTGCGACAATTATCCTGCCTTGAGACGCCGGTTCGGACCCTGGCCACCCCAATGGCCCAGAGACCAGCCCGCGGTGACGTGCTGGCAGGCGACCTAGTATACCTTGTCTGGGTTCCCGCTCTGTCTGGCGGGATAGGTCGTTCATTTATTTAGCATTGACTGGGAGATTCCTTGCCCTCGAACTTTTTTGGGGGAATAATTTCCCTTTATTATTTTTCAAAACACCTACACACATCAATTACACTGTCCTCATGCTTAGGACTTACAACATTGAGAGATTTAAAAGAGTATTTACATAGTATGTACACTGGAGGGATTTTTGTCTGCTTTCCTACAGACTTCTGCCCTCATTCCTCTTCCGAATCGCTTTCGGTGTGCACGTTCACCTCCTGCGTTTCGGTCCCCGTTTGGTTGGGGAAGATGGTATGTTGCTGGAGGGTTAGCCTTTCAACCAAGGCTATTATCCCCCTCCTGTTAACGGAAGATTGGATGAGCAGATCCAATCTTCGCGTTCTTTGCACACCTGGGATCAGTGTGTTTCTCCATTCGGCGAAGCCACTGCATTCAAGTACGCAGTGTTCTATGCTTGCCGTTCTCTTTCCACAGGGACAAGTGCAGTTCCTGATGGCAAATCTGCCTAGGTATTCAGGGCTGATGCCATGGCCACTGAGTACTTGATTCAGGAACTTATTTGTCTGTGCTCGTTTGGTCGAGACCTTCGGAAACACTCTGTGTGTCTTCCGCCCTGTCTCTCCCGTGTCCCATCTGACCTGCCATTCGGTCATGGTCCGACGTGCTAATGCTGCGCGAATACTCCTTCGCGGCGTTCTGCATTGCACGTCGACCGTCTCTTTCAGCATGGCTGCCTTCGCCAGCTGATCTGCTCTTTCATTTCCTAGGGTTCCGACATGGCTTCGTACCCAGTGGAAACTAACTGCCCCATCTCCCTCTGCCCTCAAGAGGGTTTTGATCCCTCTGGACGATGGGGTTTCTTCCCCTGAATCTACTCAGAGCCTGCAGTGCTGCCTCACTGTCCGAGTAGAGTTTTATTCTTTCGTCACTACGCCTGGGGAGTGCCCAGGTGAGTGCCGTCTCTATCGCCAGAAGTTCTGCCTGGAAGACAGAAGCGTTCTGCGATAATTTCACGCTTCCTGCAGTGGCTTCGTTCCCGTCCGAGAACGCACAGAAGCCTGCCCCCACTTGTCCCTTCAACTTTGAGCCGTCCGTGAACAGCTCATGCCCAACTCCCGTGGGTTTCTCCTTGTCCCACGGTGGGCAAATTTCCTCGGCAGGGTGGATCTGCCAGTCCACGCTTTCCATCTCCATGTCGGAGGCTCGATGCGGCGCACCGAGAAGGTAGGCGTCCTCGCCTGACCTTAGGCAGTGCATTGCTGCCTCCCTTTCCGCTACTAGGTCTGCCGGCTCGCACCCCGCCATCACTTGGAGTGCTAGGGTCGACGTTGTGCGAAAACAACCGGTTATCCCTAGTAGGGCCAACCTTTGGATTTGGTTTATCCCCTTCTTCATTCTGACTGTGGGAGTCCACCATGCTCCACTTGCATACGTCAGAATTCTTTCAATTCCTCTCTGATAGATGGCCTTCTTGGTTTTGCCCGTTAACCTCATGCCATTCAATCTATTGAGAATCACCGTGCACCTTGTTCTAAGGTGCCTCAGGTGTGGCAGCCCTGATAGACTCTGATCCAGGACCACACCCAAGTATTTCATTTCACGCACCGCCTTGATAGTGCACCCTTGGAATCTGCACTGAGGTGGTGTTTTCATTACTCCTCTCTTAGCTATTGCTAGCAGAGTGGTCTTCTCAGGAGCGAAGCACAGTTTGCTTTCTCTGCTCCAATTTTCTAGCACATCCAAGGCGCTATGTGCTTCTCTTTCGATCACGTGTCTCCCTGAGGCGGAGACCACGAGAACGAAATCGTCCGCATAGGCTTGAATCTCCACTGCGGGCCCCAGGTCTAGGTTCAGTGCTGAATCAGCAACTATATTCCACCAGAGCGGCCCGGAGTTGGATCCTTGCGGACACCCTCTATGGTACGAACGCGAGGATTGCCCATTCCCCGCTTCGAACTCGACTCTTCTATCAGACAGGTAGCTGCTGATCAGTTTGAACAGGTTCCTTGGACAGCCAAGTTCTTTAAGTCTGGTTAAAACCATTGGCCACCAGACACTGTTGAATGCCCCCCTCACGTCTAGTGAGATGAAGCAGGTATGGAGCCCCTCCGCTTTGTTCCTCTCTGCCCTCTCTCGGAGGCTGCGAATTGCCTGCGTTGCGCAACGCCCCAGAAGGAAACCGAATTGGTTCCTGTTTAGCTTTCCCTGCTCCATGAGAAAGCCAAGCGCTCTGTTCGTTATGAGCTTGTCCAGCACCTTGCTCCACGCCGAGAGGAGGCAGATGGGCCTATAGGCTGCGGGATCATTTTTGTTCTTTCCGGTCTTGTTGAAAAGAACTAGCACCGCTGTTTTCCACAAGTCTGGGAAGATTCCCCTCCCAAGGCATTCGTTTAGGAGCGCCACAAAATACCCGGGATTTGCATAGTAGATTTCTCTGACTATGCTGAGGTCGAACCCATCCTTGCCTGGTGCTTTGCCCGTATTTAGACTGGAGAGGGCATTCTCCACTTCGTCTCTCGTGAAGGGGGGTCCTCACCAGTGTCCGGTGGGATCCGACATTCTTCCCTTATTTCTTTTTGTTGAGGGGAGTCCCCTTCTCCCTCGTCTCCTTGGAAGTGGTAATCCAAGAGACTTTCTACGGTACTATCAAGAGTCTTTGATAGGCTACCGTCTGAACGCGAGGTAAGATATCTGTGCAGTGATAGTGGCTGTGAAATCTGAGATTCTCCGTTCCCAATGTTCGCTTTTAGGGAACGGAGAATCCCAGATTTACAGTGCAACACGTGCGAGATTCCCCTAAGGTAAATGTGTTCTGTGCTGTGTCCAAAAAGAAAGTGTACGGCCTCTTCTTTTTTCACGAGAAAACTGTCACGGGAGGCTCTTTTCTGGTTATGTTAAGTCTGTGGTTGATGCCACAGTTGCAGGACGACAGTAACAACTTTATTCTCCTGTTGGATGGTGCACCACCGCACTGGTTTGGCGACATGCGAGATTATCTCAATGAACATCTTCCTCACCGATGGATTGGAAGAGCTGCGGACTACGACATCCCACTGACCCAATGGCCACCCAGAAGTCCTGACTTAACACCTTGTGACTTTTTTCTGTGGGGGTGCATAAAGGACAAGGTATTCGCCCCTCCCCTTCCTGTTGATCTAGCAGAGCTGAAACAGCGTATCACAGCCACTATCACTGCACTTGATTCAGATATCTTACCTCGCATTTGGGCGGAAATGGATTACCGGCTCGATCGATGTGTGTCATGTGACTAAGGGTGCACACATAGAACATCTGTGACTGTCTCTAAAAAAACTTGAAACATTCCCCTACAATTCTGTTACAGGTAACATAAAGTATCTTACATTGTTCTTGTTTTATAGTGCATTGAAACTGTATAATTCTTTATGAATCACCTGTATTTGTACAATGTTTTAATTTTGTCCTGTGTGTTTTGTACTTATTTCTTCACTCTCTGTTGTTGTTTTTTTCCAGGTAGATGAACTCCCAGATTTTCCTCGTAAGTTGTCACTACTGACTTTCAGAGATAAATGCGTAGTGCTAGTAATGACTGATCAAGGGTAAGAATTTTTTTTTTCCATTTATGATGCAATTATCAGATGACACCTAAAAATTTTGTTGAATGTTTTGTAATATAATCAATGTTTGATGTGTTGGTGTTAAATCCAAATGATTTGCAATAGACTGAGATGCAGTCTATGCAGGGTTCATTGTGGGATTGTAAAGTCGCAAAGCACAGACTAAAGATCAAAAACTAGAAGGCATATTAGTTCATTATTTTTATTTATTTGTTAATAGAAATGGAATAAAGTTGTGCGTAGTAATATGCAGGCTTTTTTTTTTTTTTTTTTAATTTAAATGCTGGTGGAGCATATAATTTTAACATGAGGGTGGGCATTGCATGCCACACCTCAAAAAATGACAGGAATGTGCCCCTAAGCACTTTTTGATATACTAACTGTTAACCTATTTTTGTTAATTTGATATCACTCGCCAATATTAATTAGCTTACAATTTATATTACTTTTAGCATAAGTCTCCATTAGTTATGTAGTGTCTGTACATCTTTCTCTGTATGCATATCTATCCTCTCTTCCTTTCTGTCCCCCTTCTCCCTACCTTTGTTTATGTATGTTCATTGTATTCATAGTTTAACATTCACGGCATATAATGTAATTTATCATAACCATGTCATAGTATTGTTATCTAAATTTTCATAACAAGAGTCTAAAATCAGCATAGTGTAGGGTTATTATCAAAAATGACTTGAGGTATAGTTTTATTTGGTTATTTATTGCATATTACAATGATATACATATCATGAAACATATCCATAGGGACAATTTCATGGTAAAACGTGCTTCAAATTGAACAAATAAAATATCAAAGGTATTGCATACCTAATACTGAAACACATATTGCACATTACATGCTCAGTGAGACACATGCTACCACCCCGAGAGAAGCCTAAATTATGCAAACAAGTCTTAGTTAAAAAATATTTACAAATAAAACATTTTAGTTAAAATACGATGTTATGAAGCCAGTGAAATTGAATGATCTACCTAAGTTACATGGCACTTCATTTCATACATGCTCACTGTTTTGTTTCTAAAAAAAATATATTTATTATTTCATTTTTCTTGCATGTCTTAAGGAAACTCATGACCTATGATGGGCAGCATCAGCAATGGAAGGAGATTTTCTGCAGTCCAGCATATTCATCATACAGTGTCGTGGAAGTGTCACCCACCCGAAACTTCATATTAGTTGGTAACATTTGTGGAAAAATGAGTTTATTTGTTTTTAAAGGTAAATATTTAATTTCAGTTAATTTTTCTCTACTTCTTTTTAACTGTGACTCTGAGTGAGTGTGATAATTTCCTGTTTTCAATAATATTGAATAGCTGTCCATCTTAATTAAAAATACTTCAACCATGAAATCTGTGTAGAACTCTCTATTTAAAATTTACCTGATGTCTTAGTTCTTTTATCAATTCAGAAAATGCTTTTTCTAACTATAATTTTTTCTGTGAAAATAATATTTAAGTGGTGTATTGTATGTTATCCTCCCCTCCCCCCCCCACCCCACCCCTCCTGTTTTCATTGATATCCCTCCTTGCTGCCCCGGTTGCAAGTGCTGACTTTTAAATATTTCCCAAGATGGATGGGGTTCAAATTCTGGTGAGTCATAGATGGTATGTTTGCCTTGCAGCACTGGCTATCCTCCATCCCTTGAATGAGTGATCCTATATTCTAGGTGGGTGATGACTGCTTATAGCTCATAGTTGCTCACAGCAGTTGTTAAACCTCCAAACAAACAAACAAAAAATACTACTCCCTCCTCAGAGCAAGAGTGCTCTAGTACACATAACTCAAGGTTTATTTTTTATTTTTTAACCTACCATGTCTTTTATTTTGAATTATTTCATTCTTTGACTTAAGAACATTAAGCTTGTTACTGTCATCAAAATGGCTAAATGCACAAAAAAAAAAAAAAAGCCATGAAGATTTGGTTTTATTATTTTATCATTGTATTCCTTGCACTGAGCCTGGAAAGTTTAAAAGAATCTGACTTCTTTTTTCTTTTCATGTCTATTTGTCAGCTTAGGGATCATAGGTGACAAAGATAGCAGGCAAGTTAATTTAGGTTTGAAAGTCATATCTGCTTTAGGATGATTTCATAGTACTGATGGGTTCTTGGGAAAATCCTGAATGGCTACGTATGAAGACAGGATTGTTCCTACTGTGGTGTATGGTAGTGAAACCTGGGTACTGCAGAAAAAATACATGTTGCTTGTGTGCTTGAGAGATGCGTTACTCACAGCAGTAGGGTTGGTAAGACTCATTCTGATCATGTGTGAAATGAAGATGTGTAATGTGAATAACAGTATTGTTAGTAGGGTTGAGACAAATATTTTGAGGTGTCTAATGGTCACAAGTTTGGACAAAAGAAATTTACTCAACACCATGACGTTTCAACAAACACATAACAGTACATGTACATCTTAACAGTTGTGTATCACCTCCCTTGTTCATGAAATTTTCAAATTCACTGCATTTGAAAAACTTTTGAAATTAAAAACTTAGTAGTTGTAAAACCCAGTTTTCACTGAAATTTAAGTCAGAATGTTCTGAACCATATCGTCACAATTGCATTTAAACTTTTACGGACATAAATCATAAATTTCTAAACTACAATATACCATATTTATCTGAATATAAGAAGAGGTGTTTTCCCCCATATTTAGTCCTCTCAAAACTGTGAGTCATTTTATATTCTCATACTAGAAAAAAATTCCATCAGGGTTGATGCTTTTATGTACAATAACCACTAAATAAAACCTGACTTTGTTTCTGACACTAACAAAATTATAATTCAATGTTTATATCACATCTTGTGTTGTTAATGGAACTTTTTTATTTAAAGAAATATTAAGTTTGTTTTTTGCGATTATGTAGTTTGATTTAAGAATTAAGGTGATGTGTACTCATAAATGTAATGCATTCCTAGATACTCTATATAATTTTAAGGGGATCGTCCTATATTCAGAGTTGTCTTATAACTTATTTGGATAAATATGGTATGTACAATGAAACCTCTGTATAAGGATCATTAAACAACAGTAACTTTTTCCCAGTCCTCTGTATAAGGACTGGGAAAAAGTTACTGTTGTTGATAGGTAGCCTTCGTTCAGAGGTTAAGCCTAAATTAATATTTTTTTGTCAGTTGCTTTAGGTCTGAGAAAATGCTGGAAGTCAATGTGAAATTAGAGACAGATGTAGTCAGTGATTGTAAAAATCAGATTGCATAACATTAATGTACCGAAAGCTGAGCTTATTTCAAGATTGAAAATATTCAGATTTAGAGCAGTCAATACAGCTGATATTTGTAACTCAATGTTTGAAACATCAATTGCTGTTCAAATGCAAAAGTTTTTCTCATTATCTCCATCAGTAGGTGGAGTTAACTAAAATTGGATGACCTGCAGATAAATTTTAACAATTAATCACGGTGTGGAGGATTTTAGGAAGGCAGTGTACGACTTCTGCCCTTTAGCTAGGAGATTTGGGTTCAGATACCCAAAAGGAAAGAAAAACAAAATAATTTTAGAGACAGTGAAGTGTAACTGCACAGTTCGTAGATGTGCAGGAGAAAGCAATGAACAGAACCTACCAGAGCTAAACCAGGAGACACAACAGTGAACAGGCAATATTCCAGTCACTAGCACCCATTCACGCTAGCTGTGGTGCAAGACTGAGACATACATGAGAGCTGAAGCTTGCGTCAGCTAATAGTGTCATATGTCGAACTAAGCTTTAACTCCTTTCTTTCACTTAAGCTTGTCATTGTGCCTGTGGTAACTCAACCTATCGTACCCGAAGCACAGTTCCTGTAGCAACATTCTTTGTCCCCATCTTACTCACCCACCAAAATAACAAAGGAATTAATCCCAGTTGTAAATGAATTTATGGCACCTCTATTCATAGTGATTGTGGAATAACTTTTTTACGGGTCTTGTAGAGGTTATTTTTCATGAAAGTTGGTTGTCAAATTTTCGAACTAAAGCCTAGTTCTAGGCTTTTTTCGAACTAAAGCCTAGTTCGAAAAAGGCTTTTTTTAGTTCTAGGCTTTTTCGAACTAAAGTTTAGTTCGTCAAATTTTTGAACTAAAGCCTAGTTCTAGGCTTTAGTTCGAAAATTTGACAACCAACTTTCATGAAAAATAACCTCTATAAGACCCGTAAAAGTTATTCCACAAAGGAATTAAGTAAAGTCCTAAAGAACAAGGTGTCCATTAGACCTCCTCCTAGACCGTCTGTGGTGTCCATTGACTACTGTTAAGAGGTTCCATCGTTTGAAGGTTATCACTAATGTTAATCCTGTTTTAATTGTTTTATGCCAACAAAAATTACCATTGTTTGGAGGTTATCACTAATGTTAATCCTACTGCAGTTGTTTTGTGCCAACAAAAATTTTCATTGTTCGAATGTTATCACTAATGTTAATCCTATTACAGTTGTTTTGTGCCAACAAAAATTGCCATTGTTTTAAGGTTATCACTAATGATAATGCTCTTTTTTCTATGCAGCCTTGGGCGCTTTAGAATTGCAAAGTTTTTTTGGTTTTAACTTCTTCTTGGTTTTTGATACATATCATCATCATCATCATCATTGTCAACCATTATCAATCCACTGCTGGACGAAGGTCTCCCCAAGTTTCCTCCACAACGGTCTGTCTTGTGCCAGTCTCCTCCATGTCACCCCTGCATACTTTCGAATTTCATCCACCCATCTCCCATGTGGTCTTCTTCTGGGTCTTTTCCTGTCCCTTGGAATCCAATCTAAAATTTCGGCTGTCCATCGATGATCTGTCCTTCTGGCAGTATGTCCAGCCCATTGCCATTTCAGGGATTTAACTCTGATCATGATGTCTTCCACTCTCGTCATTTTTCGGATCCACGAGTTCCTCTTCTTATCTCTCCTGGTTACACCAAGCATGCACCTCTCCATGCTACTTTGAGTTGTCTGCAGCCTTTGTATGTCTCTTTTAGTTAAGGTCCACGTCTCTGCACCATACGTAAGCACTGGAAGGATGCATTGATCAAACACTTTTCTTTTAAGACATAACGGCATATTGCTCTTGAAAATTATGCTGTTTCTTCCAAAAGCTCTCCAGGCAAGTTTTGTGCGCCGATTAATTTCTTCATCAATGTGACCCTCACTTGATATCTGCTGTCCAAGATAAACGTACGTGTCTGTTATCTCCAGCTTTTCTCCATCAATCGATAAATCTTCATTTCTTGTAAAAGCATTGAACATCACTTTTGTCTTCTGAAAGTTCATTTTTAATCCCACTTCTTTACTCTTGTCAGCAAGTTCCTGGATCATACTCTGCAGCTCTGATGGGGTAGTTGCAAAAATGACTACGTCATCAGCAAAACGAAGGTGGGTTAGATAATCTCCATTAATCTTTATCCCCTTGTTTTCCCAACTCAGCGACTGAAAAACACCCTCCAATGTGGCATTAAAGAGCTTCGGAGATATGGTGTCACCTTGTCTCACTCCCTTTCCAATTTTTACGTGTGTTGTATTTTCAAACAGCCTAATCTTTGCACTTGCATTTTCATAGATGTTATTAATAATATTAATGTATGCATCTTCAATACCGCAGGTTTTCAGAGCCATTGTAACTGCTGATGGTTTCACCGAATCAAAGGCTTTTTCATAATCAATAAAAGCCATGCACAATGGAAGTTCATATTCCCTCGCTCTTTCAATTAGTTCTCTCAGCACGTGGATATGATCTATTGTGCTGTAGCCACTCCTGAATCCAGCTTGTTCTCTCGGTTGAGCCATGTCCAGTGTTACCTTCAAGCGGTGTGAAAGAACTTTAGTGAAGATTTTATAAACTACTGATAGGAGGCTGATAGGTCTGTAGTTTCCGAGATTCTCAATGTCACCTTTCTTATGTAGCAGGATCATTGTAGCGGTGTTCCAATCCTCAGGAATCTTTCCTTCATTAAGGCATCGAGTGAAAATTTGGGCGAGTACTGTTTCGATTTCTCCACTTGCTTCTTGTATGATGTCTACAGTAATTCCATCTTCTCCTGGAGCTTTTCCTCGCTTCATGTTCTTGATTGCATGTGCAACTTCTGCTGGAAGGACTGGAGGAACTCTGGTACTGGTATCTTTCATGATGTCTGGAGTGCATATATCATCCCTTTCATATAATTTGGAGTAGAAATCTTTCACTCTTGTCAAAATTTCGCCTCTATTTCTTGTTACAGAACCATCTTCTTTTCTCAGTACCAATATCTGTTTTCTTCCCTTACTGAGATGTCCCTTTGCTATCTTTAGGCTTTGGTTGTTTTCAATTGCTTTCCTCACTAGTTCACAGTTGAATTTCCTTACGTCTTCAGTGATACTTTTTCTTACTGTCTTGCATAGCTCTATATATTCCACTTTGGAAGTCACATCTTCTTTAGTTGTCCTCATCTCTCTTCTTTTTTGCATCAACATTTTGGGTTTTTCCTGATAATTTGTTCACATGCAACTTGTTCTTAGACCCAGCTAATTTTGTTGCTGTTTCCATAAGAGCTTTGGTTACTTTTCTGTT
This sequence comes from Macrothele yani, assembly GCA_039090855.1. Classification (NCBI taxonomy): domain Eukaryota; kingdom Metazoa; phylum Arthropoda; class Arachnida; order Araneae; family Macrothelidae; genus Macrothele; species Macrothele yani. The sequence goes on along the minus strand of CM077011.1, from coordinate 128,895,348 downwards.
AACTTCAGAGATGTCCACTTCTTCCGATGTTAGGCCTTCCAAAGCAGAGAACCTGTTCTTCAGTTCTAACTTGAAGGTATTGTGGTGTTTTTTAAGGTTGGTTATGTCAATAGATTTTGTTTGTCTTATGAGCTTGCCACGTTCAAGTTTAGTGTTGAGGTGCATCTTACATCTCACCAATCTATGGTCACTACCTGTGTTGAACTTGTTTAGCACACTGCAGTCTTCTATGACGAATTTTTTGTTACACATAATAAAATCAATTTCACTTGTCGTCCCATTTGGATGTCTCCATGTCCATTTCCTGTGCGGTTTTTTCTTGAAGAAGGAGTTCAAGATGAAAAACCCTTCTGCCTCTGCAAACTCAACGAGAGTATTTCCACGCTGGTTTCTGTTGCCATGGCCGAATTTACCTACTGAAGTTTCATTCTGTTGCCTTTGCCCTATTTTTGCATTGAAATCTCCCATAATTATTTTCAAGTGCTGCTTACCTTTATTATTTAGATGACAAATTTCCTCATAAAATTCTTCAATTTCTTCTTCAGGATGACTTGTGGTGGGTGCATAAGTTTGAATAATCTGAGCCTGGTATCTTTTCGAGAGTTGGATAACAAGCCGTGCAGCTCTGTCAGAGGAACTTTCAACTTCTACAACTTTATCCTTCAGTTTCTTGTTAATTATAAATCCCACACCACTAGTTCTGCCAGTATCTGTCCCACGATAGTAGAAGAGATGTCCACTTTTCAGTTCGATGAGATCTTCTCCTTTTCTCCTAACCTCACTTAGCCCCACAATGTCCCACTTGATCCTTTGTAGTTCCTCTTCCAATTCAAGAAGCCTTGAATCAGAAGATAGGGAGCGTCCATTGTAAGTAGCCAAGGTCAGCATCGGATGGCAGCCTAGTCCGGTGGGGATTCTTAGCACCCTCTGCCTTCATGTCGCACTGGCCGCTGCCTTGGCCAGGTACATTCCAGCTGCCGGAGACTGAGGGCCAAGGTTTAAGTTGTGGAATCATTTTGGAGGGGTTTTTCCATAACTCACCACGCTGGCCAAGCTGGTTGGTGAGTGTGGGATAGAATTTCCTCTAATCCCGATGGTATAGTTATACCGCTATGGGCGGTCGTCAGAGCCCCTTTAGTGGGAACAGGATGCACCACGAGAAGGCGGGGTTGACATTTGTCAAGGAGAGGCTGTGATGTTACGCATCACCTGACCTTTGTATATATATAATTATGGGAGATTTCAATGCAAAAATAGGGCAACGGCAACAGAATGAAACTTCAGTAGGTAAATTCGGTCAGGGCAACAGAAACCAGCGTGGAAATACTCTCGTAGAGTTTGCAGAGGCAGAAGGGTTTTTCATCTTGAACTCCTTTTACAAGAAAAAGCCACACAGGAAATGGACATGGAGACATCCAAATGGGATGACAAGTGAAATTGATTTTATTATGTGTAACAAAAAATTCGTCATAGAAGACTGCAATGTGCTAAACAAGTTCAACACAGGTAGTGACCATAGATTGGTGGGATGTAAGATGCACCTCAACACTAAACTTGAATGTGGCAAGCTCATAAGACAAACAAAATCTATTGACATAACCAACCTTAAAAAACACCATAATACCTTCAAGTTGGAACTGAAGAACAGATTCTCTGCTTTGGAAGGCCTAACATCGGAAGAAGTGGATATTTCTGAAGTTAACAGAAAAGTAACCAAAGCTCTTATGGAAACAGCAACAAAATTAGCTGGGTCTAAGTACAAGTTGCAAGTGAACAAATTATCAGGAAAAACCAAAATGTTGATGCAAAATAGAAAAGAGATGAGGACAACTAAAGAAGATGTGACTTCCAAAGTGGAATATATAGAGCTATGCAAGACAGTACGAAAAAGTATCACTGAAGACGTAAGGAAATTCAACTGTGAACTAGTAAGGAAGGCAATTGAAAACAACCAAAGCCTAAAGATAGCAAAGGGACATCTCAGTAAGGGAAGAAAACAGATTATGACACTGAGAAAAGAAGATGGTTCTGTAACAAGAAATAGAGGCGAAATTTTGACAAGAGTGAAAGATTTCTACCCCAAATTATATGAAAGGGATGATACATGCACTCCAGACATCATGATAGATACCACTACCAGAGTTCCTCCAGTCCTTCCAGCAGAAGTTGCACATGCAATCAAGAACATGAAGCGGGGAAAAGCTCCAGGAGAAGATGGAATTACTGTAGACATCATACAAGAAGTAAGTGGAGAAATGGAAACAGTACTCGCCCAAATTTTCACTCCATGCCTTAATGAAGGAAAGATTCCTGAGGATTGGAACACCGCTACAATGATCCTGCTACATAAGAAAGGTGACATTGAGGATCTCGGAAACTACAGACCTATCAGCCTCCTATCAGTAGTTTATAAAATCTTCACTAAAGTTCTTTCACACCGCTTGAAGGTAACACTGGACATGGCTCAACCGAGAGAACAAGCTGGATTCAGGAGTGGCTACAGCACAATAGATCATATCCACGTACTGAGAGAACTAATTGAAAGAGCAGGGGAATATGAACTTCCATTGTGCATGGCTTTTATCGATTATGAAAAAGCCTTTGATTCGGTGAAACCATCAGCAGTTACAGTGGCTCTGAAAACCTGCGGTATTGAAGATGCATACATTAATATTATTAATAACATCTATGAAAATGCAAGTGCAAAGATTCCGCTGTTTGAAAATACAACACACATAAAAATTGGAAAGGGAGTGAGACAAGGTGACACCATATCTCCGAAGCTCTTTAATGCCACATTGGAAAATGTCTTTCAATCACTGAACTGGGAAAAGAAAGGGATAAAGATTAATGGAGATTATCTAACCCACCTTCGTTTTGCTGATGACATAGTCATTTTTGCAACTACCCCATCAGAGCTGCAGAGAATGATCCAGGAACTTGCTGACAAGAGTAAAGAAGTGGGATTAAAAATGAACTTTCAGAAGACAAAAGTGATGTTCAATGCTTTTACAAGAAATGAAGATTTATCGATTGATGGAGAAAAGCTGGAGATAACAGACACGTACGTTTATCTTGGACAGCAGATATCAAGTGAGGGTCACATTGATGAAGAAATTAATCGGCGTACAAAACTTGCCTGGAGAGCTTTTGGAAGAAACAGCATAATTTTCAAGAGCAATATGCCATTATGTCTTAAAAGAAAAGTGTTTGATCAATGCATCCTTCCAGTGCTTACGTATGGTGCAGAGACGTGGACCTTAACTAAAAGAGACATACAAAGGCTGCAGACAACTCAAAGTAGCATGGAGAGGTGCATGCTTGGTGTAACCAGGAGAGATAAGAAGAGGAACTCGTGGATCTGAAAAATGACAAGAGTGGAAGACATCATGATCAGAGTTAAATCCCTGAAATGGCAATGATCTGGACATACTGCCAGAAGGACAGATCATCGATAGACAGCCGAAATTTTAGATTTGATTCCAAGGGACAGGAAAAGACCCAGAAGAAGACCACATGGGAGATGGGTGGATGAAATTCGAAAGTATGCAGGGGTGACATGGAGGAGACTGGCACAAGACAGACCGTTGTGGAGGAAACTTGGGGAGACCTTCGTCAGCAGTGGATTGATAATGGTTGACAATGATGATGATGATGATGATATATATATCATCATCATCATTGTCAACCATTATCAATCCACTGCTGGATGAAGGTCTATCCAAGTTTCTTCCACAACGGTCTGTCTTGTGCCATTCTCCTCCATGTCACTCCTGCATACTTTCGAATTTCATCCCATCTTTCATGTGGTCTTCTTTTGGGTCTTTTCCTGTTCCTTGGAATCCAATCTAAAATTTCAACTATCCTTCGATGGTCTGTCCTGGCAGTATGTCCAGCCCATTGCCATTTCAGGGATTTTACTCTGATCATGATGTCTTCCACTCTTGTCATTTTTATGACTCACGAGTTCCTCTTCTTATCTCTCCTTGTTACACCAAGCATACACCTCTCCATGCTACTTTGAGTTGTCTGCAGCCTTTGTATGTCTCTTTTAGTTAAGGTCCATGTCTCTGCACCATACGTAAGCACTGGAAGGATGCATTGATCAAACACTTTTCTTTTAAGACATAATGGCATATTGCTCTTGAAAATTATGCTGTTTCTTCCGAAAGCTCTCCAGGCAAGTTTTGTACGCCGATTAATTTCTTCATCAATGTGACCCTCACTTGATATCTGCTGTTCAACATAAATGTACACATTTCTTATCTCCAGTTTTTCTCCATCAATCAATAAATCTTCTTTTATTGTAAAAACATTATACATCACTTTTGTCTTCTGAAAGTTCATTCTTAATCCCACTTCTTTACTCTTGTCAGCAAGTTGCTGGATCATACTCTGCAGCTCTGATGGGGTAGTTGCAAAAATGACTACGTTATCAGCAAAATGAAAGTGAGTTAGATAATCTCCATTAATCTTTATCCCATTCTTTTCCCAGTTCAGTGATTGAAAGACATTTTCCAATGTGGCATTAAAGAGCTTCGGAGATATGGTGTCACCTTGTCTCACTCCCTTTCCAATTTTTATGTGTGCAATTTTTATGTGTGTTGTATTTTCAAACAGCCGAACTTTGCACTTGCATTTTCATAGATGTTATTAATAATATTAATGTATGCATCTTCAACACCGCAGGATTTCAGAGCCATTGTAGCTGCTGATGGTTTCCTTGAATCAAAGGCCATTTCATAATCGATAAAAGTCATGTACAATGGAAGTTCGTATTCCCCCAATCTTTCAATTAGTTCTCTCAGTACGTGGATATGATCTATTGTGCTGTAGCCACTCCTGAATCCAGCTTGTTCTCTTGGTTGAGCCATGTCCAGTGTTACCTTCAAGCGGTGTGAAAGAACTGTAGTGAAGATTTTATAAACCACTGATTGGAGGCTGATAGGTCTGTAGTTCCTGAGATCCTCAATGTCACCTTTTTTATGTAGCAAGATCATTGTAGCGTTGTTCCAATCCTCTGGAATTTTCCCTTCATTAAGGCAGAGAGTGAAAACTTGGGCGAGTACTGTTTCAGTTTTTCCACTTGCTTCTTGTGTGATGTCTACAGTAATTCCATCTTCTCCTGGAGCTTTTCCCCACTTCGTGTTCTTGATTGCATGTGTGATTTCTGCTGGAAGGACTGGAAGAACTCTGGTACTGGTACCTTTCATGATGTCTGGAGTACATTTATCATCCCTTTCATATAATTTGGAGTAGAAATCTTTCACTCTTATCAAAATTTCGCCTCTATTTCTTGTTACAGAACCATCTTCTTTTCTCAGTGCCATAATCTGTTTTCTTCCCTTACTGAGATGTCCCTTTGCTATCTTTAGGCTTTGGTTGTTTTCAATTGCTTTCCTCACTAGTTCACAGGTGAATTTCCATACGTCTTCAGTGATACTTTTTCGTACTGTCTTGCATAGCTCTATATATTCCACTATGGAAGTTCCATCTTCTTTAGTTGTCCTCATCTCTCTTCTTTTTTGCATCAACATTTTGGGTTTTCCTGATAATTTGTTCACATGCAACTTGTTTTTAGACCCAGCTAATTTTGTTGCTGTTTCCATAAGAGCTTTGGTTACTTTTCCATTAACTTCAGAGATGTCCACTTCTTCTAATGTTAGACCTTCTAGAGCAGAGAATCTATTCCTCAGTTCCAATTTGAAGGTATTATGATGCTTTTTAAGGTTCGTCATGTCAATACACTTTGTGTGTTTTATGAGCTTGCGACGCTCGAGTTTAGCATTGAGGTGCATCTTACATCTTACCCTTCTATGGTCACTACCTGTGTTGAACTTGTTCAGCACATTGCCGTCTTGCATGACAAATTTCTTGTTACACATAATAAAATCAGTTTTACTTGTCCATCCATTGGGATGCCTCCATGTCCATTTCCTTGGCGGCTTTTTCTTGAAAAAGAAGTTCATGATGAAAAACCCTTCTGCCTCTGCAAACTCTACGAGAGTATTTCCATGCTGGTTTCTATTGCTGTGACCGAATTTACCTACTGAAGTTTAATTATGTTGCTGTTGCCCTATTTTTGCATTGAAATCTCCCATAATTTTATTCAAGTGCTGCTTGCCTTTATTATTTAGATGATGAATTTTCTCATAAAATTCTTCAATTTCTTCTTCAGGATGACTTGTGGTGGGTGCATAAGATTGAATAATCTGAGCCTTGTATCTTCTCGAGAGTTGGATAACGAGTCGTGCAGCTCTGTCAGAGGAACTTTAAACTTCTACAACTTTATCCTTCAGTTTCTTGTTTATTATAAATTCAACACCACTAGTTCTGCCAGTATCTGTCCCACGATAGTAGAAGAGATGTCCACTTTTCAGTTCAATGATATATTCTCCTTTTCTCTTTACCTCACTTAGCCCGACGATGTCTCACTTGATCCTTTGTAGTTCCTCTTGCAATTCAAGAAGTCTTGAATTAGAAGATAGGGAGCGTCCATTGTAAGTGGCCAAGGTCAGCATCAAATGGCAGCCTAGTCCAGTCCTCTGGTGATTCTTAGCACCCTCTGCCTTCATGTCGCACTGGCCGCTGCCTTGGCCAGGTACATACCAGCTGCCGGAGACTGAGGGCCAAGATTTAAGTTGTGGAGTCATTTTGGAGGGGTTTGGCCATAACTCACCACGCTAGCCAAGTGGGTTGGTGAGTATGGGATAGCATTTCCTCTAATCCTGATGGTATAGTTATACCGCTATTGGCGGTCGTCAGAGCCCCTTTAGTGGCAACAGGATGCAACACGAAAAGGCGGGGTTGACATTTGTCAAGGAGAGGTCATGATAAAAAATCCTTCTGCCTCTGCAAACTCTACGAGAGTATTTCCACGCTGGTTTCTATTGCTGTGACCGAATTTACCTACTGAAGTTTAATTATGTTGCTGTTGCCCTATTTTTGCATTGAAATCTCCCATAATTATATTCAAGTGCTGCTTGCCTTTATTATTTAGATGATGAATTTTCTCATGAAATTCCTAAATTTCTTCTTCAGGATGACTTGGGGTGGGTGCATAAGTTTGAATAATCTGAGCCTTGTATCTTCTCGAGAGTTAGATAACGAGTCGTGCAGCTCTGTCAGAGGAACTTTCAACTTCTACAACTTTATCCTTCAGTTTCTTGTTTATTATAAATTCAACACCACTAGTTCTGCCAGTATCTGTGCCACGATAGTAGAAGAGATGTCCACTTTTCAGTTCAATGATATATTCTCCTTTTCTCCTTACCTCACTTAGCCCAACGATGTCCCACTTGATCCTTTGTAGTTCCTCTTCCAACTCAAGAAGTCTTGAATCAGAAGATAGGGAGCGTCCATTGTATGTAGCCAAGGTCAGCATCAAATGGCAGCTTAGTCCGGTCTTCCAGTGATTCTTAGCACCCTCTGCCTTCATGTCACACCTGCTGCCTTGGCCAGGTACATTCCTGCTGCCGGAGACTGAGGGCCAAGATTTAAGTTGTGGAGTCATTTTGGAGGGATTTGGCCTTAACTCACCACGCTGGCCAAGCGGGTTGGTGAGTGTGGGATAGAACAGGATGCACCACGAGAAGGCGGGGTTGACATTTGTCAAGGAGAGGTTGTGATGTTGCACATCATCTGACCTTACATCCCTATATATATATTGTAGTTGAGAAAAGTTTAAAAATCAAGATTTGTATTTGTAAAAGTTTTATTGCAATTGTCACCATGTGGTTCAGAACATTATGACTTAAATTTTAGTTTAAAATTTATTTTTGTTACTAAAAAGTTTCTAATTCAGGAAGGTTTTTTTTTCGGTTTTAAACTCTGTAAATCTGTGCATTTCATGAGTAAGGGAGGTGATAGAGCTTGGAGGACCATCAGGATGTACATGCATCATTATATCATATACATATCATGAATCATGAAACATATCCCAAGGGATAGTTTCATGGTAAAACATGCTTCTAAGAAGTGAACAAATGAAATAATAAAGGTATCACGTACCTAATAGTGAACCATATGTAACACGTTACAAACTCGGTGAAACACGTGCTCTTGCCCCAAGAGAAGCAAAATTTGCGTAACAAGTCTTTGTTAGTTAAAATATTTACAAGCTAAAACTTTTGGTTAAGATATTAATTTACAACTCTCAATTAATTACATACCCCCTGAACATTCATACGTCTAAAAATATCCGATAATTAAAATTATACCACTTTAGGAACAAGCAAAACTCATCGGGCTTAATATGCTACATACGGGTCAGTATTAGGTACTTGATACCTTTATTGCATCATTATATTTTGTTGAAATGTCATACAACTAGGTGTTTCTTAGCCCATAACTTGTGACCATTATATATATTAATATCATGTTATTTGGGTTGTTTACAGCTGTTCAGGGCCAAAATATATTATTTAAGATTCTGAGGTGGTTTAGTGATGTTGAAAGAATGAGTGGTGAGGTGCTAAGAGAATTTATTCAGCCCAAGTATCAGGAAAGAGAGGTTGAGAGAGGCCAAAGAAATTGTTGGTAGACCAGAGTCAAGAATGCCTGCAAGAGGGAAAAGATAATGTGTATGAAAGTACAAAAGGTCTTGTGTGATGGGTGCCAGTGAAGCTTGAGTTATGTGCCACGATCATTGTAAAAGGAGATGTTTGATACATCAGCAGTAAAAAAATGTAACACATTAGTAACTTTGATTTGGCAGATGATCTGTTTTTGAGGAGCTAACATATGAATTTTAGAGAGCAACTTGGTGATATGTATCTATGTACACTTGTTTGATTTTTATAAATTTATTGCTAACATCCTGCATTCATGAGACTTTTGAATCTCATTTTCTTTCCAGTGTTTGACCATTTTGCCTTAAAGCAGTTGTTTAACTATCATGGCACCATTATTTTATTTATAGTTTGTGTATGCATGTATAAAAAAGCCAGTTTTATTTTTGTGATTGTGATTATATATATGTTTTTTTTTTTTTTTTTTTTTTTTTACTTTATTCAAATGAAAAGATCAGTATGTGTGTCACTGTGAAATTAAAGCCATTAAAAGTGTTAGGATTTTCTTAGTTTTTGTTTTGGGAAAAATTAAATGACCCCCTCCTCATTACTTTTTAATTTGTTGTTTGATTTAGTATAAAACAGCAACTGCATTTTGCTGTTTTCTTCTAAATCAAACAACAAATTAAGAAAGTATGACAATTTCTTTCTGTTGAAAAATGATATTTATGTAAATTCTAACCTCTTGTTCCCATTATTCAGATTCCACTTATGAAATCCATCATGAGAATGAATGGCAAGTTCATGATGGCAAAGTCAACAGTATTCACTGTGCCTCCAAAGATGATGATTTTGTAGTCACTTGTGGTCTTCTTGGTGACATGGTTAGAATTCATCCTTTTCATTTTTACATACTTTTGTCATATTGCAACAGTCATGTGTATTATTATTTTTTTCTTTTTACTTGTGCATTTCTAAACGTAAAGGGGAAACAATATGCAGCAGTATTCTCTGTGCATTTGTAAATAAGTAAATATCATTTTTGAGACAGAGAGGTGCTGTTTTCCATGTGGCCATCCCCCTCAGAAAACTCAAAAATTGCATCATCCTGGGGCAGGAATCATACCTGCAGCTTAGGAATCTAAATGGATTCAGATTCCTAAGCTACAACTGCTTTGCTTCAGTTGCTTTTAACTTTGTTGTCCTGAGCAGTGAAAAAGTAGTGCGTTTAAACGGATATTGGGAAATGCCGGTTCGATTCCCACTGCAAGGCGATGCTGTTTCATGTTTTATGAAGGGTTGGCTATGTGGAAAACAGTGGAAATACTGCACCTCTGTGCTGATAATGATATTTGTTTGTACTTTAGTAGTATTATTTCTTCAGGGAAATTCATTTCTCATCATTAATTGTGATATTTATAAAAATGCAAGGCAAAGTGAAATTCAACACTATTATTGCCACTAGTTATTTAGGGTGCAGAATAAAAGGTTTGCATTTGTCTTTAGTTTTAGAATTATTCACAATTTTCTTCTCATTTGGAAGAATTCCAAATTTTAAATGTGGTGGAATGAATGAGTCAGCAGTGCTACCATTGTATGTGTTAGTTGATTGTGTATTGTAGACATCAGCAGTGAAACATTTTAACTGTATTCCTTGTTGTTGAGGTTAGATGTACATCAAGTAAGCCACACTTGACTTTGGGAATATTTCATTCTTTGAAGAAAAATTTAGGGTTCTGTCATTGTATCCCTCCTCCCCATTATCCATTTATAAGAATACTTCCTGAACTAAATCATTAGTCTTCTTTTCAAGTAAGTAAAAACACTTGCCTCTGAACCACTACTTTATTAACATACACGGTCATATCAGAATAGTATGACCACCCCCAGAATCACAGCATATCTGCCTAGCCACATCACAGAGTGTATGTGACAAGGTCAACCACATGGAGCTATAAGCGACCGCACATGATAGATTAGTCATAGTGCATGACGTGAGCACAATGGGCAGAGGTAGTGATTTGATGGACGTTCATAAAGGAATGATCATCGGCTACCGCACAAAGAGTGGAAGCGTCTCAGAAACAGCAGACTTCATGGGCTTTTCGTGAGGAGCTGTAGTAAGGGTCTACCAAGAATGGACCACTGGCACACCGAGTACTTCCTGACATCATAACTATGGAGCACCAAAAGCCATCGACCCCAGAGGAGAACATTGCCTCCGTCGACTGATAAAGGACAATCGATGCACAACAGTGCAGCAATTGACCACGCAAAAAAACACTGGAGCACCCAGGTACCTGTCCCTGATAACAGTAGAGCGAACCCTATTACGCATGGGTCTTCAGAGTCGATGCTGCGTCAAGGCGTCCATGTTAACACGGGTCCATCGGCAACTAACCCTGCAGTTCACATGGGCTACTGACATTGGGCAGTGGAAGAGTGGAATAAGGTTGCCTTCTCCAACAAATTGAGGTTTCTACTCCACAGAAGTGATGGGCGGTGGCAGATATGGCATCAGACACATGAGAATGAACAACCGGGCACGCTTGTTTGGTCAAGTACAGGCCGGCAGTGTGCATGTCTGTGGGATGTTTTCCTGGTATGACCTGGGACCGCTAGTACCACTGGATGGGTCCCTGAATGCCAGTGGTTATCTGTCCTTCCTCGCTGACCACATGCATCCCTTCGTGTTGGATATTTACCCTGGTGGTGATGGTGTCTACACAACAGGACAATGCACCCTGCCATGTTGCTAAGGTGATGCACGGCTGGTTCCAGGAATATGACAGCGATGTCTCTGTGCTTTCTTGGCCAGCGAAATCACCTTACCTCAATCCCATAAGAGCACTTGTGGGACTATTTAGATGGACATGCCGACCCACAACCACATCATCTCCGGGACCTCCATGCTGCGTTGCAGAGTCCGAATGGGCAAGTGTACTTTGGGCAACCTTCCAGGGCCTCATTGTGTCCATGCCATGCCATCTCACCACTGTCATCTGGGTGAAGGTTGGTTATTCCCATTATTAGGTAGGTGGTCATATTATTCTAATATGACTGTATATATATCACACACTACTGTCGGTCCTCTCGGCCACTACTGAAATATGTTCATCATTACTAACATTTTACAATTAAAATACTCTTTCAGAAATAAAAACTCACAATTCTAATTCAAACTTAATTACTTACCCTGTTATGAACCTATTTCCATTTTTACACATATTGTAAATAGATTCTTAACAGTGTAAAGGCAGTGGAGCCTTGTTTATGTGTTTTTCAAGGGAACAACTAAAGTTAACATATAATTTAAAATATGTATTAAAGAAATAGGGAAAAAATAACAAACATTAAGGGCAATTCAGAATTTTTGAATTGGTGACATTTCACGTATGAATGAGAAAAACGTGTAAGAAACATATAAACTATTGGGTTGTCGGAAAAGTCATGATGTATTTTAGCCATGTTTTGCAAAGGTCATTTATTGATAGAAAGAACAAAGATCAATCAATGATATAATGCTTGTTTTGTTCGATGATCTTTTGTCATCTGTCAGTGAGCTGCAGAATGCCTCGTTCATAGAAGGACCTGTCTTTTGTGGCGAAAAACTGTACAAGTTGCTGATTTACAGCCTCATCTAAATTGAACATTATACCATGCAAGGACTGTTGAAGAGAGCGAAGCAAGTGGAAGTCTGATGGCGCAAGGTCAGGTGAGTATGCTTGGTATGGTAACACATCAAACCGAAGCTCCAATAATTTTTGGCGGGTGATCAAACTTGTGTGTGGCCTCGCATTGTTGTGATGGAACACAACACCTTTAGGATGAACCAGCTCTGGACGTTTCTGGATGATGGATTCATTCAGACTGTCCAATTGCCGACAGTACACTTTCCAATTGATTGTTTGGTTCTGTGGTAGGAGCTCAAAAAATACAACACCTTTAAAATCCCACCTTATTGAGACTAGAACCTTCCGCTGATGAATGTCTGCTTTGTATGTCGTTTGAGGTGAAGCAGCACTTACAGACTAAGACTGTTTGCGTAGTACATTGTTGTACACAATCCACGTTTCGTCACCAGTTATCAGTCGCTTCAAAAAAGGATCGTTTTCCTCACGTTTAATGAGCATATCGCAGATGTTTATACGCGCCGTCTCAATTGAGCTTCTTTGAGTTCATGAGGAACCCACACATCGAGCTTGCTTACGTATCCGAGCTTCTTCAGGTGGTCGTGAACACTTGAATGATGGATGTGCAATGTGTCTGCAATCTCTCGTGTTGTGTAACATGGTTTTGACTCGATCAATGCCTTCATTTGGTCATCATGAACCTCGGTCGGCCGACCGGACTGAGGAGCATCATTGAATTCAAAATCACCAGCACAGAATTTTGCGAACCACCGCTGGCACTGACGTTCTTGTAGAGCATTATCGCTGTACACTTTACGCAACTTTTCACAAGCTTGATGCGCGTTCTTTCCTTTACGGAAGTAGAACAGTAAAGTATGGCGAAAATGCACAGTTTGGTCTTCCATCTTCAACTTGATGTCCAATCTCCACAAATCAACCAAATCGCTCACTATTCCTTTTAGACTGCAGCTAGAATTGGCACCTGTCGAATGCCATAGCGATAACAGAGCTGAGCATGCCTCTAGTACTTCCAAAACCGCCCAACCACCACAGTGTGCCAAAATACGTCATGACTTTTTCAACAACTCAATAGGTTCTACTATACTTTTTTTTTATTTCCGATAGAATATTTTAATTGTGAAATGTTAGTAAAGAAGAGTACTTCACTCGCATCTAGGAGGACCAACAGCAGATATATTAGGGTTGTGCAAAAGTTCTACTTGTTTGTCATGATGCCAATTCCAAGTAAAAAATTTAAGTAATAAGTGCAATAACATATGGTGCGTGTGAGGGCCAAAAGGCTGGAGGAGGCTATAAAATGGCACCAAGTATGCAGGTGCGTCTCATTTGTAAACAAGTTACACAAGGAAGGGTTGACGTGTCAAGCAATAAGGATCACGTTAGGCATTGTTTAGTTTATGAGTTCGACAAAGGCAACAATGCAACTGAAGCGTGCCGCAACATTTGTGAGCTGTATATTGAAGATCCTGCAGATGAAGGAAAGCACATGTCACCGTTGGTTACGAAAATTCCATGAAGGAGGCAGAAGCTGCAGAGATCAACCATGTTCTGGCCATCCATCAGAGGTTTCTGAAGGGTATCTCGGCCAAGCCATATGAAATTACCAGCACCTAACTGTTAAGGAATGATCAAAAAGGTTTTCTGTACACTGAACAACAGTAGAAAGATGAATGCATGCACTTGGGTTTATCACAAATTTCAACCAGTGAGTACTGCATGACCTGTCCACAAGAAATCGATCTGAAATGAATGACCACCTGTCTTTTTTTGGTTATGTGTCAAAGAAATCACCTTTCTTGGAACATTTAGTTACAGGTGATGAAAGGTGGGTGGTTTACAGAAATGTAAAGCATAAAAGTTGGAGAACCTGCTCTATTGACTTCTAAAGAAGGACTGTATCTGAGAAAGATCTTGTTAAGTGTATGGTGTGATGTCAAGGGGGTAATCCACTGGGAGCTGCTTGCACTTAACAAAATGATAAATGCTGACTTGTATTGCCAACGTTTATAAAGGCTGAAAGAAAAATTGAATCAAAATTCTTCTATACATTGAGAACAAGCCTTGACTAAAATCAAGAGGCCAGAAACTTCTGTAAAAATTCAAAAGAATCCAGAGGGAAGAAAAATTAAACAAAATTTCTTCAACTGGAACTAGAACCAAAAGGAAAATTGAAACCTAATTGTCCAGCACTGGTTAATTTTGAAGGTGTCATCTTGCAACATGAGAATGAAAGAACCCATACAGCTTTAGCCACTCAAAGAAAATTACTGGACATCAGATGGGATGTGTTACCCCACCACCCATATTCCCCAGATCTTGCAGCTATGGATTACCACCTTTTTTTACGCTTTCCAACCGTAGGTTGAAGAAGCGTATATGCTTCAGCTTTGTCCATCAGTCTGTCCGCACGATAACTCGCATAAAAATGGTTCGATTTCAATGAAATTTTAGTATGTGGTAGGGGACAGCCTGGGGACGAACCCTATTGAAAATGGGCAAAATAGGGTCAAAGGTCAGGACATAGGAGCGGGATCCATTCCATTGCCCTTATGTGTCATAACTTGCGTAAAAATGCTTTGATTACGACAAAACTTCATCATGTTGTTCCAGAGGTATACTGAACTAGTTCCGTTGAATATCATCGAAATATGATCAAAGGTCAGGGCACAGGAGCGAGATTTATTCCACAGCCATTATCCTCATAACTTGAGTAATGATTTCTGGTATGTTGGAAAGCATATCATAATCAATGCGTTGCATGATTTTACTAACATGTTGATCTCTTCAGAACAACTTCACTGGAAAAACCCTTGATGAAGTTGAAGATGTCGAAACTGCATTACAAGAGTTTTTTTAACTCCAAAACGGAGGAGTTCTACGAAAGGGGAGTTCAATTACTACCAGAAAGATGGCAAGTGGTCACCTATAATAATGGCAATTATATAAAACAGGGATCGCATTCGTCCTAAAATTCCTAAAATTCCTAATATTTTGTGACCCTCCTTAAATTCCTAAAATTAGACCTAAAATTTGCTATTCATCCTAAAATTTTCGTAAGCTTATTTTTATTAAAAACAACCGTTATTAACGCCAATAAATTTACCATTACGGTAAGGTAAAAGACCTGTTATTGTAGAAACACAGCCTATATGCTGTGCTGCTGAAGGGAGGGAAAAATGACGCCAGCGAGATGCACTTGCTTCGGGGCCGGCGTTCCATTTTTTTGCCTTCGAACAGTTTTCGAGAGTAACAAGAGATCTAAGGGAAAAGGGGAGGGGTCATTTTCACCCCTGGTTTGCGCTTTGCAGACGAACTCCGTGGCACGCAGAAGATCGTACTTTATTTTTGTACATGCCTTGTGGAACCTCCTCTTTCTGCTGATGTTTTGTTATTGTAAACCGCAGGTGGGTGGAAGCAAAGAGGAAACATGTGGTCTTCTTCCGTAACCTCCGGTAATGACGATGGGATGGTAGCTGAGTTATCTTGGCAGGCAGTAGAGCACGTGATCATTGACCTTCGATCATGCGTCGGCGACAGCGACCTTCGATGCGCAATATATCTCGGCTCCGACTCGCTTTGACTGAACTTGCGTGAGATGCGTATGATAGTTTCTGGTTTTACGTCTTTTATGGTGTTCTCTGTGCAGGTTCAGTTCTCTAGTGGTGACCTGCTTTTTTTTTTTATTTTTTTTCATATCTTCTGACATCCTCGCAGCCAAATTTCGGGAAGTTGTCTGGTTTTGCAATATTGGAACGTGTTTTTGTACTTCCCTTTCATTTTCTGGTTAGTAATACAAGTGTTTAAGATGCCTAAATCCAAAACGAAATTTCAAGATGCGTGGCTCGCCAAAGAATTGGACGGAGTGAAGTTGAAAGAATGGTGTTCTGCAACTGAAACAATATTTTCTGCTAAGTGTATATTGTGTTCAGAAATTTTCAATATTTCTAATAGTGGCTTTTCACAAGTAAAAGCGCATCATAAAGAAAAAAAGTTCCCATAACAAGAAATTCCCATAACAATAAATTTGTTAAATAGTGTTCGTGATTCACATAAATTTTATAAAGAGTATGTTGATAAGCTGAAGGAAGAACAATCAAAAAAGGTAAAAGAAAGGAAGCAGAAAGAGAGGGAAAATAAGGAAAAGCAGCTAGAGAAAAAAAGAAAAGCTGAGTTTGATGACAAAATAAAAGAAAATGATGCAGAAATAAATAGGCTTAAAAAAGATAAAGAAGCCTCCCTAGCAGTAATTCAAGAGGGAACAGAAAGAATGAGAAAAGCTGTAGAAAAACAAAATACTGTTGAAATAGCAGTTGCCTCTAACTTGATCATACAAGGTTCAGCTGAAATAAAGAAAACTGAAAGTAAATTAGTTGTGGTGGAAGCAGAAAAAGATAGGCGTATCAGGAAAAGGTTAAAACAATAATATGAAAAAAAGTAATTCAGTGAACAATTGTACATAGTTCTTGGTTTTCAATTACCTTTTTAGGATATTATAATTTAATGTGAAACCTGAAAACTTTACTGTGAAAATCGTGAATTGCTTCTGGTTAAACACCATATTAATGTTCAAAGTGAAACTTGAATGTGGTAAATATACTTGAATATGATAATAACACGTGAAAAGATAAGAACTGAACATTAGAAGTAAATCATACTTAAACTTTAGACATTAGACGTTATGCAAAAAATTTGGGTGTGAACTTCACCATATATACTAATGGACTGCACATTGGCAATAGCTGCATCAAAGCCGCCATGGCTCCAACATTGGGCACGTCATCATCAGACTCCAAATTTCGTGTAAAAATGCTGTTATGATTACTAATTTACATTGCAGAACTTCAGTGTTTTCGGTGTATTATGTGAATGCGCCTCATATATAATGAAAACTCTTCAGGTAAGTTTACTTATGAGCTATATACATGCATGAACGGGTTGTTTACATTTTGTGATTTATAATGTGATGAACATTTGCGAAGAATTTGGAACCTGCATTCCATTTTTTTTTCTTAAGTTACTATATTTTTATATCAATAGCTGCAAGTTTCTGGTTAAGTAATTGAACTTTATTGACTTAGGTATTTAATTCGTTTCTTACCCATGAAAAATCATAGAACTTTCTTTACTATATATCGCTCAGAGCAACCATAAGCACAGCAGGTGTAACCCATCTTTTTGACTGTTGTCATGTGATTTTATGTTGGAGCCAGAAATTTTGATGTCATGCGCAGTCTATCAGTATATATGGTTGAAGGATGTGAAGCAAACTCTTTACAATGTATACAAAGTTGTTTTACTAGATGTATACAAATATACAAAACTAGATGTATACAAATATACATCTAGTTTTTATTGAAATACACTCCTAAAATTTTCCTAAAATTTTTCTAAAAATTCCTAAAATTCCTAAAATTCCAACCTAAAATTTTCCAGAAGTATGCTATGATCCCTGATAAAAGAATAAATATGTTATTTATTCAAAAAACTTTGTTTTTCTTCTGTGCTAAAAAATATGGGTAGAACTTTTGCCCACACCTAATACATGCATGATATTCTCGTATGTTAACAAAGTAGTCATTCAGAAATGAGTATTTTTACTCGACTCAAAAGATGACTAAGAAATTATTTGAATGCTAGCATATTAAAAATAACTAATTAGACTTTGAAAAGTTCTAATGAGTTGCTAACTTCCTGAACTGTACCTGGCACTGCACATGTCTAATTTTTATGTTGCATCTCTGTATGTTATAATTTTTCCCCATAGTAAATTATTGTTTCTTATATTAATGAATTATATTTAAATAGTATTTGCATGTGCAGTTGTAAAACTAAAGAGATAGTTAGTTAACAAAGACACCTTGAGTAATCCTTTATGACGATATGTAAAATTTATTATCCAACTCAAGAAAATTTGCAAAAGACACATAGCTTAGAATTGCATCATGAGAATGACATTAACTCAGCACCACTAATCATTGGGACCACCACTGGAGTAATATTCAAATTAGGCAAGTTGTTTTGTTTTTCTTGATGCACACATCACAAGGACATTCTCACGTGAGCCAATTGAAGCCCTCACACAAGTGACCTCAAAGATTTACACAAATTATCTGCTGTCTTGTTCACAACTTCCTGGTTTTTATAGAAATAGCCAAGTGTTTTTGTTTCTAGCAACCCCCTCCCACACGCACACACTCTTTTTGGAATTTTGACTTGAAACTAGCAACTGTAGCATAGACAGTGGTGAATGACTGTCTGCAAATTTTGAAGTCTCTACCACAATTTTCTAATGAGTTATGGCTGCTGCAGACACACGCTCACTTTCTATTTTCTTTTATTATTGTACGCCGAGTGCTCACTGAATTATGACCACCCCTATGCAAAGTGAGTCATACCCAATACTGGCATAACGACGGGAGGGGCTTGACCTGTAGGCTAAAGGGGTGTGTATAAGAAGTTGGTGATTCAGTTGAGAGCAAAGTTGCAGCCATAATAAGTAAAACCAAATTTATCATAGTTCATGAAAGGCCAAATTGTGAACATGTGAATGCTTGGTCGGTCCAATGCCAATAAACAATACTTGTGGGTTGTTGAAGCTCTTTTGTCATTAAAATGTACCAAGAGTGGTGCCAAAATGGCAACACAACCATAAATGGTAGCAAACAGATGGATTCCAGAGGTGAATGATGAGTGTGTTGCCTTGTACAGTGCAATCGGCACAGCATAGTTTCACAGTTGATGGTCCAATACAGGATGGAGCAGCCAGAAACAATATCCAGCGTAACTGTATGTCACACACTGGCACTGATAGGCTACAAGAGTTAATGTCCTACACACCACTCTCTCATAATAACAGTTCATTGACATAAACAACTCTTTTGGTGCCAACAGTGCAGGTTGGATGATAGAAGATTAAAAGCAGGTGTGCTAGTCCGATAAATCATGATACAGTGAAACCTCCATTAACGGACACCTCCGAAGAATGGTAACCTCCTAGCAACAGCAAGTTTTGGTTGGTATTGAACAGCTTCCATAAGATTAATATTAATGATAAGTTCTGAACAACGAAACCTCTTAACAGTGGACAACGAACACCCCAGTCAGCCCCAAAGACGATCTAACAGCCATACTGTTCCTTAGATTTTACGTAATTCCTTTGGTATTCCAGCAAGAAGGACAAGACAGGGACAAAGAATATTTATTGCTAAAGGTATGTATGATGGGTTTGATTATAGCTGGTACGGTGGTATGCTAAGTGTAAAGAAAGGAGTTTAAAGTTTAGTTCTATGTCAGGCGAGCTGCAGCTTCCATGTATGTTTCAGTCACCTACATGAGCAGGATTGATGGGGCATGGAATTTCACCCATTGGGGTCGATGTTTCTTGGTTTGGTCCCTGTGGGCTCCGTTTCTGCTTTATGGCACACAGAAACCTAAATGTGCATTTATACTTTACTACCTAAAATTTTTCTTTTTTTCTTTCCTATAGCACACCCAAAGCCTACTCTCGTAGCTTACTTACTATTTCTAAGGGCTGAGTAATACCAGATGTCAGATACTGTTTTCTTAAAATCATCTGTACCATGAATTCTTTATTTAATTAATATATTCAGTTTTATTCAGCAGTCATCATTTGGAAAAAGCACTGTAGCATTCTTTTTCATTGTGCATAATCTTCATATATTTATTTTACTTTTACACAAATGCAACGGCCTAACAATATTAATTTAGGCCTAACCTCTAAACAATGGTCATCTCCCAACAATGGTCACTTTCTCCCGGTCCAAGAAGTGACCATTATTTGGGGGTTTCGCTGTATATATTCCATTTTGCCAGTGGTCGAGTCCTTATTTGATATCAGCAGTATGAGGCAGTGGATCTCTCATGCATGGCATTGACCAATGTTGCATCTAGGATTTTTTCATGGGAGTGGCCCAAAATATTAAAGATGCAAATGAAAATATCCCAGCCGCCCCAGTGGCGCAGTGGTCTAAGCAATGGCCTCTGATCATTCGTCCGAAAGGGGTCTGGGTTCGAATCCCGGTGAGGCATGGATGTTGTGTTTGTCTTACGGCACTGGCTCTCTCCCTTCCCTGGAACCAGTGACCCTACATTAGGGACGGTGGTCGTTGCTTATAGCCCATTGAGTTGCTCACAGTGGTCGTTAAATCTACAATTAAAAAAAAACAAAAAACAGAAGAAACATCTTCCAAAATATTGGGAAGTAATAAGAATTTTTCCACCATATTAAAGGGAGTTTCCAATTATTCATAAAATGTATGTTTAGAAACATATGCAAATGCATTTAAAAATAAGCCAATAACAAAGAACAGAGGACCAAGTGATACCTCATGTGTAGAGCCCGAGCCCCTGGGCCAACCCTACTGAGTGCACCACTGGCATCAACTGTCCAGTCCAGTGGGAGCAGTTGACTCCTGGTGTGTGTGGACCAATGTGTGGATGCCAGCTACTGCCTGGGACTTCTTGTGGAACATGTACACTTCAACTTCATAATGTTGTACCTTCACCCTGCCGATTAAAATGCCTACAGACTCAGCTGTACACCAAACAGTTATTCTTGCATCATGCAATCATGCACATGGTTGATGTTTTCCTCATTGATAGATGATCCAGAACAATCTGCATCATCTCAAGGTTCCCTGCCCCAATGAAATTATCTGAGCCACACCGACAGCTGTGGAATATACAGGAACCTCCCCCTCCTGTGTTTGCACCAGATCATCATGAATCTTCTGTGGGAACATGTCTTTCAAAGATAGATATTTTATTAACATTCATAATTCATTTTTCACCATTTTGTAAAGTTTCTACGGTTTAACCCACAAAATCACACGCACACACACACACACACACACACACACACACACACACACACACACACACACAAGATGAAGAATAAATAGATGTATAACAATGAAAACTTGCACAGTGACTTATAGCAATATGTACAGGGTGCCCCACTCACTACTGAACCCGGCATTTGTGTAATAATATTAACACCAATGAAGATATTGCAACGAAATTTAAAGTGGACTTATCTCATTTCGTGCAAAATGTGATGACATCACAACATGTGCTGGAAGTGGCCACCATTTGCATTCAGACAACATTGATCCTGGTGCACCATATTGTGGAAAGTCCTTGCCAGTACGTCTGCCATCACTGCCTGAATTTCTTCAGTGATGTTTGCTTTCAATGCATCTATGGTTCATAGTTTCTTTTGGTAAACTCTCCTTTTAGATATCCCCATAAAAAGTTATCAGGAGGCGTCAGATCGGGTGAGTGCGGTGGCCACAGACCCTTCAAAATGCCGAAAAAGGACTGAATTTCGGCCATACTGGTGTGTGATGTGTGTGATGTCGCTCCATCATGTTGGTAATATCTAATGGAGAGTTCTTCGTTGTCCAATTGATTTACAAAGGTGTTGAAGATTTCCATATATGCAGCTGTTGTGATGGTTGTATCGAAGAAGATGGGAC
The DNA here is from genome assembly GCA_039090855.1 of Macrothele yani. Classification (NCBI taxonomy): domain Eukaryota; kingdom Metazoa; phylum Arthropoda; class Arachnida; order Araneae; family Macrothelidae; genus Macrothele; species Macrothele yani. Next base: position 128,873,688 of record CM077011.1, on the reverse strand, counting down.
CAATTATGCGGCGCCGGGTCATCCCACACCAAACACCAACTTTCTGTGAATGAAGGGGTTCTTCATGTATCCCCTTGGGATTTTCACTGGCCCAAATATGGAAATTTTGAGAATTTACGTATCTGGACAGGTGAATCCACGCCTCATCCGTAGGAATTTCCTGATGGACCATGGACAGTATGTCACTCATTTCATGTGGTCAGGCTCTTTCAGTTCATGGACCATGGAGATATGATGCGCATGAAGTTTCGCTTTTTTCATAGCACATTGGCAAGTGCTTTTGGACAACCCTGTTTCCTGTGACAGTCGGCAAAGTGACTTCCTGGGAGACGCAAGTAGTCAGGCCTTTACATTGTTTCCTTGAACATACGTGGATGACCTCCTGCATGGTCATCTAATAAAGTCCCCTTGGTTTCCAATTTCTTCGACAATGCCGCCCAAATGGTGGACTTGCTCGGCCGATGTCTGCCTGCAAACCTATCCAGGAATTGCTGTTGACAAGACTTTATCGATTCTGTTTTCCAATAAGTGCGAACAATAAACACTCGCTCCTCCAGAGTATACCGATACATTTTCACACGTACGCGAACATCCACGAGCACGAGCACTCACTATTATCAACCATATTGCATAGACACCCTCAGCGAAATGGCGTAACAAAGCAGCAGGTAGGTGCATCCAGCTGGCTGTTGAACTGGGGCTCAGTGGTACCACACTTGGGAATGTGTCTGTCACTAAGGAGCACTCCGGCTGGCTGGCGGACAGCGCCGGGTTCAATTCTTTCTGAACACAAGCGGTGGCCACTTCCAGCAGATGTTGTGATGTCATCACATTTCGCACGAAATGAGGTAAGTCCACTTCAAATTTCGTTGAAATATCTTCATTGGTGTTAATATTACTAAAGAAATGCCGGGTTCGATAGCGAGTGGGACACCCCGTGCTTCTTGAAAACAAAAGAAGGAATGAATGGATCTATGACAATGAAAGTTGGCACAGTGACTTACACAGGAATATGTACTTCTCAAAAAAAAAAAAAAAAAAAAAAAGAATGAATGAATGGGTCTATAACATTGAAAATTGGCACAGCGACTTACAGGAATATGTACTACCGGCAGTGGTGCATATGCAGAAAAAATATTGCATATTCGTATTCACTGTAAATAAGTTAGAACACAAACATTTTAACTACCTATTGTGTGTATTAAGAAATGTTTTTTTTTTTCCTCTGACTAACTTTGTTTATCAGTGTATGAGATTGTCTTAAATGCTGAGTTTCACATTGGTAAAAATAAAGTTTTCATTTTTTATTCAGACATTGATGTTAAAAAATCTTCATACTTTCAAAAGTAAACTTTCTTTCTTTTTTTTTTTTTTTTTTTTTCATTTTTATTTCACAGAAATTGTGGCAGCTTCAGCAACAAAAGGAGGAAATGTCTTTAGTGTTAAAAAGAAAATTGCATCTACCCAAAAATAAACATCATTGGTGGTCGTCTGTGGCTGTTTTAATCCTACCTGCTAACTTCCTTGTTGTTGGAGACAGAGTTGGAAGCCTGTTTTTTTATTCTGAGGTACTGGATCAGAATGATAAAGATGAAAAGGTTAATGTTTCCTCTTGTTATGTGTTTAGTACCTGCATTGTATGCTAATCCAAAAATGTTTAAAAAATAAAGTTTACTTTTTATGCCTGAGTATCTTTTAGTCCTTTGCATTTCATACATTGTCTTTTTTTTTTTTTTTGTACTTGAGTGCTTGCTAGTGCTTTGCATTTCATGGATTTTTCTTTTATGTGTAAAATTGTTGACTAATTCCAGTGCAAAATTGAAACAAAATGAATTGAGCCCTTTCAGGTTCCAGATTGGAAGAACTGCATTGGTTTTCAAAAATGCATATTTTTTCCATTGAAAATCTATCATGAGACCGTTACCACTGACAACTTAATTTTTACCTTTGTAGGAGGAGAGGCAAAAACAGATGTGTGATGTGTGGATGAAAAACTTCTTTGTTCTTCATAGAAAGGCTTCGTCTGAGTTCTCAACCCACTGTATACAATGAGATTGTAATGATCTTTGAAAGCATTGCCACTGACTATCTGCTGTAGTCTTCCTGTGGATTGCTTTTCAGTCTTACAGAGTAAATGATAACGTAGTTCCTTACATGTGTTATGTAATCTTTACAATAATATTGCCCTTTGGTATTCTGTTGCACATATCACACTTCACAGAAGTAATTATACTAAGTTCTTTGAAGGAAGCATGAGGAAAATTGTCTTCTTTTTGAGGCATTCTTAAATTTAATCCAGCAATAAAAATTGAATTTATGCTTAAGTTATCAAAAAAAAAAAAATGCAGTGTGAGATTTTTCAAACTATATCCCTAGGCTTTTACAACAAAAGTTTTTGATGGAAACATTTAAGTTGCCATCAGATCTGTATCCTTATGTTTCTCTAGATCAGAGGTTTTCAACCCGTGTTCCTTAGGCCATTAGTGATCCCTGGATCTCTTTTTAGTGGCGTGCAAGACGTTTTTCACATAAGAAATTCTAAAATAGAAAAACATTAAAAAATTGGTATTTTTTTCATTCGTTTCATTTCCTAGTAGTTTTTAGTTTTACATTAATTTTGATTACACAGTGATTAATAAATCAGATATTTCTATATTATTTCACTGTATGCCAAAGAGTTAAGAGTAATTATTTTATGTGCCTGTTCATCTTTTAAAGATGGAAATTGCCGCCCCGGTGGCGCAGTGGCTAAGCGATGGCCTCTGATCATTCGTCCGAACGGGGTCTGGGCTCGAATCCCGGTGAGGCATGGATGTTGTGTTTGTCTTAAGGCACTGGCTCTCTCCCTTCCCTGGAACCAGTGACCCTAAATTAGGGACGGGCGACTGCTTGTAGCCCATTGAGTTGCTCACGGTGGTCGTTAAACCTCCAATCAAAAAAAAAAAAAAAAAAGATGGTAATTTTAGTAGGTATCTTAGGCCCATGGACTCTAAATTCCTGAGCTATGCTAGAATAAGTAATATTATAGATTTTAAATTTTTAGAGAGTGCTAAAAATGTATCCACATCAGGTAACTACTTAGCACTTCTTTGTAACATACAGTAGGTATCATGTTAGCTATGTTAATGAAATTATTGATGTTATTCAAATGTTCAGTTTTGAATATTCATAATAAACAGATGCATTTTTATATTTCTTTTTCATTTGGACTTCCAGTGGTATTTTCTTTTGTCACATGGCCTGCCAGTTCCATTTCATTTTGTCATGTTGCCCACAATTCAGAAAAGATTGAAGACTCCTGCTCTAGATGGTTGCTAGAATGTCATTATATTTTTTCTGGCCGAGAACAAATTTACAAACCATGGGAATGCTTTGAGGGGAGTCTGAGTCACAGTTATTGGAGGAAAGATCAAATCATCCCCATGATCTGGAAATTGTTCTCAGTCTGAGAAAAATATTATGATTCTGATTCTGGCAATCATGTAGAGGAACACAAGGATAAAAATCTGGCAACAGCCTAAATGTTTTCATCCAAAACTTTGGTTGAAAAGCTTAGAGATGTATTCCTAAAGCTCCCACATTGCATTCTTATTTTATGCAAAGGCATGAATTTAATTTTTATTTCAGTTTTTCTGATAGTTATGTGCTTTTGCCCAATTCTCTGAATTTGATCTTTTCACAGTTTCCATGGTCACAGTCCAACCTTATGTGATTTGGTGTGAATGAATTTTTTGGTTAGCGCATGGTCTTTTGTTCTGTCAAAAGACCACATCAGAACATTAAAGTGTCCATCTAACCAGCAGCATTTTGTTTCACATTACACATCACTAAAATGTCTTCATCTTTTACATAACCTGCATAGCTTGTCCCAAAATAACTGAAAATGCTTTTACAGGGTGCGCAGCATGCTTGAAAACCTGGAAAGTCCTGGAAAATCATGATTATGTTTTCAAGGCCTGGAATATCCTGGAAAAACGGTATTTTTTTAATGCTGTCTTGAAAAGCCTTGAAATTTGAAATTAGTGCTTTAAAAAAATGCCCTTTTAGGAAATCGTGTTACTGACTGTTACCCCTTAATTTTTTAAGTTCCTCTCCTCTGTTCTCAAAGAAACTGCCGGCTACAGTGGTGTTTCGGATGTGCCCAAATCCTAATTTGCGCGGGGGGGGAAGCATACTTCCAGTGCAATAAAATTGGATGATTACTAGCAGGTCTGTTAGGGAAGGGGAGCTTGATGCATTCTCTAGCCCTGAGCTTGATGTCCGTCCGACAACTACTGAGAACAACAGAAGGGGAAAGAAGAGACATTTAGCATTTGCAAGGGGGTCGCGTGTTTACCAAGTCAGCTGGCATCCACCAGTGAAGAGTATGCCTGAACAACACATTCATCTGCTCCTTGTTTATTGCATTAAGACGCTTGCTTCCGGCCCACCCTCAAGAGACTTCGGCTACTTATGATAAAAAATAAGAAAACTATCTTTGCGAATTTTTCACAAAAGTGGCTGAAATTTTTACACTTACTATAATTGGATTACAGAAGCTCACTCCCAAAATTCCATTTGAATCGGTTTAAAACTTAAAAAGTTAGCATTGGAAATTTTTATTATGTGTGCCTCTTTAGACAGTGAGCCTTGAGCAGAAAGGGTGTTACCATAGCAACGGTTGATTGACAGCTGGGAGCGCTGATCCGAAGCCCTTGGTTGGGAAGAAGGCAAACACCTGTTTATCACTTCCACGGCTCAAAAGGACTAAGAGATATTTTCAGAAATCCATTTTCCGGAATTTTGAAAATAACAGTAAAATTTTTACAGTGGTTAAAATACATCACAATAAAGTTCTAGTGCAAATTTCGCCGAATTCCGTTTGAAACTTTAGCAGATGCAAAAAAAAAAAAAAAAAAAAAAAATCTTCCGTTGCAAAATCGGATTCAAAAAAAAGAAACAGCAATTATAAATTACGGGAAAAGCAAGCAAATTATTTTGTTTTAGATGCCATGGTTTATTTAAACAGAGTGATCCTTAAATTTTGAAATTTTGTTTCTGTGATGATATGGACTCTATTTTAATTACAAACATACATTTTTATTCAGATGTCTGAGTTACTGTTTTAATAAAAAATCTATAATTAAAAAGTTTTCAATGGATTTAGGCGAAATTCAGCAGATAAACGTATTTTAGTAAATTGCAACGTTATGACGTAAATTTGGTCATTTTGTCGAAAATTGGGCAGCATTTTTTTTTTTACGTTTTCTCCTATAGTTAGGGTGAAGGAGGAAGACACTTCAGTGAGCTGCAGGTGGTGATTTATGGCGATGTGCCAAATGAAAAGAAGCCGTTCCATCAGGACATTCCAGAGGTTGAGTGTGCGTGGACGCGTGCTCCTGCTGTTTGAACTTAATCAGAATGTTTTCGGGAGGGGGAGAAATATCCGTTTCAGCTTTACAGCTTTCAGGCTCCTTTTTTTTTTTTCTTGGTAATAAATAAAAACCATAGTTGCTGCATTCACCATTGATCCATATTCGCATTTCTTGAATATAAACAGCAGACAATCGGAAACATGGTGTTGGGTGGGTCTTGATGTTCTTCATTTGTATCTGCTGAATTTTGTTCTGTGGGAATACGGAATGAGTTATACTGTGAATACATACAAAACTACATATTTTTGAGCTGAAAAAATATGTCTACTTGTACACAGTAGCTAACGTGTGAACTCAGACGAAGACAATCGGACATATGGACGTCTGATTCCATAAAAAAATCAACCCATTTTATTATACACGACAGGTAAAAAAGAAAAAACATTACATGTTTTTAAACATTATAAAGGAAAGCGGATTTTTGAAACACCATGACTTGATGATATTAATTTCTGAAAGTTTTTTTTTTCGATTTTAATTTCTGAAATCTTTTTTTTTTTTTTTCAATTACAATACACTGTAACATGATACCTGTGTGTTGTATCCCTTAGTTGTATGGCAGATTTTCAGTTGGCCGATATCCGCGATCGTAAGTGGTAGTTACATTGCTATTGTTGATGATGACAAGATAAATACTGGAGTAATGTAGAATGTTGCATAACGTAAAAAAGAAATCGCCCCCTTCGAACTTTTATGCGGTTATCATAGCTGATCAACCATTTCATTCCATGAACATCAGCACATTTCAATCATTTGACCATTGGGGGTCTGACGGAATTCAGCAGTGCTTAAGCGCCTAGCGCAACGAGAACATGCTAATTATGGACAGTTCTATTCCCTTCCCCCCTATCATCCCTAATCCATTTGCATCTTTCATCATTTTTATTACTTAAAACTGAAATTGCTTTTAAAAACTAATTTGAGCATGATACTGTAAAGCGTAGTAATCATCCTGGAATTTTTTGTATATGGCCTGGAAAAGGCCTGGAAAGTCCTTGAATTTTTTCCCCCAAAAAGAGTACGAACCCTGTTTTATAAAAACGTGCAGTACTGCATTTGACCTTGGCATGAGTCTCAAAAAACAAAACAAAATAAAAAACGGTAGTTGTTGCAACCATAGCAATCAGCCACACCTGTTTATCTCGCCTGTGTTTTTGGTAGTGCGTTGTTTAATAAGCATTGTTTCGTGAACTCCTAACAAACATTTTAGCGCTGATTTTTTGATAAAATGGATGTGAAAGAAGAACAAAGATGTGCCATTAAATTTTACTGTCGACTTAAGAAGTGTGTCGGAGAGACTTTCCGTTTTATGCAAGAAGCTTATAAAGATAAATGTCTACGAAAATCAACAATTTACAGATGGTGTAAAGAATTTATGGATGGTGGTGAGTCAGCAGCTTTAATCGCTCATGGAGGAAGACCTTCAATGAGTGTCACAGAGGTAAACATCAATACAATAGGTGTTATTATATGCAAAGATAGACAGTTACCAATTAGAGATATTGTAGATATGGTTCACATTTCAAAATCATAAATTCACAGAATTTTAATCGAGCAATTGGGCATGAAATGAGTTTGTTCAAGGCACCCCCCCCCCTTTTTTTCATGTGCGACCCAATGCAAGGCCACACATGGCCAGTTCTGTCATTTTTTATTTGGAGAAAATGAATATTAAGCTAATGCCCCAGCCTGTAATATAGTCCAGTCACCATGTGACTTCTGGTTGTTCCCCATTTAAAAGAAATCATTACGGGTACGGAAATTTGAGACTGATCAACAACTTATTACAGCTGTGCAGGGGTGCTTCAACAGCATTTCAGAAGAAGAATTCCAGAAGATATTCAAAAAGTAGGAGGAACGTTGGGACACCTGTATTCGATGCAATGGACAGTATTCGAAAAAGATGACCACTTCCTTGATAGTTAAGGCCAAAAACATTCTCAGTTGTTCTGGGGCAAGGCTTGCTGCAGGCCCACTTATATAAACAGCCCATCTTTCCAGCACTTTATATCCTTCGCCTATGTGAATCGAGTTTCACAATTTTGCATAAAATAGGAATTGCTATGTTGTTATTCATGGCTAACGGGAATCATTTTGATTGACCATAAAACTGGTGAAACCCTCCTGAAGTTGCATTAACGTACAAATAGAATTTACTGTCCTACTGATCTCATGTGCATAACCTATGTCTCTCTGATACAGTCACACACACATTTAGAAAAAAACATTTTTCCACTTACTCTGATTATTCCGCTGTGCCATGTATAGATGATACAGTTTTCATACTTTTAAAGCACTCCACCATATCATGTGTATACAGTAAGACACATGTATTATAATACATATTCTTAACCTGTTTGAAGAACATTTTTATCTGACTTAATGTTATCAAAAGTATTTTTCCTCTAATACAGATTAAGTTCAAAACACTATGTTTAGTTTATATATCATCAGTTATAAATAATTAAAATCCATATGTACTTTCCCATATTTATGCTTCTTTTCATTCTTCATAGATGATACCCCACTCCAGTTACTGTCACATACATGGAAAGAATGGAGTGACTGACATACAATATGATGGGAAAATTTTATACACAGCTGGCAGAGATGGAAGGGTACTGTCACATGAATTATCTGAGCATGGTGTTAGTTTGCTTCATGCAGTTAAGGTATGTTCTTTTCCTGCTGTATATTTTCTGAAAAATAGTGGCAGTGCATTTGTTTGTTGGTAATGTGATTGTGTTGATTTAACTTTGGAAACTGTTAAATTGTACTTGTGCTTTATTAATATATGCAAACATATTTCTTACAAATTTATTTTATAAACATTTTAGGTGTAAATCTGGAGTAATTGATTCTGTGTAGAAGGAATCCTGGAATAGTCCTGGAATTCCATTTTCTTTTTCTCCAGTCCTTGATTTTTCGTTTCTTTGTGAAATAGTCACGGAATTTTTTTTTCTTGCAGTTTTCCAAGTGGAATCCTGGAAAAGTCCTTGGAATTTGATTTCCCCTTTTTTCCAGTCCTTGATTTTCATATTTTTGTGATAATTCCCAGAATAGTCCTGGAATATTTTTTTCTTACAGTAAAAAAAAAAAAAAAAAATTGGTCAAAAAGTTTGAATTGTTTGTATTATTTTGTTCTGGATCAGTACGGCATCAGCTCACGATTAAAATCAACTTCTTTCTAGGAAGTCTAGGGACACAATGTCATCTCTTTCATATCATATGGCAAGATGTTTTGAGGTTTAGCAGTTGCATGCAGTTTAAGTCAAAGCAGCCTTTGGAAACCTCCAAAATGCCTGTTACCTCTATAATGCATTCCTCTCACTTAAGGGGTATTGACACGCCTCTCTGCAACCGATGTGTATGGGAATAGTAAATGCCAGTCTCATGGGTAAATTTGGTCAAGTATTCACACTTTGCTGGGCCACCGTTGATCGGCAGTGTAACTGTTGTGTTTTCCTAGTTTTTAAATTACGAGGAGGTTTTGCAGACACTTCCTTTTGTTGTAGATGTACAATCTTTTTTTCATAATTTAGTCAAAATCTCTTTTTTTGTTTAAATTTTCAGGATGTCTACCAGATCATGGATGTCACAAAATTTTATGGAATATAAGGAAAAGGTCACAGAGTTAAAGTTGTAGTTCACAGTTCTAGCTGGGATGTGAATGTCCCGTGATTTTCTACATTTTGAGTTTTTCTGATGTAGTTATGCTTTTTTTATTTTGTTTCCTGATTAATATTCCTCATCTTTGATATTTTTCTAATTGTAATGCTATTTTTTTTTATTTATTTTTTTTTTGGTAGCGATGCAAAAGAGTGATTTAATATTTTAAAGAATTTTTCCTAATGAAATGCATGTTTTACTTATATTAACAGACTCTTAAAACCAATCAACAGATCACACACTTATGCTCTTCCCCCTCTTTTTTTAAAGCAAAATTAAATTTCGAAATTGGAATTTGATCTGTCCGTGCAGGAATTGGCACCATTTCCATGGCCCATAAAATTGTTTTCACTGTAGAGTGAGCAACAATAGAACATAATTTTTATTTTAGTTTTGCATGAATGCATGTTTTTCCATTTCTTAATCTTTTTTTTACTATATCAAAGAACAAAGCATGCATTTTTTCTTTTGCTTAAAGTGAAATTAAAGTTTAAAGAAATGTATTGCCAACCCTAATTTACAAGGAAAACACCTTCACACACATACATATGTATCGCTTAGCTGTTCTCTGAGATTCCGAGGTTAGCTCCAAAAAGAAATACAAACAACCAGATAATTTTTACTTTCTGTTGCCGTATCAAACTTCTCCATTTACTGTGATCTTGACGTACAACTCGGGCTTCACTGACATCCATTACACGCTGTACAGAAGATCTTCTATACTTCATACTCACAATTTGTTTCTCATGCGGACACTGAATCTGATCCTCCCATTTCACAAGTAATGAAAAATGGCAATGGCGAGTTCTGATTTTGAACTTCTTTTCAAACAAAAGGAAAAATGCTTGCTTTTTTTGTTTCTTTATGTAGCAAGGAAAAAAAGTTCCAAATTTCTTCATAGAAGTTTTATACAGAGCAATTTTTATATGGAAAAATTTTGCCACTTTATCAGAGGTGTAACATACACCGAAGAGCATGCTGTAACAGCAAAACTATGAGTTCCATAGAACTTCATAAGAATTCAATGCATTGTAAACTTTTCCCTAATGTGCAGGACACAAACAAAGCATTATGATTCTGCTGAAAAATTTGCACCTCTGGAATTTTTTGATGAACTCATGGAAAAATCCCTGAAATTTATTTTCTGTAAATTTATATAAACCCTATCTGCTGACATCACTGTATTGATTGATAGTTTTAAGATCAATTCTTTAATATTTAATAAAAGTGGTGAAAACAAATTGAGATTTGGTTTACGTGCTCATACCTATACTTGAGTTTAAATATTTCGGAATCCAATATATTACAGAGCCAATTAAGTAATGTGACTGATTTAAAAAAAAAAAAATTAGGTAAAACATGTGAATCAGGAAGGCATGGTTTTTTAATAAGCCATTTATCAGCTATGTAGTGGCAATAGCATCTGCATGAGAATTGTCCAGATGATTATTTAATATGCTGTGCATGATGTCATTCGGTGGAAGAACATTGTCATTTCTCTGTCATGCAGCAGAGAGCAAATTTCTAGTTCTGTTTGATCGGTAAAACTGCATCTGAGACAGTTGAATTGTTGTGGAATGTGTGTATGGGGCTAATTGCCTATCTCATGCACAAATATTCCGATAGTATGCACGTTTTAAGAATCGGTAGGAAGATTTGGAAAACGACAGAAAGGCCCGGATGCGCGATTTCAATGGCACACATCTGAACTCGTTGAGAAAGTTCACGAGAGGATAAAAAGTTATTGTTGTGTGATCTTGTGGATGCTGAAATGTGAGCTTGGTGTTAATAAGGAGACGATTCATCAAATTTTTGTGCAAGATTTGGGAGGGGAAAAAAAGCTTGTGCTCGTTTTGCTCTGCATGCTTTGTCAGACAACCAGAAACATACAGGAGTGGTGTACACAAAAGACATCCTGGAGACTGCAGAAACAATACAAAATTTTCTCCAAAGCATTGTGGGAAATGATAAGACATAGTATTTTCATTATGATCCTGAAATGAAGTGTCAGAGTGCTCAGTGGAAGTCACCATAGTTATTCAAAGAAAAGAAGATCAGGTTATTGAAGTCCACAATCAACAATGCTTGAGTGCTTTTATGACAACAAGGGAATTCTGTATCACAAGTTCATTCTTGACAGTACAATTGTCACTGGCAATGCTTACACATCCATTTTGGAACAATTGTGGTAGAGGATTGTTCATGTCAGGCCCAGCACAAAAACGAGCAATAGTTCTTTCTTCACAATAACACACCCACATGCAGAGCAGTCAGTGTACAGCAATTTCTGGCCCAAAATCAAGTATGTCCCCCCCCCCATTTCTCCAGATTTGTCACCAGCGTTGCATTCAGACAGGGTTTTTTTCCAGGGGGAGGCAATTACAAATTTTGAGGGGGCTGAAACTTGTTGACGGATTATACACATATAATTGCAGTTTTGTTATCACTATATACATTAATATATATATAGCAAAGGGATGTAAGGTCAGGTGATGAGCAACATCGCAGCCTCTCTTGGACAAATGTCAACCCCGCCTTCTCGTGGTGCATCCTGTTCCCACTAAAGGGGCTCTGACGACCGCCAATAATGGTATAACTATACCATCGGGATTAGAGGAAATGCTATCCCACACTCACTAACCCGCTTGGCCAGCGTGATGAGTTATGGCCAAACCCCTCCAAAATGACTCCACAACTTAAATCTTGGCCCTCAGTCTCCGGCAGCTGGAATGTACCTGGCCAAGGCAGCGGCCAGTGCGACATGAAGGCAGAGGGGGCTAAGAATCCCCGGAGGACCGGACTAGGCTGCCATCTGATGCTGACCTTGGCTACGTATAATGGACGCTCTCTATCTTCTGATTCAAGACTTCTTGAATTGGAAGAGGAGTTACAAAGGATCAAGTGGGACATTGTCGGGCTAAGTGAGGTAAGGAGAAAAGGAGAAGATCTCATTGAACTAAAAAGTGGACATCTTTTCTACTATCATGGAACAGATACTGGCAGAACTAGTGGTGTTGGATTTATAATAAACAAGAAGCTGAAGGATTAAGTTGTAGAAGTTGAAAGTTCCTCTGACAGAGCTGCACGACTCGTTATCCAACTCTCGAGAAGATACCAGGCTCAGATTATTCAAACTTATGCACCAACCACAAGTCATCCTGAAGAAGAAATTGAAGAATTTTATGAGGAAATTCGCCATCCAAATAATAAAGGTAAAGACTAGCTGATGACCATTAACCTGTACCGTCCAATTGCGGACTCCACAGGGTTAAGCGAACTCTCTCGAAATTGATGGTGACAGCGTTGCGAGTAATCCTGCCAGGATCCGACATTCCCCCATCCGGACAGAATCGGTCCATAGACCTGCAGCTTGCTGCTACCCCCGTGGGCCGGCACTTCTCACCTCTTCGTCATGACCCGGGTGTACGCGCCATTTGGGCAGGGCCTAGAAAAATTCTCTGCCCCCGACTGGGAGAATCAATTGCTGGCGCGAAGTGTTTGGGGCATCCGCCCTTTGTTCAAACAGAGATACATGCACATTATTTACACTGAGGAACCCATCTCCACGTGGGAAACAAATCCTTTGCTCAATGGGCCCTCTCACACTAAGAAATATTTAAAAGAAAATATTTACATTGATATTTATATTGCCACAGGACTAGGGTCAGTTTTGTGGTGATGACTCTGGGCTCAGGTCATCAGTTTCTCTTCTCGTTCTTCATCCCTCTTCTTTCTTCTTCGGTCACCCCTCAATTAGGTAGACCGCCTGTTCCTCTTTGAGGTGCTTGACCATCTTGATGAGCCCCTGTCACGCTCTTGGGTACGCGAGCAGGATCGAGAGGTCCCTCCTCTTTGCCAATTCTGGCACTAAAGTTGCTCTCTTCCCTGCCAGAGAAGCACATTCTAGAATCATGTGTGCGACATCTGCAGTCTGGGCACCACACATGCACACTCGCTCCCTAACCGCAAATAAGCAACACTTGAAGATAAATATAGGAGATTTCAAAGCAAAAATAGGGCAATAGAATGAAACTTCTGTAGGTACATTCGGTCCCGGCAACAGAAACCAGCGTGGAAATACTCTCGTTGAGTTTGCAGAGGCAGAAGGGTTTTTCATCTTGAACTCCTTTTTCAAGAAAAAGCCACACAGGAAATGGACATGCAGACATCCAAATGGAACGACAAGTGAAATTGATTTTATTATGTGTAACAAAAAATTCGTCATAGAAGACTGCAGTGTGCTAAACAAATTCAACACAGGTAGTGACCATAGATTGGTGAGATGCAAGATGAACCTCAACACTAAACTCGAACGTGGTAAGCTCATAAGACAAATAAAATCTATTGACATAACCAACTTAAAAAACACCATAATACCTTCAAGTTGGAACTGAAGAACAGATTATCTGCTTTAAAATGCCTAACATCGGAAGAAGTGGATATTTCTGAAGTTAACAGAAAAGTAACCAAAGCTCTTATGGAAACAGCAACAAAATTAGCTGGGTCTAAGAACAAGTTGCATGTGAACAAATTATCAGGAAAACCCAAAATGTTGATGCAAAAAAGAAGAGAGATGAGGACAACTAAAGAAAATGTGACTTCCAAAGTGGAATATATAGAGCTATGCAAGACATTCCCTCGCTCTTTCAATTAGTTCTCTCAGTACGTGGATATGATCTATTGTGCTGTAGCCACTCCAGAATCCAGCTTGTTCTCTCGGTTGAGCCATGTCCAGTGTTACTTTCAAGCGGTGTGAAAGAATTTTAGTGAAGATTTTATAAACCACTGATAGGAGGCTGATAGGTCTGTAGTTCCTGAGATCCTCAATGTCACCTTTTTTATGTAGCAGGATCATTGTAGCGTTGTTCCAATCCTCAGGAATATTCCCTTCATTAAGGCATCGAGTGAAAATTTGGGCGTGTACAGTTTCGATTTCTCCACTTGCTTCTTGTATGATGTCTACAGTAATTTCATCTTCTCCTGGAGCTTTTCCCCACTTCATGTTCTTGATTGCATGTGCAACTTCTGCTAGGAGGACTGTAAGAACTCTGGTACTGGTACCTTTCATGATGTCTGGAGTACATGCATCATCCCTTTCATATAATTTGGAGTAGAAATCTTTCACTCTTGTCAAAATTTCTGCCTCTATTTCTTGTTACAGAACCATTTTCTTTTCTCAGTGCCGTAATCTGTTTTCTTCCCCTACTGAGATATCCCTTTGCTATCTTTAGGCTTTGTTTGTTTCCAATTGCTTTCCTCACTAGTTCACAGTTGAATTTCCTTACGTCTTCAGTGATACTTTTTCGTACTGTCTTCCACTTGGAAGTCACATCTTCTTTAGTTGTCCTCATCACTCTTCTTTTTGCATCAACATTTTTGTTTTTCCTGATAATTTGTTCACATGCTACTTGTTCTTATACCCAGCTAATTTTGTTGCTGTTTCCAGAAGAGCTTTGGTCTTCCAATGTTAGGCCTTCTAAACCAGAGAATCTGTTCTTCAGTTCCAACTTGAAGGTATTATGGTGTTTTTTAAGGTTGGTTATGTCAATATATTTTGTTTGTCTTATGAGCTTTCCACGTTCGAGTTTAGTGTTGAGGTGCATCTTACATCTCACCAATCTATGGTCACTACCTGTGTTGAACTTGTTTAGCACACTGCGGTCTTCTATGACAAATTTTTTGTTACACATAATAAAATCAATTTCACTTGTCGTCCCATTTGGATGTCTCCATGTCCATTTCCTGTGTGGCTTTTTCTTGAAAAAGGAGTTCAAGATGAAAACCCTTCTGCCTCTGCAAACTCAATGAGAGTATTTCCACACTGGTTTCTGTAGCTGTGACCGAATTTACCTACTGAAGTTTCATTCTGTTGCCATTGCCCTATTTTTGCATCGAAATCTCCCATAATTATCTTCAAGTGCTGCTTTCCTTTATTATTTAGATGACGAATTTCCTCATAAAATTCTTCAATTTCTTCTTCAGGATGACTTGTGGTGGGTGCAGAAGTTTGAATAATCTGAGCCTGGTATCTTCTCGAGAGTTGGATAACGAGTCGTGCAGCTCGTTCAGAGAAACTTTCAACTTCTACAACTTTATCCTTCAGTTTCTTGTTTATTTTAAATCCAACACCACTAGTTCTGCCAGTATCTGTCCCACAATAGTAGAAGAGATGTCCACTTTTCAGTTCAATGAGATCTTCTCCTTTTCTCCTTACCTCACTTAGCCCGACGATGTCCCACTTGATCCTTTGTAGTTCCTCTTCGAATTCAAGAAGCCTTGAATCAGAAGATAGGGAGCGTCCATTGTAAGTAGCCAAGTTCAGCATCAGATGGCAGCCTAGTCCTGTCCTCCGGTAATTCTTAGCATCCTCTGCCTTCATATCGCACTGGCCGCTGCCTTGGCCAGGTACATTTCAGCTGCAGGAGACTGAGGGCCAAGATTTAAGTTGTGGAGTCATTTTGGAGGGGTTTGGCCATAACTCACCATGCTGGCCAAGCGGGTTGGTGAGTGTGGGATAGCATTTCCTCTAATCCCGATGGTATAGTTATACCGCTATTGGCGGTCATCAAAGCACTTTTAGTGGGAACAGGATGTACCACAAGAAGGCGGCATTGACATTTGTCAAGGAGATGCTGTGATGTTACGCATCACCTGACCTTACATGCCTCGTAATATATTATATATATATATATAAATTTAATATAGAGTATAAAAATCTTATGCTCGTATATCGCAAATGCAAATTCAAAGAAATCTGCACATACAAGTGATTAAAAAATGTTATACCTTTGCTTTAATTCAGTAATGCACCATAGATTTCACCGTGTGGTGGTGTAAAATACTGAGGATGCTAGTAAGATAAAGCTGTGCTGGAGAAAGTCCCCCCCCCCTCCCCCCAAAGAATAATTTTGCTTGTTTCTGATTATTAAGAAATTATTACAGAGTTACCTAAAAACGTATGATGTAAACCATTCCCCTGCCATTTGGTCTCAGCCGCTTTTAGATTATTTAGATTAGCACATAGTAGTAAAAAAAGAAAAAAACTAAATAGCCGTTTGGCCAGTTTGAGGTGCCTTGATTTTCTTTTTATTATTATTTTTTTCTTGTCACAGAGTGTAAACCACCCAACACCAGAAAAAAAAAAAAAACTTTTTTAAGGGAACAATTTCTAATAGTTAGCTATTGTTAAAAATTAGGTAGCAAACATTTTTTTGTATTGGAAGCACTAACGTCACATTAGCTACACTGAGGCTTAACCATATACATGAAAAATCGGCGTCCAGTAGACTGAAATAAAGCTGAATATCAGCATCCAAAATATGATGTATTGCTTTGCAAACAGCGCTACTCTGTGGAATTAGGTTTTCATTACGGAAGTAGTTTGAGTTGTCATTGCTTGAAAATTCACCCCTTTAATGAGGAATGTTTAATGATTTATTGAAGGATGAGAGAAATTTGAAATTGTAGTCCATCTGGATGTTGTTGATTTTATTATTATCATATTTTCCCTCATTTTCTTAATTTTTTTAATTAATTTCTCCAAATGTTCAACTATAAACGAAAACAATTAGACTAAATATAAGGGGAGATCCCCATACCCTATGGGGGGAGGGGTTCAAGGATTTTCGAGGAGGCTAAGCACCCCAAAAAGATGCCTGAATACATCACTGTTAGTCACCATGTGATTACTTTCTGTTTCCTAAATTAAATCTGCCTTTAAAAGGAAAAGTTTTTCAAGACATTGGAGACATACAAAGAACTGTGTCATCAGCTCTTCACTCCGTACCAAATGATGACCACTGCAAGTCCTTCCTTTCATTGGCTGATCATGCCACTTCTTGTATTAACACAGGAGGAATGTACTTCGAATAAATATGAAGACATACAAAGAACTGTGTCATAGCTCTTCAGTCTATACCAAAAGATAACCTCTGCAGGTCCTTCCTTTCTTTGGCTGATCGTGCCACTTCTTGTATTAACCAGGGTTTGAAAAAACCCAGCCCACTTGGGTTTTATCGAGCTTTTTCGGGTTTTATTGGGCTTTTTCGGGTTTTATCGGGCTTTTTGAGTACTGTTGCATAAAGCAAAGAAGCGACAATCAGTGAGTAAATTCTGTTTTAAAAGCATAAAAGGGCAAAAGGAATCTCTTGATAAAACGGCTATTTTGTTTTTATGTTGCTAACATACCATTCAATGTAGCAGAATTGGATCGGTTTACAATTATGATTGAAACACTAAGACCTGGACATCAGCCAACCTCAGCAAAAGCCATTAGTGGAAAACTGTTTGATACTGCAGCAGAAGTAACTGAATCTCAGCTTTCAGAAAAATAAAATTAGGCAGTTTGACTCTCACCATAGGTTGTTGGTGCAGTGTGAAGAATGAGCCAGTCCAAGCTATTAGTGTCCGTACCAGGACAGGGTTTTTTGCTATATGCTGATGATACTGGATCAGAAAAGAAAACAGCAAAATATTTTGCTTCTTAATTAGAGGAGGCCATAAAGGAGTTTGAAGAAAAATTAGCAAAACCTGTTTTTGCTGTTGTAACTGAGAACAAAAACAAAATGATAAAAATGTGGAAATTTTTAAATGAAAGATATCCAACTCTCATAACATATTGATGCTCAGTACATCTGTTAAATTCGTTAGAAAAAGATGTTTCCCCGAAGACTGTTTTAAAGCAGATTGCGGCGGTGCAAAAATATAAAAATATTACACCAACCACACGGATGGTTCAAAGAAAAGCCTGGCTTAATGCCACAACTACCTAATGAAACAAGGCGCAACTTTCATCCTGATTGTGTTAAAAAATTTGTGGGCAATTATCACAAATACAGAGAAATATCTCAAGAGCATATTGAGGAATTTGATCAATCTATTTAAAAAGAAGCTATGAATCTGGAAAAGCAGTTATCCGTTGTTGCTAGCACACTGGACACATTTCAGAGAGAGACACAACATCTGTTTCAGTTGTTGTTGAGATATAGCTGGATTTACTGCAAGAAGAAATCCTGTAGCCCTACCATCTAGATTTTAAAAAAGGTTTAAACAAGCAATTCTTGCGCCACATTTTCTAGCAAACCTCATGGATCTGAAATACAGAGGTAAAAAACGTACCAAGAACAGGAGAGTAAGATATCCGAATTTCCCCCTGATTACACAGTCGAATAATATGACCACCACTGGAATCATTGTGTACTCACCCAGGTGTGTCACAGAGTGCACTTGACAAGGTCATACACACAGAGATATAAGTGGCTGGCCAGGACAGATGAGCCGTAGTACGTAATGTGAGCACAATTGGCAGATGTAGTGATTTGATAGATGTTCGAAAAAGAAAGATCATTGGTTGCTGTGCCAAGGGTGGAAGCATCTCAGAAACAGCAGACTTTGGAGGCTGGTCACAAGGTGCTGTAGTGTGGGTGTACCAAGATTGGACCGCCAGCACACCGAGTACCTCCCGACACCATAACTGTGGAACCCCAAAGCCCATCAACCCCAGAGGAGAATGTCACCTCTGTCAACTTGTAAAGGGCAATCTACACGCAACAGCACAGCAATTGACAACGCAAATGAATGCTGGGGTACCCAAGTACATGTCCCAGATAACAGTCGAGCGAATCCTGTTACGCATGGGTCTCCGGAGCTAATGCTGCATCAAGGCACCCATGTTAACCCAGGGCCATTGGCAATGATTTCTGCAGTTCGCGTGAGACTACCGTCATTGGACAGTGGAAAAAAAGGTTGCCTTCACCGACCAATTGAGGTTTCTACTCCACAGAAGTGACGGGCGGTGGTGAACACGGCGTCAGACACACGAGAACCAACACTCGGACACGCTTGTCGGTCAAGTACAGGCCAGTGGTGGCAGTGTGCATGTCTAGATGTTTTCTTTGTATATCCTGGAACCACTGGTACCACTGGATGGGTCCCTGAATGCCAATGGCTACCTGTCTGTTCTTGCAGACCACATGCATCTCTTCACATTGGACGTTTGCCCTGGTGGTGATGGTATCTAAAGGGCAATGCACCCTGTCACATCACTAAGGCGGTGCATGACTGCTTCCAGGAACACGACAACGATGTCTGCGTTTTCCCTTGGCCAGCAAAATCACCCGACCGCAATTTCCTAAATCACTTATGGGATTATTTAGATCGACAAGTTCGGTGTGCCGACCCACAACCACGTCATCTCCAGGACCTCCATGCTCTGCTGCAGTCCGAATGGGCACATGTGCATCGAGCAACCTTCCAGTGCTTCCTCAGTGAGTCAATACCATGCCATCTCGCTGCTGTCATCCCATTATTAGGTAGGTGGTCATACTATTCTGATATGACCGTGTATTTGCTGGTGTAATGGCTTTCAAAATTAATGACACAGACTGTTTGTTACCTAACATCAATGATGAAAGAAAGTGTTTTCTTTCATAAAAGGGTGGCAAGTCATGGCAAAAAAGTCTGAAAAGGGTTCAAATTCAAAATTGCCTGCAGGTTTTTGTAACTTTTTTTGTATGCCTACATTCAGCACCAGCTTCATCTGCATCCATTGAGAGAATTTTCTCTATGTTTCAACTAGTTTGGAATAAGTTACGAAATAGGCTTGGGACAGAGAAAGCGACAAAACTTGTTCAGTTTATACCTTTTTGGATCAAAATTTCCTGTAGATTGATAGTTTTGTTTCTGGCTAAAACCCCTGAGATTACATTAATTACTTAAATGTGACTGTTTTTCAGAAAAACTCAGAGGTTTGAAAATATTTTGAAATTGTGTGTGTCACGAAACTATGATAATTTTAGATTGCTTTTGAGGTTCCAGTAAAACACAAAGCAGAAATACTTTATTATTTGCACCAATGTTTAATTCTTAGGCGATCTTTGTAAATAGTCAAAACCCATTGCAGTTTACATGCAGCACACAAATAATATCTCAGGCAAATTTTATTTAAAGATAATATTTTAGTTAGAAGCTAAGTATGTTATATTTTGTTTCTCTATTTTTTTTTTCTATAGCATGAATAGATAATGTTGGTCTATTCTATAGTTATTCTTTATAGGTGGAAAGCTATTTATATGCAACCATTTATTATTTTCAGGATTATTGTTTAATTTTCTTGTTTTAGATCAGTTGCTTTGTCAGCTGATTTGAAAGGATTGTTCTGTATTGCTAAATAATAAAATCGGTCAACCATCACCTTTGAGAAGGCAAGAAAGATAATCTAGTTATTATTCCTGTTGTTATTCATTGTAAAATAAAAATTTTATTGAGTGCTGATTAAATTTGGAATATTGTAGAAGAAAAAATAGAATCAAATTTTGAAAAAACCCAGGTGGGTTTTTTGGTGGGTTTTTCAACTGGGCCCACCCTGGCAAACCCCGGTATTAACACAGGAGGAATGTACTTCGAATAAATATGAAGACATACAAAGAACTGTGACATAGCTCTTCACTCTATACCAAAAAATGGCCTCTGCAAGTCCTTCCTTTCGTTGGCTGATTGTGCCACTTCTTGTATTAACGCAGGAGGAATGTACTTCGAATAAATATAAATACATACAAAGAACTGTGACATCATCTCTTCATTCCATACCAAAAGATGACCACTGCAAGTTCTTCCTTTCGTTGGCTGATCTTGCCACTTCTTGTGTTAACGCAGGAGGAATGTACTTTGAATAAAATATATCTGTGTAAGTTTTCCCGCTTTTCCATTTAAAAAAAAATCAGTCTCATTATTTAATTGCCATACTGTGTACTATAAATACATTTCTTTTGAATTTCACCTCTGGCTGTACTTCTCCATCATCTTCATCATTTGCAAGTTGTAAGCACATTTTGCAGGAGCTCGTTACATGGATCCTTATCTATTACTGGGCCTGCACATAAGAGACGGGAGCTGAAGTGTTTGTTGCTGCAATGTACTTTGGAATTCCTTTTTCAGCTCATGTTATGCTGTTACAGGAAATAAAAATTTATGTTACAATGCAGTAAAATTGGGACTTCTCCTTTCTACTCATGTATGTGATTTCTATTTTGCAGTTGTTTCCCATGAGTCAAGTGGCTTTCCAAAGTGATACAGTGTTATACATTTTTCTAGGGGATGGCCTTGAAAAACAAATGTAAAAGACGTATAAAAGAATTTTCAAAATCTGAAATACTATTGTAAAATTTGAATGCTTCCAAAAATATAAGAAATCGGAAAAAAATATGTATAATTTTAAATTACACTAATTTATAATGTAAGACATGCACGCATACCTGAAACTTTGTTTGCTACCTTAAGCTGATGTCTATTTTGATTTTTTGTATTAGCTTTTATTCTAATTTCAGTATAAAAACTAGGCTAAGAAATTTTGTACAATTTCATATTTTCACTGTATGAAAAAAACCTCTTACCTTTGATATACTAGTTATTTAATCTGAATACAATTTTGTTTTATATTCAACACCCCTGTTACACATCCTTTACTTATAATATATGCATCACTCTTTTCAAAGCAGTTTGTCCACTAGTTGATTTCGCATTAGTGCCAAGTGAAATATTCACTCACCTTTGCTTGTTTCAAATTTGTTGAATTTAGAGGAAAAGAAAACTGGGAATGACATTTATTTTTAGTTGCATCATCTACTTCATGGCTGAAAAAACCCAAAGAAAAGTCTTGATTTTCTCTCTAGGTTACATATAAAAGAGTCAAAAAACCATGTATTTTTAATATACTGAAAATCAAAATTTGCTACCCCGTTGGCGCAGTGGTCTAAACCTGGTTTCTGATCATTCACAGAGGTGACTTTAGATCTTTTGGGACCCTAGGCACTAAAAGATTCAGGGGCCCCCTCCCCTCCTTATCATCTCAGAAATTTTCATCCGTCAAATTAGCAAAACAAAAAATTAAAGTCATGAAAAATGTTTTCTGTTTTTTTTTTGGTTTTTTTTTTACATCTTTATGAGTAAGAGTATCATTGAGACTGTTATTGCTTTTTCAAAAGTTAGTTTTATATCAATTTAAGGAATAGAAAAGGTGAGAATGCTTGATGATTGTCAGTATTAAACTGGGGGGGGGAGAGAAAATGTTGTTGCAAAATAGAAAAATTTCTTTTAACGCTATTAAATTAAAAAAAAGGATAAATAATATGATATTTGCGAATTTCTTTAAATTTTTTTCAGACTAAATATTAGCTCTTTTGGTTTATGCTAGTTTAGGGGGATTAGGGCTGAGGAAGAAGTTGATTACCTTACCACAAAGGGAAAAGGCAATGGAGAGCAAACACCCCCAATCATCAAGACAGTTTCTTTCTGCAAGCACTCCTCATCGCAACTCATGGGGGGGGGGGGAAGGAGGTTCCAACACAGATGTTTTCCTTTGGCTGGAAGCAGCATGAAAACAATTTATGTAACAGCAGGCCAGTTAAGTATTTTCTTTAAACAATGAAATGTGTGTGAAGCGTGAATTCTCGCTTCACCTACCACTAAATGGAAGGCTAAATTATTTTAACTGTTCCTTTCAACACAAGGACATCGATAAGAACTGGAAAATTTGGAGTATCGAGAACAGGAAGAAGAAAATACGTTACTGATATGGGAATGTAGGTAAAATATCAATTGAAAATACAAATAAAGTGGTCGCTTTAAGCATCGATTTGTTTCGGTTCATGAAAATCAAAACAATACTGACAATCCAATTGTACGTTTTCGGGCCCCTCAAGCTCTGGGATCCAAGGCGCGCGCCTATTTGGAAATCCGTCCCTGATCATTCATACGAGATGGGTCCAGGTTCGAATCCCTGTGAGGCATGGATGTCATGTTCGTCTTACGGCAATGGCTCTCTCCCTTCCCTGTAACCAGTAGCTGAAAATTAGGGATGGGCGACTGCTTATAGCCTATTGAGTTGCTCATAGTGGTTGTTAAACCCCCAATCAAAAAAAAAAAAAAAAATCAAAATTTCACATGTAATTGCAAAAACCGTATAAATGGATTACATATAACCGAATTGAAAAAGCTATTGAAACTATAGTAAAATATCAGGACTAGCAGAATTCCATGTAAAAGTAAAAAAAAAAAATTATAATTGAGGTTCTACTGCACATGTCTAAGCAGGCATTTGTAATCTAAAGAATCAAAGGAAAGTAGATGATTGAATGTTAATTGAACACATCATGCTGGGGGGGGGGCTGTATTATGAGATCAATCATTTAACTTCGTTAAAGGAATTATCTCAGCAAACCTAGGAATTTTGAATGCTGATCGGGAACTGCATAATTTTTTTTTCTTGGATGTGTATTTTGTCAAAAGTTGAAAATTAATGAATTGTTGCTGTGAAAATAATACTGCATTATGTTTTCACTTGAAATGTAGTTGTTAAAATATGTTAGCTGGTGTAGCCAAATTTAAGGTTTAACAAATTTTTATGAAAGCTAAAATATGTACGCAAGTTACACACTTGATATAGTTTTCTATGTTATAGTTTTCTTTGGTATAGTTTTCTATGTTATTAGTTCAGTAACAACAACAGAAAAGGTGTACTGTTGTCTCTATCTCTAGGCACCCAATCACATGGAATGGATAGGAAAGATACTTCTTGTAAATGATGACCTTGTACTTTTGGGATTTCACACGGCAAGTAAATATGCATTTTATGATAATTGTTCAAAACTAAATCTGTATATATATATATTTTTGTTACTACATCATTAGACGTTAAAAGATACAGTGATGTTTAAAAAAGCACTGGGACTGTGTTTATAATTTAAAGTATGTACGAGCTAATTGAATGTATCACCTTCAAAATACTCTCCTGAGTTAATGCAGGGGTCTTAGCATTTGCTCCACTTCATAAAGCACATTTGGAAAACTCTTTTGTTTATTTTGTGACATATTTTTTGTTCCTGCATTGCATTCTCAGTGAAGCTGTCTACACCCTCAAATCTTCATCCCATAAGAATTTTTTTTCGATTTAAGAAACAAAAACAAGTCACAGGTGGACAAATGAATGTGATACCACTGGGATTTGGTGTTTGATCAGGAACTCATGTAGAGATTGACAGTGCTGAATATGCAGGTGTATTATCTTGATGCAGCAGCCAGGATTTAGCATCCTATTGATTGTTGTGGCCATTTGTGATGAATTTTTTTGTTTGTTTGTCTTTTCAAATTCTCTTTGTAATAATCCTGGTTCACAGGCTGCCCAGTCAGAGCAAATTCAAAATGCAGCACATCTTTACTATGTCAAAGAACACAGTCCAGATCACTTTCATGTTTGATTTCACTTGCCAGGTATTTTGGGTTGAAGAGAGATTTTTGTCTTTCACGTGGATGAATGGGATTTTCTTTCTGGGTCATAGCTGTAGATCCAGGATTCATCACCTGTGATAATATTTTCTACAAAATGTGGGTCCATTGTTGCACAATATTTAAGATCCTCAAAACTGCAGCACAGTGCTCTCTTTGATAACGTATGAGAAGCTTAGGCACTAACTATGCCATCATTCTTCTCATCTCTAAATCGTGTATCAAATTTCCTGACTGAACCCAGTGTAGATGTCAGTTTTGCTAGATACCTCCCTAACAGTAAGTTCTCTGTCACTTCTGATTTATGCATTCACTATTGTAGAAACTGATTAGCATTCGGAGTGAGGGTCATCTTCAGTCAATGTTCAGCCTTCTTTAAAATTTTTAGACCATTCAAATGTTTTTGAATTGCTTAATTTCTACTCTAAATGCGGTTTTGCAATATTTCAAGCGTTTCTGAGGTAGTTTTCTCAAGTTTTAGACTAAATTTGATGCATACTCGCTGCTCATTCATATCAGGCATTGTACCATTGTAAATTCTGCCAAACAGGACTGGATGGAACTTTTTGCTGGGACCAGGGTGAAATTCCATAGCAGAGCCCTGAGCAAAATTTCTTTACAGGCCCTAAAAAATACATCTCAGATTTAATAAAGTTGTTACATGAAAAATGTCCATAAAGATCACACATGAAAGGTATCATAAAGAATAAGTGATTATCTCAAAGAAGTGTTTGCTTTAAGATTAAGAAAAAGACTTTAAAATGGATTGAAGGTTCAGAGAGAGAGAAAGAGAGAGAGAGAGAGAGAGAGAGAGAGAGAGAGAGAGAGAGAGAGAGAGAGAGAGAGAGAGAGAGAGAGAGAGAGAGAGAGAGAGAGTGTGTGTGTGTGTGTGTGTGTGTGTGTGTGTGAGTGTTAAAGTGTCAAACTCTTCAATTTTCTTTTCCAGAGAGAGGGAGTTGCAGTTATATTGTGACACATGTAAAAACGTCCTCCCAATATGATAAAAACAACTCATTTGTATAGCAAATATTTTTCCTTAGAGAATAACCGAGGCTTCCTCTAAAAAAAATTGTTTAAATGGCTTGTTTCCTCCCGGTACATGCTTTAGTAACTGTTTTTTGATGCAAGGTGGAGTAACTGACAAATTAGTGACCTTTTTAATTTTTATATGTGCACATATTTAAAAAATTGCCTTTTTTTTTTAATTTCCATGGCCTCCATATATAATCCAAAAACAAGTTTAATATTGTTCTTTTTATTCTTTTTAATTTAAGTATCTGGTTTACACACAAATTGTTCAATATACTCTGCCGGAAAGTGAAAAAAGAACACCATTAAAAATTGCAGCTGCATCTATGAGATTTATGTCGTTGCAACAACTTATGAAGAAAGGAAAGTGATCACACGTGTGAAGGGATTCAATGTTTATTTTACCTTTTAGTGCACATTACAGTGTACATATGGCACATTTTAATAAGGTGTTGCACCTCCTCCAGCAGCAATGCAAGTTTCTAATCTGGCATGCAATCAGTTGTACAAACGCTGGATATCACGCTGCGAGATAGCATTCCATGTGCTTTCAACTTGGCCCCGCACGGGGATAACTGGTTTTCCAGTTATTTGGGGAGCGGCGCCCCCACGGCCCGAGCTGACCTTGTGACTGGTCAACATCCGATGTCATGCCACAGCTTGTTTTTTTTTTTTTTTTGGTGCTGTTGGTGTTTGCAGGGACGGCTGTTCATCCAGCTGTTGGGGAGTCGCGGCCCCACGATCCCGAGCTGGTCTTGTGTCTCGCTTTTTCGTTTTTATTTAGTTTCTCCACTGGCTAGTTGCCCGTGTTGTATACTTTACCTAATCGCTACCACGTTATGCACTAACACCCCGGTCTTGTGGTTTTGTTACCCTCCACCACTAACTGTATTATATTAACCGCTCAGTTCGTAGGTTGCTGAGATTCCGTTTAGGTTCCCTTCCAGGATTTGTCTTCTTTGGATTTCTTTTTTTCCTTTTAGCTGGTTTGGGTGCTAGACCTACCTGCATGTTTGCCGCGTGCGGAGACCCGTGAGGCGGAAATGGGATGTCTGGCGGCTGAGGTCGCAGGAGACCGGATAAGTGCCTCCTGTGTACCAACACTCCTCTTCGACCCCGGCTTCGCTGTAAACGGGAGGCTAGAGACTAACCCACCTCTAGTCAGAAGTCTTGTACCAAGTTGTGTACACGGCTTTTGCGGCTTTTTTGTCGTATAGCACGGCAGGGTGAGCCCGGGGCTGTGGGATCATGCCAAAGGCGTTGGCATGACGGTACCCGGAGGCCGAAGTGTCCGCCGAGTGCGTGTGATCACAGCCAACGGACTATATTTGCAACTAAGCTCTAGAACTGTGTCTTGCGTCATGTGTTTGGCTTTATGGGACCTCCAGTTCTCCCCTGTTGGGCTCGATTGTGGGCGGAGTACGTTGCTGATGAATTTTTTTCTTACTCCCATGGGGAAACATAAACCCTCCTCAAAATTTAAAAAACAACAGGATATGGTGATTGATCAGGGGCCAAATTTGCCTCAACCACCTCCCACACATAACACACTGAAGAGAACTTTCGTTGAAAAACGACATCACCGCGACGTATCTTTAGATCCAGGTGTTGAGCCGTCAGCTCAGAAACGTCGCATTACACTTGCAGATTCGATACCTCAAGCTACTTTTCTCGTCATTTCTTCTACTGACCAGATGTTGAAACTTTCCTCAAAGTCTCCTTTTTTCATCTCGAAGGCACTTGCGGGTGTTGCTGGCTCTTTGAAGTCAGTGAAGAAGCTACGCTCTGGTGACCTGCTTGTGGAAACTTGCACTCTCTCTCAGAGCAAATCTCTTCTGCAGTTGACCAGACTTCAGGATATTCCAGTTCAAGTGACGGCACATCCGTATCTCAACACCTCCAAGGGAGTCATTTCTGAGCCCGACTTGTTGGTCTGCGATGAAGATGAACTTGTGTGTGAACTTGCTGATCAGGGTGTCATAGCTGCCCGACGCATGACTTTCAGGCGCAATGGCGCGCTGATCAAATCACGAAATGTTATTTTGACTTTTAACAGCCCGAAGGTACCTACTGAAATAAAGGCTGGTTACTTGTTATGTGCAGTTCGTCCTTATATACCAAATCCTCTATGCTGTTTTAAGTGCCAGAGGTATGGACATTCCCAGCGGTCCTGTAACAGTGTTGCGAGGTGCGCCAATTGTGGTTCCCGCGACCACGAAGGGACTGGATGCACTTCAGAGCCCTGCTGTGTAAACTGTGGTGACTCCCACGCTGCTTATGCCAGGTCCTGTTCGAAGTGGAACGACGAGAAGGCGATCCAGCGCCTCAAGACCCTGGAGGGCCTCTCGTACCCTGCTGCCAAGGCCAAGTTGGGTATTCCCAACAACCGACAGCGTACTTTTGCCGCAGTTGTTCAGTCTCAGCCACAACCCGTGCAGCCTTTTGTTCCGCGCCCTGTAGCTCTCGCCGCACTTGCCAAACGATCTACAGCTGAACAAGCGACACAGGTGGATTTCACCGAGCTCCAGGTTATTCGACCAGCTGCGTCTTCGCCTTGTCTTTTGAAGACGCCCGCCTCTTCCGGTTCCCAGCAGACAGCCTGCACGTGCGGAAGACCCGGCCCTCAATCCGCAAAGGTGTGCGGTGTCCATCAAACTGTCTCGGCCTCAGCGAGGTCCCCACCCTCACCCAACATTATAGAAGAACACGGGGGGGAGGAGAGTGACAGTTCGTCCCCAGCCTCTACCAGCATTGCAGAGGAACATGGGGGGAGGAGAGTGACAGTTCGTTCCCCGCCCTCTGCCAGCATTGCAGAGGAGTGTGGGGGGAGGAGAGTGACGGTTCGTCCTTTTCCATTAGTAAATATATGACTTTTAATAAACTTCATTAACTACCTTTTCTTCACTGCTTTCTTCATACTCTTTTTCAACTTTTACCACGCCTGTCTGATCTTAATCATTTTCCACGTTTAAAATCTGTGGCTGATCGTTCTTTGTCTGGCGCTCTTTGGCCAAACCTGGCCCTTGCGCCAATAAAATCCAACAACCAACCAACCAACTTGGATGTGTAATTAATTCAGTGATGGTCGTTGCCTGACAGGATCCACAGAAGAATCTTTATCCGATCAAGTCACAGACATGCTCGATTGGAGAAAAGACCGAAGAGCGTGCTGGCCAAGGGAGTTGATGCAGTGCCTGAAGAGCATGTTGAGTTACCCGGGTGGATTGTGGGCAGGTGTTATCCTGCTGGAATATTGCATCGGTGATTGCACTAAAAGATGGCAGGACAACTGGCTGCACGATGTCGCTGACATACGTACTGCTATTCAGTTTACCCCTGTACAAACACCAGACTCATACGAGAGTGATAACTAAGCACTCCCCACACCATAATGCCTGGCATGGGGCCTGTGGGTCGATGGCAGAAGCCGCTCACGTTATCGTCTTCGGATGTGTACATGACAGTCAAACTCTCCCAAGCAGAATCGGCTTTCGTCACTGAAGACCACTGACCGCCTCCAGTGAACTCATTCTTGACACCAATGGTATGCACGCCCGTAGTCCTGCTTCCAGCAAATGATTCCGTATCATTCTGGTAGACACCTTTGGTATGACAGAGGATCGAATTTGTGATGCCGTAGCTGTCCGCTTTGCCAACGCCTCCCTTCTGATACACCAATCCTCTCGTGCGTCCATAACTCTGTGATGCTCAGAACCACACATGCGAGTGTGTGAATGCTTCTCTGACCACCAATGCCACCATCTTACCATGGCCAATCCCTCTCATCCCACTTGGTCTGCAATTTGACAGAAGAACCAACCTCCTTCCAACAGACCCACTATACAACATCACTGGAACTCCAATTACTGAACAAATGTTGTGCACCCGCATCGTTCAGGCAGGGTAGCTTCTTCAACAAGCACTGAACAACACGGCACTAGATGAATGACTTTGTTCTGCATGCCCTAGTCCTTAAATACACGCTGTATACATTTGCATGTTGTCGTCCGCAGTGTCACCATTATTTCATCGCAATAACATTCCAACTTGGATCACAGTTTTCTGCTGCCTTTAACAATTAACATATTATAATATGACGCTCGTACTGGCATTCCTTCTGGGTGTTCTTTTTCACTTTCCAGCAGTGTATATAATAGTAGAGAACCACAAAATGATGAAATATAATTTGCTATTTCGTGAATGTGGAAAAGTTTAAGGTGGTTATAATATTTGTTTGAAATCTGCAAATCTCAAGGTCTATACAATGAAGGACGGTAACCTATTTGAAAGTGGAGGTGGGGTGGGGGGTTGGAAACCCACAAAACAAAGTTATAAAAGATATCTTTTTAAGAGCCTGGTACCCCAAAACCTAAAAAATGAAAATAATAAATATAAAAAACTCTACCTAAAATGATTTTGTTCTTATTTCCTAAACTGCGGGGCCCCATGAACGCGGGGGCCTGGGGCGACCGACCTGGTTGCTCCTATGGTATGATTGGCCCTGCTGCCAAACCACTTAAAACACAATACTCAGCAGTGTTATATGAGAATGAAAGCAGGTGCACAGACCTGAAACTGTGCATGACCTTAAGTATTGAATATCCCTGCCATCATCATATCTATAAATTGAAGTTCAGGGGTTGCACAGTATCTGTGTATATATAGCCCAGTGCTTTTTGAACATGCCTCATATGTGCTCTATTTTATATGGAGCTTAAAAAATATTAATCATATTGTATTGGAGTATTAACAAAAGGACTGCTGCTAAGAAGAGCAATAAAGTTTTTCAATAACATTTTAGCAAATCAGAACTAATATGATAGAAACCACTGGATTGCATTTTGTCTTCCAAATGCTTGAAAATAATGTGAATTAAGCTGCTGCATAATTATCTCTACAGTATGCCTAAGAGAACTCCCTGCATGTTTGGGGGGGGGGGGGGAATCTGTGGTTTCAAACATGTTCTATCTGAAATTTCATTTTTGTCTCTCTTTTTACCCCCCTCTCTCTCTCTGTGTGTCTCTCTCTCTCTCTCTCTCTCTCTCTCTCTCTCTCTCTCTCTCTCTCTCTCTCTCTCTCTCTCTCTCTCTCTCACACACACACACACACACACACACATTTGTATATGTCATATCAATGATAGTGATGAAATGAAATTTCCATCATCACTTAGAAAGGATTCTCCTTTGAAAGCCAGAATTAAGAAGTGATTGGTTATAGAGGCTTTGGGACACAAGAAATGTGAATGCCTTGTCTTGAATCCAGTAATCCAAGTGTTGTAATACAGCATTGATAGCATCCAAGTGATGTACCAGTGTAGTCTTAAAAGTCTTATGTACTGTGTGTTTGCAGTTACTGTGTGTGAGATAGATGATGTACAATGTCTTAACACAACTGATTGTGACCTTATACACATGAACTGCACATCATCCAAGCTTTGT
The DNA here is from genome assembly GCA_039090855.1 of Macrothele yani. Taxonomy (NCBI): domain Eukaryota; kingdom Metazoa; phylum Arthropoda; class Arachnida; order Araneae; family Macrothelidae; genus Macrothele; species Macrothele yani. The sequence continues at coordinate 128,842,856 of CM077011.1, read as the reverse complement.
TGCAAAAACACTTGGGTCACTATGAGTTACAGATTCTCTGCTGAACTGAATTAATGAAGACCACAAGAATTAATAATCCTTTCCCCCAAAAAGGTATTATTCGAGTTTTGAAGTATTTGCATACTTTATTTGTTCTGTTCTTCATATATATTTGTTTTTTAAAGGCAAATATAACAATTAATAATTTTATAATATTATTGTTCCTTAATTTTATTTATTAAATATGAACATAGTATTGTTCTTGACATATGAAACACTATTTACCAGATTTGTTCTTGATTAATGAATTCTTATGTTCACCTTGTCCCATTTGCAGTTACATTATCGTTAGATAAATCTAATATATATAAATATTTAATAAATAAAATTAAAGAACAATATACTACAAAATTAATTGTTTATCTAGTCGTATATTCTCTTTAAAAAAGCAAATAAACATGAAGAAGAGAACAAAGAAAGTATGCAAATACTTCAAAACTCAAATAATGAAACCATGTAATTACTGCATAACAAACTTTGTTATAACAGGTAAAAAACCTAAATGCAGAATTCGCATAAAGGTATTGTTCTTTGGTGAAGTGACTTTTCATATGGCTGGACAAGTTGACCATCATAATGTTGGGATATGGGGGACTTTATGCCCGTGAAGTGCACATCACCCAAGCTTTCTTGCAAATATCTTGGGCACTATGAGTTGCAGATTCTGTGATGATCTAAATTGATGAAAATTAGCCACCCACCCCCACCCCCACCCCCTTCCAAATGGGTGTTATTCTTATTCTTTGGGAAGAAGCTACTTTTCACATGGCCAAATAAGTAAACCCTCATGTTTGGATATGAGGACTTTATCCACATAAAGTGCACATCATCCAAACTTTGTTATAAAAAAATTAGACACTATGAGATACAGATTCTGTGCTAAACTCAATTGGAGAAGACCACGAGCAATACCCCCACTTCCCACCAAAAAAAAAAATATATTATTCATGGATGAAGCTGCTTTTCACATGGCACACATCATGTACTTGAAGACATTTATTATAACCTAAAGCTAAATATGTAATGTGGGCATATGCATAATAGAATAATTGGTCCATCTTCTTTTGTGACACAGAGTGTTTAACTTTTTATGATGAAAAATTTCATGATCCCTGAGCTGAAGGAGTTACAAGCTTTATCATTTTCTAGAGCTAAATGGTATTGCTCTCTTTGGAAGTATGGTTGTGTGAAACTTTATTGTTGAGACATTTTGTAGTATTATAAGGCAACTGGCATATGCCAGTTGCCTTATAATGCTATGAAATATAGTACAATAACAAGCTCGAAAATGACAAAATGTTGTGAGGAATGTGAAAGGGTAAAGCCAAGTTGCCTTACCCTTTCACACTAGAACACTTTTCCAAAACTTTCCCTTTATATTTTTCCAGAACACTTTCCCTTACACTTTCCCTTTATTATTTTGTATTCTGTGATATCTATTATTCACTTATGCCGAACATGCCATCAGTGAACAGATATCATCATGACTTACTTATAAATTACAATATGTTGTAAAGCATGTTTTCCAGTCATCCACCAGGTTACATGTATGTACATTTGATCTGCAGAAATTCTGCTAGAACAGTTCAAAATTACAATAATTTAAATTGCGAAACAATTTTAATTATTGTAATTTTGTTTCCTGTCTCTTACAATGTATTGTAGTGTTTGTTTCCTACATGTATTGTAGTGTTTATATTGTAGTGTTTGTCTCTTACATGTATTGTAGTGTTTGTTTTATTATTGTATTTTGTTTCCTGTTTCTTACAATGTATTGTAGTGCACAATTCTTTGGCATACTGAAATATTCACTAAGCTGTAAGTTCATTTTATTGCAGACACTGTTTCTTGGGTGGAGTACTAGACTGGGTCGCATCGTTCTGAACATTGAATGTGGTGGTGGTCATAGATCCTGGGACTTTTCCCTGAATAGCAATTTCACTGCAACTTTTGCAGCTATTAAGAAGAAAGAAATCATAGTTTCTCAAGAAGAACTTGGATTCTCTCTTCAAAACTCCTGCATCAAGGTTAGTTTAAAATTGATTGTTTTGTAATTCAAGTAATTCACATTCTCCATTTGCCTACTTTGGTGTTTGTTTCAAGACACATTTTGATCATGTGAGGATAATTAATACAGACATTTGACGTGGACTAGGAACATCAAACAGAAGTCATCACTCTTTCATTGTTTATAAGTGAGTCACGGAAAAATTCTCATTGGCCCCCACCTGGAATTGAACCCAGGATCTTCCAGTTATGTGCCGGATATGCTTCCACTGCACCACAGTGGCCTTGAATTCCTTCAGACTGGAGGAATGGTGCAGTGGAAGCATATCCGGCACATAACTGGAAGATCCTGGGTTCAATTCCAGGTGGGGGCCAATGAGAATTTTTCCGTGACTCACTTATAAACATGGAAAGAGCGATGACTTCTGTTTGATGTCATGTGAGGTTAGATGTATTGCAGGTGTGTAACATGAAGCAAAATGTTGTACATAAGGTGGGGATATATGCTGAAGTGGTTTGACTGTGTTGAAAGAGTGAATAACAAAATACTAAGTGGATTTATTCAGCCCAAGTGGCAGAAAAGGTCAAGGAAATCATAGGAAGACCAAATTCGGAAGGTCAAGGAAATCATAGGAAGACCAAATTCAAGAATGGCTTCATGAGAAAAATATAATGAATGTGAAGCAGAAAAGGTCTTTTGTGAGATGTGAGATGGATGTCAATGAAGCTGGAGTTGTGTACAGAGATAGCCATTGTGGGTGGAGGTAAAATCTAGTAAAAAAAAATTGGTAAAATCTAGCACTATCAGTTTTAAATTTTTATTTGGTAGATGAGCTTTCTTTGAGAAGCTAACTTCTGAATCTCAGAGAACATCATAGTGATATGTATATATGTATTTCCTATGTAAGAGCACAGATAAACATTAATGCATAACATCCTTGTAACATTCATATATGTTTTGTTTCTCAAACTGGAATTGTAAATCCAACAAATACACAATCTGTAAAATAGAAGAGTTCCATTTTATTATAGAGTTCAACTTCATTAATTTGAATCAGAAAGGGAGAAATGTTTTTCTGAATTAGCTAAAAATTCGAATTATTGAAAAATATTTCATTCAGTATGTGTTCAGCTGATAAAGTAAGTTATTTTTGCTGTTTCAAGTCACCATTTATATTTTATACACTAAATTGTCTAATTTGTCTGAAGTATTGAAATATTGCGAATCAATGTTTTTTGGTCTTCAACAATCTTTGAAATAGTGACATAGCTTCCCACAATCATGAAAAAGAAGGCGTGACATCTTGTCATTTTTGTAGAGGCTTTTCATCATCGTTGGAAGAAGTAATTTTTTTTCTTGTTTTTTTTTGCAACAATGTCTACATCTATAATATTTCCACACATAGCTACATTATCATCCACTGCAACAAATGTCTCAAATGAAACTCTTAACTGGGTTCTTTGAGCAAGTAGGTATGTATATCCCACTGTTTTGGCAGGGTCTGTTAGAGATATGTTTCTGGACTTTATTTATTATGTGTGTTGCACCCAAAGGATCAATAGAGCTTTTCTAAGGTCACCTGTTTCTTTTAAAAATTTGGAAACAAATTTTTAAAAGAAACAGGTAACCTTAGAGAAGCTCTATTGTGTGATATAAATGTTTTAAATTCTGGATGACACCTCTAATTATACCACTAAATGGCTTTTCTCCCAGTACGCCTCATGGCTATGCTGTATTATGAAAGCAGTACTGAATGAGAAGTTTAAAGAATTGCAGCAAATCAGATGAAAATGTTCAAGTTTTGAAGTTCAAATAAACAAAAAAGAAAGTGTTCGTTTGAAATTAAAATTGCAGGAAAATCTTTGAACTTTGAATTTACTGACAAATTTGATTTAATCTAGTTCAAATTAAGTAAATAGCTCTGTACTTCTAAATACATTTTCAGGAAATTATTTAAAGATGCATGATAATATTCATCAGAACTGTAACTATTTTTAAAATCAGTGCTCTTGCTGTGATTATCCTGGACACCATAGATGACCCAAATGTATTTTCATGCTCCAGTTGAACTATCACCTAAGTCATTTTGAATGTACTGCATCAAGCATGATGAATAAGATTGCATGTTATTTTCAAAGGATGCCTTAAGAATGCAAATCAGAGCATTGGAACTTTATAGGCTTTCTAGTGAAACAGATTGTCAGAGTAACACAGTGCCATATGACAAATGTAACACAAATGCAAAATACTAAATGGACTGATATCAAGCTAGACAGTTGTTTTTTTCTTCATTATTTACTATTTATGATTTTCTTACATACAGGATGGTGTATGATGGGTAAAAATTATCTCGCATATTGATGATGTGTATCCAGTGGTAGAATTCAGCATTTAACAATATTCCCAAACTCTTGACTTTCTTATAGGAGACTTTTCTTAGGATAGTTGTTTGGGCTTGACAATTGCTAAGACATAGTTCTTCTTGTCATGCCTTTATTTTCCAGCTCATTCTATGCTTTATGTTCTCCAGTCACAGTCAGCTTTTGCACCACAAAACACCACCAATCAACCAGTACCCATGTGAGAACTGTTGGTTTTTCCGATTTGAGAATGATTCCTCCATGACTAAATCTGACTGTTTAATTTATTAATCTGTGCATCTTTTATGTGGGTCAAAGTTTTCTGTCTTGATGACAGAATTCTGTATTTCAAAACTTTCTAAAACTAGAAGTTAGATGAAGTTAGCATTTCCTTGTAATCTTAAGTTCTTGCAATGTTTCCTCTGTGCTGTATTGTTGTTAAACATAATTTTATTTCATTAATATTTGTATTTCAGCTTGAAAATAGAGGAAACATTTGTAAAAACAGTAGTTGGATAGAGTGAAGATTTCTCCCACGATCTTAATGGGAATATTTGTATTTCAGCTTGAAAATAGAGGAAACATTTGTAAAAACAGTAGTTGGATAGAGTGAAGATTTCTCCCACGACCTTAATGGGTTTTTTTTTCACCATGTTCACCCTATCGTATACCATTGTTAAATATTGTTTCATATATATATATATATTTCTGTCACAATGTTTCCTCAGTCATGTTTTGTTGTTAAATATCATTTTTATTTCAGCATGATGGTATTTGTGCTTTTAAAACTGTACCAAGGAATTCAGTTCTGTGCTTGCACACTGTCGTCAGTCACTGTTTAGCGTAGCTAAAATTGACTTATCTTGACTCCTGTGGAGGGATGTGATATTTATGGTAATCATGGGCAGAGGAAGGTACGGGACACAGGGGTCCAGCCCCTGGAATTTCATGGTCCCCTCACTGGAGTAGGGTCTTCCTACGAAACACCTTTAAAATTTCTAGTTCACATGGTATAACTGTTTTTCTTTAATGAAAATTTCTTAGAGCCTGTCACCACGTTTCACAGTTTTCTGGAAAATGCTTCAAGTACAACTCTGAAAATTGATTTTGCACAGATAAGTTGAAAAGTTAACTCACAGTTGTGTTATTTACTTTTTTTTTATGGTGGTGTTGGTGGGAAGGGGGAGTTAACAACCACTGTGGGCAAATCAGTGGGCAATGAGCAGTTGTTCGACCATAATTTAGGGCCATGGCTTCCAGGGAAGGGAGAGAGCCAGTGCCGTAAAACAAACATGCCTTTCTGGGATTCGAACCCGGACTCATCTCGGACGAATAGTCAGAAGCCAGTGCTTAGACCACTGCACCACCGAGGCGGCATTTTTTTTTTTTTTTACTTTAAAGAAGATCATTAAAGAATTCTTAAATGGCAATGGGCTGGATATATTGCTATATGAACAGACTGACCACCATTAGACAACTGGAATATTAGATTGGATTTGACCAAGGTTTATGTTTTGGTAATACCCATTTGTGCAGATTTCTGTATGCTGATGACACAGCCCTGTTGGCAGAGAGCAAAAGTAAGTTGCAGAGTATGTTGTCCCGGATGTACGAAGTTTGCATGAAATTCAAACTGAGTATAATGAGTGAGAAACTGTTAGCACTAAATGTAATATAAGTCTAAATGGCACCATGATTGACCAGGTGAATGAGTTTGTATATTTGGGAACCTTGTTTGACAGAGAGAACAGAGTAGATGACGAAATTAGTAGGCGAGTGAATTCTTCATTGAAAGTCATAGCTGCTTTAGGAGGTTTTCACAGGAATGACGGATTCTCAAAAGAGTACCACATGGCTGTGTATGAAAATATAATTGTTCCTACTCTGATGTATGGCAGTGAAAGCTGGGTACTACAGAAGAGACATAGGAGTCGTTTGTGTGCCGGATAAATGTGTTACTTACGGAGGGTTTGTGGGAAGACATGTTCAAATCATGTGAGGAATGAAGATGTGTTGCAGTTGTGTAATGTGAAGGAAAATATTGTTAGCAAGGTGGAGACTGATATTCTTAAGTGGTTTGGCCATGTTGAAAGAATGAGTGATAAGATGCTTACTGAGAAAAATTTTTTGGCCCAAGTGGCAGGAAAGAAATGCAAAGGAAGGGCAAGGAAATCATGGGAGGATCAGATTCAGGAGTTCCTGAATGAGAAAAAGATTATGAGTATGAAAGGTCTTGTGTATGTCGTGTGATGGACATCATTGACACTCATGTTGTGTGTCAAGATCGCTGTAAATGGAAAAGTTTGATACAAGCAACAGTAAGTAAATAATCAGTTAAAAATTTATCTGGTGGTTTGTATTATCTGTTAAATGTTTATTTGTCAGATGGTATTTCTTTGAGGAGCTAACCTCTAAATATCAGAGAACAGCTTAATGATATTTATGTATGTATTTGACCAAGGGGCAGGAGAAGGCCCAGAAGAAAAGCCCTGGAAAATGTGTGGATGAAATTTGAAAGTATGCTGGAGCGATCTTTTGCTCAAGACAAAAAGTTAATGGTAGAAATCTTTATCCAGAACCCCCCCCCTCTCTCTCTCTCTCTCTCTCTCTCTCTCTCTCTCTCTCTCTCTCTCTCTCTCTCTCTCTCTCTCTCTCTCTCTCTCTCTCTCTCACTCTCACTCTCACTCACTCACTCACTCACTCACTCTGTTGTAGGTTTTGGAGAAATCCCCTCCCCTGAAACTATCGTGTTCAGCCGCCCATGATAATAATAATGAGTATCTTCAGGGATAAGCATGTTAAAATTCAATGGTACTGTGGAACCTCAAGACATTGTTTTATTGGATGTATAAATGTACACATTGTCGTATGTTATGGTAAAGAACAATTTTAACAGGTAAGGCCTGAAAAGTTTTGAAATCTATGTTTTTCCTTATAGGGGCACTCTAATGTACAGTATATTTATGTATGTAAATCAATGAGCAGTATTACATTCCAAAATGGAGGTTGTTTTTGTAGAGTGAAAAAATTCTCAGTCTTGGCAATGCCTCCTCTTTTGTTTTAAGATCTCTATTCATCATTATTATTATTATTAATTCATCATAATGAAAGCATATAATGTGTGTATGAGCAAGTGAAAGCTCATAAAATACTAATATGCATTTTTAGTCTTGGGCCAATCTTCTTTCTTGCACCTATGCTTTTAACTTTCAACTTGTCACCTGCATATCACTTTTTACTTAAGCTTGTTGATTTGTTCAACGAAATTACCAAACCCAGTGTTTGTTGATATTTTATGGATCGTTGAAGTTGTTGTTTTTTTTTCCTTTTCCCGACATCATAACTGTATGTATATTTTGTTTACAAATATTCATAAATTTTCATAGGCCTAATGAATTTAATTATTTAGTGTTTGATTTTAAAATTGGGTTTCTGTTTTTAGCAAGCCATACGAAAAAAAATTCACGTGAATGTTTTTGATTTGTTCTGTAGGAATCATTGTTTCTTTTTTGGAAGGGGGGGGCAAAGAAATGTGCATTTGTTGGTTTTGTATGAAAAAGATATTTTATTTTGATGAAATCTCACCTTTTAATAGTGTTTGTATTTATTCTTTTGCCTGGCCATCTAAAGTCATTCTGCTTTTCTTTTTTTTTTTTTCTTTCTTTTTTTCTTTTTTTTCATCTCTTCTTAGTCAGGCATTTCAGGACGTGAATTTTGCTGCATGCACTACTTATTCAGCAAAGACATTCCTGAACTAGGTAAGATTTCCATAGGATAGTTCTTTTTTTTTTTTTTTTTTTAACAAAACATCAGTCAAAGTACATAAAAATTGTTTTCTACTGTAGTATTGCATATATATGCATGCAATTTTTCTCCAGCACTTGTATATTTCATATTCCACTCATTACAGTGTTAAAAACCAATATCTTTCCTACATAAGTCAATTTTAATGAGTTTCTTTTTTGAGTGTGAATTTTGGTTATTTTTTATTTTAATTATTGATACTTGTTTTTACTGAGCAGTATTTATCTTGTTAAGGGAACGTTGCCATTCTTGCCTGTGGTGGTGAAGATAATGCTCTCCAAATCATTGCAGTCAAAAGTATCCTTTGAAAATTATGCGTGGTAAAATTTCAGACTACATATTATGTTACTTTGTAATTGCAGCACTCATGTGAAGTTTTTATTACAAATTAGTTCAATAAGATATTACCTATGTGAGTAAAATGTGGCTTTATATACATGATATTCACAAATGATTAAGCATGTTATAACTTTTAAAAGAATACTAACGATTAAACACAGCTTTACCAAGGAGTAGATAAACATACAAAGTTTTGATACTTAGTTAATGAACTTAATAAACTTCTACATCTAATGGCACATGAAATATCTAAATGATATTCACATTCATGCCACAAATTTTACAGCATTTGTGGGGTAACTATCGCTGGTGAACTCATAATGTGTTCTTGCAAAGCCTTGACATCTCAAATAGCTGTTTACATGTTGCAACATAACCCCACAGAAAGAAATCCAACGGAATAAGGTCTAGTGATCTCATGGGCCAGGGGTTGGTCCATCCCTGAAATCCATCAATTTGGAAATGTTGTGTCTAGAATTTTCCAAACATGTGCCCAATGAGGGGGAGCCCCATCTTGTTGGAAGGTGACATTTGGCTGTCTGTTCTGCAGCTAGAGAATGGCTTAATTGATGAGCACTGGACAGTAGCGAGCTTTTCTTATCTAGGAGGGCGAGACTTGAAATTACGCCCCTTCGAATTTAAAATTAACCCCCCTCCCCCCCGAGTTCAAAATTACACCACTTCGAGTTCCGTTGAAATAATACGTGGTTTTTACTTTCTCAAACACCGCCTTTATAGGGAAGTATTATGATAATTCGGTATGTAAGGTCAGGTGATGCGTAACATCACAGCCTCTCCTTGACAAATGTCAACCCCGCCTTCTCGTGGTGCATCCTGTTCCTACTAAAGGGGCTCTGACGACCGCCAATAGCGGTATAACTATACCATCGGGATTAGAGGAAATTCTATCCCACACTCACCAACCCGCTTGGCCAGCGTGGTGAGTTATGGCCAAACCCTCCAAAATGACTCCACAACTTAAATCTTGGCCCTCAGTCTCCGGCAGCTGGAATGTACCTGGCCAAGGCAGCGGCCAGTGCGACATGAAGGCAGAGGGTGCTAAGAATCCCCGGAGGACCGGACTAGGCTGCCATCTGATGCTGACCTTGGCAACGTACAATGGACGCTCCCTATCTTCTGATTCAAGGCTTCTTGAATTGGAAGAGGAACTACAAAGGATCAAGTGGGACATCGTGGGGCTAAGTGAGGTAAGGAGAAAAGGAGAAGATCTCATCGAACTGAAAAGTGGACATCTCTTCTACTATTGTGGGACAGATACTGGCAGAACTAGTGGTGTTGGATTTATAATAAACAAGAAACTGAAGGATAAAGTTGTAGAAGTTGAAAGTTCCTCTGACAGAGCTGCACGGCTTGTTATCCAACTCTCGAAAAGATACCAGGCTCAGATTATTCAAACTTATGCACCCACCACAAGTCATCCTGAAGAAGAAATTGAAGAATTTTATGAGGAAATTTGTCATCTAAATAATAAAGGTAAGCAGCACTTGAAAATAATTATGGGAGATTTCAATGCAAAAATAGGGCAACGGCAACAGAATGAAACTTCAGTAGGTAAATTCGGTCACGGCAACAGAAACCAGCGTGGAAATACTCTCGTTGAGTTTGCAGAGGCAGAAGGGTTTTTCATCTTGAACTCCTTCTTCAAGAAAAAGCCACACAGGAAATGGACATGGAGACATCCAAATGGGACGACAAGTGAAATTTATTTTATTATGTGTAACAAAAAATTCGTCATAGAAGACTGCAGTGTGCTAAACAAGTTCAACACAGGTAGTGACCATAGATTGGTGAGATGTAAGATGCACCTCAACACTAAACTTGAACGTGGCAAGCTCATAAGACAAACAAAATCTATTGACATAACCAACCTTAAAAAACACCATAATACCTTCAAGTTGGAACTGAAGAACAGGTTCTCTGCTTTAGAAGGCCTAACATCGGAAGAAGTGGACATCTCTGAAGTTAACAGAAAAGTAACCAAAGCTCTTATGGAAACAGCAACAAAATTAGCTGGGTCTAAGAACAAGTTGCATGTAAATAAATTATCAGTAAAAACGAAAATGTTGATGCAAAAAAGAAGAGAGATGAGGACAACTAAAGAAGATGTGACTTCCAAAGTGGAATATATAGAGCTATGCAAGACAGTACGAAAAGTATCACTGAAGACGTAAGAAAATTCAACTGTGAACTAGTGAGGAAAGCAATTGAAAACAACCAAAGCCTAAAGATAGCAAAGGGACATCTCAGTAAGGGAAGAAAACAGATTATGGCACTGAGAAAAGAAGATGGTTCTGTAACAAGAAATAGAGGCGAAATTTTGACAAGAGTGAAAGATTTCTACTCCAAATTATATGAAAGGGATGATACATGCACTCCAGACATCATGAAAGATACCAGTACCAGAGTTCCTCCAGTCCTTCCAGCAGAAGTTGCACATGCAATCAAGAACATGAAGCGGGGAAAAGCTCCAGGAGAAGATGGAATTACTGTAGACATCATACAAGAAGCAAGTGGAGAAATCGAAACAGTACTCGCCCAAATTTTCACTCGATGCCTTAATGAAGGAAAGATTCCTGAGGATTGGAACACCGCTACAATGATCCTGCTACATAAGAAAGGTGACATTGAGGATCTCGGAAACTACAGACCTATCAGCCTCCTATCAGTAGTTTATAAAATCTTCACTAAAGTTCTTTCACACCGCTTGAAGGTAACACTGGACATGGCTCAACCGAGAGAACAAGCTGGATTCAGGAGTGGCTACAGCACAATAGAATCATATCCACGTACTGAGAGAACTAATTGAAAGAGCGAGGGAATATGAACTTCCATTGTGCATGGCTTTTATCGATTATGAAAAAGCCTTTGATTCGGTGAAACCATTAGCAGTTACAATGGCTCTGAAAACCTGCGGTATTGAAGATGCAGACATTAATATTATTAATAACATCTATGAAAATGCAAGTGCAAAGATTAGGCTGTTTGAAAATACAACACACATAAAAATTGGAAAGGAGTGAGACAAGGTGACACCATATCTCCGAAGCTCTTTAATGCCACATTGGAAAATGTCTTTCAATCACTTAACTGGGAAAACAAGGGGATAAAGATTAATGGAGATTATCTAACCCACCTTCGTTTTGCTGATGACGTAGTCATTTTTGCAACTAGCCCATCAGAGCTGCAGAGTATGATCCAGGAACTTGCTGACAAGAGTAAAGAAGTGGGATTAAAAATGAACTTTCAGAAGACAAAAGTGATGTTCAATGCTTTTACAAGAAATGAAGATTTATCGATTGATGGAAAAAAGCTGGAGATAACAGACACGTACGTTTATCTTGGACAGCAGATATCAAGTGAGGGTCACATTGATGAAGAAATTAATCGGCGTACAAAACTTGCCTGGAGAGCTTTTGGAAGAAACAGCATAATTTTCAAGAGCAATATGCCATTATGTCTTAAAAGAAAAGTGTTTGATCAATGCATCCTTCCAGTGCTTACGTATGGTGCAGAGACGTGGACCTTAACTAAAAGAGACATACAAAGGCTGCAGACAACTCAAAGAAGCATGGAGAGGTGCATACGTGGTGTAACCAGGAGAGATAAGAAGAGGAACTTGTGGATCCGAAAAATGACGAGAGTGGAAGACATCATGATCAGAGTTAAATCCCTGAAATGGCAATGGGCTGGACATACTGCTAGAAGGACAGATCATCGATGGACAGCCGAAATTTTAGATTGGATTCCAAGGGACAGGAAAAGACCCAGAAGAAGACCCCATGGGAGATGGGTGGATGAAGTTCGAAAGTATGCAGGGGTGACATGGAGGAGACTGGCACAAGACAGACCGTTGTGGAGGAAACTTGGGGAGACCTTCGTCCAGCAGTGGATTGATAATGGTTGACAATGATGATAATTATGATAATTCAAAAATCGCATTTCAGGTTTTTGACATAATTTTATTCAAAATATAAAAACTAAATTCCAGGAAATTTTTTTCTTGCAACAAAAAGAGAAAAAGAATTTGTCGAAATATTTGTTTGGATTGATCGCACCATTTTGTTCTAGCTCAGTGCAGTGTCTGCTCATGATACATCACTTCCTCCCATGGAGTTAAAGCCATGGTCATGTTTTTGATCTCATGTGATGCTGGATTGCAAGATTTCCGAGTGCCATATATCTGCCGGCCTCGGTTTGCAGCATAGCTGTTGTATGCAGGTGGAGTTGCAACAGTGTGTAGAAACCTTCCTGCAAGTCCAAGTTGGCCATTCCTTCTAGCACTAGCTTTCCTCACTGAAAGGAGATTGATATCTGGCCTCCCTGATGCCAGTGTGTGTGGGAATCAGTGGCATGCCCAAGAAGGTGGGGGTTGGTGTATTACCACCACCCTCCCCCCAAAAAAAAACTTGTAACCTTTTGATATTTCAAAAATGCAGTTTTAAAAGACAACATTTTGTTAGTATTTGAAAAACAATTGAACATGTTTTCTCCGTGAAGATGAGGAAGCAGCAAGGAGCTAAAGACCAGAATATCCCATTGCAATTAAAATTCAATACATGGGTATACTGAAGGTTTCTGTGGCAATGAGGCAGTGCCAAATTTGAGTTCCACAACTTATTTCAGATTACTGTAAAGCATGTTAAAAAGCCAGGAGTTTTGATTAAATCAGAATCACATCAAAACAAAACCAATGCTGTAACATAAACATAGTAAACCGAGAAGACAATTACAGAATTTCAATTTATGTACCATTTTTAGGTAGTTTTATTAGTACTTTGGAAATAGATTTCTCACACACAAATTGATCTTATCAGGAATCCAGTCACTTTTCCCAACTTGTTTGCTGCACAGATAAATAGCAAATATACAAATAAATTCCATACATACATATCATTAAACTGTTCTCTGAGATTCAGAGGTTAGCTCCACAAAGAAATACAAACTACCAGATAATGTTTAACTGATTATTTACTTACTGCCGTATCAAACTTCTCCATTTACAGTGATCTTGACATGCAACTTGAGCTTCACTGACATCCATCACACAATGTACACAGGATTTTCTATACTTCATACTCATAATCTTTTTCTCATGCAGACACTCCTGAATCTGATCCTCCCATGACTTCCTTGGCCTTCCTCTACCTTTCCTTCTTGCCACTTGGGATAAAAAGATTTTCTTAGTGAGCATCTCATCACTCATTCTTTCAACATGGCCAAACCACCGAAACATATTAGTCTCCACCTTGCTAACAATATTTTGCTTCACATTACACAACTGCAACACATCTTCATTCCTCACAAAATCAGGACGTGTCTTGCCACAAACCCCCCATAAGTAACGCATTTCTCCAGCACACAAACGACTCCTATGTTTCTTCTGTAGTACCCAGGTTTCACTGCCATACATCAGAGTATGAACAATTACACTTTCATGCATAGCCATGTAGGACTCTCTTGAGAACCCATCATTCCTGTGAAAACCTCCCAAAGCAGCTATGACTTTCAATGAAGAATTCACTCGCCTTCTAATTTCACCATCTAATTTGTTCTTTCTGTCAAACATACTTCCTAAATACTCAAACTCATTCAGCTGGTTATTTAGACTTATATCACTGTGCCATTTAGACTTACATCACATTCAGTACTAACAGTTCCTCGCTCAAAAACCATAACTTTGGTTTTCCTCTTATTTATACTCAGTTTGAATTTTATGCAAACTTCGTACATCTAGGACAACATACTTTGCAACTCACTTTTGCTCTCTGCCAACAGGACAGAGTCATCAGCATGCAGCAGTCTGCACCCACGGATATCACCAAGACATAAACCAGTATTATCTATTTTGGCATCGTGCAGGCATGTGTCCATAAATATATTAAACAGCCATGGTGACATTACATAACCTTGTCTTACTCCTGCACCAATAGAAAACCATTTTGATAAAACACTCTTCACTCGTACACAAGCTCTACTGCCAGTATACATGGGGTTTACACTATTAAGTAGATTCTCAGTAACACCATATTCATTCAATACCTTCAACAAAAGTGTCTTATTTACTCGGTCATAAGCTTTCTTTAAATCTATGCAGGCAGCAAAACCTTTCTTACCAACAGCCAGATACTTTTCAATCCTGATACGTAATGCGAAAATTTGGTTAGTGCAGCCTTTACCAGGCAACCGCTCTGAACATCCCACACTTTCTCTGAAGTAAGAACCCCGTACTTTTTCAATAATGACCTTACCAAATACTTTTCCTGGCACACTCAGTAGGCTAATACCACGATAGTTCTTGCAATCAGTCTGATCACCTTTTCTCATATACAAGGGAACAGTGATAGCATCCTTTCAATCTTGAGGAACCATTCCTAACTCCCAGCACAACTGGCAAATTTCAGTTAACCAGTCAATTACAGTGTAACCACCATATTTCAACATCTCAGCAGTTATTCCATCAACTATGGAGCCTAACATTCTGAAGAGATTTTAGAGCTTTACAGACCTAATTTCCAGCAGTATTTATTTGAATGTTTTTGTGCAGATGTTGCATACATTTTAAAAATGCACTTGTTACTACACATTTAGTTGTATAAAAAAAAATTGACCCCTCCCCTTCCCCCTCCCCTCCGAAAAAAATTCTGGGCATGCCACTGGTGGGAATAGATGACTTTGGAGTATGGAATTTTGAGTGCCATGGCTTCAATTTCAGTCCAGTTTGCAAAATATAAAACAAAACATTGTGATTCTAGCAAAAACTTTTAGTTCCTGGAATATTTTGATGAACTCGTGGAAAACCCCTGGAACTTTTTTTCTGTAAATGTGTATGAACCACAGGCACCAACAACGGGCGTGCTCAGTTGCTTAAGCATGCGCTGATTTCTGCAGGGACAAACAAAATTTTGTTTTGGTAACAATTTATATATTGTAATTTGAACATATTGAATAAGATGTTTTTATCAGTTAACATCAGTTGTAGATTACTAAAAATCAAAATTGATATATTCAGCACACACTTTTCAAATAGTGTATGTTGAATATATTATTTTTGTATGAAGAAATTCTGTGTTATTTAAGTTATAATTTTATGTTGCATTCAATACAATGAACATTTTTCAGATCTATTGAGAAGTGAAACAGTTATTAAGAAAAATATGAAGGAAAACAAGAAGTCACTCCGGTGCCCCAGTAGCATGAGCTGCTGTCTACCAATCATTCGCCTGAGATAGGTCCAAGCCATAATCATGGATGAGGCATGGATTGTACACTTGTTTTGCATTGATGGCTCCCTCCCTTCTCTGGAACCAGAGGCCTCAAATTGGGCATGGACGACTGCTTATGTATCTCAATGATTTTCTCATGATGGTGGCCCCAAACAGACAAGCAAAGAAAAACAGAGCGTCTTTTGCTCATATTATAAGACATGATCAAAAAGTTTCCGTTTGAAGTCAGTATGTTCAGATATAAGGTTACAGATAATTAAAAGTATTTGTCGTAGATGTTAAGACAATAATTTTCTCACTGGCAAACAAGGTTGAAGATGCTGTTGTGGTAGAAGTTTATTGTCTGTTGCATAAAAAAATCCAATACAGCGTGCTGTATGTCCTCATCCGACTGGAACCTACTTCCTTTCAATGTCTTTTTCAGAAGACCAAAGACATGGAAATCGCAAGGGGAGATATTTGGACTGTGAAGAGACTGCTTCAGCATCTGTCACTTAAGGGCTTGCAATTTGTCCATTATGATGTTGGCAACTTGAGGGTGTGTGTTGTTATACAGAAAGATTACCCCTTTACTGAGGTTGCCGGAATGTTTATTCTTAATGGCATGACACAAATGCTCAACTGTCTATGGTGCTGCATTGATACTGACACCTGGCTGCTTGAACTCCACCAGCAATGGGCCTCTGTGGTCAAAGAACACTGTCACCATCACTTTTCCAGCAGATGCTTGCCCCCTTGGAAAAAAATGCTGCCATTGCATGCTCACAGAACTTGGATTCTTATTGGAAGTAGAAGCACCAGGTTTCGTTGCTGACCACAGTGTGCTCCAAGAATGCGATGCCTTCATGTTGAAATGCAGCAAATGTTGCAGAGAGATTGCCATACAGTATGTTTCCTGATCACTATTGAGGGCTTGCAGAATCCATTGACAGCACACTGTACGGTGGTACCCTAGACCCTGTATGATGCTTTGAACACTTCCGTAGCATGTGTGGACATCACTGGCCATTTGACGAATGGTTACTTGCTGATCATTGAGAATAGCAGCTTTCACATTCTTGATGTTATCAGGCATATTTGATGTGGATTGATGCCCAGACTACTGCAAATTGTGTGTCATACCAACACCTTCACGGAATTTCTGACACCATTCAACAGTGGAGGTCTTGGACAAGCATGCATCACCACACACTGCCACCATTCTGTGATGATTTCTGCAAGTTTCTTTACTTCCACAGACAGAAACAGGATAACAGTTTGTTGATCTTTATTGGATGCACTGAGTAACAATGATCCCATCAATATGTGTATGGCATGTTCAACAGGCACAGCACTATAGCTCAATTCGGCTGTTACCCTCACGGATTACTAGCTGCCTTTATATAGACTGACTTTTGCCCACATTTATGCATACACGGTCTTGCAATGACCTTGAACGGAAACTTTTTGATCATCTCATATATTCAGATTGGATCACAAGCATGATGACTGAATGAAAAACATGCATTATTTCAAACATATTCAAAAGTTTAGTACTGGATAATGATTAATAATAACACAATTTTATTTATTTATTTATTTTAAACAAAATTAGTGTATAAACACCTTTTTTTGTTGTTGAGCATGCCTTGAGATTTACAAAACCCTACATCTATGGTACGAACCCTGCATTGATCTTCAGACTCTCCCATATACAGTATGGTTGCTTACAATATGTGGATTTTCTAATCACCAAATATGCACATTCTCCCTGTTGACTGTGCCACTAAGATGGAATGTAGTCTCACCTGAAAAGCAGACACATAGCAAGAAGTCAAATTATCCTCATCAGTGAGGTTCAAAATGTCACTAACAAATGTTTTACATTTTGGATGGTCATCAGGCTAAGTTCTTGAAGAATTTGTAACTTGTAGGCGTATAACTGCAAACAATTGTGTAACACCTCGTTCATCATAGACTTTAGTATCTATAGTTAGCATGAAGCTTGCCTCATCTATTTATATAATAATCATGTGAAAGTAGTTTAAATGTTTCTCTGCCATCTCATCAAAAACAGTCTACCAATGCTTTTTTGCTTTTCCACTGTTCCTGTTTCCCAAAATTTTGTCATCCACAACTTAATTGATTTCATGTCATGTGGCTTCTATCCATGTTTTGTTTTCAACTATCACTGAACACTGATGGGAGATTACTGTATGTACTTGCATATAAGCCAAGAGTTTTTTTAAAGAAATCACTAAAAAAATTCCAAGTGTTGTGTGAATTCTCCTGCAGAATTTGCAAGCAGGTTTTTACATGTTTTAGATGCGGCTCTCTGCAATAGTTTTCTGACCTGTCAGTTATATCCCCAGCTGCCCCCCACACACACACACACACACACATACACTTTGAGGGGGAGGAGTGCACAGCTATGGATAATAACTGGTAGGTATGGTTATTCTGCCCTCAAGACATTGTTGAAAAAATGCACTCCTTCCATCAACCAATGGCATACATGCGATGCAAAAGGAGACGCAGATTTCACACCAAAAAAGAAATTATGATTACAGAGATTTTTCACATTCCATCCTACTTTAATTCTAATTTGTTTACTATGCATAGTTTGTACAAACTGTGTGAGTAAATTGTGTATGTTGTAATTGTTTTCTGTCATAATTTTGATTATTCTTTCCTTAATGTTTCAATGATGACAGCTGCAGTTCCTCTGGAATTGTTGTTCTTCATAATATGTCAGGTCATCTCTCAAATATCAGAGCTATAACCAGCTGTAGAATGCTTCATAAAAATTCGTGTTTAATGGTATCTGTTGGAGGCAGAGCTCAACTGATGATATGGAAGATACAATGTGATTCAAGTAGGTTTTACCTTATGATTAATATTTTGGTATTTATATAAATTTTGCTAGTAATCTGAGTTATTGGCATAGGAATATATAAACAATCATTTCCAAGCTTTCACACATCAACCATATGACTTCTTCAAGGAAGAAAGACAGAAACTGCAATCTGAATAATATTTTCAGATTGCAGTTTCTATCTATCTTCCTTGAAAAAGTCATCTGGTTGATGTTCAAAAGCTTGGAAATGATTGTTTATATACTCCTACACCGATAAATTGGATTACTAGCATAGTTTTACTATGTTCTACATAATTGATGTATAGTTCCTCGTTATTAATATAAAAATTTCATTAATCACATCCTTTGTAATTATGATATAAATCATATTTCTTCAGCATCATCAATAATTTATGTTGTGTTATTTTGAGTGGGTGCTTTTAATTTTAATATTCTAATAAAATGCACCATTTTTTTCCAGAAGTGCTATGCAGAGAACTCATCTCAGATGTTTTATGGTCTGGTGAATCCCTTTCACGTAAGCCTTGGAAGGATAAAATGACAAAGTTTTATGATCCTCAGATGCGTTACATGGATGTTGCTGTGTGGCCATCAAAATTCAGTACCAGAGATTCTGAAGACTATTTTGTTGTCACTGCTGGTTCGGACAGTTTCCTGAGGTAGCATTGTTTAAATTATGTAACCATTACTATTGACTTAATTTAAAGGAAAGGTTTTACTTTTTTTATATATGTGACATTTTCATATTTCATATATGGAAAGATTATATAGGATGAATTTAACCAAACAAAATAGCATGCATAGATTATGATCCAAAAGTACTTTAGATTTTAAATATTTTGAAGGAATGAGGCATGGAAGTCAGTAATAAATATACAGGGTATCTACACAGAAATCAAACAAATATTAATGCCTTATAACTTTTTTATTCAAGAATGCAAAAGAAGGATGTTTGCAGGTCTCAAAGTCAGTATTCTGAGGTGTACATAGAAAAGTCATGAAAGGAAAAATTAATACTGTGTAAAGGAATGCATAACCTGTATTTTATTGTAGGCAGTATACAAATGGGAGATCCCCTCCCCCTCAACATGATGGATTCCTATGTGAACATGCCTTTAGTTGCACAAATGACATCTAAATGGTATTCCAGTGCATTGAAGAATATCAGATGTGATTGTATATACATACCATGAAGGTCATTAATTTCAAAAACCTCATGTTATATGTAGTTTTATGACTGTTATTCGAATTTGAGGTAATAAATCTTACCTTCAAATGATTAACATATGTTGTACATTTCCAGCTCTGCAAAACGTGCTCCCACAATGGAGGCCTAAAGCCATGTGGTTACTCATTACTAAAACTATATATTTACAAGTTAAAATAAACTATTATAAATTATTACTTACATACTTAGTTAATCTCATTTTGATACATTAAGCATTCAAACTTTAAAAATATGTAATATTGAAAACATACCAGCATCTCATTTGGTAGGGAGACAATGTTCACAATGATACTTGACCATTGTTATGAGCACTTTCACCAACCCATGGTTGGCATCATCAGACAGTTCACAATGTTGCTCGAGGATCACCTCACCTGTGCTTAATTCGAAGTTGCACACCGGAAGGAGGCACAGGTGTGGTGCTCTCTATAACATATACTAAAAATCCAATCTTTCACAGTGCTGCCACTATTGGAGATCTGTTTTATCATTTGATTATAAATACAAAAACACTAAAGTGTATATATCTTATTTTATTCTCAAAAAATCTTTAAACCCAAACTTCCAAAATATAATTTATTGTTTTTCAATTATCGTTATATTTTTTTGTAATTTTTTTTTTTTTTTTTTTAATGATTTCCAAACTTTTCACTTTTTTTGAATGATTTCCAAACTGTATCCAAGGTGGTAGGGTCTTGTAAATTACAGATTTTATCTTTTTTTGTGTGTGTGTTTTGTTTGATTTTAACACTCTCTGAGATCCTCAACTCATTTTCTTGGGTATGGATCTCAGATCAAGTTGGCCAAGAAATTTGCGCTCCATCTTCTCAAAAACTCCTTATCAAGAAGCTCACACATATAAAGCATCCATGAAAATAATTTGCGGAATTCCGCGTTTTTTTTTTTTTTTTTTTTGTGTGTGTGTAATAATTTGATAAATAGATGGAGGAAGGGGTTGTTTTTCACAGGGGGGGGGGGGGGCTTTCTCTTTCCTAAACTTTCAGAAATGGAAGTTAAACAGAGTGTAGATTTATTCCATAATCAAAATTTCTTTTTGCCTTGTGATGTTGCCTCTGTCCGGTAGTGTTAAATATAATTTTATTGCATAAACGTGTGTATTTCATCATGAAACTCTGGGAAATAATTTCCAGAAAAGGAAGTTAAGGGGCCCAGCTCTGCAAAAACAAAAATTTGATGTCCATTTTTTTTATTTCAATTTTTTTTCCGGACAGAGTTTGCTGAATCGAATGGTATACGACACTTGCGCAAAGCAGAGGAAAAGGAAGTATGACACGGGAGGCTTCTAGTCACAGGTCTTCTTCGTTTTTTGCCTTCCCTGAAAAGTTGTGGTTTTGTACATTTAGGAACATTTTTCTCATAAACCACTGAAGATAATGGCTTGAAAATTTTTTTATACCTTACTGTATATATCAACAACCACCTGAAGTAGAATCATGACTACATAATGTACTCAATTAAAATTATGAATACAATTGCTAATGAAAACGTCATCAAAATCGACAGCAATTTTGATTAATTAATACAAAAGTAATTAATTAACGGATTGTGATAATTCTAGTTCAGGTGTTGTATAATATCCTTAAGAAAATGCATGCCAAGTTTGCAATTGATAGGCCAAGTCTATCGTGAGAAACATGACACCTAAGTACATCGAGACCTCCCGTAAGGTTAACATGCGAAGCCTAAAAAGGGACTGGTCCCCTTAATGCAGTGCGAAGATTTCTCTGTAATTTTCAGGCATGTGATTCTTCCGTGGATTCAAGGAATTCTGCCTTTACCATTATCATTTGGGTCATTCTTGAGATAGACGCACAAGTGAACAGAAACTTTTTTTAGGGATCGGGGGTGCCTATGGGGGGAGGTGGGTTGTTTTCTGTTTGAGGATGGAATCCATCTTTCAAAACTTTTGAAATCAGAAGTTAGATAAAGTGAAGATTTTTTTTTTTTCGATGGAATTGTATTTTTTCCCATAATGTTTCTTCTGTTCTGTATTGTGGTTAAATGTCTTTTTATTCCATAAATATACAGCATGTACTTCAGCTTTAAAGTGGGGTAAAAGTTTCCAAAATTGAAGTCGGACGGAGCGAAGATTTTCCCTGGAATTGTAACTTTTTTTCCTATGACGTCCCCACTATCCTGTGTTGTTAAATGTTACTCTCCTCCCGCCCATAAATGTTTGCATTTAAGCTTGATAAGTGAGGGAAGACTTTCCGAAAATGGAAGTGATAAAGTTGGAAAATTTGTAAGAATTGATGCATGATGTTCAAAAGTACTTATATTCTCACAGTTATTTGAAATACTGAAAGCTTTGATATCATGCATTCATGATTTTTAGGCTGAAATTTCTCTCAACATGATCGATGAAATTGTCATCCGAGGGAATAAGAAAAAAAGGGATGAAAAGCGACAATGAAGAAATGGGATGGGAATGATATCAACAGAAAAAAATATTTAGCAATGAATGCTGTGCAACTGCAGAGTCAACAAAAGACATTTATAGCAGGGGAAGTTGCTGAGAAGAAAGCAACACTTGCTCACAAGAAGAAACTACTAATATTTTGGCAAGTACAATGACAGAAACAAAATGAGAAAAAAAATGTGTTTGAAGCAATGTCTTTTAAACCCATTTTCTTTTGTTTGAATCCAACAATTTTACACTGTGAATACATCGGTGTGCTCCAATTTAACAGTCTAGTGTGTAAAACTTAAGAATGAAGTGGAAAAGGTAAAATAATGCCATAAATAGCAGCATCACCCAAACACAAATTAATTCAGGAACGTGTCTGAGAACAGGAGCAATAGCACATGTGTAATAATGGAGCATGACGTGTGGTTTGCATGATGTGAGAACAAAGTGCACTCATGCAGTCCAATATCATTGATAGTTGAATGGAAGTCACCAGACAGTGTGCATAAGTGTTACAGACATTCGATTGTGTTTGTTGTGTGCAACAAACACAATGATGGCGAAGCACTTGAAAAACTTGAAACACACAAACACACTTGATGATAAAATGGCCCGTTGAAAACATCTTGATGATTTTACTCATGGTCGAGAATGGTGAACTGTGATGACTGTGGCCCAGGAGTTTAGAATCGCCCACAGCATCATATCACATGTGTCATCGGCCTGCAGGATTACAGACAGGTACAGCTGTGTGAAAGACTGGTGGTGGATGTCCACCAAAAACCACCCGTAGTGAGGTCCACTATCTGCTCCTGCGGGCCAAGAGGAAGCAACGCACCAGACATCAAATAAACTTACAAAACAACTGAACATGAGCACAGGACACACAATATTGCTGTTTACATTGGCCAGGTGATTACACAAAGGTAGACTGTTTGTCCGACGACCAGTATGCTGCATTCCATTAACAAGTGCTCACCGGAGACACCATTTACAGTGGTCCAGATAGAATAAGACGGGACTGCAGAACAGTCGGGTACTGTACTCTTTACTGATGAGAGTAGATTTAGTCTGTCTAGTTATTCTGGACATCAGCTAATCTTGCATGAGGCAGGTACTCTGTATTGCCCTGAAAACATCAATGAAAGAGATAGGCATGACAGCTGCAGTGTTCTCGTATGGAGAGGCCATCTGATTGGTGGATATACGAGGCTCCAGATACTGGAAGGAAGTAATATAATTGATGGTCACCACTGTAATGAGGAAATTCTTCCCCATGTTCAACTGTTCCAAGGTGCCATTGGCCCACAGTTCGTGTTGTTGGACGAAAGTACCACACCCCATCACACAGTGGCTGTTGATGAGCTGTTGTAAAGTGAAGACATTTAGCGGATGGATTGCCCAGCATGTTCCCCCGAAATCCTATAGAACACGTGTGGGACGCTCTAAGGAGATGCAGAGATGCATTGCGGCACGTCAACACACGTCAGAAACTGAAGATTGCGCTGATGGAAGAAGGCCTGATGTTACTGCGATAACTCATCAACAACCTAGTGCAAAGTATGGACAGATGGTGCAAATCATGCAATCATGTATCCACATTAGGAGTGATCATATCCCCTATTGAGGGCCTTCTCTTCCCTTTGTACCGTTTTTTGCAATGATACATCTGTATAATGGCACCTAGTGCTATGTAGCCAATTCTGAATAAAGTTCCACTGTATCCTTTAGTATCTGCTGTTGTGTCGGTGTTGTGTCTTTCATCATTTTGGTAAATAAATAATTGAGTTCCTATGGTTTGAGTTGCACATATCCAGGTCACTTCTGTGTGACACTACAGATCAAAACCCGGTTCATCCTTAAGTTTTGCACACCAATGTATTTATATAAACAAATTACAATGAACAATTTCATCTTGCTCATGCTGTGTTTTATCCACTCTTTCCTGTTACACCTTCTGGTATTTCACCCGCTTAGAAGTCCAGCTTTTTTTTTCTTTTTCTTCGACAGTCTCATGTATGATAAAGAGACCAGTGTGAGTAAGCTTCATCTTTTTGGAACTACATGTCCGATTGCAATTGCTGAAGTTGTGGTAAAACAAATTACTCCAGCATATCAAGATAAGCAATTTAAAAAAGAATGGCCCAATTATCCGGTCATGCATGTCACCACACCAGACACTGATTTTTGCTCTGCTTCTCTCATGCTCATTCATGTATAGCACGATTCAGAACCCCATGTTCGTATGTTTTGTTGGTTAACTATCCTGACACATGAAATGTTGTTTAGTTTGGAAACATTACACCTCGTAAAAACGTTTTATCATTATCTAATTTATCCAAATGCTATACTGAGAATTCCAGGAATTTAGGTTTGTCCTGTGCATGCGTAGTTTGCAAAATTTCACACTTTGTAAGCAACGATTTCAGTGTTTTGCAGAGCACTTTCTGGACAGTTGAATGTGGTATTTGATGTTTCCAAGATGCCTGTCTTGTTAATATGCCCGGATGCATTGAAATGCTTGCTTAATGGATTCTACTTTTGTGTCAGTGATACATGGCCTTCCTGGGGAGGAATATTTCGAAACACTACCTATTTCATATAACAACCATACCAATTTCATGTCATGTCTTGATGGTGGATTATGCATTGTATATGTTCAAAAGACTTGTGTTATTGATTTAGTCTCAATGCACCATTTTACACACATAGCCTTCTGCTTCGTTGATAACACCATTTCTAATGGAATGTTCATCATCTTCTTTGCTTTACTGTTCATCTGAGCCACCCTGGTTATGCAGTGGTCTTAACATTGTCTTCTAACCATTCATCCGAGTTGGGTCTGGTTTTGAATTCCACTGAAGCACATGCTGTGTTGTTTTGTTTGTCTTACAGCACTGGCTCTCCCCCTTCCCTAGAACCATTGGCCCTAAATTAGGGATGGGTGACTGCTTATAGCCCATCGAGTTGCTCATAATGGTCGTTAAAACCCCAAACAAACAAAAAGAAAAATCCTGTTCATCTGAAACATGAAGCACCATCTGTTGGTGATAATAGAAAACTTTCATTCTTGCTTTATTACTAGCAAAAAACCATATGACAATAGCTGCAACTGTATTCTTTTTTTTTTTTTTTTGTATGATTTGTTTCTTTTATGATATATTTTATGTGCATCCTCTATATGGGAATATAACATGTGTACTTTAGGGTGTGCTATAGGTGGCTGAGTTGAAATCACCAAGCCTGATGCAACAGCAATCTCATATAACATTTGGCAAGACACCAGCAACCTCCTCTAGAGAAGTGTATGGTGGATGAAGAAATTTGGTGTTCTGAAAGAGTGAAGCAGAGAAAGACCTAGAACTTCAGAAAAAAATATTGAATGTGTACATGCTGCCATCCAAATAATTCTGAGAAAATCCAACTGTCATGCAAGTAAAGAATTGAATATTCCATGTGCAACTCTCCATGAAGTTCTGCGTACATGTCTGCAAGTATATCCATATAAGTTTTGACTGGTTCAGTAGATTATATTATCAGGGGTCACACTACTGATCATATCCTTCATGATTTGCGAAAAAAAAAAAATCATTTTGACAATGGATAAAACGTTTTGGCGAAAATATTGGCGATTACCATGTTCAATAATATTTTGCTGCTTAATCATAAAGAATGTATAACCTATTATTTATGCACTATTATGACAATTTATGTTTTTTATGTTTCCCATATAGAGTAAAAAAATGGCAACTTCAGATTACATTTGGCGAAAAAAAATTTAATTTGGCAAATGAGTTAGTGAAAACTTTAAAAAAGCCAGAGCAACCACTGATTTTGATCATATAATAAGGGAAAAGTATGCTTTGCCCAGGCTAGATAGTCTGAACGTCTGAACAAGAGTCTGCATGGGCCTTTAAATTGAAATGCCTGCCTCTGCCCCAACTCAGAATTTCTAATTTGTGGCCCAGCCTGGCCTGTTTCAGACTTCCATCAAGTTTTCTCTGTCATTTATTGCAAATAACACGACACTTCCTGTACAGAAGGGCTTTCAGTGGCGAGCGATGCATTTTTTAATGGCTCTTGAGACATTGTCCACAAAGGAAATTCTGAAATAGAAAAAAATGCATTTTTGATATGGAAAAGTGAATATCCAGGTGCCTTATGGTCTTTGAATTTACAAACCTGCTATGAGATATGCTGTGAAAAATTATATAATTGGGATTTTTAAAGAGTACTAAGAAAGTGTAGGCATATCAGGTACCTGCTTTTGGTTTCTTTGTAGCATAGATATATCATGTCAATGGGATTGCTTCTTTTTCTGACAGTTAAGTTTTAGGACAAAAAAATTCTCAGAATAATTCATAATAAACACATGCATTTTTACTCCTCTTCTTCGTGTGTTCTGCAAGTTCTATTCCATTTTGTCGTGTGATCCACGATGCAGAAAAGGTTAAAGACTTCCCTGCTCTAGAAAAATAAAGCTGCTCTACTTGAAATTGTAAAAGGAATGTAACACAGAAAGACATGCCATTTCTTGTAGAAATTCCTCTCACTGCTAATGTTTAGACCTGACTACATACTTCTGTTACAAATGTAAATGTGTCTCCTCTTTTACAAGAAAGTATAAACAAAAGTAGCCATGATGCCAAATATGTAAACAAATACTTTGAACTTCCTCATCTCTGTTGTAGTAATGAATCATGCCACAAGCTCTGTTTGACTTTGTGAAGCTGGAAACTCTGTTTATGTAAACATTTCTCGGAAAGGAAGCAAAACCACGTGTTTTGGTCTCTAAAGCCAATGATGAGAAAACAGAATTTGATTTAAGCCTCTAAAGAAATAGACCATCCCAATTCAGACCCTCATTTTGCAGCCTAGCTTGTTGATTTCAACTAATTAACGCATCCAGTGGCAGATGGCATCTATTGTTTCACTCAGTGACCTTCACCATCTGATTATTTAACAAATCGACCTTTGTTTCATGAGATGAAAAGTTTTTCTTTAACTCAGGAGCAAAATACTAAACCTTCCAGCCTAGGTGTGGCCTGGACTTTGCCAGTTTGGCCAGTGCAGACCTCTTGTCTGAATTGCAACTCAGGGTATCCAAACTGAGTAATATTTTCCAAGGAGGTAGTGTTTGACACATGAGAGAATATTAGTAAACAGAATGATTGCATCTAGGGAACAGAAGATCCACACCTCATCTGTGAGGTCAAAAGATACAGTCCAAAGTTAAGCAGTACCAGACATAAAAATGCTGATGTCTACCATTGCCTTGAAAAAAGCCTCCCAGTAGAGTATGAAAGCTTGGCGAATCTTTGTGCTTTTTACACCACAAAAATAAATGGATTTAATACGCTATATGCATTTCTTAAGATACAATGAGTTTGAATAACTCAGTGTCAAATTATTGTTCCATATTTTTGTGGAAGATCCTGGAATAGTCCTGGAATTTTTTCTTACAATGAAAAAAAGAATTGGTTGAAATGTTTGAATGGGTTGAGTCTTTTTGTTTTAGCTCCCTGTGGCATTTGCTTGTGATGAGATCACTTTCTTCCATGGTGTGTGGAGACATGATGTCATCTCATGTGACACTGAAGTGTAAGATGTTTGAGTGCCATATTTCTAGTTACCTTGGTTTGTGGCATAGCAGCTGTGTGCTGTTGGAGTCACAACAGCTTGTAGAAACTTTCCCACAAGTGCAAGATGACTGTTCCTTTTAGAACACACTTTCCTCACTGAAGGAGGTTTATACACAGTCGAGTCACATTATTGTGACTGCCAGCTAATATCCAGAGTAACCACCATGTGCAGTGCGGACAGCAGCTAGACAGGCTGGGAGTGCCTCATTAAGGTGCTGGAAGGTATTCACTGGTATGTGGAGCCATACTGACTGCAGTGCATCTGACAGCTGCTGGAGGGTGCATGGTGGAGGAACCATTGAGGAAACGACACGATCGAGGTGATCCCACAGATGCTCAGTTGGGTTTAAGTCTGGGGAATTAGGGGACCAGGGAAGTACTTTGAAGTCTTCATCATGCTCTTCCAACCACTCTTGTACATTTTCTAGCTGTGTGAAACATCGCATTGTCGTACTGGAAGATCCCATCCGCCGCAGGGAAGACAATCAGCATGTATGGGTGCACGTGGTCTGTAAGGATGGATTAATAATGAATTCGGTCCATAGTACCTTCCACAGGTATGAGTGGATCCAGAGAATGCCACAAAAACATTCCCCAGACCATAATGCTTCCTCCACCAGGTTGTGTTCTGCCAGCAGTGGTTGAAGAGTGTTTGTTCTCCGATGTTTCTCGCCTTATACGCTAACATCCATCCGTTCGGTGAAGCAGAAAACGTGACTCATCGGAGAAGGCAATCCTTTGCCGATCAGTTGAGGTCCAATTCCGATACTGCCGTGCAAATGTAAGCCTTTTCTGCCAGTGCACCTTCATTAGCATAGGTGCAGTGACCATCTGCCTGCATCGGTGCCCCATACGCAGCAGGGTTCGCTGAACTGTCATTTTAGACACACTTCCGGTAGCCCCCTGGTTCATTTGGCCAGTGAGTTGCTCCACTGTAGCATGCCGATCAGCCCTCACGCACCTTCGCAGCCAAAGTTCACCTCTCACATCAATGGCACGTGGTGCTCCACAGTTTCCACATCACTTATTCGCAATGGTGCCATTTCTCCAATCACGATACACTTTAACCACAGCAGCACACAAACAGTTCACAAACTGTGCTGTTTCAGAAATACTGCCACCTTTGGCCCAAAAGCCAGTAATCATCCCTTTTTTTAAATCTGATAAATCACTCCTTTTATCCATGACAGCAATGAGTGATATGTTTTCAGAATGCCTACAGCATATTTTCCAAGCCAGCTCACGACACGTTCTTTTTTCATTGGCTACATGCTGTTGACGTCAAAAGTACGAAGTGGTCACAATAATGTGACTTGACTGTGTATCTGGCCTACCTGAAGACGTTGTACATGGGAATAGGTGATTGCATTTAGGGGCTGATAGTCACCATCAAGATGTAGCAAGCTTTAAATGTAACAACATGAAGTCCTAAGGTCTGAAAGTAAACACTTTGTGTTTGCTGTTTACTATCCCCCAAAACAGAATTCAGGAAAAGCTGGGCAGTGTGTGGAAAATTATGAGCACATTTTCTCTTATTAAGTATGAGATTAACGGTCCTATCTGATTTCTAGAAGTGGAGAAATTGTTTTAGCATTTATTACTGGGCATACAGACAGGTGGAGGAGAACTTCACATGGACATATTTGGCTATCTGATTCATGGGGAATTTGCAGAGTGAGACTTCTAGAAGTAGAAATATCATGTCCGCAGACTGGTGGATGGACAAGTAAAATTTCGAGAAAAATTTTGGTCATTTGCCTCCCTATCAAAAGAATTTTTGTAATCTGACCTGTAGAGATGAGGAAATTATGTTTCCAAACAAATATACAGACAGACAAATTCATTACATAGCACTTTTTTCTCTCATGAAAAAGGACTGCTTAAACCGAGTGCATGTGCAAATTGATTGACAGGCATTAACTATATACATAAAGTTAATGCCTTTTTTAATGTGCGCATTAAAAAATGTGAAACAGGTTTGCATCATGATAAAAAGCTTTGAATGAATATTCATTACACAACACTTGTTTCCTTGTATTTTTGTGTAATGTCACCATGGCTGTTTAATATAGTTATCGATGTGTGCATGCATGATGCCAAGATGGACAATACTGGTTTATGTGTTGATAATATCCATCTGTGCAGATTGCTGTATGCTGTCTTGACACAGTCTTGTTGGCGGAGAGCAAAAGTGAGTTGCAGAGTATGTTGTCCCGGTTGTACGAAGTTTGCATGAAATTCAAACTGAGTATAAATGAGGGTAAGTCAAAGTTATGGTTTTTGAGCGAGGAACTGTTAGCACTGAATGTAATATAAGTCTAAATGGCACAGTGATTGACCAGGTAAATGAGTTTGTGTGTTTAGGAAGCATGTTTGATGGAGAGAACAAATTTAATGGTGGAATTAGTAGGTGAGTGAATTCTCCATTGAAAGTCATAGCTGCTTTGGGAGATTTTCACAGAAATAATAGGTCCTCAAGAGAGTCCCGCATAGCTGTGTATGAAAGTGTAATTGTTCCTACTGTGATGTATGGCAGTGAAACATGGGTACTACAGAAGAAACAAACCATAGGAGTTGTTTGTGTGCTGGAGAAATGCGTTGCTTACAGAAGGTTTGTGGCAAGACATGTTCTGATCGTGTATGTTGCAGTTGTGTAATGTGAAGCAAAATGTCGTTAGCAAGGTGGAGACTAATATGCTTTGATAGTTTGGCCATGTTAAAAGAAGAGTGATGAGATGCCTACTAAGAAATTTTTTTTTAGCCCAAGTGGCAGGAAGGAAAGGCAGAGGAAGGCCAAGGAAGTTGTGAGAGGATCAGATTCAGGAGTGTCTGCATGAGATTATGTGTATGAAGTATAGAATTTCATGTTGTGTGATGGATGTCAGTGAAGCCCGAGTTGTGTGTCAGGATCACTGTAAATGGAGATATTCGATACCGCAACAGTAAGTAAATAATCAGTTAACAATTTATCTGGTAGTTTGTATTTCTTTGTGGAGCTAACCTCTGAATCTCAGAGAACAGCTTAGTGATATGTATGATGATATGTATGTGTTCGTTGATTTAATCGCAGTAGTTTGTGACAAAAATATTTAGTGTGTAGTTCAGTTGCTTAAATTTTTAAATAAATTTTCAGGGTTAATAAGTTTAGTTATGAAGATTGCAAGTTGTTACCAGTTTTCAATGTGCAGCATGGAAATCACTGCATCATACGTTTGTCTTGTGCACAGATGAAGACTGAAAGTGCTGAGGCTTTGCTTCTATTTGCTGGAGCCAACGATGGCCTCCTTAAGGTCTACCAATATCATCCTATGAATAATAACGGTTTTAAAACTTTGCACTTCACTGCAGGCAAAGAGCAAATTATTTCAAAGAATTCTTTTATGGGTCATTGTGTTGCTGACCCACATTATACAATGAAATTTCACCAGTCTGGAATTAATGCTCTTGATGTAAAGCAATTCTCAGGTATGTAATTATTTTTTAATAATATGTTACAGTGTCTCAACCTTTACCCATGTATTTTTCCACCCTTGCTAAGTTTTAATGAAATTAAACTGTAGATATGCTAAATATGAATTTTTTGTACTAATCATCAGTAACACTGATGTGTAAATTAATATATTTATACACATGCTAATACAATGTCACCTTTATTAGCTTATTATTTTTCACATGAGTCTTGCTACAGAGGATGTTCACACAGTTTTAAAATGTTTTTAATTAGAAATTACGGAAAATAAAAGAAGTTTAAAGAACTGAAACTGGTAACAGCTTGTTAGGTGAACAGGAAAAAAACATCAGCTGCAGTTAAATATCATCTACTAAGAAAATGGTGCACATAAACAAGCTGTGGGTAGAAGGTAATGTTTTTACTCTTTACGAAGAAAAGTATTCGTATTCTGTAATTAAAAAATGCTGTGAAAATCATAGAATTAGCATTTCTAAATGTTAAATAAGCAATGTTGTTAATAATAGAGGGAAAATTGTCAAGTATAGCTTTTAACAGGAAAAAGAACACCAAACGAATATCAGGCATTTGATTGTTCCACTAATTGATGGAATTCCGTGAATTCACTTTTTAGAAAAAACGGAAATCCTCTAAACGCTAAACTTGTCACTTGTGATCTCAGGCTTTTGACAAAAGTTTGTGATTGTTGATATGTTGGGGAAACAAAATTGGGGCAAAAGAGAGATAAATATTCGTTGGGTAGGTGGCGATATTTCAGTCGTAAGGTGTAATCTTTCTGCTGCTGTGTGGCTGACCGGCAGCATCCGGGCTGACGCTGCTGCTTCTGTTGCTGCTCAGCTAACGAGATAGCAGCGGGTGATGTCACTTCAAACATCTCGGTTTGCTCGCAAACGGTTTTTTTAGGGGAACACTCCGCTGTTTCAGTTCACCTCCGTCATTTCCATTACTTTTTGTTTTATTTATTTGCTGGGGGGCAAAATCAGTTGAGAAATTAGGCGGAGCCCTGAGCTATCGTATGCAAAGAAAAGTAAAAAAGTTCTGTTCAGATGTGATTGGACATTTACGTTATGAACCTTCTCTCTCACTGGCGGGCGAAAGTGTCATTCACGTCCAAAGATGTGAATGACACTTTCGCCCGCCAGATTATGGATTTTCCCCGGATTTACGGGTGACTAACAAAAATTTATGGAAATTCAGATTTTTGCTGATATTAAGAATGCAGGTTTTGGTTTTAAGAATAATTCCGTAATCCTCCGGGATTACGGAATTATGGATGAATTACAGAAATTCAGATTTTCGCTATTATTAGAATGTTTTACTGGTTTTGTAATTATTCAGTGTAAAAGCCTCTGAACAAAGTTGGTGACGTAGCTCCTTATTTCTTTTTTTCCGAGGAGGAGGAATTTGTTTTGCTTGTTTGAAAACTAAGTGGAAAGAAAGCATGGCACCGGGCCAAGATTACCTCGGCTCGGCGTGCTTCTTCCACCATGGCGTGATTACATCGGCCCGAAGCCTCTAAACAAAGTTTGTGATGCAGGACTTTGTTTTTTGTTTTCTTTCATTCCGAGGAGGAGGAATTTGTTTTGCATGTTTGAAAGCTAGGTGGAAAGAATGCACCAAGGATAACCTTGGAATGCACGGCTCTGGGCTGGGATTACGTCAGCCAGAAGCCTCTGAACACAGTTCGTGACGCAGCTCTTCGTTTCTTTTCTTTCTTCTTTTCTTTTTTTCTTTTTTTTTTTTTCAAGTAGGAAGAATTTTTTTTTTTTTTATTATTTGAAAGCTAAGTGGAAAGAAAACTAGGCTCCGGGCCGAGATTAACTCAGCCCAACGTGCTTCCTTCACCGTGGCCCGCGATTACATCGGCCTGAAGCCTCTGAAGTGACTCAGCTCTTTGTTTCTTTTCTTTCTTTTTTTTTCTGTGGAGGAGGAATTTGTTTTGCTTGTTTTGAAGCTAAGTGGAAAGAAGCCACGGTGCGGGGCCTAGATTACGTTGGCCGGAATCCTCTGAACAAAGTTTGTGACACTGCTCTTTGTTTCTTTCCTATTTTTTTCCAAGTAGGAAGAATGTGTTTTGCTTGTTTGAGAGCTAAGTGGAAGAAAGAACGCACGGCACCAGGCCGGAATCAGGGCCCGATTCACACAGGATGGGGCCCTAGGCACAGCACAAGATGAGGCCCCCTCCCATCCACATTCTTGAAAGAGTAAGTACATTTGTCACTACTAAATATTATCAATTAATTTAAAAATTGATTTAATAAATGGGATACTGTGTGGGAAAAAATAGAAAATGATACATACTTTTATTAAATCTTAATGTTAGCAAAGAAATTTGCACTTAAAAATGTAAACGGGTAAGCAAAACACTTTAATAATTCAGTATTGCTATTTTTGCATTTAATTTTACTTGCATAAACACACACACACACACACAATAAAATTAGCGATGATTTTTGATTTTTGCGTTTGTCACATTCATTTTATTTATGTGTATCTCGGAACAGCTTTTGGTGTTTTCAGTTAATTGGATGCTTAGACAATCACATTCCTGGAATATACAAAGAAGGTGCACACTTTTGCGACTATTTCAAAAGTAAGGTCTGTGGTCTTAAAAGAAAATCCACCGACCCAAATAGCAATCGCTAAGTCATAGAAAATCTCTATATCAACTGTAAACGACGTGATAAAAAAATATTTGAACCTGAAAAAAAAAAAGACAAAAAAAAGACCGTAATGCCCACCACCTTTTGCCTAGGCACGTGGTTGAGCACAGAACACTGTGTAGACTTCTTTATGAAAATCACTTTGCCAAAAGCAGGTGGAAATTGATTGTGACTATTGATGAAGCATAGATCTACCTAAATGACTGTAACAAAAAAAAAAAAAAAAAAAAAAAAAAAGCCAATTTATGAGAGTTGTACTGAAAGTAATGCAAAAGTGGGCATAACTTTTTTATTACCTGACAGAGGCTATTCAAATTGCACATATTGATAGAGTAACTCTTTTTCTATACAAAGATACTACTCAACATAGTCTCCATCACAAGCAATGATGCATTTGCGTGAACCCAGCTGTGAAATCCTTTTTCAAAAAATTCAGGTGTGGACTGTTGTACCCATTTCTTCACAGCCACTTTTACCTCATCTGTGTCATCAAATCATTGTCCCTGGAGACTGTCCTTTATTAGACTGAACAGGTGGAAGTCGGAGGGCGCCAGATCTGGGCTGTACAAGTGGATGGAGGACCACCGATCAGCCTAATTTGCTGATCGCCGGATTTGTTGCCAAAGATGTTTGTGGTCTCGTATTGTCATGGTGAATGTGGATCTTTTTCAGATTCTTGTTCAGTCTCTTCCTCCTTTTGGCTTCTTAAGTGTCTCAATGTACTCCTCGCTGGTCACAGTATAATCACATTCCAGTAATTCAAGGAGAATGGCACCTGTGATCTCAAAAAACAGTCACCATGACTTTCTTTGCTGATTGTTGGCTCTTGAACTTCTTAGGCCTTGGTGAAAAGGTGTGACACCATTCCATGGATGGATTCTTCATTTTGGGATTGTAGAGATATGCCCACGTTTCATCCCCTGTCACCAGATCAGAAAAAAAAATGTCTTCATTGGCTTCAAATGCTTCTAGCAGATTAGAGTAAACTTCCACCCTTCTCTTTTTCAAATCAGGTGTCAACTGCACACACACTTTCCAATACCCTAAGTCTTCCACCAACTTCTGTATGCCATTGTGACCACAGTCCAGTTGTGCAACAAGCTCACAGATTGTGACTCATCTCTCTGTGCAAATCAATTCATTCACTCGCTGACGATTCATGTCAGTGGTCGCAGCTGATAATCTCCCACTTCGTGGTTTGTCTTCAATGCTGGTTTCCTTTTCTTTAAACTTCTTCATCCATCTATGCACATTGCTCTTGTCAATGGTGTCATCTCCGTAAACATTCGGGTAGCCTTCTGTGGATGTCTGACAGCCTGCACCCTTTCTTCGTCAGGAACTCAATGATGGCACGTTGCTTCTGCTTGGAATCCATTATTTACCTGCAATGAAGAAGAAGGGTTACTGTAGAGGAAGAGTTACTCTACCAACATGTACAATTTGAATGACCTCTGTCAGTTAATAAAAAAGTTATGCTTACTTTTGCATTATTTTCAGTACAACCCTGTTTGAACTCTTGTCCTCCATCACTTCAAAATTCCCACATATAAAATTCTCTTCTCAGGAACAGGTCGACAGCTATATTAGTTTTCTGGATGTTATCATCAACATCAACTCTGACTTCTCGCTTGGCCTCTCTTTTTACAGGAAACCTTCTGCCACCCATAATACCATCCCTTACCATTCTTGCACCTATGAAAAAATACTAACTGGCTGCTCTAAAGTTGTACATACACAGAGCCAACCTTATTTGCAGCAGCCATTTTCTTCAAAAAGAATATCAGAACATCATCAACATTGGCGAAATTGCATGGCTTTCCCACCCCTCTTAATACATAGACTAATTAAGAGATTTGAATCACAGAATAGATCTACTAATTTACTGCCTGAACCTTCTACCACCCATCAGTTTGTTGGCACTTTGCCCTTTAGCCTGTCCTTTTCTCATAAAGTTTTGCTCTATTTTCAAGTCTTTTGGCTACAGGATTGCAGTCAAACCACTTCTACATCTTCTCAACCTTATCCTCAAAGACAGAATTCCCAATAAATCCCTAGAGTTACAAGGCGCCTATTCTATCCTTGTCAACACTTCCACAGGCGTTACCAACTATATTGGTAGTACTTACTGCAGCATAAACCGGCGATCGCTGGAACATATCGCTGATGTTAAGAAAGGCCGCCCTTCCACCTCCCTTTCAATTTTAACCATCAGCGATATGTCCGCGATTCCCGATTGGCAAAATGTTAAGTGGATCACCCTGTTCAGCAATCAGAAAGCCCTTAGGTACTGCGAAAGCATTGAAATCTACCTTACCCCTAATACCTGCAATACAGACGCACCTTTTAACATCCCTATTATTTGGTAAGCGATTTTGAAATCTGGCAACTACTGATGCTTTTACCACGTGTCTCATTCCATGGCTGATGAAGGTAGAAGTTGCTACCGAAATGTCCTGCTTATAATTTTCAACATAAGTTATGTGTGATATGTCGATATCAAGAATTCTTCTAATGACGTTGATATCACATGGTACTTCTTTATTGCTCCGAATATGTAAAAAGTATTTCTTATGCAAAAATATATGTGTTTCTTATGCTCCGAATATGTAAAAAGTGTTTCTTATGCAAAGCTAACTCAGTGTAGATTGCTGAAAAAAATATTTTTCAAGTGCCTGTTGCTAATACAAAATTGTGATTTGGTAATAGTATATTGACTTTTTTCTTTTGTTCACTGCAGGTGATCACTGGTTAGTTTGCTCTGGGGGTGATGACAACAGCTTATCAATGGCTTTGTTGTGGGCAAGAACACTGAAAAAACATGATGACTGCAGTGAATTTCCAGTGCTTGCTACTGGTGCTGTGAAATGTGCCCATGCAGCTCAAATAACAGGTTTATTAAAACTTCGTATTATTTTTAAATAGGAATTATAGACTGATTCTTGAACAGTGTTTTCATACTTAATTTTTCTTTTTTTCAGTTAGTTCAATGAAAAGCTTAGATATGTTGTTTTTTTAGTTTTTTTACAACAGTGTTGTTCTAATACTAAGTCAACTTTCAAATGTACCATTATTGAACAACATTAAAAGGGTTTTACTTCTCCGAGTTTTTTACCTTCAACTCCTCAGGATAATTTTTTTTATAGTTTTATCTTCCTATGCTTTATAGTTTAAACAAGAAATTCATTGCATTTCAGAGGTCTATGATGTGGCAGAGTGTCTTGCACCAGATCTTTCTTGTGTTTTATGTGATTGTACATACATATCAGAGCTGAGACGGGCTGAGCCCGTGCCCAAAGCAGAACCCGGGCTGGAATCGGGCTCGGACTCTTAGAGAGAAGAGAACAGGAGATTTTTTTTTACATATAAATGTGATTTTATATGATTTAGCAAATGAGACATTTTATAGTTGGTAAAGGGAATTCTTCAGCAACTGGTTCTTGTTGTGGAGCAGACATTCGAGATGGCTATTTATTCCGGGCTTGGGTAGAAAATGCCATAGGCCGTGCATTAGTGTGTCTCTGCAGAGAAGAAAAAGGTTTTTCAAGAACTATAGATATTGGATAGTTGATAGCTTGCGGATGGCAATTTACTTTTTGTCTCCACGCAGTAGCTCCCTGGTATTTGTATTTAGCAATGTACTCATTGCAGCGCATTATGGTGCGATAATATTAGCATTATTTGATCAACATAACAATTGCAGCACCTCCCAACCATTTTGGATGCCCGGACACCCGAAGCACTTCAGGTGGAAACGAATGGTCAAAGAAAATTGTACAGTTACACTATAAAAATAGAGGTCCCTTCCCCATTCCCCATTTGAGAAATACATTGGTTAATTGCAGGAGGAGGAGAGAGTGAAAGTGTGGAAAAGGAGATGTTTTTTTATTAATGGTTGAACAGGCTAGTCAGTTTTGGGGCTCGTTCGGGTCTGGGCTCTATCTTGCAATATAAAATTCAGGCTCAGGTGGGCTCGAGCTGATATACCACTGGCTTGGACGGTCTCGGGCTTCGAAAAATTGAGCCCAAATTCGGCTCTGACACACATACACTTATGAACCAGGTGATTATGCCTACTCCTGTCTTTACAAGTAGACACATCCCACAGTGCATTGTAGTGATGTCACCAACTGGTGCAAAATATGTGTATACTGCACAGGTTAGGCATATCAGTTTGCCAGTATGAAGCCTGTGCTATGTCAAATTGTTTTTGAATGCAGAGTGATTATAAATGCAAGAAAGCAGCAGCATTTCAACAGCCATAGGCATTGTTGGCTATTCGAGAGTCACTCTAGTGAAAGTGTAGTGGGATGATCTGGTGAGGCGAACACATCTAATCAGCATGTGAGGAAGGAAGACCGCCATTGAAGGCTGTAACCAGAACAAACAAGCAAATGTTTCTCAGCACACAATTCTCAAGAGATACCCTTGCATTTGGGCTGAAGGGGATAACACTGATAACAGCTGGCTTGACCAGCTGTTATCAGTGGCTTGTTCATGTGCCCATGTTGACCAGCTGTTATCAACATTTCTGCTTGCAGTAGTCATGGAAGTACTGTGACTAAGGGTTCGTATGCCTCCTGGAATTTAAGGAGAACTCCTTAAATGGGCCTCTTTCTCTTTATTTCCCCGTCAGACTCCAGGAAAAAACTCTTAAATTTAATTTTGACTCCTGGTAATTATTGTACTTTGAACTTTTCTGATGTCTTCTATTACTCATCTAGTAGGTGGGTGGTGAACTTCTTTTTTTTCTTTGTTCTCTCTCAAATTTCATGTTTTCCTTAGTCTGCTAGAAGTTATTTTGAGGTCATCTTTCCCAGCTGACATGCACTCACTCCTCTCCTGATGGGATCAGCAACAGGCTTGATTGAATAAACTTTATCGCATGCCTCGCCATTGCTTCAGAAAAGATCCAAGATACTCCCAAGTGCTACAGATTCTCTGCTGTCTCTATGGGAAATTTTAGTTGGCTATGGAGTATGGGAAACCAAACATACTGTGGAAATTGAAAATCTCAGTGAAATAATGTTGTTCAACATCTGTGTAAAGTTTATTTTCAAGTTTTTAACATTCATTAAACATTTTTGGGATTGTTTATTGGATTTTTAATATCACAACATTTCCTCAATGTTTTTTCCTTATTTCTCGGATGTCTTCTGCTGTCCACCAGCCTAAAACTTTCAGAATGGCTGAAATGATTGTGTTGGTAGAGTTAAGAATGCTCTGTGATTTTCAGAATTTTGAATCTTTCTGACCAAGCTGTAATTTTTTTTAATGTATTTTCCCATTTGTCTTGTTGATTTTAATATATTTTTATTCTTTATATTTTTCTTATCATGTCCCTCATTTTTAATACCTTTGGTAATAGTGAAAAACAGCAACTGGGTATTTTCAAGAATTTTTCTCTCTAATGAAATGCATGTTTTCCTATTTTTAACAGTCTCTTCTTTAAAATCACTCAGCAGAGCAAGCATTTTTGCTCCCCTCTCCTTTTATGAAACGAAATTAAATTCAAAATCAACCTTTAATCATGTCTGTGATGTAACCTAAACTATTTCGTGACCTGTAAATTTTTTTTCATGGAAAAGTGAACAATGCAGTATCGATTTTTGATACTTAATTCCACGTAAAACATGTGTTTTCCCTTTCTTTAGTCAATTCTTGGTATGTCAAAGGGCAGAGCAAGCATTTTTTCTTTTGTTTAAAATGAAATTTATGTTAAAAAACACTACTGCATACTCACTGTGCAGAGAAAATTACATTGCGTAGAACAAAAAGCGATGACGGACAGTTGAAGTTTCAATTTTGAACTTTTATTTCCTTGTAAACATAAGAAAGAATGCTTGCTTTTTTTCTGTTGATACAGCAAAGAAGTGACTAAGAAATGAAGAACTATGCATTTTTAGAGAAATTTAAAAAATTTGAAAGTTTTGATGTCATTGTCAACTCCTGGAAAATTCCTTAAATGGACTTGCAGAAACCAGTACGAACCCTGTCATCACTGGACATTGGATGGCTGGAAAAGGCTCACCTGGTATGATGAGTTCAGGGGTTCCAGGTCCATATTCCACTCATGAGTGAACAGCTATTTATTGGAATGGAACAAGTCATCAGCAGTGGTATCATGGTATGGGGGTTGTTCTCATGGGCATCACTGAGTCCCGGCATTCCCACTGAACCACTGGACTCTTTCAATGAGACAGTGTCCTGTGCCACAAAGTTTGCACTTTGTAAGAATGGTTTGAGAATCATGTGCGAGAATTTTTTTTTGTTCCTCTGGCCATCAAATTCCTCTTGGTTGAATCCCCTCAGACAGTAATTGCCAATGCCAACAGTCAGCCCCACATACTGTGATCCATCACTGAACTGTAAGATTTCATTCTGTCTATCCATCTGGTGCAGAATGCCTGAGGGTACCTTCCATGGTCTAGTGGAGTCAATGCTACTCCTGCACAAGTGGTCATAGGTGGCCCAACAGTTTTAGGAAGTGGTCATCATCCCATCATCATCATCTTCATATATATATATATATATATATATATGTGTATGTACAGGGTGTCTCAAAAATACACGGCAAAACTGCAGAAATGAGTTCCTCATAGGTAGATAAGAAAAAAAGTTTATGTCAACATAGGTCCGGAAATGCTTGGTTTCCGAGTTATGTCTATGACACTTAACTGTTCACATTACCTTATAGTAATTGTTCAAAATGTCCACCTTCTGTCTCAATACAGGCCTTACATTGATGTCTCATGGACTCGTGAACATGCTGCTAAATTCCTGGCACGCGTCGTATTGTTTCACAACCAGCCGCAATTTGATTGAGGAGAGTTTCCACATCTGCTACTGGAATCTAATTCACCCATCATTTTAAATGGCCCCACAAGAAGAAATCTGGTGATCGTGGAGGCCAGGCAGTTGGTCCACTTCTACCTATCCACCGACTAGGGAACTTTCGATTCAAGTAATTGCGAGCGGTGGCTAAAATGTGCGGGAACGCCGTCGTGCATAAAGTGTGCTCGTTGACGAATGATCAGTGGTGTGTCATCCAAGAAATCAGGCATGTTGTTTTCCAGAAAGGTGTGGTGTGCTTGCCCCGTGAGTTTGCTGGGAAGTACACGGGGCCCAAATAACTTATCACCAAAAACACCAACCC
The DNA here is from genome assembly GCA_039090855.1 of Macrothele yani. NCBI lineage: Eukaryota > Metazoa > Arthropoda > Arachnida > Araneae > Macrothelidae > Macrothele > Macrothele yani. The sequence goes on along the minus strand of CM077011.1, from coordinate 128,801,622 downwards.
AGATGTTTAGGCTGAACCGCTGTTGGTGAAGTGATGGAAGAATTGCATGTATGTTTTCCTTGGCCCATACATGCTGATTGTGAAAGTTTAGGATTCCGTCGCGTGCGAACTGTGCTTCATCAGTGAATATCACTAAGGCAGGAAAGTTAGGAGTTGTACCACACTGTTGCAAGAACCACTGGCAGAACATTCCTCGCTCAGGGTAATCTGCTGGTGACAAGGCCTGTACCCGTTGCAGATGGTACGGATACAGGTGCTGTTCTCGCAACACTCCCCAAATAGTCGAACGTTGAACAGGGAGTTGTATTGCTAATTTGCGTGTGCTCATTCTAGGAGTCGCATGCACAACATCCAAAATCTCCGCCTTTGTTTCAGGAGTCGTAGATCTTTGCCATCCTCTGTCGCCAGCACGAGATGTAAAGGTCCCATGTTCACAAAGGCGGCGATGGATACTTTCAAACGATTTCCTGTTTGGACATTTTCGTCCTGGGAACCTTTCGTTGTACAAACGACTAGCCTCCAGAGCATTGCCATCCGCCAAACCGTTCATAAAGTGCATATCCGCTTGCTCCTGATTTGAATACATAGTCGGAAAGGAAAACCACCAGATTCTGTCAGTACCTTGTGATGAAGGAATTCACCTGCGGGAGATAAAACATTCTGGTGAATAACTGGGAAACCAAAACAGACCTGAGTCAGGTAATGTGAACAGTTAAATGTCATAAATAGATCTTCATAACTCGGAAACCAAGCATTTCCAGAACTATGTTGATATAAACTTTTTTCTTATCTACCTATGAGGAACTCATTCTTGCAGTTTTGCCATGTATTTTTAAGACACCCTGTATATATATCTATATCTATATATCATCATCATCATCATCATTGTCAACTATTATCAATCCACTGCTGGACGAAGGTCTCTCCAAGCCTCTTCCACAACGGTCTGTTACTCCCGCATACTTTCGAATTTCATTCACCCATCTCCCATGTGGTCTTCTTCTGGGTCTTTTCCTGTCCCTTGGAATCCAATCTAAAATTTCGGCTGTCCATCGATGATGGTCTGTCCTTCTGGCAGTATGTCCAGCCCATTGCCATTTCAGGGATTTTACTCTGATCCTGATGTCTTTCACTCTTGTCATTTTTCTAATCCACGAGTTCCTTTTCTTATCTCTCCTGGTTACACCAAGCATGCACCTCTCCCTGCTACTTTGAGTTGTCTGCAGCCTTTGTATGTCTCTTTTAGTTAAGATCCACGTCTCTGCACCATACGTAAGCACTGGAAGGATGCATTGATCAAACACTTTTCTTTTAAGACATAATGGCATATTGCTCTTGAAAATTATGCTGTTTCTTCCCAAAGCTCTCCAGGCAAATTTTATACGCCGATTAATTTCTTCATCAATGGGACCCTCTCTTGATATCTGCTGTCCAAGATAAACATAGATATCTGTTATCTCCAGCTTTTCTCCATCAATCGATAAATCTTCCTTTCTTGTAAAAGCATTGCATATCACTTTTGTCTTCTGAAAGTTCATTTTTAATCCCACTTAGTTACTCTTGTCAGCAAGTTCCTTGATCATACTCTGTAGCTCTGATGGGGTAGTTGCAAAAATGACTACGTCATCAGCAAAGCGAAGGTGGGTTAGAAAATCTCCTTTAATCTTTATCCCTTTGTTTTCCCAGTTCAGTGATTCAAAGACATTTTCCAATGTGGCACTAAAGAGCTTCGAAGATATGGTGTCACGTTGTCTCACTCCCTTTCCAATTTTTATGTGTGCTGTATTCTCAAACAGCCGAATCTTTGCACTTGCATTTTCATAGATGTTATTAATAATATTAATGTATGCATCTTCAATACTGCAGGATTTCAAAGCCATTGTAACTGCTGATGGTATCACTGAATCAAAGGCCTATTCATAATCAATAAAAGCCATGCATAATGGATTCATATTCCCTCACTCTTTCAGTTAGTTCTCTTAGTACGTGGATATGATCTAGAGTGCTGTAGCCACTCCTGAATCCAGCTTGTTCTCTCGGTTTAGCCATGTCCAGTGTTACCTTCAGTATTCGAAGTTAAGATCTGATTAAATATATATATATATCTGGGATGTAAGGTCAAGTGATGCGTAACATCACAGCCTCTCCTTGACAAATGTCAACCCCGTCTTCTCGTGGTACATCCTGTTCCCACTAAAGGGGCTCTGACAACCGCCAATAGCGGTATAACTACACCATCAGGATTAGAGGAAATGCTATCTCACACTCACCAACCCGCTTGGCCAGCGTGGTGAGTTATGGCCAAACCCCTCCAAAATGACTCCACAACTTAAATCTTGGCCCTCAGTCTCCGGCAGCTGGAATGTACCTGGCCAAGGCAGCGGCCAGTGCAACATGAAGGCAGAGGGTGCTAAGAATCCCCGGAGCACCGGACTAGGCTGCCATCTGATGCTGACCTTGGCTACGTATAATGGACGCTCCCTATCTTCTGATTCAAGGCTTCTTAAATTGGAAGAGGAATTACAAAGGATCAAGTGGGACATCGTCGGGCTAAGTGAGGTAAGGAGAAAAGGAGAAGATCTCATTGAACTGAAAAGTGGACATCTCTTCTATAATCGTGGGACAGATACTGGCAGAACTAGTGGTGTTGGATTTATAATAAACAAGAAGCTGAAGGATAAAGTTGTAGAAGTTGAAAGTTCCTCTGACAGAGCTGCACGACTCGTTATCCAACTCTCGAGAAGATACCAGGCTCAGATTATTCAAACTTATGCACCCACCACAAGTCATCCTGAAGAAGAAATTGAAGAATTTTATGAGGAAATTCGCCATCTAAATAATAAAGGTAAGCAGCACTTGAAGATAATTATGGGAGATTTCAATGCAAAAATAGGGCAACGGCAACAGAATGAAACTTCAGTAGGTAAATTCGGTCACGGCAACAGAAACCAGCATGGAAACACTCTCGTAGAGTTTGCAGAGGCAGAAGGGTTTTTCATCTTGAACTCCTTTTTCAAGAAAAAGCCACACAGGAAATGGACATGGAGACATCCAAATGGGACGACAAGTGAAATTGATTTTATTATGTGTAACAAAAAATTCATCATAGAAGACTGCAGTGTGCTAAACAAGTTCAACACAGGTAGTGACCATAGATTGGTGAGATGTAAGATGCACCTCAACACTGAACTTGAACGTGGCAAGCTCATAAGACAAACAAAATGTATTGACATAACCAACTTAAAAAACACCATAATACCTTCAAGTTGGAACTGAAGAACAGATTCTCTGCTTTAGAAGGCCTAACATCGGAAGAAGTGGACATCTCTGAAGTTAACAGAAAAGTAACCAAAGCTCTTTTGGAAACAGCAACAAAATTAGCTGGGTCTAAGAACAAGTTGCATGTGAACAAATTATCAGGAAAAACCAAAATGTTGATGTAAAAAAGAAGAGAGATGAGGACAACTAAAGAAGATGTGACTTCCAAAGTAGAATATATAGAGCTATGCAAGACAGTATGAAAAAGTATCACTGAAGACGTATGGAAATTCACCTGTGAACTAGTGAGGAAAGCAATTGAAAACTACCAAAGCCTAAAGATAGCAAAGGGACATCTCAGTAAGGGAAGAAAACAGATTATGGCACTGAGAAAAGAAGATGGTTCTGTAACAAGAAATAGAGGCGAAATTTTGACAAGAGTAAAAGATTTCTACTCCAAATTATATGAAAGGGATGATACATGTACTCCAGACATCATGAAAGGTACCAGAGTTCTTCCAGTCCTCCCAGCAGAAGTTGCACATGCAATCAATAACATGAAGCGGGGAAAAGCTCCAGGAGAAAATGGAATTACTGTAGACATCATACAAGAAGCAAGTGGAGAAATCGAAACAGTACTCGCCCAAATTTTCACTCAATGCCTTAATTGAAGGGAAGATTCCTGAGGATTGGAACAACGCTACAATGAAGATGATTTTGCATCGTTTCATGCAAAATCCTGTCATGAAAAAGCCTTTGATTCGGTGAAACCATCAGCAGTTACAATGGCCCTGAAATCCTGTGGTATTGAAGATGTGTACATTAATATTTTTAATAACATCTATGAAAATGCAAGTGCAAAGATTCGACTGTTTGAAAATACAACACACATAAAAATTGGAAAAGGAGTGAGACAAGGTGACACCATATCTCCGAAGCTCTTTAGTGCCACATTGGAAAATGTCTTTCAATCACTGAACTGGGAAAAAAAGGGATAAAGATTAATGGAGATTATCTAACCCATCTTCGTTTTGCTGATGACATAGTCATTTTTGCAACTACCCCATCAGAGCTGCAGAGTATGATCCAGGAACTTGCTGACAAGAGTAAAGAAGTGGAATTAAAATTGAACTTTCAGAAGACAAAAGTGATGTTCAATGCTTTTACAAGAAATGAAGATTTATCGATTGATGGAGAAAAGCTGGAGATAACAGACACGTTTGTTTATCTTGGACAGCAGATATCAAGTGAGGGTCACATTGATGAAGAAATTAATCGGCGTACAAAACTTGCCTGGAGAGCTTTTGGAAGAAACAGCATAATTTTCAAAAGCAATATGCCATTATGTCTTAAAAGAAAAGTGTTTGATCAATGCATCCTTCCAGTGCTTACGTATGGTGCAGAGACGTGGATCTTAACTAAAAGAGACATACAAAGGCTGCAGACAACTCAAAGTAGCATGGAGAGGTGCATGCTTGGTGTAACCAGGAGAGATAAGAAGAGGAACTTGTGGATCTGAAAAATGGCAAGAGTGGAAGACATCATGATCAGAGTTAAATCCCTGAAATGGCAATGGACTGGACATACTGCCAGAAGGACAGACCATCGATGGACAGCCGAAATTTTAGATTGGATTCCAAGGGACAGGAAAAGACCCAGAAGAAGACCACATGGAAGATGGGTGGATGAAATTCGGAAGTATGCGGGAGTGACACGGAGGAGACTGGCACAAGACAGACCGTTGTGGAGGAAACTTGGGGAGACCTTCGTCCAGCAGTGGATTGATAATGGTTGACGATGATGATGATGATTATATATCTCCCCAAGGAATGTCAATGCTATTCTGTATTGCATGCTCTCTCTTGCTTGGGTGGAGCATTGTGTGCTATGAGAGCAGTCAGTGCCAGCCATGAAGCCATCATTTCATGCAAAATCCTGTCAGTACTGTGGCATCAATTCCCAGCAATTCTAAAAGCATTGTTTCATATGAATTTATCCATTTAAATTCATGATGGGGAGTGGCAACATTCAATTGAACAGTCGGTCAGGCCTTTAATGGTTAATACTATTACATAGCTTTGCAAAAGCACTGGATCATTCTGATAATAGGAATGAGGTGGCTGTTCAAATACAACAATTTTCCAGTGGATACAAAATTGTTTTCCCGAAATCACAAGAAAGGATGAAATTTAATTATCGACATAGCAGTCAGAATATGACTCTGAACTGGTCTAGTTTACAGGAGGTACCCAAAATCACTAGAAAGGATGAAATTTAGTTATCCACACAGCAGTCAGAATATGACTTTGAACTGGTCTAGTTTACTGTTCACTTTGTTACATCCTATCAGAAAACTTGAAAATTACAATATTTACCAGCATGCACGCACTTTTTTCCTAAAATTTAGGGCTGAAATTCTACCTGTCTATTGTATGCATATACTACTTTTTTTATTTATTTAAACTTTGGTCAAATGAATACTGCTGCAGAGTGCGACACATCTCGATGTTGCTAAATGTTAACGTTTTTTTTTTTCAGAGTTGCCAACTTTCAGAAGGGGCTGTCCGGAGCAGTAGGCGATAGCACAGACTAGGCGGGGGGGGGGGGTATTTCTTCATGTGGACAAATACCCATGTATTTAAGAAAAAAAAGTAATGCACATCATATCAAAAAACACAAAATAAATTTCTTAATCTTCATATTTACAGCGTAAACGTTTTCAAGTTTACAAGCAGTTCTTCTTTTATTACAAATTATCCATGCACAACCATATTTTTTAGCAATGTCAGAATCCAGAAACATCTTAATAAACAAAGGCCTGTCATGGTCTGCCACAAAGATGGGCAAATTATGCTCTGTAAGAAAAGCTGTGTGAACAGCGTGTTTCCGCACATATTACACGGATACCTTTGGTTGTGGAAATAAACGAAGATGTAAGAGTTTGACTAGATGCCTTTACTTTAGCATTATCTAATGTCGGCGGCATGCAACATGGTGTTTGCAGTCGCTTAAGCCACCATGTTCGACAGTGAAATCGATGTCACAAACAGAACAGTAAGCACGTGTTTCGGATTTCTTGGAACGCTTCAAAATGGGCCATTGCTTCTCGTAAGCTTCTGCAAAGCGTTGGCTATGTAGTCATTTCGACATAATGCACAAAAAGAAATTTACCTTGTTCAGGTAATGCACTAAGGTGAAAACTGCGAACAACTACCTATGTCACTCCATCACTGCACTGCCGAAACTTCCAGCCCTACACAACGTTTCTCCCGCAGCCAATGCTCCCATCAGCCAAGACCTGTTCAGCTCTCTGCTGCCTTGCAATGCCATAAACAACAAGCTTGAATGCACTCCCTAATGCAGGGAAACATATTGGCCTTGATAACACTGCAAGCTCCAAGAAGAGTGAAACATCCCATTTTTTTGTAGTGACAAACACACATACTTCAGACGCCATTTAAAGAAAGAGAAAAAAGGGGGAAAGTGTACTTTAATACACTTTGTAGAATTTTCAATTTAACATTTAAAAAAACACTGAAATAATCTATATATTAATTCTATAAAGTTTTTTACTGTGGGTCCTATTTTGAGAGAACGGCTGAACGTAAAAATATGGTTGAGGTATCAAAATAAAGGTCTTACCATGTAGATGTGCCAGTCGAAGAGAAAAATGAGATGGGTGTGTGTGGGGGGGGGGCAACAGTTCAGGCGTTGTGGGGCGGCAAAGTTCCCATGCAAAGTCTATGAGAGAAGCGTGCGGTTCACTCACACGCTGTTGAAGGTGGAAGCATGGAGGGATTGAGAAAGTCCAAAGTCTCTTTTCTGAGCGAACCATTGCACAAAGCAATGCTAGCAGGCATTGGTATCAGAGTTCTTCTCATCAGAACAGCGAACACTCTCGAAGACCTGATTGCATTATGCCTTTAGACTGTGTGATGTATATATGCAATTTAATATTCATTCGATCCAGTTTATTCATGTAGGTAAGACGTTTCCCATTATGTAAAGATATAAATAAACATTCCGTTGACCATTGTTAGTGAAAATATTACTGGCACCTTGAGTTGCTCACTGCGGTCGTTAAACCTTCAGTCAAAAAAAAAAAAAAAAAAAAAATCATGAACCTGGACTATTATTGTCTTTCCTGAAGTGGTTGAATGAATTTGTCAGTCAAATAAAGTTTACATTAATTGTTTCATATGAGTTTATTCTTTAAAAAAAAAAAAAAAACTAACCGTCGATTCGCAACGCGAATCTCATTCCAACAACATTTACAAACACAGTTGTGACTGAAGATGAGAGTGAAAGAGTGCACTATCCAGTTGAATTTTTGCACACCATCGAGATGAGTGGACTCCCACCTCACATTTTACGACTGAAAAAGGTTGCAGTCATGATGCTCATCATGAACCTGGCCGCCCCGCTGGCGAAGCGGTCTAAGCGCTGGCTTTGGATGATTCGTTCGTGAAGGGTCCAGGTTCAAATCCCGGTGAGATATGGATGTTGTGTTTGTCTTACGGCACTGGCTCTCTCCCTTCCCCGGAACCAGTGATCCTAAATTAGGGACAGGCGACTGCTTATAGCCCATTGAGTTGCTCACATTGGTCGTTAAACCTTCAGTCAAAAACAAAACAAAAAACGTCATGTGCTTGCTGTTGTCTTTACTGATGTGGTTGAGGGAATTTGTGAATCAAATAAAGTTTACATTTGTTGTTTCATACGAGTTTATTCTTTTGAAAAAAACAAAACAAAAAACTCACCGTCAATTCCGACGGGTTTTGTCTAGTAAGGATAGTAACAAAAAGAATTAAAGTAAGTACAATGACCGGAGTTTTAAAGCCTTGAGCCGAGCGTATGGATTTAGCTGTCAAAAACAGAGCAACTCTGCTTAAAGCGGAGCACTTGGCATGTCTGTTTTTTTTTTAGTCTGTCTCAATCACTTTAACATGTGCAGAGTGCCCTCAGTTAAACAACTCATTCTTGCATTCGCTACTTGTTTCAGTTTCTTGAAACTATCCCTAATAGAATCAAGACAAAAGTGTTCAGCGTGTACAGCTGGTTTCAAGTTAAAGGTTGTAGGATATGCCAAACAACATGGAAATAGGGCTGCAACAAGGCATTTTGGAAAGCCACCAACAGAATGCACAATATGAGAGGGGCAAAGAAATGAAGAAAAATTCAAGACATTATCAAGAACAAAATGCAGTTTTTGCAGCAGTATTGCTAAATGGCCAAAATTGGAAGAACAGATAAAAGAATTCGTACTTAATCAAAGAAAATCTGGCATTGCTTTATCAACAAAAATTACAATTATTCAAGCAGTGAAAATCAGCAAAGAGTTACAAATACATGATTTCACAGCATCATGGTACCAAAGATTTATGAAGAGGCATGAGCTTCAGAGTCAAACAAAGCTGGACGATTATGAAGAGAAGATAATAAATTTTCATAGGTTTATTATTAAGGAAAAAAAAAGACAAAATTTTGAAATGGGTCAAATCAGCAACATGGACGAAGTACCCCTCACTTTTGACATTCCTTCAAATAAAGCTGTTGTTCTTGCCTGCACTGCAGATGGAAATGAGCTGCTGCCATTGGTAATTAAAAAAAAAAATTTCCAAAGGAGAGAATTCCAAGTGGCATTCATTTTCGTGTTCATACTAAAGGTTGAATGGATAAAGAAGGCATGAAGCTTTGGATTTAAAATGTGTGGGGTAAGTGCCCAGGTGGTTTGTTAAAGGAGCCATCCTCATTAGTTCTGGCCACATTTTGATCTCATCTTGCAGAAACAATGAAGACAGAATTGCAAAAGTGCAAAACAGAAATAGCAGTTATTCCAGGAGGACTTACATCACAATTACATCCATTAAATGTTTCCATTAACAAGCGCTTTAAAGCCTTTGTGCATGAAGAATGGAATAAATATGTGTGTGATGAAACTGGGTGAATGAAAAGACCTAGGATTTCAAAAGTGTGTCAGTGGGTAAAGATTTCATGGGACGCAGTTAAACAAGATATTGTTATCAAATCTTTTAAGAAATGTGGCATAAGGCAAATGTGGCATTGGATGTTAAAGAAGGCAAACTGATTTATGAAGACTAGCAATGAAAGCACTAGTGCTGAGTTTGATTTTGAATATAGCTGTGAAGATGAAGAGTTTCACGGGTTCCAAGATATTAGTGATTCTGATTAAAATTTTTGTAACAGGTCTAATATATTTTTTTGTTCAAATAGATGCTTTTTCTTTCGTGTTATTTGCCTTATAAATGGTATAAATATTAATAAGAGTTATCTAAAAAAGGTCAGAGCTCCCTAGTCATTTATTTTAAATTTAAGTCTTTTTTTACTCAAACTTCCTTCTTAAAATTAGGGTGGGTGCATGTTATACACCTGTGTGTGTTATACGCTGATGAATACCATTTAATAATATTTCATGTAACAGCTAAAAATGGAAATAAAATAAAAATAAATAAATATTGCCTTGGAGCAGGAATGGAACCCACATCTCCCAATTTCTGTTCAAGCATGCTATCCGGTACACCACCCGGGACAATGAAGTTCCAACTAACTGACCATTTAGAAATGAATAATTTTGATTATATCCATGCATTATAAGGAATATTTCTTCCTTAATTTACATATCTCAAATACTGGTGATTTTTTTTTTTTTTTTTTGATTGAAGGTTTACAACCACCATGAGCAACTCAATGGGCTATAAGCAGTTGCAGCCCCTAATTTATGGTCACTGGTTCCAGGGAAGGGAGAGAGCCAGTGCCATAAGACAAACACAACATCCATGCCTCACCGGGAATCGAACCCGGACCCTTCATGGACGAATTATCATAAGCCATCGTTTAGACTACTGCGCCACTGGTACGGCACTGGTGATTTAATGCACTATGACGAAGCAGGATTATTCAGATTCTTAAGTGGTAAATAATTAGCTTAAGATACTTGGAACTTATTGTCCTGTGTGTGGTAATGGATAGCATGCTCAAATGAAAGTTGGGAGATGTGGGTTTGATTCTCACTCTAGGGCAATGTAATTTTCAAGTTTTCCTTTATGATGTTACATTGAACTTCGCACTTCAGTATCATAATCTGGTTGCTGTGTAAGTAATTATGATTATCCCATGTATTTATAAGGAATATTTCTTCCTTGATTTTCAGAATGAAATCTGTTTGTAATTTGTTTTCCAAAATTGAGTGCATCTAACTTCTGAAGTATTGGGATTGCCAATATTTGATTTCTATCTGTGATCGACATCATTAATTATGATATTGGCATTTTTTCAGGAAGCTAAATGTAAAACTGCGTGTAAACTTGAAGGACAATTTGTTATACACACTCACCTAATAAAGTATAGACTCACCTTTCACCCCCACAACAACATCAGCAGCAAGCACTGAATCCATCCCTGGACATTGCTTCTGTCAGTAATTTAATCACCATAAACAGTTTTTTGTGCATTACACTCAACGAAGTTTCACTGGTCTCGATGACCAACTGTTGTCTGATTCTGGTGCTTACTTCAGTTTCCACAACTTTGACCCATACAATACACAGAAAGTTTTCATTAAATATACATGGTCGAGTCGCATTATTGTGACCATCAGCTAATATCCAAAGTAACCGCCATGTGCAGCGCGGCCAACAGCTAAACAGGCTGGGAGTGACTTAATAAGGTGTTGGAAGGTGTTCACAGGTATGTAGAGCCATGCTGACTGCAGTGCATCTGACAGCTGCTGGAAGGCGCATGGTGGGGGATCCATAAAGTGAACAACACAATCGAGGTGGTCCCACAGATGCTCAATTGGGTTTAAGTCTGGGAATTAGGGTCCAGGGCAGTACTTGGAAGTCTTCATCATGCTCTTCCAACCACTCTCGGACATTTCTAGCTGTGTGACACGTCGCATTGTTGTGCTGAAAGATCCCATCTGCCCCAGGGAAGACAATCGGGATGTATGGTTGTGCGTGGTCTGCAAGGATGGATTCATAATGAATTCGGTCCATAGTGCATTCCAAAGGCATGAGTGGACCCAGAGAATGCCACGAAAACATTCCCCAGGCCATAACGCTGTCCCTACCAGCTTGTGTTTTGCCAGCAATGATTGAAGGGTGTTTGTTCAATAATGTTTCTCAGCTTATACACCATCGTCCATCCATTCATGAAGCAGAAAACGTGACTCATCAGAGAAAGCATTCCTTTGCCAATCAGCAGAGGTCCAATTCCGATACTGCCGTGCAAATGTAAGACTTTTCTGCCAATGCACCTTCATTAGCATAGATGCAATGACCATCTGTCTGCATCGGAGCCCCATACGCAGCAGGGTTCGTTTTGTCATTTTAGGCACACTTCCGGTAGCCCTCTGGTTCATTCGGCCAGTGAGTTGCTCCACGGTAGCATGACGATTAGCCCTCACGTACCTTCGCACCTCTCACATCAGTGGCACGTGGTGCTCCACAGTTTCCACATCACTTATTTGCAATGGTGCCATTTCTCCAATCACGATACACTTCAACTACAGCAGCACTCGAACAGTTCACGAACTGCGTTGTTTCAGAAATACTGCCACCCTCAGCCCGAAAGCCAATAATCATCCCATTTTGCAAATCTGATAAATCGCTCCTTTTATCCATGACAGCAACTAGTGATATGTTTCAGATTGCCTACAGCACACCTTATATACCTTTCAAGCCAGCTCATGACACGTGCTTTCATTGGCTACACGCTGTTGACATCAAAAGTAGAAGGTGGTCACAATGTGACTCGACTGTGTATTTATAAAGATATTAATGAATAATATGTAGACCAAAAGTTATGTTGGTCTTACAATTACATATAGTGTTCTCCGTAAAGCCTTTTTACTGGGCGGCCCACCCAGCTAATTTTCTCTACCGCCCAGCTGAATTTCTTTTAATGAACGTTTTCACAACACACATAATAGTAAGAGCAGGAAACTTATTCCCACAGACACCATCAATATTGCTCAAAGCTGGCTGAAATCTCTGTTGAATATGTTTTATTAGTTAAGTACTCATTTTTTTTACCATTTATGCACAATTTTCTAATGTTGTTTTATCATGTTATGTTAGATTACAACACTACTAAAGATGTTTAATAAGTATAATGGCTGCCCCGGTGGCGCAGTGGTCTAAGCGATGGCCTCTGATCATTCGTCCGAAAGGGGTCCGGGTTCGAATCCCGGTGAGGCATGGATGTTGTGTTTGTCTTACGGCACTGGCTCTCCCCCTTCCCTGGCACCAGTGACCCTAAATTAGGGACGGGCGACTGCTTATAGCCCATTGAGTTGCTCACGGTGGTTGCTAAACCTCCAATAAAAAAAATAAAATAAATAAAAGTATAATGTTTTATATCATTTATGCACAATTTTCTAATGTTTATGATGTTATGTTAGATTACAACACTACTAAAGATGTTTAATATAAGTATAATAATGTTAAGCAAAACATTGGGGGGGGGGAGGGGTCATTAGAAATACCACCCAGCTAAAATTTCTTGCCACCCAGCTGTAAAAGAAATCTAGAGAGAACACTAATATATATATTTGTGACCGATTGTGCATTACTTTTTGACTGAACCTTGTATTTATGGAAATGCAATGGCCAAGTACAGATTTTAAGTGTTTTCCTTCTATTGTATCCGTTATTGAAATGCATGACTTGAAGTATGAGATTTAAGTCTTTCCTCTTTACTGTGTCCCAGATGTTGAACATATTAAATTTCTGTTGGAAAGACTCTGTCCCTACAAGTTTGTAAAACTTTATTCAGGTAAGTTTAGCTTTTTAGATTAGCAGCTTACTGAGTCATAGTTAGAATTTGATGAAAAACTTCTGAGGTGATTGAAGAAAGTAATTTTTAACATCTGATGAAAATATACCAGTGTGGACTCGGTTCACTGTGATTTCTAACTTATTTAATGAAGATGTACCAGGGTGGATCAGTTTGTTGTGATTTCTAACTTATTTGATGAAGATATACCCATGTGAATCAATTTGTTGTGATTTTTAACTTATTTGGTGAAGATATACCAGTGTGGATCAATTCATTGTGCTATTTTATTATCCTAATCTTTGAAAACATAGCTCCAGTCAGTTGGTTCTGCTTAAACTTTCGCAACTGCATGCAATTTGTCAATGTTGTTGGTTTTTTCTGCTAAAAATGTATTATCTTTTGAGATGCTTCTCACTACAATGCATTTGAGCACCAGAGATACCTCCACATTTTTTCTCCAGGTGTATTGTGTCAATAAAGTACTAAGTACTGTGAAAGTATTGTTTTTATTCACATACATCAAATAAATTTCTTGAATAAAATAGCACATGTAATAATATTTATTTATTATCACACACCCCGACTGAAAAAGTAATTGAAAAGCAAAAACTAAAAGTGTGTTTTTTCCTGTATATTTATTTAAAAATGAAAATATTGCTTAACTGATTTTTGTTTTTAAAGTAAATGTAGAGAGAATTTTTTAATATAATACTTTATTTATACAATAAGTCCCCCCTCCCTCAAAAATGAATGTAAAAATATCACTAGTACCTAAACATGTTGAAATGAGAAGTATCTGAAAGATAACCTTTTAGTTACATTGGACATACACATATAAATAATTATGCTTCACAAAATTCACACATTTCAATTTTTGATTTCATTGGAAAATAATCAACTTTTTAAGTACCTATTAGATTGAATTATATGAATCTTTGATGGTGCCAGTAAAGTTGGTCTTTGCTTGTCTCTACCATTCATTGCCATCACCACTGATGTAGTGAAGGTGTGGTTCATCACTTATACCAGTTGACAACTGCATTTAAATGTGATAATTTATCGCTGCTCGATAAAAGAGTTGTCCTTTTTCATTGCATTGACGCTCACAGGAGTGTCTGCGTAGAAGAGTAAAAGACTGCTGCTGAGAATTAATACAATATCCACCATGTACTTTGAATCTTGCAGCACTAAAGTTCCACTATTAAATTTTACAGTTTTACTAAAGTTCACAGTTTTGCATTGGAGCAAGGGGGAAATATTTGAGAAGATATCCATTTGTTTGCCAGATTGAAATCATAAACACTTTAACTGATTCATTTTTCACATGGAAGCCAGAAATATTATATCAAGTTGTTTTGCTCTTGTGGAAAGCATGTTGTAGATTAAATATCATAATATGGCAGCTAGTTTGCATGGAAAGCATATTAAGTATCATTTATGCATTTTTATTGTTGAAGGCAGTTGTTAAGTTTTTTCATTGAATGATCTGTAGTATTTGGCTAACACACAGTTTCACTTTGTGTTTACAGATCCCAGTTTTTTGAGTTAGCATGTTGTAAACTTCAGCTTTATTTGGCAGGCTTTTTATGTTTGCTGCAGAAATCCATTTAAGTGAAATTCCTATTTGTGTGTTTGTTGATTTTTAAACCTCAGAAATATATTGTAAAAGTACATATATGCTTTCTGTTATATGTTAATTTAATTAACCATTACCTTTCTAGGTGTTAAAATTTTGTTGGAAAAATTTGTAGTTTCTGTTTCCATTGATCAGAGAGTTAATATCTGGAGTTGGGCTGTCACTGGGAGCACTATTAATCTTCAGTTGTTGAAATCCAAAATGACTTCAATTCCTGATGTGGCAAACATGGAAATATTCTGGAATGAGTAAGTGCTCCTGATTGTGGAACACCGTTTATGAAAATTTCTACAGTGATAAAATTATAGCAGTGACATTCAAAATCATAGATTATGCTTCCAGTTTTTCTGTTTTATCCTCTGAGTATTTTTATTTTTTGCATTGTGTGTGTGTGTTTGTGAGAGAGAGAGAGAGTGAGTGAGTGAAGTCGGACATTTAAAAAAACAGCCATTTTACATACACACACACACACACACACACACAAAAGGCCAGAAAAACTTAGCTACCCCTGTGGCTGAGTACTCAGAAGTGTGGGCTTCTGACTAATCATCCAAGCTGGGCCCAGGTTCAAGTCCCAGGTAAGACAAAGCCCTGAACCAATGAGAGAGAGAGAGTTTTAAATTGTAAAAAAAAATTAGAAAGTTGAGAGCCATTTTTTTTTAAATGTCCCATTTTTGTGAAAAGAGAACATAACAAAAAATAAAAAAATTTTGAGCCCTCTTGGGTTTATTTACTTGTTTATTTTTTTAATGAAAACAGAAAGATAATTTTAATCTTGCTTACTGTTTATAAGAAGTAATTGGAGTTTGACGATTTATGGTTGTGTGGTATTCTCCACACCTACTCAAAAACGAAACAAAAAGTTGTTCAAATAAATGTGCTACAATGCTGTTTGAATGATGACAACATTCCAAATGTGCTACCATAGTGCTTTTCAAAAGTGAGGCAGCATTGTGTGCACAGTTACTTTGTCATCAGTAACACAAGAGTAATCTAAGTTATAAATTACATTAATTAACTATTTTGCTTCAAAATGAATTCTTTGAGTAGCGTGTGAAAATTTCAGTATAGCTAACATAGATGTATTTGTGACTACTGCTATTTAACCCTCCTTTTGAGTTTCCGTCCCATTGTATAGATTTACTTATTTCTTATTAAGCTTTTTCTCATTAAGCAGCACCTTACTTCCCCAAAAAACTTTTTTTTCAGTTTGGCAACACTGACAGTCAGAGGAGCATAAAATGTCAACATTGAATGTGTATGAGTGTAGTAGTTGAGTGATACAGTAGATATGGAGTTGTTGAGAGTTTCGCGTATGACAGAGGTATAGTGATATATATATGTTGAGATTTATGTATGAAATTTATTGTTATTGAGATCAATGTGATTGATGAACAAATATAATCATTGGTGGCTGTAGTGTATGAGAGACCTTACTTTCCAGTGGTGGATGAATAAGTGATGTGGAACTGTTGATAACTTTATCAGGTTGATTCTCTCCCTAGCCATCTGGTCACAATTTTGACAAAGTGTGATTCATGTGCTTTGAGTTCACTACAAACATTATCAGACATGTTTAAGCAAGTGAGCACTAAACTTACAGCTATTTAAATGCAATAATCATTTAGCTATGAGTTCTAAAAAGTATTCCGCTTTGTAAAATCTCTCAATACTAACATTTATTGAAGATCTAATAAATCAAAAAGTTTAAAGTATCAGCTATTAATAGTTTTAACCATTGGAAAGTAACTGCATCAAAACATCAAGAACAATTCAGAGAAGGCATTGTTGGTAATTCAGAGAGCCGAAGAGGTAGTAAGTGCTGAGAGTTTTTGAATACTTTTTCTGGAACTTGTAAAATACAAGTTTACTGTCATCAGAAAAAAATATGGGTTATATTATCTGTAATGTAAATTTGTGCATTTATGTGCAAAAGGTAACAGACTAATATGATGTATTGTTCAGAAAGGAAGTGAACTAACCAGTGGCACAAATGGAGTCATATGCCTGAAGTTTATTCAGGTATTTCAGTGATAGACTCCATCGAAAGCTTCTGGAATATTAAGTGCCTGAGTTTCAGATTTTTCCAAAGCTAGCATGACTGAGATAAACCAAAACAATATCTATTAATTGATTTCATTTAAATAGGTGCTCTAGTACTAAATGGTTGTTAATGAGTTTCAAAGACAAAGAGAGCAATTGCTTGTCAATTGTACAAATTAGATGCAATCCTCCAAACATACAAAATTCAAACTTGTTATAAGGAAGGTTTTGTTCCTAGTGCTTAAAAGTATATATATATATAAATCCTATCTCTGGACAACAAAAAAAGCATTTGCACTAATAATTGCAGTACTTGAATTCAACCAGAAGTAATTATTAATTTTTTTAGAAAAACACAAGCCATCACATTTCTTGTTAGAAATGTGATGGACATTTGTTAGAAATGGCCATCACATTTCTAATAGGTTAGACTTCTCAAGACATTTCTAACCTTAACAGCATGCTTAATTTTGTGAATTAACAGCCAGCATCACGGTTTAGTTTAACTTTCATTCATTTGCTTTACATTATCTCATTAGGGACAAGAGATTCAACTTCAAAACTCACTCATCCCACCAATATGAGAGTTGTCATTTGGGTTACAAGATGTAAAGAGTGCAAGTAAATTTTTAGACTTTATTTCTTGCCTTAAATTCAACTTACTTCAGCTTATCTTTTATGACATTTAGCAGATATATACAGTATGTACAGACATCAAAAAAAAAAAAAATAAAAGGAGCCACCCCCTTAACTTTGGAACCATTTGCCGCATATAAACAAGTTAGGTATCGTTGGAAAGGACTCACAGGGAACTATCACATGATGCAAAGAAGCATGCTAATTAAACTAATTAACACACTAATTATCTCTCTATCTCCAAATTTTCCCATATAAATGATATGTTATTTTATGCGCATTTTATTTAGCACATGAAAAAACCCCTAAATCTTAAATATTGTCCAAATCGGATGATTCAGAGCGAAGATATTTGCAAACAAAGTTAGAGGGACCACCCATAAATTTACATCTGGGAAACACACCTGGAATGCTTTTTTCCCTACAAAAAGAGCGATAATGCTGGAAAGTCTGCATCTTGCCCGAATCTCTGACAAATTGAATACAGAGTACAGATGAGCACAGGATCATGACCATAATCTGTACAATAACTTGGGCACAGCCCATCTTGGGACAGAGTTCATTTACTCTTGTTGTTGTCTTTATAACAACTTCATTTATTCGTGCTAATGATTTGAATAGTGTTAGAGTAAACAGTATATATTTTTCTAATAATGGAAAACCCGAATTTGTGCAAGCTGAAATTTGTTTTGAATATTCTTGTTTCCGATCATTACTTATTCTCGAGGCACTGAGTATTAACTTATTACTGAAAGGTTGTTTCATAATAGAAAATTGAAGCACAATCACGAAATCCATTTTTTTAGCGTCTTTTGTGAAAAAGGTTGTGCTAATGTTATTGGTTTGTCCGTCTGACAGTCTGTGGACATCATATTTCTGCAAATATTAGTCCGATTTAAAAAATTCTTTTTGTATTGGAATGCTTGAAATGTGCGAATGATGATCCTTTATTTCGTTGTTGTTGTTGTTTTTTATGAGGAAGAATTTTGCCACTGGAGGACGTAAGTACAGATATCGAATTCAAAATACATTTTATTCCGTATATTTGCTTCTAAACATCTGATTGAAAAAATGATTTTACCTTTCAATTCCATTTCTAGCAAAGACTATTTTAGGTATAGTCACTGTTTCAAGTTAAGCACTGATTTTCCGCTAGGGGACGTAAAACTAAACTGTGTTTTCTCCGATATCTCTGCTTCTAAAACTCTGATTTGAAAAATTATTTCTGCTGTGGATACAGCTACAGATGGGAAATCTTTTGCATTTGCAGGGGCGGATTTATACTGTAGGGCGCCCGTCTCACTGAACCTTTTGGGTGGGCCCTCGTTCCTCGTTTTTAGACACATCCGAGTTACGGGTAGATTTACCACAATTTTTAAATTGACTATAATCAATTTCATCCTCATCAAATAATTCTGTTATTATTCTATATTGCAACAAAGAAAAACACTATTTCATTTAATTACACAAACACAGTATCATGTTTGTAAGAAATTTCTCCTGGCTTTAATTGCAGCAAAAGTGTCTATGACTTCATCATAATTGACACGATTCAGCGCATTACTTTTTATGTACAGTATTGAAAAACTGTTCAAGGGCTCTTGAGAAAGTGTTGATCGTAAATAGTTTTTAGCTCTTTTAAGAGCACTAAATGATCTTTCACCACTTGCATTAGATATTGGTAAAGTAAGGAAAATTTTAAGAATGATTTTCACATTTGGAAATGTCTTTTTCAAACTGTCACTGTCCACAAGCAGTTTGTAGTAGAGATGAGTTCGGGCTCAATTTCAGGAGCCCGGGCCCGGCCCGCTTTCTTTGATTACATGTGTTTGCTGAGCCCAGGCCCAGATTCTTGGAAAATTTTGCTTATCAAGGCTTGCATTTATGCATTATACACTGGCCAAAGATATGGCCCAAGCAAGGATTAGTTTAAAAAGTTTAGTTCAGTTGACCCTTGACCCACTTCACAATATTAATGTTTTTAGAAATACTACGGCATAAAGCCAAATGTTCTAAAATGTGGATTTGAAAATAAATAAATAATCAACGTGCCCTTCGACCATATCAGGGGAATCGGTAATTTTGGTAAAAGCTGAAGAAAAGAAAATCGTTTAGAAACAAAAATTCCATTCGTTATTTCTTTTTGATTTCTAAATTTACTTTTATTTTGAATAAATTGCATTATAAAACATACAACGCCGTACAGACAGTTGCAAGTGTTTGAAATTTTGACTCTAGAAAACTAATCTTTACAACTGCAAATGACTCTTCCAAATTTTTTTCCCTCGGATTTTTAATGGTACGAGCCAGTTTTTGCACATTTAAAAAAAAAATTTCCGTTGCGAAATCATGTTTCGCATGGCCGATATGCAAATATTCCCATACTCCACACTTTTTTTGCAAAATCAAGCATTTGGATAGATGAGCCATGTTAAAATGAAAAACACCTTCTTTGACTCCTAACAACAGTGTTTGAAGCCACACGAACACTGTTTTCGGTACTACATTTCATATAATATTATGCACAGATTCTTTTTGGTTTTCAGTTTTTTCATGCATGCATTTTATAAGCTGAATGAGCCCAATGCACTCCAATTTTTTACCCATAATCGTAATTTTTTTCTAATAATTAACAATATAAAAGTGTTTGCTGATTAGATTTAATTAGTTTCTCAATAAAATTTTGATGTAGGGAAAAAATCCCTACATTCTCATCATCAAGAATTTATATAGCTGAAATAGGCTTCAAAAATAATCAGCATGCATCGTGTTGCGATTTTTCTATCTGAGTGTTACGTTTTTTGGTTCTGAGAGGTTTCTTTATGGGATGAAGTTGAAAGGGGCATCAGACAATTAGATCTGTTACCATCAAATCTTCAAGAGCTGGAGGGTGCATTTCATCACATTTGGGTTAATATACTGCAAGCCGCTTACCGACATTTAATAGAGTCCATACAAATTCAAGCAGTATAAAGGGGAAAAAGTGGCCCAACAACGTACTAACCAGGTGGTCATAAAAATTTGTCCACTCAATGTTTATGTATGCATCGAAACATGGAAAGCATGTTACTGTGAAGGCTGATCTAAACATAAAAATGTGTAAAAGTTTTCTAACTGCAAAGAAACTTGTAACCTATGTGTTGTGAAGAAGCTTAATGGATATGTCTTCATACATGTATTTTTAAATTAATTATATTACTTCACTATTTTATGTATGATATCAATCTTTTTCTTTTTTTCTTTTTAGACATTCTGAGAGTTGGGCCTTAGTCATATGTGGTGAAGGCACTGAGGTCTTCAGTCTGACCCTCCCTAAAAGTAGCATCAGTTGACATAATGTAGCTATTTTAACTTGCCTTTTAATATGTTTCACAGCTGTTGTACATTCACAGTAGAAAAAAAAAGCATATGAATTTTAAATGCATTTATTAATATAAACAAACATTTTTATGCAGCAAGAGGGAAAAGAAAGCAATTTTCTTTGCATCATTACCTCAATTCCATGTGACAATTTCTGAACAGAAGCATGCCATCTGAAAGTACTGTATATAAATATATGTATCATAAATTGCTTTTGTTTTTTAATTCAGTCTTGATTCATTTTTTGCAAAAAAGGAAGTTAGCGTTTTTTTCTTTTATTTGTAACCAGTTTGTGACATGCTGATTCAATCAATATTTTAACCAGTATTTTTTTATTTTACATAATTAGAATTTCATGTGCTCTTGCTTTATGTAAAATACTGCCCCAGCACATTAACTAGCCTGTGGAAAGAACTAATAAGACAAGAAAAAGAACAACAAAAGAAAAACCGACAAAAAAGACAAAAAAAAAAAAACGGGATAGGAAAGGAAATTAAAAAAAAAAAAAAAAAAAAAGCAGGTTATGTTAATGAAACATAGATGGCGCTAGCCGGGCTTGATAACGAAATATATCCAAGAAAGTAGTTCCGACGAATGGCAACAAAGAGTATAGGACTCCATAGCGCGAAGTTAACCACGAACATCGGTGGAAAAGTCGCCACGTTCCTGAGGATGCCCAGAGACTGGGCGAAAAATTTCGAGTATAAAGAACGGTAAAAATTTATGTGTTTTAATCCTAAAGCGAAGATCCACTGAGGATACCCAGCGCAAAGTGTGTGAAGTAAAGCTATTCATCTCATACAATGGACTTTAGGACAATAACATCAACAAAGGCCGGAAAACACGTGTGTGAAATGTTGCTCATCACTAGCTAGGAATGCCGTGGTAAGCATTGTCCTCTAGTGTACTGTTCAAGTAACTTTGGAAATATTGCACGTTAAAAAGAATAGTAGAATGATTAGAGCTATCTAATAGTCAGAATTTGAACTACTAATAGGAATAGGTTTGAGTAATGTTATTTTAATTAATCAAAATATTTTTTTAGGAATTTACTGATTGGCTAAAAGTATTGTATGTTTTACAAACTTTAGAGATTGCTTTTGGTAATTTTTTTTAATATATGGAAAAGAGCCTTCGTATATGTGTATATTGAAAAGTATAGACCAAAACAAGTGATTCAAAAGAAATAAGACCAGGACTGCCAGACCTGCGCCAATTGCACCAGCCCATGCCAAAACGTTGTTCTGGTGCCATTCTGCTAAAAAAATCGAGATTTTGACGAATTCTGTGCCAAAAGTTAAAATTTACCGGTCATCGATATTTTAGCATAATCTTACGACATTCGTAATTGATTCAGCTGTTAATTCGTACATGTTAAACAGTGAGCAGATTTTTCCCCGTAATCATATATTTTTTTCTCGCGCGACGTTGCTTCTGTTCAGTATTGTTGTTAAATATAATTTCATTGCATAATTTCACCTTGAAATTGTAGGCAACACTTTCCGAAACGGAAGTTAGGTCGCCCGAAAATTTCCCCGTAGTCTTCGGCCACGAGATCCTTACACTGATTCGAGGAATTCCGACCTTTTTGTTATCATTTCGACCAATTCATGAGATCGATGCACAACTGAACTGAAATTTTGGGAGGATGGGTGGTGGTGAAGGGGAGATTGTTTTCTCCGTCGGAGGACGGAAATTCATCCTTCGAAAACAGAAAGTAGACGTAGGTAAGATTTCTCTCGTAATCGTCATTTCTTTTCTCGCGATGTTTCCTCTACCCAGTATTGTTAGATATCATTTTATTCCATAAATATTTGTATTTCAGCTTGAAAATATGAAAATGTTGGATAAATTTCCGAAAACGGAAGGAGCGAAGATTTCTTCCATAATTGTACACCCCACCCCCCACCCCCACCCCCACCCGTGATATTCCCACTTGTATGTAGTTGTTAAATGTCATCATCCTCATAAATGTCAGTGCATTTCAGCTTCATAAGGGTGGGTGAAATTTCCAAAAAAACGGAAGTGACCAAGTTTGGAAATTTGTAAGAATTGATGCATGGTGTTCAAAAAAAAAGTATTCATTCTCTGAAAATTACACCATTTATTTAAAATAGTGAAAGCTCTGATATCAGAATTCATGGTTCTCAGGCTGAAAGTTCTTTAAGCATGATGAGTAAAATTGTCATCTGAGGGAATTAAGAAAAAACGAAAAAAGAAAGAAAAGTAACAAAGAAAAATGGTAAGGGAAAACTATCAGCAGAAAAAAGAAAGTAAACTGGATGCTGTGCATTAGCAGAGTCAACAAAAGACAAATATGACTGTGGAACTTGCCAAGAAAAAAGTTGGGGTTGCTCACAAGAGGAAACCAGAGCTAATGTTCTAGCAAGTACAAGAACAAAACCAGGAAAAAAAACTGTTTGACGCTATGTCTTTCAAAACCACCCTATTTTGTTTGGAATTCAGTAATTTAATAATTGTGAATACAGTGGTGTGACCTAGTTAAATATTTTCATAAATAAGTTACAGTGAAAAATTCAGTTTTGTTCATGCTGCGTAATATTCACAAATTTCTCACCTCACAGTCTGATTTTTCACCAAATTAAAAAGTACAGCTTTGTTTTTTTCTTCGTCAGTCTCTTGTATGTTAATTAAAATCACTCACGAGCGCTATGAATAAATGAAAGGATTGTTTATATCACATAACTTATAAATAATTAATTATCAGGAACACCAATCTTTTGGTTCTTACTTAAAGTCTAAATTTTTCCCCATATGTTCAGGGAGCAGAATTTTTAAGAGGTTTTCTTTTTCTCATTTCAACCTACCTTGGGGAACATCTTCACCCTCACACTTTTCTTTCTCCAGATTGAAGGTTCATTGAACCACTTACTAACTCACAATCATCTGCTTAATGTCCATGTCCATACATACAGGACCCCACATATGCAAGAGCAGTGGCTATTTCAGACAGCATCAACAAAAAATCGTAAACTGATTCTATTACTGCTGAAGAAGGGGAGGGGGGCAAAATCCAGTGCCAAAACGTCACTGCGCAGGCATTAAGCAATGGAAGCAGCTTTTATCTAACCAACTTTACCAAATCTCACTCTTATCTTATAGATTTGGTTCCAGTTGTAATTGTTCCCAGCAATAACGAAAGTTTGACATTGATAATTACTGGATGAAAAACATTGTGTGAAGAGTATCATGGCGCAACTGATGAAAAGTGATTTTACAATTTGATTATTAAATGTTACATTAGTTTTTCTTTTGTATCAAAGCGTACGCTTTCCTTCAGAAAACCTTAGGAGTTTGTGGTGCACATGCAAACCACGTACGTGTGGCTTGCCAGTGGTTGGTTTCAGAAATAATGTATTTTCATCTGAATGCCATGAATCTCAAAAAATATGCTGCTAAAAACCAACCAAACAACAAACATTAATTACACATAATTTATTCTTCTTAAGTGTATATTCGCAAGCATTCAGTAACAATAGGAACAGTTCTTGGACGCAACAGCATCCTATTCGTGCTACAGTGAAACAAATGCATTTATAAAAAATTCCCTGATAGTAATGTGTTATCCTTAAAATATTGCAGGCCCTGTAGTTTTCAATAAATCGTGGGTAGTATAATTTTTTTCCCATTTATCTCACTCTAGGAATGACAGAAATGCTAATTAACAGTCGTAAGAGAAGCAGTAAAATGTCAACAAACCTGAAATATAACATAACATTTTTTCATAGTTCATAAAATAATGATAATTCAGTATATAAACATAAATTAAAGCACAGCATGGACTTGAAACAATTAAAAATGCTGTCATTAGCTGCTCCAAAATGCAAATTTTCTCGCTCCAAAACTCAATGTTTCTGCTCCAAATTGCATATTTTCCCGCTCCAAGAATTGCTCCGAAACATGGTAGGGGCACTAGCACCCCTGTAAGACATAAATATAGCATACCAGCTGACGGTTTTTACATGCAGGGTGAATTTCATACTGCAATTATATGTACTGTAGTTGGAAAAGGGGACATTTTGTAGAGTAAACACATGTGTAGAAAATCCCCAGAAAAGATATGAAGAGGGTAAGTAAGCCTGCCTGGGTATAGGTTGATTTCCATGAATAATATCTCTGAATCATATCTGCACCATGACTACAACATGGAAGCTGGATTCTTATTATCAGAGTGTAAAGCAGATCTTATATCCTATTAGTTTTGTTTTATCAAGTATTTTTGATAGGATGTTAAATCTGGTCAGAAATTGGATTGCTACATAAAAAATAAAATGTTGTGCAAGCAGTGTTTATGATTTTCTGTGAATGAAGTTTAAGTAAGTATAAAAGCACTATCTATATTTTATTGTCCATTGGCCAAGAGGTGACCATTATCTTTCCATACCAGCTTACCCAGTTGCAGTTTAGATTAATGTGACAGAAAACTTAATGCAAATCAAAAAAGAAAAAAACAAGTAAATGGAAATTAATTCTGGTTTGCTATAAATATTCTCTATCTCTTCTGATCCATTATAACAATGTTACACCTTCACCTTTAAATCTAAATTTAAACCTGGGCCTCCCTCCTGATGGGCTGCCTGCAGCTATGGAAAATATCTGTCACACTTATCTTTCATCTCGTATAGGACACATAACAAAACTACCTTAATGTGAATTCTTTAACATAACCGTCTCCATAACAAATACTAAACTCAGAGATTTAATATATGCACTACTAATCCTGTTTTGTCTTTGAAAAAATCTGTTAGTTTTTTCTTTGACATTCCTCATGTTACTCTCATATCAGTGAATTCTGATATGCTAAAGTCCCCTTTCCACACAACTCTTGCATAACAGAGGATATAAATGCTGCACTGTACACAGAGGATGCAAAGAACTCAAAGAAGCATGAAGAGACTTATGCTTGGTGTAACTTTGAAAGATGGGAACTCTTGGATCAGAAAAATGACAAGAGGTGATGACATCACTATCAAAGTAAAGACACTCCAGTGGCAATCGGCTGGAAATATTGCTAGAAAAACTGAGTACCATTGAGCATCTGAAACACTAGAGTGGTTACCAAGGGACAGGAAAAAACTCAGAAGACCATGTGGGAGATGGATAGATGTGATTTGAAAGTATAACATGTAAGACAATTGCTCAATCTGAAGAGTTGTGGAAAGGAATTGGGAACTTCCACAGTGGTCTAAGCACAGGCTCTTCTGATCATTCATCCAAGATTGGTCAAAGTTCGAATCCTGAGTGAGGCATAGATGGTATGTTTGTCTTATGGCACTGGTGCTCTCCCTTCCTTGGAGCTACTCGCTCCCAAATTAGGGATGGGTGATTGCTTATGGCCCATTGAGTTGCTCATGGTGGTCCTTAAACCCTTAATTGCTTAAAGAATTTGAATACAGCTAGGCTGCATATTATGTAGCTATTGAAAGCAGTTTCACTGAAAAAAAGATGAGCTAGAGATTGCAGATTTTGCAAGAAGAATAAAAATGGATGTAAAAATAGTAGAGTGAAGATCAGAAAGTACCAAAAATGTTGGCCAAAAGAGTTTCTGGACGGTCCATGAAACTTTTCCACTTGATGCTCATCTGCTTTTACAGGGGATTTTTCCACTCGTTGCAGAATATATAGCCCAGCATTGCTGTCAGACGGCCTATTGACTTGAGCCACATTACACTGTTTTGTAGTCAATGAGCTCTCTGTCAGTTATGTCAATTAGTTTAATGTTTTCAAAGAGCAAAATGTTCCCTAGTGAAAAATTTTTGTTACCCATGACTACAATTTTTTTCCATGGGGAGGGGGCTGACCACTGTAAACAATTCGATGGGCTATAAGCAGTCCCCCCATGCCTAATTTAGAGCCACTGGTGACAGGGAAGGGAGAGAGCCAGTGCCATACAAGAAGCACAGCATTTATGCCTCATTAGGGTTCAAACCCAGATCCATCTCGAATGAGTGGTCAGAAGGCAGTACGTAGACCACTGCTCCCTGGAGTAGCTGTAACTACAAATTAAAAACTTACTAGTAAAAGCAAATTTTTGCAAAAAGCATTTTTTTTACTTCCATTTCTTTTTGCTTTTAAGGCATCTATTAACAGCTCAACAGAAATTTTAGTCATAAGGCAAGAATTTCTATCAACAGCTCAACAAATTAGTCATAAGGCAAGAATTTCAAATTAGGAGTGATGAAAACTTTTAGGGGGGGGGTATGAAAGCTAGTTTTTCGAAGGATGAAAATTTTCAGAGTGAAATTACTTAGGCTTTAAACTATGATTAAAAATGTAAAAAACTTCAAAAAAGAAAAAATGGGAAGCTGTTCATTTTTTATAGTTAAGAATAATTGAAACTCTGGGATTCTTTTTTTTTCAAAACTACACACTATTATTTTGTTCTTGGGCTGTTTTT
The DNA here is from genome assembly GCA_039090855.1 of Macrothele yani. Classification (NCBI taxonomy): domain Eukaryota; kingdom Metazoa; phylum Arthropoda; class Arachnida; order Araneae; family Macrothelidae; genus Macrothele; species Macrothele yani. The sequence continues at coordinate 128,774,473 of CM077011.1, read as the reverse complement.
ACTTTTTTTCCTCATGTTTAAATGTTTCTCTAAGCAATGCTAAAGGAAAGAAAATATTGACATATGTTGCTGAAACCTTAAGTTTTTAAACTTTTGCACAACTCTTGTTCATGCTGTAATGATTCAGAAGTATGTCTGCAAAAATTGTAACAAACTAACACGAAGGAAAATGAACGTACCTTTTTAATTTTTTAGGGGGTGGGCAGAGCACATTTAAGGAGATGGGGTCGAGAGCTGGACAGTATTTTGGGGCCCCAGTATTAATGGTACATCTAGGATTTCACTATGGGTGGCCGAACAAAAATATCCAGGAGAAAACATTCCCAAAGTATTAAAAATATCCCTGCCATATTGAAGTGTGTATCCCATCATTCTTCATGGACGAATCAGTCTTAGAATTTTTTTTAAAATACGTGGTTGAAAAATAGATACTAGTTCATTTCTGCTTTATGCCTCCTCCCCCCAGGGTTTAGCTTGTTGAAATTATATCAAAATAGTGGATAAAATAATATGAACCAAATATCACAATTCCAACAAATTCTTAATGTATGAAAACTTTTCCCAATTACAGATGTGTACAAAACATCTGTAATTGGGGAAAGTTTTCATACATTAAGAAAAAAAAAATAGAAATTTTTTTCACAAGGCAGTTTCTTATAGTTTTTTGCTATGCTATCTGCAAAAGTAAAAAAAAAATAGAACTCTGTGAATTCTTCAAGCACCCTGCATAATTCTGGGGCTGCAGCCCCCTTAGCCTCCCTCATAAATCGGCTCTGTGGGTGGAGGAGTTTAATGAAAATGGTGAGCAACTCGGTGGGCTGTGAACAGTCGGTACTGGTTTCAGGGAAGGGAGATAGCTAAAGCCGCAAGACAGACGTGCCTCACCAGGAATCTAACCCGGACCGTGCGGCCGGAGCTGCCCATACGCTTTGTGATTGTAATCAGTGAATTTGAACAAGAAAAACTGAAAGAAAAGCAGTCTGTATGTGCACAGACTACAAATTAAAAAAAAAAAAAAACTTTATTGCATAATGGTAGAAGATAGATCATCAAACTGAGTAGGGGTTTTCCCAATAATTTCAAATTTAGAGGTGAGAAACATTTGGAGGGGCGTTTATGAAAGCAAATTTTTTTTAATGCTGAACATTTTTATTGTGAGGTAATTTTTGCTTAAATTCTAGAATTAAAAATGGGGGGAAACTTCCAAAAACTTTCCAATCTTAACAAGCTTGTGAAAACTGATTTTTGCTGTGAAACATATTCTGGTTCCTCAATGAGACGAAACAACTTCAAGCATTCACTCTTCTCCTTTTTGTTTTCACCCATCACGTTTTCGTCTGTCTCGAAGCAGTACGTAGACCACTGCTCCCTGGAGTAGCTGTAACTACAAATTAAAAACTTACTAGTAAAAGCAAATTTTTGCAAAAAGCATTTTTTTTACTTCCATTTCTTTTTGCTTTTAAGGCATCTATTAACAGCTCAACAGAAATTTTAGTCATAAGGCAAGAATTTCTATCAACAGCTCAACAAATTAGTCATAAGGCAAGAATTTCAAATTAGGAGTGATGAAAACTTTTAGGGGGGGGGGGGGTATGAAAGCTAGTTTTTCGAAGGATGAAAATTTTCATAGTGAAATTACTTAGGCTTTAAACTATGATTAAAAATGTAAAAAACTTCAAAAAAGAAAAAATGGGAAGCTGTTCATTTTTTATAGTTAAGAATAATTGAAACTCTGGGATTCTTTTTTTTTCAAAACTACACACTATTATTTTGTTCTTGGGCTGTTTTTACTTTTTTTCCTCATGTTTAAATGTTTCTCTAAGCAATGCTAAAGGAAAGAAAATATTGACATATGTTGCTGAAACCTTAAGTTTTTAAACTTTTGCACAACTCTTGTTCATGCTGTAATGATTCAGAAGTATGTCTGCAAAAATTGTAACAAACTAACACGAAGGAAAATGAACGTACCTTTTTAATTTTTTAGGGGGTGGGCAGAGCACATTTAAGGAGATGGGGTCGAGAGCTGGACAGTATTTTGGGGCCCCAGTATTAATGGTACATCTAGGATTTCACTATGGGTGGCCGAACAAAAATATCCAGGAGAAAACATTCCCAAAGTATTCTGAGGAAGCCATAAAAATATCCCTGCCATATTGAAGTGTGTATCCCATCATTCTTCATGGACGAATCAGTCTTAGAATTTTTTTTTAAAATACGTGGTTGAAAAATAGATACTAGTTCATTTCTGCTTTATGCCTCCTCCCCCCAGGGTTTAGCTTGTTGAAATTATATCAAAATAGTGGATAAAATAATATGAACCAAATATCACAATTCCAACAAATTCTTAATGTATGAAAACTTTTCCCAATTACAGATGTGTACAAAACATCTGTAATTGGGGAAAGTTTTCATACATTAAGAAAAAAATAGAAAATTTTTTCACAAGGCAGTTTCTTATAGTTTTTTGCTATGCTATCTGCAAAAGTAAAAAAAATAGAACTCTGTGAATTCTTCAAGCACCCTGCATAATTCTGGGGCTGCAGCCCCCTTAGCCTCCCTCATAAATCGGCTCTGTGGGTGGAGGAGTTTAATGAAAATGGTGAGCAACTCGGTGGGCTGTGAACAGTCGGTACTGGTTTCAGGGAAGGGAGATAGCTAAAGCCGCAAGACAGACGTGCCTCACCAGGAATCTAACCCGGACCGTGTGGCCCATACGCTTTGTGATTGTAATCAGTGAATTTGAACAAGAAAAACTGAAAGAAAAGCAGTCTGTATGTGCACAGACTACAAATTTAAAAAAAAAAAAACTCTATTGCATAATAGTAGAAGATAGATCATCAAACTGAGTAGGTGTTAATTTCAAATTTAGAGGTGAGAAACATTTGGAGGGGGGCGTTTATGAAAGCAAATTTTTTTTAATGCTGAACATTTTTATTGTGAGGTAATTTTTGCTTAAATTCTAGAATTAAAAATGGGGGAAACTTCCAAAAATGGGAAACTGTTGAATATTATATAGTTCAGACTGGTTAAAACCTTGAATCTTCCTGTTTTAATCTTTTATCTCTCATATCTAAATGCTTTCATAAACAAGGTAAAAGCAAATTAGTATCAGTATGCGTTGCTGAAACAGTAGATATTGATATTTTCACAAGTCATGTGCATGGTGAAAAGATTCAGAAGCACATTTGCAAAATCTGTGGTAGACTAATGTAGAAAGGTACGTTCATACGTTTTGTGGTTGCAATGACTGACTTTAAAAAGGAAAACAAATAAGAAAGGCATATTAGACAGCTGTATACATAAATTTCAAAAGGGAAGAAAATCGTAATGGTAGGAAATACTTTTAGGTAAATTTGAGGAATTTTCATATGAATGTTAACTGGTATGCACCATGCACAACTGTGTTATATGATAACAAAAACATTATATATATATATATATATCTACACACACACACAGTATATATATACACACACAGTATATATATATATATACACTGAACAGCAATTGAATTAGAGACAGCTGGCGTTATGCAAATGTGGCGCTGTGGGCGGCCCTGTAAACGGAAACGACATGACGTATGCAGCGATCCGACAATATAATGAGTGGTGCGACGGGAATCAGTAAGAGTCGTATGCAGTATGGGTAAGACGAAGGATCTAAGCGCATTTGATCGTGGGCAAATTGTCGGGGCCCAACGATTGGGTCACTCCATCTCGGAAGTCGGCTAGCTTGCATTGTAACAGCAGATAGACGGGCCACAGTGCAAGAAATCACTCGGCAATTTAACGCTGGTGCACAAAAACGTGTAAGTAGCCACACCATCCAGAACCATCTTGCTATGAGGTACAGAAGCCATCGTCCCACGAGAGTACCGCTGCTGACCGCACATCACAGGATGCAAAGATTAGCATGGGCGCGGGAACATCGCCACTGGACCTTAGACATGTGGGAAAATGTTGCCTGAACTGATGAGTCGAGATTCACGTTGGTACATGTGGATGGCAGGATACGAGTACGGCTCAAACCACATGAAGCGATGGATGCTTCTTGCCAGCAGGGTACTCTTCAAGCTTGTGGAGGTGGCATTCTCGTCTGGGGACTGTTTGCGTGGACTGAAATGGGTCCCCTGGTACGTGTGACATCGTCCCTCACAGGTCAACGTTACCGGGATATCCTGGACGACCATTTGCTCCCGTTTGTGCGTCTTCAACATCCCACTGAGGACCTCATCCTGCAACAAGACAATGCACCGTTCCATCGCTCTCGAATTGTATCCGAATGGTTGGATGAACACTCCACCGACGTGACCTCGCTTCCTTGGCCAGCTAGGTCACCTGACCTCAATCCCATCGAGCACATCTGGGATGCCATCGAGAGAGATGTTCGAGCCTCTGACCCCCTCCAAATCTTCGTGAACTGTGGAAGTTTGTTCAGGGCAGGGGTCGTGGATCCGTATGGCTTCCCAACGCTTCCGGTGTCTTGTCGAGTCCATGCCGAGACGAATCGCCGCCGTCATTAGGGCGAAAGGTTGAGCTACACGCTACTAGACAGGTATCTCTAATTCAATTGCACACGCTAAAGTCAAATTATTGTGACTGCCAGCTAATCCAGAGTAATCGCCGTGTGCAGTGCGGACAGCAGCTAGACGGAGGGCTGGGAGTGACTCAATAAGTTGCTGGAAGGTGTTCACAGGTATGTGGAGAATGCTGACTGCAGTGCATCTGACAGCTGCTGGAGGGTGCGTGGTAGAGGATCCATAGAACAAACAACACGATCAAGGTGGACCCACAGATACTCAATTGAGTTTAAGTCTGGGGAATTAGGAGGGCCAAGGAAGTACTTTGAAGTCTTCATCATGCTCTTCCAACTACTCTTGGACATTTCTAGCTGTGTGGTACGTCACATTGTCGTGCTGAAAGATCCCATCCATTCCAAGAAAGACAGCATGTATGGGGAGACGTGGTTTGCAAGAATGGATTCATAACGAATTCGGTCCATAGTGCCTTCCACAGGTATGAGTGGACCCAGAGAATGCCACGAAAACATTTCCATACCATAAGGCTGCCACCACCAGCTTCTGTTCTTCCAGCAATGGTTGAAGAGTGTTTGTTCTTCGATGTTTCTCGCCTTATACGCCAACGTCCATCCGTTTGATGAAGCAGAAAACGTGATCCTTTTCTGATTGCCAAAGGATTGCCAATCAGCGAAGGTCCAATTCCGATACTGCCGTGCAAATGTAGGCCTTTTCTGCCAATGTGCTTTCGTTAGCATATGTGCAGTGACCATTCATCTTGGTCGGAGCCCCATACGCAGCATGCAGGGTTCGCTGAATTGTTGTTTTAGACACACTTCCGGTAGCCCCCTGGTTCACTTAGCCAGTGAGTTGCTCCACTGTAGCGTGCCGATCGGCCCTCACGCACGGTCGCAGCTGACATTCATTTCTCACATCAATGGCATGTGGTGCTCGGCAGTTTCGACGTCGCTTATTCGCAATGGTGCCATTTCTCCAATCACGATATACTTTAACCACAGCAGCACTCGAACAGTTCACAAACTGCGATGTTTCAGAAATACTGCCACCCTTGGCCCGAAAGCTGATACGATAATCATCCCACTTTGCAGATCTGGTAAATCGCTCTTTTTTTTTTTACTGGAGGTTTAGCGTCCACCGTGAGCAACTCAACCGGCTATAAGCAGTATCCCGTCTCTAATTTAGGGTCACTGGCTCCAAGGAAGGGAGAGACCTAGTGCCGTAAGGCAAACACAACAATCATTCCTCACCTGTATTTGAACCCAGACCCCTTTTGGACGAATGATCAGAGGCTATCGCTTAGACCACTGCGCCACCCGGCGGCCTCCTTTTATCCATGACAGCAACGAGTGCTATGTTTTCAGATCAGATCGTATGTAGAGGATTTTAGGAAGGGAGTGTCTGACCCTAGGTCTTAAACAACCCCTAAAAATAGGAAACTAGGAGATTTGGGCTAGAGTACTCGATAGGAAAGTCACACGGAAGCCAGGTAGAAGGTGGAAGGAAGACGCCCTTATTTATTACCGGAGGGCCGGGGCCCGATGACTTAACGTGCTCATCCGACGCACGGCGGACATTTAGTGGTTCGAGCGTTCGTACCTGCTGGGATTGAACCTCAGATCTCTCCATTGCAGTCATGAACGTCGACCACTAGGCCATCCGCTGCTCATGTTTCAGATCAGAGCAGATCATATGCAGAGGATTTTAGGAAGGGAGTGTCTGACCCCAGGTCTTAAACAACCCTTAAAAATAGAAAGCTAGGAGATTTGGGTAAGAGTGCCCGATAGGAAACTGACACAGAAGTGAGGTAGAAAGGGGGAGAAAGACGCCTTTTTTGTTTACCGGTTGGCCAGTACCCGTGGTCCGACGGCTTAACGTGCCCATCTGATGCACTGCGGGCGTTTATTAGTTCGAGCATTCGTACCTGCTGAGATCGAACCTGAGGTTATCTCCGTGGCAGTCATGAACGTTGACCACTAGGCCACCCGCGGTCCCATGTTTTCAGAATGCCTACAGCACACTGTATATACCCTCCAAACCAACTCGCCGCACGTGCATTCATTCATTGGCTACGCGCTGTAGACGTCAAAAGTAGGAGGTGGTCACAGTAATGTGACTCGACTGTGTATATATATATGTGTGTGTGATACCACCACCTTCTATAATACACTGCCTGCCAATCGAGCTCGTTTCAGTGCTAAGGCGTGATGACAATCGTTCAGCCATTGACCGCGAAGGGCGCTAGGTACGCTGACTCCGTTGTGATGTGCAGAAGATAATCATAACCTTGTTTGCGTATCAAATTATTATTGTTTCGAAGTGAAAACACTTTCTTACGGAAGCGTTATGTTCTTATTTATTTAGGTGTAATTTAGTAAATTCAAATTATCTCTCCACTGAGCGTTCGCTTAGGAAAACGAAGTTTCCAGTTAGCGTCTTTGATAATCAGTTTTGAATTTAAAATGAATTATGTGCAACGAGTTATATCAGCATTTTGTTAAAGAACTAGCACAGCAGACGAGAATCGCATAAAATAGTCTAGCAAAGGAGAATTAAATGAAATAAGTTGAAATCTCAGTTCAATTTATTCATGTCGTATTAACAAACGATCGGCGACTGCCAACAATAGTTTCGTGACATGTTGACAGATAAGCACTACACAGTTATTCTTTTTCTAGAGCAACTAATCCCGTATTTTCATCACATCGAGAGAGCGATCGACAAGTAATGCCATTTTTAAGTGAAACACAAAGTGAGCTTTATTGCACATACATAGCATTCCTAAATTATACCTAGACACATATAGTGATTTACTTTTAAAAATACCGTACACATTAAAATGCTTACACTGCATTCTATCCACCACCCAAAATAAAACATAATGCACAAGTTATGGTCCCAGTAAAAACTATAATACATGAACTGTCCATAAGCCCCCCAGTGGCGCTGTGGTCTAAGCGATGGCCTCTGATCATTTGTCCAAAAGGGGTCCGGGTTCGAATCCCAGTTAGGCATGGATGTTGTGTTTGTCTTACGGCACTGGCTCTCTCCCTTCCCTGGAACCAGTGACCCTAAATTAGGGACGGGCAAACGCTTATAGTCCATTAAGTTGCTCACGGTGGTCGTTAAACCTCCAATAAAAAAAACTGTCCATAAATACGTTCTGGCAGTCTGTATTTCTTATTTATTGACTGATAGTATCGCGTCAGTGACTGGTAAAGCCATTAATGAAATAAATTCTTCACATACATCCTTCGAAAGGTATGAAACATTTCCGCTTCCCTTATTTCCAAAAATTTTCAAATGTTGCTCCAGAAAAGGGTCAAATTTTCCTATCAGTTCAAGGATACCTAGATAATTGCCATTATTATTATTCCCTAATTTGTAGTTCGCTCCATTTCCACGAAATGCTAATCCACGGGAAGACAGAAATTTAATGACTTCGATAATCCGTGATAGTACTGCTTTCCAATAATTTTTCTCATTCATCAGTTGCTTAATTACAGCATAATCATTGTTTCCACTATTCTCTGCACGTGTTACGAAACATTTCGCAGAATCTACATTCTCAAATGAAGTACTATGTGCTCGTATAAGGTTTTCGTGTTTCCAATCATTGAAACCTATACTTGAGAAAGATTCTGCTAAAGAGAAAGTAGACGATTTATTTGTTGATTATATTACAAAAAATCCTCCGAATCAAAATTTAAACAAAATAGATTTTACAGTTTCAAAAAGATCTTATAGTGATCCATTTAGATCTGCCTCAAAAGGATTATTTTATAACCGTCTTCAAAATGGTGAAATTAAAAGACGGGAATGGCTATTGCATTCTGAGTCAGCTGGACGTGTTTTTTGTTTACCATGTAAACTGTTTGCAAAGCGAGAGAGTTCTTTCTCAAGTATAGGTTTCAATGATTGAAAACACGAAAACCTTATACGAGCACATAGTACTTCATTTGAGAATGTAGATTCTGTAAAATGTTTCGTAACATGTGTAGAGAATAGTGGAAAAAATTATTCTGCTGTAATTAAGCAACTGATAAATGAGAAAAATTATTGGAAAGCAGTACTTTTACGGATTATCGAATTCATTAAATTTCTGTCTTTCCGTGGATTAGCATTTCGTGGAAATGGAGCGAACGACAAGTTAGGGAATAATAATAATGGCAATTATCCAGGTATCCTTGAACTGATAGGAAAATTTGACCCTTTTCTGAAGCAACATTTGAAAAATTTTGGAAATAAGGGAAGTGGAAATGTTTCATACATTTCGAAGGATATATGTCTATATATCTAATATCATATGATCCTTCAACATCTTGAAAATTTCCTCCAAGATTTATATTAGACTTATCTTCCTCACCATCGGCAGACTCACAAATTTGATCTTCGCCCTGAGCCCTTAGTTCTTGTTCAGTTGGCTCCTTCACTTCTTCATCGGTAGATCTTGCAACCAAACACTGCATTTCCTTTTCACTTACTGTGTCATCTTCTGCCGGTTTAAAAAAGTTTTTTTAGTTTTGGTATTTTTTTTAACAGTTGCCATTCTTTTTCAATATTTTTAAGCTTTCTTTTTCAATATTTTTAAGCTTTCTTTTTCTATTTTCGCATCCAGAAAACTTCGTAGTCGACATTTTCGCTGACGGTGATTAATACTAATGATTTCCCCAAAAGAACAAAGCGAGAATGAAAACACACATGTAAACTGACAGGAGGGCAGAGGAGGAATGAATCCCAAAGCAGGCAGCTAGTGTAATAAGTTGAATTGGAATGCATTCTAACCAGTACTCTGTCTTTTCTTGTCACCCACAATACCCTGGGGCCTTGACCTTGAATTCATGGAGTCCGATTTCGATCTTTCAACCCACGTCCTAAGGCTGTTCTCACGCTCAGATTTTATAATGCCTTGTAAAAACTATGCGCCAGTGCAGTGCCCCTCCCCCAGCCTCCCACTCTTGTTTCCCGTTGTCTGCGAGCTCTGTAAAAGAAATGCTCCCCTCTCCGCCCTCTTCTGAGTTTTGACCTTGCCAGGAAGCAGGAAGAAATAACTTCCTTGAGGGCTCCTGAGTCATACTGAACTCACTTTCAAAATGAATTAATATTTTTAATAATTAAACACGTCGAATGTACTAACACCGCTTAATATTTTCTTAAGTATTAAAGGTATTATACTACTCAGTTTATAATTTGTAAAAAACAAAAATCACATTTCATTCTTTTTTTTTTTTTGGGAGGAAGGGAGGGGGAATGAGATAAATAAAACGTCTTGTGCCACATGTATTCTCAAAATTTTGGCGCCCCTTTATGTGCAGCGCCCTGGGCCGTGGCCCAGGTTGGCCTAATAGTAAACCCGCCCCTGCTGATATATGATAACATTTTTTGTTTACAATTCAAAAAGCGGGTTAAATATTGTCCCTAGGAAACCTTCTGTACATACTAAAATTAGTTTCTATTGCTAGAATGAACAAAAAAACAGATAGTTCCCAAACAAAACAGAAGAATATTTTGTGAAGAAACCTCAGGAAAATAAGTTTCGCGCCCCGGTGGCGCAGTGGTCTAAGGCGCTGGCCTCTGATCATTCGTCCGTGAGGGGTCCGGGTTTGAATCCCGGTGAGACATGGATGTTGTGTTTGTCCTACGGCACTGGCTTTCTCCCTTCCCTGGAACCAGTGACCCTAAATTAGGGACGGGCGACTGCTTATAGCCCATTGAGTTGCCCACGGTGGTCATTAAACCTCCAATCAAAAAAAAAAAAAAAAAAAAAAAAAAAAAGAAAATAAGTTTCCAACCTTATAATGAACTTTGTGAATAGTAGAAAACCTAGATATTAAAATTTAAATTATCTAAACAGTTAAAATAAAATTACTGTTGTTCAACTAAGCTGGTAAACAAATACGAAAGAGGTCAACTAATTTAACGCCACCTTGCGGACATTTAGATCATAACCGAAAACCAACATTTCAGCAGAGAACAGATCATATGTAGAGGATTTTAGGAAGGGAGTGTCTGACCCCAGGTCTTAAACAACCCTTAGAAATAGGGAGCTACGAGATTTGGGCTAGAGTGCCCGATAGGAAAGTGACACGGGAGCGAGGTAGAAAGGGGGAGGAAGACGTCCTTATTTTTTACCGGGGGGCCAGTACTCAGTGTCCGACGGCTTAACGTGCCCATCCGACGCATGGCGGGTATTTAGCGGTTCGAATGAAGTTTAAGGGAAGTGACAACAGCCCCTGCAAGTTCCTTCCTGAATGACAAGCATAGCCGGCTGTCCTGCAGTTAGTGTGTAAAATGCGATCATTAGCGGTCGGTGTTTATAAAAATTTGAAGCCAAAATGCCTAAATTTTGTAGCATTATTAATTGCGGTAGTCGAGAAGGTTTTTTTTTTTCATGCTGCTAGCTGTCTCTAAGGCAATACCGAAAAGATTCTCTTCTCTGCCAAACGAAAGGAGATGGCTTCCCAGAGCTTAGAAAACAATTTTTATTGAAGACTTAGCCTCTTCAAAGGCAAAGAACCTTATAAAAGTTAGTTTATCCAGAAATCAGTTATTTCTGGTAAGACATTGAACATATCTTTTTACTTGTTCAAATGCTGTTCGCGTGCAATGCTTGAATTTATTGGGCCAGGCGTATAACTCGTTGATTTCAAGTTGAATTTAAAAGGTATTGGCTGTTTTTTTTTTGTTGTTTTGTTTTTTATTGTTGTTTTTGTTTTTTCGTAGGTTTTATTGCTACTGACAATTTTCTTATAGAACACATTTTTGAGTTTGTCTCTTAGTCAAAAACTTTCTTAAATCAACGCTTCGGTACCCAATCGTCACTTCTGCACAAGTGGGTTTTTCACCTCCATGAACTTCTATTCAGAAGGTTCCTGATTGATCTAGGTGGGTGTTAAAACTTTTTATGGAGCTAAAAGCACAAATTTAATTTGCTAGCCAACCTGACTTTCAGTCAGAATCAAATCCCTTTGTCTGTGCTGGATTTTTTATCTGGAGCTGAAGGACACTTCTGCGGAAAAATGTAAGTAATGGCTAAAATTATTGTCCAAATAAAATTCTTTTTTGTGTCTAGGTCTGTTTACGGATCGGGACTTTGCTGTTAAATTTATTTTTGAATAAATAGATTAGGGCGCAAATCCCAGCAAAATTACTGTGTTTTTTCACAATTTTGCGCGAAAAACCAACTGTGCTCTAAATTTTTCTAAGTCTTGTAAATCGCTTCCTAGAGCTCAGAAAAACACTTTTTATTGATGAGTTCAACTCTCCAAAAGGCACAAAACCTTTCAAGGGTCAATTTTATCCGGAAATCCGTGATTCCTAGAAAGGCAGAGAACCTATCTTTTTTACCCAGCTCTCCGAACCTGGGAGGGCAAAGAACTTTAATTATTAAGGCAGTGTACCTATTTTCTGACTAAATTACTAATTACTCACTAAATAGTAATCTTACTAAATTACAATGTAAAAGAATATCCACGATGAGAAAGTGGTATATGCTTCAAGACTTATATGCCTCGAATTGTTCTGCGGTAAAAGCACTTCGAACAAAAACGAAGTAATAGAAAATATTTACTATTTGTACTTTCGGAAAAGTTTCCGCTTCACCTTCGAAGTTACTTGTATTCAGTACATAGGGATCTTTTATTTCAATATCTTTAATTCTTACCAAATACCGCATTTTGTTCTCGGAAGGTAAACTTACAGAGTAAGACGCCAGCATTTCAATGGGGACTGGTCGTCCTTCACTTACGTTACTAAGGCTCGTTGCCATGCTGAAAGTCACGTATCTGCTACATCCTCATAGAAAGTGGTGGAGATAACAAGGAGGTTCTCCTTGGGTGATACACTTGGGTTCCTTCGATCTTCTCCACATGTCTCCTACGGCCAAGAAGCAGTAAACCCCTAGGAGATTGAAACGGAAACGCCACGGGACTTGTGAAATTACCTTTGCGGTTTGCCCTTTGAACATCCACCCGGTCACCCCTGGTCGGCTGGTCCCCTGTCGGCACTTCCACATACCACATAGCAGATGTACGCATGCCGCCCCGGTGGCGCAGTGGTCTAAGGCGTTGGCCTCTGATCATTCGTCCGTAAGGGGTCCGGGTTCGAATCCCGGTCAGGCATGGATGTTGTGTTTGTCTTACGGCACTGGCTCTCTCCCTTCCCTGGAACCAGTGACCCTAAATTAGGGACGGGCGACTGCTCATAGCCCATTTGAGTTGCTCACGGTGGTCGTTAAACCTCCAATCAAAAAAAAAAAAAAAAAAAAATGTACGCATACCAACCGGTCCCCCCCCCCCAAAAAAAAGCTTTGGGGCCAAAGCCTGAGGATACTGACTTAAATTTCATTCAGTTACTCTGTGCTCTCTTACTTGAGAACTTTATTTCGTCATGTCCATTAAAAAATGTAATAGTGGTGCATTGAAACGGAAAATTAGGAACGAAAAATTAAAATCAGAGGAGCGGCTTCCGAAGTTAACCTCATTATTTCATAGCAAAGTTCCATATGCTAATTCATTTGGATTGTCAAGCGTAGCTCAGCAGATCCAGGAAAAATCTACATTTCATAATACAACTGATAACACCACTTATTCAGGATCTTTAGTTGAACTTGAATCACGAAGTGAGGAGTATTTAGAATACTCAACATATTCTACTACTACTACTACTACTGAAATTAGTGATATTTCCACTTCATCGCAAAAATCGGATAATGCCGAAATAATTACAAATAGCAATATATGTCCAAATCCTGCTTTGTGGCCCGTTGACATGGACTGCCTCTTTCGAGATATGTGCTTGAAAAAAGGTTCGGAATATTTTCAGAACAACACAGGTGATTTCAGCGCATCTGTACGCCAATACAGCACACAAAAGAGATACTTTTCTTCAAAGCTTTTTCAGAAGACTTTGGCAAATGGAGAAACGCAGAAAAGAAAGTGGCTACTTTATTCCCCATCAAATGGGAATGTTTACTATTTTGTTTATAAACTTTTTTTCTGGAAATAGACATAATCAGTTTACGGGAAGCGGATTTTCTAAGAAAGAACGAAGTTCCATGAAAATAGTAAGGAGCATCGCCAAGCAATTAGATTGGTTTAACAGAATGAAAAATAAAAACAACGCGGATCAAAAAATGGAAAAAAATATTTCAAACAGAACTGTCATACTGGATCCAAATTTTGAACCGTGTTGTGGCAGTAATAAAATTTCTCGTTGAACGAGGACTTCCTCTTCGTGGGGAAGACGAAATTATTGGATCTCCTGCAAATGGTAATTTTTTTAGGAGTTTTGGAACTGATTTCCAAATTTGATCCATTACTTAAGCAACACTCAGAAGAAAAAGGTAGGGGCGTGTTTCTTACCTTTCTTCGTCAATTTGTGAGGAATTTATTCAACTGGTGGAATCCAGAGTCTACAACAAAATAGTGGAGGAAGTAAAACAAGGAAAAATATTTTTCTCCTATAGTTGATTCAACGCCGTATATTTCGCATGTAGACCAATTATCCATTATTTTTCGGTACTGCATCCAAGGGCGCGTACATGAACGTTTCCTATGTTTCTTGCCAATAAGTAACCACACGGGAAAATCTCTGGGCGACAATGTGGAAAAACTTCTGGAATGAAATTCTATTGATATTAATTACTGCAGGGCTCAAACATATGACAATGCGTCAAACGTGTGGTCAGTATTAAGGCTTACAAGCTCACATAAAAAAATTCATCCGCTGGCTCATTATGTTCCCTGTGTCGGTCATTCGCTAAACTTAGTTGGTGAGTGCAGCGTTGATCAATGTGTAAATGCAAGGAATTTTTTCGGATTTCTGCAGTGACTTTATGCATTTTTTGCTGCATCCACACACAGATGGAACACTTTAACATTAAAAATGAAAAGTTTTGGAAAAAGTACAGTGACGTTGAAAAGTTTGTCTACTACAAGGTGGTCATCACGTGATGACGCTACAAAAGCACTCCTTATAAACTATGATGCTATATTTGAATCGCTCGAAATTCTGTCAAATTCGCACAGCGAAAAAAGAGACAAAAGAATAGAAACAAAATCTTTGCAAAAGAAGTTGACCAAGCTGGAGACTTCCTTTATGATTATACTATAGAACACAATTCTACAAAGATTTGAAAGTACAAGCAAATTCTTGGAAAACCCAGGATTAGATGTGATAACGGGAAAATATTTGTTGAACTCCCTTGTAGATTTTGTTGCAAGTTTGTGCGAAAAATATGATCTAGAAAACCAGGCTTGAAATTTAAGTTCTTATGTGAATAAGGATCATGCTACTGATGATATTTCAAGAGGAAAAAATCTGTCCAGAAAATTTCTCGACGAAAAAAGTTATATTTTCCGAGGTGCTGAAAAATTTAGAGTGGAAACATTTTACTTGATAATGGATAAATTATTAATTGAATTGAAGCCACGCAGTGAAAAGTATGCACAAGGGGCTGATATTTTTGGTTTCTTAACGCGATTGCCCTGTATCGAAAGAAGCTCACTGGAGCAAAATGTGAAAAATATTGTGGAATTATACCCCAGTAATATAGAAAATTCCTTATTGGAGGAAATTGAACAGTTCTGTGCGTACATAAACGGCACAAATGTTGTTGAACCAAACGCCATGAAACTGTTGCAAATAATGGTGGATAGTGAATTGATGGACGTTTTCCCAAATCTGTACATAAAGTACAGAATGTACACTGAAGAGCAATTGAATTAGAGATACCTGTTTAGTAACGTGTAGCACCACCTTTCGCCCTGATGACGGCGGCGATTCCTATCGTTATGGACTCGACAAGACACCGGAAGCGTTGGGAAGCCATACGGATCCACGACCCCTGAACAAGCTCCCACAGTTCACGAAGATTTGATGGAGGGGTCAGAGCCTCGAACATCTCTCTCGATGGGATTGAGGTCAGGTGAGCTAGCAGGCCAAGGAAGTGAGGTCGCGTCAGTGGAGTGTTTATCTAACCATTCGGATACAATTCGGGAGCCATGGTACGGTGCATTGTCTTGTTGCAGTATGAGGTCCCCAGTGGAATTTTGAAGACGCACAAACGGAAGCAAATGGTCGTACAGCATATCCCGGTAACGTTGACCTGTGAGAAACGATGTCACACGTACCAGGGGTCCCATTTCAGTCCACGTAAACAGTCCCCAGACGAGAAAGCTACCCCCACCAGATTGAAGAGTACCCTGCTGGTAAGAAGGATCCATCGCTTCATGTGGTTTGCGCCGTACTCGTATCCTGCCATCCGCATGTACCAACGTGAATCTCGACTCAGCAGTCCAGGGAACATTTTCCCACATGACTAGGGTCCAGTGGTGATGTTCCCGCGCCCAAGCTAATCTTTGCACCCTGTATTGTGCGGTCAGCAGCGGTACCCTCATGGGACGATGGCTTCTGTACCACATAGTGAGGAGATGGTTCGGAATGGTGTGGCTGCTTATCACGTTTTTGTGCACCAGCGTTAAATTTCCGAAGGATTTCTTGCACTGTGGCCCGTCTATCCACTGTTAGAATGCGAGCTAGCCGACGATGATCCCACTCATCCACACTCTGTTATCTACGGCAGTTGGCACTTGCAGGGATAGTTTTACCCGATTCGATGTACGCACGGTGCATCCGTGGCACAGTGGCTCGTGAAAATCCCAGTGCCTGCACGACTTCCGAGATGAAGTGACCCATTCGTCGGGCCCCGACAATTTGCTCACGATCAAAGGCGATTAGATCCTTCGTCTTCCCCATACTGCGTCCGACTCTTACTGATTCCCGTCGCATCACTCCATATGCCCTGAAGAGCAATTGAATTAGAGACAGCTAGCGTTATGCAGATGTGACGCTGTGGGCGGCCCTGTAAACGTAAACGACATGACGTATGCAGCGATCCGACAGTATAAGGAGTGATGCTACGGGAATCCGTAAGAGTCAGACGCAGTATGGGTAAGACGAAAGATCTAAGCGCATTTGATCGTGGCAAATTGTCGGGGCCCGACGAATGGGTCACTCCATCTCGGAAGTCGTGCAGGCACTGGGATTTTCACGAGCTACTGTGTCAGGGATGCACCGTGAGTACATCGAATCCGGTAAAACTATCCCTGCAAGGGCCAACTGCCGTGGACAACAACGTGTGGATGAGCGGGGTCATCGTCGGCTAGCTCGCATTGTTACAGCGGATAGACGGGCCACAGTGCAAGAATCACTCGGCAATTTAACGCTGGTGCACAAAAACGTGTAAGCAGCCACACCATCCAGAACCATCTCCTCGCTATGGGGTAGAGAAGCCATCGTCCCACGAGGATACCGCTGCTGACCACACATCTCAGGGGGCAAAGATTAGCATGGGCGCGGGAACATCGCCACTGGACCTTAGACATGTGTGAAAATGTTGCCTGAACTAATAAGTCGAGATTCACGTTGGTACATGCGGATGGCAGGATACGAGTACGGCGCAAACCACATGAAGCGATGCATCCTTCTTGCCAGCAGGGTACTCTTCAAGCTTGTGGGGGTGGCATTCTCGTTTGGGGACTGTTTACGTGGACTGAAATGGGACCCATAGTGCGTGTGACATCGTCCCTCACAGGTCAACGTTACCGGGATAACCTGGATGACCATTTGCTCTCGTTTGTGCGTCTTCAACATCCCACTAGGGACCTCATCCTGCAACAAGAGGTCCCTAGTGGGATGTTGAAGACGCACAAACGAGAGCAAATGGCCGTCCAGGATATAGGACCTCGTCCTGCACCGTGCCATCGCCCCCGAATTGTATCCGAATGGTTGGATGAACACTCCATCGACGTGACCTCGCTTCCTTGGCCAGCTAGGTCACCTGACCTCAATCCAATCGAGCACATCTGGGATGCCATCGAGAGAGATATTCAAGGCTCTGAATCTCCTCCATCAAATCTTCGTGAACTGTGGGAGCTTGTTCAGGGGTCGTGGATCCGTATGGCTTCCCAACGCTTCCGGTGTCTTGTCGAGTCCATGCCGAGACGAATCGCCACCGTCATCATGGCGATAGGTGGTGCTACACGTTACTAGACAGGTATCTCTAATCCAATTGCTTTTCAGTGTATTGTCGGATCGCTGCATACGTCATGTCGTTCATGGCCGCACGCAGCGCCACATTTGCATAACGCCAGCTGTCTCTAATTCAATTGCTCTTCTGTGTATTTATGCATTCCAGTAACAAACTGTGAAGATGAACGTTCCTTTTCCAAACTTGCTTACATTAAAAGTAAGTTTCGACCAACAATGACGGAAACGAGGTTATCTGCACTGTGCCTGATGTCCATAGAACGAAACATTTTCAAAAATATGAGTTTTGATGATGTGGTTAAAGACTTTGCCAAAACCAAATGCAGAAAGAAATTGTGAATGTCACCATGAACAGTAAGATATTTTTTTCCATAGATTAATTAATCAAACCTTGACCTTTGTTCACTCCATCAGGGGAGGTGCGGTGGAAATTCGCATTCATAAAGGGTTAACCGAATATACTGTACTTCATATTCTCAATTAGTTGATAAGTAGGATAAATTACAGCTTATTATTGTAATTATGAAGATTTTTATCTACAGTGAGGGACCAATATATTAGGAACACCAGAATGTTATCCCCATGAGAAGAACATCCGAAGTCTGATAACTGTTTAACCACTACCATTTTAATGAAAAAATTTCATTGAACAAAAATTTTACTCATGAAATTAAACAAACCCAATGCAGTATGCCCCCAATTTCAATATCAGTCACTGCATTTTAAATTATAAGGAAATGAGTGGAAGCTGAAAGATATAAGATTTCTTCCACCTATCCTAATAATTATTCAAAGAAATTTTATTAAAACAGAACATATTATACAACGATGATGAGTAGGATGACTTCATTCAGCGTTTGAGCCTAATGTGTCATATGATTACATGTGTGTGAATTAATTATTTAAAATATATATATATATGATTGAGGTAATAATAATTTCCTTGTGTAACAAGGGATTTGAAAAATCGCTATAAACCTGTAAATGAGTAGAGCAAAAATTGGTAGGGGCTAGGGGCCCCCTAAAAATCCTTAGCCCAGTATCTCAAAAAGTCTTAATGCGGCTCTGACCCCATTGAAAAAAAATTATTACGCAATAGTAAAGCAACCTAAAATGTCTTCTTCCGCGCTGGTAATACAGCTTAGTTAACGTTGCTCACATACGACACATGACATTTTTTCCGTACAAGCTCTGCGATCAAAATGTCGCCAGCTGCTGCTTAATACTTGCTAAAACATAACAATAAGTAAGCAATCCAACATTTATCAATGTACAAGTCGCGCCATCTATTAACAGGTCTAAACATTACTCAATGAAAAATGATTGATTTTTAATAAAATTATGGTTATGTTTTAGCAAGTATTAAGTATCCCATGCAACGAGATAGAAATACGTAGAGCGCTTACGTCGGGGAACGGGTGAAGCCACCGGAAACAAGTGGCAGCCATGTTTGATGAGGTACAGAACGATTTCCGTTCCGTGTTAAGCAAGGGAGTTTTCGTAATATATGGTTTGATGTTAAATAAGGATATAACTCAGAAATGTTGTTATAAACACCTAGGGATGAGACTAAAACTTTAACGTATCAAATAACGCTTTTCATTGTTAGTTAACGGCAATAGTGTTTTTAAAAAAAATGATATTTTAATGGATGCAGCTTGCTGTCGTTGAATAAAATCTCATGCCGTAATTTTTTGACATTTAACAAATTTTTTGGAGCAAATTTTCAGAGAAATATAAGTCAGCGGTAATAGAGTAAATGAAAAAAAAAAAAAGAAACACAAAAATAAAAAATACAGTTGCACTCAATCCGCAATTTCGGTAAAAATTTTAGATATTCGTGGGTCATCACCATGAGAATGCTGAATCATCCCACAGCTTATCACTCCAAATACATAGACGCCAAATATTTTATGAGAGTTTTAAATGAAAAAAAAAGTTCGAAGAAAAACGGAAAGCAAACAATGAGTTTACACAGCCAAGAGGTACCAATATTAAAATACGTCTGATTTGTATTTTAGAGAAATACAGGCACAACTTGTTCAATTCAAAGAAAGATTGATTTACGTGAGTGATATTTGTTCAATACTAACCTCTCATATATATGGTTGATGCAAAAGGAATAACTGGCAATTTATACATGGACATACTGACTGTACATTCATCATGAATCAGAGGTCACATTCTTCAAAAAAAAAAAAAAAAAAAAAACATTACCTATCACGCAAAAATCAAATGCAAGTAGTTATTACAAAATGTTGCTAGTCCCTTTCTTTTGTATTATTCCATAATTTTTTTTCAATTGTCATTTCATAATCGTTTGTGCCAGTTTTCATAAATATTTTATGTTGTTTGCATTTTTGAGGTACCATTGTACTCCCTGTTTCCTATTTTCAGTTTTAAATCAATATTGCCTGTATTTTTGCTACCCAAAAACCACACACATTGACTAACACATTCACAAATAAAGAGTATTCTGTCAAGAAATTTTCAAGCTCCCCACTCTCACTTTGTTGCAGTAATACTACAGATTAATCACTAATCAGAGACAAATGCCTAGAACACAAGCTGGGTGACCCTGTGCTTTCAGATAAAATACTAGATTGTTTCCTGACAGGTGTCAGCAAGCAATAAATTTATATTACCAATCACAATTATTACTTCTGCAATTTAAGTAACCATAAATTGATTGCTTTACCAGTATTTGCTATCTAATGGGCATTAGCCATGGGTACATGATCTTTATCACATAAAAAGAAATTGCTGCTTCCTAAGATTTTGAAATATTTGTTGTCTTGTCAGACAAGTTGCATGTACACTGTACAGATTCTAGAATATATATGCAAATGCCATTTTCAAGACATCCTCAGTATATTGAAAAAAACAAAACATTTACATAGGTAGAAATTGTACCCAAAAAGCCTCAAAGTTGGTAACCCACAGTTAACCTCAGCTTCCCAGAGTAAACATCATTCAGTTTTCACATTGAGTACGACTGTTTACAAAATATAAGAAATAAAAAGTCTTAAGATAACACAGATATTGAAATGGCTTATCTGCTGGTTTAATCACCAGCTACACGGATTAGATGTTTTATTTTTTGTGTTTGATTAACTGAGCATTTACAGCTCAACCTTATTTTAAAATGCTTACTTGTGAAATGTAGTTCCACAATCCTTGTTCCTTTTATTCTTACAATCAAAAGCTGCGCAGTACTATGGCATTTTAAATATCAACAATGTGCTGATAATTGTGATTATTCACGAAACTGTAACACTAAATTTGTAATGAAGCATAACACGATCGCCGAACAGCTGAAAGAACCGAGGTGACTCCTTGACACACGCAGAATTTGTACCTCATCAAAGATGGCGGGCTCTCCCCGCGTTGGCTTCAGCTGCCTCGGCAGAGAACCAATCACAGAAGCACTCTATGTATTTCTATCTCGTTGATCCCATGCTATAACTTAAAGTTAGTTTTATCGATGTGCAAATTTTCATCCTTGGGAATACATTAATTGCGAAGAAAATATGTAAAGAAGTTTTACCATTGGAAACATAAGGCAGATATTTTAGGTGGAACCACCTTAAAGGTCTTTGATGTCAACTAAAAGAACATCAGGTATAAAATTTCAAACGTAAGATGCCTCTAAAATTGTCGAACAATGAGCAGTTTCAGTAACTGAGCTTATTATCCTGTTCAAAAGGAAAAGCCTATGATAACCTTAAAGATTTTATTTCTTATGCCATCAAAGCCACAAACAGACTGATGTCAAGTGAAACAACATCAGCAAAAGGATTTTGAAACGCCCCGGTGGCGCAGTGGTTTAAGCGCTGGCTTATTACCATTGTCCAAGTGTGTCCGGGTTCAAATTCCGGTGGTGCATGGATGTTGTGTTTGTATTGGGGGCACTGGTTCTCTTCTTTTCCTGGAACCAGTGGCCCTAAATTAGGGACGGGTGACTGATATTGCCCATTGAGTTGCTCACGGTGGTCGTTAAACCTTTTTTTATTTTTATTTTTTAAAGATTTTATGGGGGTGGCCCAAAATATTACAGATGAAAATAAAAATAAACAGAAGAAAAGATGAGAAATGATAGCATATCTCCGCCATATTAAAGTGCGTTTCCATAGATTCGCAAAATATATCTGTGTAAAAACCAAAGATGAACGTAAGATATCTGAAGATTCCTCGTATTAATGAAGCAGTACCACTTTGTGTGAAGCCTATCCGCGCGAATGGCCGCCGTTGAAGTGTGGTGAAGCTGGTGGTTTTCAAAAATCTAATTCTTTCGTCGCAAATGTTTTCAATTTTGCAACATAACTTGCTGCCGACGTGAGAGAAAATGCTGGATTTTTAAAATTCTTAATTATTCTGAAGCTCCTCCCAGTTTTTATTTTAAAGTGAGATACATGAACCTTAGCTCACGTATTTTTTTATTGAAAGTTTAACGACCACCATGAGCAACTCAATGGCCTATAAGCAGTCGCCCGTCCCTAATTTAGGGCCACTGGTTCCAGGGAAGGGAGAGAGCCAGTGCCTTAAGACAAACACAACATCCACGCCTCACCGGGATTCGAACCCGGACCCCTTCCGGACGAATGATCAGAAGCCATTGCTTAGACCACTGCGCCACCGGGGCGGCAGCTCATGTATTTGCAGTATGTGCAAATTCGAAACAAAACATAATGTTAAAACTGAAAACTTCACTAATGTATGATATGTAATTCATTCCGGTTCGATATTAACACGCTTTGTACATCCCCAAGCCACGCAAATCCAAATTACACACAGTTGAAACTATACGGGCATCGTGTAAACAACCTCATTCTTACACTTTGCAGCTTAACAGTTAAGAAACTGAGGGCATCTCCAGAAGTATTTTTCTAACCTCCTTGGTAAAAACATATGCAAATATATTTAACAAGAAAGATGACACCAAATTTTCGGGTGTAATAAGCACGTCTTTTGAATCCGTTCTGACGCAAATTAAATTTATCAAGGGTATTCAAAATCAATGGAACCGGTATGAAAAACAATAGATCTGACGAAAGAAAGAAGATTTTCAATCGGGTTTTTAATCCCTCAGATATTGCTGTAAACGGAATCGTGAGCTTACGAGCTCTTAGAAACAGAGATATCGACAAAAATAAGATGTGACTTTACGTCCCCTGGTGGGAAAACCATGCATTATTTTAGGAAGAAAGTATTCTCAAAAGGTTTATCCATATAAGCGGTATTGGTCCAAGAAAAAAAATTAGTCGAATTTTCAGGAGCCCAGACTTTGCAACAAATGCTTCAGAAGCAGAAATTAACACTTATGACCCATGGTGGCTAAACCATTTTTTACCAAACAGAAATCATGCGCAAACGATTTCCCATCAGGAGCTGTATACGGTGCAGAAAGAATTTTTCAAATCGGAGATTTAGAAGCAGAGATATAGGGGGAAACGCAATTTACATTTACGCCCCCTAGCGGAAAGTCTATGAATTACTTGAAAATTTTGAAATTATATGAACCACATGTCATACTAGAGACACTATCCAACGAAGAAGGAATTTTTCAAATCGGACTCCTAGAAGTAGAGATATTGACAAAAATAAAATATACATCTACGCCTACTGGCGTAGAAACCATGCACTATTTTAAGAAGAAAATGTTTCTAAAAGGTTTGTCGACATGATTAGTATCGGTCAGCAAACGACGTTTTTTTCAATCGAGAATTTAGAAGCTCATATTTTGCTGCAAATACAACAGAAGCAAAAATTAAGATTTACGCCCCCTGGTGGCCAAACTATTTTTTACAAAAATTAGAAATCATGTGCAAACGATTTCCCAGTCGGAGCTGTATCCGGTGCAGAAAGAATTTTTTAAATCGGAGATTTCGAAGCCGAGATATAGGGGGAAACGCAATTTACCGCTACGCTCCCTAGCGGAAAGTCTATGAATTACTTGAAAATTTTTAAATTATATGAAAACATGTCACACGGTAAACACTATCCAACAAATAAGGAATTTTTCAAATCGGACTCCTAGAAGTAGAGTTATTGACAAAAATAAGATGTACATCTACGCCCCCTAGCGGAGAAACTGTGGAATATTTTAAGAAGGAAATATTCCGAAAAGGTTTATCGATGTGAGTGGCATCAGTCCATGAAAGAATTTTTTCAATCGATATTTTAGAAGCTCCGATTTTATGGCAAATACATCAGAAGCAAAAATTAACTCATACGCCCCCTGGTGGCCAAAGTATTCTTTACCAAAAGTTTGAAATTATATGCAAAAGATTTTCCATCAGGAGATGTATCCGCTGAAGAAAAAAATTTTCAAATCGGAGTTTTAGAAGAAGATTTATCGGGGAAAATATAATTTACTTTTACGCCCCTAGCGGAAAATCTATGCATAATTTGAAAAAGTAATATACCTAAAATACTCTTCGACGTAAATGGAATCGAAATTAAAAAAATTCAATCGGATGTTTAGAAGCAAATATGTGAAATAAAACGTATTTTTGAATTTGACATCATCTGCATTTACGTCCTCTACAGGCGAAAGTGTACATCGTAAAAAAAAACGAAATGAAGGATCATCATTTGCATAATTCAAGCTTCCGAATGCAAAAATAATTTTTCTAATCGGACTAATAGTTGCAGAGATATCGTGGGTACAGACGGACAAACCGATAACAGAAGCACGATATTTTTTTACAAAAGACGTGTTAAAAATCGGTTGCCAATAAGAAATAAAGGTCCAAGTGATACCTCATGGAGAGTATTTAGGCCACTAGGTCGCTCCCACTAAGTGCCCCACTGTTTAGTGTGACATGAGTTTGATTTGATTCCCAGATAAGGCGTAGGTGGTCTGATGGCTTGATAGTGCTAGATTTGTTCCTATTCGGGAAGCGTATTTCCCAAGTTAATATGCGGAATTGCCGCCCCGGTGGCGCAGTTGTCTAAGCGATGGCCTCTGATCATTCGCCCGAACGGGGTCCGGGTTCGAATCCCGGTGAGGCATGGATGTTGTGTTTGTCTTACGGCACTGGCTCTCTCCCTTCCCTGGAACCAGTGACCCTAAATTAGGGACGGGCGACTGCTTATAGCCCATTGAGTTGCTCACGGTAGTCGTTAAACCTCCAATCAAAAAAAAAAAAAAAAAAAAAAAAGGACAATTCATATTTTTGCGTCCCGCAGTGTCGTTCCCAAGGTTCCAGCTATGTTTTTCCCAAGTTAGTACAAACGCTTGTGCCTTGCACTTGAAATCCTTCCAGTGAAATACTGCTAACCTAGTAACGTGTTTGAATGAATGATAAACAAGACATGATTTTATAGCATAGTAATAATTGAAAATTCCGTATTTCTACTTGGTCTTGAAAACAAGTAATTGCTGTTATCGATATAATTCTGTCAACAGTCACCAATTCAAAAACACTGAGAACAGAATGATGATGAACAATTACCAATTCAAAAACACTGTTTTAGGTACACAATGCTCAAAAATTACAAATTTATAATTGTTGACAGAGTATTGAAAATGGATCCTTAAAATCGTCAAGTGAAACGACATGTAGGTAAATGTGTAAATTAGGGCTCTAAATTATTTCGTTGAAAAAATGTTAGTACGTGGATAAAGTGTGACGTACAGATTTTAGAGTATGGAAAATAATGGCAAATGGTGTAGAAATTTCATATTTGAAATGTATTTTAAAGATTTTGTTTCGTAATATTTACTCGTAAGTGCGATGGTGTTAAGAAAGGCCGCGGTAGGCCTAATGCATCGCTACCGCATGGTGTCATGCGTTGCTCCGTTAAAAGGTAGGTTAGTTGCTGCACCGAAATGACGGGCGAAAGAGTACAAGAGAAAGTGGTTGCGTTTTGGGCAGGGGATAGATAAATGTTGTAGGGATACGCTACAGAAAATAGGTCCAGATTATCCACCCTTTATTTTGTTGTATCCTGTACGTTGATGGCAGGAAACACCGGAAAAAAACTTATTTGATTTGCAAAAGATGCGTATCAGTGAGATAGAAACTGACCTGCGAAGAAAGTATTGACAAGAGAACCAAAAGTACAGTGGCACAGCAAACGCTTGACATTGTCGCGGTAGCGATGCGTTAGGCCTACAGCAGCGTCTCTTAACAGCATCGCACTTACAGGTAAATACACTGACGGAAAAAATCCCAACACCAAGAAGGGGTTGTGTTAGCTAAACGACAGTTGGTAGGCGGTGAGAGTACATCTGTAAGATGATGTCCATACAAATTTCGCGCTCGGCGCATACATGTGGTGCTAATAGCGCCCCTCGGAACATGCAGAGCAGGTTTGCTGTAAATACGCGCTGAAACTTTCTTGAGCGTTAGTTATCGTTGAGATTAGACGTAGGGTGTTGATGTTAGTCAAGAATGCCTTTAAGAAGACGAAGAAGCCATTATCAACAGCTCACGAAGTTTGAACGAGGTCGTGTAATAGGGCTACGAGAAGGTGGATTTTTATTCCGCAATATTGCAGAACGACTTGGCAGGAATGTAGCCACTGTGCATGATTGTTGGCAGCGGTGGTCAAGGGAAGGTACTGCCTCAAGAAGACCGGGTTCTGGCCGGCCACGTGGCCCTACTGAGAGGGAAGACCTCCGTGTACGGCGTATGGCCGTGGCGCATCGTACCGCGTCTGCGGCCGCAATTCGAGCTGCAGTTGCCACCACAGTGACACAACGAACTGTTACAAATCGGTTACTTGAAGGACAGCTCCGAGCCAGACGCCCTGTAGCGTGCATTCCACTTACTACAAACCACTGCCGTTTGCGACGTCAGTGGTGTCAAGCTAGAGCTGATTGGAGGACGGAGTGGAGATCTGTTGTGTTTTCTGATGAAAGCCGGTTCTGCCTGGGTGCCAGTGATGGCCGTGTGTTGGTTAGAAGGAGGCCAGGTGAGCGCCTGCAACCAACCTGTCTGCGGCCGAGACACACTGGACCTACACCTGGAGTTATGGTCTGGGGAGCAATTTCCTGTGACAGCAGGAGCACTCTCGTGGTAATCCCACGCACCCGGACGGCACAGTTGTACGTTGGTCTGGTGATTCAACCTGTTGTGCTGCCATTCATGAACAGCATTCCAGGGGGTGTTTTCGAACAGGATAACGCTCGCCCGCATACCGCCGACATGTTGCCGTGGCCTGTTAGATCACCAGATCTTTCACCAGCACGCACGGGATATCATTGGACGACAACTCCAGCGTCACCCCTAACCAGCATTAACCGTCCCTGTATTGACCGACCAAGTGCAACAGGCATGGAACTCCATCCCAGAAACTGACATCCAGCACCTGTACGACACAATGCATGAACGTTTGCGTGCTTGCATTCAACATTCTGGCGGTTACACCGGTTATTAATGTACCAGCATTTCACATTTAAAATGGCTCTTCTCGCGCTTACAATAAGCTGTGATCTTGAAACCTTAATCGATTAAATATGTTACCTATACAAATGTATTGCCGCTATTTCATTCCTCTACAACTATTTTTTCGTGGTGTTAGGATTTTTTTTCCGTCAGTGTATTGTGATAAAAATCTTTAAAAGCCATTTAAAACATGAAATTTCTGCACCATTTGCCATTAATTTCCATTATCTCAAATCTGTACGTCGCACGTTTTCCAGGTACCGACGAAATAATTTAGGACGCTAATATACACATTTACCGAAATGTCACCCCTATCGGTATTATTATATATCACTTGTCTGAAAATGCAAAAATAAAAATTACCTGTTACTATAAAGTATTACTGGTACACAGTGCTTACGCATTCCACTTCTGCCTGCTTTACAAGAGCACTCAAAAGACTACGGAAGTTTCACAATTATTTCTGTCTAAAACAGCGTTGATCGATTGAGGCGACGACGTTATTCCGGTGGATTGAATGCAATGCGGAACTATGTGGATTTCTTTCCTATCTTCCTTCTTAATTGCACATAGAATTATATGACCTGCATTAAGAATCCCTTCTTCTGCTTTGATGCATCGTGAATTTTTTGTAGCGTCCACAAATTTCATTATCTCAAGGATTGAGAGTGTTAAACCAGCCATTCCTACATACGACTTCAAGGAACACGTGCAACGTTATCCGTACTAAAAGATGTTTGTTTACGTTTGCGCAACGCCCCCTGTAGTTCATTGAGGTTGCCCATTGCCATAAAATGTGACCTTAGAAGATATTTGGAATTTGAAACCAGAAATAACGGTGCTCAAAAAACGTTTAATAAATGGAAGCCTTTGGCTCCAGTTATTTATAAGAAAGGATTGAAAGTTCTTAATAAAATTATAGAGTAACTATGTCATCATCATCATCATTGTCAACCATTATCAATCCACTGCTGGACGAAGGTCTCCCCAGGTTTCCTCCACAACGGTCTGTCTTGTGCCAGTCTCCTCCATGTCACTCCCGCATACTTTCGAATTTCATCCACCCATCTTGCATGTGGTCTTCTTCTGGGTCTTTTCCTGTCCCTTGGAATCCAATCTAAAATTTCGGCTGTCCATCGATGGTCTGTTCTTCTGGCAGTATGTCCAGCCCATTGCCATTTCAGGGATTTAACTCTGATCATGATGTCTTCCACTCTTGTCATTTTTCGGATCCACGTGTTCCTCTTCTTATCTCTCCTGGTTACACCAAGCATGCACCTCTCCATGCTACTTTGAGTTGTCTGCAGCCTTTGTATGTCTCTTTTAGTTAAGGCCCACGTCTCTGCACCATACGTAAGCACTGGAAGGATGCATTGATCAAACACTTTTCGTTTAAGACATAATGGCATATTGCTCTTGAAAATTATGCTGTTTCTTCCAAAAGCTCTCCAGGCAAGTTTTGTACGCCGATTAATTTCTTCACCAATGTGACCCTCACTTGATATCTGCTGTCCAAGATAAACGTACGTGTCTGTTATCTCCAGCTTTTCTCCATCAATCGATAAATCTTCATTTCTTGTAAAAGCATTGTACATCACTTTTGTCTTCTGAAAGTCCATTTTTAATCCCACTTCTTTACTCTTGTCAGCAAGTTCCTGGATCATACTCTGTAGCTCTGATGGGGTAGTTGCAAAAATGACTATGTCATCAGCAAAACGAAGGTGGGTCAGATAATCTCCATTAATCTTTATCCCTTTGTTTTCCCAGTTCAGTGATTGAAAGACATTTTCCAATGTGGCATTAAAGAGCTTCGGAGATATGGTGTCACCTTGTCTCACTCCTTTTCCAATTTTTATGTGTGTTGTATTTTCAAACAGCCGAATC
Source organism: Macrothele yani (assembly GCA_039090855.1). Classification (NCBI taxonomy): domain Eukaryota; kingdom Metazoa; phylum Arthropoda; class Arachnida; order Araneae; family Macrothelidae; genus Macrothele; species Macrothele yani. The sequence continues at coordinate 128,745,610 of CM077011.1, read as the reverse complement.
TTTGCACTTGCATTTTCATAGATGTTATTAATAATATTAATGTATGCATCTTCAATACCGCAGGATTTCAGAGCCATTGCAACTGCTGATGGTTTCACCGAATCAAAGGCTTTTTCATAATCGATAAAAGCCATGCACAATGGAAGTTCATATTCCCTCGCTCTTTCAATTAGTTCTCTCAGTACGTGAATATGATCTATTGTGCTGTAGCCACTCCTGAATCCAGCTTGTTCTCTCGGTTGAGCCATGTCCAGTGTCACCTTCAAGCGGTGTGAAAGAACTTTAGTGAAGATTTTATAAACCACTGATAGGAGGCTGATAGGTCTGTAGTTCCTGAGATCCTCAATGTCACCTTTTTATGCAGCAAGATCATTGTAGCGTTGTTCCAATCCTCAGGAATTTTCCCTTCATTAAGGCATCGAGTGAAAATTTGGGCGAGTACTGTTTCGATTTCTCCACTTGCTTCTTGTATGATGTCTACAGTAATTCCATCTTCTCCTGGAGCTTTTCCCAGCTTTATGTTCTTGATTGCATGTGCAACTTCTGCTGGAAGGACTGGAAGCCATGTCCAGTGTCACTTTTAAGCGGTGTGAAAGAACTTTAGTGAAGATTTTATAAACCACTGATAGGAGGCTGATAGGTCTGTAGTTCCTGAGATCCTCAATGTCACCTTTTTTATGCAGCAAGATCATTGTAGCGTTGTTCCAATCCTCAGGAATTTTCCCTTCATTAAGGCATCGAGTGAAAATTTGGGCGAGTACTGTTTCGATTTCTCCACTTGCTTCTTGTATGATGTCTACAGTAATTCCATCTTCTCCTGGAGCTTTTCCCAGCTTTATGTTCTTGATTGCATGTGCAACTTCTGCTGGAAGGACTGGAAGAACTCTGGTACTGGTACCTTTCATGATGTCTGGAGTACATGTATCATCCCTTTCATATAATTTGGAGTAGAAATCTTTCACTCTTGTCAAAATTTCGCCTCTATTTCTTGTTACAGAACCATCTTCTTTTCTCAGTGCCATAATCTGTTTTTTCCCCTTACTGAGATGTCCCTTTGCTATCTTTAAGCTTTGGTTGTTTTCAATTGCTTTCCTTACTAGTTCACAGTTGAATTTCCTTACGAAGTAATACTTAAAGATATGTCATTCTCTTAAAAACATATTATTTCGGCTCCTGATATAGGGTCAGTATTTTGTTCAAAACATTAAAAAAAATTCTTAATTCAATTTTGACTATATTATAACGTCTCAACAATTTACTGACTAATAGTAAAATATACATAGTAATTCATTCCACATACGGGAATATTATAGATAAAAAATAAAATTTACTGTCACTAATAATAGTAATGTAGGGGATCCATTGATGCTTTTTCAATCTTATTTTCATATTTCCTGTACTATTGTTTTGCATCACTTTCCTGTCCATTCTTGTTTTAAACAATTATTTTGCTTATTCTACTTTTTGCCAGTTTTTTTCCTGAAATGCCTTTGACAAAAATCGTGTACGTTTTGTAGAGTGATCTTCAAGGGGATTCCTAGATAAACTGTATACTTCCTGTTGCAAGCGGTCACTCTTGCGCAGGCTCCCACCTCCTCGATTGGTTGTTTGCTCTGGATGTAAGTATGAAAAACGTTAGCTATTACAGGATCCACTCTTATGAATATTTCATATTTCAAAATTAAAAAATAAATAATTAAACACTAAATTTTATTCTTTACTAAAAGTATGCATGAACGTACGAATAAATGCGCTAATCTAAGGTAAAAGATTAATAGTTTCCTAAAACAGTCCCTTATGCGCCGCACTTCTGTAAGTTTCGGACATGGGGTATAAAATAAAGAAACAGAACACTTTTTCGAGCAAATTGCTTGGAACATATATCACATGTGTGAGACTTTCCCCGAGTGAATGAGTAAATACTTCGAAAAAAACACTTTTTCGAGCAAATTGCTTGAAACATGCATCTTATTGGTAAGGCTTTTAACCTGTGTGCATAAGCATATGCTCCGAAAGATGACTTTTCCAAGTTTCTATTAGAATGTTTTCCTCTGTTAGCACAACAAAATGCCATACTGTTCAGTGCAATTCTGTCAATCAAAATGGGAAATTAAGTTGGTCATATCTAAATTGACTTCATATACACGCTTTACTACTACATGCTCTTCGGAAATTAAAAGATTTCATATTAAATGTTTCACCTTTGCTTACCTGTGAAAATTAACAGCAGGAAGTTGTCGCCCGGAACTGTTATGACATCCGTAAGAGCAACAACACACCATTTCTAAAAAAAGATAACTTTAAATTTTGAAAATCAACCTTCTCACGTACGTAACCCAATGACTCAAAACCTTAGACCATGAATATGGTAGACACAGCAGCTCCCGTTCACGCACTGTTGAGAGAACGGTACAAATATGTCAAGCGGGTTAATCACGTGATGTGTGTCAAGATTGCTCTGAGGGAGCAGGTAATGGCGATGATCAACAGCATTTACCTTAGACCATGAATAAGGCATTTACACGGTGACCCGTTCAATATAATTTTACTAATTTTATCTTTATAAAAAATCCTAGCGATCAATTATCTTCATAAAAAAATCAAGTGGTTTATTTTTCTGCCCTCTAGTTCGTGTGGTACAAATTTTTAAAGTTCAGTCACTGTGGTTGGTGCACCCGCTGAAGTGTAAATTTACATAACTTTACGCATTTTTGCTGACTCCCCCTAAAACGCAGGATTTTTTTTAGCAAAATAGCCATTAATCTTTGCACCTTTTACTTTCATTGTGTATACTTTTTGTTGTTATATAGTGCATATATAATCTCCTATGATAATTTTTCAAGTTATCCCACTACTTGTATATTCTCCCTATTGGAGTGTGAAAAGTGAACTCATTTCTGTACCCCCACCCCACTCCCATTTAAATTGTGCGTAGTGTTTCACAACAAAAGTATTTTTCTCTCATTGAAGACAGTATAAATGTTCTGTGAAAAGTTTGTGTTGATAAGTTAATTATTTTTGAGGTTATGAGTGTGTGAAAAAATTCCGAGGTGCACAATAGCGGACCTCTGTAAATGGAGGAATTGTTTACTATCAACATATCGAGATGTAGGAAATATTAGAAACAGATATACATACAGATCTACGTAAATTTTAATATGTAGAAATACCTCAATTTTCAGGCTAACAGCCACAGAATATGTGTTGTAAAAATGAAAAATGAGTTATTTTTCCAAATGGCACCTCTCATTGTGATCTTTTCTTTTGAGGGGGGGGGGGTTGGCAAGGTTGCTGCGTATTTTTTCAGAACGTCTTTTGTAAAAAAAATCGTGCTTATGCTACCGGTTTGTCCTTCCGTCCGCCTGTACCCCCGGTATCTCTGCAAATACACTGCCGGACAATTGCTAAGGTCGGATGACAATAGCAACGATAGCAACCATAAAATGGAAGGCAGGAAAATGTGGAAATTAGCATAAGTGCGGGATACAGTAAGACGTGTTGTGCGTATGCAAATTTTGGATTGCCGAACTTGTTCGTGACGTCATAGCGCTAATAAGAAATATAAAGGATTTGACGCGTATTGACCGTTGTTGTTCAAACGCAAAGTTGAAAGGGAAAGAATCAATTGACGAACTTCCAAGTTTCAGTGTGCCTTCCCAACATCACCTAGATGATTTTACGCGTTGTAACGTACCAGGAGATGTGACGTACCTGCCAGAAGGACGCACACGACATAAAGGCAGATAGGAATCAGAATAAAATGTCCGCGTAGCTCAACTGGTAGAGTGACTTATTCCGGAATGAGGGGATCCGGGTTCGAATCCTGGCGTGGACAAAAAAAACGGAGGAATTTACTTCGTTATAATGGCGCCCGAACTATCCGGATGACCCGACCGTTCACAATCTCGCAATGGTGTGATGTTATTTCCACACCGCGAGATAGGAAAAATAAGAGCAGCACTTCGAAAAAAAATAAAAAAAATAAAAATGAGGGGGAGATGATGTAACGTACCAGGAGATGTGACGTACCTGCCAGAAGGACACACACGACATAAAGGCAGATAGGAATCAGAATAAAATGTCCGCGTAGCTCAATTGGTAGAGCAACTTATTCCGGAATGAGTGGACCCGGGTTCGAATCCTGGCGCGGATAAAAATGACGGAGAAATTCACTTCGTTATAGCGTGGCCGTATTATTGGCAAGATTGAAGTAGTGCGAAAAACAAAAGATTTTGCCAGGGAGTTCGACGTCAGCCACAGTGTTGTTTCAAGGCTTTGGAAATCATTTCAAACAAATGGAGAGTGTAGCAAACGTCACGGGGGAGGTCGTGTTCGCAGTACGACACCTGCAGAAGATCGGTACATAGTGCTATCAACAAAAAGACACCGGCGCAGCACAGCTAGTGAGGTAGCAAATCAGTTTATGGCTGCTACTGGCAAGCGGATCTCCCGAAAAACTGTCGCCAGACGTTTGCATGAAGGGGGACTATACACCCGCCGTCCTGTTGTGTGCATCCCATTGTCCAGACGTCACCGTACCGCCCGTTTGCAATGGTGCAATCAACATCGCAATTGGACTGATAACGACTGGTCTGCTGTCCTCTTCTCAGATGAGAGTAGATACAGTCTATCGTCTGATTGTCGACGACAACTGATCTGGTGTGATAGTGGTACTGCATATTGTCCAGCAAACATACAGGAAAGGGACCGATATCCGACATGTAGTGTCATGGTATGGGCTGGCATCATGATCAATGGCCATACGTCCCTCTATGTGCTTCCAACTGGGACTATGACTGGCCAACGATACATTAATGATGTTCTGCTACCTCATGTTCGCATGTTCCGTGGTGCTGTCGGTGATAGATTTATTTTCATGGACGACAACGCAACATGTCATCGAACAGTCGCTGTCCAGGAGTGTCTTGAGAGCGAGGATATTAAACACCTCGTATGGCCAGCACGTTCTCCAGATATGAATCCCATTGAAAATGTGTGGGATGCTTTGGGGAGGAGTCTTGCTGGTCGCCAATGCCCTGCAATAAACAAAGACACCCTCATCCGTGCACTGACAGAGGAATGGGATAAATTACCCCAACAGCTGCTTGATAATGTTGTGCAAAGCATAACACGACGTGTGGAATCTTGCATCGCCCTCCATGGTGGCCATATCCCGTATTGAGATCTTACGCCGGAACGCCTGCGGACGGTAATTGCATTTTTTTCACGTTTACGTATTGTGCACAAAATGGCCTGTTTGTCCCTTGAACACGTTCCAAAGCCTTCTGGATTTCAGAGCACAATAAATTGTCTTTCTTGTAATGTCCTAGCATTCTGACATTATTTTATTTCACTTGGCATCCAACCACACTTACTTTTTTATGCGCTATATAGCCGTTTATGATCCGTCCTTAGCAATTGTCCAGCAGTGTATTAGTCCGATTTGAAAAATTCTTTTAGCATTGGGAAACTTGAAATATGCGAATGATGATCCTTCATTTCGTTTTCTTTTACGATGTACAATTTGGCGGCTAGAGGGCGTAAATGCAGATGATTTCGAATTCAGAAATTCGTTTTATTCCATATAGTTGCTCTAAACATTCGATTGAAAAAAAAATTTTATCTTTCGATTCCATTTATATAGAAGAGTTATTTATATATAGTTACTTTTTCAAATTACGCATAGATTTTCCGCTAGAGGGCGTAAAAGTAAATTAAATTTTTCCCGAAAACTCTTTTTCTAAAACTCCGATTTGAAAATTTCTTTCTTCCCCGGATACAACTTCTGATGGAAAACCTTTTGCATATAATTTAAATTTTTTGGTAAAGAATACTTTGGTCACCAGTGGGGTAAGGGTTAATGTTTACTTCTGATGTATTTGCCATAAAATCTGAGCATCTAAAATATCGATTGAAAAAATTCTTTCGTGGACTGATGCCACTCACATCGATAAGCCTTTTCGCAATATTTTCTTCTTAAAATATTCCACAGTTCCTCCGCCTGGTGGCGTAGATATATATTTTATTTTTGTCAATATCTCAACTTCTAGGAGTCCGATTTGAAAAATTCCATCTTTGTTGGATAGTGTTTTCAATGTGACATGTTTTTCATATAATTTCAAAATTTTTAAGTAATTCATAGACTTTCCGCCAGGGAGCGTAGAGATAAATGGCGTTTCCCCGTATATCTCTGCTTCTAAATCTCCGATTTGAAAAATTATTTCTGTACCTGATACAGCTCCTGATGAGAAATCGTTTGAACATAATTTCTAATTTTTGTAAAAAAATGGTTTGGCCATCAGGGAGGTAAATATTAATTTCCGCTTCTGATGTATTTGCAGCAAAATATGAGCTTCTAAATTCTCGATTGAAAAAAACGTCATTTGTAGACCGATACTACTCATGTCGACAAACCTTTTAGAAACATTTTCTTCTTAAAATAATGCATGGTTTCTACGCCAGGGGGCGTGGATCTTTTTATTTATTTTTGTGAATATCTCTACTTCCAGGAGTACGATTTGTAAAATTCCTTCTTTGTAGGATAGTGTTTCCGATGTGAAATGTTTTTCCTATAAATTAAAAATTTTCAAATAAATCATAGACTTTCCGCTAGGGGGCATAAAGGTAAATTTCGTTTTCAGCGTTATTTCTGCTTCTAAAACTCCGATTTGAACATTTTTTCCTGTATCGCGCACAAGACCTGATGGAAAATATTTTTCACATAATTTCTAATGTTTGGTAAAGACTGGTTCGGCCATTAGGAGGCATAAATGTTAATTTCTGCTTCTGTTGTATTTGTAGCAAAATCTGGGCTTCTGAAAACTCGACTAATTTTTTTTTCTTGGACCGATACCGCTCAAATGGAAAAACCTTTTGAAGAATATTTTCTTCCTAAAACAATGCATCGTTTTCCCACCAGAGGACGTAAAGTCACATCCAAGGAGGTTGGAACCAAGGAGGTCAGAAGAAGGAGGTGATGGCAACAGGCCTGTGCTGGGTGCTTTCACCTCCTTCAAAGGGTGATTTTTATCAGCCTTCAGACTTAATAATCGTACGCAGTCACGCGCTCGTGTTTTCATCTCCATAGGGAAAACCTATATAAGCCGCCCCGGTGGCGCAGTGGTCTAAGCGATGGCCTCTGATCATTCGTCCGAACGGGGTCCGGGTTCGAATCCCGGTGAGGCATGGATGTTGTGTTTGTCTTATGGCACTGGCTCTCTCCCTTCCCTGGAACCAGTGACCCTAAATTAGGGACGGGCGACTGCTTATAGCCCATTGAGTTGCTCACGGTGGTCGTTAAACCTCCAATCAAAAAAAAAAAAAAAAAAAACTATATAAAATAATGGCATTCTGTTTAACTGGTGATTTATGGTCTGGGCTCAATTATACCTGATGGTATTTTCCTATGACCATCTACTTGTAGAAATAAATAAAGTGATTGATCTTGGACAATTTCTGCACCAAATATTTTTAGTAATTTTTACTGCCATAAATCTATTTACTTATACTAACAATAACAATTAACAAAAAAAAATAGTTAAGGAACTTATAAACTTTTTTATCAGTATTCAAATGATTTTGAGAAACATAAATCTATATAATAAACAAAGAACATGTTGGCATTGTTCAGAGTTCTTGAAAAATGAAACGAGAAGTCGTCGCTTTTCTAGCTTAATTCTAAACTACATAATTTTTCCACCAAGTTTTCAAATTAGAATAGCTTAAACTTATTCACAAGAAACACTCAAGGAGGTTATATTACTGGAGACACCATTGGCTCTGCCGCCACAGGTGACAGCTAATCTGTGGTGTGACGTCACAAGCAACCACAAAGGAACTAAACTGTACCCTTGATAAAACAGTAAGCTTGTGTATCATTGATAAAGATTATCGAATTACTCATATTATCTGTTTATACGTTTAGAAGCTTTTGTTCCATTGGTTTCAAAGCAGCTTCTTTTCTGCGGCTGCTTCGTGCATGCTCATGACGTCATTTGCTGTACGGACGGTGACTTATGGCGGCCAATGCTGCGTGGATAAGAGTGGCGTCTCCAGTAATATAACCTCCTTGGAAACACTCTAAAGTTAAAACAAGCTCAAAAAAGTTGATTCATTGATATAATGAATAATAAACATAATGCCGGCATTGTCCAGAGTTGTTGAATTATAGAGCGAGCAGTCGCCTCATTTCTGAACTCGATTCACAGAGTTTGCTGATTACGAAATCAGGTTCAATGGTATTTAAATTATATCTCTAAGTGTGCATCAAGACAAACGCTTCAAAGATTCCATTGGTCATGGATGCCTTTATTCTAATTTTTATGAGCTTTAATTTGGAGAAAAATATTTCACAGCTGACCTGCGTTAATGGAATAGTGAGTAAATACTTGTAAACCTTATAAACTTCTGCATACGGTAGACTGACTACACATGCTATACTCAACAACCACTCCAAATGCACATTTGATGCATGCATGTATTACACTGATTTTTGGAATTTCATGGTGTAAAAACTATATCCTCTTCGACCTCATCCAAATTTTCTTCAGGGTATTGGTCATACTGGTCACATTCAGTCTCTTTAAACGCATCAGTCTTGCAATCTTCATCCATGGATTTCCTACATATGCTAGGCCAAACATTTACAAAGGAAATTATTTCTTCCTTAAGTTTCTCCTTATCTAATGAAGGAATCAACTGACAAATCTTTCCCAGCGCATTTGTTGGAAGTTCGTCAGGTTTATTTTGGTTAAATCTCTTTGGATCGAACAAAGCTATGTCCAAGTACAGATTTTTGTAATTCACAAATCTATTTTCTATTGTTTGGATAACTGTATTCACAATGAAGTTGAATACATGGGCTCTAAATTCATCTTCAGGTGAAGATTGAACTTTTTCGTCATCACACACTTCCGATACCATCTTCTTGATCTTCCTTCCTTTGTCGTTTTCTTCCAAAATCAGTTTCAAGGGTTATCTCTTTAAGGAAGTCTCTGTGTGAAGAATGTTCAATCTTTTCTTTAAACTTCAATACGAAGGTCATGGCTGCACCCAAAGTTTCATTAAAACCTGTTTCGAACAGCTTTGAGTCTTGAAACAGCTGACTCAACCAAACTCCATGGCTGAGCATAGTCCAGGTTTTTTGTTTGCAGATAGTCAGACAGTGGTGTTGTAATCTTGAAAATTTGAAGAAAAATCATTGCCGTCGTTATCGTTTCAAAACTGACGAATTTCTGGAGGCCGCCCCGGTGGCGCAGTGGTCTAAGCGATGGCTTCTGATCATTCGTCCGAGATGGGTCCGGGTTCGAATCCCAGTGAGGCATGGATGTTGTGTTTGTCTTACGGCACTGGCTCTCTCCCTTCCCTGGAACCAGTGACCCTAAATTAGGGACGGGCGACTGCCATTGAGTTTCTCACAGTGGTCGTTAAACCTCCAATAAAAAAAAATTATGGGGAAGAGCTGCAGCATCATTTCTGACTTTGGCATTTATAACAAAGTAAATTTCTCCGTCATTTTTGTCCACGCCAGGATTCGAACCCGGATCTCCTTATGCCGGAATAAGTCACTCTACCAATTGAGCTACGCGGACGTGTGTTCTGACTGCTATCTGCCTTTATGTTGTGTGCGTCCTGCTGTCAGGTACGTCACATCTCCCCCGCCCCGAAAGAGGGCCGGGGGCATGGCCCACGGGTCAGCCGTGACCATGAATCGTTGCAGGCAGCCATCCACTGTAGAACGTGCTCTCGAGAACTCCCAGTCAATCTAGTGTGTGGAATGCAACATCACACATTTTTATTTTTCGAAGCGCTGGAGAAGGACTAGCGTCTCGCGACAGCGATATCCAGATGTATCGAGTTATCTCATTGGCAGCAATAAAACTGGCACCCACCAATTGGCGACCGGCACTGAAACAGCACTTGTAGTTCGTATACGTCGTCGAAGTCGTGACACAGGTTGTTTACATCTTAGTTAACATTAGTTACTGCATTGGCGGCTGTCGGCACAAATCGAACAATTTAACCTATTTGCAGTATACATCCAAATATAAAAATGTCAATTCTTCCACAAACGGGCGCATTCCTCATTTCTCACAGCTAAGACAGCGGAACGCTAGAGCAGCTCCGCGAGCAATCTACTGTTTTCGATCTGGCAATGCATCTATTGTTGTTTACATTCGAATGCAAACATTATGGGTGGTTATCTTTGCATTCTGTTCTTATTTTTTTATTCATCATGATGACTAACGTTGTGTTATTTTTGTAGTAACTGAAAACTATAACTGAGATGTTGAAAAAGAACTAAAAAAAATGAATGATCTTAGCGCTATATACGTTGGGAGACAGATAAAAAATTGTACTTTCGTATTTACAGTAGGCATTTTAATTCGTACTGAGAAATATGTAGCAAAAGACAATTAAAGAAGAAAAGCAGCGATATTTATTGCCATTCGTGATTCCTTATTATTTCAAGGGTGGGTAGCGAACCATATCTTTCACACCATGATATGCATGTTTTTCTATCTCGTACGACATCGTTAACGAGACTATACAAATTCCATTGAGGCATTATAAAATACAACAGACCACTTCAATGACAACTTCAGGGAATTTTAATACTAACGAAGGGTAATATGGACGGACAACTTAAAATTTACTGAGCGTTGCCAGATCGAAAACAGTAGATTGCTCGCGGAGCTGTTCTAGCGTTCCGCTGTAAACAACAAGTGGCGTTTAAGTGGCGGTCGCCAATTGGTGGGTGCCGGTTTTATTGCTGCCAATGAGATAACTCGATACATGTGGATATCGCTGTCGCGAGTTGGAGAAGGGATTCTCTTTTCCTATCTCGCGGTGTGGAAAGAACACCACACCAATGCGAGATTTTGAACGGCCGGGTCATCCGGAAAGTTCAGGCGCCATTATAACGAAGTAAATTTCTCCGTCATTTCTGTCCACGCCAGGATTGGAACCCGGATCCTCTCATTCTGGAATAAGTCACTCTACCAATTGAGCTACGCGGACGTTTGTTCTGACTGCTATCTGCCTTTATGTCGTGTGCGTCCTGCTGGCAGGTACGTCACACATTGAAGTCCGTTGATGAAGATATCTTAAATAATGCCACTGTTAGCTCGAAGAAAACATATTTAGCTGGTTGAGACTGGGCTTTCTCTGACTGTGATGTCCAGTGGTCAATTCCTTCCAAATATCTTAATACTGACATTGCTTCGACTTCGCCAACGAGGAACTCCAATAACTTCCAGCTTATAAGCTGGACTTTCTTCTGTGTATTTTTGCTGCCTCTTTAACGATTCCTTCAAGAAAACTTGCGTTTCCTGGAGCAGACTGAAAAAGGATATAGTGATGGGCAGTACCTGTGCAGTATCCAAGGGTACTAAATTTATTACATGTGCGTAGCACCATGTATGGATGTGATTTGGTATTATGTCTGATAGTTTGGCAGTAAAAACCATTGTAGGGTCCACTCACATTTGAAGCACCATCAAAGGCATTAGCCACACAATTTTTGATAGGTATCTCCACTTCTTTCAGAGTATTACTTAATGAAGTTAATAGCCCCTCAGCCACAGTCGATGTGACACACTTTAAAGATAACAGTCTTTCAAATATTTCATGTCCTTCCACATAACGGACCACAAACGCACACTGATCGTTGCTTGAAATGTCGATTGTTGTGTCCATTAATATTCAGTACTTCACTGCTTTCTTTACACTTGCTGATATTCTTTCTTTCATTTCTTCTAGAATGATTTTGATTATTTTCATTACAGTGTTATTACTAAGAAATGTAACAAAACTTCCTCTTCCCTCTACTTTGTTCTTCTTTACAGTGTCCTTCTCTTTACGTCTGTAACGTACCAGGAGAGGAGATGGGACGTACCTGCCAGCAGGACGCACATGACATAAAGGCAGATAGGAATCAGAATACATGTCCGCGTAGCTTAATTGGTAGAGCAACTTATTCCGGAATGAGTGGACCCGGGTTCGAACCCCGGCGCGGATAAAAATGACGGAGAAATTCACTTCGTTGTAATGGCGCCCGAACTATCCGGATGACCCGATCGTTCAAAATCTCGCATTGGTGTGATGTTATTTCCACACCGCGAGATAGGAAAAATCAGAGAATCCCTTCTCCAGTGTTTCGAAAAATAAATGTGTGTGACGTTGCATTCCACACACCAGATTGACTGGGAGTTCTCAAGTGCACGTTCTACAGTGGTTGTCTGCCTGCAGCGATTCATGGTCACGGCTGATCCGTGGGCCATGCCCCCGGCCCTCTTTCGGGGGGGAGATGTGACGTACCTGCCAGCAGGACGCACATGACATAAAGGCAGATAGGATTCAGAACAAATGTCCGCGTAGCTCAATTGGTAGAGCAACTTGTTCCGGAATAAGCGTACTCGGGTTCGAATCCCGGCGTAGACCAAAAATGACGGAGAAATTCACTTCGTTATAATGGCGCCCGAACTATCCGGATGACCCGACCGTTCAAAATCTCGCATTGGTGTGATGTTATTTCCACACCGCGAGATAGGAAAAATGTGAGCAGCACTTCAAAAGAAAAATAAGGGGGAGATGATGTAACGTACCAGGAGAGGAGATGTGACGTACCTGCCAGCAGGACGCACATGACATAAAGGCAGATAGGAATCAGAATACATGTCCGCGTAGCTTAATTGGTAGAGCAACTTATTCCGGAATGAGTGGACCCGGGTTCGAACCCCGGCGCGGATAAAAATGACGGAGAAATTCACTTCGTTATACGTCCTCTTGCCTGATGGAATTGTTCACTTCCTGCTGTTATAGCGTCCAAATGTTTTTCTAACGTTGGGTCATATTTGCGGAGCAGTAATATAATTTCCAGAAAATTACGGATATTTATTGATTCGTCATCAAAAGTGTATGCTTGTTCAGTAGATGCTCGGAAAGCAAGACCTTGTTTTCCTATCACCTTCAAAACATCGACAATGACTTGTACAATATGACTTCTTTCCAAAATCTCTTGCCTCCTCTTTTGCATTTGATTATTAAAAAGTAGATTATGAGTCGATTTCTTCTGTTTTTCTGCCATGAAAAAAATAACCGATTGTATGTGAGCTTTGGAGGTTTCATGCTGTTCTATCCTTTGACGAACATGTCTCCAATCTTCAAATCCTTAACAAAAAAGCTGAAATTTCACTGCTATAGACTAAACATATAAAACAATAAAAATTTTTTACACTGACGGAAAAAAAATCCCAACACAAATAAGGGGTTGTGTTAGATAAAGGACAGTTGGTAGGCGGTGAGAGTACATCTGTAAGATGACGTCATGCAAATTTCGCGCTCGGCGCATACGTGTGGCGCTGGTAGCGCCTCGGAACATGCAAAGCAGGTTTGCTGTAAATACGCGCTGTAAAGTTCGTTAGCATTAGTTATGGTTGAAATTCGACGTAGGGTGTTGATGTTAGTCAAGAATGCCTTTAAGAAGATGAAGAAGCCATTATCAACAGCTCACAGAGTTTGAACGAGGTCGTGTAATAGGGCTACGAGAAGGTGGATTTTTTCCGCAATATTGCAGAACGACTTGGCAGGAATGTAGCCACTGTGCATGATTATTGGCAGCGGTGGTCAAGGGAAGGTACTGCCTCAAGAAGACCGGGTTCCGGCCGGCCACGTGGCACTACTGAGAGGGAAGACCGCCGTGTACGGCGTATGGCCGTGGCACATCGTACCGCGTCTGCGGCAGCAATTCGAGCTGCAGTTGCCACCACAGTGACACAACGAACTGTTACAAATTGGTTACTTGAAGGACAGCTCCGAGCCAGACGCCCTGTAGCATGCATTCCACTTACTACAAACCACTGCCGTTTGCGACGTCAGTGGTGTCAAGCTAGAGCTCATTGGAGGACGGAGTGGAGATTTGTTGTGTTTTCTGATGAAAGCCGGTTCTGCCTGGGTGCCAGTGATGGCCGTGTGTTGGTTAGAAAGAGGCCAGGTGATCGCCTGCAACCAACCTGTCTGCGGCCGAGACACACTCGACCTACACCTGGAGTTATGGTCTGGGGAGCAATTTTCTATGACAGCAGGAGCACTCTCGTAGTTATGCCACGCTCCCTGACGGCACAGCTGTACGTCGGTCTGGCGATTCAACCTGTTGTGCTGCCATTCATGAACAGCATTCCAGGGGGTGTTTTCCAATAGGATAACGCTCGCCCGCATAGCGCTGTTGTAACCCAACGTGCTCTACAGAGTGTCGACATGTTGCCGTGGCATGCTAGATCACCAGATCTTTCATCAATCGAGCACGTATGGGACATCATTGGACAACTCCAGCGTCACCCGCAACCAACATTAACCGTCCCTGTATTGACAGACCAAGCGCAACAGGCATGGAACTCCATCCCCAAAACTGACATCCAGCACCTGTACGACACAATGCATGAACGTCTGCGGGCTTGCATTCAGCATTCTGGCGGTTACACCGGTTATTATTAATGTACCATCATTTCACAATTAAAATGGCTCTTCTCGTGCTTACAATAAGCTGTGATCTTGAAACCTTAATCGATTAAATATGTTACCTATACAAATGTATTGCCGCCATTTCATTCCTCTACAACTATTTTTTCGTGGTGTTGGGATTTTTTTCCCGTCAGTGTATTTGCTTCATTGTAAGATAGTCATTGTCTATTAAATAATTGGCCGTCGCTTTGTTTGATGGAAAATATTGCCGTTTTTTATGTAAAAGGCAAATCTTTTTCTTCGGGTTGACGTGGATGGAAAGAAAAAAATCTGATAAATCATTTTCACTGGGCCTTTTAAAGTAATATTTTGTCTCTGCTGAGGAAACTTCTTCCACAGATTCTATTTCTGATGATAGCAGAGGTGGTGGTAAAGGGTTTAGTTCGAAGATAGTTTCCAATGTCGGCGTAGGACCTGTTGCAATACGTTCTTCAGTTTTAGATATTCATTAAATGAAGAAATTAACCGTTTCTTTGTGACCGTTTCTTGGCTGCTTAATTGGAGGCTATTTTCCTTTTTAGGATTAGGATAAATGCTTTAGTGCAGTTTGACATAAAAAGAGGTTATTTTAGAACGAGCTTTTGCTGATTCATCATTTAAATTTTTTCTAAATTCATGACCACTCTTCTTTCTTTTTGTAACCTCCACGTTCCAAGGAGATCTGAAAGAGAGAAACACAATAATGCAATAACCCTAAGCCTTTTGTATACTGTACTGTTTATTACAGCAAGAAAAAATTTGTTTCGCCTACTTTCATAAAAAAAAAATAACAATAGAAATAAAATCAAATCACAAAATGCCACTAATTATTCTTTTTCGACCATTTTTATTTAAAAAAAAGGGGAAATTTTAGTTTTAATTTTTTTGAAAAGGCCAAAAACGAATGATCAAAAGTTTTGCAAATCCGATAATTTAAAATTAAAAATATGTTATTAATTTTTAAAATATCTTCGAGATTTGAAAGACTTTGTTGGAATGAAAATGTATTTCTATTGAAAATGTATTTCTTGAAAAAGCTCGCTCTGATTTAAATTTCAAACAAGATAAAACTTATTTATCTATATTCCCCTTTAAAAAAATAAAAATAAAATAAATAAATAAATATTCCTTTACGATTACAGTTAGGAACTTAATTATTTCAAAAATAAACTTTTTTAAGAATAAAAATAATTGTGCGATTTTTAAAATATAAAAGTCTTACCTCTTTAAATCAGCCAAAGAGTCAGATCACGATTTTCTTTCCTTTCCTTTTTTTTAAGGTGTTTTCCACATATAAGGAAAACGAAAAATTATAACGTCAAAGAGTTCTACTATATCCAGTGTGCGGCGCCCCGGTGGCGCAGTGGTCTAAGGCGCTGGCCTCTGATCATTCGTCCGAAAGGGGTCCGGGTTCGAATCCTGGTGAGGCATGGATGTTGTGTTTGTCTTACGGCCCTGGCTCTTTCCCTTCCCTGGAGCCAGTGACCTTAAATTAGGGACGGGCGACTGCTTATAGCTCATTGAGTTGCTCATGGTGGTCGTTAAACCTTCAATAAAAAAAAAAAAAACATCCATTGTGCACAAGCTAGTCACTAACGATATCCGAAAATATCCACTTGTTGAACGTAAACTCTTGTATCACTAAAGGCCCTTTTGACTATCACGAAGTTGGTCTTCTTCACGTTTTGAAACTACTATAAAAACTTCACGGGAAGTAAGCCGTTACAGTAACGATTCCAATAACAAAACTGAAAGAATTTTGAACCTCGCCCACTTTAACAAGGCTCCGATTCTGACTACTGACTACTGAATCAATCGCTCATTGACTGAATGGCTGAATCACAGATTGAATGAATGGCTATTTTTCCAACGACCTTTTATAATTTCAAGAACAAAGAAAGTTCTGGACATTCTGAACATGAAAAGTCGCGAATATTCTTTAAGATCGTCTTTTCCCGTTAGCAGGGGGAACAGAAAATATCAACGAATGATGCTACGGAAACCGAAAGCAGACTGAATGTCGCCCCTATTCAGCAATCACAGACGATTCGTCGCCCATGTGGATGGAGTTCAGAAAATATTAACGAATGATGCTAACAAAAACAGACTCAATGTCACCCCTATTCAGAAATTACAGACGATTCGTCGCCCATGTGGTTGGAGTTCAAAACTAAAGAATCTAATGTTAAAACTGCCACAAATTTATTATATACTTAAAATATTAAACTTTGCGCATCACATTCTTCTTTCTAACAGTGCAGTCATTTTTGTTTTTCAAATATTAGAACGCACGCTAAAGAAAAAAAAATAATTTCATTACAAAAATTTTAAACATTTAATATTTTTTGTACATGCTAATTAAATACTGTCACAATTTCTTTCGTGGGCTTAAGGCGCCAAGGGCGCCTCAGGCAGAGGGCACAGGGGGACACGTACCCCTGTCCCCTTGGGCCAGCGTGGGCCTGGATGGCAACAGCACCTCTCCGCGGGCTGCTGACGTGACGCCACTTTTTATCAGCTGACTACGCCAATGCGCCCAACCCAAGAATCTCCTGTCTATCTCTATGGGGAAATCGCGATCTTGAACAGGTTTTTCGGACCCTTACTCTACCCATAGAGTCATGAAAAAAATTAAGGCTGAAATATTTATTCCCATAATTAAAAAAAATCCAGAAAAAATAAAAAAAATATGTATTGGTCTTTTCTTTAAAAATTGAACAAAATAATGATTTTTTGAGCGGAAGTGCATACTGCTCGTGGTTACTTGCATACTGCGGTTGCGCTAGTAGCCATGTTAAAAATATTACCAAAACTCTAATGTTGAGAAATACGAAGTCCGAAATATTCCTTGTTTGTATCCTAGTTTTGCATGGCCGCCCCGGTGGCGCAGTGGTCTAAGCGATGGCCTCTGATCATTCGTCCGAAAGGGGTCCGGGTTCGAATCCCGGTCAGGCATGGATGTTGAGTTTGTCTTACGGCACTGGCTCTCTCCCTTCCCTGGAACCAGTGACCCTAAATTAGGGACGGGCGACTGCTTATAGCCCATTGAGTTGCTCACGGTGGTCGTTAAACCTCCAATCAAAAAAAAAATTGCTCAAATGCAGTATAGAGTACAGTATAGTGTTTGCAATAATTACAAACACTGCATCAATCACTGTCTGCAGGAAAAGTCTATTTGAACGAACGTTTTCGTTAAAATGCGTTTTCAGAAGCCTAGCATTCTTCCTCAGGTCATCGGCAATGGTGTTTTGAATTTTTTCAAAATTCCTTAACCTTAATCCGCATTTCAGGTGTTTGCTAGATTCACAATGTTTATGAAGCGACCGTGTTACACTTAATAAATTTGAGAATCCGTTTTTATTCCACGACGAATGCTTATTACTAAAAAAGTAAGCAGGGCCAAACAAACATACAAAATTAACACAGAAGTGCTGGAAATCCATTTATATTCAGTAAACCAACAATTTTTAAAATTAATATTGTTAGATTTACAGCTCTTTTTGATTTCGTTCTTGGCAACAATTGTCAGTGAATCCGTCGGTCGTCCTTGAAGCAAAATGTCTCTTTTATCTTCATCTTTCCACAGATTAAATGGAGTTTGCAATAAATTACAAACAATGTCATCCACAGGATGCATACTAAAAACTATAACTATCAGTTAAATTGTACCCAAACCTAAAATATCAGTTAAAGATTTAAACAAATAATCACAGAGCACTAAAGAACAAATTCCTTTCGAAAAATAATGTACCACAGCACCACAAAAAAAAAAAGCCCTCGTAGATTGCAAGGTACCCTGTTAGTCCGCCCGCTCCACCGTGCTCTCTGACGACTTTACGCTCAAAAACTGAGAGTTGCAGAGCTAAGGCACCGAAGCTGAAACACTTCACTTGAGCGAACAGATTGGGGAGGGTGACGTCACGGTTGCCATGACAACTCGGCCGAAAACTGCAGACTTCCAAGCATTCTCATTTGGGCTCTTCACTTGCACTGTTTTGCGTATAAGGATTTGCTTTCCGTATTGAGCACGCGATGTGAATTAATATCTATTCAAATTTTTGAGTATTTTGGAACTGAATAAAGGCAAAAAAGAATATATTATAAAAAAAATACTGAATAAAACTTTATTTTGAGTAAAATAGGTGAAGAGGCACTTCACCTACTTCACCTGAAAAGCCGCCACTGATGTCCACCTCATGGTACAAATTTATTTCATAATTTCCTGTACCACAGAAATTAAAATCTGTCACTTAACTTCAAGTAATCTATTATGATTTTCAGTACAGTTACGAACTACACACCGTGAAAGACGGTGTTTGACACACGTCGCGTGACTACCCTCTGGAGATATTTGTGCCGCCTTCGGAGCTCCTAGCTCTGTCTACCTATATTAATGGTCTAAGCTCAAAACCACCATCAGAGGCTTAAGATGGCCGCCACATCGTCAGCGTCGTCTGCTAAGAAAGCTTCAAGTTTGCGACGTCATACTTTCTCCCCTTATTCCTACCTTCATAATGAAAGGTCCTTTTAAGGGTAATATCGAAAATCTGAACTGTTCGATGCATGGAGGTAGGAATCCCCCCATGGTTCGATGCAATTACTGAACTGGTTCGATTAGGAGTGTAGCATCGAGATCATATCGAGATAGAAGTCACGTGTCGATGCTAACGATATCCTGGATGATTTTTTTATACTTCCCATCCCTAAACAATATCAATTTCTTTACTCTTTCATTATACTTACACATTTCATGATACTTGTTTCATTTCACTGAACTGTTGTCCGAATAGTCTCAATCACATATTTTAGAGAGTAATGCAGATGAATCTGTTCTAAGCTCTATATGTGTCGGATGTTGTATTTGTCTTACGGCACAGGCTGTTTCTCTTCCCTGGAACCAGTGACCCTAAATTAGGGACGGGCGACTGCTTATAGCCCATAGAGTTGCTCATGGTGGTCGTTATAAAAAAATAAAAAAATATGTGTTTGTGGTTAAGAGCCTCAAAGTCTGTGAGAACTATAAACTAATAGTGAA
The DNA here is from genome assembly GCA_039090855.1 of Macrothele yani. Taxonomy (NCBI): domain Eukaryota; kingdom Metazoa; phylum Arthropoda; class Arachnida; order Araneae; family Macrothelidae; genus Macrothele; species Macrothele yani. The sequence continues at coordinate 128,726,076 of CM077011.1, read as the reverse complement.
TTGTATAGTGTTATTAAGCTGGTATGTCTTTTACGTACTTGCTATGTATGTCCATAGTTTTCAGAGTACGTTATTATATTTCTTTCCCTCTGTTCAGTTTCAAATTTGCCCTAACGAAGAACCTTCAGCCAAAAGAAGTCGTCTTTTCGGCGGGAACTTTGCTTCCTATGTATCGATTTTGTGTGCGGAAACTTGGTATTTTATAAATCTCATAATGGCAATTTGTAAGCTTTCTCGTTGTTTGTACATGTGATGAGTTTTGCCGACGAGTGAACATTTTAATAATGTTTAGCAATTATCAGTGCCATTAATTATTGTTTTTCTCGCTCAAATTTCATTCCTTATAAGTTTTCTTGATCGTTTAATATGGCGTTACGCTTAGTGTAAGCTTTCGCAGCTATATTTTATATTAAAGTATATTTTATATGTACATAGGTTGTCGTTTTGTAACGTCTTTTATACACTTTAGAGTCTGAAAACAAAAATGGAAAATAATTATTCGTTAGTGCTGGATGCACTGAAAAAAGCATCTAGTCAAAATGCTGAATTGTTAAAAGTTGCCGAACAGCAGTTAAAATGCTGGGAAACTGAAGCCGGCTTTTACAGCACTTTGATTGTAAGTATAGATATTTTAACTTTTTTGTTTTGTTTTGTATCCTATGAGATTTTCTGGGCATTGTAATAAACGTTGCTGTAAATCTAATGTGTGTGAGATGATGAATCGGAGATGTCTCGGATTGCAACTCCTATATGATGTGTCAGAATACAACTCCGTACTTTCAGCGCGGGTACTAATCACCCCATCCCGTCTATCCTTGCTCCACAGTCAAGTGTGTAGCGTGTTTCCAACCCGTTTAATTGTTTTCGTGAGCCAGCGTGTTCCCTAACCCCTTCAAATTTTTTCTCAGCGAACCCTGTGGACTTCCTAGATTAGTCAATAACTTAGGCACCTGCTGAATGGTGATTTTAGGTTCAAGGGAATTTGGGGCCGCATGCATGTAATATTTACATGGATCTCCCGGTTTTAGGAAATATCGGGTACAATAATTAGATTTTTCTACAGTGATTAAATTGATCTGTATTGTAAGTTTAACATTTTGTTAAAAATAAATCAATAAATGATGAAATTGTCACATTCATATTGGTGTTGAAATTTGAAAGGAACTGCACAGTGCCATGAGTGGAAAGATGTAGGGAACTAACCGATATTAATTAGTGAAGTTCCACAAGAAACTGAATTATTGTGCGAAGTAATTAGGTCTCTTTCTGCCGCATCTGTGTTGCAGCAGCTAAAATTGTCTTGAATAATGAAAGAATGAAAGGCTTGCTCACTGCAGTTGTAGCACCCTAGTTTGTGCCCATTTGAAAGAAAAAAAAAAAGTTACAGGTTTTTATTTTTGCAGCATTCATAGTTTTATTTTCTGGGGGCAAGGAGGAGTTGAAGACCATTGGGCTTTGTATCCCATGAGCTCCCTTTCTTGGGATATGAATCAGGTTAAATATCACCAAATGCAAATCTTTGGTAAATTTCAGTCAAACACAACAAGGTGGTTTCTTCTTTAATAAGATGATTAGATTAAAAGTGTACATCAGTTTTGAATATCAGTTTTTTCCAATGCTGTCACATATATGTCTTTGTAGGAATTTTATTTGCTGTTAAAAGTTGTTTTTGTGCAATTTCTGAAGTGTAAAAGTCTGTTGATTAATATTAGTAATTAATGAGCGTGTACAGGGGCACACGTGTGTGAACTCTGTTTAATATGAATATTTCTCGGAGAATGAAAAATCATGTGCTGTAGTCATGATCTTTGTTTACGTAAACATTTCATAGAAATAGTAAATCATGTTTTGTGTGATGTGCAAAGACACTAACCAGTTTTGCATCCTTAATAGCTGTCTTATTTTACACACATCTCTGTTTTGGTCATATCGACCAACTATTGTCACTATAAGCAGTCATAACTCTGTTCACTTATTTTTCACCAGATTTGGAAAAGTCATGGGGCAAAATTATTTTAAAAAAAAGTCTGGTTTCTAATAAACTTTTTCTAATTTTGTGCATTGTAAGATTTTCTGTCACCAAAACATTGCTTCCTCTACCACTAATGACTGATTTCATGCTTTCTATCCAACATGTTCTCTAAGTGATAAATCCTCCAAATACGTGCCGACAGTAAATAAATAAATACATCGCTCTTTCCACGTTCCAGAAACACATAGCAACCGAAAAATTGTTTTTCAGCCGCCGCCCCGTGGAATTGAACCACGGAACTCTCGATAACTAGCCGAGTGCGTTAATTTTACACCACGGTGGCCAACAATCCACGGTGCTATGTGTATTTTTAAGTCAGCTTCTGACATCATAAATCCATAAGATGCGCTCAGCTACTGAGAGGTCTCCATCTGGTGGGTATTAACGGCACTGGCTATATATATATTATAGCAGTTAAATCCAAAGGGCGAGATCTAAGGTGAAAATCCTCCAAATACGTGGCATCAGTAAATAAATAAATATATCGCTCTTTCCACGTTCCAGCGCTCTTTCCACGTTTTCTCTTGTGTTAACTAAAAGTGTTGTGTCATTGAATCCATGTATTTCCCCCTAATGCATCTAATTGCCAGCAGCTCAGACTGTTACGTTGTTTGAGGCAAAACCAATTTGCAGTGCCTCATAAGTGAAAACAGGTGATCAGGGTGGGAAATTAGAAAAAATTGGCATGTGCAAAATTGCACCTGTAGGTAAAATTCTAGGTGCAAATTTTACAGTATCATGCACAGAATCTGTTTTTCAAGTAAAAAGCTAAAGCATACGACAGGAATGCTCACATGCATTTAAAAGAAATTGTGAATTAAATATGGGGTATTTGGGAAATCCTCTTACATGTTTGAAATTTGACCAATGTGAATGAAAAGTTTTGTGCATGGTGTGGGAATAATTTTTGTAGATTTTTAGACCACTCACTATAAACTGCAGTTTAAAACTCCTGGTTTACCTATAAAATGTTCTTTATTTCCTCTATCAGATGTATAATAAATGCCATGAACACCTAAACTAAATTGAAATTTGCTATATTTTCATAATTTGGAGATTGAGGTTCACCATATTCAGCTTCTTGTACTTAAAATGAACTGCATACATGAATTCACATATTTCTCAAAATTCCACAGATTTGTCAGTTTAAAAAAAAACTAAGAGAACGGGAAAAATCTTTAGCCATGTACTGAGTTTTCATCAGCTACACTACATGTGTCACAGCAGGGTACGAACTGGCTTTTGAAAACCTTTAGCATTTTAGCTAATATCTTCAGAAACATTTTTAGCATTTTAAAATTTCTTTTACAATTTTTATAAACAATTTAACATTTATTTAGAAAGATTTATTTAGAGGCCAATAAAAACACTAGAATTAAAAAAAACAATTTATTAAAATTTTGTCATTAATTTACAATGTGACGATGTTTTTCATTTAATCATTTTTCATATACAATTCTAAAATCGTGTTCCTTATAACCTGGCAGTTATATGCTAATGGTTAATATGTGTTTTACGTTTTCTGTAAATAAACGATTTCTAATATCAGTTTTGATTAAATTCACAGCTGAGAAAACTCTTTCACAATTTACAGTTGTTAATGGAAGGGAAGCAGCATATTTTGACAATGCTCACCATGATTGGATATTCTTCATGTAATTCTTGTTCGTAAAGAAATTTAACCATTTGCGTGAAAGAAAAATGTTTACACCTAGTTTTGATCATTTTTTTATAACTTCCATTCTGACAGTGATTTTGATATATTGAAAAAAGATTCATGCACATTTGATTCTAAAAGATTACAAATTTGTGTTATTTCATCATTTTCATAAGTGAAAGAATCATTAAGGGTCCTCCATACCTCGTGAAAAATAGCTCAAAACATGCATTTGCAGAATGAAATTACATATGTAAAAAATCAATTTAGAAATCCGTTTTTGTTTTTCCACGTGTAGAATAAACATTGAACCATCTTTCTGCGTTCCTATATTAGCGTCACTTTGGGGAGTAATATTTAAATTTTTATCCCAAAAGTGTAAAATAATGGGCAAACTGACAATTATTTTTAAAAAGTTCCGATTTTGATATCTGCTAGGCTAAAAAGCAGAAAAATACTTTGATATTTTCTCTCGAAATATAAAAATTTCGAAACACATACGAGTGACATGATATATTAATTTTTCCATCTGCATGATGCTATATTTGTTTCAATTTTGCATTGAAATAATACTGGGTATGGAGGAGTCTTAAGGTTACTATTTAAATTTCTTGGCAAAAAAACATTGAATAAATTAATCTTATTTAAATCACCCAACCTTTCGTCAATATTTTCAACTAACTTTACAATAAACTGGCTAAGTAAAATATTTGCTTTTTCCCTTTCTTTTTGAACTATATCTAATCACATATCCCTGATATTCATATTGTGTACCAGGAATTATTGGTATAGTATTCACAAAATTCATCAAGATAGTGCTGGTTCCATTTTTCATGCCATTTAAAGTTTCAGTGCAAGCACTGACACCACATTGAACACTTACAAAATCAACATTCTTTTGAAAAGTTAAACATAGATGATTTATAAGAAACAAAACATTTTCCATAAAGGCAGATGTAAACAAAAAAAGGTGTCATGTTACTTGCTTTAAAATACCTTTCGCTACAGCACGCTTGTCAGTAAAGGTGAAAGCGCTTGCTATTGATTAGAATTTCAAGAATTTGCACTGTTGCCAAAAGGTAACCCCGAAGTTGCGAGGAACTGTACTAATTTTTTTCCGTGTAATAGCCAGTGTTTCTTGAACTAACTTTAAATGTTTTGTGTTTTTATCAGGTTGTTTAAAATAACTATAAATCCTATTCAGAACGTTCTGATATTTTACCAAATATGAAAATTCATCAGCCGCCTGACTAGCATCCAGAGCAAGCCGATATGCAACACAGTGAACTCCAAGCATATGGGTAAGATAATTTTTAGCAAAGCTACAACCCCTTTCCGAATACCAATTATATAGCACTGGCAATGTCAGTTCCAATAGATGAAATTTTTTTAATGTCGATCTCTAAGGTTTGAAAAACACTCATAACACATTTGTAAATCCCTTCAGCAGTACATGTCTCTAAAGCTTCGAGGCTTAAAAAATGTGTACACAAATCACCCTTATAAACAAATTTCGCAAAAATTGCTATTCATGGTTCAGTTGATGTATCAGCACATTTATCTATCATTACTGAAAACCACCTAGCTTGCTTCAGTTCACACACAATGCTGTCAGTAAACACCCCAGAAATGGCTTCTTCCATTTCATGAACACTGAAATGACTCTCATAATTACTATGATTGTCAACATTTAACTTTGTTAACACATCACATCCCAACTCACAAATTTTTTAAAACACTCATCTGCACAAGTCCTTTAAAACAATAAACTTTCTAGTAGCCATGTTTTCTTTAGCATGCATATACACGATCTTCATTGCCGCCGATGTAGTGTCCGCAGACTTGTTTCTAAATTTTTCGACTGCGTTTTTTAAGCTTCCACTTTCTGCCATTCCATTATTCTGAACAGCTTGTTTGTTGTCGACAGATTTTTAATGCTTGGTTGAGGTGTCTACTTTACCAACAAGAAAATCTAAAATTAAAAAAAAAGTTGCATGTTTTTTTTGAGCTGAATTCATTGTAACTTATACAGTTACACATTTATTTTATGCTGAATTCACCATAACTTATTCAACAGATGTGAAGAGAAGCAGTATGAGAAATTCTTTCTTTGGTATATTTTAGGAATTGCATTCATAAAGTATACCATATACCTAAACTGATTATCTGGAACTCCAAAATTCAGAAATCCGCTGGTCAGCGGGTTCCTTGATAATCGTTCTGATACTGAATGCATGCGTCTGTGTTGGCTAAAGTTTTTTAGTTAAGTTCTAAGGTCGAAAGTGTGTGGCGGGGGCTTTTACACGTAAATTATATTGTTAAAGTCAAAAGTGAGGTCAACTTATACAGGCAAGGCCACCCCGGTGGCGCAGAGGTCTAAGGCCCTGGCCTCTGATCATTCGTCCGTAAGGGGTCCGGGTTCGAATCCCGGTCAGGCATGGATGTTGTGTTTGTCTTACGGCACTGGCTCTCTCCCTTCCCTGGAACCAGTGACCCTAAATTAGGGACGGGCGACTGCTTATAGCCCATTGAGTTGCTCACGGTGGTCGTTAAACCTCCAATCAAAAAAAAAAACAAACTTATACAGGTAAATTATATTATTTGTGAACAAAAATATTTCAGATTTGAAATTAAATTTGTGAAATTTCTTCCGAAATCTGTAAACATGGCAATATTTTGATATTCGTCTTCGTAGATTGATTGCTTAACCAACTAATTGCCAAATGCGATTGCTCATCTTCAACACACTGTTTTTGAAAGTCGATCAAGCATGACAAAGAAAATAATAAATTTAACCAAAAAAAAAAAAAAAAAAAAGGAGTTAAAAAAATGGGAAAAAAAAACTTAACTTGAGCAGTGGCAAGGATGTTTTTCTTCTTGGATTTCTTGCATAGCTAGCATGAATTGTAAGGCCGGCCATCATGCCATCCTACTTTGGCCCACTTATAAAGTGAAAGCCACTTCTCCACTAAAGAGTTGGATACTTTAGGTTTTTTAAGTGGCTGTTGAGTAGTAGTAACACTTTCAATACCGTTTTTTCTTTTGGAACTGATTCCTAACCACATATCCATATTTGGACTACGGAAAAGTTTAACACACATGAAGGCGGCCACGTGAAAAGACTACCGCGAAAACAAACACGTGAGAGAGATGACCATGGTTGGCGACTACATGGTGCCAGTTTTCAAATTCCCAAAGCAGGGAAAATATAAGGATGAGTTCGGTTTCTTTTTTCTTTTTTTTTTTTTTCTTTTCTATTTTTTGATTGGAGGTTTAACGACCACTGTGAGCAACTCAGTGGGCTATAAGCAGTCCCTTGTCCCCATTTAGGGTCACTGGTTCCAGGGAAGGGAGGCGCCTAGTGCCGTAGGACAAACACAACATCCATGCCTCACCGAGATTCGAACATGGACTATCACGAACAAATAGATTGGCTACTAGTTTCTATGCATCATTTGATGTCACATGATTAAAGAAGAGAAATTCCACCACGATGACATTTTGCATGCGTATGATGGAATTGCAGGTTTTAATGGCGCTCAATAAGAAACAGCGCCATTTAAACATTTTTGCATTTATGTGGAATAGGTGGATCAGATTCAGGAGTGTCTGCATGAGGAAAAGATTATGAGTATGAAGTATAAAAGATCTTGTGTACGGTGTGTAATGGATATCAGTGAAGCCCGAGTTGTATGTCAAGATCACTGTAAATGGAGAAGTTTGATACGACAACAGTAAGTAAAAATATCTGGTAGTTTGTATTTCTTTTTGGAGCTAATCACAGAGAACAGCTTAGTGATTATGTATGTATGTAGGCATTTACACGAAAGGAAATATAAATATTTTAGCAAAATTGCATTTATTTTCGCCAAATGCGAAAAATGCGATCGCAGTTAAAACCCTGTAGTCAACATACTGTACTTAGTCCATGTGTCAAAAATGTCAACTAAGTTATAATTACCAAAAGTTACGTAAGTTTTCCAGACACCTCTTTATGCATATGATTTGAAAATCAAAGATTGATTAACCTTCCTGCAGGGCTCGACAAATCCCAGATGCCAGGTTGCCCAGGCACCTAAAATTTGGATTGTGGTGCCCAATTTTCTTCTTACTTGAGATTTTGTAATTTGCAGTAAATACTATAATTTCTGTTGTATAATCCATAATTATCTATTAAAAAGTTATAAATATAGATATTCCGGATGCCAGTAAAGAAAATACAATTGAAAAAACAACAACGTTGGTGCAACGTTTTAAAAAAAGTCGGCAAGGTAATTGTCAGGAGAGGTGGTGTTATTGAGAAAGTACCGAAAATGCGGTAACAGAAAAAATGTAACGTAACAGTGAGATAGAAGACCGCAAAGAGGTTGTAAAAATTTATATATTTTTTTGTTACTTGCAAGCATTCTAACAGAAAATATGACGCAAGAAAGGTGCTATTTGCTCGTGCATAAGCCTACGTGGTGTAAGAATCTGTGACTCTCGGGAATCCTGCAGAGTTATTTCATAACACGTAACCATTCTGCGAATTGTATTGCTTAGTTTTGGTGCTCTAATTGTATTAGGTAAGGAATTTTTTTTTCCAGTATTCAGAAAAGAGACAATGCTGTGGATTGTCTAAAATTTCAGTGGAGTTTTTAGTCTTAACTAATGAACTATGATAATGCTGCAACAGCTAGCGATTTTAGTTCTTTATTTTTTTTGTGAAAGTAAGACAGAAGTACTTCAAAATGACAGCTACTTTTTCAATAAGACAATAATTTCTTTCTTACATCCTTGGGTTTCTGAGTCGGTCCTGTGACTCGCAGTTTTCTGTCAGAAATTATGAATCACGATTAACATGATAGTTGCTGATTATACGACTGTCATACATGCCAATTACTATGGGATGTCCATAGTTTTGACAGATTTAGTTGTCTGACTATGGAACTCACTCTCCAAACTACAAATTCTGCGAATTTTCATTTTGTTTAATTTCTTTTATTTTGCTGTTATTTTATGATATACATAAGATTCTTCAGCGTATTTGCAGAATTCTTTTTTTTTTTTTTTTTTTTTTTTTAATTAATTATTTAAGATTGTTATGTCTCAAGATTGATGCAAAACTGAAGGGAATTTGGGGGGTGGGTCATTTTCCGTCCGGGGATGGTATTTCATTTTTCAGAGCTTTTGAAAACAGTAGCTAAATAGAGTAAACAAAATTTGCCCTAATCGTACCCCCCCCCCACCCCCCACCCCCACCCCCCGATGTTGCCTTTGTGTCCAGTATTCTTGTTAAATATCATTCTATAGCATATATGTTCGTATTTCAGCCAGTTGAAGCTGTAGGTAACAATTTGCGGAAATGGAAGTTATTAAGACACCATGAAAATTTTGCGTAGCAAAACTAATGAACACGATTCGCAAAATGATTGCATGCCACGGAATAGCTCTGCGGGCTTCTTACAGAATGTAGGCTTCCTCGAGCGCAAATAGTACCGCATTTGGTGCATCATATTTTCTATCAGAATGCTTGCAAGATACAGTATATTCAATCTCTTTGCCGTACTTTATCTCCGTACTGCATTACATTTTTTCTGTTACAGCATTTTCGGTACTTTTTGAATAACACCACCGCTGCTGGTAATTACCACGAGGATCTTAGAAATTTGTTTTTGAAATTACCAGTGTGTTATCCACAGAACTAGAATTTATAACTTTTTAGCAGATAAACCGCCGATTATTATATTATTTGACAGAAAAGTACATTGTTTAATGTAAATTACGAATCGGAAGTAAAAAATCGGGCGCTAGTGCCAGTTTTCTAGGCGCCTGGGATTCATTGAGCCCTGCAGATGATTGCAGTTGCAAACCAATTACTTTTTGGGTGATGGAGATAAAAGTGCAAAACCTGAAAGGATGACCAAGCTCAGCATAGCTAATTGGTCATTCATTTGGTCATTCTCACGTGGGCTTTCGGATCACTGCATCAAAGTGATCTTGGTGGCAAAGGCACCTGTCACAAGTGAGAAATCATGGATGATGTCATGAATCAGGAATCCTGCCATCACATGGACTCCTTTACCAGATGCTTCGTTATAGGGCTACATGTGGTTAGTCGGTCCCTAAGTCACATTGTGGCAGAAACACATCGAGATGCAACAGCTGTTAGCTGAATGTGGCGTCAGTGGTTGGAGGAAGAAAACAAGCATTACCATGGTGGGACTAATGCACAAAGGCAGGCGTCTGAATGCCTTGATCACCACATTCTACAGCAAGTCATAGCATCTCCAGGGCCCCCAAAGAACTTATGACGCGGAATCATTATGAATTCCGTTAAAACAGGAAACTGTTGCAATATTCTTGTGATAGTTAATACCTAGTGCATTCTTTAAAGTAAAATTATTTTCAGAGTTTTTATAATAAGTCGACTGTATTTCTCATTGTTCTCATAAGAACATGAGTTAAAAGCTTAAGATTCCTAGATTTTGTCTAGGATTTTGTAATGATTTAGCATTGTGTACCTTTCTTAGTGCCCCTTTTTTGTTATGCAATGTGAAGCCACAGTGCACTTCGAGCATTAATGATTCCTAGTGCAGATTAGGAGGTGTGGGTGGATGGTAGTGAAAAAGCTTAAACTGTCTCGCAAATCTTGCTGTACACAACGTCACGAAACCTTTGCCGTTACTGAGTCACTGCTTTGAAATTGTTCGTCTTCCAGCCTCTGTTTCTGACCAAGTGGAAATCACATGAGACAAATGTAAAATTATTTTATAAACCTCTCTCCCCATTATTTACACAGGCCTGGGCCCTTGGTAATGGTGGGTCCCAAGGCTATAGCCCCTATAGACCCCCCCCCCCTAATCCAGCCCTTGGCATCTCCACAACCTACTGTGGATGACATTCAATGAGATGTACAGGCAGCTATGGACATTCCCATGTTGTCACTGACTGTGAATCACAGATTGGCTAAGACAAGTTTGTGCTTTCTGTAGCTATTGTGATGACTACCACTCACCACAGCACACTATCATGCTAATGCACCAGAAATGCTAGGTGGGACGAATGGACCCATGTCATATTCAGCAATGAGTTCTATCCTAGCATCAACAATTGTCAATTGAAGTGTCTTAAGATGATGTATCACTGGGCTGATCTTGCTGCCACCTGTAAGCTTCATCCAGCTCCTAAGTGTCATGTCGTGCTTTGCGGCACTATCAGTTTCAACTGCTGTTCACTGCTTGTACACATAGTGGGTAAAAAGTACATCATGCTGGCACTATGATAGCATGATGATATGTCGATGAGGTGCAACAGACCATTTTGTTGCTGTATCTCTGTGGTATCCCTGATGCCTAGTTTCAATAAGATAACATCCGTCCACACACTTCCAACATTAGCATACAGTGTCACAAGGTGTCCAGGTGCTGCCCTGGCCAGTGCAATGCCCAAACTTCTCCCCACTAGAGAGTGTTTGGGACATCATTGTCAGATGACCTAACATATATGCATGACCCCCGTTGCAATGTCTAAAAATTGTGGACACAAGGCAATGATGCATGGTCAGTGATACCTCAGGACACCGGCTAGGAACGTTTTCTACTCGATGCCATGCCGTGTTGGCATATTTATATGGCTTAGCATAGCAGTCATAACTACTGACTCAGGTCGCATTATACTGTCTCCTTGCCCATCACATTCATGTGATCCCTCAGAAATTAAATAACTTCTTTTCTACCTACTTGTCTACATATTTGGTAAGTTTAATCTGATTTTGTACATTCCTTCATGGGGTGGCATTTGCTATGTTGAGCAGTGTATTTTTAATGAACACCTTAATTGTGAAATGTGCTATTGTCAGTGTATTTTTTCAAACTGGCATCAAACTGCATAATGTACGAAAATTTGTTCATTCAACTACCAACAGAAGTGTTGGCAAATTAAAAGAAAAAAAAAGTATGCCACGGAATGGCATAATATATAATGTAGAACCTTTCTGATCACAATGAATGTTCAGTTGTGGACATTTAGGGATAGGTTTTTAATGTAAATAGGTTATGTTAAATGTGTGTAAAAGTGATTTCCACAATCTAAATATGTTAAATGTTATCTTTTACTGTATCAACAGAATCATTTCACAGTAGTAAATACATTGAAGATGTTGCAAGAAGCTATTGTCATTTTAAAATGAATGTTATCAAAATGTGATGAAAATCGATGCACAAAACTGTTCTCCCTAGAGCCTTTTTTACTGAGTAAACTACCCAGCTATTTTCTCTGCCACCCACCTAAATTACCTTTAATGAACATTTTCACAACACACACAACAGTAAGAGTGGAAAACTTACTCCCACATACACCATAAATATTGATAAAAACTGGCTGAAATCTGTGTTGAATATGATTTATTCGTAAGTACTGTTTTTTTTTATCATTTATGTATAATTTTTTATGTTGTTTATCGTGTTGTATTACATTAATGCCTGCCACACTGCTTGATGTGTTTAATGAGTATAATAGTGTTAAGCAAAACATCGTTTTTTCTTCTTAATTGGGGAAGGGGTCGTTAAAAGTACCATCCAGCTAAAATTTCTTACCACCCAGTTGTGAAAAAATCTAGGGAGAACACTAAAACTGATTTTATCTTGCAAGAATTCCACACTGTGCTGAGCAGAACCATTCACCATTAAAACATTTTAATGAATTGGTGTATTGATCTTTTTTTTTCTTCTTCATTATAACAGATCTTGGAGATGGAGGAGAATAATTAAATATGCACTTACTCCCAAGTAATACAATATACATTTATGGAATACATTTACTCTCATTATAGTCCATTTTTCTGTTGAAAATCTGCTAAAGCAGAAAGTTTTCTAATGTAGTATTAAAAGGCCTTTAAGTGCCCCATTTGGATTTCTTTCTCCATGATTTTGGGAAATTTGAAAGAAATTTGGAAGTAGTAAGTTGTTTAAGTGTACAGCATCAGACATTCTAAAATCTCAGTGGTTTTCTTGCATTTGATTAAAAATCTTATGAACTAGGTCCTGAAAACTATTGTCACCTCACCCTCTTTGAGATAAGGTGTATGGGCAAGCTACCTTTTAATTTTTTTGTGAGGTTTTGTTTTGTAGAAGTAAATTTTTAGCAGTCTACCTTTTTTTTACGTTTTCCAACCGTAGGTTGAAGAAAGTATATGCCCCAGCTTTGTCCGTCAGTCTGACGAACAAAGCTGGGGCATATACTCTTCAACCTACGGTTAGAAATGGTTCAATTTTGATGAAATTTTAGTATGTGGTAGGGAACAACCTTGGGACGAACTCTATTGAAAATGGGGTCAAAGGTCAGGACATAGGAGCAGGATCCATTCCATCGCCCTTATGCATCATAACTTGTGAAAAAATGCTTCGATTGTGACAAAACTATCATGTTGTTTCGGAGGTATACTGAACTGGCTCTGTTGAATATCATCAAAATGTGGTCAAAGGTCAGTGCATAAAATCGAGATTTATTCCACAGCCATTATCCTCGTAACTTGACTAAACATGCTTTTATTGTGACAAAACTGTAGTATGTTGTTCCGGAAGTATACTGAACCAATTGTGTTTAATATCGAAATGGGGTCAAAGGTCAGGATACAGAAGCGAGATTTATTCCGCAGCCATTATCCTCATAACTTGAGTAATAAGTTGAGTAATGATTTCTGGTATGTTGGAAAGTGTATCGTAATCAATGCATTGCATGATTTCACTAACTTGTTTTTTCTGTTCTGCTCATAGAAGTAAATTTTTAGCAGTCTACCTTTTTTTCCTGTTGTACTTGTAGAAGTAAATTTTTCATATTTATGATTTCGAAGTATTTTGAATGTAGCATAGTTGGTAATCTTGCTTCCCAAAGTTTTATAAGCATTTTCAGTATTGATTCTGATTTGGTAGGCTTTTAAGTAACAAAAGCTTGGTGTTCTTTTCAGACTGTTGCCTGTGATAAATATCTCGACATAAATATTAGGTGGTTAGCTGTTCTTTGTTTGAAAAATGGTGTTGAGCGTTACTGGAAAAGGCCCTGTGGCAGGTAAGTGGGGATTTTGTATTCAATCCTCTTTTAATTTGTGAATCTTCATAGTAAAAATACACAATTGCTTTATAGGATAAGTGGAGCTAAACATGTGACAACATGGCCTCTTGATCTAACGTTTTCCTTTTTCAAACAAAACGTTAGATCAAAAGGCCTTGTACAAAAGTTAGAACTCCTAACCAGGGAATTTTAGTAGTTCTAACTTTTTGTACAAGGTATTTGATATGAAACATTTTTGCATGCGGTAATCTTCGAACTGTAATATTCATTCCAGCTGAATATCTGTGTTTACCACGTTGTTTTTGTTTCCTCAAACATCCTTTTTAAGTATTGGGTTGGTGCGAATGAAATATCCGGCAAAGGACAGCACACGTGGGCGGCAAGAGCGGAAAAGTAGGACAACTTACCAAGGCAAAATAATACCCCTCGGCATCGACACATAGTTGGCATCTGTCCGGCAAGGCCATGATCCCGGAACAAAAAATGTCTTGTGGCTGGGACCAGAAGTCATCAACTTCACGTGGAACCTCATTGTCTGTTGTGAATTGTTTCCTGGACAGGAAGCAATCCGGGTGACGAAACAGATGATAGTCTGTCGGAGAGAAGTCTGGATAATAATAGGCAGGATGAGGAAGTGCTTCATAGCCCAAGGCACTTAGTGTGAACATCGTTCATTGTGTGACGTGAGGGCCGGTGTTGCCCTGAAGCAGAACACCATGTCTGTTGATCAAAGCCGGTTGTTTCTGCAGCAATTTCTGGTGCATCTTGTGTAATTTAGCACAAAAACTGTCTGCAGTGATGATTTAACCTCTTGCCAAGAAACTCTAATGAATTATCCCGGCTGCTCCGGTGGTGCAGTGGTCTAAGCGCTGGCTTATGACCATTCGTCCGAGAAAGGGTCTATGTTCGAATCCCAATGAGCCATGATGGATGTTGTGTTTGTCTTACGGCACTGGGTCACTCCCTTCCCTGGAGCCAGTGGCCCTAAATTAGGGACAGGCAACTGCTTGTAGCCAACTGATCTGCTCACGGTGGTCGTTTAACCTTCAATAAAAAAAAAAAAAAAAAAAAAAAAAGATCCTGGCTGGACCTCCAGACAAAAAGCATCATCTTCTTGGTGTGTAGGGGTGGCTTAGGATTCCCTTCAGCAGGCTGTGCCTTTAATAAGGATTCTTCGTGCGCTAAACAATATTTTAATTCGAAAAGCCTTTCAGCACGATAAGATATATTTAATAGTACAGTCTGTACTAAAAAGTTTGCTTACCCGACAAACAAAGTTAATAAATGCCACCTTATTACGCAGATGGAAAATATCGTTGAAACCATTCCTCAAACTGAAAGAGAACACGTACGATATAAACTGGCAAAATCCGTACAAAAGTTAGCCAATAAGTCTAGAACACCGGATGACCGTAAATTTTGTAATGAGATTAAACAGCTGAAGTTATTGAAGTCTGATGAAACTATCTCCATTTTAAAAGCTGACAAGACGCAACAAATTGTCATCTTAAACAAAGCAGACTATGTTAATAAGATGAATGATGCCATTGCGAGTATACCGCACAAGATCCTATCTTCGGATCCAACCTCATCTACAGTATCAGCAGTGGCAAAACTCAGAAACCATGGAGGCTTACCTGCAAATGTTGCTAAGGATATATACCCTACTATAGGCCCTCGAATACCTGAGTTATTTGGCCAAGTAAAGACTCATAAGGAGGGTCTTCCTGTACGCCCACTTCTATCAGGATATGCAAGCCCAACCCGCCAGCTCGAAAGTGCTCTAGCAAAATTCCTCAAACCATTAACTACAGGTTCCTCCTACTCAGTTAATAGCTCTGTTAAGGCTATTGACAACATTAAGCCATTCTTACGAAAGGGAAAGCCGTTTGCTATGGCATCACTCGATGTTGTCTCTTTGTACTCCAATGTGCCGATTGGAGATGTACACTCCATTATTGAGAACCGTCTATTGGCTTTGAATTCTTATACTATTAATGAAATCCAAGCAATTATAAATGCTCTACGTTTTGTACAGAAACACACATTCTTCCGGTATGAAGGAACCATTTACCGCCAGACTGGAGGTGCGCCGATGGGTTCCCCACTTTCAGGGGTGCTCGCTGAATTGTTAATGCAAGACCTAGAAAACAATGTTTTACAATATTTCCAACTTAAGCCTGATCTCTACATTAGATATGTAGACGACATACTTGTTTTCTGGCCGCATCATAAAAACAAAATTGAAGAGTTTGCTAAAGAGCTCTCAAAACATTACAGTTCCATAATTTTTACCATTGAGCATGAAAATGATAATACTCTTCCATTCTTGGACATATTACTAAAAAGACACCCAGATACCAATTGTTTATCCTATTCAGTGTACAGAAAGCCTGAAACACAATCTGCTATTATTCCGCATAATTCATCGCACCCAAGAAAACAAAAACTAGGAACTATAGAGTACATGGTCCGAAGAGCCTTCACCCACTCCTCCAATATCCGGGCTAGAAGAAATGAGTTAAATCATATCCAGATGATTGCGATGGCGCATGGCTACCATAAAACGATCGTTGAAAAAATTGCTCGATCAGTGAAATGTCTACACAAAAGTACCTTACAAAGGGAAACCAGAATTACAAAATATGTTGGCACTATGGACTATATACCTGAAGTCACTACAATACTAAAGAACATATGCAAAAAACACCACATTGCGTTTGGTGAAAGTACGAAAAGTATTCGAGCCATCGTGCAAAAAGACCGTGACCAAGTTTCCACACTCAACAGACATGGGGTTTACAAAATACCCTTAATTCCTATTGACCCAGAAGATCCAGCAATTGCATATATTGGATCCACTGCACGCCCATTGCGAACAAGAATATATGAGCACAAGTACTCAATTACTAATAACTCTGATACTACCTCTCTTGCACGATTAGTTAATAGAGGTATCTACCGACCAGACTGGACCAATGCCAGTGTGCTGAGCTTAAATCGTACAAAGCGATCTCTTCGATTCGCTGAGAGTTTATGTATATTATCGCACAACTCTGACTGCTGTAATGAAGAAACTCCACGTTTCGTTCCAGTGCCTTGGGCCATGTTAATGCGGCCAGAACAGCATACTCCTATCCAGCAACATCTAACTCCTAATAATTCATTTACAGTTTGACGAATAATGTCAACTTATTAATTATCCTGTGTGTATATATTTTCTTCGCATATTTAATAGCAATTCATAGTATCATTTGTTGAAACCCTTTAACGCATGACAAAACTTCTACTATATTTAATGTAAACATCGTTATTGTTATCACGTGCTCGCGTAATTTGAAAATGCTTCTTGCTTTTATCCGTTGTTTTGTTTATGTATATTGAAATACCTGACGATGGAGCACATGGTGCTTTGAAAGATCTTGTAAGTTGTTGTGCTTTATAAATGTCTATTTTTTAGTACAGACTGTACTATTAAATATATCTTATCGTGCTGAAAGGCTTTTCGAATTAAAATATAGGCTGTGCCTTGCTTAACCATTGTGCAGATCGTTTCCGATTATCATAAGTGATCCACTTCTCGTCGCAGGTGACAGTTCGATGCAGTAGTGGTTCCTGTTTATTCCTGGCAAGCAGCGACATGCAGACTTCCAAATGCCTAGTCTTATTGGCAGTTGTCAACTCATGCAGCAACCACATGTCCAGCTTTTTTACCTTATCCAGTGCAGCCAGATGCCGAACAACTGTCATGTGGTGGACACCTACCTCTGCTGCTATGCCACGACACGCTTTTCGGGGGTCCACTTCAACCACATGTAACAGAACATCGTCGGAAACAGCAACAGGTCGATGACCATGTGCTTCGTTTTGCAGGCCTGTATCTCTGTTTCGACACTTTACAAACCATCGCTGAGTGGTTCGTTTGTTTGCTGTATTCTCCCCAAACGCTATGTTAACATTTCGAGCAGCAATTCCTGCAGAATGGCCCAGTTTAAATTTACACAGGAAGATGACTCTCAGATCCGGCGTCTGCATGTTTGCTTTGCAAGCCACATTACTTCCAAACAAACCACCCCTGAACCTTGTTATTCACACACGTGCTAGCTATTTATAGTAACTCTGTGACGTAATATCCACATCACCTGTGAGTGGTTCCATTCTGCTGTGGTGGGGGCCTGTCTCCACTGCTCGTTTGCGCCGGATATTTCATTCGCATCTACCCAATAGGATAAGTGGAGCTAAACATGTGACAATATGGCCTCTTGATCTAATGTTTTCCTTTTTCAATGCTTATGTTAGGAGTTATAACTTTTTGTACAATGTATTTATTTAATAGGAAACATTTTTGTGTTCGATAATCTTTGAACTGTAATATTCATCCCAGCTGAATATCTGTGTTTACCACATTGTTTTTGTTTCATCAAACAGCCTTTAAGCAGTATAAAGCTGGATTTACTCAATGGAGTGCAAATCATCCCAGCTTAGTGTGTGTGGGGCATGCATTGTCTGGTATTACTGCATTAAGCAAAATCTATTGTAATTTACAGGTATTGATGTACTTTATCATATGGTGCTACTGCACCAGGGACCTGCGTTTAACACTTTCACTGCTATGTGACTCCGAATGGCGTCGTAATTGTGGTTTCATATTTCACTTTCTAAAACCTTAAGCACTTGAAGAGAAGTATCTGATTTGTTACTGGCACTGAGAATTAGTATCCAACTGTTTAAAAATGACCTTGCTTTTGGGATAGCAGATTTTTTTCCACGTGGTTTAGGGAAGGGAAAGTAAGTTGACTCCCCATAAACTTACACAGCATGTGGTTTTCACTGCAATGTTCATTTTCCTTTGAACATCACTGGCTTTGCAGTGAAAGGAACTATCAATAAACAAATGGTTGAGTAGCAATAAAAAACATTTGCTGCTTTTATGCTCATATGTAAGAGGGCAGCCTATTGAGGACACCAAAGGAATTTCAAGGAAACCCGTATTAACTTCAATGCTTAGTTTTGTGGAAACAACGGATATATTCAGAGAGCGCCGGTCCCTCTCAACCAAAAGTTCATCGGCGGGCACATCATGCCGTGTAAATAGGTGATCCTGATAATTTGTCATCATATGCAGAAACATATTCGTTTAGTAGCTGTAGTATGACCAACAGTGAAAATGAAAATGAAGAATGCGATGTTCTCTCGTACTCTGCCTCAACAGATTTTAGTTACACATCGGTATGATGTTCCCGACGTCACAAAAATAATTCTGTTCACTAGTGTACTAGGACTTAAAATTAATATGACAGGTATTGAACCAATCGGATTTTTCAATCTTTTTGCGACTGAAGATTTTTACAATTTATTAGTTACCGTCTACAGGATATGCACGTCTATAGCATATACATTGCAAAGCAATGCATATGCTGTAGACTTGTTTATATCCCAGGAGTTACTGAAGGTTGTAATTACAAACGTCAATTATGGATAAATTTTCTTGTATTTTAGAATAGCTGAGTCATGCAAAGCTATGAGATCCGAACACGGCTAGGTTGATCCAGATGCACAGAAGCTCATCCGTGGTGTCGCGGGATGCCTCGTGGCTTCTCGGGAGATTTGCTCTGGTTTCTTAACGGCACTACGTGCTTGTCATTGAAATAGCACAGCAGCAGCAAACATGTTAAGGGATTAACAAATCAGGGAAATTTTAAAACTCTACAAAAAATATTTTTAGTTAAACAGGTGGTACATCGAAATTATGAGAGATGAGAATCTCTGAAATAATTTTTTGTGAATGCTAACTTGGCACTATGAGTAGAAAATTCCATTTGCAATGACATGGTGAAAATAGATGAAATGATTCTGAATGAAGCTAATCATGATGATGTAAGTGAAGATGAGGGTGATGCTGCTAATACAGCAGAGAAAAGTGCTCATAGATGACACGCTGAAAATGTTTGAGGAACCCATTGTAGGACTAGGGAGGTGTGCATTCATGGCAGAACAAGAAATCACTTCCGTTTATGAAATCAAAGGTAGACTGCTACCTAGCCTTTGTGAATGTCGGTGGCCAAATGGTTACCAGATATTTTGTAGTGGCTTACACTAGTAAATCTTATATATAAAACACAAAACGTCTGTTTGTCTGAAGCAGCAAAAACTCTCGAACGCTGAACTGTAGCATCGTGAAATTTGCATAGCTTATTAATACTGGAATTTCTAGGTCAATGTAACTATTTTAAGATCTCTACGTTGTTCCGTTCGTGAGTTATGAATTAATCAATAAGCTAATCAACAAAGTCAGTGTTGTTTTCTACGTCATCATTATCATGTTCCAAATCTGAAAGCATGTGACTGCATTCTTTTCATCGCCACGGAAAATCCACAGGTGTTTCTATTCTTTTAGACTGTGCATAAAAAAAATGCGCAAAAGAACTTTGCAAAATCTTAACGAAACGGGCTGAAATTTTTATCAACACCATGAATTGGTAATAAGAGGAGTCCCTCAAAATTTCAAAATAGGCATGGAATTTTTAATTCATTGGTAAACAGAAATATATATGCAGAAACGGTTAATAAAATTTTGACGGCTAATTAAAAAAGTTATTTACCAATTCAGGCGAAATTTGGAGGTCATGTTCCTATTAAGGATTTATGGTGTTCATTAAAATTTCAGCTAGTTTCATAAAATACTCACAAAGATACGTTTTTAACTTTTTTATCCCAGAGATTCGCTTCTTAAAGATGTTTGAAACTGAAAGCATGTGATGCATTTGATCGTCGATAACAAATTGTTAACAGATTCTGTTCAGTCAGTGTTCTAATGCTGTGTCTCCTGGATGTGTGTTAAATAATTCATAACGCTTTTGGTCCGTTTGATTCTACAGATTCATGTATTCTGTACTGGGCAAAGCTGATTAGTAAAGCTAGTTTTTTAATATAGTAGCCAACGTTGGCCAGTAGACTGTTTACCCCCATGAGCAAATATTTTGTCCAACTTTTCCCCCCACTTGTGAATGAATATTGATTTCAGTTTTCTCACCCGTGTTCCTGCAGCTGCTTCGAAAATAAGTGAAAGTGAAGGTGGGCCTCGAGAGAAACTCAATCTGCTGGTAGATTAGCCTGAAGTGACCAAAAGAGCAAGGTTACTAAAGCAACCTTTGCCATGGTATAATGTATTTTTGCCATGGTATACCTTGCACAAAGTATGATGTCATCAACAGGTAAAAGAATTATCTTTGAATCTCTGTTTCGCCGCATATATGCTGAACAAAAATGAACAAACTGTTATGGCAATGTTTTTAAGATGATGCAGCATCTACAAGGCCATGTACTCCTGCTCCTTGTGAGCGTGGCTTTTCAGAAATGAACCTCATAAAAACGAGTAAATGGGCATATCTGAACATTGACACTTTAATGACTTAATGATGATTAGATGCAATGGCCCTTCAATTGAAGATTTTGATTCTCAAAATGTTATTCAGTTGTGGTGGGCAGATACCTTTGATGGGAAGATCAGACACAGTACATATCAGTGGTAAACTGTATCAAGATTATTACTGCCACTTTATGTATATATATCATAGCTTTTGTCCCTTTGTTTTAAATATTATTAAAGAAATTAGACATCTAACTTCAATGGCCTCTCGAAAATAAATTACCGTATGTATGTGTTAAGGTAGTAAGAGTAATGATATCACAGCACTGAAAATAAATTGCCAAAAAATCAATCATTTTGGAACAAAAGCATATATGCAATATTTGCAGTCAGTCTAATGATCCTATGCAGTAACTGCTCTGCATGTATTTTTATGAAATTAATGGGGGAGGGGTCTCTCAGTAGAAAGAAAAAATGTAAATAGAGAAGTTACTGAATTATTATTATTATTATTATTATCATTATTATTATTATTATTATTATTATTATTATTATTATTATTATTATTATTATTATTTTAACTTTGCATGGCCAGTTGATTTTGTCATTTGGCTAGTAAAATTTTTATTCCACTAGCCACATTGGCTAGTAGAAATTTCAGCAGTTTCATAAGGGCTGCTGCTACCCCAAAAACCAGTGCTAATGAGGCAGATGATTTTATGAGTCTAAAATCATCGTGAGGAGCATCTTGCACCTGGAATGTTGAGCTTTGGAAAACAATCCGCAAATGTCATGAGCAAGCCATTTGACTAACCGGCTTTTAGAATGTGATGACAACACATCAACTTTCAATATGGCAGACACAGGAGGGGCTTGTTGTGTGTTGAGTGTTTTGCACTTGTGTGCATTTTTTTTTTTTTCTGAGCCACTTTTTCATGAACGGTGTTCCATTAATGCTTGAAGAGCCAGATCCATGGAGTTCATCATCTAGTTATCATGTGTTGAAGGTCTGCTGCTCCTGCCAATATCCACATCATTGATGAACTACTATTGATCAAAGACTCTCAGGGTTGCTGCCCATTGGGTTTTTGCAAAAATGTGGGTCACATTCTTGGGTGTGTACTTTGAAAAAGATGCCTTGAAACAGCTACTAGTTGACATGGAGTGTTGTGTCATGCCTGCAAAGTAGCTTTCTTTATTGATACTAGCTCTGTGATTGTAGGTTTGTAACTCTGTAAAGCAGAAAAAATTGTGCTACAGAATATGTCCAAGTGTATTGTAATTGTGTTTTATATCAGTTAAATATCACATTGGATTTATAATTTCTCAGGTATGTTTTGTTTTTAGTTTTTGTTAAATTCATATAGTCAGAATAAATGAAACTGAGATCAGGAAGAAACAGTCTTAGTGTCAACTACATAAATATTTCTGATGACTGATTTATGTTCTGTGGCATTTGTGAAGCTGGTGCTTTCACCCATTGTAACCCATGAACATGCAGTCTGATTATATCACTGCAAGAAGAAGCATTTTAAAAAAAGGCCATCTAGCATAGTACATCCTCATCTCTGGAGCATCCAATTTCAGGTTCCTTAAAAGATTCTGATGTTCCTTCTTCACATTGTGTCTGAAATTACTTTTTGTTACATTCAACAGTAATTAAATTTGATACTCTCTTTCCTTATATGTAAAACCTAACTAAAACTGTATAATGTATACCTTTCAATCAAAACATAGCATCATAGGTAAAGGCTGATGAATTATGGTAATGAATGAAGGTGAAATGCAGACTGCTTTATAAGTCAACAGCAGTTCAAGCATTAAAAGCCTCAAAAATAAGCAAACATGTATGCACTAAAAAAATGAAGAAGTATGTACTAAAAGGGAAGAAATATGCATGCAAAATTCCTGAAAATTTTACTATAGGATTCATATACAGTATCTGATCAAAAGTATCCAGACCCTTGCTGATCCACAAATTCTCTGTAATAGGAAAGGAATTAATATAAAGTTTGTCCACCTTTTGCTACTATCACAGCCTTCTTCTTGGAAGGCTTTTATCTAGATTTTGGCACATTGCTGCGGTAATTGCCTTCCATTCTGACATAAGAACATTAGTAAGGTCTATCACTGATGTTGAGCAGTTCGCCCTGACTTGTAGTCAGTGTTCTAATTCTTCCTAAAGGTGTTCCATGGGGTTGAAATCGAGACTCTATGCAGAACAGTCAAGTTCTTGCATAAAGTAGGAAGTAAAAATATCAGGCAGCTGTCTTCTTTGCACAATACATTAAAAACCCAAAGGATTTAAAATCTTCACAAGTCCAAAAGGATTTTATTTGATTACAAAAACCTTAAAACATTAAAACATGAGGTCTTTCAGTCTTCACTAAGCCCATCCTAACACATTCTTCACGTTCTTGCATGCCCATCTCATTAAATCATTCCTGCACAGACCTACCTTACTTTGTAGGTGGGGGTATTGTTTCATTGATAAAGGAGAAAGGGCCTTCACCCAAACCCACAGCCAGACAAAGAAGTTGGAAGGGGTGATTGATGATAAAGATAGGGCAAAAGATGTAAAACAGGTTGGGCAAAAGATGTAAAACAGGTTGGGCAAAAGATGTAAAACAGGTCGGGAAAAAGATGTAAAACAGGTCGGGAAAAGATGTAAAACAGGTCAGGCAAGCAAACATGTTCTGTTGCATTTGATAAAAAGAGGTCGGGCACCAGACTGTAGTGTGCCTTGCTAGGACGGGCAAAAGAAATGCAGTGAGACCTGGACCTTTCCTGGTTAAGAGCTGTCTTCACTAAACTGTTCCTGTAACTCTGGGAGCACAGAATTGTTGAGAATGTCATTATAAGTTGCAGCATAAAGATTCCTGAGCACTGGAACTAGTGGTCTCAGCCCAATCTATGAAGAACAGCCCCAGAGGATGCCTTCTGTTCATTTAGGGAAGAGTAGACTAAACGTTTTTCTTTTGGTTGGAAGTAGATTCCTTTGAGTACTGCCATTCTGTAACGGAGGAGAAATATTTAACAAGTGGTTTCGCTGTTGTACCACGACGCTGTTGAGAGTTAAATCTAAAAAATTACAATTTCATTTTTCGAAAGTGCTTTTCTATAAAATTTTCAGGATATATGCAATATGCAAACATATGCACTATATGTAAAAATATTCTTTTATTCCTCAAAGCAGTTGAAATGCAAAACTATGCAAAATAAGCATTTTACATGAACATCTGGAGCCTGTTCTGCCCTGAGCACCAGATAAAGGGTGCTCAATATGTATACAGATTCTGCCTTTAAACTTTGGCAGTCACATTGTATTCAAACAGTTGCTTCCTTACTAATTATTGAAGACTGTTCTAGAAATCCCACTAAAATAATGAAAGAGTTTTTATTTATTTATTTTTCATTTGGGGGTTTAATGCTCACCATGAGCACCTCGATGAGCTATATGCAGTCACCCATCCCTAATTTAGGGCCACTGATTCCAGGGAACGGAGACAGCCAGTGCTGTAAGACAAACACAACATCCATGCCTCACCGGGATTCGAACTCATCTCAGACGAATGGTCAGAAGCCATCACTTAGACTACTGCACCCCTGGGGCGGCAAAGAGTTTCAAAGGAATATAACCATATTTCCTTTAAGTGATGACTGTGGAAATTGTCTGGAAAACATGACAGAAATATTCAGTAAGGCTTAGCAGGAGCCATCACTCTTATAAAACATCCTGAAATTCTAAATGAAGTTGGTGAAAGTTTTTTTTTTTATTGTTTTGCACTACAATATGGATCTCTTCACGAGCTGTAGTGCCAACTGTGGCTGTGGAATGTCAGTATATGAATTTAATTTATTATGTACTCCTGTGGTCGCTTAGCTTTCATCTTTCAAAAGTAGATACACACTATATTGACAAAAGTCACTGGACACCTAGAAGAGAAACACAACATAGCATTTATTATCGTACATTAGTACGGTGTTGGTCCACCTTTGGCCTTAATGCATGCACTGGCCCTTCGAGACATGCTTTCGACAAGGTTTTGGAACACAGAGATAATTATGTGCTTCCATTCAGCAGAGTTGTATAAAAATAAAATGTATCTGCGTACACAACCATTAAAACAGAAAACTTCCTGCAAACCCGCGAATCATGATAACAATAGAATAAGATATTTTAAGGAAAAATTAATATAACAATAAATAATTATTAGAACATTACAGATTCCAAAGAGGACAAAAGTACAT
Organism: Macrothele yani; assembly: GCA_039090855.1. Taxonomy (NCBI): domain Eukaryota; kingdom Metazoa; phylum Arthropoda; class Arachnida; order Araneae; family Macrothelidae; genus Macrothele; species Macrothele yani. Next base: position 128,700,717 of record CM077011.1, on the reverse strand, counting down.
TACGACTGAATGCGTAGAAATGTGTGTAAAATGGACCTTAAGGCCAAAAGTTTAAAATATTGAACTATGAACCTCATAAAAACAAGATACTAATTAAAGAAAGTTTTTATATCTGGAAAAGCAGTTCCGTTAATGAACCTTCAAAAATTATAAATAGTATAGTCAGCAACTTAATTCAAAAATAGTAGACTTATAAAATACAAAAGGAAAATATTTTTATTTTATAACTGGCAACTGCAAGAGAAACCTGGCAATAAAATTTAAATTCTTTCTGTGTAAACAGAACTTTTGCTACAGTTCCTATATATTGACAACAGACCTTGATAAAATCAAGAGGCCAGAAACGTCTGTAAAAACAAAAGAACTCACTGTCGGAAGATGTGAAAAATAGTTGAACATTCTCACATTAAGATAGAATTAAATATATTAATCTGAGTAAAGCCTTGAGTAAGTGTTTTAATTGCTGTAAATAACATTTTTATTTTTTTAATCTACAAGCCAAAACTATTTGCAAAATCTGCTAATAATTTGGAAACTATCCGCGTACAGCGTATGCGTGTACGTCTATATTCTACGACTCTGACATTCAGTACGTAATGCTGCCACTAACTGTTGGTTAGTAGTAGGCCTTGGTTCCAAACTTCTGATGCGGCACTCTAATCCATCCCATAGGTGCTCTATGGGAATAAGATCAGGGATCTGTGCTGGCCAGTCCACACACGATACAGAATTATTGTCAAACCACGCCATAACAGCCCTTGCTTTATGGCTCAGTGCATTATTCTGCTGGTACCAACAAGGCTCGGTTCCATAGTATTGCCACAGAGTTGGTAGGGCAGTATTGTCCAGAATATTGAGGTAGACGTGCTGGTTAACAAGTTTGTCCAAGATAACCAATGGGCCTGGACCATACCACGAAAAAAAAAAAAAAAACCCACACGAGTGCACTGCCATCTCCAAACTTGACCGTAGGAACGGTACACTGTGGTAAATAGTGTTCCCCCAGCTGTCGCCATACCCACACACAGCCATCAGACTGAAGGATCGTGTATCTGGTTTCATCAGCCCATAAGACCCGTTTCCATTGATCTACGGTCCACGATAAATGTTCTTTGCACCATGCTAAACAACGAGTAGCATTCCAAGTGGAGATGAAAGGCTTATGAGCAGTCGCACGACCACGGTAACCCATGGCAATGAAGTTTTCTGCGAATGGTACATGCACATACTGAGGTTCCAGCATTTTTACTCACTTACACACAAAGGTCTTGTGCAGTACTCCGTCGATTAGCTGTAACGATTCTCCTGAGGCTTCGACGTCCTCTATCCCTGAGTTTCTTTGGTTTGCATGTATGTTTTGGTGCTTCAGGCATGCCATGTGTCTTCTACTTATTCAGTACATCCAAAACAATTGACTTGGGTATGTTCAAACGCCTCTCGGTTTCTCTTATGTACAACCCACTAATATGACACCCAACAATCTTTCCTTTCTCAAAGTCATTTCTCTCCCGCCACGACATTTTCACTCGACCTCAAAGTGCGATATGATCGCGGTCAGCTGCAGGCTTGTTTTTATACCGTTTGCAGCTGTACCATGCATCTTAACAACACAGTGGATCCGTTCATTTGGTTTTTAAGGGGTATCCGGTGACATGTCATAAAAAATTCTATTGGGAGGTAGGTGGCTGGATTATTATTAATAAAGAGTTTAATTTGGGAAGTAATGAAAAATTTGCTTGTTGATTAAATTGTCTTTCCCAACCATGTGGTACAATGATGGATGAGATGTTCTCTCTCCAGTGTTGTCTACATAGGTTTTCCCAAGGACAGTGCATTTTGTTGTTAACTTGCTACACGAAGAACCTTAGTAAGTGACATGAGAAGTGATGTGATTTACTAAGCAACTGAAGGGAATTACATATGAAAAATAAAAAAAAAAAACCTGCCCAATTACAGTTTCTGTGCTGGTATCTCTGGACTTTTGGAATAAAAGCCCAAGTACGGTTCAATGGCACCATTTCTTGCTGACCACCGTGGTAAACACAAAGCAGTTGAAAGGTCCTTGGTGACCTTTCAAGCTGTAGGTAAAAGGTGAGTTTGATTATTTTTTGGGCTGTGCAGCCACAATTAGATAACACATTCCTTCTTGAGATTAAGATAAATTGTGACTAACATGACTTTAACACTTGCTATTAGTTTCTTGTTTTTGCTTCATGTTTCTGCACAATATTGAAAAGCTGAAAGATGTTGATGCCCAAGGATTAAATGTTGGTTTCAAGGATTGTCCTTCATAATTTTGCTGTATAATTTAAAGGCTTTGGTGAAAAATCAGTGTCCCAGACTTTCTATTTATTTTATTTTCATAATTTCCTCATAATCATTTTTTAGTCTTAGTTAACTTTTTTGTTTAGTTCCACTTTTGTTTTATACTATTTTTTGTACCTAAACTGCTAATTATTTTGACTTCTGGTAATGGAAACATTATAAGAGAAGTTTCTTTCCATTTTATTAGAACATCCAGTGTTCTGTGATCAGTTGAGACTTTCATTTACCTTTATCTTTAAGCCAACGTTAACAGATTGTGAACACTGAAATAACACCCTCCCCCAAAAAAAGATGGCAGAACTAGCTCATATTTTACACTGTGTTATTACTTTATTATGTAAATACTAAAAAATAACAGACTAGTTTGTGGGCAACTTACATAATGTAGGTTCTGGAGAATTCGAGGATGCTGTGGTGCAGTGGTAGCATATCCGGCGCGTAACTGGAAGACCCTGGGTTCGATTCCTGGTGGCGGCCAATGAAAATTTTTCCGTGTCTCACTCAAAAACGTGGAAAGAGCGATGACTTCTGTTTGATGTTGAGACTCTTTAAGTATCATTGTGTGACTGAAAAATGGCTTTTAAACACCATGAAATTCTATGCATGTTTTTTCATGTTTTCTGTGTATTATTGGCAACATACGAACATGTTTGAAAAGTTGTAGCTGAATTTACACGATACAGATATGTAATGATACCCAAAACATATATCTATGTTTTTGATGTTATAGATGAGTTGTCTAAAGTGAGGATTTTAACCAGGTTCTACCTCATTTTATTTTGAAATGTGAGATGTTGATAAAAAATAAATTCAGTTATGAATGGTTTTTGTACTCTTTTACTGATAGTTTTAGCCTACCAGCTTATAATACTTTAATTGTTTATGCTATTTTATGCCATTATAAACATTGCTTGATTGGTCTAATTTACAAAGAAAACATTTTCAAAAATTATTTGAACAAATTCTGTCCTCTTGTGTTTTCTGTCTACCTGTCACCTCTTGGAAGCTGAAGAAGCTCATATTCTATGCAGCATTGGTCTGTAAATTCATTAAATTTCAATAAAAATGTAGAAAAAGTTACACAATACCCCAGTACTTTTAATTGTAGATTTGTTCACAACCAGTGATATATCTTTGATTAATACTGAATCAAATTCCCTGAAAACTTAACCATTTATTCCCAGGGCTCGACAAATCCTGGGCGGTAGGTCACCCAACTGCCTAGAAAATTAGCTCTGGCGCCGCAATCCCCCCCCCCCCCCACACACATTTTGCAATTTTCAGTTTTCAGTGAATACCGTAAATTCTGTCGTGCAATCCATGGATTAACTGTAAAAAATTATAAATTTTGGTTCTGCGGATAATACTCCTGGCTTTTGCAGCATTACTATAGTCCATTAGTTCTAACTAATGGACTATAGTAATTCTGCAAAAGCCAGGGATTTTAGTTCTTTATTTAATATTTAAAAGTAACAGATAAATACTTAAAAATGACAGTTGCTTTTTTTTAACAAAACGTTAATTTCTTTCTTACTTCTTTGGTCTGCTAGGTCGGTTGCCCTGTGAAGCGTGGATTTTCTGTCAGAAATTACAGTTCAGATTAACACGAGTCCTATAACGGATTGTATGATGATCTTTTTTCTTCGGAATTTCATGGTCTGTGGACCTGCAGCTGAGGATTACACGAAGTGAAAAATTGTTTTTCTCAGAATTTCACAATCCACAGATTATACGCGGCTGCGAATTATGCCTCAGATTATTATTTTTTTTGTGGTCTGTGGATTACACACCTCCATTGATCTAACGAAAAAATATTTTGCTGAACTTTGTGGTCTACAGATTATACGAAGGAAAATATGGTACTATGAATTAATACATACAAAATCTGAGTTCCACAAATTGGGTTTTAATAAAATAAAAATCTGAAATTTAGAATTTTTGAGAGCAGCAACTTGAAAGATCGGGAAACGAAAATAATGGAGCAAAGTAGTTTGTTTGGGTAAAAAGAAAAATTTGACAACAAATATACTTTATCACTTTTCGTTCCAGCATATCATTACCACGCATTATGTTCATACATTATTCTTTGCAATTTGACTTCGTTTCACCAGGATCCTAGATCTGGAACATATTTGTCGAGCCCTGCTTATTACCATAAATCCCTCCTAACATTATTATTCACCAAGTTTTGTCGAATCAGATCTCTTGTTAATGGAATTCTGGTTTCTGTTTCCATTAGGTTCTTCATATAGACGTTGGCCTTCTTTTTCAAGATTTTGTTTGTTTCCTTGTTGGTGTAGCAGTGATATATTCAAGAGAAAATTTTTAAAATTCTTTCAATGTTTTATGTACAAGGTGTTTGAAAAATGCTCACATAAAACAGAAATTTAATTACTCCTAAAGTAATGTGCCCACCTGTGTTCATTTTTTAAATAATGAAATTATCTTATCATTCAAAAGAAATTTCAAGTGAAAGAGCATGGGAATTCTCATTTGTACTATTCTAAAATGTAAGCAAGTTGAATATTTTTGGAATGGTTGTTGAAGATGTTCACTCAGTTATTACCATTTGACAAAGAAATCTGCATATATATAAATATAGTCATTACATGAGAAGAATGAAGTTATTGAATAATATAAAAAATTAAAATGGTAAGCTTGGACCATTTTAAAATTTCTGTGCCCTAAATACACTGAAGATCAATTGAATTAGAGACAGCTGGTGTTATGCAAATGTGGCGCATTGGGCGGCCCTGTAAACGGAAACGACATGACATATGCAACGATCCGACAGTATAAGGAGTGATGCGATGGGAATCAGTAAGAGTCGGACGCAGTATGGGTAAGACGAAGGATCTAAGCGCATTTGATCGTGGGCAAATTGTCGGGGCCCGACGAATGGGTCACTCCATCTCGGAAGTCGTGCTGGCACTGGGATTTTCACGAGCCACTGTGTCACGGGTGTACTGTGAGTACATCGAATCCAGTAAAACCATCCCTGCGAGGGCCAACTGCCGTGGACAACAGCGTGTGGATGAGCGGGGTCATCATCGGCTAGCTCGCATTGTAACAGCGGATAGACGGGCCACAGTGCAAGAAATCACTCGCCAATTTAACGCTGGTGCACAAAAACGTGTAAGCAGCCACACCATCTAGAACCATCTCCTCGCTATGGGGTACAGAAGCCATCATCCCACGATGGCACCGCTGCTGACTGCACATCACAGGGTGCAAAGATTAGCATGGGTGCAGGAACATCGCCACTGGACCCTAGACATGTGGAAAAATGTTGCCTGGACTGATGAGTCGAGATTCACGTTGTTACATGCAGATGGCAGGATACGAGTATGGCGCAAACCACATGAAGTGATGGATCCTTCTTGCCAGCAGGGTGGGTACTCTTCAAGCTGGTGGGGGTGGCATTCCCCTGGGGACTTTACGTGGACTGAAATGGGACCCCTGGTACGTGTGACATCGTCCCTCACAGGTCAACGTTACCGGGATATCCTGGATGACCATTTGCTCCCGTTTGTGCGTCTTCAACATCCCACTGGGGAACGACCTCATTCTGCAACAAGACAATGCACCCTGCCATAGCTCTCGAATTGTATCTGAATGGTTGGATGAACACTTCACCGATGTGACCTCGCTTCCTTGGCCAGCTAGGTCACCTGACCACAATCCCATCGAGCACATCTAGGATGCCACCAAGAGAGATGTTCGAGGCTCTGACCCCCTCCATCAAATCTTTGTGAACTGTGGGAGCTTGTTCAGGGGTCGTGGATCTGTATGGCTTCCCAAAGCTTCCGGTGTCTTGTCGAGTCCATGCCGAGACGAATCGCCTCCGTCATCAGGGCGAAAGTCACAACAGCGCGTGGAAACCTTCCAGCGAGTTCAAGATGGCCCTTCCTTCTAGTATATAATTTTCTAACTGGAAGGAGATTTATATTTGGCCTCCCTGCTGCCACTGTGTATGGGAATAGAGAATGTCATGGCAAAATTGTTGTACTATTATCATTGTGCTAAGTTTCAGATTCTTTCATATAAGTTTTATACACAGAAATTTTAATGCAATGAAATTTTGCCACTTCATTTAAAATATAACGTACCGTAAAGGACACTCTGTGACAGCGAAATCCATAGGGCTTCATAAGAATTCTAAGGGCATAGCCCGGGTGCAAAAACAGTGCGACACGGCGACGCCCGTCTCAGATTCTCGGAAAGGTGTGCAGACTTTTTCTATTTTCTTAACATTAATTGTTTGTAAGATTTCTTTAAATTTAAGACAAAGGAAGGGAGTTTTTAATGTTTGCTTCTGTTTAAGACGTAAAGCTGTAATTGATAATTCACGCAGACAACTAATCTAACTGTTTCTTCCCCACCCAGTTTATTTATTTTAGCTTTCATTCTTCCGTATTTTTCAAACAGATAACTTCAACTTGATGAGGTATTACTGCTTTTTTTGAGCTTTGAATCTTGGAAGTGATATTTTTATGCACTTTTCACCACGCGTGTTTGATGTGGCATTTCGGAAGCTAACGGTTACAATTCTTCCTTTTTTTTTTTTTTAATCTAACTAAAAGTTAAATTAAGGCGATTTCTTTTTTTTTTTACAAGAGCCATGTTTTTAAAGCGTTTTCTCCGTTTCCGCGGCCGTCAGCATTTCGTAAGTTGACGTCACAACTTTTTTTTCTTTTTGCTTTCTTTCAGATAACTTCACTTCAGTTAGATTGATAAAGTGTTTTTTTTTTGTTCTTCATTTTTTTTAATCACATTTTTACACATTTTTATAATTTGTCTTCTGTTTTTCACGGTTGTATTATGAGGCATTCCGGAAGTTGATTGCAATTTTGGCTTCCAGATAGCTTCATTTCAGTTAGATTAATGCAGGGTTTTTTTGTACAAAATCCATATCTGTTAAGCTTTTGCAACATTCCCTTCCATTTCCATGGCCACATGGCATTTCGGAAGTTGACAGCCACATTTTTATTTCATTTTATTATTATTTTTTTTACTTCCAGATGGCTTTATTTTGGGACTTTTTTTTTTTTCTAAAACCATATTTTTACACATTTTTATAACGTTCCCTGCTTTGTTTCCAAAGCTGTATTACGCGGTATTCTGGAAGCAGACGATCGCAGCTTTTTTTTTTTTTTTTAGTTATTATTTTCCTGCAAATACACTGACGGATAAAAATCCCAACACCACGAAAAAATAGTTGTAGAGGAATGAAATGACGGCAATGCATTTGTATAGGTAACATATTTAATCGATTAAGGTTTCAAGATCACAGCTTATTGTAAGTGCGAGAAGAGCCATTCTAAATGTGAAATGCTGGTACATTAATAACCGGTGTAACTGCCAGAATGTTGAATGCAAGCCCGCAAACGTTTATGCATTGTGCCGTACAGGTGCTGGATGTCAATTTGTGGGATGGAGTTCCATGCCTGTTGCACTTGGTCGGTCAATACAGGGACGGTTAATGCTGGTAGGGGGTGACGCAGGAGTTGTCGTCCAATGATGTCCCATACGTGCTCGATTGATGAAAGATCTGGTGATCTAGCAGGCCACGGCAACATGTCGACACTCTGTAGAGTATGTTGGGTTACAACAGCGGTATGCGGACGAGCGTTATCCTGTTGGAAAACACCCCCTGGAATGCTGTTCATGAATGGCAGCACAACAGGTTGAATCACCAGACCGACATACAACTGTGCCGTCAGGGTGCGTGGGATAACCACGAGAGTGCTTCTGCTGTCATAGGAAATTGCTCTCCAGACCATAACTCCAGGTGTAGGTCCAGTGTGTCTCGGCCGCAGACAGGTTGGTTGCAGGCGCTCACCTGGCCTCCTTCTAAACAACACACGGCCATCACTGGCAACCAGGCAGAACCAGCTTTCATCAGAAAACACAACAGATCTCCACTCCGTCCTCCAATGAGCTCTAGCTTGACACCACTGACGTCACAAACGGCAGTGGTTTGGAGTAAGTAGAATGCGCGCTACAGGGCGTCTGGCTCGGAGCTGTCCTTCAAGTAACCGATTTGTAACAGTTCGTTGTGTCACTGTGGTGGCAACTGCAGCTTGAATTGCTGCCGCAGACGCGGTACGATGCGCCACGGCCATACGCCGTACACGGCGGTCTTCCCTCTCAGTAGTGCCACGTGGCCGGCCGGAACCCTGTCTTCTTGAGGCAGTACCTTCCCTTGACCACCGCTGCCAACAATCATGCACAGTGGCTACATTCCTGCCAAGTCGTTCTGCAATATTGCGGAAAGAAAATCCACCTTCTCGTAGCCCTATTACAGGACCTCGTTCAAACTCCTTGAGCTGTTTGATAATGGCTTCTTCGTCTTCTTAAAGGCATTCTTGACTAACATCAACACCCTACGTCGAATCTCAACAATAACTAACGCTCACAAACGTTACAGCGCATTGTTACAGCAAACCTGCTTTGCATGTTCCGAGGGGCGCTACTAGCGCCGCACGTATGCGCTGAGCGCGAAATTTGCATAGACCTCATCTTACAGATGTACTCTCACCGCCTACCAACTGTCGTTCATCTAACACAACCCCTTCTTGGTGTTGGGATTTTTTTTTCCGTCAGTGTAGTTTCATCTAAGATTAATGAAGTGAAAAGTTTTTTTTTTGCTTTACAAGAACCCTTGCAGTTTTTCTCATTTTAATTTTATGGGGTTTAATTAGATGAATGAAAATGCTCCAATTACATTTTCATAAATTCACTAAATTTTTCTTAAAACTGTGGTCAATTCACAAATTGGGTTTCAAACAAAAATCGTACATGTAGATTCCTGTTTTACAAATCAAGTTAAATGTTGCAAAATTATTGTTGTTTCCAAAGTTGACATGATCCCTACCTCTTCTCCTCCCCAATTCAGTCACCTAAATAATCACCTAGTGAGGTCCCTAGTACAACATAATTGCTGAAGGTAATAGTAAGAGCTGAGCAGAATGTCTATCAGGCAAAACATCCTTTGAATGAGGGAGTTAAAGTTTAATCAATTAACTAAATGCAAAATAAAAAAAGAATGGATTTCAAATTATTCCTTATACTTTCTAACCGTTATTTCTAAAAATCCAAAAGCACTTAAAGAATGGTGTTTAAGTTCTGAATGAAATAAAATACTTCAAGTTTCTCCTGCATTTTTTGTCAGGAAAGAGCTAGTTTCACTATTGCAATTAAATACTAATTTTCACTATTAGCAAAATCTCAAATTGACTAATTTTTCAAAACATCACTTTGTCACAGTGCAGAACAATAAATTTTATGGAAAAATTAACATTTAGGCATTCCTTTACCTTGCAGACAGTTTTTAGGTTTTCCTTTCTCCGTTGCTGACTTCTGAAAAAGATTCTGCTCCTGGGGTGCATAGTAAATATCACCCCAATTTGTAAAATATAAAACAAAGCCCTATGATTCTAGCAAACATTTAAGCTCCTCGAATTTTTTGATGAAATCCTAGAAAAGCCTTAGAAAAGTCCTGAATTTATTTCCTGTAAATGTGTTCAGACTCTGTAACTACTAAAGTCTGTCAATATTTTCCCGTTTAAGCAATTAAATATTACATCAGCCAAAAAAAAAAAAAAAATGCTTTACTATTTTTAGTTTTACCTTTGTTATTTTGAATACAAGCTCACACTTTTTCTTCAAATATTGGCATGTAGAAATCTAGGTACTGTTTATATTTAAGGCATTGTGTGGATGTTACTAAGGTAGTTTTTTTTTTATTATTATTTTAGTGATTCAAATTGATTTTTTTTTTTTTTACTTTCCTAGTCAAATGAGAAGGAATAGCAGAAATCCGTGTAATATGTAACAAGTCAACAAATACATTAAAAATATTGTTAAAGAAATGATGCCAAAGTTATGTGTAAAGGAGTATGTAACTTTGTACACAACTTTAGCGTCATTTCTTTAAGAATACTTCTAACGTATTTGCCAATTGTGTTTCTGTCTGCTGTAAAAAGGCAATTTAGTGTATCACCAGGTTTAAAACTTTAGGAGGGAGTAAATGTTATGTAGATTGCAAAGTTGTACACATGGGCTTTTTTCTCCAGCATTTGCATTGAAAGTTCTTTGAATTATCTGCTTGCCAGGGTAAGTTATTAGAATCTGTTTTAAGAATATTACTTCTGTGTTTCTTTCTCACTCTTTTCATTATGATAGTAATGTTATTATACTTCCGTCTTTGGAATTTTTTTTTTAATTTTCATGCAATTTGCACATACATGAAACTAGTGGTCAACGAAGTGTTGCTTTAGTTGTAACTACTAAAATATCAGGGATACTTTTAGTCTGTTTGCAGAATGTTAATGGAATTTGTTATGCCCATCATAGTAGTATTATTTTGAGTAAGTTGCTCTGTATAGTGACTGACACCTTCAGTTTGATAAGCTATCTAATTGAAAATACACTCCTTACAGAGTTAAAAAAGTGTTTTTATTTTTTACTTTTCTCCTAAAACTGCTCACAAAAGTTTAATGCACAATGTAGATTCAGGAGCAGTGTCTTTTCTTAGAGCTGCTTTAAAACAATTTTTTAAATGTGACACACAAAATATGTTAAAGACCAAACTGAAGCAAACACATGTTTTGTAGGCACTCTAACTTTGCCAGTCATGGTGTCTTTATTAAGATCTAAGTAGCTTTAAAGCAGCAAATATTTAGCAAGAGCAGTGGCATACTGGAAAAACTCAGGGGACCCCCTTCAAAAAATATTTTCGAGGTCCTTTTGAGAAAATTTGTTAGCCTTGATTTACTGATTTTTTTTAATTATGTATTGTTAACTAGATTTTATGAGCTTTTTTAATAATTCAAAGTCTTTGGAACCTACAGGTATTTTTGGCAAAATCAAAATTATTGTACTTTGTTGCATGTAGCATACTGTGCATGTCATAACTAAAATGATTAAAATAATTGCTTTAGTTTTATACCAATACAAAGCATTACAAATCCCTTAACCAAAGTTTATTGTATCATGCAAATTTTATTCATTTAGAGAACTTAGTGCAGCTTCTTTGAAATGCCTCAGGATCACACACACACACAAAACAATGAATTGCCATGTTACAGTGCCTTATGACCTTTTCCAGTTTATATGCAGAACATAAATAAGCATATAAATAAGTAACAATCAAGATTTGTAGCACCAAAAAAGAAAAAAAAGAAAAATTACTCAAATTGTTTCTCTTTAACATAAAAAAACACTTAACATAATGCCACAATGTTTTGCACACAGTTAATATTTTTTATTTACTGTTGACGCTGTTATTAAAAAAAAAAAGACAGGTCTGTGATTCTTCATCCCCATAAAGAACATATCTATTCTGAAGGATGCGTAGTCATGTGTAAACAAGTGTAATACATTATACCTTATCATCATTGGTATAAAAATTTCATTTATTAAACTGATATTTTTATCATGTACTTTTGTTTAATATTTATATTCATGTGCAAAAACTATCACTGTTGTTACGAAAAGGGCCTGAGGAACAGCTGCTTTCCTGCTATCCAGTGTTTATAAACTAAAACCACGAAAATGATTTCTAAATATTTTATTTATATATTGAAATAAAAAATTATGAAAAATTCTTTCTTTTTAATATTTTATTCAAAGCTGCTGTCAAAAATTCCCATTTCTTTAACAGATTTCAAATTAAGTTTCTGCAAAAAGTTTTGTAAAATCTTTTTTTTTTTTTTGCTGATGCTAGCAAGAGGCCCTCTCAGGCGTGTGCGTGAGCCCCCCCGCCCTGCAATGCTGGCGTTGTGGGGGCTATCAGTACACCCCTGAGCAAGAGCCATAAGACTAAAACTCCTTATAGGGTGCTTTGTTCATATGTTTGTACAATTTATTTGATTTACATGTTTTGCAAAATATAATGTTCTGTGGTTAATTTGAAATTTATACTTTTGTTAATGGCTTGATGTTAACTCTTCATATTTTTGCAGCATTTCGAATGAAGAAAAAGTGTTTTTAAGGCACAAATTGTTAGAAAGTTTCAGTGAACCTGTTAATCAGGTAAGGATCAATTTTCTAGATTATACTTTATTCATATGTAGTGTCACTGTTAATTATCTCATAGTAATTAATTTTGCATCTTCAGAAAGTAGGATTTGAGGTGCTGAAGCTGTATGGTTTAAATTGTAGGATATGTAATTTATTTTCACAGTATCAAATAATATGTGTTTACTAACTACCTTTCTTTTGAAAACGTAAATGTGGTGCCATGTTTTTTTAGTGCATGCTATAGAAAAATCTGTCTGATAATTATTAGTTAAGATGTGGAAGAATGGAGCTCATGGACCTTTCCTTGACATAAACGTGTGTTTCAAAAATGACATTCTCATGTAATGGAGGGATGATTAATCGACTTATGAATTTTGATTAATCAATTAAAATTTCTAGTTGATTCACACCCCAACAATGCATGGTGTATGAAATGTTAAAGATAAACAATGCCCCCATGAAATATTTATTTCCTGACTTACTTCAGACATAACTCAATTTGACATGCTGTTTTAGATAGTTCATCGAGTACTGCCTCAGTTGTAATCATGATAGCTCTATGTATATTTAATACTAATCCATCTAATCGATTTTCACTAATTGTGTTTCGAAGATACGTTTTGAATCATTGTAGCATTGAGAATGATCATTCACTAACTGCGGTAGTTACTGGCAATGTTGCAGGTATTTGTAGAAGCTTTCAAACTGTCGGAAATACATTTTCATCGCATATGAGAAATACGTCATGGAATATTTTCAATATTGAGAATATGCTGCCGCCACCACCACAGCTTCTGTTCTCCAATAGCTTCCTCTATTCTACAATTGAAAATACATTCGTATTTTTCGATAAGTTTTTTGACGCTGTTTTCTTGCTGTAAGGTAAAACCTGTCTGATTTGGCAAAATATATATACAATTTTGAAAAATCGCTTTGTGCTTCAGTAGTTGGCAGTGAATTTAGTTTGTGACACCATCAAGAAAAGGAATGAATATTGAGGTATGGTAATATTTCTCTGGAGTGCCATCATAGCATTACAACAGTGGATTCGCCTTCCAAGTCAATGTGGAACACATACTTCTGCCTCTTAGTGGATCTTCCACTGCCCTGGTACTCCACCGATTAAAAAAAAAATCAAATCAAACTGAATTCTTTTTTTTGTATTTTTCACTTTAGTTTAAATTGAGTTGCATTCGTGTGAACTTTGCATTTCCACCAAACAGTCAAACTTTTTTGAAATTTAAATTTCATTTTTTTTCTATCAAAACTTTTTTTAAAAACAATGCTGAGTTGTAGACCAGAGTGTGTGTGTTGGGGGGGGGGGGTCTGACCCCCAACTAACGTCTCTGTGGATACGCCACTATGCTTGTGTTATCATTTTGTCTCTCCATGAATGTAGCATCTCCACTTGTATTAGTGGCATTGGGAATTTTTTTTTATTGTGTTGTGTAGATGATATCAAAATTATTTTCCTTCATATTTCAGTTTTGCTTTCCAATTTAGTAGTGTGCAATCTTTCTCGTAAGTGGCATGAATGTATCCTTATTTCTTGAAGCCATACATAACTGTCTAAAAATGAGATTGGAAAACTCTTCACACTGGGTGCATGCCTGCTAACAGTATACACTGAATAGACAATTTATTCTACACACCCACCTAATAACATGCATTCTACACACCCACCTAATAACATGCATTTTACATACTCACCTAATAACCTGTGTACCCACCTCTTTCCCTCACAGCAGCAGCAACACTTTATGGCATGGACTCTGTTGTCAGGTTTTGGAAACATTTATATGGTATTGCAGTCCATGATTCCAGGACAGCCACCTGTAAGTGCCAAGAGTTGCCGGTGGTTGGATTCAGGCTGGAATGCATCCCTGATGTCATTCCACAGATGAAAGATGGGGTTAAAATCCAGAGAGTCTGAGTGCCATTTGGGAGTTCCAAATTCAGTTGAATAATTCACCAGTCAGTGCCTCCCCAAACAGGAGCAATGAGATAAGGTGTTGTCTTTTTGAAAGAAGTCGTCCTGCTGTGGAAAATGGATAGCTATGAGCTGACGTAGGTTGTTGAAGAGTTTGTCTGCATAGTGTTGTGCAGCTATAGTGACCTCATTGGGTAGAAGGGTCCCTAAGATGGCTCATGTAAATATGCCAAAGCATGTTACACTACCTCCACTAGCCTGTAACATCTAGACTTTGCAGTTGGGGTCCATGGACTCATGCAATCTATGCAACACATGCATCATCCTGCCAGCATGTTGTAGTTGAAACCTCAATTTGTCTGACTATGCTTACTTCTTTCCAATCTTCCGTCGTCGAGTGACAATATTCCATCATTCACTGTAGGCTCAGTCTGGTGATGTGCTGTTAACAGGAACACTTGAGGCTACCATAGTCTAGTCATAGTCAAGTCTTGATTTCATTTTTTTTAGCAGTAGCAACACTTGCTAGTGGCCTTATTTTTTACTAGCAAATTGCATTATCTACTAGCGAAAGTTTATTAATGTTATACAAAAGAAACTTTAACATGTCCCTCTCCATTAGTCAATGATGACAAATTTTAATTTCATCCCTGTAACTGTCATATTGTAATGCTGAAAACATTACAAATATTTAGATATAACTCACCTTTTCATGACCAGACAGATTAATTCTAACAATTTAATTCAAGTGCAAATATTTAAAAAACATTTTTTTTTATTTAACTTTATTCACAAAATTCAAAAACACTACTCAAAAGAATATTCAAGCAAAGCAAACTGAATTTGCTTGTACCACTTACTGGTCATCCATGGATGACCAGTAAGTGGTATAAGTAAATTCAGTTTGCTTTGCTTGAGTATTCTGTGAATTTTCCATGTATTATGAAGAATATTTTTTCTTTGATTGACTATTCAGAATCTTAAGTTATTTTCCATATGGTTTATGATCTGGGTTTTGGGTCTTTTCATCATACCACTTTAAAACAGCAGGCCTATGTTCAAACTGGTTTTCCAACAGACCTTCAACCTCAATACTCATTAGAAAATTCAGTGCTTGTAAATTTAAACAGCCCTTCCAATCTCACCCTGGATTCTCTTCATGAAACTAAACCCAACCTCACATGCAGAAGTAGATAAAGGAAATATACTGGATATTTTTACTAGTGCCAAAATGTTTTTATAATGTTTGTACTTTTCAAGAAACATTTGTTTCCAGAAAGCAGTTGTTCCTTTCTGTATGCATCCTAAGATATTCCACACATGCAATGCAGTGGCGCTTTACAGCTCACACTAAAACATTCAAAATTTTTCCACAGGCAACTTTCGCTAGAACCACTTTTTATCACTAGCAAAATGCATTTGCTTGCTAGTAATTTGCTACTAACTACTGGTCGAAATTGAGCCCTGGTCATCGTACTTCCAGAGTATAATGGCATAAATGGACTAAAATAGAATACACAACCAGGTTTTACAAAGACCATTTTCAGAGTATAATGGCATAAATATGAATACATAACCTGGGTTTTTACATAGACCATTTTCAGAGTATAATGGCACAGGGCTGGAAAATTACAGTGCGCCAGGTTGCCCAGGCACCTAGAAATTTGGCCCTGGCACCCAACTTTTTTACTTCAAATTTCGTAATTTGCAGTCATTACTTTGAGTTCATAGATGCAAAATGTAACTTGAACAAATTGTAGTTTAATAAAATCAAACTCTGAAATTTTCTGCTTTGATCGCATTTATAAATTCTGTCAGCTTTTATCTTGAACCATGTGTTTCAAGCAGAGGAACACGATGAAATCCTGAGTCACGTGACTAACCTGCCAGATCGTGGAAGCATTGAAGATCACACTGTTTGGTTTAAGATGCCAGTGCGGGGGCAGAAAGAGCGAGACATGGTGATGCCCATCGCAGAAGATTCTTGGAAAGGTTTACAGACTGTTTTTCTATTTTCTTCACATTAATTGTTTTTAAGATTTTTTAAAATTTTAAAACAAAGGAAGCGAAATTTTCACGCATTTTTAACGTTGTCTCCCGTTTAAGATGTAAAGCTGTAATCGATAGATCACGCAGACAACTATAATTGATAGATTCGCCCTCCCCCCATTTTATTTTAGCTTTCATTGTTCCGTATTTTTCAAACAGATAACTTCAACTTGACGAGACATAATTGCTTTTCTTGAGCTTCGAATCTCGAAAGCGATATTTTTATGCACTTTAAACGCACCTCGCACGTTGGATGTGTGTGGTGGTGGTTAGAAGGGCATAAAAACATTTCGGAAGCTGATGGTCGCAATTCCTCTTTTTTGGCTTTTGGCATGAAAGCCCAAATTTTTATCTAACTGAAAGTTAAATTAGGCGATTTCTTTCTTTCTTTCCTTTTTTTTTTTTTTTTTTTTTTACTAGAGCCATCCATACCATATATTTAAAGCGTTTTCTCTGTTTCTGCGGCCGTTGGCTTTCTGTAAGTTGACGTTACAACTTTTTTCCCCTTTTGCTTTCAGATAGCTTCACTTCAGTAATCAGTTAGATATTGATAAGGTGACTTTTTTTTTTTTTTAATTTTTTTAAACCATGTTTTTACTCATTTTTATCGTCCGTCTTCCGTTTTCAGGGTTCCCACTCAACCTGGAAAACAGGGAAAACCTGGAATTCTCAGGGAATTTGAAAATGGTTCCAAAAATCAGGGAAAACTCAGGGAAACCCCCCCCCCTTCCCTTTTTTTTGTAAAAATCAATGGATACTTTATTTGCCAAAAACTTATTTTTTCAAGATTTCAAACTTTTGCTTGCAATTACTGCTTGCCTAGAATTTGGTAGATCTTACTTTCAGTTATATTAAATATTTCCTTTATTCTGTAAAAGAAAGATGCAAAATTGAATTTCTAAAATTGCCAGTTATTAAGCTTTTTTTCAATTTCTGCAGGCAGTTGTTATAACATAGAACAATTGGCTCCTGCTTGAAGAAACACTAGAAAAGAGAACCAACCAAATGATGGATCAAAGTTCTTTGTATGTTGTTCTCTTGAAACATGCTTCTTTGAACAGAGCCATTCCATCATTAAGCTTAGCTGCATTGTGTTATAGAAAAACTGAAACTATTCAACTGACAGATTTTTTCTTACATATGACCTGTTTCTATGGGAATGTGTTTACAAATTCCGTGTGGATAGTATTCACAAAAGTTCACAGAACTTTGGTACAGAAAATAATGTGCACAAGTTAGTTGTTATTAATGAAAAGCAGGTAATTTTATAAAGACAAATTACGTAAAGAATTTACAAGTGTGTGCTTTGGTGAGAAAAATGAATGGAATGGAATGAAATGTAACAATTCTTTGCAACATGCCACTCTGGAAAACTTTAAAAACCACCTGGAGAACCTGGAAAAGTCAGGGAATTTTTTTATTACTTTTGAGAGGGAACCCTGGTTTTTCACGGTCGCATTACGAGGCATTCCGGAAGATGATCACAGTTTGTGCGTTTTTTAGTTTCAGATAGCTCATTTCAGTTAGATTGTTGTTGGGTTTTTTTTTTTTTTTTTTTTTTTCAAAATCCACATTTCAGACCTGCCAACTGTTACAATTTTAACGTATTTAGTACGATAAATCATGCTGCAGTATGCTAATACGATTTTGCAGCCCAAAATACGATTTTTTAAAAATAATCATGTCCCCCCCCCCCATTTTTTCCATTTTCAGACAGAAGCTTTGTAGCAGAATTGTGGCGACGGGTGACGTACGTTGCAAGTTTATTTTGGTCCTGCAGACAAAAACAACATCCCCAGAACCCTATTAAACCATCTTGCAGACTCCCTATCATAGATGCAAGTTTTCCGTCTTTCGAAATTTCTGAAAACGGAAGTTAGGTGTAGTGAGGATTTCTTCCGTAATCGTAATTTTTTCTTGCGAAGGACAATGTACATCGCACAATTATTTTGTACTCATCCCCGTAGCAGAATCGCAGCGACATACATCGCAGGTTTATTTTGTACTCATCCCCGTAGCAGAATTGCGGCAACGGGCAACGTACACCGCAGGTTTATTTTGTACTCATCCCCGTAGCACAATAGCGGCGACGGCCGATGTACATCACAGATTTATATTGTACTCAGCTCCGTAGAAAAATCGCGACGACATACATTGCAGGTTTATTTTGTTCTCATCCCCGTAGCAGAATCGTGGCGATGGCCTAAGTACATCGCAGATTTATTTTGTACCCACCCCTGTAGAAGAGTCGCGAGGACGGCCAACGTACATCGCAGATTTATTTTGTACTAATACTTGTAGCAGAACCGCGGCGACGGCCAATGCACACCGCAGATTTATTTTGGTCCTACAGACAAAAACAACATCCCCAGAACCCGATTAAGCCATCTTGCAGACTCCCTAAGATGCAAGTTTTTTGCCTCACAAAATTTCCGAAAATGGAAGTTAGGCGGAGTGAGGATTTCTCCTGTAATCATAGTTTTTTTTTATAATTAATAACATAAAAGTATTTGCTGATTAGATTTAATTAGTTAGTTTCTCAATAAAATTTTGAAGTAGGAAAAAAATCCCTACATTCTCATCATCAAGAATTTATATAGCTGAAATAGGCTTAAAAATTTATAAGCATGCGTCATGTTACGATTTTTCTATTTGAGTGTTACGTTTTTGGTTCTGAGAGGTTGACAGGTCTGATATTTATTAAGTGTTTGTAACATTCTCGTCCGTTTCTGAGGCCATGCAACATTTCGGAGGTTGACGGTCGCATTTTATTTTATTTTATTTATCTTTTTTACTTCCAGATGGCTTTATCTCAGATTTTTTTTCTCTAAAACCACATCTTCCGAAATGTTACAAACACTTAATAAATATCATAATACGTCTACGGAAACGAAGCAGGGGGCGTTAAAAAATCTTTATGTATTTTTTAACGCCCTGCTTCGTTTCCGTAGACGTATCATGCGGTACTACGGAAGCTGACAGTCGTAATTTTTTTGTAGCTATTAATTTCTTCCAAATAGTTTCTTCTCAGATTGATGAGGTTAAAAGTTTTTTTTTTATTTCACATTCTTTTTTATGTTTAGATTTTTATCAAAACTGTAGATGGAACCCTGAGATTTATAGGCCGAATTTGAATTTCATTTAGCAGTAAGTAGTTTGGGTAATAGGCAATGCTTAATACACTTATATTATTACTCTTTGTTCTGACATCATCACCATGCATTACGTTTGTGCATCATACTTTGAAATTTGCTTTCGTTTCACCTGACTCCTAAATTTTGGAGCTGGCTCCTAGATCTGGAGCTTAATTTTCCAGTCCTGTAATGGCATAAATAGGCAAACATAGAATACATAACCGGGTTTTGCACCTTTGTAGGTGCCCTGCTACTGGATGCTGATGTTATCACGCATGCATGCACATCTGTACAGTAAGAGCCCAAAGTAATAATGTGAGATTGTTTCAAAATAAAAGTGGGGAGGGGAGAATGAACTACTTTTATCACTCTAGTTATACACTACCTCGTGACTGTGTCTAGTGAAATTTAATGACAATTTCTTATGTTACTATGTTTTTTTTTTCAAACTAAGGTATTTTTTATGGTTTAAAATATTAGACATCATCTTCACAGGAATATGTTTAGCATCACAGCAGTGGTTAAAATTAATCGTTCCTGTTGGAGTTGGTCACAAAACAATAGGGAATTCACTTGAAATAAGTTGTCAGCCATGAATTGAGAGGATCAAATGACCTAAAATTCAGAATTCTATTTTATTGTTAGTTATTGTATGGATTGTTTGCTATCGAAAGAGTGATTTTGTTTGGTTTTAGCTGCAAACATTATAGTGAGTCTTAATGATGAGGGTTTAGAATGGAAATGGTGATTAATCATCAAACATTTGGGTATTAAAAATACTCTTGTTTAAAGAAAACAAAGAAATGTTCTTTAATATTGTATGAAAAGTTTTTTAAATGTCATGAACTCTTATTTATGAGATTTAACATCTCAATAAATGTTAAATCATTACTCAATTTTGCAACTTAGTTTTCTTCCCCCAGTCGAGAAATGTACTCATTTTGAAGATTTGATATCACTGTTGTTTTTCTTTATTGCCTCATAAAGCCTACTTAAGGAATACTCTTGTGTTTGATTTCCAATTAGAACTATATGAAGTATTTTAGGATCACATAGTGGCAAACTACATCATGGGCAAACTTTTCATCCTGAAACCCTGTGTGAGACATGATGGTAATTTGGATTCTGTTTCTCTTCCTTCCTTAGAGTTTTGTTTGTGATCTTAAGTGAGTGATGTAAATAAGTTGTAGGCTTGAATCTTCATTCAAGTAGAACCTAGAATAGAGAAAGGAAATACTAATATTCCATATCGTTGTTGGTACATAGATGTCGTACATTTTATTGTTTCCCAATTAGCCACCATCCTTCAAAAAACTTGAAAATCACATTGCGCTTGGATGGGAATTCAACCTGCATCCATACCTGCCAAGTTTTATAGTTTATCCATAAAATATATGGAAATGCTACTTATTTTATGGAAAGATATATTATTTTATAGATTCTTGAGCCCCCACCCCCTTCCACCTAGCTAGGTTAATTCTATCTAAGTATCTCTTAAAATATTTCGTAGGGAGAATAAGGCTCCCAGGGATTACTGCTCTTCTAACTTCTGATCTACCTAAGCCCAATTTCACTCACTTCTGTCGGCGTCCTAACCCTCTCACTGCTCACAGTTTAGCAGAAAAGACTGTAGAATTGCTGTAAGATTAGGATTGGTGATAATTGCTAAAAGAGACAGAGATCAGAGAAAATTACCAGCCTCACATCAGATTTAAATTGCATTTTTTAAAAGTATCCTGCCATTTTGATACACAACAGTAAACATAGGCAATTCAGAGATGTCTGATTCTTGTGTTAATAGTTTGGATATTGATGACGATGAATGCCTAAGACACCCAAGCACTTCAGAAACAGGAGCTCTCTCTTTGCAACTGTTCGAAATAATTGAAGACTTAGTATTAAAATGATAGCAGAAATGGTAAGTATCGATAAAAAGACTGGTAAACAAATTCTACACGAAAATCCTAATGTGATAAAGTTTGTGCCAAGATGGTTCCAAAGCTTCTCACGCCTAAACAAAAAGAAAATCGTAAGTGAATTTGTGCTGTCATTCTGGGGTAAAATCAGGTGAGACCCAACCTTTTGAAAGTTTTATCACATGTGATGAAACTTGGATAAACAGTCAATGCACTGAAAAACACCAATGTCACTAAGGATGGAGAAAGCATGGCTAAGCAAGCCCAAGTTTGAAGCCATGTTAATTGTTTTCTTTGACATATTAAGGGTGTAATTTTGGCAGAGTGGATTCTGGACGGAGCAACCATGAGCCAACATTACTACAAACAGGTTGTGGTGACCTTGAGAAAGCAAGTGAAGAAAGAGGCCAGAGTTGTGGGGAAATGCAAATGGCTTCATTCTTGGCCAGGACAACACGTCAGCTCACACAGTGCTCTCAGAAGCAGTTTTTAGCTGAGAAATGCATCGCAGTGCTTGACCATCCTACCTACTCCCCAGATTTGGCCCCATATGACATTTTTCTTTTCCCTAAAGTCAAATCTGTACTGAAGGGGACCTGTTTTGAGTCAGTTATTGTTCTAAAAGAGAGAGTGACCAAGAATCTCAAAGGGATCACACCAGATGAACTGCTGCACTGCTTTGCTCAGTGGAAGATCAGAAGACAGTGATGTGTTGATGTGGAAGGGAATTGAAGGTAATAAGAGTTCAAAATGTAAGTTTTTTAATTAACTGTAGTTATAGCGGCAGTCTCATTATTTGTCATACCTTGTAGATTCATTTCTTATGGAACCACCGTGAACAGTAGAGAGCAAGGGGCATGCCATGTGGTTAGTTGAATCTCCTTATATGCAGTTTACTGCAAGTGAGGAAAGTAAAATGTGGCATTAACTCCATAAACCCAGAGATCGAGTAATGTATATCTCCCACCCATTAAAGTGCTGGAGTTGGTGTGCTTGTTGTGGATGCCTGTGGTCTATATAACATGATTTTTGTGTGTAGGTAAGTTTACTTCCCGGGATGTCTTCACTGGATGACTAGATGGCTTGCAGGACCGGGGTTCGAACAGCTGTCAGAAATATCTGCCCTTCATCAATTCCCATTGATGCTTTAATTTCATTCTGGCGGAATTTGAATGTTTGAGGATGATAATGCTGCCTTGTGTGCAGTTGGTGGAATTTGTGAGCAGACTTCTGGCTTTCCAGCCTGCTGTTATTGCATGATTTCTTATCTAATTGAAAGCCTGTGGGACAGGACATAATGTGCCATTTGTGCCCACTCACCCATGCAACTTCACTTTTGTGAATTGGAGCCTTTTCTTTGCAGGCGAGTGAATCAGATATAATCGTTGAAGTATGGAGAACATGTGATCTGCGTCTCTCATCCTATCATGCCCTATCCATGTGGTAGTTACACTTCCACTTGCAGAGACCCAACAGCATTAGTCATTCAGCATAAAATTCATCAGACAGTGTGGGACCTGCGGTTAAGAAATGTATGGTGGCAAGTATTAATTGACTTCAGAATGGTCTGTTAAATATTTGTGACTTCATCATCATCAGCAACCATGGGTAATAGTCCCATATGTGCCTGAAGCCATGTGACATCAGATTTCATTCATCTTACAGTGTTTTACTACCAGCACATCGACACTCATCTAGTAAACACCCAGGCATCTTGGGGAAGGGAGGTCCAGTGACAAAGCGCACTCACGTCGCCAAATGTGGGGAGTCTGCAGAGCCCCCGGAAAAAGTGCAGACTAGACATCTCGCAGGAATGGGATTCGAACACCTGTCAGAAACGTCTGCCTCCCACACAGTGCATTGTGACTTAAACAACTGCGCCATGCTGGTGGTACTTGTGACTTGCATATGTGAAACTAATATTCAAATTCATATTACTTAACAATAGTTTAAGTGTTGTAACATTAAAAACTATTAAATTGAAAACAAATGTGCATGTTATATTCAATAACCATGTGAGATATATGACTTATCTACACTTACTGTAATTGTATCTCTTAGTAAACTAGGCATTTCTTAAACACATACTGAAGAATGACAGCCGACTGAAAAGGTAACCTTTAAAACATTTACCTTGAACTATTCACCAAATATGCACCAACTCTAATTCTTTATAAAATCTCTTAAAATATCTTTATTATATTAATTTATTATGTTATTCAACTATTTACAAAAGAATATTCTAATTTGTATTCACTTAAATAAAAATGCATTTTTTTCATGGCCATGTGGATCTTTCAAGCACATGTATCACTTGGAATGATGGGCAAAATCTTATTTCAATGAAGTTAATGGTAAACAATTAAGTCACTTAAATCACTGTATAATGTAATACAAGTTTAATAAAGATATTTACAATACTAGGACATACTACGACTTGAGGAGAATGGTGGGGAACAGAGAGGAATGGAGAGACAGAGTACATCTGCTGAACAACCAGTCCTTGGACTGAGTAACCAAGAAAAAGAATATTTTTAAATATTTTTTTTTTTACAAAGAATTAAGAGTTGGCATGTATTTAGTTAGTAGTTCAGTGTAAATGTTTTAGTGTTACCTAATCAGTTGGCTTTCATTCTTTCAATATGTGCTTAAGAATATGATGAGATACAATTGCAGTAACTGTAGTTAAGTCATATAAATATCTCACTTGGTTATTCAAACTGATATTGTTAGGTGTTCCATTTTAAAAGGTGCATTGCTAGGAACCAGTGCATCCATAAGTGGTGCTTTTTATTGAAAAGTGACTCAGCATTTTTTGAAAAAAAGAAAATCTTAGTGGAATACAGGTTTTCACTTGCTGTATCTTTTTTGTGTTTTATTGAATGTAACAAGTAGAAATTGCATTGCCTCTGTTATGTGTTCTCATTTTGGAATTTTTTTTTCAGATTGCAGTTCAGTTTGCAGTTATAATTGCAAAAGTTGCTCGTCATGATTGTCCTAAAGAGTGGCCTGATCTTTTTCCTACTCTTCTCAGTTTGATTCAAGCTCCTGATGATCTAAGCCAGCAGAGGTCTTTGCTAACCATGCACCATGTAGTTAAAACACTCGCAACGAAAAGGCTTTTGGGCGATCGAAGAACATTTCACCAGGTGATAATTAAAGATTATTTGTTCCATAACAGATGGCTTTTGTGCATGAAGAAAGTTTATGAAGTTTCCATTTTAAAATGAAGTGACTGTGTTAAGGTGCCTAAAAAAGGACCAAATTTCTGCTAGACAGACCCTTGTAATTATCAAAATATTGGCATAAAACTATCATCAGCAGAACTCCATGGTGAGAAGAAAAAAACAACAACCTTAAAATGTTACTATCAAGCATGTCATAATTTTCAGGCTAAGAGCTGTGGAAAAAAATTAAAAAATATTACCCTGAGTTATTTTTTTAAGCAAGTGCTCAGTAAACAAGTGAAAGTTTTTTTCTTTTTCCTGCTAAGTATTTAATAACGAGAAACAGTGATTTTTATTTTAGTAAATTTAGTCTGAGGAATTTATAATTTTTGTTTTGTTTTGAATTTGAATGCTCTTTTGATAACATTAATTAGTGATACTTACAGCTCACTCAATATATGAATTTTTGAACAGAAATTTGCTAAAATTCACAGGTTGGTGGTAAATTTGAAATTTTTTATCCTTGGAAAAATTCAGAACAGTGTTTGTAGCATTTATAAACACCTTGTTAAGCATCCTAACTCATGCAGTTAGGATGTTTTATCTTGTTAAACATCCTAACTGCATGATTCTTGGAAACATTTGCGTGTTTTTGTGAAGAGCTGGAATCTGCAGCCCGCAGGTATGCTTTCCTATTCAGAGAGAACACATGCCATAGAAAAAAGTGATTAATGTTGAATGTTGTCTTCATAGTATAAAGCCAATATACTATAATTTGTTTTAAAATTGTTGATGCCCTCCAAAAGTTCATTACAAATGGTAAAATACTACTACTAAAGTATTTTGGAAAAGTTTACAATTTCTGTAAACATTATGATCTGTAAACAATTTAGAACAGTATTTGTAGGATTTTAACCTTGTTAAACTCAACTTCATGATTCTTGGGAACATTGTACTATGTGTTCGCATATTTTTGGCGAACAGCTGGAATTGGCAGCCCACAGGCGTGCTTTCGTACTTGGAAGGTACATGATCTAGAAAAAAGCGATTAATGCTTGTTTTGTAGTATAAAATGCTTGTTTTGTAGTATAAAAATGCTTGTTTTGTAGTATAAAAATGCTTGTTTTGTAGTATAAGCGATTAATGCTTGTTTTTGTAGTATAAAATCAATATAGCGTAATTTATTTAAAAATTATTGGTGCCATCCAAAAGTGCATTACAAATGGTAAGATACTACTACTAAAGTGTTTTGGAAAAGTGTACAATTCTGTAAACATTAATTACTGTTTTTGTTAAACAAAATGTGCATATTATAGTCCAATACAGTGTACATTGGTATTAAAACAGGATAAAAATCTCATTAAATTGACTTTACTAGTTGAAAGTAATGCTGAAATATTAATATAAAGTTGGTAGAAAGGTAATGTTCTAATACCATTATCGGCATATAGGTACCATACTTTCTGCTGTTTCCCATGTATCTATCCTTTAGAAAACTTGAAAATTACATCACCTGGAATGGCAGGTACCATTTCCATTCCAGGGCAAAGTAATTTTCAAGTTTTCTGAAGGATGGCTACATGGAAAACAGCAGAAAATATGGCACCTGTGTGGTGATAATGCAGGGTTTGTACACATCCTGCAATTTCAGAACTCCATAAATGGATATTGCTTTACTATAACCTTAATGAGAAAAGTTTAACCCTATCCCACTGGTTTTTTTAACATGTATAGGACTCCTTAAACAGACTCTCCCCCTCTCGTTATATCCTCAGACTCCTGCAAAAGTCCTTAAATTTCATTATGAATCCTGGAAAAAAAAAAAATCACTCCTGGAAGTTATAGAACTTCAGACTTTTTCGATGCTACCTTCTGTTTAGCTGCTTGGAGGTGAGCTTTTCCATTTTTTATTTTAAATTTGTGATTCTCCTTTATCTGCTGGAAGCTATTTTGAGTTCACCTTTCTTAGCCGGCATTGACTTACTCCTCTCCTGTTGCTTTGGCATTGCTTTAGAAAAGAACAATTGGTTAAACTTTAGATTATACCCCAGTCACTCGAATTGTTTGTATACCACAGATGATAAATGACTACGCACCAACCATGTGGTGAAAATTTCTATCATAGCCAATGATGGATGCCATTGGTTGCACGAACATGTGACATCACAGTCTCCTCCTCCAGTGCATGTATGCCATTGGTTGACAGAATGAGTAGCAGTTTTATAATACCATGTCTTAGGAACACAACAGTGCTATCGTGCAATGCTAAGTTTACAAAGCTCAGACTAACTTCCCTCGTAAGAAAAATGATTACGTTACTTACCGTAAGTGCCAATTTACAGCAGAAGATGTAAGTGACAAGGTCAGAAAACTGTCATACAAATACAAAATGTTAAGCCACTAACATCATAACAGCATTGGATGCCAATAAATGGCAATATAGAAGTGGGATTTAATCTAAAGGTTAGCCAAGTCCTTCGGTCCCACAAGCCAGGCTCACTTCTGTTGGTAGATAGGGAGCGTGCATGCATGAGTGTGCGCGAGCTTGTGAGTGGACTACAGCTCAGGAGGCTATTTTCCCTCTTGTCAATCATACACACTGCTCTTTGGAGCACAGGGTGGGGTATCCTTTTTCCAAGTATTCTGCTTTGTTCATCCATTTATTTATTTTTGTGAAAGCTCCTTTATAAAGAGAAATGGCTAACATCCCACTCCTTATTTTCATTCAGATACATTGTGATTGTGTAAAACAGTTGTTTCACCAAAAAATAGCACAAAATAAACCCTACATAAAAAACTGTTTATAAGGTGAAATTGCTAATCATCATCGACCTCTAAGAACTACTTTTTCCCACAAATACCTAAATAAAAGAAAATTCAGGATTTTCAATGCCATCTTCCATTTCATTTTACTGTTTCCCATATCATATTAGTTCTTTAAATTACTAAAAATTACTTAAAAGAAATTGTGAAATTGTGGAAAGATAATTTAAAAAAAATATGTAGACATAGTTTAAATAATGATCCAAACATACTATATTGATGTTATTTGTCAGGAGCTTGAATTACAAAAAACGAATTACAGAATTTAGAGGTATGGCATTAATGCTAGTGCAGCTCTCACAGTGAATTTTTTTTTTCTGGGTAGTGATTTATTTCAGCTGTGGTTCTTAACTTAAAATTTATGGTAATTTCAGCGTTTTCTCAAAACTTTGCTGAATAGTTAAGTTGAATCCACCTCAAAGCTTTGTCCTATGTTTCCAATGGTAAAAAACTTCTGTAGACATTTTTTTTCACAATTAATGCATTCCCAAGAATCTAAATTTTTCACATCGATAAAAATAACTTTATATTACAGCCTAGTCAAGGAGGTTAGAATAGATGGAGTAAGGGCCAGCCATTCCCCTCGTGTAATCAAAGTGAAGCCACCGAAACGTCACGATCATGACGTCACAGCCAATCACAGCCTCTGCCGCCGTGTTGGTGAGACGTTTGAGCATTTAAATTAGTCTACTCAAAGTACTTCAAGTTTGTAACGTCATCCTTACTCCATTTATTCTAACCTCCTTGAGCCTAGTATACTTAATATTTGCTAAAACTTAACCATAATTGTATTAAAAATTGATAATTTTTCCTTGGGTAATATTTGAGATTTACTAATAGATGGAGCCACCTGTGCAGATCGCTAACTGATTGTAATCATGTCACACTTTTTTCAATAATTATATTAATTTTCGGAATGGCATCAAAATTTAAGTCTATGCATGTGATAGTCTGGAATGTTTAGAATGATTTGTGCCACTTAGATTAAATGCTCTGACAATAATTTAGCTGAAAATGTAAACAAAAGTGTACGTACTCACTACTGCTAACTTTTAATTCAGAAATAAACCAACAAGATCATTTTGCAACATTTTCAGCTAAATTATTGTCGAGAAATTTAAGTGGCTCAAGTCATTTTAAACATTCCAGTTTATTGCATGGATAGACTCAAGTGTTGATTTCATTCTGCAAATTAATAAAATTATTGAAAAAATGCAACATCACTATAATTAGTAAGCAATCTATACAGGTGATGCCATCTATTAGCAGATCTCTGCACTACCCAAAATTATTGATTTTTAATAATTGTGGTTAAGTTTTAGCAAATATTAAGTGTACTAGGCTACAATACCAACATTATTTTTATTTACATACAAATTTTCACCCTTGGTAATACGTTAGTTGCGAAGAGAGTGTCTGCAGTAATTTTTACCATTGGAAACATTGGGCAGTGTTTTTAGATGGATCCACCTTAACTTCCTGCATAGCTGGAATTCATGGACTATTTCTTTTGCCCATTATGTACATACATTTAAACACATGTACAACATGATTTATTCATTAGTATATGGCTGCTGTTTTGTACAATTGTTTTTTTCCTTCTGTCTTTCTGTTTTTAAGAACACTTGTAGTTAAAATACTTTAAATAATTGACAAGTTAGTAAGTATTGTGATGACATTTTTTTCCCATTGCATTTTTATGTTATGTACTTTGATACACTGCTACCAGCATCAATATCATGTACATTTTCCCTCCTCCCAGCACCAGCTATTTAAGGTGTATATAATATTAAGAGTATGTATGCTCATCATTCCCCCCCAGTTTTTATTGAGAATAATTTCCATCATGTTGCCAGAGCTGCCAAGTGTCCCAGTTTACCCGGATTCCGTCTGATTTTAAAAATATTTTCCGGGAATACAGTTTTTCTGCAAAAAATCTGGTTTTGCGGTTTTCTTATTTTTTTCTTTTATTTATTTATTATGCGTGGTATCCCCCCCCCATTAATGATATCAGCTATAATTTTTCCCCAGCGTCAATGCTGGCTGTTAACAAATGGAGACAAATGTTTTTTGTTAATCCACGACACTTCAAGCGCCAAGGTCACAAAGCTTGAGATGGTAGCAAGGCAGTTGGTGGCTTGGAAAGTTGAAGTACTGATTTATGATGTCACATCCACAGCGCTTGTGCGGTGCCTGGTCAGGGATGGGAATTGTGCGCCATTGTGCACCAGAATCATCATGCCCCATTGTCATCGCGTGGACTTTGGCGCAGTAAATTCTCCGTGCACATTATTCCATTTGATGCTGAGTAAGATGATGTGGTAGGAAGAAAGATTAAGAGACTCCAAGTACTATGAGTTTTACAGAGTTACTAGGGAAATCGTCAGCCCGTTATGGACTACAAAAAACTTTGAATATGGTATGGCAATCGAAAATTTCGGTGAAATAATGCTATTAAACATTTGTGTAAATTTTATTTTCATATTTTCAAGATTTTAACACTTGTTGAACATTTTCCGGAATGCTTCTTGGGTGTTTTTGGTATCGTGACCGTGACACTTCTTCTGTGTTTTTTTTTTTTTTTTTTTTGTTGTTTGGATATTATAATTGTTATAAGTGTCTGGTCATGTGACAGAGTTTGCACAACTTCTGGAATCCTGGTGAAATTCTGAAATTAAATTTCCCTTTTTTTCCAAGCCTTGGAAAGTCCTTGATTTTTTGCATTTTGGTAAAAGGTTGTGGAGTATTACTACTTTCTTTCCTGCAATGAAAAATTGTAAGAAAAAGTTCGAAAAATGAGGATAGGGTAGGAAGCGATTAAAAAACCCGGAAAAAAGTTGGCGAATCTTGCACATGTTAATAATCACACTGAAAATGACTGCTGTAGCAGCGATGAGAACGTCACATCGTTTTCTGTTTCCGCATATTAAATGTTTTCGACTTTTCCTTTTTTCCTTTTTTTTCTCTGCCTGATTAGATTTTTATTTTTTGATGTTTTCTGCAGTTGTGTGTGTGATCATGTTCCTTGTTTTTTAATATCTTTGGTAATAATAAAAAGGAGGGACTTGCATTTTTTAAGATTTTTTTCTAATGAAATGCATATTTCCCTTTTTATAATACATATTTAATACATAATAATCAATAGAAAGCAATAATTTTCATCCCTTTCCCTTTTATTAAACAAAATTAAATTTCTAGATCAGTATTTAATCTGTCCTTGGTAGAATCCACATTACGGTGTTTTCGTGCCCCACAAAATTGTTTCACGGCAGAGTGAGCAATGCAGTATTGATTTTTCACGTTTAATTTTCCATAAAATTCGTGGTTTTCAATTTCTTAGTAACTTCTTACTCATACAGGAAATTCTTCTGTGGATGTATGGGATTCCACTTTTTCTGTCAGCATTTGGGTTATCCTTGAGATCGATGCAAAACCGAAGAGAACTGTTCTTTTTTTTGGGAGGAAGGGGTCTTAAACATATAATATATAATCTTGTTATTTATAAAATTGTAAATACACACACCGCTGAAGGTGCGTTGATGTCCCGGTTTTTTATTTTGAAAAGTTGGCAGTTCTGTGTTGCTTCAAAAAACAAATAAACAAGAAATGGCATGTTTTATTGCTTGATGAGAAAATTGTTTCTAATTTACTGAGAGAAAGAGAGAGAGAAAGAAAGAGAGAGAGAAGAGAGAGAGAGAGAGAGAGAGAGAGAGAGAGAGAGAGAGAGAGAGATTCCACACATTAGTAAGTTTTCTGATTATTTAAAAAGTAAAGTTATTTTAAATACACTGTATGTAACATTTACATTTTTTATATTTTTCTTCTAGCTGACATACAGTATTTTTGGAAATATCCTACAGCAATGGGTTACTCACAGTAGTTCATTTCTGCAGCAAATTAATCACGTCTCATCAAATTCAAAGATTTCTCTAGAAAAAGCTTTTTTTACATTAAAAAGTGAGCATACTGATTTTACTGTTTTATCTGTATATATTGTGCTGTTCTTGAATGCAAGAATGATGTTAATCAAAAACAAAGGGATGACTTTTAGTATGTCTTTCCGTTACGGGTTATGAACATGGCAACAGGCATAGAATGTTCTTTTTTTTTTTTTTGCAGATCAGATGCGTATGGATTGTTAGTTAATATAATAGACTTGATGAGGTATATAAAGATGGAAAAAAAGAACAACATTGAAATTATTTGTATAACATAAGTACAACTGCATGTTAAATATAGAGATATAATGAGCTTGATTCTGATGCATATTAATTTTTTGTTTGTAAGTATGAAAGAGCAACCAGGCATTGGCTGAGATGTGTGCACACTCACATAGCATTCAAGATATTAGTACTAAGCTCACTAATTCTTTTGAAAAATTCTTCTGAAAGAGACACCCTGCTTATAATCATTGAAAATCATTTGAATAACTTTTTATTGGAGAGAAGAACAGTTTCGCTACCCTAGTGGTCAAGTGATATATAGCATTGGCTTGTAATCATTAGTCCAAGATGGGTCCAGGTTCGAACCCCAGATGAGGTGCATGGATGGTGCGTTTGCTTTTTGGCACTGTGACTATCTTTCTTCCATGGATCAATGGCCCTAAATTAGGGACAGGTGACTGCTTATAGCCTATTAAGTTGCTCATAGTGGTCGTACCCCCCCCCCTCCTAAAAAAACTGAGTTAGGGGACTGGTCTTGGAAAAGTTCTGCTATTTTATTTTCAGTATTCCAGGCTTGGCAAGTACTTAGCTTATTATTATTATTATTATTATTTTTTCATGAAGGATTTCGGAATCATCCTATATTTTTCTGCGTGGATGGAAAAGTGTAACCTCTATGGCAGAATTAGGTCACATGCTCTCACAAAAGCTACTCTTGATTACTGCCTGGTCAGTAGTAGAGAGAGGGAGTATGTTCCTCTTTTTGATTATTGTAGCTCTTCATGAGTTGCCCATGAGGGTATCACTTCCTTTCATATACATGGAGCTGTGCTTCATGTATATGAATATGGGATGCAGATGACACCATCTACATGTTCATATGGATGTATAGATGTCACATCTCCTATTCATATAAAATGTAGAGGATGTCAGCTCTTCCATTTCATGTGGCTGTGCAGAGCAAGACAGGTGTTGGTTGAATGAAAATAGCCATGTGCGTTTTGAGTCACAGCAACATGTGGCGACCTTCTCGAGAGCCCACGCCCTGGAAATAGATTTTGTCTTCGTTCCACGCACTCCCCTTCCCTGGCTTAGCTTCACATTTGCAAGCGTAAGCAGTAGATGCCGGCCTTGCCATTTAAAGCTTGTCTAATTCTTCTTTGTCATTGACTGCAGTACTGTAAGTCTATGGTGGAAAGTGATCAATACCATATCACTGCATTAAAGAAAGAGGGAAGCTAATATTAATCAATTTATACAAATAAAGTATGGCTCTGTAACACTTCTGTGTCAGTATTTGTTAACTCACTGGCTGGGAATTTACTGCAAAGAAATGATGTCTGCTTTTTTTCAGGTGTGTGAGTTTATGTAACATTTTATGAGAATCATAAGAAAGTGTGTTTGGGGGATTTTTGCTACAGAATTTGCTGCAAGAGTTCCACTGTCACAGTTGTCAACAGTGCCCTTTTCTCTGCTGTGCAAAGATGTTCCATTATCCATTCTACAAAGCTTGATCATGTCTCAGCTGCCTTCCATTGCTGGGCTGTCTTGAAAGGAATATAAACTAGGATGAAAGTTGATGGCAAAGACTTTTTCTTCTTTGTTTTGGGACTTACTAATTTTCCAAAGTGCATGCATCTAAGTCTAAAAGGAGTAGCATATCTCTAATTTAGAACTATTGGTTCCTAGGAAGAACCAGCATGATGTGTTTTTGATCCTTGCTAAGTCTAAAATTGAAGCAGAACAAAAAAAAAAGGATACCATCTGTTCATTCGGCATCAAAGTGGTAGCAGCAGCCTGCTTACAGGTCAGTTTTCCTGCAGAAATATTTAAAGAATGTCTTATTGCTTTGGTTTCTGCACCAATTTATGGAGGTTTGCATACCTGAATCCTTTGAAGTGTGTAACTATCTGTCTGTTTATCTTAGATTTCCTTAAAACACTTTAGTTCTATTGTAAGCATTACCCATGGTTTTCCTCGACAAATCAGTGGAAGCATCAATATTTCAAAGATGCCTGTTGACTACACTCATTATTTATGCACATTAATTTCTTTTTTCAGCTGTGAGTGATTGTTTTCTTTTGTATTAACCCTTTTGTGAAGGTATGTTGAAGGAACAGTTCTTACTATGTGTTCAACCATTGGAAAATTATTATAACTGGCAATTAGCAGACCTGGGAATAACACTGAAATTAGGAATTGCTGATCTGAGCTATTTCATCCAATCAGTTTGCGACGGTCCAAACTGCAACTATCTCTATACCCGGCCCCAGCTAGCTTTAAAACCTTCCTTCAGGAAGGACTGTCTTAAATAAGTTGACGTTCTTAAGTTAAATTAAATAGATAGTGACAGTGCACAAAATTCAACAACACAAATTCATGTTTAACTGTTTAATGAAATCTCAAATAATTAATTCTAAATTACTGCAATTTTTGCTTTAAAGGCCAAGAATACATTTACCTTGAGATGATTGATCATGTAGAAGAAACATTCACTACTCCAACACTGTCATAATTTCCACATGCCAGTCCTTGAGTAAACGCCCTTCAACAACATGTACACAAACTGGAACATAAAGCAATCATCCGACGAGGACTGTCGACGAAGGCAAATCAATACACCTGGTGGCCCACATCATCAGCAGGAGTTCGGCTTAGACACCCCTCTGCTGCATCTACGTTCACATGCAAGTAGAGGAATCAAAACTGGAACACCAAACACTAGTTCAACCGAGTCCATTGATGAGGTTAACCAATAAGTATGGTGGTCCGCATCAGCAGAAGGAGTGCAGCATAGACATCCCTCCAGTGCACTGACATTCACCGGCAGGTAGAAGAATCAAGACTGGGACTTCAGGCAATAGTCCAGCCAAAGCTGTCGACGTGGCTAATCCACTACACACGGTGATCTGCATCATCAACAGGGGCTCTCATCAACTAACATACTGAACCATCATCCTAAGGAAAAAAATAAGTACAGAAGCAACAGCCTCAGACAAGATTTACAGGCAGCAAACAGCTCTTGTGATAACAGACAGTTGGCTTGAATCTCAATTCCCCATTCCTTTATCTCACTCTAGAACAAAGAACTCAAAACTACGCTTCCAATTAACATGTGGATACATCTCTAACAAAAAGTCCAGGCACTCACATTTCAGAAATATACAAATGCCCATGAAAGAACAGTGTACCGAAGAAGCTCCCAAGGAAATGCCTCGAGGCCTTTAAATTTCCTCACATGCTCCTATCAATTTACCCGTAACGTGACAAGTTTAAGGAAAACTTCTTAGAAAAAACAGAAAGAAACAAATTGTAAAAACTGAACAATAATTGAATGCTTGAAGAACTGAAACATTCTACTTAAGATCTGAATAATTGCTGTTTTGATTACTATTCAAGATTACATACTTCATTATTTGTGTTGTTAATACTCCACGGAAAGATGGATGGACTCTTGTTTTATACTTTTGATTTTCTTCTCTCATTTATTGATTTATTTTGAGTGATATTTACCTATTGTATCTGCAGCCAATTTTTTTTCATCTTCGTGATCAATCTCAAGTCAGCAACAAAAAAAAGTGCCAAGGTTCTGTATTTCCTCAAACAAAAGAAGACAGAATTAGGAGCCTGGTGAGGTGTGGATGCTGTGTTTGTCTTACAGCACTGGCTTTCCCCCTTCCCTGGAGCCAGTGGTCCTAAATTAGGGATGGGTGACTGCTTATAGCCCATTGAGTTGCTCAGGGTGGTCGTAAAACCCTTAACCAAAAAAACAGAAAAAACAAAACAAAAGCAGAGTAGGATGCAAGATGGACGTAAATCTAGCAGTATGCGGAATACTTGATACACAAGTAATGAATAACAGGAACAAGCTATTAATGTGTGTCATTTGCAGTCCTAATCCAAGCAAAAGTGCTTAACCCATCTGAAATCGTACTTTGATCATATGCCATATATTTGTGAAGAGCAGTCATTTCTTTATTGATATCAATCAGATTGTAAAGAATCAAACTGAACAGGAAGCTTCACATTGTAAAAATCTTTGAAAATGCTAAATGTTTGAGTAATTTTACTATTTGTGCAATTTGGATCTTTCCTACATTTCCATTTTGAAAATTTTTGAATATACCAAGCTATGAATGTAATATAAGTCTAAATGGCACAGTGATTGACCAGGTGAGTGAGTTTGTTTATTTAGGAAGCATGTTTGACAGAGAGAACAAATTGGATGGTGAAATTAGTAGGCGAGTGACTTCTTCATTGAAAATTATGGCTGCTTCAGGAGGTTTTCACAGGAATGATGGGTTCTCAAGGGAGTCCCGCACGACTGTGTATGGAAGCGTAATTGTTCCTACTCTGATTTATGCTCTTTCTGATAAAGCCAAGGCTCAGTATTCTCGACACCTTCTACATTCAGTTGTTTTATTTTATTTTTTTATCTTTTCTCCTTTTACTCACACAGGTAGATACATAACCTTTTCTATGTTGTACTTGGTGTGAGTCAAAATTATATATGTATTTTTTTGCTTAGGTATCTTCTTAATAGAATATATATATATCATCATCATCATCATTGTCAACCATTATCAATCCACTGCTGGACGAAGGTCTCCCCAAGTTTCCTCCACAACGGTCTGTCTTGTGCCAGTCTCCTCCATGTCACCCCTGCATACTTTCGAATTTCATCCACCCATCTTCCATGTGGTCTTCTTCTGGGTCTTTTCCTGTCCCTTGGAATCCAATCTAAAATTTTGGCTGTCCATCAATGGTCTGTCCTTCTGGCAGTATGTCCAGCCCATTGCCATTTCAGGGATTTCACTCTGATCATGATATCTTCCACTCTTGTCATTTTTCGGATCCACGAGTTCCTCTTCTTATCTCTCCTGGTTACACCAAGCATGCACCTCTCCATGCTGCTTTGAGTTGTCTGCAGCCTTTGTATGTCTCTTTTAGTTAAGGTCCACGTCTCTGCACCATATGTAAGCACTGGAAGGATGCATTGATCAAACAGTTTTCTTTAAAGACATAATGGCATATTGCTCTTGAAAATTATGCTGTTTCTTCCAAAAGCTCTCCAGTCAAGTTTTGTACGCCGATTAATTTCTTCATCAATGTGACCCTCACTTGATATTTGCTGTCCAAGATAAACGTACGTGTCTGTTATCTCCAGCTTTTCTCCATCAATCGATAAATCTTCATTTCTTGTAAAAGCATTGAACATCACTTTTGTCTTCTGAAAGCTCACTTTTAATCCCACTTCTTTACTCTTGTCAGCAAGTTCCTGGATCATACTCTGCAGCTCTGATGGGGTAGTTGCAAAAATGACTATGTCATCAGCAAAACGAAGGTGGGTTAGATAATCTCCATTAATCTTTATCCCTTTGTTTTCCCAGTTCAGTGATTGAAAGACATTTTCCAATGTGGCATTGAAGAGCTTCGGAGATATAGTGTCACCTTGTCTCACTCCTTTTCCAATTTTTATGTGTGTTGTATTTTCAAACAGCCGAATCTTTGCACTTGCATTTTCATAGATGTTATTAATAATATTAATGTACGCATCTTCAATACCGCAGGATTTCAGGGCCATTGTAACTGCTGATGGTTTCCCCGAATCAAAGGCTTTTTCATAATCGATAAAAGCCATGCACAATGGAAGTTCATATTCCCTCGCTCTTTCAATTAGTTCTCTCAGTACGTGGATATGATCTATTGTGCTGTAGCCACTCCTGAATCCAGCTTGTTCTCTCGGTTGAGCCATGTCCAGTGTCACTTTTAAGCGGTGTGAAAGAACTTTAGTGAAGATTTTATAAACCACTGATAGGAGGCTGATAGGTCTGTAGTTCCTGAGATCCTCAATGTCACCTTTTTTATGTAGCACGATTATTGTAGCGTTGTTCCAAT
The DNA here is from genome assembly GCA_039090855.1 of Macrothele yani. Lineage (NCBI taxonomy): Eukaryota > Metazoa > Arthropoda > Arachnida > Araneae > Macrothelidae > Macrothele > Macrothele yani. The sequence continues at coordinate 128,663,286 of CM077011.1, read as the reverse complement.
CCTCAGGAATCTTCCCTTCATTAAGGCATCGAGTGAAAATTTGGGCGAGTACTGTTTCGATTTCTCCACTTGCTTCTTGAATGATGTCTACAGTAATTCCATCTTCTCCTGGAGCTTTTCCCCGCTTCATGTTCTTGATTGCATGTGCAACTTCTGCTGGGAGGACTGGAAGAACTCTGGGACCTTTCATGATGTCTGGAGTACATGTATCATCTCTTTCATATAATTTGGAGTAGAAATCTTTCACTCTTGTCAAAATTTCGCCTCTATTTCTTGTTACAGAACCATCTTCTTTTCTCAGTGCCATAATCTGTTTTCTTCTCTTACTGAGATGTCCCTTTGCTATCTTTAGGCTTTGGTTGTTTTCAATTGCTTTCCTCACTAGTTCACAGTTGAATTTTCTTACGTCTTCAGTGATACTTTTTCGTACTGTCTTGCATAGCTCTATATATTCCACTTTGGAAGTCACATTTTCTTTAGTTGTCCTCATCTCTCTCCTTTTTTGCATCAACATTTTCGTTTTTCCTGATAATTTATTTACATGCAACTTGTTCTTAGACCCAGCTAATTTTGTTGCTGTTTCCATAAGAGCTTTGGTTACTTTTCTGTTAACTTCAGAGATGTCCACTTCTTCCGATGTTAGGCCTTCTAAAGCCGAGAACCTGTTCTTCAGTTCCAACTTGAAGGTATTATGGTGTTTTTTAAGGTTGGTTATGTCAATAGATTTTGTTTGTCTTATGAGCTTGCCACGTTCAAGTTTAGTATTGAGGTGCATCTTACATCTCACCAATCTATGGTCACTACCTGTGTTGAACTTGTTTAGCACACTGCAGTCTTCTATGACGAATTTTTTGTTACACATAATAAAATCAATTTCACTTGTCGTCCCATTTGGATGTCTCCATGTCCATTTCCTGAGTGGCTTTTTCTTGAAGAAGGAGTTCAAGATGAAAAACCCTTCTGCCTCTGCAAACTCAACGAGAGTATTTCCACGTTGGTTTCTGTTGCCGTGACCGAATTTACCTACTGAAGTTTCATTCTGTTGCAGTTGCCCTATTTTTGCATTGAAATCTCCCATAATTATTTTCAAGTGCTGCTTACCTTTATTATTTAGATGACAAATTTCCTCATAAAATTCTTCAATTTCTTCTTCAGGATGACTTGTGGTGGGTGCATAAGTTTTAATAATCTGAGCCTGGTATCTTTTCGAGAGTTGGATAACAAGCCGTGCAGCTCTGTCAGAGGAACTTTCAACTTCTACAACTTTATCCTTCAGTTTCTTGTTTATTATAAATCCAACACCACTAGTTCTGCCAGTATCTGTCCCACGATAGTAGAAGAGATGCCCACTTTTCAGTTCGATGAGATCTTCTCCTTTTCTCCTTACCTCACTTAGCCCCACGATGTCCCACTTGATCCTTTGTAGTTCCTCTTCCAATTCAAGAAGCCTTGAATCAGAAGATAGGGAGCGTCCATTGTACGTTGCCAAGGTCAGCATCAGATGGCAGCCTATACACACACACACACACACACATATATATATATATATATATATATATATATTCTATTAAGAAGAGACCTAAGCAAAAAAAAAAAAAAATTATATTTTTTTGACTCATACCAAGTACAACATAGAAAGGGTTATATGTCTACCGGTGTGAGTAAAAGGAGAAAAAGATAAAAAATAAAATAAAACAACTGAATGTAGAAAGTGTCGAGAATACTGAGCCTTGGCTTTATCAAGGACCAGCAAAAACTCTGCATTTTCTCACTTCCACAAAGACCTAGTTGGAAATGGGTTTCTGCAAAGCCATGGATGCAAGTAATAAGCCCACCAAAATTTGTTTTAAAATTTATATATATGTCATGACCTCCGCAGAGTTGTATGACCTAGCGCTAGTTAACAATTTAGCTTACATCCATAACTTCCATGGCCCGACCCATGCTCTTCATCTGTTACTATTAAACAGAGAGAAGAAGATTAAAGAGAACTCAAGTTGTGAGAGTGACATAATAATTAGAAATAATTTTCAGCTATAACGAAACGCCAAGTTCGCCTGAGAGAAAATATAAACCTGAAAAGTAATACAAAAGAATTCCAAATTTTTACATTGCAATTAAAAAGGAAATATTAATTTTTAAAACTCAGATTTTTGAAAGAAAACTTGATTCTAAAACCTCCTACTCCGCAACTTCTGACAACACAAAAACGAGAATAAATTAAAGACAATAATTAACTAAAGAAAAGCTTTGTGAAAGTTATATGACATAAACAATTAGTTGCAATATGTACAAAGTATTTCAGCAGTGCTTTAAGTGCATAATTAAGTAGTTATTAAGACCTTAACTACTTTGAAAATACAGCGCAAAGTAAAGGAACTATGCTTAGCCAGCTTCTGAGCCTAAGTTTCCTAAAAGACGCGCAAAGTTACCAAGAAAAGAAAGAGTTAAAACCCGCAAAAATGTTAACAGTCTGGCCAGTGCCTAAATGCTAAAAAGCGAAAAACAACAGAGAAAAAAATACAGGAAGTATAAACATTGAACTTATAAAACCTAAAACCCTAAGACAATGAAGAGAGCTTACCTCTTATGCAACTAAACTTTCTCCACTCAAGAGGAAACATGGCCGACTTTTTCCCCAAACTTCCAAACACGACTGCCACTCCCTAGTCGCTGGGGGGCAGTGTGGGTGGGGCTGATGGCCTCCTCACACCGAAAGAAACCAACTCGCGGAGATTTTAACCAGAGAAAAAATATATATATATACTTAAGCCTGGAACTCTTATCTCAATTGCTGCATAAAAAATAACCATATCTTATATAATAATACTCTCTATAAGCAAGTGAACGGTATACCGATGGGAACATCAACCTCCACGAATATTGCTAATCTATTCCTGTTCTTTAAGGAATATAAATTCATTAAAAATCACCCCACCTGCTCAGATAACTACCTTTACACATTTAGATATATTGATGATCTGCTGTGTATCAATAATTCAGAAGTTATAGAGAGTGATTTTGATAATATCTATCCTAGCTCTCTTAACTTATGTAAAACCAACCACAGTAATCAGGAACTTGAGTTCCTAGACTTAAGCATTAAGCTCAACAGAGGTAACCCATCTATTAGCCTCTTTGATAAAAGAGTTAATTTTCCTTTCAAAGTAATTAAATATCTACACTGGAATAATAACATATCAACCAAAGTAATTGAGAATGTACTAATTTCTCAGGTCCTAAGAATTTCAAGAATCTGCAGCAACAATTTGGACTTCAATTACCACATTAATTTACTATTAGATAGTTTTCTGGAGAATGATATTCCTTTATCTTTCATCAAAAGAACTTTAAGAAAAATTATTCTGAATAATAGAGTAAGGTTGGCAGATCTGCTTTAATTTTCTACACAGTTAATAATATGATTCTGACCAATCAAAGCCGTAAGGAAGTTAGCTAGAGGATGCCTATTAACTACTAAAAGGAACCTTAGTGCTATGGATATGAAGGTCCTATTATAACAAAACATTAAATAATACAGACAAAATCACAAAAAAAGCATAAAAATCTGTCTATAAAAGAAAATAAAAACAAATAAAAAAGAAAACTAGTTATTCACTCACTAGAATAGCTATACTAAAAATAGTAAAACTAACGTTAAAATTAATGAGATTCTGAATAATCTATAGAAGCTCACTAAGGTGATTTAATACATGCAAAGATTACTAAATACACCACTTGTGTATTTTATAATATTTCTCATGTATTCTGGAGAGTTAATTCTGCTCTTTCTGATCATACAGGTCCACAGTCTTAAGTATATATATTTTTTTCTCTGGATAAAATCTCCGCGAGTTGGCTTCTTTCAGTGAGAGGAGGCCATCAGCCCCACCCACACTGCCCCCAGCGACTAGGGAGTGGCAGTCGTGTTTGGAAGTTTGGGGAAAAAGTCGGCCATGTTTCCTCTTCAGTGGAGAAAGTTTAGTTGCATAAGAGGTAAGCTCTCTTCATTGTCTTAGGGTTTTAGGTTTTATAAGTTCAATGTTTATACTTCCTGTATTTTTTTCTCTGTTGTTTTTCGCTTTTTTAGCATTTAGGCACTGGCCAGACTGTTAACATTTTTGCGGGTTTTAACTCTTTCTTTTCTTGGTAACTTTGCGCGTCTTTTAGGAAACTTAGGCTCAGAAGCTGGCTAAGCATAGTTCCTTTACTTTGCGCTGTATTTTCAAAGTAGTTAAGGTCTTAATAACTACTTAATTATGCACTTAAAGCACTGCTGAAATACTTTGTACATATTGCAACTAATTGTTTATGTCATATAACTTTCACAAAGCTTTTCTTTAGTTAATTATTGTCTTTAATTTATTCTCGTTTTTGTGTTGTCAGAAGTTGCGGAGTAGGAGGTTTTAGAATCAAGTTTTCTTTCAAAAATCTGAGTTTTAAAAATTAATATTTCCTTTTTAATTGCAATGTAAAAATTTGGAATTCTTTTGTATTACTTTTCAGGTTTATATTTTCTCTCAGGCGAACTTGGCGTTTCGTTATAGCTGAAAATTATTTCTAATTATTATGTCACTCTCACAACTTGAGTTCTCTTTAATCTTCTTCTCTCTGTTTAATAGTAACAGATGAAGAGCATGGGTCGGGCCATGGAAGTTATGGATGTAAGCTAAATTGTTAACTAGCGCTAGGTCATACAACTCTGCGGAGGTCATGACATATATATAAATTTTAAAACAAATTTTGGTGGGCTTATTACTTGCATCCATGGCTTTGCAGAAACCCATTTCCAACTAGGTCTTTGTGGAAGTGAGAAAATGCAGAGTTTTTGCTGGTCCTTGATAAAGCCAAGGCTCAGTATTCTCGACACTTTCTACATTCAGTTGTTTTATTTTATTTTTATCTTTTCTCCTTTTACTCACACCGGTAGACATATAACCCTTTCTATGTTGTACTTGGTATGAGTCAAAAAAATATATTTTTTTTTTTTTTTTTTTGCTTAGGTCTCTTCTTAATAGAATGTGAATTCTGAATTTTCGTAACTGCTGCGTTGCGCGTTTCGATCTTCAGGTTAATTTTGCAACTTTCGTTTTAAATTCTAAAGTTTTTCCTTAGTTTTCAGCATTGCTCTTCAGTATATATATATATATATACACTGAACTGCCAGAAAAACTGGTACACTAGTCTAATTCTTGGTAGGTCCCCCACGGGAGCGCAGGACTGCAGAAATATGACGGGGCATGGACTCCACTAGCTTCTGGAAATATGCTGTAGGCAATGCACACCATACTTCCTGCTGAGCGTTCCACAATATTCGGGTGTATTCTGAGGTCTCGGATTCCTGTGTTCGATAACGCGTTGCTTGGCATTCCAAATGTGTTCTATCACGTTCAGATCTGGGGACTTGGATGGGAATGGCAACACCCCAAACTTAGATGAATGCTCCTCTAACCGTAATGTGGCATCCCGACACTTGTGTGGAGGTGCATTGTCCTGTTGGAACAGGCCCAACCCATCAGCATGAATGCAGGACATGAACGGGTGTACCTGTTCAGAAAGGATACGCACATAGCGTTGGCCGGTCACAGACGTTTGTAGACGTACCAGGGGTCTCAGTGAAGTCCAGCTAAACACACACCATACCATTGTGGACCCCCCACCAGCCGGTACAGTTCATGACTTCGTGCGGTTTGCGCCAGACACGAATCATTCCATCTGCCCGATACAGTTGGAAACGCGACTTGTCAGACCAGGCTACTTGTATCCAGTCATCAAGTGTCCAGTGGCGGTGTTGCCGTGCCCAAGTGGGGCGCATAGGTCTATGTCGTGCACCGATCAAGGGGACTCGAGTTGGGCGTCGGCTCTCAAAGCCCATATCATGCAGAGTGCGTTGCACAGTCCGGACGCTGATGCTTGTTGAGGCTCCAGCATTGAATTCTGATGATACCTGCGAGAGTGTTGCACGCCTATCTTGTGAAACGATTCTTGACAGCCGACAATGGTCACGTTCACCCAATGTCTTTTTACGGCCAAACAGGTATCGTAGGTTGGAGGTTTTGCTGGAATTCTTGTAGTCACGGTACACACTTGCAATGGTTGTCCGTGAAAATCCAAACTTCGTTTCTACCTCCAAAATACTATGGCCCATCTCACGAGCACCAACTATGACACCGCGTTGATAATCGCTTAAATCATTATTACTTGTCATTCTCATGCCGAAAACAGCTCTGACAGCTGGCTAGGATGTCTATCGCTTTATACACTCACTGGCAGACACAACCGAGTACGCGCATAAGGGACGTTGCTATGTATTTTGCATAAGCTCGTCTGTACCAGATTTTCTGGCACTTCAGTGTGTATTGCAAGTTGTTAAACATGTGATTTTCAGTGCCTAAAACTTGGTTCTGATAATATTCAAAATTCTTTCAAATGGAAATGTAGGAAGGCAGAGGAGTCCAAGGAAACTGGTTCTCCCATGACTTCCTTAGCCTTCCTCTACCTTTCTTTCCTACCACTTGGGCTGAAAAAATTTTCTTAGTTAACATCTCATCATTCATTCTTTCAATATGTCCAAACCACCTAAGAATATTAGATTCCACCTTACTGACAACATTTTGTCTCACATTACACATCTGCAACACATCTTTGTTCCTCACATGATCAGAGCGTGTGTAGCCCCCTCCCCCATAAGTAACGCATTTCTCCAGCACATAAACAACTCCTATGTTTCTCCTGTAGTACCCAGGTTTCACTACAGTGAATCAGAGTAGAAACAATTACACCTTCATACACAGCCATGCAGGCCTCTCTTGAGAACCCATCATTTCTGTGAGAACCTTCCAAAGTAGCTATGACTTTCAATGAAGGATTCACTCGCCTACTAATTTCACCATCGAATTTGTTCTCTGTTAAACATGCTTCCTAAATACACAAACTCATTCACCTGGTCAATCACTGTGCCATTTAGACTTATCTTGCATTCAGTACTAACAGTTCCTTCCTCAAAAACCATAACTTAGGTTTTTCCTTTTTTTATACTTGGTTAGGTCTTGTGTACGTCATGTGATGGATGTCAGTGAAGCCCAAGTTGTGTGTCAAGATCACTGTAAATGGAGAAGTTTGATATGACAACAGTAAGTAAATAAACAGTTAAAAATTTATCTGGTAGTTTGTATTTCTTTATAGAGTTAACCTTCGAATCTCAAAGAACAGAATAGTGATATGATGACATCTTATTTATAATAGATAGCTCAGAAATTGTTCCAGAAAGAATTCTAGACTCATTCAATGAATTAGATGATTCCCTTAAGTTCACTATTGAACTTCAAAAAGAAAGAAGAATAAACTTCTTAGATATTACTATCTATTATGAAGATGAAAAATTCCTCACTAGTTGGTATAAAAAACCAATGAATACTAAAAGACTACTGGATTTCAATTCGTATCATCCAGTTTCTATTAAGAAAAATGTAGCAAGTCAGTTTTTAGAAAAAATTAATAAAATAGTTTCTACTGCAGATAAAAAAGAAGCCCATAAAGAAGAGCTTAAAGTCATACTTGCAGAAAATAACTATCCTAAAGAAGAAATTGAGAAGCTTCTGAATTTTAATGGTACGAAGAACCCACAAAAGCAAGAGGTAAAATTCACTAGAAAAATTTCTTATCACAAAGGTTTATTTGAGGCTTTAAAGAGAATTAGTAAAAAATACAATATTAGGCTAGCTCCAAGTTTAGAGAACAAAGTTAAAAATTTTTTCCCTAAAATAGTTCAAAGAGAAGAAGATATTTTAAAAATGCAAGGAGTAGTTTATGAAGTAAATTGTAGTTGTGGACTATCTTACATAGGTGAAACAGGTCGCAGACTAGAAACTCGTATAGCTGAGCATAAAGCAGCTATAAAAAATTGCTCCAACAAAACTGGATTAGATAGGCATGTTAGAGAAACTGGGCACAGCATGGATTGGAATTCCCTTAAAGTAATCAGTTTCCAAAGCAATTTCCAAAAAAGAAAACTGAAAGAAGGAATAGAGATTGAGAAAAATCAAAATTCCATCATCAATGACTGCAAAGGATTTTCCCTGCCTAACATCTGGCAGGATTTGTTGAAAAATAACCTAAACCGTCAAGGTTAACCGTAACCGTCAAGGTAAACCGTAACCATGATAGTGACAAGCAAAAAGTGACAACAACAAGAGAGCCTGAAGAAGGAGAAGAGTTTTCTCCGAAAATTTGCTATAAATGAGAAAAAAAGAAAAAAAAAATTTCCTAGTAAATTCCCATAAGTTGCTTTAGATTATTAATTCAATTAAACTAGGAAGCCATTTCTCAATATGAGCTTTATTCAAATGATATTGAATTTCATACAAACTTCATACATCTGGGACAACATACCCTGCAACTCACTTTTGCTTTCTGCTAACAGGACTGTGTCATCAACATATAGCAATCTGCTCACTTGGATTTACCAAGACATAAACCAGTATTGTCCATTTTGGCATCATGCATGCACACATCCAAAAATATATTAAACAGCCAGGCTGACATTACATAGCCTTGTATGGCTGTGTAATGCCACCAATAGAAAACCATTTTGATTTAAAATTATGCTGTTATACCATGAGAAAATTGGTACTGATATTTCACTTTTGTATTTTCCCTCTTTCTATATGCAAACAATTATTCAGTTATACCATGAGAAAATTAATTGTAAAATTGAAATCTTCAACACATGATTTTGCAGTTTTAACCATGAGATGATTATGTGCAAAATCTAAATCTTTAACTCTTTACTTTAACAACAGTTTTACAATTTACATGCTCTTTATTGCATATGTGATTATTCTCAGAGATAGGAAAACTGATTTGACCAACAGTATTATATTTTAAATTGCTTAGATTCTAACTTATTACATCCCTAAACATAAATTACAGACGTGCCAACTCTCCGGATTTAGGCAAGAGACTCCCAATTTTCAGCCATTCCTCCTGTCCTCCGGATAAATGCCAAATTCTCCCGATTTTCGCCGATAATTAGCTGTTACAATGGTCGAAATAGCAAAATTCTATCAACCACCGCCTTGGATCGACGTAGAAGAAAAAGATTTTGAAAAGCTTGTGAAATCTTTTTCTTTCTGCATCGATGCAAGACAGCATATTTACAGTCATCAGTATTATACTTTTCCTCTCCTCATATCTGCAAAAAGAAAGCCACCCCCGGTGGCGCAGCGGTCTATTTTATGTTGGTTACAAACACACTCGTGTGCCAGCTGTGACCTACTTATCATTTCACGTCTCCCCGCTCTTAGCTGAGAGCTCTGTTTATGTTTTCTTCAGAGTTTTGAGGAGTGCTTTTCGGTTTTGCTTTACTGTGGAGATTTTTATTTCTTGTTTTGCACCATGTTTGTCTCTTTTCCCTCCATCGGCGCATTTTGTAGAAGATTAATGCGCTCCTTTGTTCATCTCTAATTGCGAATCTGTTATTGTCAGCTTTGTTTTATCTTCTATTGTAGCATTTTGTGTACATTTAGTTTGTGATTTTTTTTTTCTCATTCCTTTCATTACTTTTTGCGGGAGATTTTTCCTTTTGCATTGCGCCACTTTCGCGGTTTTTAATGTTTTATTTTGTCATATCTTTGGCAATTTGTTTCTTCTTTACATATTAGCTGTTATTGTCTTTGCTGCATAATAAAGTTGTGAAACTGAGCTCCGGCTTTCTACAAATTGTCCGAGAGGGGTCCGGGTTCGAATCGCAGTGGGCCATGGATGTTGCATACTTGCTAACTTTTATGGATTAACCGTAAAATTTACGGATTTCTGCTGAATTTTACTGATTTACGGTTAGAAGTCTTTTTTTTTTTTTTTTTTACAGATTTTTTAATATTTTGATTGCTCAATCAAAATATTTCAATCCCCTGCAGGCTGCAACCATCCATTTAGATTTTCTACCAGACCTTACAAGCGCCGTGTTACGCAATGATGTCTTTGACTCGCCGGCTTCGTGCGGTAGATCGCTCTCTCTCTCTCCACGGGTGTGCTCAAGTAACGTGCTGACCAGAGTTCTCCAAAATGCGTAATCTAATTACGTGTCTAGTACACTTAGAAATTTTATCAATGTGTAAAAATACGCATCGAGAATTTTTCTCCCAGTGTAAAAGTCCACGTTGGGAATTTTTCTCGGGGCGTAAAAAATACGCATCGTGAATTTTTCTCGGCGCTTAAAACTACTCATCGAAGAATTTTACCAATTCGTAAAAATACGCATCGGGACGGTATTTCGTCTTTCAAAAATGAGTGGTAGGCAATGCACGTAACTAACAAACAAATTAAGAAGAAGGTAGTGTAGAACACGCTAAGTTACATATAAAAGTTTAATGCAAATATATTTCAGCCATTACTATGGCCTTCATCAGTGTGACTACGATTGGTTTACGTTGCCAGATTGGAAAGGTAAGTTTTCAATTTGGCATCTGGAAATCCCTGCATTTTTTGGAAAATAAATTTGGAAATTTTATTTTCCAAAAATTGCAACTCTGAGCTCCCCATTTTCGTTCCTTACATCTGGAAATCCCTCATTGCATCACGTCACCCAAAGCTACCATTACAAAACTTACCTTCCAATCTGGCAATGTAAACCAATCATAGTCGCACTGATGAAGGCGATAGTAATGGCTGAAATATATTTGCATTAAACTTTTATATGTAACTTAGCGTGTTCTACACTACCTTCTTCTTAATTCGTCTTTCAAAGACGGAAGTAAATGAAATAAATATTTTTTCTGTAATCGTAATTTCTTTTTCCTGTGATGTTGCCTCTGTCCAGTATTGCTGTTATATATCATTTTATTCCGTAGGTATTTGTATTTCAGTCTGAAAATGGAGGACAAATTTCCGAAAACGGAAATTCGAGGGCTAAAAAAAAAAAAAAAAATTGCTATTAATTGTATCTGGTTGACAGCTATTTTCACTATGCTTTTTATTTTGCATATAAACATACAGTCTGCATTTAGAATTTTTTAAACATTAAAAATGCTATGTACCAATAATACTACTTCTCGAAAATTGCTCCTGCATCTGAAAAATGTCGATAAAAAATAGAGCTCATGTGATTTTATGAGCTGTAAAAAATCTCCTGATTTTTAGATTTTGAAGGTTGGCACGTCTGAAATTACATTGAAAATTATTGCAAACTTCATCAGCATACTTCAGTTTGCATAGTTAAGTAGTGTGTAAAAGTATATTTGAGCATTTATTATTGCAGCATGTGCATTTGGTAAGATCTTTATAATATTTTTTGGGGGAGGGGATGCTTAAAAATCCTTAAAAAATGCTTATTTTTTGTTGGAGAAAAAAGTGTGAGATCCCTGAGACAGTATAACTTACGTGCAATTACTATTTTCATACCTCTTATAATTTACATTAGCATGAGCAATTTATTACTGTCATAAGCAATATATTTTGCAAGTTTCTGATTCTCAAAATGAATTCACAGTATGAAATGATATGACAGTGTAAAAGTGAAAGTGGGAGAAAAAAAAAATAAGTGGTCAAGTCAACAAACGCAAAAAACATAGCAACTAACTAAGAAAAAAAAAAAAAAAGCTAAGTATCATTCCAAGATTACAAGGTCTGAATCTGATTTGTTATTTTGTAAATGTGTAGTGTTCTCCCTAGAGCATTTTTACTGGGCAGCATGCCCAGCTAAATTTCCTTTAATGAATGTTTCCATAACGCACATAATAAATAGTAAGAGTGGAAAACTTATTCCCATATATGCCATACATATGGATAAAAAACTGGTTGAAATCTATGTAAAATATGATTTATTAGTTAAGTATTAATTTTTTTATCCTTTGTGTACAATTTTCTAATGTTGTGTATCATGTTATGTTACATTAATGCCTACCACACTGCTAAGGATATTTAATAAGTATAATGATGTTAAGCAAAACAACATCTTTTCTTTTTTTGATTGGGGAAGGGACCGTTAGAAGTACCACCCAGCTTAAAATTTTTGCCACCCAGCTGTAAAAAGAATCTAGGGACAACACTAAATGATGTTGACTTCTAAATCCAATTTGCTGATACCTGCTGACTGAGTAGGAAGTGTTATACTTTATGAGCATATTATGAATTGAGCTTTCTTGTTTTCATATATCTGTTTATTCTATTTCATACTACTTAAAATATTTTTTGTTTCTGAGAATTTAGAAGAACATGTTATTTTAATTAGTTTTAAGGAAACTTCTTCTTTATGGATTCAAGGAGCTTTCCAAAGTAGAAGATGCAATGAATTTACTATCTATGGTGTTCCAACAGATGAGGCCATTTGTGCAATGTAGTAAGTAGTACATACTCTTCCTTTCTTTCTTTCTTTCTTTTTTTTTTTTTTTTGGTTGATTTTGGGTAAAGATTCTGATGATATTTTGCATTCAGTGATTTGAATTATCTCTTGTAAGTAAATTTTTGTTGCAGTTAATGAGTTGTTTGTACTCATTTGTGCAGTACAGTTTTCTTGATTGGTAATAATAATTGGACTGCACAATTTATTAAAATTGTGTATCTGGTGCTGTAATTGTAACAGAAGGTAATTTCTTCTGGTCTGCTCTAAAAAAGAAAGAGTGAGTGAGTCTAGAGTAGGTAAAATTTAAGAATGACTGCTATCTTGAAAGAACATTGGTGCATGTGCGTGTGTGTGTGTGTGTGTGTGTGTGTGTGTGTCAGTCAGAGAGAGAGAGAGGAAGAAAAAGAAAAACTCACAGTGGTTGAGTGGTCTAGGACATAGGTGTCTACCTTTTCATACTGCTGGGTCTGGATTCAAATTTTAGGGCAAGATATAGTTGCAATGCTTATCCTTCTGACACTTGTTCTTCCTCTTCTGTAAAACTATGGGCTCTAAATTTGGATTGTGCAACTCCTTATACCCTGTGATGTAGGGCCTGCCTTGATTTGGAAAGTGCGGCTCTGCCCAGACCTGAACTTTAGGGGGCCTAGCCTGTCCTGGCTCAGACTTTCCAATTTACAGCCTGGCTTATTTCAGACTTTCATCACACATTCTCCTCTACTTATTGCAAATAATGCAAGTCTTCCTTTTGAGAAACAAAGCTGCTCTACTGAACTTAACTACTTCAGTAGCCATTCCTTGTAGGAATTCCTCCCACAGATGAGGGTTAGACCTGACTACGTACTTCTGTTACAAATGTAAACACATTTAGGATAAAAGTAGCATCAGTCCTCAAATATGTAAACAAATAAAATTTGAACTTCCTCATCACCACTGTAGCAACAAATCTCTCCAGAAGCTTGGACATATGGTTTCATGAAGTTAAAAGTCAGTTTATGTACACATTTCTTGGAAAAGAAAAATATCCACATGTCTTAGTCGTTGAAGCCAACGAGGTGAAAACTGAATTTGATTTTAACCTTGAAAAAGGTAAGCTTGCCCATTACAGACTCTCATTTTACAGCCTTGCTTTTTAATTTGAGCTGTAATCAGTCAGCGATTCCAGTGGCAGATATACTTTCATGTCTTTTATTGCATTTAGTGATCTTCGCTACCTGATTATTTAATAAGTCATTCTTCATTTTTGGAGTTGAAATGTTTTTCTTTAATCTAGGAAGAAAATGCTGAACCTTCTAAAGCAGACCCAGCCCTGCCCAAGTTCAGAATTTTCCACTTAACTCATATAAAAAAAAAAAAAAAGCCCCACCGTCATCATCAGTGATTATAAACATCAGAGGCATTCATCCGATCGCTGACCACACACAATATTTGGAGGAAAACTTCATATGATTCCAATTTCTGGACCTAGAACAATTAAAGAAATAATATTTTTCTGTCCTTAGCATTCTTCAACAATAATACAACTTCCGGTAATTAGCAGTGAAATAAAACACGACATGGTACGACTGTCTTTTTTCTTGTAGTAAGAAATTCTATTCCAAACTTTATTTTTTAATTTACTTGCCCGGACAGGTCAACCAGATTTTTTAATTACCTGTCCAGGCCAATAATTTGTATGTCTTGGGCATCTTGGGCGTGGTATTTTTCAAGCCCTGATGTTAATTATTAACCTGGGGAAACTAAGGTATTTCAGGGTATTCCATTTATTTAAATTTAGTATTTGTTCAAGCAATGCTAAAGGTACCCTCTTGATAACAACAATTTTTTCTGCTCTGAAAGTGCAGCAGGTGTGGAACTTAAAGAGCTCAGGTGTTCAAGGAAACACTCACAGAACAGTTGTTGAAGCAAACACTTACAGAACAGTTGTTGAAGCAAACACTTACAGAACAGTTGTTCAAGCAAACACTTACAATTACATAAATATGAATGGTCTCTGTTACAGTCGAACATGTTAGGTAATGATGCATCCATTCCTTTAATTTGACAGTTCAAGAGAACGCAACAAAAAGAGCCCTCAAAAATCAATGAAGTATATGTCACAGCAAGTAGCTGTATCAAGATCTTGATAATAAGTGGTGCATGATTTGCACTTGAAGATGTACCTTATATATTTCATAGATTATGCCCTAGGGATACACAGCTTTTGTGATTGATTGGCTACTGGGATTTGTGGCAATCATTCCATAGATTAGCGGACCTGTAACAATATTTTATGATAACTGAAGCTTATTTTGTTTCGATTAGGAGTTTTTTGTATCCAATGCATTCTGTGTATAAATTGAAGTAGTTTGCTTTTAAACACCATTTATAGGGAGTTGAACAAAAAGGTTAAGCCTATTTTTAAGCACTGTGATTAGTATTTTGAAACATGAAATTGTTCAAAACTAATGTCAGCATCAGCACGGAGTTGCTGTATTTTCACTGTTTCCCATGTAGCCACCTCTTTCGAAAACTTAAAACTTGCTTTACCCTGGGGCAGGAATCAAACTAGCATCTTCCGATTTCTGTTTGAGCGTACTACCATTAACACCACGTAGGACAAAGAAGTTCAAAGCAGATGTAGCATAGAAATCCGAACACCATTCATATTTGCCCTAGTCAATCCGGTGTTTCCTTGTTGCATGAACATGACCATTTAATACATCCAGGTACAGATACAGGCTGTAAGTTCCAGTGTTTCAGAGAACATCATATACATCAGTGCAAAACGAATCTGTCAGAAGAAATAATTCTTCCCAAATACATGGAAGGCATACTACAAATGTCATTCAGAATGGTACTCAGATTTCTAAACTACTTCTGCTTAGCTTCGGTTGCTTGGAACTTTGTTGTTCTGGGTGGTGTAACAGAACCCGAATCTCCTGCTCTCCATTCAACCATATGATTAAATTGAAAACAGGAGATTCAGGTTTGATTCTCTCTCCAGGGAGATGCAGTTTTCAAGTTTTTTGAAGAGATTGCTACATGGGAAACAGTGAAAATACAGTGCCTTTCTGCTGATAATGACATTTGTATTTGCCTTACATGTACAAGGTCTGATCATCATGCATCTAGTTGCATTTTGTCTCTCTCCTGAATTAGACAGAGCATGATGCCGAGACTCGGTGGTGCACATGCGTAAATTTTTGCCACACTGTCGTCTGGTTCATTTGGTGCCTGGCTGTGAAGGTTTGGCATTGTGAACTCCGTGTCCGTCACGTTCTTGTCTTGTGCTGCAATGACTGAGCGAGGTGAGCAGAGAATCTACATCAAATTTTGCCAGAAACTCTGCTACACATCAGCTGAAACAATTCAAATGATTAGCCTAATCAGCCCAGTGGAAGAGTCCAGTCTCCAAGGCAAAAAAAGGTGCAGAAGTCTGCAGCAAAGTTGGTCGTGGTGAAAATATTTTTTGACTATCAAGAATTTTTGATAGTCAAAAAATATTTGTGATTATTATGAATATGCTCCAGAAGGACAAACTGTAAACCAGACAGTTTTCCATCACCTTTGAGATGCAGTGCAGTAGAAAAGGCCTACCCTGTGACAGCAAGTTGACTGGCAGCTGCATCACGCCCCCACTCATTTGTCTCATCTCATTTATGCCTTTTTGGCCGAACACTAAATCCCACAAGTATCACAAACTCAGTACTCTCCATCCAGACATAGCTCCTTGCAATTTCTGGCTGTTCCCGAAGTTGAAAATGCTTTTGAAGAAGATTCGAAGACACGAAGGAGATCAAGAAGAATGTGATGCAACACCAATTGGCGATCCCTAAAGGTGCATACCTTAAAGGGAATTAGGACAGCAGCACAGTAGGTTATTTAGTTTTTTTTTTCCCTGCCCCTAGCTCAGTTAGTGTTTGATCAGACCTTTTATTTGTGAAGAATTATTTCTTCAGGCAGATTTGTTTCCCATTGATGATATCTTAGATGTTCAGAACTAGTCTGGTTGCTCTAGATGTGAAATTGAAATTAGGTAAAACAAAATAAATGTTCATGAAATATCTTTGGTAGCAGTGTATTCCAAATTATTGCTGTTATTAGAGCAAATGAACTGGCAGAGTGTGTTAAGATGAGCACAGAATGGGCATTGTGTGGCTACCTTTTTTATTGTATAATTGAATTCAAGTGGTTAATATGTTAGTGTTTTTTATTGTATAGTTGAATTCAAGCGGTTAGGATAGTTAACATCTTCTTGTGCTGAAGGCTCACATTTGAGTCCTGTGCGTGGGTATGTGTGTTCTTTGTTCTTTCATCATAGTTCCTCACTTTTAGACATGTGGCTCCTTCTAGCTCATGAGTAATCATTATACTTCTGGGTTAGGAAGTGGTGAGAGGAGTGTGCTTAGATGAAACATTATGGATATTTTTTATGGTACAAGTTTAGTTATTCTGAGGATCATATTTTCACAGTACTTTCATGAAAGTTTTTTTTTTTTTTTTCCCTGTTTAGTTCCATTAGTTTAGAATATAAGGTTTTGTGTCATGAAGCCTACATGTGCTGCAGTACACTTTGCATGGGATGACTTAGAAAATGATGTTAAAATATGGTTTAATTACATTGTTGCACTTAGACTTTATGCCAAATCCTCTAAACCAGTTGTGTATATAATACTGAAAAACAAGCAGTTTTGAATGGGCTGATTGTACAAATTTAATCAAGTTTATCTTAAATAGAAGTGGCTTTCCACTCCAAAATATGCTTAATGTTTCATGACGCAACTTAGTGTAATGTTTGTTGAAAGGAACACATAAAATATTTCAAACCCCTTTGCTTATGTGATTTATTTGCAGGCTTGAAATATGTGTAATGGTTATAATAATTTTTGCTAATTTAAATCTTTTAACTTGATGTCACTGACTTTTTTCCATTTCCCCAGGAAAATTAATTGATGAGCAAGACAGTTTGTTGGAGATGTGTGAAAAATACTCTATTTTATTGGTTAAAGTGGTAAGATTCCTATGCTTTTGATATTACAAGTGATTAACTTATGTCATTTCTGTGAAGATCCTCCATTATACAGTGAAACTTTCATTAATGGACACCTCCAAACAACAGTAACCTCCAAACATTGGCACATTTTAGGTCATGCAGTACAGTTGCAGTAGGATCAACATTAGAAATAATTTCTTTAATAATACAGCAGTCAACCAACACCCCAATTAGTCTGGAAGTAGGACTAAGGGACACCTTGTACTTAAGGATTTTACTTAGCTCCTTTGGTATTTCAGTGAGTGAATAAGATGGGGACAGCTAAAGAAACTGTCTCAGACAGGATGGGTTGCATCAAAAAGAGTACATTGATATGCTTGATTGAAAAAAAAAAAAAAGGAGTAAAAAAAGTGTGGCTTGATGTGTGATGGTAATTACTTGAGAAAAACTCAATCTGAAGTGTATGCCTCAGTGTCACACCGAGGCCAGCGCGAGTGAGTATTGGTGCCTAGAATATTGCCGGTTGTTGTCTGTGGTGTTTCTTAATTTTGCTCATGTGGGTTCTGCCCCTACTTTTCACATGGCCCCTGCAATCCTGGAAAAGTCCTGGAATTTGATTTCCCATTTTTTTTTCCAGGCCCAAGAAAGTCTTTGAGTTTTTATACTTTTGATGTAATGAGAAAAAAGTGGTCGAAAGTGGGGATTTTTTTTCCAGGCCCAGAAAGTTTTTTGATTTTTCACTTTTATTAGTGCAATGAAAAAAAAAAAAATGGTCGAAAATGTTTTTTTTTTTTTTTCCAGGCTCAAGAAAGTTCTTGATTTTTCATACTTTGGTGTAATGAAAAAAAAATTGGTCGAAAGTGTTTTTTTTTTTTTTTTTTCCAGGACCAAAAAGTCCTTGATTTTTCATACTTTTGGTTAATGAGAAAAAAAGAAAAAAATGGTCAACAGTTTTTTTCCCATGCCCAGGAAGTCCTTGATTTTTCATAGTTTTGGTGTGATGAGAAAAAAAAATGGTCAAAAGTGTTTTTTTTTTTTTTTTTTTTTTTTCCTGCCAGGCCCAGAAAGTATTTTCCATACTTTTGATGTAATGAGAAAAAAATAGCCAAAAGTGCTTTTTTTTTTTTCTCCCAGGCCCAGAAAGTCCTTGATTTTTTATGCTTTTGGTGCAATGAGAAAAAAATGGTCAAAATGTTTGGAATGATTTCATCACTTTATTTTAGCTGTTTGCGGCGTGTGTCTGCTTGCGATGACATCACTTCTTTCCATGGAGTGTTGAGACATCATGTCTCAGCACTCCTTGGATTATTTTGCTGCGACTATTTGCTGCTTATTTACTCCAATTATTTTGCTGCTCCAACAATATTTGTTATATTTGTTACAGAACTTATGTGTGTAATTCAATTTTAATCATTACTACTGAAGAAAGTTGATTTTTCTTGTGTTTGCTACTGAAAATTTCCAGAGGGTTGGGGTCTCAGCATGCATTTGACATGGTTGAAAACAACTAATCCATTTTGATCTGAATACATTGTAAACCACTATGTATACCAAAATCTACCTGACTGGAAACTGAAGCTCATGGAATAGCAAACAAGTTAGGAAAGGTGCAGCTTCAAGGCCACACTTCTTGTATGAGATACCTGCACTGAGGTATTACTTTCTAAACACGCATATAAATGAACCAAAATTTCATTGGTTTATGTTGTTTTTTATTTCTTCTTATTTTTCCTTTCCAGAATATTTTGCAAGAAGTACTGATAGATTCCATGTGCACACAGTTGAAATTGCTTGTCTACTGTAGGGATTTCAGTTGCAAAAGACAAGAGTTTCACCTGTAAATAAAGTGCAACAGTGCCTAAGATTTAATAGTTTGCACACTTCACTATAGTATTTTTAACATACCTGCAGCACTGAAACTGCTTTTACCCATGTCACATTTTCTGAAGGGTAAGTACAGCTCTCTTTTGAAAAAATCATATTGTATTAGGGGGGGGGGGTGTTACTCATATACCTAATCAAATCTTATTTTTCAAATTTAGACCTCCAACCATTGCATGGCTGCTAGTCTCCAGATGTAACCCAAAGTTCTTTCAAAATGCAGTATCAGAAGTGATGTCTGTACCTCAAAAATTTGAACTTCATAATTGGAAAGTTCAGTTTGGTCATTCATGCTTTGTTATACTTGGTCAAATACTTTCATACCTTTGGAATCCATTTTCTTTGGTTTCTGTGGAAGAGCATTATAAATTTTCTTTGAAACTATAAGTGCTTTTCACAGGATTTCTTTAGTTTTTCCCAAAAATTCATTGTGCTTAGATCGTCACATCCAAAAAACTTGGATCTTATTTTTCAGTGTTGGAAATGATAGTTTTAAAAATGCAGTTACCATAATCTGTGTGAAAGGGTTTTCTATTTTTACTCACACCCTGTATAGCCTATTTTATCAGTTAAATGACTGCTTTTGAATTTGTAACTTCTTTGTTGCATTATTTGTCATTTCTTTGTAATAATATTTTTTTATTTTTCATTATTTTTCTGTGGAATCACAGATAATATGTGGTTTTTAAATTTATTTACCGTATATACTCGTGTATAAGTCGACCCCCCCCCCACTTACAGAGGAAAAAATCTTAAGAAATCGGAAACTCGCGTATAAGTCGATCCCGGAATGAGAAAAAAAAATGTCAATGAATTTATTCAAAAACATTTTAAAACTAAAAAAATTATATATATAATACTAAATTTAATTTTCATACCCAAAAACTTCATTGGAACCCTTCAAAATCAGATTCCGAGTCAGACTCGCCAAACAGTTAAAAAAAGTCTTTCTCCGTCATCAGCGCGTCATCATAAACATCAGTATTCCCATCTATGCCTGTGTCATCAGAATCACTGTCATCATCACTCATAAAAATCTCATCATCCTCTGTGCCATCAAGTTTGTTACTAATGCAACATTTCTTGAATGATTTCACGACCATTTCCGCAGGTATCGCATCCCAAGCATCCTTGACCCATCGCGCGATCAAAACAATATCCGGCTTCTTTAGATTTCTGCCCTTGGTTTCAGTGGGCAAATTGGAACTTATCCAATCTGCCCAATACCTCCGCACATTGTCCTTGAAGGGCTTATTAAGGCAGACATCTAGTGGTTGAAGAACAGATGTCAACCTACCTGGGATGACGGCAAGAGTTGTTTTTGAATTTTCTGCAGTTTTTCACTTCTGCACAACGGTGTGCAACAAACATATCCCACACCAAAAGAGAAGGTTTCCTCAAAAGTGCACCTGGCCTTTTGTTCCACGCATTCTTTAACCAGTCAATTGTTCCGGATTCGTTCATCCATCCTTTTTCATGGGCACGAACGAGCACACCAGACGGAAAGACAACGCTTTTCGGCAGAGTTTTGCGTTTGAAAATAATTACCGGAGGTAGCTTACTGCCGTCGGCCAAACAGGAAAGAACAACCATGAAACTGGATTTTTCGTGGCCAGTCGTTTTGATCAAGATATTTTTTTCGCCCTTTTGGTTCACCGTCTTATTTCCAGGAAGGTCGAAAAACATGGCGGTTTCATCCATGTTCCCTATTTGGGAAAGTTCAAAAGCAGTCTCTTTTCTCTTTTGAATTACATACTTTTGAAATTCCAATATCTTTGCTTCGAGGTCACGAGATAACTTTCGTGCAATTTTGGTGCGCTGGCGTAGACACAACCCATAGCGGTTCATGAACCTTGTGCACCAACCTGGTGAGGCACGAAAAGTGTTATTTGCGGCTGCAAACTTTTAATCTTTTGCGAGCTTCATTGCTTGCAAACGTATACCAGTTCGCGTTACAATGTAACCATTTTGTCTGCAGCCCACAATCCAATCATTCAAGACACTTTCCAGCTCTGGGAAAGATGTCGTTCCACGGCGCAGCGCCTTTTGCGATTTTGGGATTTTCACCAAGTCCGTTTTTTATGCCAATCTCGAATCAGTTTTTCGTTAATGCCAAATTGACATGAAGCAGCACAGTTGTTAGTATTTTCTGCAAAAGAAACCACTTTCAACTTGAATCCTGCGTTATAGGACATCCGTTTCTTTACACAATCCGTGTCACCCATAATAGGAGAAGCGAGACACGTGCGATTAAGAACAAGCAACACCTAACACTGGCTGTCGCATGGCTCCGTTACGTCGAAGGTCAGCGCAATCAACTGGTAGTCGGAAGGGCGGAGCTTTCTATGCGCGGCTGTGACTGCGTTGTGGGTACGCAAAGCCAGGAGAGAGGTGACTTTTCAAAGCGCGGAGAAATTCGGAGGGTCGCGATTTCGTAATTCTACCACATCAGTGTTTTTTCTTTCTTTTCTTTTCTTTCGGAGGGTTGCGATTTCGTAATTAATACCGCATCGGCATTTTTATTTCTTTTGGGATGGATTGCCTTTTGCCTCACGGGAAGAACTTTTGGACTTATGATTTTTTTAGACACTGCGTATAAGTCGACCCCATTACTTTGAAGCTCTCATTTTGTCCCAAATTTCTCTACTTATACGCGAGTATATACGGTACTTGCAAATTATTTATTTATTTAACATGTTAAAAATATAATGGGAATTACCTGTAATGTCTTCAGCAAAGTTATCTTTTAGTTTTCTGAGGACTCCTTAGAAAACTGTAAATTTACACTGCTCTGAAGTAGACATTGAACCTGGATATCCTAATTCTTCTCAGGTATTGCCGCCAGCTATTGCACCACGTACATTAAATTTTTGGTTAGCTAAAGTATTGTAAAATAATGGATGCTTCAGCTGAAATGAAGGCAACGCCCATCTTGATAACCATCGGGACGAAAATCACCAGTTCATCTTGGGGAGAAATATGGAGGTTATTTAATTATAGCAGTTACATAAGGATACAATCTTAATTTGTAAATTAGGAAATACCTGGATGAGCAATTGTGTTTTTAATTTAAAAGAAGGATCATACCTTTCTACATTTTTGCCAATTATGGTATGCTATATTTTTTAAATAACAAATAAATGAAATTTCCTAAATTGTATGAATAAATGTAATCTTAAAATAGCTGCCAGATGTCTAATAGAGCTTCCAATAACTTTTTATTTTCAAGTCCTAAAAATAGCTCAAAATGATGTAAGTTATCCAGTTCTTGAATATGTAGTGACAATATTTGATGCATGCGCATGCACATACACATTACAAAAATAAATTCAACGCTTGAATGGAATAATGTGCACAGTTTCAATTTCATCCTTTGTGTAATATAATGTGATCAGTGCTTTTTATTTCCTTGGAAAATGTGTGGAATACATATTTTTTCTTTCTGTGAAATGTAAATCTGCTTATCAGCAATACAAAATTATATTTTTATATCTCTATGATGCTTGAAAATCTAGAACATATAAACATAACAGTAGTGCATAATCTGTAGGGCCTGGATTTTGATGACCTAAAAATTTGTTAAAAATATGCTTAAAATTAGGGAAATGCCCTTAAAAATTGAAAGAGAGAACCAGCCATATAACAGCTTCACTTTAATTTTTGTCAGAAATTGCATTAGATTATCTTTTGATTAATTATGTTTCTAGTTTTAAAAATAAATATAATAAATATTAAGTGCCCAAAAATGCTAAAATAACTTCAGGGGAAGAAAAAGAAGAAAATGGTACATTCCTGTCCCACATGAATTTTATTTGCTTGCACACCAGATATCCTTTTTTCTTGCACTGAATTATTAGGTGCATCTTGATGTTTACTAAAGTAAAATCTGAAAGTAGGTTTCTACCACCAGGCACTGTTAAGGACAACATTCTCTGCTCTTATTTTGTAGGAAAAGATACTTTTGAGTTCTGGAAAATGTTCTTTCAAAAAGAAATAACTTTTGAAACCATAGTCAAAATATGCAAATTTCTTTTATTTGTATAAAAAAAATAAAAGCCAAAAAATGCCCAAAAGTAAGGAAATCCTGAAAAAAAAAAAAAAAAAAAATCAAAATGCTGAGAAATGCCCTGACCCCACTTTCCCCCACCCCAACTCCCAACCAAATGCCCATAAAAGAAGAAACCCTGACTAAATGTAAAAAAAAAAAAACTTACTTAGTCCAGTTACTTATCTTCAGGTAAATGAGTTATCTTTGTGGAAGTACTAGCTTCATTCTGTAGTAGATCTGTCAGTTTTCTTTTTTTCTTAAAATATCTGTTTGTGAATATATAAAAATGCTTGTTTATTTTACTTGTGCTAAATGTAATATCTTTCTTTTCATTTATAGCTTCGTGATACACTTGAATTCCATCCTTTTTCTTTTGTGCAGTTTGTTAGGCCAACACTGGAATGTTGTGTGGCATTTTGTTTTACAAAGGAATATGAAGGTAATAATGTATTGTTGTAATCCATGAACAAGCATTGGATTTTGACTACAAATCATTGATTTTTGCAGGTTTTTTTTTAAATATAGAAAACACTTTTTTTTATTTTGAATTTACTTTCTAAAAGTTTGATTCTAAGAAGTTGGTATTAACAACAACAACAAAAATGTGTCTCTAAAGTTTTAGTGATTTATATATAACTAAGAAAATCCAGATTGTACAAGTAGTCAATGTTTGTATATCATCTTCAATATTTTTGCTATTTCAATTTCTCCAAAAGTTTTTGTTTTTTTAGGCAGAGGAATGGGCACGAAAATGAGACTGCATTTTTGTGTTCTTGAGAAAATCTGCACATAATTTAAAATACAAAGTGTAAGATGTGTTTTTGCATAGAGCATTGAACTGGTTACAATATATATAAAGGTATCCGCCACTTTAAGAAAGTTCGCTTTATACCACTTCACTTTTATGAAAGACCTACATTGCAGTGGCATATATTCGAGGCTAGCTAGGTTGGCTGCGAAGCCCAGAGAATGCACAAATAAAAGTCAATTAAATATAACCAAATAAAAGTTAATTATCAATGGTATTAAGATATGTCGATGCTTTCAGTGTGAAAAAAACGCGAGCGGATTAGCTAATTTTGATTACGAGAATCAGTCTGGCGAGCGATGATCAGCGGCATCAATGGCATAACGCAAGTAGGTCGAGAGCTTTTGCTGTTCTGATGTGAAGAGCTTCAATACTATCTCCTGCTAGCATTTCCATGACAACATGAATGAGCTACGGAGGTGAGTGGGCCAGTGCTTCGCGCAAGGGTTTGCTCCGAAAAAAAAGACTTCGGACTACCTCAGTCCCTCCATGCTTCCAGCGCGTGTTTCACGAGAGTTGTTTCAGTTTGTGTGAAGTGTCAGTGAATTAAAATCAGTTATATTATATCTTAAATTTGTGGCTTTGTTGGATTCAAACTGCTTTGATAAATTTTGTGAAAGCTTCCCTGAACATCTACTATCAGAACTTAAAAAACTCTATGCTTCAAATTTTAATACAGCTCGATTAAAAAATGAACTAAACATGTTTTATTCCCTTGATGAATACAAAACAAATTAGTAAGAGACATTACTTGTTACATAAAGTTGAATAATTGGACATAGTGTTTATTGAAGTGTACAAATTAGCAGATCTAATATTAAACTGTTCATCAACAACTGCAACTGCCGAAAGAAGTTTTTCTGTATTAAAAAGAATCAAGATATATCTTAGAGCCACACAAGGACATGCACATTCGAGTAACTTGGTGTTACTTCTGTTACTTAACAATTAAAAAAAATAAACTTCGCAATTTTAAAAAAAAAGTAGGTGTGTGTGTGTGGGGGGGGGGGGTGAGATAGCCCAGGTATTGGAGCCAAGATACGCCACTGCTACATTGGTACCTGTTTTCACTAACTGAAAGAAATCCGGAAATAATTTTCACTTTTACGAAATGAGATTGAAGAGGTTTTGACACCCATGACCAAGAACTGATAATGAAGAGCAGATGCAATTGCAAGAGGAAAGGGTACAAATCAAAACCAAAAGCAATAATAGTAAACAGCCCAAAAGTGAAATCTTCCACGAACTGAGTGTTAAGACTTGCATGAGAGTTTCGCTGCAATTGACAGTGCTGCAATGATTGAAGAAAAGTGTGACTTTAGTTTTGAAAGGGCACAAATGTTTAAGGCAGGTTTGCGTTTGCAGGATGTTTTGAGTGCCTACAAAGAACTGTATGATGGAAAAATTCATAAGCCTAAGCAGTCAAGCATACTGTCGTATTTCAAGCCTTCCACATCAGTCACAGCAGAGGGTGAACCTCGACCTTCAATATTGAGGCAGACAGACATAGAATAAGGTGTAGACATTAGTGATCTGCTTGTCTGGTTGGATTCAGATGATGATGAAATGTTAATAGATGACACTGTTTGTCTCTCTTTCCTACACACATCTTCTGTACCTCCCACCACCTCAACCTCTGACAACTCAGCTTAACACATGCAGCATCACCACCACCTCTCAGCCTTCCAGTGTACTTGATGTCTTTCTGAATCTGGTAAGTGAAACTACACTGTACATACCAGGGTTTGAAAAAACCAGCCCACTTTTTTTTTTTGTTATTTTTATGCTTTGCATAGCTGGAATTTATTTGAAACAGTACTGGAAATTCCAATTTATCATATTTTATTAGTTCTTATTTTTTTTAACTGATACATAAAAATATTTAAGGTGCGGTGTGCACGAAAATTACATTATGTACATATTTGCGTGCAATACTTAAAAATAAATCGCCAGTTTGTCCACATCCTTGTGTAGTCTGCACCCAACAGTTTTGCGCCCAACAAAAAGATACAGATAGTTCTGATGTGTCTTTTTTGTTATAAAAAAAGGATTTTGAAAGCTTTTTAAATATTCCCCAAAAGTCTGTTGAATCATGGGGAAGTCCACTGTTGTTATTTTTCTTTTCTTTTTACTGTGTTAAATGTATCACATGTTCACTTCTCTTTTTGCTTCAGCAACTTGAGTGTTTTTCGAAACTTTTCTTTTGCCATAGATTCATCAAATCATAACACATCCACTGTGAAAGGGGGAGGGTTACATAAAAAGGTGTGATTAAAAATTAAAGTGACAAAGTTTATGGCAGAAGAGAGGAAATTTTAAAATCCAGTGCAAGGTTGACAATAAAGAATAAATCAGAAAGAAAAATCTAAATCTTACTGACGAAACAAACAACAATAGGCGCTTTTAAGTCTGGCCCCACTCTTAAACGTTATGTTCGTATGAATTGGTAATATCAACACAGAATATTTATGAAAGTCCTAAAGATTAGGAATTTAGATAAAAAAAAACTGTTACAATTGCTGAAAATTTACAAATAAAAAACCTCCGGCGTTGTCAGATGAAATTTTTTAAGTAACATATTTAGCAAAGTGCTCAGAAAGTAGATTTTTCATATTTTATGAGAGTTAGCCCAAAACAGCTAGTGGTTATATCCTACGGATGGAAGAATTAATGACTAATATATTTTTTTAAAAATAAAGCTCATGTTGAGAAATGGCTTCCTAGTTTCTTAATTCAATTACTAATCAAAAACAACTACTATGGGAATTTTACTAGGAATTTTTTTATTTAAATTGCAAATTTTCGGAGAAAACTCCTCCTTCTTGAGGCTGTCTTTTTTTTTTTTTTTTTTTGGTCACTTATTCCCGTCATTATCGCGGTTACGGTTAACCTTGAAGGTTACGGTTATTTTTCATCAATTCCTGCCAGATGTTAGGCAGGAAAATCCTTTGCAGTCATTGATGATGGAATTTTGATTTTTCTCAATCTCTATTCCTTCTTTTAGCTTTCTTTTTTGAAAATTGCTTTGGAAACTGATGACTTTAAGGGAATTCCAATCCATGCTGTGACTAGTTTCTCTAACATGCCTATTTAAACCAGTCTTGTTGGAGCAATTTTTTATAGCAGTTTTATGCTCTGCTATCCGAGTTATAGTTGTTTACAAAAAAAGCCTCTCCCCTTCCCAGGTCCCAGTGCGCCGAGCGAAAAGCTACAGCAAAGTTTCTGTCTCTCCTAAATTTCATCTCCATCTCTCGTCAGCTACAGCAACGGTCTCTGTCTCTCTCCTAAATTTAATGTCCATCTCTCATCAGCTACAGCAACAGTCTCTGTCTCTCTCCTAAATTTAATCTCCATCTCTCATCAGGTAATGCATGAAATTGGTTGGTAAAATTAAATGTCAAACTAATTGTAAACGAAAATATTATATTGGGTGTGATTAAATTTAGATACTGCAGAAGCAAAAATAGAATCTAATAAAAAAAACAAGCAAACCCAGGTGGGTTTTTTGATGTTTTTTTGGGGTGGCTGGGCCTACCTGGGCAAACCTTGGTACATATATTATTTCTACTTTATGTAGGCTGTGTATTTATCATATCATTCCTGCTTTTAATATGTGTTAGTGTTATTTTAGGTTTTACATGTTATTTGGTATGATTTGGTCGGTTATTTTTTGGGTCTGGGAATGCTCCAAAATTTTCCGCATAATGGCAATTGCTTTTTGGCTTTACGCCATTTCAGCTTACGAAAGGTTTCACTGGAACGCTCTACTTTTGGATAGCAGGGGAGACCTGTATATACAGTAGTGGCCAAAATTATGGAAACCCTTTGGAAAAAGTGTATTTTTTAGGTTTGATGGCTCATAACACCCCCTTTTTTTTTGGAGTAATACCATAAAATTATGTATCAATGGAAAGATAATTTCATCAAAAATGTAATGCAACCAAAGTTTGTTCAATTATCTGTATTCTATGAAAAGTTATAGCCAAATAATCAGAAAAAGGAAGCACAACTTGCTTAGGTTGATATGAAGTAGCTTTCCTTCATTTCAATGTAGCCAATGAGCATGAGTGTTTAGAGAGCCAATCAGGTGTCATCTTGTTTTGGAAATGATTCAATCAGGTCACAGTAGGATTCAGCTATTGATGTCATGTATTGAAGCTGAGAGGAGGATATTTGTCAGTGTGTTATGTGATTGCTATCAAGTTTTGTGTGTGTGTGTGTGTTCTTTCATTTAGTGAGCTTGTAAAATGTAATAAAATTAAAGAAATAGCGCAAAGTGTTGACTGGTCACCCAGAAAGCAATGTAAAATAGTACTATTAAGTGAACAAGATTTCAGTTATGAAGAAATTAGAAAAAAATTGGTGGAAACTTAACCAAAGGTGGCATTTCTAAATTTTTGAAGAGGTATAAGGAGACTCTGTAACTACAAAACCAGACTGGTAAAGGCAGGAAAAGATGCACAACAGCAAGTGATGATAGAAGAATTAAGAGACTGTGCCTAAGTGTCAGATGAAAATCATCTGGGTGTATACAAGATGAAATGGCACAATGCAATGTGAATTTGAGTGCAAGGACTGTTCGGCGCAGACTGCAGGAATTTGGTCTAAACGCTAGAATTCCACAAAAAAAGCCATTTTTATCTCTCAAACAAAGGTTGAAAAGATTAAACTGGGCTAAACCCCTATGTTAACTGGACAGCAGAACAATGGAACAGTGTTATTTGGAGTGATGAGACCAAAATCTCCTTGTTTGGTAGTGATGGCATAAAATACGTAAGGAGATGAATCTGAGATTTGCATCCTGATTCCATTACATGTACCGTGAAACACCCAGTTAGTGTTATGATCTGGGGTTGTATGACATCAGAATTTGCGTGATTAATGGGAATATAAGTGGCCAAAAATACATTAATGCAATACTTGAGCCCAAACTGAAACCTTCTGCACGTGATCTTTTCCAAGATAATGAAGCATTTATATTTCAACAGGAATCAGCTCCATGTCATGTTACTGCTGTGTGCAAAAAGTGGTTTCAAGATAATCATATTCCACTGCTGGAATGGCCTGGGAATAGCCCAGACCTTAACCCAATCAAAAATCTATGGTGCTGACTAAAGAAACTTGTTAGTTAGTCAGAGGTAACCCAGCAATAAACCCCAATTAATAGAAGCAATAATTCAATCTTGGTTTCACATTATAACAGCTGCAGAACTAAAAAACTTGGTTCAGTCCATGGGAAAGCATTGTAAGGCAGTAATTAACGCTAAAGGTTACCGAACTAAGTATTAACTGACATGGTGAGAATTTTTGTATATCTCATTTTTTCTATGTGTTTCACTTTTCTTCTTTATAACTGCTGTTCTAACGAAAAATCCTTCATAAAAGTTATTGCATTACATTCTTGATGAAATTATCTTTATATTGATATATAATTTTATGGTATTACTCCAAAAAAAAGTGGTATTATGACCCATCAAACCTCAAAAATACACCATTTCCAAAAGGTTTCCGCAATTTTGGGTACTACTGTATATATATGTATGAACTGTATTTCTACACGATCGATAAAATATCCACAAATAGAAGTAGCTACTTTTAGCCACTAGCAGCTGAAATGTGTGCTATGAAAAATACAAATTGTGCACAAAGCATTTCTCATAATGGGAGATATACTAGGCAAACGAGATTTTCCAAATTGGGTTTTCAGAAACAAAGATATGGTTCCAAGTATGGTATAAATAGAAATGAACACTTACTTGCCCTAGTGGCAAAATTGTGTAGTACAAATATTGGCAAATATGTGAAAAATATATCTTGCCACACAAACTATCAGTAGCAAAAATATTTTTTAAATTGGACTTTTAGAAGGGAAGATATTATAATTTCAGGTATTTATGTTAGTACCCTTAGCGGGTAAACAAAACCTTAATTTGAGAAAAAAAGTACACATAAATGTTTTCTGTTGTAAATGGCATTTTTTCAAAGTGAAGATACAATTGCAAACACGTTAAAACAGAAATATTGTGACAAATCCTTATACCTCATAGTGACGAAGCATTTTGTTACAAAATGTATATTCGTCATGACCTCTATATAACTCAAAGTGAAGTTTTAAAACCTGATTTAAAAGCAGAGAAAAATAAAAAATACATTTATGCTCCCTAGTGGTGACACAATGCACTATTTCAAATAGAAATTGTATGCAAAATAGCCTTCACGGTAAAAAGTAATGAATGGGAATTTTTTTTTCTTTTTCTTTTTTTTTTTTTTTTTTTTTTTTGCAGAAAGAGGTTAAAATGTATTTTGAATTTTACAGCATATGCATTTACGCCCCCTAGTGGAAAGGTTATACATTGGGAAAGGACCAAAATGTATGGATTATTATTCTCACAGTTTAGGCTCTTGCTTGAAAAAAATATTTTTGAAATCCGACTAATGGTTGCAGAGATATGGTTTCCACAGATGAATGGACATAGTGCTATTATAAGCACATTTTTTTTAAGACATGCTTCAAAGACATGTAAAAAAAGAAACAAAAAAACAATGAGGTGACAAGTCAGGAGGAGGTAGGTAATTTCCTTGAGAAAAGTGTCACACTGAGTGTTGGGATGGGGAGTGGGTGGGAGGGAGATGAAGTCTGAGGCAGATTTGACAAACATTGTTATTGTAGGAAGTCAAGAGAGGGAAGGAAGATAGGGGAAGCTTGCTACTAACTAAAGAGATGTATTTTCCCTTCTCTAAGGCCTGTTTCACACAAATGGGAAAAGTCCGCCAAAGCATTATATCTCTCGGCTATCTACCGCTTGCTTTCAAGAGGACTGTATGCCAAGACTTTCAAATACGCGGAAGCTGTAGAAATTCTGTCTCGGTAGCCTCTCAACTTCCGCGGGGTCTGTTACAAACTGGACGACGAAAATACCGTCAAAATTTAGAGAAATGTATGTGTAAGGCAAGATGTACACACAGGCGGCCAGCAGATCGTCTGCTACAGCAATGAAACAATCATTCCTGTGAAAGGGGGTGGGGAAGAAAGTGCTGTTGCACAAAGAGCCACCAATTTGGTTTCCGCTCATTCGTTGGGTGTTTTTTTTTTTTGCCTTTGAGCTATAAAACCACTTTTGTAAAAGCTAGCCAAAAACTACACTGCTGGATGGTTTTATTGCTCTGGTGGGCTTGTGTGAAACGGGCCTATATCTTGTAGAAACTTCCTTTCCCAGAAACTTGACAGAATAACATATCAGGGCTTGAAAAATACCATGCCTAAGATATCTGCAGTATGTAAATTATTTGCCTGGGCAGATAAATAAAAAATCTAGTTGCCCGGTTTGGGCAACTAAATTTAAAACTTAAAAAGTTTGGAGTAGAATTTCCAATAATAATAATAATAATAAAAAAAAAAAAGACGGTCGTCACATGCCATGTTTCATTTCACTGCTAATTACTGGAAATTGTGTTATAGTTACTGAGTGCCAAAGATAGAAGAACACCACTTCTTTAAATATATTATACTCTGGTTCCAGAAATTGAAACCATATGTGGTTTTGCTCCAAATGGTGTTTACAATCAGTGACAGGATGCATGTCTCTGATTGAACTAGCCTCCAGTGTTTAATGGCAAAGAACAAAAACTTCAGCGAAAAAAACCTGGCAGAATTCACTAAATTTCTCAAATACCAATTTCATCATTATGTAAATTATTGGCCTGGGTTGGTAAATAAAATATCTAGTTGCCTGGTCTGGGCAACTAAATTTAAAACTTAGAAAATTTGGAGTAAAATTTCCAATAATAATAATAATAATAATAAATGTCACATGTTACACTTCATTTCACTGCTAACCACCAGAAATTGTATTATAATTACTGAGTGCCAAAGACGGAAGAATATCACTTATTTAATTATATTATGCTCTAGGTCCAGATATTGGAATCACATGTGGTTTTGCTCCAAATGGTGTTTATAGTCAGAGCGACGAGATTCATGTCTCTGATGGAACCTAGCCTCCAGTGTTTCGTGACAAAGAGCAAAAACTTCAACCAAAGGAACACAGCAGAATCACTAAATTTCTCAAATACCAATTTCATCATCATACTATTTCATACCAATTTCAGCATCATCATCATAAAACTTTAGATACAAGCTTTTGTACATTGAACATTTTGAATACAGAACGGGAATGTAAAACATCTGAAAAAAGTTCACTTTGAAACAGAAATGTGAAAGAGGTCAAAAAGTTTTTCTTTTTTTAACTTTAAAAACAGTGAGGGTTCTGATTTGTTATCTGAAAGACAAATTTTCCTGGGCATCCAGCTTTTACTGCCTGCACAGGTAAATAATTTCTGCACTACCCAGCCAAGCATATAACTTTTCAGATACTTTTCAAGCCCTACATATTCTTAGGGAAAAGCAAAGTAAAAATTTTCAAGTGACTGATCAAAAGTTTCATTCCAATTATGAAACATAATGGGGGATTCCTGTAATTCCTAGTGATTAACAATTTCTTACAAACACAAGCGCTCATGCACCTGACAAAGTTTTCCAATTTCTTATCCTGATTATGGAAGATAAAAGATTGCATAGACAATTGTTAATCTCAGAGATATATGCTGACCAAAAGGTAAACCTAGAACAAGGTGGATTAGAGGAACAAAATTGATCATTGGAAATGGCAGCATGTTATATTAGAGGCTGAAAATCTTGAAGTAAATCAAAAGATATCGAGAAAGTTTGTTGGAAACTAGCAGTGAATGATTTTTGGAAGCAGTTAATGAACACTAACATGCCAGAGCATCATAGTGATATGCAGTCTATATGTTACTCAAAAATATATCCTATCACCATCATAAAAAAAATTCTATCTAATCGTAAAATTTCTTACTTTTTTCTTGGATGATTTAATATAGTTTCAGCTAAGAAAGAATTTGTTTTGAACCTTCAAATAAAAAGTTATGTCCTGTTGTACATAACTTATTATGGGGGTTTGATGATGTGTGTATCACTTTTTGCTGGATATTTGGTGTGATACATTGAAAGTTTATATAAAAAAAAAAGTAGATATCTTTTAGCGTTTAATCAATTTTTAAGTCATTTGTAAAAGTTTACATGTTGCACTAATGTTAAATATAAATTGATGGGTTTGATAAATTTTCTTTCAGAATATCTGTTTGAGAAGCTTACCGTGCAATTTCTAAATGTTATCAAAGCTATATTATTGTGTCCGGAATACAAGCTGGCAAAGCTTCCTGAAGGTAAATTTTGTCTGATTCATTTGGTATTGTGTCTCATGCCTGTCATGGGTGAATTTTGATCATGTGTTTAAAAAGATGATGCATGACTATACAATTGCGAGATATTTGATTATATATTGACTGATTTTGTTTTTACACAAGGTTTTTGCTCACTTCTACTGAAAAAAAAAAATGAAAAGAAAAAAGTCAGCTTTTTATTTTGAATGTGTGTGCCAAAGTTAGAATAAACTGATTACTGCTCATGTTAATTCGGTGATAATTAGAGAGAGGTGAGGTTCTGCTAAAGTGACAAATTTAAGAAATTATTTATTTATTATTGAAATAAAACATTCAAGTGTGAGAAAGAAGATTTTTTTGGTATAATGAACATTATTTTTGAAGTTAGGTTGGGGAAAAAAGATTATATATTTATCCAAGTAAACTAAGTTTCATACTTGATGTAAAAAAAAAAAAAGTTTTTCAAGGAAGAACAGTTCTTTCATTTTTGGAAAAAGTGCACTATTGGCTTTAGATTTTTTGTCATAAAGCAAGTTTGTGATGTTCAAACACAGTAGCAGAGTTTTTTGAAAAATCTGCACAAGTTCACTGAGTGAAATCAATACAGCTCAGTTGAGAACAGTGTGACTTTGGAAAGCAGTTGAGTTTGTGGACAAAGTATATTTGTTATTGTACTGCTTTCTGAAGAATTTAATGAAGCAAACCAAGATTTGTCATGATTGTGATTTTGGAAAGGTTTTTGACTGCATTCCTAGGAGCAAGTTATTTAAGCATATTAAAGAGCTGTGGAGCCCCATCCTTGTACACACATGCAGATAGCTTTGAGATTAATTCCGGTTGCATAAGGATATGAAATAAGTATTTTTTTCTCTTTTTGCTTATTAATATTTATGGAAGTTTTGGTTACAGAAAGCAACTGTACTGCAGGTGTTGAAGTAGAAGGTTTTGACATAAACAGTAATATGATTATGATTTTATCTTAATTTCCAAAATTGTCAGTAGAGTGCAGTATAATCACAGTTACATGTGGCTTGTGAAACATGTAGAATGACGATAAATGTTGAAAACCTTTCTCATGGACTTTTGGCACAGGGTCAGACAAAAGTAGATTAACAGTGCTTAAGTTTTATTAATAAGGTAGAAAAGCTTTTTGAAGGAACGAAAAAACAATTAGCAGATTGGAAATTTATCAGTTGGGCAAGTCTGCTTTTCCTGTGAGAAGGTTAGACAAGGAACAAAGCTTGCAGTGTACATTGCAGAGCTCAGATCTTCCCCAACAAATGTCAGTGAGAATTGGTGTAAAATGGGGATCTTATTAGGTGTCTAGAAGTGACTGACATGAAAGTGGTGAGGAGTATCAGGATAAAATCATGGATTCTTTGTCATGCATAGATTAGTAGTATATATCAGGAGTTGAAAAATAAGTATAATCTGCACTCATTATGTTGATTTCAAACCATAATTTCCAACAGAAAAGTTGTGATTTGCAGTATGCCAAAAGTCCAAAGAAACCATATTCTTATTAAAAACAACAACAACATCTTCTTATTAAACAAACCATCATATTAAAACAATGTAACTGTCATTTTGTAAATACTTTGTTATTTCCAAGTAAATAAAAAACAGAAATCCCTATGCTTTTTTTATCATTACTGTTGTTCATTAGTTGGACCTAAAAATCTGCATCAATTGCAGAAAATCTATATATTTGTCATTTCTGAAAATGTTTCAGAAAAATTGAAGAGTAAACAAAGGCCTTAACTAATGCAATTAGCCAGCAGAACTAACAAATATGATTCCCAAAGTGATTATGGTACCAACATCAACAATTACATGTTATGAAATATCTCAGTGGGCTTTCCATAGCATGTAATCTTCCATGAGTGCACATAGTACACCTTAATTGATCATATTTTTTGTCAAAATGCTCATAAGTAAAGAAAAAAAAAAAAGAAGAAAATGTATTTATGTCTTTGTGTCCTTCTACTGTTGTATTGCATAACCTTTTCTTCTGTTGTTACTGCATTTTCGATACTTTTCTATATTGTCACCAGCTCTCCCAACACAATGTGGATTTTTAAAAATTTAAAGTGCCACAAAAACTTGTTTTTTGAAATGGTGTGATATCTGCAGAACCTTAACTTATAACTTTTTAACAGTTATAAGTTAAGGTTCTGCAGATAATACACCATTTCAAAAAAAAAACAAAAAACAAATGGTAATTAATGGTATTTAGTGCAAGTTAGTTACAAAATTTGAAGTAAAAAAAATTCCTGCCATGGTCATTGAAATATTAATAAGTGTGAATATCCATATGGGAATTTAAATAATTTATGTGCTAAGTTCTTATAATTTTGTCTTATTGTGAATGGATTTGCAAAATTGTTTGATAAAAAAAATCCTGCAGAAAATGCTTTTATATGCACAGAGGTGCCAACTATTACGGATTGTCCGTAATTATTACGGTTTCGACTGTCAGATTACGGAATTACGGACAGGTTGGAAGAATTACGGATTTCAGTGTGTTTTGGAGAATCTCAATTTTGTATCCTTTTTTGTTAACTCTTTTAGTGCGGTGCGGCCGATTCGTCAGCCTTCGATTTTGATCTGCGTATTTCCCAAATCAGACGGCAGATATTGGTGTCGATGATCATATCATTTATCAATCATATCGTTTTGAAATGGAATTTCCATGAATCATATCTTCAAACAGCGATATTATCGAAAGAATTATAATATACCGTAAGTGTCGTATCGTGAAAGAGTTTGCGCTTGCTATCGGCTTCCCACGCACTTTCTCCGTGTGACAGGAGAAAGGTTACTTTAGCCAAAACTTTTCCTACTGGAGTTGAGGCAGGGCTGTCCACTTGGCATTGTTGGTGAATTGTAAGACGTCGTACTGTCGGAAATCACTTTTTCGAGCCCCGTTCGAAGTGCAATAACGCGCAACTCGTCGCAACGTGTGGTCCCGCGATGACTGAGAGTTTATATCTCTTGCGGACTTTTGCCGCACGGGAGAACGAAGTACGGTGTTTTATTACATAAAACTCTTCACATTATTCATTTCTTTTCCCCCAAACAAATGGACACAATTGCAAAACTCTGTGAATTACGAATCCCCCTCTTTTTCCAAACTCGTGTTAGCAGAAGATGACTTTTATTGACAGCTTGTTCCTCAGACTAGCAGACCTGCTTTGCTTTTTCTTACTGCGTAAATTTTTTTTGTAAGGTTATTTGAAATGGCTTATTGTAGTGAAAGTGAAAGTTTGCCTAGTGATAGTGATGATTTTGAATCATCTGAGAGTGATATTGGCCAAGCAACATCAAGCCAGAAAACTAGTCACCGTGCCACGCCCACAATATCTTCTTCAGAAAGTGAAGATCTTGATAGCGAATCTTCAGATCATGAAAGTTCTGAAAGTGAATGGGAGGATGTAATAGAGGGAAGTGATGAACAACCTCAGCATCCTTTTGATTATCATGAAATGCAGGGGCCCAAACATGCTCCTGCAACTGATGTGGCACTTATTGCATATTTTTACTTGTTTTTTACCAATTTCATCCTTGGAATTATCGTTTCTAAAACAAATAAATATGCAGAGAGGTTTTTCCAGGAACATCCAAATCTTTCTCCCAAATCTCAAGCTAGGAAATGGAAAAAATGTTACAAATGCTGAAATAAAGGTTTCCTTGTGTGCCTTCTAATATGGGAGTAATCAGTAGCCCATGTAGGACGAGATGATTGCCGAAGGCATATCCAGTCAAAAGAACACGAGGATTATGTAAAATGAAAGACTCAATAAAAAGCCTTTGGATAATTTTTTGCAAAAAAGAATGAAAATAGCGTGATAAATGCTGAATTACTGTTTACTACATTCATTGTGGAGCATAACCTACCTATAGCAAGCTGTGATCATGCTGGTCCCTTGTTTCATGCTATGTTCCCAGACTGTGATATTGATGAAGCTGGATATCCTAGAGCAGATGTGGCATGGAATGAAATATCTAAGATGAAGGATTCATCTGGCCTTCCCAAGTATTCTGCATTGCCTAAACTAATGTTGGCAATATTGACTATCCTCACAGCAATTCCTCTACAAAGAGAATATTTAGTATAGTAAGGAAAAACCTCACATACTTCTACCCAACAATGAGCACCAAAACATTAAGTGCCCTTCTTGTACAGAAAATAAAGCATTTTCCTCAGGTGAGTCGTGTTATAAAAAAAGTTTTCTGAAAAAGAATATACCACTGCAAAACAAGCAACAAGGGAGTCTGTCAGCTATGACATGAGGTAAGTACAATATTGATAATTTAATTTCATAATTTTTTATCAGGATAGTGTAAACACATAAGGTTATTACACATTTCACACATTAATTTCTCATGAAATACCCTTTCCACGCGTTAATGATGAGGCTTCGTATGATGATTACTGATAGGCTGCTCGGAAGGTTGGCACCTCATACAAGTATTACAGGCTACACAGTAATACTATAATATTGTCCTTTGAAAAAAAAATGATGTGTTACATTACTGAAAATATTACTGAAAGTTTGTGTTCCATTACTGAAACATTACTGAAAAATCCCCTATTGATTACTGATACGTTCTACTAGAGGTTGGCACCTCTGTATGCATATGATGTGCTATAAAAGTACAGTTGATAAATTACTTGCAGTAAAAGTAATTGACTAAATATCATATCACTTAAATAATTTTTCCTTATGATTTACCCTAGCTTCATTTTTCAGATACAAAGAATGAATTAACTGTGGAAGCTCATAGAATAAAAATGGAGTTTTTCACTTATCCTGTTCTTAGGGAAATGTGTCATCAGATTGTCTCTAGGTATTTTCTTTTGTCAGACTTTGATATAAAGAACTGGCAGAATAGCCCAGAAGATTTCGGTAAGTATTCTGTTTTAAATCTTTGTAGAAAGCATTTACTTACATGACTGAGAAAGTCATGAGAAATATGTATATTTGCACATTTTTTTTATATACAAAATGGAAATTTCAGGGAGATTTTTCTGCATTACGTTATTGTGGTTTTCTCACTTGGTGTGCTTGTTATTATACCTGTTGCTAGAATAAGTTTCCAGTAATTAAAGCCTTGCAGGTTTCAGCTAAATTGCTGGTATTTAAGCGCATGCAGGTTTTAATATTTTCATTATTGTATCAGTTAATTTGGTTCTGAGTCGAACAGTTTGCTTTGGTAGATATGGAATGTGGCAAATGGGATTGTCATATACACTCACGGACAATGAAATTTGCGCACCTAGAAGAAAACACACTACAACAGCGAAACTTCGCAAATAGCTAGAGTGCATACTGGTATGCAAATGATCCACGTTTGGTGCATACTGGTATGCAATGATCACATGTAGTGGCGCTGCAAGCACAAACTGGCAGCCTTATAAACCGGCGTGTAGTCGATGCCCCATGAAAGTGAAAAGCACCGGCCGACGTAAGCAAGAGTACAGAGTGACAAGAATGCCGGGTAGATGCCAAAGACGTCGATTTATGCAACTTACGGACTTTGAGAGAGGCCTGATCATCGGGCTGAAAACCGCAGGGTGGTCGGCGCACTGTATAGCCCGCCACATGGATTGTTCTGACCATACCGTCCAACTGTGTTAGGAGCAGTGGACAGTGACGGCACTGCCACATAGCTGAGCGGCTCCAGACCGACTAGGAGGACCACTGGTAGAGAGAATCGATGGATTGTGCACCAGGCACAAACAGATTCCACTGGGACCCGGTCCACTATACAGGCAGGTGTAGCGTCTCCTGTGTGCCCATGAACCATTTCCCGATGCTTTGCGGAAGCGAATCTGCGATCCCAGCGCCCTTTACGCATGCTGCCGTTAAAACCGGAACATCGCTGGCTCCGTTTGCAGTAATGCCAGGCTAAAGTGACTTGGAACGCCACAGACTGGTGACGTGTGGTGTTTAGCGATGAGTGCCACTTCGTTTTGGGGACAGATAATCATCGTGTCTGAGTGTAGAGGTCCCCGGGTCAACGGCCCAATCCCAACCTCACTATCGCATGCCACACCTCCCCCACTGCAGGCATTATAGTCTATGATAGTCGATCAGCTCTAGTAGTGGTACGTGGATCATTAAAGGGTATGTGGATGAGATCCTACGGCTCCATGTGCTCCCATTCCTGGCTGAGATTCCAGGTATGCTATACCAGCAGGATAATGCCCACTTGCACATAGCTCAGGTTTCCCTGGACTGCCTACATCATGTTCAGACACTTCCATGCCCTGCTTGCTCCCCGGACGTGTCCTCTATCGAACATGTGTGGGACCAGTTGAAACGCCAGCTGCCACCGTGCCGCTCTATCCGGGTTTGGAGCACACCGTCCAACACGTGTGGGCCAGTCTGCCACAGAACAACATCAGGCATCTGTTCGCCTCCATGCCAGACCGTATTGCAGCATGTATTGCCGCACGAGTCGGTGCAACACGCTATTGAAGATGACCGGACTGCATGCCACAGATCCCTTTGTAATTGTCCTGCAGCTCTGTTTTTGCCATCATATGTATCATTTATCTATATCATTACATCCATAAAATTTTAGTTCAATCTGATGCTTCCTTCTTGGTTCGCAAATTTCGTTGTCCGTGAGTGTACAATATAATCACAATAATGCTTTGATTCAGTTATTAAATCATTAAATCCCAATTGAATGTATTCAAATACGCGCGCGCGTGTGTGTGTGTGTGTGTGTGTGTGTGTGTGTGTGTGGATATAATCATTTATTGACGTCAGAATTTAGTGAATTGTTATCACTTTCTTGACCTGGGTAAAAATGAAATTACGAGATGGAGGAAGGAAGTTTGGCAAAAAAAAAAAAAAAATGTTAGTTATGCAACAGTGCAGTTTAATGTTATTGTTTGTCTACACTTAAATTTGCATTTGAAATTATTTGGTAGTGTTCTTTCTTAAAAATGAAGCTCTCAGATTTTATTTTTTAATGCACTTTTAAAATTGAAGTGCACAAGAAATGTAGTGATCTAAAGTCTTGATGAGAGTGTGAGTATTTAAGAAGCATGAAGATTTTCTAGAAATAAGGTGTCACAATGCTGTATTTCTGAGTAATGTTTCTTCCTTAATTTCTGTGTCTGAAATACTGGTGAATCATTATGACCTATGTCCATGCCTGGATGGGAAATGGTCGTTGACGCTACGATGAAGCTGGGTCGTTTCAACTAATGAAAATCTGTGGTTCAGATTCCTAGGCTGTAAATGCTTAGTCCTAGTTGCTTGGAACTTCATTGTCCTGGGTGTGTAATGGATAGCCGTATTAGAATTAGAA
Organism: Macrothele yani; assembly: GCA_039090855.1. Classification (NCBI taxonomy): domain Eukaryota; kingdom Metazoa; phylum Arthropoda; class Arachnida; order Araneae; family Macrothelidae; genus Macrothele; species Macrothele yani. The sequence continues at coordinate 128,622,662 of CM077011.1, read as the reverse complement.
ATACATCTTTTACTGGCCCAGTGGATCACTAGAATTTGTAAGCCACTGATCCGTAAAAAGCAAAAAACAAAAAAACCTTAGACATCTTACAATATATGTAGAAAATAACATATCATTTCAATGAAATTATCTCCAATATTTGTTTTTAAAACATCTAACTCACTGGACAAAAAATGTTTCCAGAATAAGATTCTGATGTATTGGTGATATAGCATAGTAAGAAAGAGTTCATTCCCAATCTGTTTTTAAGTAAGAAGGAAATGAGGAGACTCCAAGGGTTACAAAAATTCATGCACATTAGCAGCCTTTTTTTGTGTTTTATTATTTAGGGTGTAGCTTCCTTTTTCATTATTTTAGTATTATTGCTCATCCATCCTACTTCCCCCTTGAAATTAGTTTTAGTTGTCCATTGAACACTGTTTCATGTGAATTGCTTTTTTGCAAAATTACCTTCACACATCCAAATGTACCTTTTCTGCTAGTATGTTTTCTTGAGCCAGAAACAAAAGCTGGCTCGTGTCTGGTGTCAGCATCACAGCTGCATTCACTAGGGTGGGTGAATCCAAGGAAGAGCGGGTTGTTTATTTTGCTTATTTCTGCTCATTACGAATGGTGGGGATGGAGGTAACAAAAAATGGCTGTTGCCATTACAAGACGAGGACTGGGAAACTGCCTTTCTGTATTTGTTTCTTCCACTCTTTATAAATTATGAGAGAGAAAAAAATATCTGTTATCCAATAGTTCATATTTCATTGCTTTATCCAATTATATGTTTCCAAGGGTGCTTCTTCCCTTATCGTGGTTTTTGGTATACTTGACTGTACACCATTTGTTAATGCCGCTTCTTATGATATAGTGTCTAATTTTTTTATATTTTACTTTTTATATGGAACGACGTTCCGCTGATTTCTGTTTATGCCATTGCTAATGCTCACAGAGTATGTTGTGCTATCTATATGTTCTCTTCTCCTACCATCTGTGTATGCATATTGTTTAGTTTTTTCCCCATTGCTAGATACTTGTTTACTCTGTATGTGTCTCTCAGGTAGTTTTTGCACCGTTCGTCTATTTCAGCTGTGTTCCACGGTGGACCCTGCTGTGCTTATTTTGTTTTTCCTTTTGTGAATCCTTTGAAGTTTTTACATGTTGCCTGTACATATTGTTGTTTCAATAAATTAGGTGTGCATTGCACTCCTACAGCATTTTTACTCCAACAGCATTTCATGAACCTATCACTAGTTTGCAGCCTAAAAAGAAAACCATACAGGAAGGTAAAGTAAATAGAAATTCATTTTCTAAGTTGTGACAAATTAGGAAAAAAAAAAAAATAAAAAAAATACTGGCAATCCGAGTGCCAGAAAAATCAGCAGTTCAGTGGTTCAGTGGAAGTTTTATTGGCCAATGGCCAGCGGACCACTGTGTAATTCAAACGCTGGACAGCGTGCTCGAATGGAAATCGGGAGATGCAGGGTTATTCCTTCTCCAGGGCGATGTAATTTTAAAGTTTTCTGAGATGTTACATGAAGACCAGTGAGCTACAGGCAATTCAGCACACAATTCTGATTCCTTTGAATAATGTAGACTGGCTTCTGCTCAATTGCATGTTTTGTTTTTATAATTAAAAAAATATTTTAATTAACTGTTGGTCGGCTGGATAAACCAAAGTCAGAGGTTCGATGCTGTCTGCAGGTTGTATTATAGTTTGGAGGCTCCTGCCTTAAACCATGTCTGCCCAACATAAACTTTACCATTAGCCGAATGAAAAATTTCATAAACCACATAAAGAAATCCGATGTTTCTAGTTTGTTCACATCTCATTGTCATAATAATTATGAAACATTTATACATACCATAAACACTGATAAAAATAATTCGTTGCTTTATCTTATAGTTTGAAATAAATAAAATTCAGTATACTTATGTTGAGGGGTTTTGTTGGCTGCATATACTTTTGCGGTGAGCTGTATATTGGTCAGATCTGCCTTAGACTACCAATTAGCAGTTCTCAGAGATTTGGAGTTTAGCTCCTCAGAGAAAGCTAATCTGTCAGATTAAAGTTTAAAACTGATGGTGCTAGTTTTACATACAGTTGACGTATAAAAAATCTCCATTCACAGTGATCTCAGCACACAACTTGAGCTTCAGTGACATCCATCACACGTCTCACACAAGACCTCTTGTACTTCATGCTCATTATCTTTTTTCTCTTACAGGCATTCCTGAATCTGGTCCTCCCATGATTTCCTTGGCCTTCCTCTACCTTTCTTTCCTGCCACTTGGGCTGAATAAATTCTCTTAGTAAGCATCTCACCACTCATTCTTTCAGCATGGCCAAACCACCTAAGAAATTTTTTCTCTCCTTACTAACAAAATTTTGCTTCACATTACATATCTGCAATACATCTTCATTCTTCACATGTTCAAAACATGTCTTATTATTGTAATGTATTTTTTAATGCAATGTCCATTTTCTATAATGCGATTAATATATTATAGCAAAAGTTACTTTTCTTTTTTTTATAGTGAAACATAGTTTCATGAGTCTGATAGAATCATAACACACATGTACACACACACACTTTGGGGGTGCTGTTTAAAGACCTTACTGACGAATCCTAAAAAGTGTTAATAATATTGCAGAGCAGTTTTTGCTGGCATGTTTATGAAGAATGTCTTTTTTTTTTTTATATGGAGTTAGGAATATCTCATTTTCATGCAGTCCATGTGGGTGTAATATCAACAAATATAACTGTAAAATATTGAATTTTTTTATATATTTTTATTATATTTGATCCTCTTATTACAGTTTTACTCTTTATTTTATCCCTTCCATTGTTTACTGAGTATATTTCTTTGTAGCATCTGATGAAGGAGTAGAAAGTTGGAAATACAATTTAAGGGTAAGGAGATTTCTTGTACATATTTTTTTTTTAAATGCACACTGTTGTTGAGTCATATTTATTATTTTCTGTGTGTGCAGTGGGGGAACTATGGATGCATGTATGTGTAGGTGAGGGCAGTAATTAATGTACGGTATATTAGCACAGTATTTTCTGGGAATTACACCACACCAAGTATAAACTGAAGTTCCATATATCTCATTGGTTTGTTATTGGGAATAACACTTCACCTAGTTTAAAGCTGCAGGTAAACATGTCACATAGGAATTTTTATTTGACAACCATTTTGAATCCACCCCTGCCTATATCATAAGAGTACATTGTATGGACTTCATTGAAGATGAATGGTGCAATGAAGGGAGGTTTTAGGAAACTATTTATTTTTAATACACTTCAAATCTCCTGCCGAACTCTTATTTAATATAAGAAGTGAAAGCACTGTAGATGCACAGAAAGTGATTCACTAATTGGTTGTCATCATTACTGCATCATTGCTGTACTTGAGAATTAAGCAAATTCTTCAATTGAATAATACTAAATAATAAATAATGGCTGGACTTCCGAAGTTTTACGTGTATCCTTTGGCTGCAGTTGCCGGTAGGTTGACGATTTATACCACGTCTCTCTGTGGGTCACTACGTGATAGTTTTCTGACCTTCTGTTAGTTACATTCTTCATCTTTTACCATCTCACCGTCCCACTGGGAAAGAGGGGGGGGGACTGCCATGGATAATATCTGGCACATATTATTATTCTGCTCTCAAGACACTGTAGGGAACTGCCCTATCTTCCATCAGGTAATGGCATATGTGCTGTGCAGAAGGAGACATATCTCACATCTTTGCAGAAAGTGGCATTCACCATTGAATGGGACAGTTATCACTATGCAGTTTTAAGCCGACTTTCATGAGTGTGCAGTTTTATTTGGTATGATGTTTTTTCCATGTGTTTTGGACAATGACTAAATGGGAGTGGAATTTCCGTTGTCTGTTTCTGCAGAGACTCCAACTACTACAGATTCTCCGTAGTCACTACAAAAATCGTCGGTCCACTACAGATTATGGAAAGCATTGGGTATACTGTGGAAATCAAAAATCTCAGTGAAAAGACCTTTTTAATGATGCACATAAAGTTTATTTTCATGTTTTTTAGATTAAACTTTCATTAAACATTTTGGAGTGTGTTTCTTAAATGTTTTCAATATCATTGCATTTCCTCCATAATTTTTCACTGTGTTTTGGATATCTATGCATCTCTGGCAACGTGCAGAGTTATCACGGCCCATGAAATCCTGGAAATGTCCTGAAACTTTAGTTCCCTTTCCAGAGTTTGGAAAGTTCTTAATTTTTATATTTTTGCATAAAGGCATGGAGTAGTACTGGAATTCTTTCCTGTAATCACAAAAAAAAAAAAAAAAAAAAAAAAAAATGGTTCATTGCAGGAAAAAAGCAACATTTCTTTTTTCTTTTTGGGGTTTGAAGATGATAATGAACAACTTCCAATCTGTGTAGCCACTTACTTTGTTTACTATAAGGCCCCATTGGAGCATACATTGATTTTTGAGGTAAACTAAAAATGAATCATATTGCAGCCATTCAGTGTTTCTCACAAAATGTCTTCAATTTATGAACAATTTTTTAAGCAAAAATTCACTTTTTTATGAATTTACACTGTTATTTTGCTGCTCCGGTAATTTTTTTCCCCACCGAGTGTGTAATACAATTTTATTCATTACTAAATTTTTGCAGTTTTTGCTACTGAAAAAAGCTAAAAACTATGGATTTTTTAGTGTTTACTACTGAAAATTTCCAATCAGGGTTGGAGTCTCCGGTTTTGTAAGTGACAAAAGATTCTGCAACTTGTTTCCTATAGCTGGAAGAGAATGTTTCTTGAATTGTTTAATATAATCAAAATTAAACTGAAAAAGTAAGAAGAAAATTATTTTTTCAGATATTTCTTATGTTCCATTATTTGTATTTGGCATGTGTGTTGTTGACATAGATTATATTTATTTATTCTTAAACAAATCCTTCAAGTTTTTGTATTGCATTGTGGGTTTATTTATATCGCCAAGTGATGCTCCAATACTCCAGGTCTAAAATGTAAACAAACCTACCAGCAACTTCAGTGGAAAGATACATGTAACATTTTCAGTTGTACTTCTAAACTGAAAATGCAATCTGTAAATCTGTAAAGAAAGTCAAAAGTAGGTGTTTTACTTCTGGCTTTCTTAAGGGAAGGGAATTTCTTTCAGTCACTGTTCTGTTTGTGAATGAGCTTTTGAAAACAGAGGCATACTTTTGCTTATTGTAGATGGTGCCGTATCCATTCTCTCTCCCTTTCTCTGCTGAGGCTTCAGCAAGCCCATTCTCACCCTCAGCATGACACCATTTTCTGTTAGAAATGACCTTGAAATGGGTATTTTGTGCATGTGCATAAGTTTGTGTACATACTTCTGATGTATTTTGGAGTGTCTGTTTACAAGATGGAAAAGTGACACTTCAATTCATATGAATACGTTCCTGCTGGGAAATGGCCTCTCATAGCCCCCTGGGAAAGTGAAGTTGAATAATATGAAATAAAGAGAAATAAATGAAATAAATGTAGAGGATGTTTAGAATGAAGTTCTGTTGTCAGTTTTGAATGAACACTCCAATAAGTGTTGCCTAAACATCTGTTTGCAGTTTCCGGAAGTTAAACTCCCCTTAAGCTGTCACCAGTTGCATTCTGTAGGTGGCTTATTCATTCCTCGTAATAACAGATTCAGGTACCAAGTGCTTTTAAATTTTATGAAGCAGCATTTTAGCTGATCATAAATTACTTAGGCACACATGTATCTTGGATTTTTAATCCCTTTTGACTGTGTTCAGGATCCATAAATATCACACAAATCAGCTGAATTTGTTTTTACTCTTTGTGACTTTGGCTTGTCCAGTTTGTTGATGATGCCTGACTGTTCTAGCTGCTCTTTGGTGTCCTGGGACTGTGCTATGTAGTCTGTGATTGACTCTCTGTGATTGACTCTCTGTGATCCCTAAATCTCTTGTAAACTATTACAGAAAACATAGTACTAGTATTTCCAGAACTATTTCCAATGGCCTGGCTTTATGAACTGTTTTTAGCAAAACAGAATAGAAAAGTCACTGCTGTATTCGTGAAAATATGAGTTTTCACAATTCATAGCCCTGCTGAGCACCTATGCAGTGATTGGCAGAATCAGAGAAGACTCCTGCTTGCTGTAACCAATGACATAGCAACAGAGGAGATCACGGCTGAAGACACCTCTCAGTGCATAACCGGAATAGGATTAGTGGTTATGTATTTTTATTCCTGATGAAGATGACGGACCCTAAAAAGAAAAAAATCCAAAACCAGTCGGAAAGAAAGGATACAACAACAAAGGATTAAAACTGCAGTTTGATGGATATTTGTGAAGCAAAGCTTGAAGAGTTGTACTTGAAGAAAACTACAGAGAGAGATAAGTTTTTTTGTATGGTTTTTAGGTTTTTAAAAGTTTTTGAACTGTTAATCAGAATAACAAAAATGTTTCTTTTTTATAGTTTTTAGGATTTTAGGACATTTTATTTGCATCTCAGATTTTTAAAACATAATTAGAACTTTTCCATCAGTGTGATTGCATAGCAAAAAGTGTTCACGAAAGCTTAAAAAGAAATACATATCAAGTAACCCTAGAGTCTTGAACATAATTTTTTCTAAGTCATCATCATCATCATTGTCAACCATTATCAATCCACTGCTGGACGAAGGTCTCCCCAAGTTTCCTCCACAACGGTCTGTCTTGTGCCAGTCTCCTCCATGTCACTCCCGCATATTTACGAATTTCATCCACCCATCTCCCATGTGGTCTTTTTCTGGGTCTTTTCCTGTCCCTTGGAATCCAATCTAAAATTTCGGCTGTCCATCTATGGTCTGTCCTTCTGGCAGTATGTCCAGCCCATTGCCATTTCAGGGATTTAACTCTGATCATGATGTCTTCCACTCTCGTCATTTTTCGGATCCACGAGTTCCTCTTCTTATCTCTCCTGGTTATACCAAGCATGCACCTCTCCATGCTACTTTGAGTTGTCTGCAGCCTTTGTATGTCTCTTTTAGTTAAGGTCCACGTCTCTGCACCATACGTAAGCACTGGAAGGATGCATTGATCAAACACTTTTCTTTTAAGACATAATGGCATATTGCTCTTGAAAATTATGCTGTTTCTTCCAAAAGCTCTCCAGGCAAGTTTTGTACGCCGATTAATTTCTTCATCAATGTGACCCTCACTTGATATCTGCTGTCCAAGATAAACATACGTATCTGTTATCTCCAGCTTTTCTCCATCAATCGATAAATCTTCATTTCTTGTAAAAGCATTGAACATCACTTTTGTCTTCTGAAAGTTCATTTTTAATCCCACTTCTTTACTCTTGTCAGCAAGTTCCTGGATCATACTCTGCAGCTCTGATGGGTTAGTTGCAAAAATGACTACGTCATCAGCAAAACGAAGGTGGGTTAGATACTCTCCATTAATCTTTATCCCTTTGTTTTCCCAGTTCAGTGATTGAAAGACATTTTCCAATGTGGCATTAAAGAGCTTCGGAGATATGGTGTCACCTTGTCTCACTCCCTTTCCAATTTTTATGTGTGTTGTATTTTCAAATAGCCTAATCTTTGCACTTGCATTTTCATAGATGTTATTAATAATATTAATGTATGCATCTTCAATTCCGCAGGATTTCAGAGCCGTGGTAACTGCTGATGGTTTCACCGAATCAAAGGCTTTTTCATAATCGATAAAAGCCATGCACAATGGAAGTTCATATTCCCTCGCTCTTTCAATTAGTTCTCTCAGTACGTGGATATGATCTATTGTGCTGTAGCCACTCCTGAATCCAGCTTGTTCTCTCGGTTGAGCCATGTCCAGTGTTACCTTCAAGCGGTGTGAAAGAACTTTAGTGAAGATTTTATAAACCACTGATAGGAGGCTGATAGGTCTGTAGTTCCTGAGATCCTCAATGTCACCTTTTTTTATGTAGCAGGATCATTGTAGCATTGTTCCAATCCTCAGGAATCTTCCCTTCATTAAGGCATCGAGTGAAAATTTGGGCGAGTACTGTTTCAATTTCTCCACTTGCTTCTTGTATGATGTCTATAGTAATTCCATCTTCTCCTGGAGCTTTCCCCCGCTTCATGTTCTTGATTGCATGAGCAACTTCTGCTGGGAGGACTGGAAGAACTCTGGTACCTTTCATGATGTCTGGAGTACATGTATCATCCCTTTCATATAATTTGGAGTAGAAATCTTTCACTCTTGTCAAAATTTCGCCTCTATTTCTTGTTATGGAACCATCTTCTTTTCTCAGAGCCATAATCTGTTTTCTTCCCTTACTGAGATGTCCCTTTGCTATCTTTAGGCTTTGGTTGTTTTCAATTGCTTTCCTCACTAGCTCACAGTTGAATTTCCTTACGTCTTCAGTGATACTTTTTCGTGCTGTCTTGCATAGCTCTATATATTCCACTTTGGAAGTCACATCTTCTTTAGTTGTCCTCATCTCTCTTCTTCTTTTTGCATCAACATTTTGGTTTTTCCTGATAATTTGTTTACATGCAACTTGTTCTTAGACCCAGCTAATTTTGTTGCTGTTTCCATAAGAGCTTTGGTTACTTTTCTGTTAACTTCCGAAATATCCACTTCTTCCGATGTTAGGCCTTCTAAAGCAGAGAATCTGTTCTTCAGTTCCAACTTGAAAGTATTATGGTGTTTTTTAAGGTTGGTTATGTTAATACATTTTGTTTGTCTTATGAGCTTGCCACGTTCCAGTTTAGTGTTGAGGTGCATCTTACATCTCACCAATCTATGGTCACTACCTGTGTTGAACTTGTTTAGCACACTGCAGTCTTCGATGACGAATTTTTTGTTACACATAATAAAATCAATTTCACTTGTCGTCCCAATTGGATGTCTCCATGTCCATTTCCTGTGTGGCTTTTTCTTGAAAAAGGAATTCAAGATGAAAAATCCTTCTGCCTCTGCAAACTCAATGAGAGTATTTCCACGCTGGTTTCTGTTGCCGTGACCGAATTTACCTACTGAAGTTTCATTCTGTTGCCGGTGCCCTATTTTTGCATTGAAATCTCCCATAATTATCTTCAAGTGCTGCTTACCTTTATTATTTAGATGACGAATTTCCTCATAAAATTCTTCAATTTCTTCTTCAGGATGACTTGTGGTGGGTGCATAAGTTTGAATAATCTGAGCCTGGTATCTACTCGATAGTTGGATAACGAGTCGTGCAGCTCTGTCAGAGGAACTTTCAACTTCTACCACTTTATCCTTCAGTTTCTTGTTTATTATAAATCCAACACCACTAGTTCTGCCAGTATCTGTCCCACGATAATAGAAGAGATGTCCACTTTTCAGTTCAATGAGATCTTCTCCTTTTCTCCTTACCTCACTCAGCTCGACGATGTCCCACTTGATCCTTTGTAGTTCCTCTTCCAATTCAAGAAGCCTTGAATCAGAAGATAGGGAGCGTCCGTTGTAGGTAGCCAAGGTCAGCATCAAATGGCAGCCTAGTCCGGTCCTCCGGGGATTCTTAGCACCCTCTGCCTTCATGTCGCACTGGCCGCTGCCTTGGCCAGGTACATTCCAGCTGCCGGAGACTGAGGGCCAAGATTTAAGTTGTAGAGTCATTTTGGAGGTGTTTGGCCATAACTCACCACGCTGGCCAAGCGGGTTGGTGAGTGTAGGATAGCATTTCCTCTGATCCCGATGGTATAGTTATACCGCTATTTGCGGTCGTCAGAGCCCCTTTAGTGGGAACAGGATGCACCACGAGAAGGCGGGGTTGACATTTGTCAAGGAGAGGCTGTGATGTTACGCATCACCTGACCTTACATCCCTTTTTCTAAGTATAGCCCTTTATTTAAAAAGTGAAATTAATGTGATTGTGTTAATTTTAGTCTACATTTTTAATTTCCATTCTTTTATGTATGATAGGGAAAGTTGATTTTCAAAGATATGCTTTTTTTTTTTTCCTTTCTCATATCTTGATAAAAAAAAATTGTCATCAGCAAAATTCTTTGCTTCTTACCATACATTGTGTAAATATTTGTGATAAATCGAAGCATTTAATTAGTGATCTTTTATTTGTATTTTATTGCAGCCTTGTACAGAAGTTTTGTTTCTATCTCTGTTTCGTGAGTTCCGAGATGCACTGACACCACTTGTTGTTCAAATGGTAGAAAGCATACGAAATGCTGATACCTGTGATTTTTCACATATTTTGAAGAAGGAAGCAGGTAAGAAATGGAAATATATAAAACATTCAGTTGTAGTCTTTAGCAGTTGGTAAATCCTAATTTGTGATGTACACTGGTGTCCAAAAAAAACAAAAAAAAACAAAACAAAAAAAAAACCCTAAGGAGGAACACTATTTCAACAGATTTCGATAGTTTGCTTCCACAAAATCAGACACAGCAGCTTGTGGCAATTTGCATAACTAGGAATATTCAGTAGGAAGCCAGTACACATGCAAAATATCAAATTGTGTGCACAGAGGTCACATGCATCCCTTAAACAGATAAAAGAGAAAAGGGTACTGTAGGTGACATGTGTTTGAAGGGAAATGTGGATGTGAAGGCATAAAGATACAAACGTGTAATTTACTTTATGTCTCATAGACATCATCTACATGATTTCACGTGTGAAAGAATTATAGGGAAGCTAGATGAAGGCCGCTAAGCAAGGGATGATGACAGGGAGTTTGGAATATGCATAGTGTGGTAACCAAGTTCTGGGTAGTGTTTCAAACCAATGGAATTTGTTCCAGGCACATGCTAGGAGGTCACTCTTGCTCTGCTATGATGCACGAAGACAGATTTTTAGTTGTAACACCAAAACATAATCACCACGCCATGACAAATCAGTTTGCAAGTCACCTCCATTCCAGCATAAGAACACAAATATCTCAAAAAACTGTGGCAAGATGTCTGTGACTTATAGGACTGTATGCTTTTGAAGGCTTGTAGTTTGCATACCTCTATCCAAAGCTCAACGTAGCACACATTTTCAGTGATGTTGTATCCACAGAACTTGGACATGTCATCAACGGGCTAATGTACTTCACAGGTGAGAGTCATTTCAGTTTGTTCTCGGATTCTAGATGTCAGCTGATCTGGCATGAAAGTGGTGCTGCATACCGTCATGAGAATTTGCAGGAAAAGGACAGATACAGTGGTGCCAGGGTCATGGTGTGTGGCAGCATCATGATTAATGGATACACTGAGTTACAGATGCTGGAAAATGGGGCTATGACGGATGAACAATATTGCAACAAAGTTCTTCTACATCATGTTCAATTATGTTCCTTTGTGCTGTAGATGAAGACTTGGATGACAATGAGACACCTCATCATACGATAGCAGTGCGTACACTTCTGGAGACTGCAGATATTCATTGCATCAACTAGTCAGCACTCTCTCCAACCTCAACCCCATCGAATATGTCTGGGATGCAATGGGGAGACGCATTGGTGCTCGAAACTCCCCTCCAGAAAACAAGTAAGACCTCATCCATGCTCTGAGGGAAGAGTAGGCCGATTTGCCTTAGAAACTCCTGGATCACATGGTGTTCAGCATGCCACGATATTGTGAGAGCTGCATCCCAGTTTGGTGTTGGCATATTGTGTACTAAAATGCCTCTCTGTCTAGTTGTTGGTAAGCATTGTACATGCATTCTCCAACCACGTCCTTCAGGAATTTGTAACTTTTGTGTAAACATTGATTACAATGTAACTGTACTTCATTTATAAATCATTTTTTGTCTTTTCATGTGTTTGTGTACTGACAGTATAATTATTTCCTCATTTGGGAAACAATTTTTCCCACATTTTAATCACGTATTATTTTTCTTATATAGGTAAAAACTTAGTCTGTCCCAAGGTTAGTAGACTCCAAGGTTATGCTTATCCGACACTTCGGTTGGTCACTGTCTCGGGGGGTCGTCTTCGTGACGTCATGGTCCAGCGCAGCTCCTACCGAAACACCCTGCGGCGTGAGGCTGCTTGCTCCTGTTCTTACGGTCTTAAAGCTATTATACATTGTGCCTTCGGATAATTTGAATCTCTGTTTTTGTAGCAAACTAATTTCTTTTTCCTGGTTATACGTGAAAACTGAAAACATTGAACATGCCTGGATCATGCGCGATAGCAACATGTCCAAATTATTATTCAAAAACCAGAAAGAATGGCATTCATTATCATATATTTTTCTACAGGGCTTTGGCAAAACGTGGCAGCTATTTGTTCAGAACATTTTCCTGGGGAACACTACGAATGTGATTTAAGGAATGTACTTCTGGGTTTGCCTGCCCGCAAAACTCTAAAAGACACTGCTGTACTAAATTTAAACCTTATGGGGTACTAATGTAAATTTTAATTCAGACAGGAAAAACATACAGGAGAAAAGGAAAAGAGCTGATCTTTGCGATTTGATAATGAAAAAAATAAATTTGAAGCACATGTTGAGTGCCGATAGTTAAAATACTGAAATTGTATGTATGAAAAACTTGAAAACAAAAAGTGGAATTGTATGGAAGGAAAAGGAGATTTTTTGATGAAGGAAAATGAAATTTTGATGAAGGAAAATGAAAAGCTGAAGAAAAAAATATTATCTTTGAGCTCTTCAAACCATAGTCTAAATTTGCATGTGAAAGTTCTGAAAGCAAAGCAGAATCAAATGCAGAAAGAATTGTTAGAGTTGCGTAGGTTACGGAAAAATGAAAAAAAAAAAAAAAAGGCAGTAATGAGCATAAAAAAATTTCGCACCGGGACAGATAAGGGGTTTGTTAGGCCAAAAAAGAATTGTGTGGAAAATTCTATTGATATTGCAGCTGCCATAACATTAAGAACTGTTTCCAGGAGAGATATCACTACTTGAAGTTATGAGACCATGTAGATATGTGCTGGTATGCACAGCAAGATGACTTGTTGGTTCCTGGAAACAATCAGTATCTTTAAAGTTCTCATAAATTAGAGATTAAAATATGATGAAAAGAAAAAAATGTAAAAATCCAAAATTTTAACTTTTCTATTAAGCGATTAATTACAAACAGTAACATACCATTTAATAAAATTAATTTCCAGCTTTTTAATTAAGTGAGTTCGTGGAATATTTCTGAAGTTTTTATTTGTTCGGCAGGGATTTCTTTATGAGAACATAGTCTTATGTTTTTTTCCCCTTCTTTTGAATTTATTGAAAGACAGTATTACAATTGTATATAATTAAACTTAAAAAATGTTTGATCACTATCCCTGCCTTTTCCTTAGTTCTATGACAATATCCTATTTAGATTAAACAGATTTGAAATAAAAAAATTGCACACCAAGTTTCTTTAAAATCTGTTTACTGTAAGTAAAATATTCACATGGCTGTCAGTTTTTCCTGCATGTATTTTAGATGTGCTTTTTCATTTTGCATTACCTCTTGGTTGCAAGTTTTCAGGTTCAAATCATGTTTAAATTAAAAATGGTTAATATTTCTCACGCGAGTGCTTCCAGTCCTATACAGTGACGTCACTACGTAAGGGAGAGGTACTTCCGCCGCGAGGGAGGCGGGATAAGCAAACCTTACTGTCTCTTAACCTTGGTCTGTCCTTAGGTTTTGGACACCAGTGTATATGCCAACAGTTGATTTTAATATAATAATGGAAATGGAGATTTGCTATGTGTGTCAACAGTTGTGTTATGGAAATGAAAGCAAAGCATCAATATAGAGTGGTCTGATATTGGTGAAATTTGGTGATAATGTTAAGAAGGATTATTTGATTAAATGACTAAGTTTTGGGGAAATTTGTTTCAGCATTAAATGAGAATTCACATCCTTTATAAAACCTTTACAGCTAAAATTACTGTTTTTGTTTTTTACTTCTCTTTTTTCATGAAAAACTTGAATTTTTGGAATTTCACAGTTAACATTTGTTAAATTTTAAGACCAGTATTGAAAAGAAGGTAAGATTTCTTAGTGTGTCTCACTCATGGACTTGAAGAAAGAATGGATAAAATCAGTCTGGAAGAGTATGTATGTGTAAGGTGTTCAGGCATGTTTCAGGAAGAGACATTATTGAAAGTATAACAATATTATTCTAATCCTCGCCATTGAATTTCCTGTTTCTTTTTGTTCATTTGAAGATTTTCTGTCTCTAATTTATTGCTTCCATGACTGATTATCCATTAGTCATCAGTCTATCTCTAATCTGTTGGTTAATTTTATACCATGAGCAATGTTGTTCTAGGCCTGTCCCTTGGTCTGCAGTCTGGTACCATAGAATTTTCACCTGTTTAAAAAATCTTTCAGGTTCTGTTGAGCACATGCCAATACCATCTCAATACATCTTCATTAACTTTTTTCTCGTTGAAGTATCAAGTTCTGTTTTAATATTAACATTACTAATTCAGTCATGAGACTCTTCCGTGAATTCATGGAATTCTACATCATCATCATCATTTGGGTGATTCTTGAGATCAATGCAAAACTGAAAAGAAATATTTAGGGTTGGGGTTGGTGAGTGGGTGTCATTCAAAGACGCCGTTTACTATGGATTTTCCATAGTTTCTATGGTTAACAACCACATACTACGGTCTTCGCATTTAATTAATTTTTCTACGGAGAATTTAGTATAATACGATTTTTTTTCATTGCCAATTACTACGAATGGCTGCAATCAAAGCTTTGAGGCTGGGCTCAGAGCAGATGCTTTGTCACAGCTTAGTGCACCTGCTAGGGCTGGGCAATGTATCAATACATCACGAGAAACCAGTGTGAATTTAACATTGATGTTACGGTGTTTTAACTGACGAAACTACAATTCCTCGCCATCAGGATGCACTTGCGCATGATGTTATCGCCATCACGCACCGCCGAGCCATGGCCAAGCATAGTTGTGCAAACCGGTTTGTCCTGTCTGAGAGACCTGTGAACATCGGGAGATCCTCACGCACACATGGCTCCAATGTAGTTTCGCATGGTGTCTTGTTCCAGATCTACATTGGGGTATTGCCGAAATCGAAGATTTGTGCGCCAGCCGAGCAGTCGTTGACATTGTAGCTTCACGAGCGAGCCCATTGCAATGCAGACACAGTGTTCAAACAGGTTTCTTATCGGCCCTCCGTGCTTTGCTGATGCCATTAAAAGGCCGTGTGTTCCACATGTTGGATCTCAGTGCAGCTTAAGAAGTATGGGGCAGGGTGTTCCCCCTCCCTTTTTTGCAAAACAGTACAAAGAAATTTATGGGTATTTAAAATTATATCTAATTCTTCAAGTGTCCAACCAAATCTAGAGACTCAAAACCAAATGACCAAATCTAGGGACACAAACTATAGAAGCTCTTTTGATAGAAAAAGTCAGAATGCCTATGTATGGTGAAGTATGCTTTGATAAAAAAAAATTCAAATGAAGTGTCATTGCATATAAAGCTCCTTATTTTTTTTTTTTTTTTTTTTTACTCTACATTTTATCTAGTAGTTATAAAATTTTTCTTTGCCGTTTCTACTATCAACTAGTAAATAATTAAATGCCTAGCATGTAAATGGACGATGTCATTGCTCTTTCCACGTTATTTTTAAACAACGCATAGCCACTGAAAAATTGTATTCCGGCACGCAGAGCGATGACATTGTCCATTTACATAATATCCACGTATTTGATATATATTAACCATTTCTATGCCTAGCATGATGTGTGTATTTCAAGAAATTCTGGAATTATTTTGTTTACCTTTTTATGAAGATTATTTATTTTGTTAAATATCAACAAGTAAATAGGTAAGTTAAATCATAGATATTACACAAAACACTTGTTTTTTAAATACCTAAATCCAAATATTTTGATTTCTTTATTTGACTACTAAAAAATTGTTGAAACTACTGATTTTCTCCTTGTGCACTTCTGATAACTTCAGTTGTTAGGTGGCATCTCTGGTCATTTTACAGAAAAATCCTTGCATAGGATATGGGCTGTGAGAAAAAGACCTGAATAACTAGTAAAGAACACATAAATTAACTTTCCAACTGAAGACATGTCCCAAAACGCAAAAAAAAAAAAAAAAAAAAATGTGAGAATCAGGAATTCAATTTGTTTACTGCTTTCCATGATTGATGGTGATGTAAATTGAGCTTCACAGCCCAAATAATAAAACATCCACCTACTGCTTCCTTAAGGCAAAGTAATTCAATGATGTCAGAAAATGTCCTGTTGTTCACTTTGATATGATAAATGGGATATTGTTTTGTTGTTTCATGATGCTCCACCTCCTGTGGATTCTTCGACCCAGTAACTATGGGTGCAAGTTTTCTGTCTGGGGGCAGAATTCCATTTTCAAAACTAAACTTTCTGTAAACACAATCATAATTTTTTTTTCTCTCGCAGTTCTCTCTGTCCAATATTGTTGATAAATTTTATTTTACTGCAGGAATGTTTCTTTTTCAGCTTGAAAATGCAGTCAACTATTTCCAAAAACAGAAGATATACAAAGCAGAAATTTCCCTGTAATCTTAAATTCTGTTTCTTATGATGTTTTTGCTGTCCTGTATTGTTGTTAAATATGATTTTATTCCATAAAGATTTGTACCTAGTTTGTCTATCAACACTGAGGCAACTTAGTATCTACGTTTGTTTTTTAACTACTGGACAACACACTAACTTCACAAGTGGATGCTACTAAAAACATTATTAATTATTTTTCGTCAACAGCGCTGAAAACTAGTTACCTTAACCACATTTCTTAGAGATTGTTTCACCGATGATATAGCTCCCCTTCCCCATTATACTTTTCCTATTTTTACCCTTTTCTCATAAAGTAAATTTGGAATGATTTTGTTTTTAAAGATAGTGTTAGAAATTAAAAGTTCATGTCAGTAAGCCCTTTCCCATTCACATATGCCATGTAGTTCTTTTCTCCAAATTTACTCATCATATCTTCAATTCCACAGTTGTCATTTTCAATTTTCCCAGTGAAATTCCCAAGAACAACAGTCTTTTCCTTTTGTCTGATTGTAACTCACTGTATCTATATCCTCAAAAAAGGAAATTTAGTTATTCAGAACTAGAACATTCTACTGGTGTATGGACAGCCACAGTTTCAAGTTGATGCTATCCAGCTGGGAAGCCATTCTACCTACCTGCCAAGTTTTCTGGATTTTGCTGTTGTCTTCCAGTTTTTTGGCTGGAAATTTTTTTCCAGATTTTGTAACATTTATGTTTCTGAAAATAATAAATAAGTGAATAAAAATATAATGGAGAAATGTATTAATATATTTTTCTGGGCAGAATCCTGATTACTCGAGGAAATGGTTTTGAAAAATGTTAGTCTGACACCCAGGACCAGAGATTTTACCTTTCAGACTAGTGCTAATTGTTTTAGTTAACTTGAATTACTACTTTCTATAATCACATAAATGTATTTCCAACGCAGTTATTGTTTTCTGGGCCAGATTCTCTTGCAGATTTCAGCAAATGAGAACAAATAATTGACAGCAGCAAGGACAGAAATTCTGTAATACATGTCTCTTAATTAAATGCTCATGCCATTCAGCAAAGAAAAACAATTCATGCTAAATGTTTACAGTATGTCACTGTCACCATCTATTCATCCTCCAAATGAATGGAATACTGGTTATGAAGAGACTGTTTGCAACCACATTTGGCCTCGGTGCCATTTAGCTCATGCCACAGTGCTGAACACCTTAGTTTGGGCTTTGTCTCTGCAATATGAGTTGCCTGGGCTAAATATACTCTACATCAGTCAGCTAGATGATTTGGTATGCCTATCCTTTACTTCATTTGCACTTAGCAAAGAGCTTCTATTCTGTACCACAAAGAGGTGGTGTAGGATAATGTGATAGTGCCCCATTGGTTCCATACATCCCCAGACATGTTTGTCCTCCTGGTGTAGCCTGGAATTCCGGATTTTTGTCACATTTTAAACCCGTAAATCCGGGTTTTTAAGTTTTAAAAGAATTTTAGTAGAATCCTCAGTTATGTCAATTCTGCAAATGTAGCAAAATGATAATTAAAAGTACTTTCAAGTTCTGTTTGCTTGGGAATTAAATTGTTTGATGGAAAACACCATATTACCTTTCTCCCAAGTAATTTATGGTGAAAGGAAAGGCATTTTTCATCATTTTGGCAGCTGCATCTGTATCAAATAACTTGAATATATCAGATGCAATCAATTCATTGAGCTATATGCAGAATTGAATAAAAACCACTATAGGGTTTCCAGAGTTAAAGTTATCTCTGTAAACTTTCAGATAATCTGAAGTGCATGATTTCACTTGCAAATGCTATTTTTGAATGATTTCTGACATACTGAAAGTAATTTTGGTGCTCCAGTGGCTATTTGTTATGTAACTAGTTTACGTACATATGATAAATTATGGGCATTATATTATATATTTACATGTATAATGTCACTGAGCTCAGAGTTTCTGTTTTTTTTTTTTTTTTGTTTTACCTCACAGTTATCCTTTTTCAAAGTTCAGCATGTGAGTGTCCTTTCAGTTTGAGCAATTTTCACTGCCATGTGATGTAGAAAAGTGTATATATGAATCTTTGGAAAACTAGATTTTTTATTAGCTGGATATTTATTTTATATGATTTTTTACTTTTTGTATTTCACATCTTTGTATTATTTATTTATAGTTTACAATGCTGTTGGCCTGGCTGCTTTTGATCTGTATGATGAAATAGATTTTGACCAGTGGTTTACTACTGTGCTAATTCCAGAGCTTAGAATAAAAGAAAACAAGTAAGTATCTTATTGAATATAATGTATAAAATCTCTGCATCTCTTTATAAATAATAAGTTTTTGATGCAATGTTAAATGTAATTTTTACCTCAGTTTGCCTCTATACAAAATGATGAGAGAAGCTGAGGACACCACTCCAGTGTTGCCGTGGCCTAAGCACTGGCTTTTGAGCATTTATCCCAGATGAATCTGGGTTTGAATCTTGTTGGAACGTGGATGTTGTGTTTGTCTTACGGCACTGGCTCTCTCCATTCCCTTGAGTCAGTGGCCCTGGCTTTTGAGCATTCGTCCCAGATGAGTCTGGGTTTGAATCCTGTTGGGACATGATGTTGTGTTGTCTTCCATTCCCTGGAGTCGGTTGCCTTAGTTTTTGAGCATTCGTCCCAGATGAATCTGGGTTTGAATCTTGTTGGAACGGGGATGTTGTGTTTGTCTTACGGCACTGGCTCTCTCCATTCCCTTGAGTCAGTGGCCCTGGCTTTTGAGCATTTGTCCCAGATGAGTCTGGGTTTGAATCCTGTTGGGACATAGATGTTGAGTTTGTCTTCCATTCCCTGGAGTCAGTTGCCTTAGTTTTTGAGCATTCTTCCCAGATGAGTATGGGTTTGAATCCTGTTGGGACATAGATGTTGTGTTGTCTTCTATTCCCTGGAGTCAGTTGCCTTAGTTTTTGAGCATTCTTCCCAGATGAGTAAATGCATTTTTGATGCTCCAAAAATGTATTTCACCTGCTCCAAAAATGTATTTCACCTGCTCCAAAAATGTATTTCACCTGCTCCAAAAATGCATTTTGCTGCTCCAAAAATGTATTTTACCTGCTCCAAAAATGTATTTTACCTGCTCCAAAAATGTATTTTGCTGCTCCAAAAAATGGTTTTGCAACTTTCCATCACTGGGTATTAGCCTACTCAGTGTGCCAGGGAAAGTGTTTGGTAAGGTCGTTATTGAAAAAGTATGGGGTCTTACATCAGAAAAAGTGTGGGATGTTCAGAGTGGTTTTATGCCTGGTAAAGGCTGGACTAACCAAATTTTTGCATTACACATGATGATTGAAAAGTATTTGGCTGTTGGTAAGAAAGTTTCCGCTGCCTTCGTAGATTTAGAGAAAGCTTACGACCGAGTAAATAGGACACTTTTGTAGAAGGTATTGAATGAATATGGTGTTACTGAGAATCTACTTAATAGTGTAAAAGCCATGTATACTGTCAGTAGAGCTTGTGTATGAGTGAATGGTGTTTTATCAAAATGGCTCTCTATTGGTGCAGGAGTCAGACAAGGTTGTGTAATGTCACCATGGCTGTTTAATATATTAATGGATGCGTGCATGTGTAATGCCAAAATAGATAATAGTGGTTTATGTCTTGGTGATATCCATGTGTGCAGATTGCTGTATGCTGATGACACTGTCTTGTTGGCAGAGAGAAAAAGTAAGTTGCAGAGTATGTTGTCCCAGATTGTACAAAGTTTGCATTAAATTCAAACTGAGTATAAATAAGGGAAAAACCAAAGTTATGGTTTTTGAGAGAGAAACTGGTAGTATTGAATGTAATGCAAGTCTAAATGGCACAGCGATTGACCAGGTGAGTGAGTTTGTGTATTTAGGAAGCCTCTTTGACATAAGAATAAGTTGGATGGTGAAATTAGTAGGCAAGGGAATTCTTCATTGAAAGTCAGGGCTGCTCTGGGAGGTTTTCACAGGAATGATGGGTTCTCAAAAGAGTCCCGCATGACTGTATGAAAGTGTAATTGTTCCTACTCTGATTTATGGCAGTGAAACCTGGGTACTACAGAAGAAACATAGAAGTTGTTTATGTGCCGGAGAAATGCGTTACTTGCGGGGGTGGGGGTGGGGGTGGCAAGACACGTTCTGATTGTGTGAGGAATAAAGATGTGTTGCAGTTGTGACATGTGAAGCAAAATGTTATTAGCAAGGTGGTGGCTAATATGCTTTGGTGGTTTGGCCATGTTGAAAGAATGAGTGTTGAGATGCTTACTAAGAAAATCTTTTTAGCCCAAGTGGCAGGAAGGAAAGCCAAGGAAGTCATGGGGGGGGAGGGATCAGATTCAGAAGTGTCTGCATGAGAAAAAGATTGAGTGTGAAGTATAGAAGCTCTTGTGTACTGCGTGTAATGAATGTCAGTGAAGCCCGAGTTGTATGTCAAGATTGCTGTAAATGGAGAAGTTTGATACAGCAATAGTAAGTTAAAATTATCTGGTAGTTTGTATTTCTTTTTGGAGCTAACCTCTGAATCTCAGAGAACAGCTTAGTGATATGTATGTATATATGCAAAGTTAATGCCAACATATTAGTTAAGGAACTTAAAGGAGTAAAACATCATACTGGTGAAGGACAGTGTAGCTCTTAGACTGGTAGGGAATGCCAGGATAAAATAGATTTGCATTCAGATTCCTGATAAGTTTCTTGGGAAGAACCAAGATTTGTGTCTGGTGTTCAGTGAATCTTAAAAAGAAAAAAAAAAAAAAAAAAGCAAGCAAGCAAGAAAAAAAGAAAAAAAAAAAAAAGCAAGCAAGCAAGAAAAAAGAAATTAAAAAGAAAAAGTTTTTGACTGGGATACTAGGAATAAGGGTTGTGGAGTTTGCAACGAGCGTACTGCTTATATTGGTGGCATATTAATTTTTTGTGTGTAACTTTTTTAATCAGTCAGGATGTCTCCACCTGAAAAATTAGATCGACCGCTATCAAAGAAGAAAACAGCTTCCTAGTGCTTCAAAGCAGAGTATTCTAAAAAGTGGCCATGCTTACGTGCCTCCCAACTTTCAGAGCATCGCTCGTTTTGTGCGATGTGTAATTCAGATTTCTCAATTAAACACAGCGGAAAGTTCAACCGTTCTCATCACATAACATCCGTGAAACACAAAAGATACTGCAAAGAAAGGTCGGAAGTGAGGCCGTTGGGTGAATATTTTGCTAAATCGGAGGATTTATGAATATTACATGCCTAAATCATGTTCACCTCTTTCCTGGCAGAACATAATTTACCTATCGCAGCAGCTGATCATGCTGGGAATTTGTTCAGGAAAATGTTCCCGGATTTCACCATTGCCAAGAAATACAGCTGTGCATGAACAAAAACCACCTCACTAGTGAAATCCATGGCTAGCTTTACACAGTCCACTGTAGTTTCTGCACTCTGTAATTCGTTATTTTTGATGGCAACTGATGGAAGCACCGATCAGAATTTTGTAAAGCTGTATCCAGTTGTTGTCAGATATTTTGACTCTGCTAAGGGTGAAATAGTGTCTGTTTTGTTAAGTATACTTCAATCAGATAACAATACAGGGCATGGTATTTTTACAATTCTGGATAATGAAATGAAAAGAAAAGGCATTCCATTAAGTAACTGTGTCTCATTTGGCTGTGACAATGCCAATATAATGTTGGGGAACCTAAGTGGTGTTGCAGCAAATTTAAGAAAGGTTAATCCTGCAATTTTAGTAAACTCCACATATGTGCCCAAAAAGCTACAAAGCAATTAGGTACTGATATAGAAGCTGCTCTAATAGATATTTACCTTCTCCTAGACAAGAGCTCAAAAAGAAAGAAAAAACTACTTGAGTGCCAAAAGCTATGTGGTGTGAAGCCACACAAGATTTTAAAATGTGTAGCTACACACTGGCTGTCCTTACTAGATGCAGTCAAATAGGCTTCTGACACAGTGGGATGCAATCACAGAGTTGTTTTGTGTAAATAAAGATGATTTTAAAGTATTGGAAAGAAATGTTCGCTTCAAAAATTCTAGAATTGCTCTAAGATCCTTAGATACCAAACTTAATTGTTTGAAAGAAATACAGGATTACGCCATATAATACAAATTTTGAAGATGACAATCTGATTTTTGGCGTAAATGTGACAAGGATGGTAAGTCAGATAATATCCGAAAACTTGAAAATTTTCATTGTCCTGGAGCGAGACTTTTATCTGGCTTATTTTCATTGTCCTGGAGCGGGACTGTTATCTGACTTACCATCCTTGTCACATTTACGCCAAAAATCGGATTGTCATCTTCAAAATTTGTATTATATGGCGTAATCCCATATTTCTTTCATGATTTATCTGCTTCTCCGGGCAAACACGGGATAAGATTCTTAACCTCCAGATTCGCTAAACATGAATGCCGGTTACTTCGACTAGCGAATCCTGTGATGGTTATATTCAAATTGATCAGAAACTTGAGACTTGGTTGTTCTGGGTGGTGTAGTGGTTAGCATACCCGGGCGTTTTCTGGGAGAACGCGGTTTCGAGTCCCGCTCCAGGACGATGAAAATTTTCAAGTTTTCGGGTATTATCTGACTTACCATCCTTGTCACATTTACGCCAAAAATCGGATTGTCATCTTCAAAATTGTTTGTTTCTCAGCAGCACATTGCCCCTTTTTGTAGATCTGAATGTAAAATTGCAGCTTGAAGCTCCAGTAGTTCACACTCACTGCAAGAAGAGAACTTTATAGTCTACTCACAGACTTGCTGATCAAATTTGTTAAACCATCTACATTAAACAACACAACTGATGTCACCCAAGCCAAGCTCACAAAGTTTAAATACCAGAAAGCTGACGAATATCTTGTTATTGGTGTAAAAACAAGATCCTATTTGACAGAAATAAAAAAAAGAACTTCCAGAATCACAACTGACATTTTTTTTTTTCTTCCAGCAGTCATTTCTATGAAAAGGGATGTGAATATATAATTCAAAAATTTCCATTGGCTGATGATATTTAGAAGCATGCTGAGGTGGCAGATATATCAGTGAGGCAGAAATCCTCCTATGCATCAGTACAGTTCATAGTAACAAGTGTTCCAGAAATTGTTAGTAACAGTGATATGGATAACCTTAAAAAAGAGTTTTTGAGGTACCAGGTAGAGAATCTTGAGCAAGAAATTTTGAACTCTCTTAGGCTGGACATTGCATGGGATAAGATTTCCAAATTAACAGATGGGAATGGAACAAGAAAATGCTCTTACCTTGCTAAGTTCATGTTAGCAATACTATTGGTTCCTCACAATAATGCAGTGACAGAGAGGATATTCAGTATTGTTAGAAAGAATCTTACAGAATTTTGTGCTAGTCTCAGTATTGAAACGTTAATACATTGTGTGGACGAACACACAATGTACTTTCAGGAATAAAAAATGATAGAGACGTTGTTCCTTTGGATAACCGATATGGAGTATATGTCATCCGAATGAAGACAATAGACATTCAAGAAGAAGATCGTATATATGTTGGAACTACACTTCGCTCATTAAAAACTGATTTAAAAGAGCACCAATATAACATAAAGACAAACTCATCAAGGACTTCCGTATCAAGGCTATCATACAAAGGATGTCATTACCCATATTGGTACGAAGCCAACAGTCTCGCCACGCCCTACTCAAAAGCATCAATCCTACTACTAGAAAGTCAATTTATTCACAAATATGTTGAAGTATGCTGCAATGATGATACTCCTTGTCACATCCCTTTACTTTGGTAAACGGTGCTTAATGAGTTATAACATGTAGAGACTTACACCAATTATTTCCTTCAAGCATAGTTTTTAATAAGTTGCTTGACACATAATATATTTATCGATGTTAACAAACCTTTCAGGAGATATGATGTCCATCACGAGCAGGTCACAATATCAAGAAAACCACATAACATTAATGTATTTAAATAATACTCAGTTCCATTCTGCTAATAACATCTGAAGATGGGTTCGTTGCTGGCCTGAAAATTCTAATGTTTTCTATATGAATTTAATAATTAAATTCATCACATTAAATCATCTAAACAGTCAAATGCATTATTTGAATCTGTTATTAGAATAATGATCGTGTAAAGACAGCTGAAATCAACATAGAAAGTCAACGTAAACACGAAATGAACATTTACTTAGTTAAATGCATTGTTGGTTGAAAAAATCAGGATGTCTGCATACAGTGAGCGTTGTTATCGGAGAGAATTCAATCGAGAACAGCTTGAAGTAGCAAAACATGCAACTGTTAACCTGTTAAAAGTTCATGCGAGTCATGACAAATGCTGGTAGGGGTATGTATGATAAAACTATGGTAATTTTTTTAAGCTTTGTGACATTGTTAATAAAATAAGACTTTATAGCAGACAAGAGACTGATCTAACTTTATTAAATCAGTGGCATACCATCATGTGACTGTGTCATACACTTTTTATGTAGCAAGGTTTGTGTGTTAATTCCACTATTAAAAATACTGTTAAGTTCAATCAAAAGTCAGCATTTTCCTGACTCCAGCACTGTAGAACTGAATTTTTTGGCTCCAGTGTCATGGAACTTTTTTCATGTAGTAATTGATTTTTTTTTACTTTCTTTTTGAATTTTATTTTGCATAGTCAATTGAAATCCCCGTGTTTAATGCGTCCTCACATTTAATCTTTGACTTTTGTAACCTTTGTGTTGCAATGATCCTCATTGAATTATGAACGAACATAACTTTCTGTTCTAAGAGGAAGTCCTGGTTCATAACTAACTGCTAATGTTAGAGAAAGTTCTATGTTGTCAATAATTTTATGTAGGTTAATTGTTACAAATCTGAAAGAAGTGTGGTCATGTGTAAGCCATGGGATGTTAAGTTACTTAAAATACAAAACAATAATCTATAACATTTTTATTACGGAGGTGGGGGTTGAACATGCAATAATTTGGCAATGCTGCGTGCAACTACACATTGTGGTCATTGACTGCACATTGGGGTCATTGAAAGTTGACAAGTCTGTGAAGTGTTTGAATCTGTTGAATAAACAACACAGAAAGTCTTTCCTGTGGAAAATCATTACAGGTGATGAAAAGTGGATATGGTACGACAATCCCAAATGCAAAAAGCGCTGGGTAGACCCCGATGAAGCAACGACACCGAAACACAATATTCACCCCAAGAAAGTTCTGCTGTGCATCTGGTGGGACGTGAAGGGTGTGCTTTATGATGAACGATTGGAACAGGGTCAAACTGTTAGTGCTGATCGCTACAAGCAACAATTGCTGCGATTTAACCAAGAACTTTGTTGGAAGCCCCCATTCAGAACCAATGGATTGCATCCCGTGAAATTACTGCTTGACAATGCTAGGATGTTTATCGCGAAATCAGTCAAGAAAACATCCTTGATGCTTGGGTGGGAAGTTTTTGAGCACCCGGCGTATAGTCCCGACATAGCCCCTTCAGACTATCATTTGTTCCGATCGATGCAACATGGTTTGTCAGCTGTACGGTTCCGGACATGTGATGAAGTGCAAAAATGGGTTGCTGACTTCATTGCTTCACATGACGGAGTATTCTTTAGAGCTGGAATCCGTCAGCTGCCTGACCGATGGCATAAGGCGATAGATAATGATGGTGCATATTTTGATTCATAAAGGTATTGTTGTTTTCTCTTAAATTACATGTTGTGTTGTCTTAAAATGCTTTAAAACTTATTTGTACACCTATAGTAATGAATGTGGCTGAAAAACTTGGTAAGGCATA
Organism: Macrothele yani; assembly: GCA_039090855.1. Classification (NCBI taxonomy): domain Eukaryota; kingdom Metazoa; phylum Arthropoda; class Arachnida; order Araneae; family Macrothelidae; genus Macrothele; species Macrothele yani. Next base: position 128,596,457 of record CM077011.1, on the reverse strand, counting down.
CGTAAGTAGCAGAAGAAGGAAAGTATTGTTAATCCATGTATTTAAACTAAATAATTGCCACAAATGTCATAAATAACATTCTAATTACATGTATAATTAAAGTAAGTTAGGTCACAAATGAAACTAGTCCAACTGTAATGATTCAGCTGAAACATGTAAATGCACATGCTAAAACTCTGATAATTCTTCAGGCTATGCAACATCCCATCCTTAAAAATGTGCAGCTTTACAGTGATTTAAAAATCATTGAACAATAAAAATGTTAGCATTAAAACCCTTCTAAACTTGTTTCAGATTGTGGGATAATTTGGAATGGTTTTAACAATAGCATTTCTATTGTTTAAATGATTTTAAAATTTTTGTGAAGAGAAGGGGTGTTGTTTAATAAATATTATTATATAATGCAAAAAACCGACATAAAAATTTTACAAAACAAACCAACTTTGAAATTTCAAATTTTGAAAGTGACAATGGCTGCATATAAGAAAATTCAAAAACCATGCGAGGACAAAAAATGCAAAAAAATAAAAAAATAAAAGAAACTTGGATTCGGACTTATGGAAAGAAACTAGAATTTTAGCCAGGAGAAAAAGACTAGGATTGTAGAAGAACATATGGCAGCTGTCATACATAGCTTCATCAGGGGCTAGCACAGATAACATCTCACTTTTCTACAAAGACCAGAAAGTGTGGGTTTCTGTATTATTCAGTTTGCATGAAATACCAAGAAAAAAACTAACAGAAATTAAAGCAACACCCACTCCGTAACACCCCCCCCCACACACACACCTTGCCATTTTGCAGAAAACAATGCATTTTATTTGTGTTTTACAAAATGCAAATTTAAAAACATATTTACCCCATTTTTTCATATGCATATTATGAAATTTATTTGTTTGAGTTTTAATTTCATTTATTATTTCTCATGTAAATTGTGTTGTTCTTGCAGTTACTATATCATCCGAAGACGGGTAATTTGTCTCATTGGGCAGTGGGTTGGAGTGAAGATGTCACCAGAGGTTAGGCCTTTGCTGTATCAAATTGTGATTCAACTGTTAGGTTCAGATGAGAATTTGGTTGTTCGTCTTGCTGCTGCTAATACATTAAAAGATGATATCCTTTGATATGTTACCCTATATTTTGTGTTTCAGTGTGAGTATCTACCACATGATTATTGAGGGGCAAGCACACGATGTTAAGTAATTACAACGAATAAGCTTACTTTATTGATTTTATTATCATTATTACAGTATTAAACATGCTTTCTTGTTGCCATTGATAAATTAGAAAATGGAAGTCTGTCTGAACATATCTGCTTCCCATTTCATTGTTGAAGATTTTTCCACTTTTGTTTGTGCATTAATAACAGGTAATTATTAGTACAGTTTGTCATATAATAATGTATTAGCCTGCTTTCCATAAATTAAGGAAAAAAACAGAAAAGTTGCAATTATTTGTGAGAGAAGAGTTAGAATTGCACAGAAATTGAGTATGTAATGTTAAGTGTAATATGGAGTCAGAGTATCATATGCAAATGAGTGGTGATGGCATCAGTTTATGCAAAGGACATGGTTCGTACACTTCTTGAAAACCTTGAAAAATCCTTGAAAAAGTTCATTTTCAAGTCCTTGAAAGTACTTGAAAAAGTTTAAGACTCCATAAATAGCACTTGAAATTTTTTTTTTTTCAAGTAATAATATGAAAGAACATGTGTAAAATAATTCTGTGTGCTAAAAAGTTGTATAGGAATAGGAGATTTCTGTGTAGTTCTGACAAAAACACCAAGCTGATCAAATAGCACAAACCTTGTGTTCAACTCTGGGGAGTGCGTGGACAGTTGGTACCATGACATCACTATGGAGTAAAACGTCAGCCATGGGAGTAAAATAAGTGGAATGACGTCTTTGCGATTTGTGATGGGCTTCTGTTGACTGGGGTTAGAAATGCGTTCTTACTGGAGGGTAAATAGGAAAATAATATGTTCTTTAAAAATGTTTCACAAAATAAAATGATTTTGAAAAATGCCAAAACAGAAGGGCAATTTCAAAGTTAATAAAATAAACCAACAGGGGAGCATGAAGTAACAAGCAGGTCATTGAAGGTGTGCCCATCCCGGCTAAGTTTAATGGTTTGAACTTGCTAAAATACCTACTTCTGGCCAACCAACAGCACACACATATGGTAATTTGGTTTTAAGAAGTCCTTGAAAAGTACATACATACATACAACATCACATGATTTGTATACATACATACATACATACATATCACTAAGCCGTTCTCTGAGATTCAGAGGCTAGCTCAAAAAGAAATACAAACTACCAGATAATTTTTACTTAATGTTGCCGTATCAAACTATAACTTCTAAGTCCTTGAAAAGTGCTTGAATTTATTTTGCTTGGAAGAGCACAGACCTTGAATGAGCTGCAGCATAAAAGGAACAGTTGTGGCAGTGTGCATCACATCATTTGCAGAGTGTAAAGAAAGGATTTTGAGATAGTAGATTTGTTTTAATGGCTGCAAGACATCATTTAACAGATGAACTGAGGTGGAGAAGGTTCAGAAGACTAGAGACAAGTCAGTGGCAGTTGTAAGATGGCTGCATGTGAGTCCTTCTGTGGTCCACAGGCTGTAAAACCAATTTTAAAATAATCAGCTTCCTGAATATACAGTGAAGGGAAGGCATAGGGTTACAGCATCTGTGGATGACTGGTATCTCCGATTAACTGTGTGGAGGAACAATACAACTACCCTGGCACAGCAATGATCTGCCATTGCTGTGGCTTTAGGAACAGTGGTATCTGTTTCCACTGTGTGCAGAAGGCTTCATGAAGGAGGTCTTTATGCTATACGACAAGCACTGATCAATCATTTTATCGGAGTACAACATCACATGATTTGTATTTGTCCTTGAATTCCATTTATCATGGATATGTCCTGGAATTTTATCCATTCCTGTCCCCCCTCCCCCATCCTGTGTTTTGTTGTTCAGGATTTTTCTAGTGTACTGATTCATAGCTGTCAAGTGTCTCAATTTAATTGGATTATGTCTAGTTTTTGAACTCGGTGTCTAGAAATACAGTTTCTGTGAAATTTTAATAATTTGTAATTTTTGTTTCTTTTTTCTGTAAATGTTTCCTATTTCCTATCATTACAGACACTTCAAGTGCTACAGATTCGCCATTGTTACTACTGGAATCTTTGCTTTGCTACAGAGTATGGGAAACATCTAACGTGCCATGAAAATCTCAGTGAAGCAATGTTATTCAACATCTGCATTAAGTTTATGCTTTCAAGATTCTAACATTTATTAAGCATTTTTGGGATTGTTTATTACATTTTTTTTAATATTGTGACATTTCTCCATTATTTTTTTTGGATGTCTTTGTGCCATCAACAGTTAGGGCAAATTGATCACCTAACACTGATAAAGGCTGTTGCTTATGCAGCTGAAACATGTTTGGTGTGACAGAGGAGGGTTCGTGTGTGAACAATGACAACAGCCTTTTCAGGTCTTTTAGTGATTGGCAAGTTCTTCACATATTTTTATTCGATTTTATTCCATTTTAAAAGTTTTCAGTTTTGTAATGTGAGGCAAAATGTTGTTAGTAAGGTGCACACTAATATTCTTAGGTACTTTGGCCACGTTGAAGGAATGAGTGATGAGGTGCTGACTAAGAGAATTTTTTCAGCCCAAGTGGCAGGAAAGAAAGGTAGAGGAAGGTCAAGGAAATCATGGGAGGACCAGATTCAGAAATGTCTGCATGAGAAAAAGATTATGAGTATGAAGTACAAAAGGTCTTGTGTGCATCATGTGATGAATGCTCAAGCTGTGTGCCGTGATCGCTGTAAATGGAGACGTTTGATGCAGTAAGTAAATAATCAATTAAAAATTTATCTGGTAGTTTGTATTTCTGAGCTAACCTCTAAATATCAGAGAACAGCTTAGTGATATGTATGTATTTAAAAGTTTTGCTTCATTCTGTTTTATCAATAGTTTTTATAAGTTCATTAGATGAAGCGATATGCATTTGTTTGTTTAACTCAAGCTGCAGCAAGCGAGATGTTCAACTAAAGAAATTGATGAGTTTTAACATTTTTGTTGTCATTATAAACTGCATAATACCACTTTTTAGAAAACACTGCCTTCCTCAGTCAAAACATTAAAATTATAATGCGTGAAACAGGAGATTTAGAAGAATAGCATTTATTCTTTTGATGATAGTATTTTAAAATGTGTTTGTTCAGTTTGTTAGTAAATTAGCTGTACAACATCACAAAAGTTTGAGAAACTGCTTTGTGCATTCTTGAAAAGTGGTTTTCATGCTTTTAATGTGATTTTCTGTTTTGTTCAAGAATACTGAGGTTCTAGAAGTTAAGCTGAAAATTATTTAATTTCCTTTGTTAGTCGGAATTTTAATATAATATGTAATGTAGAGATTGCTTTCATATCATCATCACTAAGCTGTTCTCTGAGATTCAGAGGTTAGCTCCACAAAGAAATACAAACTACCAGATAATTTTTACTTACTGTTGCTGTATCAAACTTCTCCATCTACAGCGATCTTGACATACAACTCACGCTTCACTGACATCCATCGCATGCAGTGCACAAGATCTTCTATACTTCACACTCATAATCTTTTTCTCATGCAGACACTCATGAATCTGATCCCCCATGACTTTCTTGGCCTTCCTCTGTCTTTCCTTCCTGCCACTTCGGCTAAAACAATTTTCTTAGTCAGCATCTCATCACATTCTGTCAACATGGCCAAACCACCAAAGCATATTAATCTTCACGTTGCTAACAACATGTTGCTTCACATTACACAACTGCAACACATCTTCATTCCTCACACGATCAGAACATGTCTTGCAACAAACCCTTGTAAGTAATGCATTTTTCCAGCACATAAACGACTCCTATGTTTCTTCTGCAGTATCCAGGTTTCACTGCTATACATCAGAGTAAGAACAGTTACACTTTCATACACAGCCATGTGGGACTCCCTTGAGAACCCATCATTCCTGTGAAAACCTCCTGAAGCAGCCATAATTTTCAATGAAGAATTCACTCGCCTACTAATTTCACCATCCAGTTTGTTCTCTCTGTCAAACATACTTCCTAAATACACAATCTCATTCACCTATTTGCCATTTTTCTACCAGTCATACATACATAAATATCACTAAGCTGTTCTCTGGGATTCAGATGTTAGCTCCACAAAGAAAAGACAAACTACCAGATAATTTTTAACAGATGATTTTCTTACTGTTGCCATATAAAACTCCTCCATTTACAGCGATCTTGACATACAACTCAGGCTTCACTGACATCCATCACACAATGTGCACAAGACCTTCTATACTATACTTCACACTCATAATCTTTTTCTCATGCAGACACTCCTGAATCTGACCCTCCCCCCCCCATGACTTCCTTGGCCTTCCCTTGGCCTTCCTCTGTCTTTCCCTCCTGCCACTTCGGCTAAAACAATTTTCTTAGTCAGCATCTCATCAGTCATTCTTTCAACATGGTTAAGCCACCAAAGCATATTAGTCTCCACCTTGCTAACAACATTTTGCTTCACATTACACAACTGCAACACATCTTCATTCTTCACACAGTCGGAACGTGTCTTGCCACAAGCCCCCCGTAAAGTAACACATTTCTCCAGCACATAAACGACTTCTATGTTTTTTCTGTAGTACCCAGGTTTCACAGCCATAAATCAGAGTAGGAACAATTACGCTTCCATACACAGTCGTGCGGGACTCCCTTGAGAACCCATCATTCCTGTGAAAACATCCCAAGGCAGCTATGACTTTTCAATGAAGAATTCACTCTCCTACTAATTTCACCATTCAATTTGTTCTCTCTGTCAAACATGCTTCCTAAATACACAAACTCATTCACTTGGTCAATCACTGTGCCATTTAGACTTATGTTACATTCAGTACTACCAGTTCCCTGCTCAAAAACCATAACTTAGGCTTTTCCCTTATTAATACTCAGTTTGAATTTCATGCAAACTTCATACATCCGGGACAACATACTCTGCAACTAACTTTTGCCCTCTGCCAACAGGACAGTTTCATCAGCATACAGCAATCTGTACACACTGATATCACCAAGACGTAAACCAGTATTATCTATTTTGGCATCACGCATGCACACATCCATATATATATTAAACAGCCATGGTGACATTACACAACCTTGTCTGATTCCTGCACCAATAGAAAACCATTTTGTTAAAACACCATTCACTCATACACAAGCTCTACTGCCAGCATACATGGCTTTTACACTATTAAGTAGATTCCTAGTAACACCATATTCATTCAATACCTTCCACAAAAATATCCTATTTACTTGGTTATAAGCTTTCTCTAAATCTATGAAGGCAGCAAAAATTTTCTTACCAACAGCCAGATACTTGTTAATCATCATGCGTAATGCAAAAATTTAGTTAGGTCAGCCTTTACCAGGCATAAAACCACTCTGAACATACCACACTTTCTCTGAGGACATTGAAAAACTACATTTTGTGTAAAATTGTGACATCCTGAAACTGTGGATTGCATGACATCATTGAACTCAAAGCATAGTGTTTTGTGATATCATGAATGCAATCCTCTTGTCTTTTTGTTCATTTCATGCATTTCTAAGTATTTTTAGTTCAGTGATAATTCATATAAATTTGCCTTTGTTATATTTTAAGTAATGATTCTGTAGCATTATGTATAAAAGATCATGTTTTGTAATTGTTGAATGATTTCAAATGTGAATAATTTAAGTGATCCTGCAATGGCTGCCAGCTTTATCCACTTTTGATAAATGATGGTTTGTGATCATACTGTTTTGTAATTGGTAAATCCATATGCTATATATATAGTTTTTCTTAACTTTCAATACCAGTTAATGATTTTGAATTTAGCACAGAACAGTTCCTTCCAGTAAGTAAAGTTTTACAATCCCATATTTTATGTGAATAGTTCAGTTATTTAATGTTTTTGTTTCACTTATTTGAAAAAGCAACGGCATGTTAATTGAAATTGCATTATTTTGGAATTAAAGAAGTTTACTATGATAATGCTAGAAGTTTCATCGTGTTTCACTAGTACACTGTGCATTGGATAATTTTTGCATTTTGGTAATTGTTCATTCATGAAATCTACTCCATTGCTTGAGCCTGTCATGTTGTCATGTCCACTGGTTTACATCATCTACTAGCATAGCCTGAGATGAAAGTTTTTCTAGTTATCTTGTTTTGAAATGGCAGTTAAAAAAACGTTTTGTTTGTTAGAGAAACACAAAAGTATTTCTTTTGAAGGAAAAGCGACATTTCGTTTCATACAAAAGCAACATGGTAGCATCTCTGATAGTTGGTGAAGATAATATTTGCCTTATAGTATTCAGGGTTTGCACAGCTCCTGAAATTTTGGAAAAGTATTTGATTTTGATTTCTCTTTTTTCCAGGTGTGGAAAATCATAGAATTTTCATTTTTGTGAAAGGCCATAGAATAGTCTTGCAATTTTTTCTTGCAATGAATGAAAATTGTGGCCGAAATATTTGGATTGATTGTGCTACTTTGTTCAGCTCCCTGTGGTGTTTTGTTGCAATAACATAATTTCCTTCTGTAGAATGTGGAGACATGATGTCATTTCTTTCATCTCATGTGATGCTGCAATGCAAAAAGTGTGAGTGATGTATTTCCAGTGATATTGGTTTGTGGTTTAACAGTTGTGTGCAGTTGGAGTCACAACAGTTGTGGACAATTTTCTGCAGGTCCAAGATGGCCCTTCTTTGTAGTATGTGCTTTCCTCACTGCAGCTGATTGATATCTGGCCTCCCTACCGCCTGTGTGAAATGGAAATAAATGACTGTGGAATAGGGAACCTTCAGTGCCATAGCAAAATTGTTTTGTATTATTGTACCAAGTTCCAGATTGCTTCATATAAGTTTTATATGGAGCAGTTTTTGTACAGGGAAATTTTTCCGCTTTGTTGTAGATGTAACACACACTGAAGAACATTTTGCAATTATGAACTTGAGGACTTCATAAGAATTTTAAATGCACAGTAAATTTCACCCAAATATGCAAAACAAAGTACTATGATTCTAGCAAGAATTTAAGTTCTTGAATTTTTTTAGCCTGTGGAAAAGTCCTGTAATATGAAAATATGTAAGAACCCTGAGTATAAGAATGATGGATATCATGGTTTAATTGGTTTCAGTTCTACTAGATTGTGGGATGTAAGAAAAAGTTCCTGATGGAGGTGTGCTCAAAAGTATCATGGTCTTTTGCCATTCTCATCCTTGTCATTCAGAAGCATGTAACCCCTAAGTTAGGGATAATGATGGATAAATGGAATCATCTGCTTTCAGCACTTAACCAATTTCGTTGATCCACAAACTGGGCTGCACACCCAAATCTTTAAGGGCTCATGGCGTCTCTTTAAACATAGCTTCTGTAGCAAAGGTACAAAAGATTAAGGAACAACAAGGGAAGACTGACATTAGTGATGGCATAAATCATTCATTCATCATTCATGAATGCTTATTCAAATGAGAGGTCATTCACTTTGTATCCACTCTAGCAAAATATGTTTTAGCATATGAAATACACTGAAGAGCAATTGAATTAGAGATACCTGTCTAGTAACGTGTAGCACCACCTTTCTCCCTGATGACCGCAGCGATTCGTCTTGGCATGGACTCGACAAGACACCGGAAGTGTTGGGAAGCCATACAGATCCACGACCCCTAAACAAGCTCCCACAGTTCACAAAGATTTGATGGAGGGAAGTCAGAGCCTCGAACATCTCTCTCGATGGCATCCCAGATGTGCTCGATGGGATTGAGGTCAGGTGACCTAGCTGGCCAAGGAAGCGAGGTCACGTTGGTGGAGTGTTCATACAACCATTCGGATACAATTCGGGAGCGATGGCACTGTGCATTGTCTTGTTGCAGGATGAAGGTCCCCAGTGGGATGTTGAAGACGCACAAACGGGAGTAAATGGTCGTCCAGGATATCCCAGTAATGTTGACCTGTGAGGGACGATGTCACACGTACCAGGGGTCCCATTTCAGTCCATGTAAACAGTCCCCAGACGAGAATGCCACCCCCACCAGCTTGAAGAGTACCCTGCTGGCAAGAAGGATCCATCGCTTCATGTGGTTTGCGCCATACTCGTATCCTGCCATCTGCATGTACCAATGTTAATCTCTACTCATCAGTCCAGGCAACATTTTCCCACATGCCTAGGGTCCAGTGGCGATGTTCGCGCGCCCATGCTAATCTTTGCACCCTGTGATGTGCGGTCAGCAGTGGTACCCTCGTGGGACGATTGCTTCTGTACCCCATAGCGAGGAGATGGTTCTGGATGGTGTGGCTGCTTACACGTTTTTGTGCACCAGCGTTAAATTGACGAGTGACCAGTGTTAAATTGCCACTGTGGCCCGTCTATGTGCTGCTACAATGCGAGCTAGCTGACAATGACCCTGCTCATCCACACGCTGTTGTCCACGGCAGTTGGCCCTTGCAGGGATGGTCTTACTGGATTCGATGTACTCACGGTGCACCCGTGACACAGTGGCTCGTGAAAATCCCAGTGCCAGCACAACTTCCGAGATGGAGTGACCCATTCGTTGGGCCCCGACAATTTGCTCATGATCAAATGCGCTTAGATCCTTCGTCTTACCCATACTGCGTCCGACTCTTGCCAATTCCCGTCGCATTACTCCTTATATTGTCGGATCGCTGCATAGGCCATGTCGTTTCCGTTTACAAGGCCGCCCACAGCGCCACATTTGCATAACACCAGCTGTCTCTAATTCAATTGCTCTTCAGTGTATGTACAAAATTTTAAGATCAATTTAGCAATTCAAATTACGTTGCTTATGGAGTCATCACATTCCGCGGGTGTAGATGTTAAAGTGTGTGAAGAAATCATGTAGCACAATGGTGAGTATTTCAGCTTACTTTTAAAAGGTGCCGTCAAAATATGATGAGTCAGATTTTTGTTACTAGCAAAAGGGCAGGGAGGCTCTTTCTGTAGAAAAAAAGGGAGGGGGGGGGGAAGTGTTTCCCTCTTTACCGATGAGCCATTACATTATGAACACCTACCTAGTAAGCTGTAGGACCCCCTCTAGCCAGCAAAACAGCGGCCACTCGGCGTGACATTGATTAGATGGCGATAGGTATCCTGGGGTATAAATCGTCCCAAGAAAACATCGCCCATAGCATAACACTGCCGCCACTGGACTGTTTCCGTCCAACAGTGCATCCAGGTGTCATAGCCTCCATTGTTAATCGGCATATTTGTGCTCGGCCGTCTATGTGATGCACCAGAAATCTTGATTCATCAGACTGGGCCGCTTTCTTTCAATCACCCACAGTCCAACCTCGATGATCTTGGGCCCATTTCATTCGTTGTTGGTGATGACTTGCAGTGAGCATGGGGACCCGACTGGGTCTTTGGCTATGCAGGCCCATGCGCAGAACGCTGCGATGAACTGTGTGCTGTGATCACCACTGTTGTAGCTGTTGGTGTTTTGTCGCACTGTGGCTCTGTGGTCGCTGTGAACAGTGCGCGACAGTCTCCACTGCCCTCTGGCATCAATGAGCTGCAGACGACGCACGGCTGGACGACGGTTTGCCCTTTGGCTATCTGTGCACCACTTTTGATATGTACTCACTACAGCAGCACGTGAGCAATCCCCAAGCCGCACCGTTTCCGAGATCATAGTTTCGAGACGCCATGCCATCACAATTTGTCCTTTATCAAACTCCGATAAATCGGCAGCTTTTCCCATTCTGACTCCGAACACTCTACTAAACGAAAGCCGATCCTCGGGTTGTATATATACTGCTCTGTGAACTTCACCTGCACCACCGTTTGGTCTCGAGGCGCGCTCATTTCTCTCGGTTGGGGGTGGTCATAGTGTAATGGCTCATTGGTGTATATACACACACGCACTGAATAATCACTGAATTATGACCACCTACCTAATATTTTGTAGGCCCTTTCGCTCTCAGTAAAGCAGCTATCCGACATGGCATTGATTCAGTAAGCTGCCGGAAGCAATTGGGAGGTATGACTGACCGTGGTGTGTGTAATGTGGCCTTCGTTGTAGCTATGGAGGTGATTGGCGTATCCATATGCTTGATATGCCATTCTACAGTTTCCCACAAGTGCTCTATGGGATTGATATTGGGGCAATTCAGAGGGCAGTCGATATGCTGGAAGTCTAAACTATGTTCCTCAAACCATTCCTGCACAACATTAGGACTATGGCTCGGCTCATTGTCATCTTGGAAGACACTGTCACCATTTGGAAAAAAGTCCAACATTGCTGGGTGTACAGAGTCAGCAGGCAATTAACGATAATGGGCACCAGTCATATGCTTGTTTCACATGCACCAGCGGTCCAAGTTCCTGCCAGGTAAGCATGCCCTACACCATACAACCACCTCCACCGGATTTCACGGTGGAAACTATGCAGGATGGATCGAGTGCCTCATGTTGTTTGAGTCAAATGCATACACAACCATCCATGGAGTAAAGTAAAAAATGCAACTTATCAGACTAACACCCTTTTTTTCCAGTCATCCGACAACCAACTTGCATGATTTTTGCACCAAAAAGACAACCCCAACAACATCCTTTCCTATGGTTAAGAGAGGATGTTGTCTGGGTCGTCTGCCGTTATAACCCATGCATGTTAGTTTGCAATGCATGGTCGTAACAAATGCTGTTCTGGGTTGATCTCTGTTGTATTGGGTAGGCAACTGTCTAACAGTGATGCTGCGTCTGTTGGCCTGTGTGGGTCATTGGACCCGACGGTCACCTCTCACATCAACCTTTCACTGTCCTGTGCAGTTTTGCCTCCGGGTTATTGTTTGACCATTTTCATGCCAGGCCCGATACACTTTAACTACAGCAGCTCGTATACAACCCTCCAGTTCAGCCGTCTGGGAAATCGAGGCACCTGCTCTGATACGACGTGGTTTGGTTGTTAAAATATTATTCTATTACGATGATGAACTTACTTCTAAAAAAAGGCAAATATTACACAATTTTATTTTTTAAAAAGAAGAAAATGGCCGGTGATCAATCTAGGGACCCCAATTAAGAATTTTTTTTTTATCAACGACTAACACCCCAGGTACGATCCTTAAAAACTCCCAGTAAATGGAAGGTGATTCCACCACCACCGACAAGAGAAATTCACATACGACACAAAATAATTTGATTAAACATATGTTCCCAGGTTAACTAAGAATTTATTTTGTGCTCCCAGGCACAGGTTGGAAAAACACTTGATACAAGGAAACTTTAGGTGGCTAGGCCGAATAAAAAGAATTTAGCTATGAATTTTAGAGTCCAGAGTATGTTGACAGTCCTAAATAATCCTCTCAGAAACCCTGGTCTGCAAACCAAGTAGTTTTCACCTGTGTGGTTTAGAGGATGAAGGAGGTAAGTGGCACAATTTGGTTACCAGCCTGCCTTACAAAAAAATCTTTAAAGAATGTGATCATTCACTCAAAGAGTGCTAAGAGCTTAATGCTCGATGTGCATATCTGATAACTGGTTGAACCTTGAGCTAAATGCTCTTTACACTTTAGATTTAGATGGTTAAGAGTGACATTTTATTCTTTTTTTTTTTTTTTTTTACAACACACTGATTTTGATCAGTTACCTGAAAAAACCTCTTCTTACTTTACAGTACAGAAAAACCAAACAAACAAAAATGTCAAGTCACTTTCCTCTCATTTGAGCTAACAAAAAAAAAACCCCTGTTCTAACAGGAAACCTAATTAATATATTTCAATCCATTTCTTTGGTCACTGGCATTAACTAGACATTTTTACAAAAAAAAAAAAAAAAATTACACAATGACATATTACATTTTTTTGGTTCTGGCCAGACCATTAATTCCAAACATACATTTGCATTTCTCTATTTTCCTCCCATTTTTATTTCACCTTCCCCCATTTTTTCTCTCACCCCTGAATTTTAACCTTTTACATCATTCCATTTCTGATCAAGACACATACATTTTTTTTTTTTTTCAATTTTAGGTGGTACTCATTTTTTTTCTCTTTGTTTCTCCTCCTCCTTAAATTTTCCTTTTGATGCCGAATTGGAAATTGGTGTTTGTGCTGTCGCTACGAGAGCCGGCACGCCGTGGAAACGGGGCCTGATGCACTTATGATGATATGGTAGGATTTTCCCTCTTTCTCCTTCCTTTCTTTTATTCCGTTTTTTTTTTCTTACTTACCCCCGATGCCGGCCTTTGAGGAGACTTTCTCTCTCTCACACGGCGACAGGCGGCAGCGATGTTACCGAGCGAGTTACGAGGCGTAATGCCCGCTAGTGCCTCGGGACGATGTCAAGCACAGAAAAGAAAAGGATCGTTCCTACCGTTCTTGGGCCATCGCGGCCGCACGAGGTTACGGCAGTTTCGGCATCCGGACGTCCGTCCTCCCCTCCTTTACTCGATTTTTTTTCTTTTTTATTGTGGGACTCTCCTTACGAAGTCTGGTATCGAAGTGTGTAGTAGCACGCAAAATTCTCCGCTCCTCGCCGAATCCCTTGCGCACGCGCCCGTAATGGCGGAAGGCAATTGGCCCGAAGTTAAGTCAGAAGGCGGAGAGAAAGACGCAATTCCCAGAAATCGCTGGCTTGAACTTTGACCCACGAAAACGGGCGCTGCGGTGAACCCCGCAGAATTCCGCCCAAATCCTGACGTGTTCCATGTGCCAAGCGAAAAATGCCTTCTCGAAGTAAACAAGAGCATAAATAAATCGGACTTTCTGCACTGGTAAAGCTGGGAAAACGTCCCTCCCAGATGCCATTCTTACGAAATTTATCGCTTTTAGAAAAGCGACACCAGAACTGTAGCCATTTTCGTTCTTTCTTTCTGAACAAAGACTTTTAGAGACCACCTTTACAAAAATTCATTAAACAAATTAACTAACATTAACGAACATCGTTACAACTTCGTAACGCATAAAAATCGAATTCTCTCTAGCAACAGGTACGACGATCGGAATTACGAAAAAATAGCGTAACGCAACGATGTGTTATTTTGCCCTGATGCATTAAGCCACAATTTTATTCTTCTTTTACTAAATGACTATTAAATATCCTTGACGATAGCGCACGCGCAATTAATTTACGAAAGTCTCTTCGTTACGGAGCGATCGCCGACCCGCTTTTCTATCAGTCGCTGAATTATACTATCACTAGTTAATACCAAGTAAGATTCATACTAAAACCAACTAAATATTAATACTAAGCAAGATTTTAATTACGAAAGGTTACTAAATTAAGCCCGATACACCCAACGACGATTTTAATACACGCTACTGACATATGGCATAAACACGCGATTTTCTCATTAGATACCACTACAATAAGATAAAATACTTCAAACACTACATGTTTACAAATTACTCTTCCATTATTAAAGCTTACATAATAATACAATAAAAGAAATCGCGATAACGACGGTAAATACGGAACTACAACCTTACAATTTTTCTTTTTATCGCTACGTTATCCCGACGATCAATAACGCCGAACGCCGCGGCGTCGCCGATAATTTTAAACTGATACATCTAACACTATACATATATAAACTGCACTATACACTTAAGAAACTAAGGCAAATCAATTCATATACACTACATCATATACTGCACTAAAACAAACTTCACTAATATCTCTTCCCTGAAAGTAAACAGTGCACTAAAAAATGCAATGGAAGGAAGAAAAAAAAACATTGCATGGAAGAACAACAAAAAACCAGCAATATAGCATGATGTCAAACTTCCTTAAATCTACTTCCCAGCTAGTTACACATCCCTTAACTAGAAACAGACATCACAAGGCTATTTTACTTAGACCTATTCACATAAATTTAACTACATACACAGAGATCAACACTTCACAGAGAAATCAGAAAGAAAATAAAAGAAATGAAAAGAATTTACTTGATTTTTCTTGACTCTTAAATCTATTTTTTTTTTTTAACTCCCTCCTTGCCAAAGGGATTTGAGATCATCTCATGACAAAAAATCTCACTCTCATTGAGAGTGCGTGGATCTGGTGATGGTTTTTCAGATCCAAAAATATTGGCCCATTAATTTAGAGATCGGAAAAACGTCAACAGATCATCACATCCTCCTCCGAAGCGAAAAGAAAAAAAAAACAATTTTTTTTTTCTTTCATTCCAAGAACTAAAAGTCCAAAGGCAAGAACAAGATGTATTCACACTCACACCAGAGTTACGAAAGAAACCTACACATGACGCAAACGGAAAGCTACACCAACAAAACTTCTAATGCTATGCAATACTGAACATGGATTACATAATTCCACAAACACCATAAAAAAATACACAGAGAAATTTTTTTTTTTCAACACTATGCAAGGCTTATCTCACAGAAACAGACCAGTAAAAAAAAAGGAAACTATCAACATAGGATAGAATTTGCTAATCCTGTTTTCCGTAAGGGCTGTAGGCTTAGAAAAACTTCTGCACCAGTTTTCTCTTTCCATGCACTGAACATGTCTCACTCAACATAATACCTGGTAAAATGTCACACCATTCTCACTTTTGGAGTACTTATGTAGGACTCACCTTGATCTGGTCACTTCCAGAATACCATTGTGCAATACTACATGCTACCAACCACAACAGAGAATAAAAAAAACATCATCTAGTTATCCCTAAATACCATCCTTATGTTACATAATAATTTCACGTACAAATCTCACAAAATTCTCATCTGATTCACTGACTCACATTATTCCTGGATTCACTTTCCCCAGAAACATCTCTCACCTCAATACCATCTCGAGGCACATCACAAACTAACCGCTGAAGTCTTTCTCTTTCTAACTGCTGAAGTCTTTGTTTTTCTAACCCCTGAAGTCTTTCTCTTTCTAACTTCTGAAGTCTTTCTCTTTCTAACTTCTGAAGTTGTTCCTGTTCTAGCCTTTCTTTTCCTAACTTAAAGAACAAGATGCATTCACTCTCATACCACAAGCAAAAACTACACTCAAAAGGAACACCCCCAATTACACTCAGAAGAAGCCCATGGGCTTAACACAATTCAACAACTGTTTTTACATACAAGGTGCACCTTTACCACTGTACAAGTATATACAAATGAAGCTTCTATATAACTTTCTTGCAAAACAAAATTCTCACACATGGTTTTGTCTGATCACAAGACCACGGCTGTCCCGGGGGCGTAATACATATCTCGACGGATTGGTGTTAACCACATTACTTCTTAACCTTCTCTCTCTTGGAGCAACTATTTGGCTCGGAGACTGTGACACATGAGTGCTACTTCTCGAGCTTTTCTGAGGAGCGATGAACTCTGGATTTCCTCTGAGAATAGGTATATTTGTACTCCTCCTTTGAGCAGGAAAATACAGAACTGTATCACTAACATACTCCTCTGGGTCATTCTCCTGCTGATTCTCAGCTTCCTGGTGCTCCTCTTGTTGCACCGGACTGTGTGAACTACTATCTTCTCCTGAGAAAACAATTCTGTCCCTAATTTTTGTAAGCCTATCCACATGCACTCTCTCTCTTCGACGAGGATCAGCGATAAATACAATTTCATAGTTTACTGGGGATACACATTTTGTAACTCTAAATGGCCCCGTACATAACTTGCTCAACTTCTTTGATTTACCTGGTTTCACCACAGGACTGTACAGATAAACTTTGTCTCCCAACTTAATGTGCTTATCCACAGCTGTTTTTGCCCGTTGCTTCTCTTGCAGGTCTGCAGCCTTTTCCAAATTCTGCTTAACCGCCTCAAAAGCAAGGTTAAGTCGATTGGTCATTTCATCGCAGTATTCTAACTGTGATGCGTAGGTACGAATAGCAGGGCCTCCAATTAGGTTATAAGGTAATACAAGATCTCTTCCATATGTCAAAAATGCAGGAGTCTCTCCTGTACTAGTATGTATTGACGTGCGAAGGGACAATAAAGCCAGAGGGAGGCATCTATCCCAATCTTCTTGACTCTCAGAAACTAAATGACTAATGGCCTGTATAAGCACATGATTGAGTTTCTCTACCTGCCCATTTGTCTGGGGCCTAAAACTCAGAGTGTTTAGTTTCTTTATGCCTAACCTTTCATAGAGATGCATCATTACCTTTGAGAGAAAATTTGACCCCCTGTCCGTCAGAATTTTATCCGGGATTCCATGGGTGGCGATAAAATTCTCCACCAAAACTTTGGCGATCGTTTCACTTTTTACATCCTGCAAAGCATATGCCTCAGGCCACCTAGTAAAATAATCTGTTATCACCAAAATATATTTGTTCCCAGAAAAAGTAGTTGTAATTGGACCTACAATATCCATCGCTACTTTCTCAAAAGGCCGGCTAGCTAACTGAGACCTTATCAGAGCTGCCTTCATATTTGGTTTGTGCCCCTCTTGCTTAAGCAGGAGTGGCAAGTATCAACATAATTTTTTGTAATGACATACATGTTATGAAAATAGAATTGTGTCCTAATTCGTTCCAGTGTTTTGTGAAAACCCTGATGGGCAACTGCATCATGACATGCATTTAGTACCTCTGGAATCATTGTTTCAGGCACGACTATCTGTTGAACTGGCTGATTCCTAGTGTTCCCTGATTTCGGAAGGGCATAATGCCATAGCATACTATCATCCAAATAGAATTCATCTGAGATTTTGCATTTTTTTCCATCACCTATACTCTCAAGCAGTTCAATCTGCTTAGACAATTTTTTATCTTTTCGCTGAAGTTCTCTAACCCTAGCTCGCTCCAAAGTCACGTTGGAAATTTTCTCTTCTACTTCATTTGCCTGTACATGTCTAGATAAATAATCAGCTACTACATTAGATTTTCCTGGACGATGAAGTATGGTAAAATCAAACTGTTGAAGAGACATGCACCACCGTGCAATACGAGAAGTAGGATCTTTCAATTTGAAAACATATGCCAAACTAGCCTGATCAGTTATAACAGTGAAATGACGGGCATACAAGTACTGTTTAAAATAATTTATAGCAAATACCACGCTTAACATTTCCTTTTCGACTACAGAATAATTTATTTCTGCGCCTTTTAATTTACGGCTAACAAAAGCAACGGGGTGTAATTTCCCTTCATATTCCTGCTGCAGGACTGCTCCGATAGAGCTCTGAGACGCATCACAAGCCAGTGTAAATTCCTTTTCAAGGTCTGGGAGCTTAATACAGGGTTCTTTCAGCAAAGCTTGTTGTAATTCCTCAAAAGCACATTGAGCTTCAGGGGTCCAACTGAATGTCTGTGATTTCTTTATCAAGTTAGTGAGAGGTAGTGCAATTTTAGCATATTGTTCAATAAATCTACGATAAAACCGGTAAGTCCCAGAAAAGCTCTTACTTGCTTAATTGTTCTGGGGACTTTAAAATTTCTCACTGCTTCTATGTTTCGAGGATCGGGTTTTACTCCGTCCTTACTCACAATGAACCCTAAGTAGCGAATTGAAGACTGCAGGAAGTGGCATTTATCTGGTTTAAGTTTGAGATTGTGATATTGGAGCCTTTGAAAAACAAGTTCAAGTTTCTCAAGGTGTTCCCCAACTGTTTTACTGGCCACTACGATATCGTCGATATAAATGCCAATTTGGAGAGGTCTGAGGCCAGACAAAACTATCTCCATCAGACGCTGAAAACTGTTGGGACTGTTTCTCATTCCGAACGGTACCCGCAGCCATTCATACAATCCTCCATCTGTCACAAAAGCAGTTTTGTATGCATCTTCAGGATGTAAAGCCATTTGAAAAAAACCTGAAGTGAGATCGAGGGTACTGAAATAAGTTGCCCCAGCTAATGCGTCGACCATTTCAACTAAATTCGGAATGGGAAAAGAATCGGGAACTGTCTTCGCATTGAGGCGCCGGAAGTCGATACAGAGCCGAAAAGTGCCATCAGCTTTTCGTACCAAGAGTACTGGTGCTGAGTATGGACTGTCACTAGGCCTAATTATGCCTGCCTCTAATAATTCATTTATTTGCCTGTCCAGCTCAGGTCTTAAAGCATAAGGTACTCTATAGGGGCGCTGTCTTACTGGAATATCATCAGTCAAACGAACCTGGTGCAATAAAGTCTCGCACTTTCCCAATTCGAGCACACTCTTCGCAAAAATTTTGTGGTGTTTGTTTAAAAATGCCAATAATTTTTCCTGTTGGTGGGAGGTAAATGGGACACATCAAAGTTATTTGTCCAAGATGAACATTCATCAAGTTGGCTTTCCACTGAAGCGACTCTTCCCACTTTAATGGATTCAGCAGTGACCAATTTCATATGTTTATTCACATGAATGCTTTGATCAGAGGTATTGATAACCTTAATGAATGTAACCTGTCCTTTGGTATCATTTACTGACCGAGCAACCCACAATGAATTTATACGGAGAGTGTTAACTGGCTGTAAAAGCATAATATCTCCGAGGACTGAGCAATTTGGAACATGGATAGGAATGAGTTTCTCACACCGTGGTGGTACCATTACCTTTTGAATAACTTTCCCAAATAACACTGGGCTCGGTAACTGTTCTGGGTTTTCAAATTTCTTCCAAGGGAAAGGAATTTGGCGAGGTACCAAGGAGCTAATCACAGTAATCAACCAAACAACATACGAGACAAGAACTTGACATGTCTGATGAAGGTAACGGAATGCGTTTAACTGAGTTGGTTTCACAGGTGTCATTTTTGCCTTTCTTTCTCTTTTCTTCCTGAATTTTGGGTTTTGTTTATATCTGGAAGCAACATTCTCACCCAAGTCAGAAAATGAATTTCCAGTTGTAACCTTACATGGAGCATGCCCATGAGATGATGACTGAGTTAACTCGGGATTCGTATGGGTGGAAGGTTTACACGGGGTTGTGTTTGCCCCTTCCCTTTCACTGTTATTTTGCTTTGGACCAACAACTTCCTTTACTAATGCAATAGCTTGTTCCTTTTCTATTTCACATTGTGGACTTTTACTTTTTCTTTTCCATATACACCCAGTGGCAGCATCAAAAATGAATTTTTGAGATTTCAGAAGGTCAAACCTATAATAGCATCATAAGCTAAAGACAATTTTGCATTTGTTACATACATAGGGTGAACAAATTTTTCTCCTGCGAACTCGAACTGGAGCTTGACACAACAATTGATGGGCAGGGATGTCCCTGAAACACCCTTGACTATCAGGTTTGGGCAGTCTACCCACAACTTGTCTCCCGGAAGAGAACTCAAACATTTATCTGTGATGAGACTAATGGTGGCTCCGGTATCCACTAAAAGTCGCAGGGCTTTTCCATTTACCAATCCCTGAACCACTGGCATTGCAAACTGCGCTTGATCTGCATGGCAGGACTCAATAGGAGCCTCTACAGCAGGGGGTTTCTTAATAGAAGCGGACTCCTGGAAGCTTCTCCCCCTATTAGTTTAAATCCCTATTATTACTGGAATGTCCATTTCTTTCACTTTGGGTTCGCTGTTGGTTATGGTACTCTCTTGACATACTCCTGTTTCCTTGAGGACCTCTGTTTGCAGGTCTTGGATTTCCTCTACCCCTGTCATCATACTGTTGTTGTGGCTGATAACTACTCTCACGGCATTCGTTAGCATAGTGCCCCAAGCGCCTACACCTGTAACAAGTAACTGTGGAGCGATTACTTCTCCTGTATCTCTCTGGTGGACCAGATTGAGTGGAACGGTTTCCGTCCCTGAAATCCCTCGCCGGAGAACTTTCCCTATTTTTGCATTCTGAACTTCGTAGTGACAAATCATTTAACTGATCTTTTATTTTCCTCACTTCTCCCACCAGAGCCTGAATTGCTGTCTGGCTTTTTCTTGCGACCTCTGCAAAGTTTCCTGAGGAAGCTTCGTTACCTTCTTGTTGCTCTACCTCCGCTTCAACGAAACTCACGCTCCTCACACAGCTTCCCATACATGCCTCATTATTCTCTTCCAACAAGGCCTTTTCTTTGGCCTGCTGGTAAGACTGTGGATTATGAGATAGTACCAATCTCTTTATCTTGGGTGTTAACCCTGCAAGAAATTGTGAGAGAAGACTCTTGTCCCTGAATGAACCTACAGCAGCTGAATCTGATTCCTCCTCAAGATACCTAAATGCTAGTACTTCTAAGCGGGAGGCAAATTGTTTCACCGATTCCCCCAGGGCTTGTTTACAGCCCGTGAATTTCCCCATGCGTACTGCCAAAGGAACTGCGGACGAAAACCTTTCCAACAATGCTTCTTTCAAACCTGCAAAAGTCAACCTTCGTTCCCTGGCCAACAAGCCCCTGACAAATTGTTTTGCCTCTCCCTTGCACTTGCATTTCACCACTAGCAATCTCTGTTCATCTGTCCAACCATCCAAACCTGCTACATCCTCTACTGACTCAAAAAAATTCTCCAATAGTAACACTATCTGATCCCTGAAAATGATGAAACTAAACTCATCAAGACTGGAATGTTGAGGTTTGCATTCCCCCATTATTCCCTACTTCTGCTGAACCAGCTGCTCCCTCTGTCCCTGGTATCACCATCTTTCCTACAGCTCTGTACACACACACAAATGAAAATACACTGTAAATCTAAACAAGGTACACTATACTATGATTGCTGTTACTGTAATGATTTACTATCAATGATTACTTTTACCCAAGATTAGTGAGCTATAATTATTTTCTACCTGAGCGTAAAGTTATATCTTACTCTTTTTCTTAATTGAAAATAATTACCTCAATATTTCTCACCAATGTAAACAAAAGCACAATACATAAATGCAATACACTAAAATTCAAATGCCAATTCACACTTAAAAAAAATTATGATTGCGAGCACTTGATACTGACTAAAATTTCGAAAATGAATGCCTAACATGAAGAAAATTCTCCCAATTAACTATGTTCTATGTCAAAACCTTATCCTTTAACTGTTGCTAGAGTAATTTGATCTTTTTACAATTTTCACACAGCATTACCTAATATCAGAAATAGCAAATCATAAATGTGAATCTCTCTGGTACAGTGGGTGGAATCCTGGTCACGGGAACCAGTTTGATACGACGTGGTTTGGTTGTTAAAATATTATTCTATTACGATGATGAACTTACTTCTAAAAAAAGGCAAATATTACACAATTTTATTTTTAAAAAGAAGAAAATGGCCGGTGATCAATCTAGGGACCCCAATTAAGAATTTTTTTTTTTTTTATCAACGACTAACACCCCAGGTACGATCCTTAAAAACTCCCAGTAAATGGAAGGTGATTCCACCACCACCGACAAGAGAAATTCACATACGACACAAAATAATTTGATTAAACATATGTTCCAGGTTAACTAAGAATTTATTTTGTGCTCCCAGGCACAGGTTGGAAAAACACTTGATACAAGGAAACTTTAGGTGGCTAGGCCGAATAAAAAAGAATTTAGCTATGAATTTTAGAGTCCAGAGTATGTTGACAGTCCTAAATAATCCTCTCAGAAACCCTGGTCTGCAAACCAAGTAGTTTTCACCTGTGTGGTTTAGAGGATGAAGGAGGTAAGTGGCACAATTTGGTTACCAGCCTGCCTTACAAAAAAATCTTTAAAGAATGTGATCATTCACTCAAAGAGTGCTAAGAGCTTAATGCTCGATGTGCATATCTGATAACTGGTTGAACCTTGAGCTAAATGCTCTTTACAATTTAGATTTAGATGGTTAAGAGTGACATTTTATTCTTTTTTTTTTTTTTTTTTTTACAACACACTGATTTTGATCAGTTACCTGGAAAAACCTCTTTCTTACTTTACAGTACAGAAAAACCAAACAAACAAAAATGTCAAGTCACTTTCCTCTCATTTGAGCTAACAAAAAAAACCCCCTGTTCTAACAGGAAACCTAATTAATATATTTCAATCCATTTCTTTGGTCACTGGCATTAACTAGACATTTTTACAAAAAAAAAAAATTACACAATGACATATTACATTTTTTTGGTTCTGGCCAGACCATTAATTCCAAACATACATTTGCATTTCTCTATTTTCCTCCCATTTTTATTTCACCTTCCCCCCATTTTTTCTCTCACCCCTGAATTTTAACCTTTTACATCATTCCATTTCTGATCAAGACACATACATTTTTTTTTTTTTTTTCAATTTTAGGTGGTACTCATTTTTTTTCTCTTTGTTTCTCCTCCTCCTTAAATTTTCCTTTTGATGCCGAATTGGAAATTGGTGTTTGTGCTGTCGCTACGAGAGCCGGCACGCCGTGGAAACGGGGCCTGATGCACTTATGATGATATGGTAGGATTTTTCCCTCTTCTCCTTCCTTTCTTTTATTCCGTTTTTTTTTCTTACTTACCCCCGATGCCGGCCTTTGAGGAGACTTTCTCTCTCTCACACGGCGACAGGCGGCAGCGATGTTACCGAGCGAGTTACGAGGCGTAATGCCCGCTAGTGCCTCGGGACGATGTCAAGCACAGAAAAGAAAAGGATCGTTCCTACCGTTCTTGGGCCATCGCGGCCGCACGAGGTTACGGCAGTTTCGGCATCCAGACGTCCGCCCTCCCCTCCTTTACTCGATTTTTTTTTCTTTTTTATTGTGGGACTCTCCCTTACGAAGTCTGGTATCGAAGTGTGTAGTAGCACGCAAAAATTCTCCGCTCTCGCCGAATCCCTTGCGCACGCGCCCGAAATGGCGGAAGGCAATTGGCCCGAAGTTAAGTCAGAAGGCGGAGAGAAAGACGCACCCCAGAAATCGCTG
Source organism: Macrothele yani (assembly GCA_039090855.1). Taxonomy (NCBI): domain Eukaryota; kingdom Metazoa; phylum Arthropoda; class Arachnida; order Araneae; family Macrothelidae; genus Macrothele; species Macrothele yani. Next base: position 128,572,654 of record CM077011.1, on the reverse strand, counting down.
GCTTGAACTTTGACCCACGAAAACGGGCGCTGCGGTGAACTCGCAGAATTCCGCCCAAATCCTGACGTGTTCCATGTGCCAAGCGAAAAATGCCTTCTCGAAGTAAACAAGAGCATAAATAAATCGGACTTTCTGCACTGGTAAAGCTGGGAAAACGTCCTCCCAGATGCCATTCTATTTAAATTTATCGCTTTTAGAAAAGCGACACCAGAACTGTAGCCATTTTCGTTCTTTCTTTCTGAACAAAGACTTTTAGAGACCACCTTTACAAAAATTCATTAAACAAATTAACTAACATTAACGAACATCGTTACAACTTCGTAACGCATAAAAATCGAATTCTCTTCTAGCAACAGGTACGACGATCGGAATTACGAAAAAATAGCGTAACGCAACGATGTGTTATTTTGCCCTGATGCATTAAGCCACAATTTTATTCTTTTACTAAATGACTATTAAATATCCTTGACGATAGCGCACGCGCAATTAATTTACGAAAGTCTCTTCGTTACGGAGCGATCGCCGACCCGCTTTTCTATCAGTCGCTGAATTATACTATCACTAGTTAATACCAAGTAAGATTCATACTAAAACCAACTAAATATTAATACTAAGCAAGATTTTAATTACGAAAGGTTACTAAATTAAGCCCGATACACCCAACGACGATTTTAATACACGCTACTGACATATGGCATAAACACGCGATTTTCTCATTAGATACCACTACAATAAGATAAAATACTTCAAACACTACATGTTTACAAATTACTCTTCCATTATTAAAGCTTACATAATAATACAATAAAAGAAATCGCGATAACGACGGTAAATACGGAACTACAACCTTACAATTTTTCTTTTTATCGCTACGTTATCCCGACGATCAATAACGCGAACGCCGCAAGCGTCGCCGATAATTTTAAACTGATACATCTAACACTATACATATATAAACTGCACTATACACTTAAGAAACTAAGGCAAATCAATTCATATACACTACATCATATACTGCACTAAAACAAACTTCACTAATATCTCTTCCCTGAAAGTAAACAGTGCACTAAAAAAAATGCAATGGAAGGAAGAAAAAAACATTGCATGGAAGAACAACAAAAAAACCAGCAATATAGCATGATGTCAAACTTCCTTAAATCTACTTCCCAGCTAGTTACACATCCCTTAACTAGAAACAGACATCACAAGGCTATTTTACTTAGACCTATTCACATAAATTTAACTACATACACAGAGATCAACACTTCACAGAGAAATCAGAAAGAAAATAAAAGAAATGAAAAGAATTTACTTGATTTTTCTTGACTCTTAAATCTATTTTTTTTTTTTTAACTCCCTCCTTGCCAAAGGGATTTGAGATCATCTCATGACAAAAAATCTCACTCTCATTGAGAGTGCGTGGATCTGGTGATGGTTTTTCAGATCCAAAAATATTGGCCCATTAATTTAGAGATCGGAAAAACGTCAACAGATCAGCTCTTCAAACTTCCACAATCTGTCCTTTCACAAAGTCCGATAAATGCTTCCGTTTACTCATCATACTCTGAATTTTACTACCTACTGTTCCGCTCACACCTTATTCATGCTATGCCAGTCGACTAATCGCGCCCTCTTGGAAACCATGTAGTCAACTAGCGGAATCCACTTTTGGTAGGAGTGGTCACAATTCAGTGATCACTCTGTGTGTGTGTGCGCATTTCTGCTTGGATAGGGCTGTACACACACACGCACACACGCACACACAGTCTCTTAAAAGTGGTTGTGAAAATTGTAAAATCGATGTACCTGCTCTCCAAACTTTCACAAAGTCCGATAAATCCTTCCATTTACCCATCATACTCTGAATTTTACTACCTACTGTTCTACTCATACCTTTAATCTGCTATGTCGGTCAACTAATCGCAACCCTCTCGAAAACCATAATGTAGTCAACTAGCTGCACAATTTTGCTATGGAACAATCTATGACATAAACAAAATTTACAGTTCAAAGAATTGCACTATTTAAAGACAGCACAAAAAGTATGTTAAATACTTGTAATAAACAAGATTCTAATCAATGATACTAAAACTAAGATTGTTGCACACATGCATGCACACACTCTCTCTCTCTCTCTCTCTCTCTCACACACACACACACACACACACACACACACACACACACACACACACACACACACACACACACACACACACACACACACACACACACACAATCTGCTGATGAAAGGCTTAAAAACTGCAAGGATTTTCTCATCACTTCCATGTTATACCACTATAAATGATTACAGTGCATACATATCACAATCACTACTGAGTGTTACAGGTTCATACAAATAAAACTATGTATTGCACAGTACTTAATATGAAATTTTCACATCTTATTGCTATGTTACCGCAACAACTCAATTGTATGTTGCCAACAATTTTTACATTAATGCATGTTTATTAAAGCATTATCTAATGCAAATATACAATTTTTTTTCCTTAAACTAATTTAAGCACTACCTTGGTGGGAAATATAATGCAATACCACCAACCCAAAATAAATGGCAATTAAAACACTTATTTGTCTATTCTTGCATTATGTTACTTAAAATATAACTATCAGCTGTGCTAGTCCTGTGATTCCTTTCACAGAGAGAAAAAAAAAAAGGCAAATAAAAATAGCCAACCTACCTTGACATAACATCATAGGAATTATTTTGCACAGATGATCAGATGATAAACAAATTGAGATACACTGAAAATAAAATTATATTTCATTCTCGCATAATGATGAATTTTCTGATCTGACATTTTATGCTCTTTAATTTTGAGGTCAGAAAAACAACAGCAGATCATCCCCAATCAAAAATACCAGCAATGCTACACAATCTTACTCTTAGTAAGGTAGTTAACTGTTGCCCCATGATGCTCTACTATCATTCAGGATGTGAGTTCTAGTCATTTTATTTTATTTATTTTTGCAAACTTCCAAAAATGTTAACCATGTATTATCCAGTTCCGCTGAAGTTTTTTTTTTTTTTATGTCATCTAAATTCTAGGAGCATTAGATAATAAATACTATACTGCATTTGTTGAAACATTTTTTTAATGTTCGATTCCTTGGCTTGTTTGCAATTTTTATTTTATGCATTAAAAATTGTTTGTCGTCTACTTTTTAGATGTTCATAAACAAGTACTTTTTCTTTTTTGTAGTATCTAGAAGGTAGCATAACTGCCCTGTTTTACCTTCTGAAAGAAGTAAAAGAATGTGATCTAAAGGTAGGTGTTTCTCTGAAGCATTATACTTCCATTAATTGTTTATTGTGCATCTCCATACATGATTTAAACATTCAACTGTTTTTTTTTCTGCGCAGGAAACCAGCCTTTCAAAAGGGGGAAGGAATTGTAACCATTAAAAAAAACAAAAAAAACATGAGCATTTTGAATAGAATTTTGCATAATTACCAACGTCTAGTAGGACATCTCGTGTGTAAAATTTTGATCCAAAGTAAATTTTCATCCACTGTCCCAGACTTGTTACAGGCCAAGTTTTTATGTTCAACATTATCATAATTTTCTGAATTTTGAATCTTTTAGCCTACAATTTTGTACATTTATTATTAGCCATGCCAACAAATACTGAGCTAAATTTGAAATAAGTTGGACAGTTTGTTACTAAAAAATTGAAATTGGCTATTAATTTTTTTCCAGATACAGTATTCCAAATTTTAACAATTTTTAACTTTTAAGTCTCAGGGGTCCCAAAAACTTGACCAAAATCTTTCTAATGGTACATCAAGGATATCTGTATCTTCTCTAGTTGGCATCCCCCCTCCTCCCCTGCCTGTCTTTTGGATACCTTATATACAAAACTTGAAGGCTTAATTTCTCTATTTAACATTGCACTGAGCTCCACTAATGGATTGATAAGTTGTTGTGCCTTATAAATGTCTATTTTTAGTACAGACTGTACTATTAAATATATCTTATCGTGCTGAAAGGCTTTTCGAATTAAAATATTGATAAGTTGTATCGGAAAGCTTTCTGATGTTTTAATACTTATTTAAAAATAAAATAAAAACAATGGGGAAAACATTGTTCTTGAAAATGAAAATCAAGACATTTTTTATGGTAATGCATCGGTGTGTTTTTTTCTTTTGCACTGTATCCGACAAAATATTTTCTGTGCCAGTAAAAGAGGCAGATAGTCTAAAGAAAAAGAAGAATCTGTGATTTGTGCTGCATAAATTAACTATCTACAGCATAATGTGTACCTACAGGGTAATTCATAATTAGTGTCATGGTTTCAGTGGCATATAATCGGAAAACGGGAAACAACAAACTAAAACCGCTAACAGAATATGACAGATGACGACTGAAAGTTTTATTACCTGTAGAATCGATATATCAGATTGCTAAACCACTTCAACATGCGATCTCTTCGTGGCACCTAAAATATCCATGCGATAATCAATTTCTCACCTATGTTCGCCAGCATTTGTGGCATTACTGTTGCTATCGCAGCACCAATTCTGATCTTCAGGTCATCAAGGCAAGGTTCGTACGGTCCTTAAAAGTTCTTAAGAACTCCTTATTTTTGATTTCCATTTCTAAGGCCCTTAAAAGTCCTTGAAAAGTCCTTATTTTTTAAAACAAGTGCTTATTGTTTTCGCAGTCTTGTTTCTGCGCTGCAGTAATGGGCACTGCAACCGTGCCCCCGTTTTTGTTTGTGTGTCTGTAAATATGATAACCCATTCACCAGGGGAGCTTTCTTTTAGCTCATTGAAGGAAGATTATCCCCTGGAATGTTCTTAGAAATGATCTCCCTTAACCTCCCCCCCACCACCACCACCTCACACACACTTTTCCTATTGTAGCCTGCATGACTTACCCCTTGCAACAGTTTATTACATGACATGGAGCCAACACTTTATTAAATGACAGATGAAGCATGGTTTCATCTGTCTGGGTATGTCAATGCGCGAAACAGCAGGATTTGAATCGACAGAAATCCCAGACAGACAATGAAGACACCTCTGTATGACCCGTTCACCAGGGGAGCTTTCTTCTAGCTCATAGCCCTTACTAGTGGGATCAACATCTGTGTTGTGTGTCTTTTCAGGTATCAGAGTGTCAAAGCAAAAGTCAAAGGTAGGGGGGGGGTTCTGTTTGACTTCACAACTTATGGTGTCAGTTGTCTCATGTGGTCTGATCGATCTAGTGTCTACTGCTCTACTCAACTCACCTTGCTTCATTGTCACTGTGTCTCCTGCTTGTCCTTTTTTTTTTGGCATGCATTTTAATTTTGTTCTTTGCAGGCAAAGTAGTTTATATTTGGGGCAAAATGCCTGGTAAATGGCTATTAACACTGTTTAATCCCCTGTATGTGTACAGGGTGTGCCATATAAAAGACCCGAGTATAATGAACAACAACAGTCAGGCAATGTTACTATACATGGTAAAGAATAGTTGAAATGACAGAAAACAGGAGTAATTTACCTGCGTTTACAACAATTGCTGAAAGTGCTGTCCTCTGACAGAATGGGCCGACTATCCTCTTCACAGACACAGCATGCCAAACGCCTATCTTTTGGTCATACAGAGGAGTCTCCATTGTCTGTCTGGGATTCGTGTCGATCCAAATCCTACTGTTTTGCGCATTGACATACCCGGACAGATGAAACCATGCTTCATCTGTCATGTAATAAAGTGTTGGCTCCATTTCACTGCTGAAAATGGTCTCCTTAAACCACTTACAATACTTCATCCATTTTGCATAATCAGGAGTTTTAAGTTCTTGGAGCGCCATAACTTTGTACAGCCGAAAATGCAAATCCACCTTAAGTATGCGTCGGCATGACGTGGCAGATGTTCCCGTTGCAGACAATAATCGGCTAATCGACTTCCAAGGGCTTTGTAACATCATTGTACACACATCCTTGATATTGTCTTCAGTACGAATTGTCTTGGGTTTGTTTCTTTTCCTGTTGCACACCGTACCGGTTTCACGAAATTTCTGCACTAACTTCTGTACCACTGATTTCGCCAGTGCTGCACAATGTGGAAATTTTTCTGTAAAGAACTCATTTAAAACCTCGTATGAGTTATTTCTGAAGTACTGTTCCACAATAAAAATCCACTGTTCCGTACTTGAAAACATTTCCGTTGCCTTTGTTCTCTTCTCACTTACACTTATGACTGCGTACCTACACTGCTCTGCCTGTGACTAACCACTCCGGCGAATTCCTTTTCAGCTATACATGCAGGAACTGGTTAGAAGTGGAACAAAGCGGTTTTAACTGGAAACCTGCCAAACAACGTGCTTGTGTGAGGAATGAAAATGTGATGCAGTTGTCTAATGTGAAGCAAAACATTGTTAGCAAGGTGGAGACTAATATGCTTCAGTGATTTGGCCATGTTAAAAGAATGAGTGATAAAATGCTTCCTAAGAATATCATTTCAGCCCAAGTGTCAGGAAGGAAAGACAGAGGAAGGCCAAGAAAGTCATGGGGGATCAGATTTAGGAGTGTCTGCATGAGAAAAAGATTATGAGTATGAAGTATAGAAGGTCTTGTGTACGTCATGTGATGGATGTCAGTGAAGCCTTAGTTGTATTTCAAGTTCGTTGTAAATGGAAAAGTTTGATACAGCAACAGTAGTAATAAAAATTATCTGGTAGTTTGTATTTCTTTGTGGAGCTAACCTCAGAAACTCAGAGAAGAGCTTAGTGATATGTAATAATAATATAATTGTTTTGTGTATTGCAGATCTCACTCACATGCTTTGCTAGCCTTATTTTTTAATTTACTATTAATCATTTACCTTCAAGTAATTGATAAACAGTTTATGATTGACTAGTTGAAACATGACATAATGTAATATGGCAAAAATAGCCCTTTTTTATTTGTCCAGTTATAACAAAGTTAGCATACGTTGAATGTTTTTAACTCTCCCTTCTACTTCATTATACACTGCCTGACAGAAAAAATGCCACACCATGAAGGAATACTCGAAAACAGACCAAACTGCACACACAGATAGCCAAGTAGGTCCTGAACAAATGATTTAATTGTCACATACAAACTAGGCTCCAGTGGCCAAATATACAGGATGATCAATTAGGAGTGTGTCCTCCTTGGGTATCTTGGACCATGTGGTGTTTATCTGAGTCCACAATTCATTTTCATTTTGCAGGGGTGGGAGGGTATTCAACCAGTGTCCAATCATGTCCCACAGATGCTCAATGGGTGAAAAGTCGGGGGATTGTGCTGGCCACGAAAGCATTCGCACACTGTGTAAAGCATTCAGGCTGGTCCAAGTGGTATACGGCAGGATCTTATCCTGTTGAAAAACGGTGTTTGGGATGCCCTGCAGATATGGTAGTGCCATGGGCCGCAGCACCTTGTCATCATAATGGCGCGCCGTCAATGTTACCATAATGCATGCCAGCGGTGAGCAGCTGTTGGCGCTGATGGCACCCCACACCAGGATTCCATGTTGCTGGGCAATGTGGCACTCCACAATGGCGGACGAATCCGCTCGTTGGCCATGTCTCCTTCAGACTCTCACATGGCGATCACCCGTGGTGAGACAGAATCACGATTCGTCACTGAACACCACACTGTTCCATTCAGCACCCCATGTAGCTCTGGAGCGACACCATGCCAAGCGGTGATGACGATGGCTCGCTGTTAAAAGTAGCCTTCGCAACAGATGGCTGGACAGCAAACCAAATGCAGCCAATCAGTGTGACACTGTCCTGTTGATATCGGAGCATCCAAGCCTCCCTGTACACTCCACAAAATGTTGGCCGTTATGGCCTGTGGGTCCGCTACGGCATGACGTCCGATGCGATGATCAGTGCGCTCGGACGTCTGTCTCTGTGCTCCGGTTCCCCTCTGACGTTGCACAGATCCTTCTTGGAACCACTGTCTCCAAATGCGACCAACGGTTGGGGCATCACGTTGTGTTTCTTCCGCAATACGACGCAAGGACCATCTGGCGGTACGAAGGCCTACAATGACACCTTTTGTGAACTCATTCATTTGATGAAATTGCGTACGACGGCATCTTAATGGCATTGACACCCCTTGTTTGTTCTCCAGACATGGTTACAGCAAAACCACTCGGTTCTCGTGACTGTGATGATGTCTCGACTGATGGCCTCATAGGCTGGTTGTCCACTTACACCCCAGCACACCGTTCATGTGATTTGCCTGCAAATGTAATCATTTGCATAACTTGTACATGTGCACCCATCCTGCAATTTTCATGGTGCTGTGTTCACGTCTTCTTGGTGTGGTATTTTCTCTGTAAGGCAGTGCTCAACTGTAGTACAAATAAATTTAAAACATACTTTTGCTTTTAAACCATAGATATTTAATTCTTTTGTATTAGGTGCATTTTTGATGCTAGTTTCTGTTTTTACATGTAATTGCTGTGTAATATCTTTGGTTTTCTTCTTAGATGTCTGTACTGAATGTTTTGTCCTTCATTGTGGAACGAATGGGCTGTCAAGTGAGACCTTATGCTGGGTCTTTGATGCAGTACTTACCTCAGCTGTGGGAGAATTGTGGGGACCATAACATGTTAAGATGTGTAATCATTACCTGTTTTGTACATTTAGTGCAGGTAAATTTAAATTTTTGGACTATTGCTGTATGAAATATATTCGATGAATACATAATATTAATTCGCAAATATTCTGCTTCACACATTTGTTATACAAAGTTCATAAATTTATTGCAGTATGTTGTGTTATTTATAGATGTTTTTTGTTGAAAACTTTTGAAATGCAGGGAACCCATTTATTGGATTTGATGAGATCAGAACTTATTATTTGGATTACTGAAATTATTGGTAATCTGGGAAAATGTGCTATTTTTCCTGATTTTTTCTCTTGGATAGTCAATAAGCCGCCCCGGTGGCGCAGTGGTCTAAGGCGCTGGCCTCTGATCATTCGTCTGTAAGGGGTCCGGGTTCGAATCCCGGTCAGGCATGGATGTTGTGTTTGTCTTACGGCACTGGCTCTCTCCCTTCCCTGGAACCAGTGACCCTAAATTAGGGACGGGCGACTGCTTATAGCCCATTGAGTTGCTCACGGTGGTCGTTAAACCCTCAATTAAAAAAAAAAAAAAAGTCAATAAAATCATAAAGGTATACATGGTATTCCATGCAAAATTCCACTTTTTTTGTTATCATTTGGGATATTATTGAGACCACTGCAAAACTAAAGAGAATATTTTTGGGAATGTGTGTGTGTGTGTGTGTGTGTGTGTGTGTGTGTGTGTGTGTGTGTGTGGTAATTTTTCATCTGGAGACGGAATTTTGTCTTTCCAATTTTTCAAAAACAGATGTTAAACAAAGTAAAGTATTTTTCAGTAATCGTAATTTCCTTTTCCCCCTGTTGTTGCCTCTGTCCAATATCGTTGTTAAATATCATTTTATTGCCTAAATTTTTGTATTTCAGTATGAAACTGTAGACAATGATTTCCAAAAGCAACAGAAGTTAAATATTTTAATATTTTTCACTGTACGCCATGTTCTCTTCATTCAGAAAACTTGAAAATTTTCGATGAATAAATTTCAAATACGTGGAGATAATATAAATGTACGATGTCATCGCTCTGTCTACGTTATTTTATAAACAACGAATAGCAACTGAAAAATTATTCATTGACACCGTTGGGATCGAAACCCAGATCTCTTGAACTAGCTGAGTGCGTTCGCTTTACACTACAGTGCCAACAATTCACAGCACTATTCGTGGTTTATCAGTCAGCACCTGACTACACATATTGATGGGCTCAGCAACTGATGTGCCACCATCTAGTGGCATTCAACAGAGCAAGCTGTTTAATCAGCTGTAATTAAACAGCTTGCTCTGTTGAATGTAGCGTAAAGCAAACGCGCTCGGCTAGTTCGAGAGATCTGGGGTTCGATCCCAGCGGTGTCAATGAACAATTTTTCAGTTGCTATTCATTGTTTATAAAATAACGTGGACAGAGCGATGACATCGTACATTTTGAAAATTTTCATCGTCCTGGAGCGGGGATCGAACCCCGCACCTCCCGATTTCCGGTAGAGCATGCTAGGCATTACACTACCCAGGACAAGAAGTTAGAAGGCACCAAAATTTTCCTGTCTTCTTCAGGCATGTGATTCTTCTGGGGCTTTGAAAACTTTTGCCTTTTCCATTATCATTTGGGTCATGCTGGAGATTGGGATGCATAACTAAACAGAAAATTTGGGGGAATTTGTGGTTGTGCGTACATACGCGCCCACGTGTGTTTGTGTGTTGGAGGGGGGGGGGTGGTCATTATCTGTTTGAGGACGGAATTCCATCTTTCAAAAACATCAAAAACCGAAGTTAGACCGAGTGAAAATTTCTCTCATAATCGTAGATTTTTTTTTCTTGTGATGTTCTTTCTGCCTAGTTTTGTTGTTAAATATCACTTTATTCCATAAATATGTGTATTTCAGCTTGAAAATGGGAGGGGAGGATTTCCAAAAACGGAAGTATGATGCAGCGAAGATTTCTCCCATAATTGTAATTTTGTTTTTTTCCCTGTGTTGTTGTTAAATGTTACAGGTGGTGCTCAACGAAACTGAAACACCTGCGCAAATAGCACCCCACATGTCACACAGCTTGCGCTGCCTGATGTCTCGCCTGCATCTATTTTGCAGTCGATCAATGAGGGCGGAGTGTGAAGAGTTGCGTTAGTAGAGCAGTAGTACAGCTGGACGTCAACAAGTGCAGTCCACACATCGTAATGGGAGAAATATCTGAGTTTTGAAGAAGACAGATTGTTGGTGCACGTCTTGCCGGTGCATCTGTGTCCAACACAGCAAGTCTTTGTGTTGTATCGCAAGCCACTATCCAGGGTTATGTCGGCATACCAGCAAGAGGGAAAAACCACATCCAATAAGAGTAACTGTTAAGGTAAGAGGAAGCCATCTGACAGGGACATCCAAGTGCTAACATGGATGACAGCCAAAAAATATAAAACCACAGCTGCCCAACTCACCGCATAGTTGAATACGCACCGCGACTCACCTGTTTCCATCAAAACTGTTCGCCGGGAGCTTCACCAGGTCAACATTCACTGTCGTGTTACTATCGCCAAACACTGGATCACCTGTTGAATGCCGAACGTTGGTTACAATGGTGCCAGCTGGGCAAATGGTGGGCGTTGGACAACATGAAATGTGTGGGAATTGTCCATCACTGAGGAATTGTCCTTCACTGCCTTTCCCACAACTGGGAGAGTTTATGTGTGGAGACATTCCTGACAGGCTTACCACCCAGACTGTTTATTGCCCACAGTGAAGTACTGAGGTGGATCTATGATGGTTTGGGCTGCAATATCATGGCAGTCTGTTGGCCCTCTGATTGTTCTTGAGGGGCACATCACTGCCAAGAACTATCGGACAGTTCTGGAGGACCAGGTACACTCAATAGTTTAAACATTGTACCCTGACAGTGGTGCCCTGCATCAGGATGATAACGCACCGATACACAGAGCCAAACTAGTGGAAGAGTGTTTTACTGAGCATGAAAGTAAGGCTGAATGAACATCTGTCATGGCCTGCACAGTCACCCAACTTGAACATCATTGAGCCACTCTGGGATGTTCTGGAGGAGTGAGTCAAGAAACAATTTCCTCCACCAGCATCACGTTGTGAACTAGCCACTTTTCTGCAAGAGGAATGGCTTCAAATCCCTCTGGTCACTGTACAGGACATGTATTGGCCCTTCCCACAATGAACTGCAGCTGTATTGGCCTTCAAAGAAGGTCCTACAACGTACTAATAAATTGTTGTGTCCTAAACCCATGTGCTTTAGTTTCATTGTCCACCTCCTGTACTTTCCCCATAAATGTTTCTATTTAAGCTTGATAAGGGAGAGAGAAATTTCTGAAAATGGAATTAACAAAGTTGGGAAACTTGTAAAAATTGATGTATGATGTTCGAAAACATTCATATTCTCAGAGTTACACCCTTTTTTACGCTTTCCAACTGTAGGTTGGAGAAGCGTATATGCTCCAGCTTTTTCTGTCCGTCTGTCCGTCGGCACGATAACTCACGTAAAAATGGTTCGATTTCGATGAAATTTTAGTATGTGGTAGGGGACCGCCTGGGGACAAACCCTATTGAAAATGGGGTTAAAGGTCATGGCATATAGGAGCGGGATCCATTCCATTGCCCTTATGCCTCATAACTTGGGTACATATAGTTTGATTTCAATGAAATTTTAGTATGTGGTAGGGGGCCGCCTGGGGACGAACACTGTTGAAAATGGGTGAAGTGGGGCCAAAGGTCAGGACATAGGATCTGGATGCATTCCATTGCTCTTATGCGTCATAACGTGCATAAAAATGGTTCGATTTCGATTAAATTTTAGTATGTGGTAGGGGACCACCTGGAGAGGAACCCTATTGAAAATGGGACAAATGGGGTCAAAGGTCAGGACATTGGATCAGGATCCATTCCATCGCCCTTATCCCATACTATTTAAGGTGGATGTCAAGTGATTTTGCTTCCTATATTTCCAATGGAAAAACTTTTCTACACATTTCCTTCACAATTAGTGTGCTCCCAAGGATGGAAATTTGAACATCGATTAAAATAACTTCATATTATAACTTGGAATACTTAACATTTTCTAAAACATAATCATAATTATATTAAAAAACAATGTTTCCTTTGGTGATGTTGAAACCAGATAAAAGATGGCGCGACCTGTACTTTGATGACGTCAGTAGACAAATTAATGTTGGATTGCATAATTATGGTTATTTTTAGAAAATATTAAGTATTCCAAGTTATAAAATGAAGCTATTTTAATCGATGTTCAAATTTTCATCCTTGGGAATGCATTAATTGTGAAGAAAATGTGTACAGAAGTTTTTCCATTGGAAGTATAGGAAGCAAAATTACTTGACGTCCACCTTAAAGGAGCAATTCTTGTATCTATGAACATTTTACGTTTTATGGTACTAGAAATTGATTTAGCTTGATCTTGACTTTAGGAAAATTTGTTTAGTGGGTTAAATAACCACCCCGAATTACAACGTTTTCAGTGTGATGGCGTCGTTCCATTACTGTTTCCCATACTTAGAAATCTTATGATGTCACAAGCTCGCAATTGAAATGTTGGCGCACAGTCTCGCCATCTGTCTCGTTACGTCACGCGTTGAGTGCGGATCCTATTAAAGTTTTATGATGTCACACTCTTTCGAGCAGATGGTCGCGATTCCCATCTGCCTCATTATGTCACGCGTTGTGTGCGTATGCCCGTCCGCATGATAACTCGCATAACAATCGTTTGATTTCGAAGAAATTTTAGTATGTGGTAGGGTACCACCTGGAAAGGAACCCTATTGAAAGTGAACAAAATGGGATCAAAGGTCAGGACATAGGAGCGGGATCCATTCCATTGCTCTTATGCATCATAACTAACATAAAAAAGGTTTGATTTCGATTAAATTTTAGTATGTAGTAGGGGACCACCTGGGGACAAACCCTATTGAAAATGGGCGAAATGGGGTCAAAGGTAAGGACATAGGAGCGGAATCACTTCCATAGTCATTATGTGTCATAACTTATGTAAAAATTCTTCGATTTGGATTAAATGTTAGTATGTTGTAGGGGCCTGCCTGGGGACGAATCCTATTGAAAATGGGCGAAATGGGGTCAAAGGTTAGGACACAGGAGCGGGATCTATTTCATAACCCTTATGCATCAGAACTTATGTAAAAATGCTTTGATTGCGACAAAATTTTATCATGTTATTTCGGAGGTATACTGAACCAGTTCTGTTGAATATAATCGAAATGGGATCAAAGGGCATGGCACAAGAGCGAGATTTATTCCACAGCCATTATCCTCATAACTTGAGTAATGATTTCTGGTATGTTGGAAAGCGTATTATAATCAATGCATTGCATGATTTTACTAACTTGTCTGAAATAGTCAAAACTTTGATATCATGCATTCATGGTTCTCAGGATGAAAGTTCAGAATCGTAGAGGAAATTATTGTATCTGAGGGCATAAAAAAGAAGAAAGAGGAAAGAAAGGCAGTAATGAAGAAATGGGAAGCTCGGAAGGTAAGGATATCATCAGAAAAAATTAAGCAATGGATGTTGTGGAGCTGCGGGGTCAACAAAACACAAATATAGCTGTGAAACTTGCTGAGAAAAAGCAAGGCTTGCCTGCCAGAGGAAACTTGAGCTGATATTCTAGTAAGTACAACAAGAAGCAAAAACTGTTTTTGAAGCAATGTCTTTTAAAACAATTTTATTTTGTTTTGAATTCAGTAGTTTTATATTGTGAATACATGTGCTCCAGTTTAATATTTATATAAATAAATCACAGTGAACAATTCCATCTGGCTCAGGCTATGTATGTTCACACTTTCTCGCTGCATATTCTGATTTTTTCCTCAGTTAAAAAGTTCACCTTTTTTTTCTTCATTGGTCTCATGTATTTTGACACACTTAAAAGAGTGCTGCAAAATTATTGATATTTTTATTTTATAAAGCAGTGAAAATAATTAAACTGTAGAAAAATATAAACTTAAATGCATAGAATGCTTAGTATAGATTAGGCATTATTAAATTACACTGGTGTTCAAAATTATGAGAATTTGCACAATTTGTAAATTTTTACAAAAAGTACGGAACCAAAGGTACAAATTAATTATGGCGTCGAATAAGAATGCAAATTTGCAGTGTCAAATACGTACACATGCGTGTGGGCGGAGCTGTGACAGCGCAGGTCCTGAAAAGCACACGTGGCTTTTCCGTGATTAGTTTGCTCGTACTCCTCGGCGACATTTGTTGTGTTTTTTGCAGGAATTGGTTCAATTTCATATGCAATCTGGTAAAATGAGTTGCCACAAACGTATTGATGACGGAATGAGGTGGAGAATTGTCGGTAGATTGGAGGCAGGGCAATTGCAAGTTCAGGTTGCTACAGAGCTCAATGTAACGCCCAGTGTTGTCTGCAATTTGTGGAAACAGTTTAAGGACACCGGATCCATATCGAGAAGGCTTGGGCAAGGTCCTCCAAGAGCCATGACGGCCAATAAAGATCGTTATTTGGCCCTTTCAGTGAGGCGCCAAAGGACTGCTACAGCTGCACAGCTATCTCGTGAGCTGCATGCCGCCACTGGAACCGGAGTTTCAAGGGTTACTGTTTCCTGAAGGCTTCATGAGAGAGGGATTTTTGCCAGAAGACCCACTGTTTGCGTCCCGCTCATTTCAGCACACAAGAGAGCGTGTTTAGCATGGTGCAGTCAACACCAGCCTTGGACCAACTTCAGTGGGGTAACGTTCTCTTCACAGACAAGTCGCGATTCAGCCTGGACACTGATTCTCAACGTACCTTCAGCTGGAGAGGACCTGGGACCTGATACCTTTTCTCCAGCATTTGAGAAAGGGACCGCTATGGCAGCGGAGGTGTCATGGTCTGGGCAGGCATCATGTTGGACGGCTGCACCCCTCTCCATGTGTTTGACAGAGGCTCCCCGACTGCTGAGAGGTATAGGGATGAGATCTTACAGCCCCATGTTCGACTTTTCAGGGGCGCAGTTGGCCCTCGGTTCCTTTTTATGGACGGCAACGCTCATCCACATAAGGCTCACCTAGTCGACGGTTATCTTGAAAGTGAGGATATTCGCCGGATGGATTGGCCAGCCAGATCGCCAGACCTAAACCCTATCGAACATGTCTGGGACGCTCTTCGGAGGGCAATTGCAGCTCGCCATCCCCCTCGGAGAACCATCCAGGAGCTGAAAACTGCGTTGCTGCAGGAGTGGGACCAACTGCCACAGGGACTCATTAATCGCCTCATTTCCAGTATGATGTCGTGCTGTGAGAGCTGTATGACTGTGAGAGGGGTCCATACCTCATATTAGAGTCATTTTATGTTCGATCTTGCACCATGGATTTTGGACATTCCTGCGCTGATGAGCCTTACTGATGATCATGAGTGCATACTGTGACTGTTGTATGGTTTAATTTTTTCTCTTATATAACTGTGTATCCATACCAAATTTCATTAAAATGTGTCCATTAGTTTTTCAGAAATTCAACAAAATGTGCAAATTCTCTTAATTTTGAACATCAGTGTATTTTTCCTTACATTTTAAAATGTGAATCAGGAGAGAAAACATAAAAACCATTACATATGCATTCTGAAGACAGTTGATTAAAAAAGTCTGTTGTAGTTTTCTGTTTTAATGCAGACTAATGTTTCTTAGTTGTATGTTTTAAGGTCATTTATTTGTTTGCTGATGCATCATGCTTAGTTCTCAAAATATACTATCATCCCCTTTGGCATTTTTGTAGCCTTATTGTGGCTTTAAATCCCTTTTGCTTCTGGAGACCATCTTCATTGGAGTTTTTCACATCTATATCATCTCACTTTGAAGAGCATCATGCTTCCACTATGTCTTTGTGATACTGTAGCTGGTGATCTGCATTGTCTTCATATGCGACTCGCGATGTGATGATATCTTTTACATCAGAATGTTCTTCCAAGTGTCTGAACATCTCCACAAATTGGAAATCATTAACTGGTTCATTCTCTTTTGCAGTATTATTTGACAGTGTTGTTACCTTTGAAATTTGAGTCCACAGAGTTTTCTGGCTTTCAAGTTGCCCATGGTTTGCACTGCCCTTGGAATCCTGGAAAAGTCCTGGAATTTCATTTGTCCAGCATGGTTTATGAGGAATTTCAATTGCATCCCATGGGGGTTCATGAGAAATTTTAATTGCATCCCAGGGTGGTTCATAAAATTTTTTAATTGCACCCTTTTGTAGTTCATGGGGAATTTCAATTGCTTCCCAGGGTAGTTCATAAGAAATTTTAATTGCAACCCTTTGTGGTTCATGGGGAATTTCAATTGCTTCCCAGGGTAGTTCATAAGAAATTTTAATTGCAACCCTTTGTGGTTCATGGGGAATTTCAATTGCTTCCCAGGGTAGTTCATAAGAAATTTTAATTGCACCCCTTGGTGGTTCATGAGGAATTTCAATTGCTACCCATAAACAAGATGAATTTTCACGGATCAAAAGACTACGTCCAAGACATAAATTCCTGGGGAATTTATCAGATACCTTGTGAATGTGGACTTTTATATATAGGACAGACCCGACGCAGGGCTTTAAGTTTCCGTGTGAAGGAACACAAGACTTACGTATGGAAGTATGAACTGAAGAAGTCGTCAATAGCCCAACATTGTCACAAAAATAACTATAATTTTTTTGGAAATGGTATGATTATTGATAAACCTGATTCAACTAACAAGCTTAATGTATTAGAAGCTTTCCACATATACCGGAATTCTTCACGATTTGTCAACGACATGACGTCTACGCCATTTCTTTCAAGCTTGTGGAAACAACTAATCAAAATCCGTGACTGTCAGAACTCTGATGATGTCACTGACTTGAATGTTTACGCTCCATTCGTCCTGATGATGCCGAGCCAAACACTCTACGAAACTATAGTTGATGTCAATAAAACATTTAATTGTGAATAAACGTTGACAATTTATTCTAAATCAACATCACAAATGTGTAGTCTTGAATTATATGTAATGCTTCCCATGGTGGTTCATGAAAAGTTTCAATTGCATCCCACGGTGGTTTATGAGGCATGAGGCCTAGTATTGTAATGTTGCCACAGTCTTCTTGTGTATCTGAACTCTTAATCGTCGTTTCAAAATTTTCGGTGTTGAAATGTAACACTTTGAGTTGGTGACTGTCCCAGGTTATAGGAAATCCGTCTGAATCCCCCCACCAAAAAAAAAAAACAACTGTAGCCATGACTGTGTCCCCAAAAGAACAGTAGCCATGAGTTGTCGTACCAAAACCTGGTTTTGATCCCCCCCCCCCATGGACTGGCTCTTGGTTTTGGGTTGATAACGATGCACCCACGTTTTTTCAGCTCTCGTAATGTTATGAAGAAATTTCTCATCTTAGTTCTTGTAGGGTGATAAAAGTTACTGGCAAATTTCAACCCTTGAAGCATGTGAGAATCCCATCTTGCACAGAGCCTGTGACATTGAATAACATGAATAATGTGATTCTCATGTTCCTGTAAAATGCCTAGCCTGACAGTAGATTCCCTTTGAATAATCCATTGATTGTCCCTCATCTTGTGAAGTTTGTCAGCTGCTGTCACAGGTTGTCCATTCTTATGCTTATCACACAAATTGGCTCTTCCCAGTTTGCCATCTTTACACTGTATGGCCCAGTGATGCACTGTGCTCACGTCAGCATAGTCATCACTATTAGCAACTTGCATTTGGCGGTGAATTTCAGTTACAGAGACTCCTTCTGTAGTTAAAATTCCAATCCTAGCATGTTGCTTAAAGTGCATTGATAAGTGCTCAGTGCAGAATTCTGTTTTATGTACAGTGGCAACACAAAAACTTACCAGCAATCGAGATAAAAGAAGGGATGTTACAGAACATGTTATAACTTCTATTGCTTTAGTGTTACTATCTGTTGGCCAGTTATAAAGTTGGAGGAATTTTTATTTCAACCTATGTACGTGCAGTAGTTTGTTGTTATTTATTTGCATTTATTATTGTATTATATTGTTTCTCAGGATTGTTAATCTGTGTCAGATGACACTAATATTTGTGGCAACTTAAGTGAGAAATCACACCTTTCCTTCATTATGATTGCCTTGAGTACAGATGTATTGTTGTATTACCGTATATTTACCCAAATAAAAGATGAGGCTTTTTTTTTTTCGGATTTTGCCTTCTCAAAAGGTGGGTTGTTTAATATTTACATACTAAGAAAACCATCAGGGTCAGTGTTTTTGCAGAAGTAGTAGTGTGCAATGGTTGATATTTTTACTGGGTTCCTATGGTCCTTGTAAATCTTTAAAAGCCTTTAAAAAGTGCTCAATATTTTTAGGTTGCTTAGAAGTCTTTAATTTTTGACCAAAATTCCAAAAGATACTTAAAAAGTACCGTATATACTCATGTATAGGTCGACCCCCCCGATTTTTATCTGAATATTTGTAGTTTTTGTATGTCCCGTGTATAAGTTGACCCCCAATTTTTATGTGAACATCTGCAGTTTTGTATACCTACCTATCTTGTATATAAATAAAACAAATTTTTTCTTTCTTTTCCGACGATGCGCCAGCATGCGGAAATGTGAACCTACTATTTATTGTTGTAGCTGGCTCTTGCAATGCTGCTTGCGGCAGTTTCCCGCAAAATGTGGGTGGAATTGAGGCACAATTCAGGGAAGATGATAGGGCTCACCACCCTGGTTAGAGAGTTTTCAGGGGAAGGTTACACACTTTAACAATATATAAACCCACTTTAACAATATATAAACCCACTTTTGCACATAGTCCCCCCCCCATTTCTTCCACTTTTTGCGAGCGAGTTTTCTGCAGTCACTTCATTCATGGAGAGTAAAGCATTTGTTCCCGCAGCAAACGAATCGTGATGCATTTACCAAACGTCGTAAGTCACATCGTTCTTTAAAAACAACAACTTCCTGAAACATATTTGGAAAGCGTAAATAGCTCTTGATGTCAACTTGATAGTTTTTTATCCCATAAAGAATATGCAGGCCGTAAAAAATAAATGTGTAACTTTTGAAGTTTTCAATGGATTTCTTCAAAATTTAAAATTAATCTTTATTTTGATGTATTGCGGACACTGTAAAATTTTCACGCAACTATTTAAAAAATTGAAGAAAATTTGTTCTATAAAATTTTCTCCTACTACCCTGTGCAGCGTAGTAGCTGTCGGTCAACTGCTGAGTTGGACGAGTGTGTGATTGACATAGAGGTCGTTTATCTACTCCCGAGTTTCATCCCCCTCTCCATCGTGTTTGTGACAAACAATCGGCTTTAGTGACAAAACCAAGCATCGCCCCGTTCAGTAAAGATGCAATCCATTTTTGCTTGCTCTTAGTCTTCAGGAAAGGTTACTGTTCGTTTGATTTTTAGAACCGGGGCACACTCAATTTAATAACAAACAGAAGTAGGTTGTTAAACTAATACACTTTTTTACTATAAGTGGCAATGTTATTCTGAGCGATCGGCCAAGTTTAAACACTTTTATTTTCGGGATGCATTGATCAAGTTACCACTGTTCTGTAGATTGTCACACCTCTTTTCGCCATCACTAATCTCCTTTTGCAATAGTCTGTCCTTTTCCCCTCTTCATTCCTCCCGTCGAGAATTGAGCACATTCGTAGGCCACGGCATGGTGCAACTTAAACTACTGACACGTTCACCTCTTTCCTCTGGCCTTTGGGTGATTTACCAGCGGGGCAGTCAAGTCAAGGCCGTATCGACAGATCTAAAACAGACTTTGAGACATCCTTGCGAAATGAGTTTTTTATTAGTGAATAAAATAAATTCGTACATATAAAATCAAGAAAATTCTTAACAATAATTTTGTTCTGTACCAGTAACACCCGGTAAATGACTAAATATACAACTGCAAATGAACTGATGGCGCAAAGGGCTAAGTATGCGTATTTCCATAAGGCATCAAAAGTTTGGTTTTTAACTATCAGAAATATTTTCCGTGTATAGTTCGACCCCTAATTTTGACCTAAATATTTCATTAAAAAAAGTCGACCTATACACTAGTATATACAGTACTTATTTTTCCTAACTGGTTGCATGGAATCTAGAAGTAATGATGTATGGTGTAGAACTTTTGCTTCTGATTGGCTATGCTGATGTGTTACATGATGTCAACTGAAAGTCTGTGGAAAAGCACAGAACAGTGTGAGATAAGTAATTTGTTGAAAAATGTGAAGGACCATGGGCTCTGTAAATAACACAAATCCAGCAGGTTCCGGATATTGTTGTTTGTTCAAGTCCCATTACCATCTCTTGGAACTGACAACTTGCTTTTATGTTTCCCTCTTTAGCACATCTTTTGTATAAAAAGATCGTGCTTATGTTATCGGTTTGTCCATCCATCCATCTCAGGACACCATGTCTCTGCAATTACAGGGCTGCCAGACTTGCACCAATTGCGACAGCCCACGCCAAAACATAGTTCTTGCGCCATTCTACTAAAAAATAAGGAAATCTGCACCAATTTTGTGTCAAAAGTTAAAATTTATTGGTCATCGATATTTTAGCATAATCTTATGACATTCGAAATTGATTCAGCGGTTAATTCGTATGTGAGATTCTTCCGCAAATTTGCGGAGTCTCCTCCGTTTTTTTTTTTTTGTCATTTTCGAGATCGATGCAAAAGTGAAGAAATTTTCAGGGTATTAGTTGGGAAGGGGTCGTATTCCGTGTGGGGACATTGTTTTGCCTTTTTAAACATTCGGAAACATAAGTTAAACGGAGTGCAGATTTTCCCTGTAATCGTGTTTTCTCTCTCGCGCGATGTTGCTTCTGTTCAGTATTGTTGTTAAATGTAATTTCATTGCATAATTTCAGCTTGAAATTGTAGGCAATGATTTCCGAAAACGGAAGTTAGGCCGCCCAAAAATTTCCCCATAATCTTTGGCCATGAGATTGTGACACTGATTCGAGGAATTCTGCCTTTTTTGTTATCATTTGGACCATTTACGAGATCGATGCACAACTGAACTGAAGTTTTGGGAAGATTGGTGGTGGTGGTGTGTGGGGGGAGGAGGGGGCCATTTTCACGGAATTTCATCCTTCGAAAACGGAAAGTAGACGGAGGTAAGATTTCTCTCGTAATCGTAATTTTTTTTTTCTGGCGATGTTTCCTCTACCCAGTATTGTTAGATATCAATTTATTCCATAAATATTTGTATTTCAGCTTGAAAATGTTGGATAAATTTCCGAAAACGGAAGTCTGGATGAAGCGGAGATTTTTCTGTAATTGTATTTTTTTCCCCTCCGCGATGTTCCGACTCCTATGTAGTTGTTAAATGTCATCACCCTCATAAATGTGTGTGCATTTTAGCTTGATAAGGGTGGGGGGAAATTTCCAAAAAACGAAAGTGACGAAGTTCAGAAATTTGTAAGAATTGATGCATGGTGCTCAAAAAAAAAAAAAAAAAAAAATAATAATAATATTCTTCATTCTCTGAAAATTACACCATTTATCTAAAGTAGTGAAAGCTCTGATATCAGAATTCGTGGTTCTGAGGCTGAAAGTTCTTTAAGCATGATGAGTACAATTGTCATCTGAGGGAATAAAAAAAAAAAAAAAAAAAAAAAAAGAAAAGTAACTAAGAAAAATGGCAAGAGAAAACTATCAGCAGAAAAAAGTAAACAGTGGATGCTGTGCAGTGGCAGAGTTCACAAAAGACAAATATGGCCATGGAACTTGCTGAGAAGAAAGCAACACAAAAGGAAAATTGAGCTGATGTTCTAGCAAGTACAAGAACAAAACCAGGGAAAAAAAAAAAAAAAACTGTTTGAAGCCATGTCTTTCAAAACCACTCTATTTTGTTTGGAATTCAGTATTTTTATAATTGTGAATACACAGTGGAGTGATCTAGTTAAATATTTTCATAAATAAATTACAGTGAACGATTCAGTTTTTGTTCATGCTGTGTAATATTCACACCTTCTCATCGCGCAGTATGATTTTTCTCCAAATTAAAAAGTACAGCTTTGTTTCTTTTTCTTCGTCAGTCTCATGTATGTTAATTAAAATCACTCATGAGCGCTATGGATAAATGAAAGGATTGTTTATATCGCATAACTTGTAATCAATTATCAGGAATACTTATCTTTTGGTTCTTACTTAAAGTCTAAATTTTGCCCTGTACATTCATTCTGGGAGCAGAATTTTTAGGAGGTTTTCTTTTCTCATTTTGACCTACCTTGGGGAACATCTTCACCCACACACTTTTCTTTTTCCGGATGGAAGGTCTATTGAACCACTTACTAACTCGCAATCGTCTGCTTAATGTCCATGTCCATACACGCAGGACCCCAGGTTCGCAAGAGCAGTGGCTCTTTCAGACAGCAACAACAAAAAAGAAAAAAGTCATGAACTGATTCTACTACTACTGAAGAAGGAGAGGGGGGGGGGTGTCCAATCTCACGCCAAAACGTCACTGCATAAGCGTTAAGCGATGGAAGCAGCTTTTATCTAACTAACTTTACTAAATCTCACTGTTATCTTATAGTTTGGGTTCCAGTTGTAATTGTTCACAGCAATAACGAAAGTTTGGCATTGATAATTACTGGATGAAAAACATTGTATGAAGAGTATTATGGCGTAACTGCTGAAAGGTGATTTTACAGTTTGATTATTAAATGTTACATTAGTTTTCCTTTTATATCGAAGGTACGCTTTCCTTCAGAAAACCTTAGGAGTTTGTGATGCACAGGCAAACCACATACTTGTGGCTTGCCAGTTGGTTGGTTTCAGAAATAATGTATTTTCATCTGAATGCAATGAATCTTGAAATATATGATGCTAAAAACCAACTAAACAACAAACAGTAATTACATATTATTTGTTCTTCCGAAGTGTATATTTGCAAGCTTTCAGTAACAATAGCAACAGTTCTTGGACGTGGCAGCATCCTATTTGTGTTACAGTGAAACAAATGCATTCAGAAGAAAATCCCTGACATTAATGTGTTACACTTAAAATATTGCAGGTCATGCATTTTCAATAAATCGTGGGTAGTATAATTGTTTTCCCATTTATCTCACTGTACGAACGACAGAAATGCTAATTAACAGTCGTAAGAGAAGCAGTAAAATGTCAACAAACCTGAAATATAACATTTTTTCATAGTTCATAAAATAATGGTAATTTGGTATATAAACATAACTTAAAGCACAGCATGGACTTAAAACAATTAAAAATACTATCATGAGCTGCTCCAAAACCTGAGTTCTGCTCCAAATCCAAATTTTCTCACCCCAAAACCCAACGTTTCTGCTCCAAATTGCATGTTTTCCCGCTCCAAGAATTGCTCCGAAATATGGTAGGGGCACTAACACCCCTGCAATTATTAGTCTGATTTAAAAACATTCTTTTTTCATTGGGAAGCTTGAAATATGCAAATGATGATCCGTCATTTTGTTTTGTTTTTTACGATGTACAATTTTGCAGCCAGAGGGCGTAAATGCAGATGCTATGGAATTCAAAATACATTTTGTTCCATATATTTGCTTCTAAACATCCAATTGAAAAAATAGTTTTACCTTTCGATTTCATTTATGTCGAAGAGTATTTTAGGTATAGTCACTTTTTCAAGTTATGCATAGATTTTCTGCTAGGGGCGTAAAAGTAAATTGCATTTCCCCCAATATCTCAACTTTTAAAACTCCGATTTGAAAAAATATTCTTAAGTGGATACAGCTCCTGATAGGAAATCTTTTGCATATAATTTCTAATTTTTGGTAAAGAATGGTTTGACCACCAGGGGCATAAAAAAGTGTTAATTTCTGCTTCTAATGTATTTGCCACAAAATCTGAGCTTCTAAAATCTCGATTGAAAAAATTATTTTGCGGACTGATGCCACTCACGTTGATAAACCTTTTCGGAATATTTTCTTGTTAAAATATTGCATGGTTTCTCCCCAGGGGTCGTAGATGTATATCTTATTTTTGTCAATATCTGTTAAATACCCAAATTTGCCACTGTAGACTGGATTACTCAGGGATCGCATTTCTCCTAAAATTCCTAAAATTTTGTGACCCTCCTTAAATTCCTAAAATTATAACTAAAATTTGCTATTCTTCCTAAAATTTTTGTAAGCTTATTTATTAAAAATATAACCGTTATTAACGCCAATAAATTTACCATTACAGTAAGGTAAGAAGACCTGTTATTGTAGAAACACAGCCTATATGGTGTGCTGCTGAAGGGAGGGAAAATGACGCCATCGAGATGCACTTGCTTCTGGGCGGGCGCTCCACTTTTGTGCCTTCGGACAGTTTTCAAGAGTAACAAGAGATCTAAGGGAAAGGGGGAGGGGTCATTTTCACCCCTGGTTTGCGCTTTGCAGACGAACTCAGTGGCACGCAGAAGATCATACTTTATTTTTGAACATGCCTCGTGGAACCTCCTCTTTCTGCTGATGTTTTGTCATTGTAAACCGCAGGTGGGTGGAAACAAAGAGGAAACATGTGGTCTCCTTCCGTAACCTCCGGTAATGACGATGGGATGGTAGCTGAGTGTTATCGTGGCAGGCAGTAGAGCACGTGATCATTGACCTTCGATCGTGCGTCGGCGACAGCGACCTTTGATACGCAATATATCTCGGCTCCGACTCACTTTGACGGAACTTGCGTGAGATGCATATGATAGTTTCTGGTTTTGCGTCTTTTATGGTGTTCTCTGTGCTGTGTGCAGGTTCAGTTCTCTAGTGGTGACTTGCTTTTTTTTTTTTCTATCTTCTGACATCCTCGCAGCCAAACTTCGGGAAGTTGTCTGGTTTTGCAATATTGGAACGTGTTTTTGTACTTCCCTTTCATTTTCTGGTTAGTAATACAAGTGTTTAAGATGCCTAAATCCAAAACGAAATTTCAAGATGCGTGGCTCGCCAAAGAATTGGACGGAGTGAAGTTGAAAGAATGGTGTTCTGCAACTGAAACAATATTTTCTGCTAAGTGTATATTGTGTTCAGAAATTTTCAATATTTCTAATAGTGGCTTTTCACAAGTAAAAGCGCATCATGAAAGGAAAAAACATTTGCAGAAATTTCAAAGTAAATTTCAAAATAAGTCCATCTTGAAATCCTTTGGAGGACAGGATCTTCAGCCCAAAACAAATATTAGTGAAGTACTGAGTCATGATTTACAGTTGGCTAAAGCCGAAGCATTATGGGCCATGAAAGTTGCTAAGGACAATGTCTTTTGTTTCATGCACTGAAACAGTTGAACTTTTCAAAGAAATGTTTCCTGATTCTGCTATTGCAGCCAAAATGCAACTTAAAGAAAAAAGTTGCTTATGTGATATCACATGGATTGTCAAAATATTTTGAAGAAGATTTGAAAAAAGACATTGCATCTAGTAGCCCAGGAAAGGTTACTATTGCATTTGATGAAACTACAAATGCGCAAGTGAAACGGCAGTTGGATGTGTATCTCAGGTACTGGTCTTCAGAAATAAATTCAGTTTCTTGCCGATACCTAACAAGCATTTTTCTGGGTCATGCAACAGCAGATATTTTGCTAAAAGAAATTCTTGATGTGTTATCGTCCTTCAATATTTCATTGAACAGAATTATTTGTGTATCCATGGACAGCCCAAATGTAAATAAGTGCTTTTTACGTAAATTCAATGAAGTTGTAAAACAAGAAACGGGCCAGAAATCTTTGGAACTAGGTTTTTGCAACCTGCGTGATGTTAGTAATGCATTTAAAAATTTTTTGACAAGCTTAAATATAGATTTTGAAGAATTTGCTACTGATATGCATTACTTTTTAAAGAATAGTGCTGCAAGATGAGAGGATTATAAATCTGTCGAGGATATAACATTGGTCACTGCCAAATTTCTTTTGCGTCATGTCAGCAACAGATGGTTAACCATTGGTTCTGTAGCCCAAAGGCTCTTGGATCAATGGCTAAATATTACAGAATATTTTTTAAACTTCTTGCCATCTCAAAAAGTATTTGAAAAACAACTACGCAATTCGGCAAGGTATAAAAGAATTCACTGTTTCCTGAAAAATGAGCTAACTCCTTGCTATTTAGCATTAATTTCATTTTCACACCAAAATTTTGAAAAGTTTTCAATATGTTATCAGAGTGAAGAACCAAAAATACACCACTTATCATCATCATCATCATTGTCAACCATTATCAATCCACTGCTGGACGAAGGTCTCCCCAAGTTTCCTCCACAACGGTCTGTCTTGTGCCAGTCTCCTCCATGTCACCCCTGCATACTTTCGAATTTCATCCACCCATCTTCCATGTGGTCTTCTTCTGGGTCTTTTCCTGTCCCTTGGAATCCAATCTAAAATTTCGGCTGTCCATCGATGGTCTGTCCTTCTGGCAGTATGTCCAGCCCATTGCCATTTCAGGAATTTCACTCTGATCATGATATCTTCCACTCTTGTCATTTTTCGGATCCACGAGTTCCTCTTCTTATCTCTCCTGGTTACACCAAGCATGCACCTCTCCATGCTGCTTTGAGTTGTCTGCAGCCTTTGTATGTCTCTTTTTGTTAAGGTCCACGTCTCTGCACCATACGTAAGCACTGGAAGGATGCATTGATCAAACACTTTTCTTTTAAGACATAATGGCATATTGCTCTTGAAAATTATGCTGTTTCTTCCAAAAGCTCTCCAGGCAAGTTTTGTACGCCAATTAATTTCTTCATCAATGTGACCCTCACTTGATATCTGCTGTCCAAGATAAACGTACGTATCTGTTATCTCCAGCTTTTCTCCATCAATCGATAAATCTTCATTTCTTGTAAAAGCATTGAACATCACTTTTGTCTTCTGAAAGTTCATTTTTAATCCCACTTCTTTACTCTTGTCAGCAAGTTCCTGGATCATACTCTGCAGCTCTGATGGGCTAGTTGCAAAAATGACTACGTCATCAGCAAAACGAAGGTGGGTTAGATAATCTCCATTAATCTTTATCCCCTTGTTTTCCCAGCTCAGTGACTGAAAAACACCCTCCAATGTGGCATTAAAGAGCTTCGGAGATATGGTGTCACCTTGTCTCACTCCCTTTCCAATTTTTATGTGTGTTGTATTTTCAAACAGCCTAATCTTTGCACTTGCATTTTCATAGATGTTATTAATAATATTAATGTATGCATCTTCAATACCGCAGGTTTTCAGAGCCATTGTAACTGCTGATGGTTTCACCGAATCAAAGGCTTTTTCATAATCGATAAAAGCCATGCACAATGGAAGTTCATATTCCCTCGCTCTTTCAATTAGTTCTCTCAGCACATGGATATGATCTATTGTGCTGTAGCCACTCCCGAATCCAGCTTGTTCTCTCGGTTGAGCAATGTCCAGTGTTACCTTCAAGCGGTGTGAAAGAACTTTAGTGAAGATTTTATAAACTACTGATAGGAGGCTGATAGGTCTGTAGTTTCCGAGATCCTCAATGTCACCTTTCTTATGTAGCAGGATCATTGTAGCGGTGTTCCAATCCTCAGGAATCTTTCCTTCATTAAGGCATCGAGTGAAAATTTGGGCGAGTACTGTTTCGATTTCTCCACTTGCTGCTTATATGATGTCTACAGTAATTCCATCTTCTCCTGGAGCTTTTCCTCGCTTAATGTTCTTGATTGCATGTGCAACTTCTGCTGGAAGGACTGGAGGAACTCTGGTACTGGTATCTTTCATGATGTCTGGAGTGCATGTATCATCCCTTTCATATAATTTGGAGTAGAAATCTTTCACTCTTGTCAAAATTTTGCCTCTGTTTCTTGTTACAGAACCATCTTCTTTTCTCAGTGCCATAATCTGTTTTCTTCCCTTACTGAGATGTCCCTTTGCTATCTTTAGTCTTTGGTTGTTTTCAATTGCTTTCCTCACTAGTTCACAGTTGAATTTTCTTACGTCTTCAGTGATACTTTTTCGTACTGTCTTGCATAGCTCTATATATTCCACTTTGGAAGTCACATCTTCTTTAGTTGTCCTCATCTCTCTTCTTTTTTGCATCAACATTTTCGTTTTTCCTGATAATTTATTTACATGCAACTTGTTCTTAGACCCAGCTAATTTTGTTGCTGCTTCCATAAGAGCTTTGGTTACTTTTCTGTTAACTTCAGAGATGTCCACTTCTTCCGATGTTAGGCCTTCTAAAGCAGAGAACCTGTTCTTCAGTTCCAACTTGAAGGTATTATGGTGTTTTTTAAGGTTGGTTATGTCAATAGATTTTGTTTGTCTTATTAGCTTGCCTTGTTCAAGTTTAGTGTTGAGGTGCATCTTACATCTCACCAATCTATGGTCACTACCTGTGTTGAACTTGTTTAGCACACTGCAGTCTTCTATGACGAATTTTTTGTTACACATAATAAAATCAATTTCACTTTTCGTCTCATTTGGATGTCTCCATGTCCATTTCCTGTGTGGCTTTTTCTTGAAGAAGGAGTTCAAGATGAAAAACCCTTCTGCCTCTGCAAACTCAACGAGAGTATTTCCACGCTGGTTTCTGTTGCCGTGACCGAATTTACCTACTGAAGTTTCATTCTGTTGCCGTTGCCCTATTTTTGCATTGAAATCTCCCATAATTATTTTCAAGTGCTGCTTACCTTTATTATTTAGATGACAAATTTCCTCATAAAATTCTTCAATTTCTTCTTCAGGATGACTTGTGGTGGGTGCATAAGTTTGAATAATCTGAGCCTGGTATCTTCTCGATAGTTGGATAACGAGTCGTGCAGCTCTGTCAGAGGAACTTTCAACTTCTACCACTTTATCCTTTAGTTTCTTGTTTATTATAAATCCAACACCACTAGTTCTGCCAGTATCTGTCCCACGATAGTAGAAGAGATGTCCACTTTTCAGTTCGATGAGATCTTCTCCTTTTCTCCTTACCTCACTTAGCCCCACGATGTCCCACTTGATCCTTTGTAGTTCCTCTTCCAATTCAAGGAGCCTTGAATCAGAAGATAGGGAGCGTCCATTGTACGTTGCCAAGGTCAGCATCAGATGGCAGCCTAGTCCGGTCCTCCGGGATTCTTAGCACCCTCTGCCTTCATGTCGCACTGGCCGCTGCCTTGGCCAGGTACATTCCAGCTGCTGGAGACTGAGGGCCAAGATTTAAGTTGTGGAGTCATTTTGGAGGGGTTTGGCCATAACTCACCACGCTGGCCAAGCGGGTTGGTGAGTGTGGGATAGAATTTCCTCTGATCCCGATGGTATAGTTATACCGCTATTGGCGGTCGTCAGAGCCCATTTAGTGGGAACAGGATGCACCACGAGAAGGCGGGGTTGACATTTGTCAAGGAGAGGCTGTGATGTTACGCATCACCTGACCTTACATCCCACACCACTTATATTCTGATTTAAATACTTTAATGAGGAATGTTATGGCTCAGTTTATCCAAGATGATGTTATTGCAGGGAAATTTGGAGAAGACCTAAAGAATGTAGATTTTGAAAACAAAAATTCATGGAAAAAACTAGGGAGTTAGAAGTTGGTATGAAGACAAAAAATCTCCTCAGGAATGTTCAAGAGACCAGGCAGAAATTATTTCTCTTAGATGTAAGATCATCACTAATTGCAACCACAAAATATTTAAATTCAAATTTGCCATTCTGCAATCTAAAGCTAAGAGACATAGAAGTTTTAAAGGTAAAAGAACCAAAGAAAGAGTCAACTCAACTTTCAGTCACTGAAGGACTTTCGGAAATAACCAGAATTTCAAGTGTTTTGCATCTTTCTGAGGAACAAATCGATAGAGTAAGAGAAGAGTGGAAACTTTTAAATTCTGATAAGCCATCTCTAGATGAGCTAGTGAATTTTTCAGAGGAAGGGCATATTCCAGTGCGGATTGATCATTACTGGCGTAATATATTTAGTATTAAAGACTCTAGCGGAAAAGAAAAATACTCAAATCTTGCTAAACTCATCAAGTCAATTTTAGTTTTACCTCATGGTGATGCAGAAAGGGGATTTTCGGTTAACACTGCTCTGTTCAGGAAGGACAAGGCTAACTTAAAAGACTCAACTATAACATCATTAAGAATAGTTAAAGGGGCCATTAAACACTATGGATGTGTAAGTAAAGTTCCCATAACAAGAAATTTGTTAAATAGTGTTTGTGATTCACATAAATTTTATAAAGAGTATGTTGATAAGCTGAAGGAAGAAGAATAAAAAAGGTAAAAGAAAGGAAGCAGAAAGAGAGGGAAAATAAGGAAAAGCAGCTAGAGAAAAAAGAAAAGCTGAGTTTGATGACAAAATAAAAGAAAATGATGCAGAAATAAATAGGCTTAAAAAAGATAAAGAAGCCTCCCTAGCAGTAATTCAAGAGGGAACAGAAAGAATGAGAAAAGCTGTAGAAAAACAAAATACTGTTGAAATAGCCGTTGCCTCTAACTTGATCATACAAGGTTCAGCTGAAATAAAGAAAACTGAAAGTAAATTAGTTGTGGTGGAAGCAGAAAAAGATAGGCTTATCAGGAAAAGGTTGAAACAATAATATGAAAAAGTAATTCAGTGAACAATTGTACATAGTTCTTGGTTTTTAATTACCTTTTTAGGATATTATAATTTAATGTGAAACCTGAAAACTTTACTGTGAAAATCGTGAATTGCTTCTGGTTCAACAGCATATTAATGCTCAAAGTGAAACTTGAATGTGGTAAATATACTTGAATATGATAATAACACGTGAAAAGATAAGAACTGAACATTAGAAGTAAATCATACTTAAACTTTAGACATATTAGACGTTATGCAAAAAATTTGGGTGTGAACTTCGACCATATAAACTAATGGACTGAGCATTGGCAATAGCTGCATCAAAGCCACCATGGCTCCAACATTGGGCACGTCATCATCAGACTCCAAATTTCGTGTAAAAATGCTGTTATGATTACTAATTTACGCTGCAGAACTTCAGTGTTTTCGGTGTATTATGTGAATGCACCTCATATATAATGAAAACTCTTCAGGTAAGTTTACTTATGAGCTATATACATGCATGATCGGGTTGTTTACATTTCGTGATTTATAATGTGATGAACATTTGCGAAGAATTTGGAACATGCATTCCATTTTTTTTCTCTTAAGTTACTATATTTTTATATCAATAGCTGCAAGTTTCTGGTTAAGTAATTAAACTTTAATGACTTAGGTATTTAATTCGTTTCTTACCCATGAAAAATCATAGAACTTCCTTTACTATATCGCTCAGAGCAACCATAAGCACAGCAGGTGTAACCCATCTTTTTGACTGGTGTCATGTGATTTTATGTTGGAGCCAGAAATTTTGATGTCATGCGCAGTCTATCAGTATATATGGTTGAAGGGTGTGAAGCAAACTCTTTACAATGTATACGAAGTTGTTTTACTAGATGTATACAAATATACATCTAGTTTTTATTGAAATACACTCCTAAAATTTTCCTAAAATTTTTCCAAAAATTCCTAAAATTCCTACCTAAAATTTTCCAGAAGTATGCTATGATCCCTGATTACTGAAAATTACTGAAAAAAAAAAATTGTTACTGAAAATTACTGAAAAATGAACATGTTGGTTACTGAAAACTACTTTTAGAGGTTTGCATCTATGCATAAGTGTAGTTAAGCTATCTCTAGATGCATTTGGGGAGCACCTATAACAAACTGTGAAGTCAGCAGTTTCGTAGATAAACACAGATTTGGTCACCTTACCAGGAGGCGATGTCTCCCGGTATGACCTGGTTATGATGATTGTTGACAGTAACATCAAGGACCTGCAACCAAAGGCATTGCCTCCCAATTGCAGGTCCTGATGTTACCATCAACAAGCCATTTAAGGACCTCCTTCAACGCCTTTATGCAGAATGGTTGTTGGTGGGCAATGGTCCCTTAATGCTTGCAAAACTTAAGAAGCCTGCTGAGGCATTACTATGACAGTGGATAAAGGCAGCTTGGAGCAGCATTTTGTCAGGAACATTTGCTATCATTATTAGTGTTAATGACAGTTTTTCAAAGTCTTCATTATAGCATCCTTCACTTATAAGGGCTTATGATTCTGTGTCAATTGTTTTTTAATTTCTTTCATTTTAGATTCACTAGTGCATACCTTTGCATATTGAACAAATCAGACGGAACTAAAGATTATGTGATATAGGAAGTTACTGACTACAAATGATCAGAATCATCAAGTGATAAGAGTGAGAATTATAGTGACTAAATAAAAATCTGAAACTTGATTTCTGATACTTGCAGAACAGTAATTCGAGGTTTACATCACAACCTCCTTAAATATTTTATGGCTGTTTAATATAATTATGGACTCATGCATGCATGATGCCATGATGGACAATACTGGTTTGTATCTTGGTAATATCTGTGGGTGCAGATTGCTGTATACTGATGACACGGTCCTGTTGGCAGAGAGCAAAAGTAAGTTGCTTAGTATGTTGTCCTGAACGTACGAAGTTTGTGTGAAATTCAAACTGAATATAAGTTAGGGAAAAACCAAAGTTATAGTTTTTGAGCGAGGAACTGGTAGTACTAAATGCAGGATAAGTCTAAATGGCACAGTGATTGACCAGGTGAATGTGTTTTTGTATTTAGGAAGCATGTTTGACAGAGAGGACAAATTAGATTGTGAAATTAGTAGATGAGTGAATTCTTCATTGAAAGTCATAGCTGCTTTAAGAGGTTTTCACAGGAATGATCGGTTCTCAAGAGAGTCCCGAATGGCTGTTTATGAAAGTGTAATTGTTCCTACTTTGATGTACAGCAGTGAAGCCTAGGTATTGCAGAAGAGAAATAGGAGTCGTTTGTGTGCTGGAGAAATGTGTTACTTATGGGGAGTTTGTGGCAAGACACTCTGATCATGTGAGGTGAGGAATGAAGATGTGCTGCAGTTGTGTAATGTGAGGCAGAGTGTTAGTAAGGTGGAGACTGACATTCTTAGGTGGTTTGGCTATGTTGGAAGAATGAGTGATCAGATGCTTACTAAGAAATTTTTTTCAGCC
This sequence comes from Macrothele yani, assembly GCA_039090855.1. NCBI lineage: Eukaryota > Metazoa > Arthropoda > Arachnida > Araneae > Macrothelidae > Macrothele > Macrothele yani. The sequence goes on along the minus strand of CM077011.1, from coordinate 128,539,064 downwards.
CAACTGGCTGGAAACAAAGGTAGAAAAAGAACAAGAAAGTCATGGGAGAATCAGATTCAGGAGTGTCTGCATGAGAAAAAGATTATGAGTGTGAAGTATAGAAGGTCTTGCGTACATCATGTGATGGACATCAGCGATACCCAAATTGTGTGTCAAGATTGCTGTAAAGGGAGAAGTTTGATATGGCAACAGTAAGTAAATAATCAGTTAAAAATTTATCTGGTGGTTTGTATTTCTTTGTGGAGCTAAACTCTGAATCTCAGAGAACAGCTTAGTGATATGTAATATGAATGTACATTACAATCTGTGTTATAAATAGAACTTTTTCTTAACAGTTTTTTTTTTTTTTTTTTATGATTTGCATTTCAGTTTTGATTTAAGAATTGAGTTCATGTGGACCATGAGTCTAATGTATGCTTTCCTTACAAAAGCTATGTAATTTTAGGGTTTCATCTTACATTCAGGCAAATATGGTATACTGTTTACCTCAGTTGTTAATCTGTATGACACACACATTAATATTTTGTCTTTTAGGGTTTAGGAACCTTAAGTGAAAAATTGCAGCCCTTTCTGCTTTCCATGATTGCCTTGAGTACAGATGTTTCTCAGCCTCCTCATGTTTATCTTTTGGAAGATGGACTTGAACTTTGGTGGTCTGTTTTGGATAACTCTTCTGTCTGCAGTGCTGAATTGTTAAATTTAGGAAGAAATATTATTCCTCTTTTAGGTAAAATAATTTTGCAGTTATTAATTGCTCATTTACAGCATTTTCTTTGTAATTTAGCACTGCTTACTGTTGCCCACTTTATGTAATGTGTCATCATATTTTGAGACATATTCATAACAGGTGTGGATTTTAAAATAAAACCTTTGAGAACAGTCTAAATAAAGGTTAAACTGTAAGCAGTTATGTAAAGTGTCAAATTTAAGATCAGTAACTTAATGAATGCATGCCATTTACATAATGTACCATTTATATTGATCCTGGAATTGAACTTTCCACATGGAAAGAGCAAAATAGATGCACAATATCATAAAATGGAGTTATTAATTTGGGGAGGTCTGTTTGGAATAATTGTTCTGGGAATCATGATATGTAGAGTTCATATAGCATTTATGGGACACCCTGTATATATATTAGAGTCACAAGCTTTAATTCTAAGATTATCATTCTTTTGGATGCTGGTATTACTTTGTGTCATGAGATGTGCACAATCAGAATTCCTAAGTGTAATTACTTCAGTTAATATGCAATGGAGCCAAATTTAACATCAGTTAACTTAATGAAATTTCAAGAATATAGGGATTTAAGGATAAGAGATTTTGTTGCCATTCTACAGATAACTTCACCTAATTTATAGGGTAAAACCATTGTAAGGAAATATTATCTTTTTCAGAATCAATTCATTCGATATTAAACATGAGTCCACAGGATTCTGTCATTCACGCTTGAATTCTGCAAATTAAACAAAAATCTTCCATGGTAAAAGAAACAGTCTGAAGTTTTTATTATGTGTAGGGATTTGACAGCTGCCATGAGCAGCTCTCAGCTATCAGCAGTTGCCCATTCCTAATTTGAGGCCACTGGTTCCAGCACTGTAAGTAAGACTTACGAACCACCTATGTTTCATCCGAGGCTCAGGCCTTTATGCAGCTTGGTAAGGAGCCAGAAACTTGCAACCTCAATTTATTTTTAATCACTCCTATGTTTTAAATTTCATAAGTAATAATTGGTAATATGCATTGACTACATTGGATGAATTTTGTTGAGCTCAGCAATGAAATGATAAATCAAATTTGTAATTAAAATTGAAAATATAACAATTAACACCACACCTCCCACTCTTTATTTGCTGTTCCCATAATATGGTAGCCATTAAACTTTAAAACTAAACAGTGTGAATTATAAATATGCATCACATGGAGAGAAAATGGTAATTGTTCAGCCCAGATGACAAGACAGCATACTCTAGCTTGTGGCATGTAATTGATCTTTGTTGATTTTATGCAAGATAGGAACGTAATTGTAAACCTCTCTCCCCCCCCCCCTCTCCCTCCCTACTTCACCTCTGGAGACACCAGCTCATTGACGACTGATTTCGCCGGAAACAACAACTTTTGAATTCATAATGTGGAACATCAAATAGAAGTCATCGCTGTTTCCAAGTTTTATAAGTGAGTCACGGAAAAATTCTCATTGGCCGCCTCCGGGAATCGAACCCAGGGTCTTCCAGTTACGCGCCGGATATGCTTCCACTGCACCACAGCGGCCTCGAAATTCTCCAGACACACAAACTACCAAACCACATGGTATTTTGCTTCTTTGGAGTCCCACACAATGCTGGAGATTCACTAAAAATGAACAGCAGGAACTGAGCAAATTACCAGAAGGCAAGTGAATGATAAATACACAGTTGACTTGGACCAGGAACATCAAATAGAAGCCATCGCTCTTTCCAGTCTGGAGAATTTCGATGCTGCTGTGGTACAGTGGAAGCATATCCGGCGCATAACTGGAAGATCTTGGGTTCGATTTCCGTTGGCAGCCGATGAGAATTTTTCTGTGAGTCACTTATAAAACTTGGAAAGAGCGATGACTTCTATTTGATGTTCCTGGTCCATGCCAACTGTGTATTTATCATAATGTGGAAGTTTATTATGAACCTGCTGGAAAAGGAAATCATAGGATTTAGAAACACAGTGCTTTTAGATTCAAATGAGATGACACATCCACATATTTCAAATGAGATGACACGTTACATGTAGCACCATCTGGAGTGGGATTGCAGTCAGGCTGTGTGTGCTTGGGAGCAAAGTAGACAGTACGTCAGAGCTGCTGATGGTAGGTGTTTTAATTCAGTAACTGTGTAAGGAGTGTGCAGGAGGCAGTTCGTAATGGTGCATCAACAGGGTTCTTACTCCAAATTGGAAATGTAAGGAACCATTCGATTTTTTTGGGTTGAGCACCTAAATTGCCCTGACATCCATTGTGAAATCTGTGCTGTATACAGGGAAAATGCCATGTCTTGCCTGGCCATTGTAAAGTGATGCCAACAATTTGAAAACTGTCGCACAAATTTGACGGACGAATATTACGAAGGCAGACCATCAATATCCAGCACTCCGGAGCATGTTGACGACATGAAACAGGATAATAGGTGTATCAAAATCAAGGAAATTGCCAGTACATTAGACATTTCGTACAGGACTGTGCATTCCATGATTCACGAGCATCTGGGATTTCAGGAATTGCGTGCGAGATGGGTGCCATGTTTACTCACCAAACAGCACAGGAATCAATGTTTCCTGTTATATTTGGCTCTTCTACAATGGTATTCTGCTGAGGGTAACAGTTTTTTGTGTCGGATCATCACCGTTTCACCCCTGAAACCAAACGATGATCCATGGAATGGAAGCATGTCACCTCTCTAACAAAGAAGAAGTGCAAAGGCCAACCATCTGCGGGAAAGGTCACGACAACTGTTTTCTTTGACTGTGAAGGTGTTGCCCGCACAGAATTTCTGCCAAAAAGGACGACTATCAATGCTGAATCATATTGCCCAACACCACGAAATTTGCAAAAAGCAATTAAGGACAGACATCGGGGTAAGTTGAGCGAAGGCGTTATTCTGCTGCACAACAATGCCACACAGCATGGAAAACAAAGGAATTGCTGCAGTCATTCAAGTGGGAGGTGTGGCAACATCCATTGTACACTGTACAGCCTCGACTGATCCCCATATGACTACCATTCGTTCGGTAAAATGAAACAGGATCTTAGTGGACAACAATCCGAACAGATGAGGCTGTAAAAACTGCGGTCCTTAACTGGTTGCACCAAACTGGAGAAAACTGTTTCTGTACAGGTATGGAAAAGTTAACCACATGTTCCAATAAATGTTTACAGTCTTTAGATGACTATGTCAAAAAATGAATAAATGCTGTACCTTTAAACCAAGATACACCCCCGGAGTGTATTTCTTTATTTTTTATTTATTTGTTTTTTGATCTGCCCTCGTACATGCAGTTTCCCTCCATCATAAGAAAATGGGAGGAAGTTCATGTCTTGTTGATCTCATACATTTGTTGACTGTAATTTTGAGTGATTGGGTGACACCCCATTGGACTAAATGTTAGGTATGGTGTTCCTACTATTATAACTCAGAAGGTTTGTCCTCCTCAGAAATAATAGCCTAGAATAACAAATGACATATCAGCAAAAAATCACTGCAGAGTGAACAAAAAATTAGTTTATTGACTACTAGAGGAATAATGGGAAAATTAATGAGCTAAATGAAGATATTAGTAAATATCAAGTAGATCTGCGGTGTCTAAGTGAAACTAAATGGAAAGGGTTTGGTTTAGAAGAATCGAATGGAATGGTGTGAATGTGTGGTCTGCAGTGTTCAGTGTGAGAGAGTACAAATTCGGTGTGATTTTGAGTGACAGATGAAGAAAACATGATTAATTGTAATTGTGCAAGTGAAAGTTTTGTGGGTATGATTGAAAGCGAAGCTTCTGAGAATAGTAATTGTAGTAGTGTATGCTTCTTGTTACTTTGAACTTTCTGATAACAAGGTGATTTTTGGAATGAATCAAGAGTTGTGTTTTGAGTCAGTTTTGTGCTATACAGAAAGTTACTCAAGCTGGAGATTTCAATGTTAAAACCAGTGTTTCGAATGAGATATCTAAGAATGTTCTGGATAAGTTTAATGATCCTGATATGAATGATAATGGTAAAAGATTAATTCAACTCTGCATTGAGATTGGGTTATGTGTATCTAATTCAATTTTCAGTCTTGAGTACATCCATACATCTGCTTGGGAAAACTTTACTTTGGAACAGAAAAGTTGATGAATTTTGTTATTCATGACCTGTGCCTGAAACTTCTGGCTGTTGATTGTCTTCCTGATGAACATAAGCATTACTGTGAGTTGTTCAGTTAATGACAGAATCAGTTGAATATGCATATGACGTTTATGTGGAAAAGAAGTGGGTAGATTTTACATGTAAAAACTGTTTTGTCACCATTGATGAAAAGGTTTGTGGCATTACATAGGTGGGTAGCAGTAAAGGTAATGCTTAGTGGAACAGTGAGATAAAAGAAGCTGAGAAGTAGAAATAATAATTTCTTTGGATATTGCAAGATAAAGTATCTGAAGATGAGTATTGTTTAAAAAGCATGAAGCAACAAAGCTGGTTCACCAAGGTAAGGCTAAGTGTAGGAGCAATAAGTTGGACTGGGAAGAAGAGGCTTTAAAGGAATGCCAATAATTCATTTTGGTACTACATAAGAAAAACAAGGAAAGTAAAGTTTTAAATTGTGTTAGCAATAGGATTGGAAAGATGTTTTAAGATCCCAGTGAGATATAAATGAAATGTGAGGTAAACGTTTTTAGTTAGAATAGGAAAACAAAGATAAATTTGAAGTTGAAGCAGAGCTTGCCACAGAGATAAGAGGTTTGTGAAGCTATCTCTTCAAAATAGAAGACGTGCTGGAGTAGAGGGCATAACATCCAAGGTCATAGCATTATTGGTTGATTAAGTGAAACTTGTCAGCTATGTTGGAAGTTTTTCTTTAGGATTGGATGGGTGCTATTTCAATGTCTTTTTGTATGAAAGGAAAGGTGATCAGGTCAGATGCAAGAACTGTTGTGGTATCCTCTTGTTGGGCATGCCGTGTTGTCTGAGACCAAAAGTAAATTGCAGAATATATTGTCCAGGATGAAAAAACTCTGTAGGAAATATAAACCAAGTAGGGATAAGACAATGTAAGATCATCATTGACATCAGAAAATGTCTGGGATGTACAGCGTGGTTTTGTCTGGCAAGAGCCTGTGTCAACCAAATTTTTGAGTTATGTGTATTGATTGAAAAGTATTAGTCTGTTGGTAAGAAAGGTGCTGTATTTTTAGACTTTGAATTTTGTAAGTCTCATGACAAAGTAAACAGACTGCTTCTCTGAAAAGTCTTGTAAAAATTATTATGTAATTGGGAGGTTACTTAAGTGTGTGAGTGCTATGCATATGTGTAAATGGTGTCCTCCATCTTGTGCTGATAATTTAAATGCAATTTGAAAAGCTTGCTGTGCTCAAATACAGGCTTTTTCTTTACAGAATACAACAGTGAAAGTTTGCGTATGTGCCTCCAGATCACTCAAGGTTACCTTTTAATATCTCCACAAGGTTTCCTGGAAGTAAGTTCATTTCCTAAAAGTTCTAGCATCACTTCATTTATTTAAGAAATGCTTTTTTCATTAGTGCCATCTTGATTTTTTTTTTCCTTCATGCGAATAAGATTTTGTTTAATCAATGTATTTAAATGTATTTTACCATACAGTACAACCTTGAAAATTCGGACCTCCAAATTCCGGAAACCTCCAAAATTCGGACTTTTTCCGGATTTTTTTTTTTTTTTTAAATCTTCCGGACTGCCGAAGTCGCTAATTTAAAACAACAGGGTAAGATTATGCATATAATGATATTTCAAAAACAAATATACTGATTATTTACTAAAAAGGTGCGATAAAATTTTTACAGAAATTTATAGATATGATGTCGCGATCCGTTAGACACATCTATTTAAACGATAACTCTGCTGTCCTGATGTTGGTTTAGGAGGGAAAGTGGGGTAGGACGGGGAAATGCTCGCGTAGGTCTTAAGGTTAGGAGGTTTGTTTGTGAAAGGAATGCCTGACTCAAACGCCCTTTATATGGGGCATGGAATGGGGACATAAGCACACAGACCAGTAGCGTGATGTCTGAGGCTTCTGTGGATAGCGCGCCCAGGGTATCTCTTTCGTTGGCTGCAGCATACATCATGCAGGAAGGTGCGATGCAACCAAGGAAAGGAACGTTGATTTTCACTGGGGTGGGGAGACCGGTTTGATGGGCACTTCCCTGAACAAAAGCTTAAGAACATGAACAATGCAGTTAATCTGGCATGCGATACAGGTGTTTCTTGGCTCTGTGCTCCTGAGTTTTGCTTTTATTTTAATTTTTTTTTTTATTGACTGATGATAGTGGAAGTTGAAGGCTTCGGCTGGAAATGTTTTCTCACTAATAAGCGCTGTAGCATCATCACCTGATGTTAACAATGGGTAATTAATTTAATACCTGGCTGAAGATAAAATCTTCACAAACGCAAAAGAAAAAAAGAAGGGAGAGCTTTCCCATTCATACATATAAAAGCGGAGCTCAACGGGAAGGCTCAGTGCACAGTAAATGAAAGCAGGTCAAACCACTTGAAAGAGAGAAAGCATCACCGCTGTTTCCAAGTGTTGGCGGCGAGACCCGCGATCCGCGAACACGTGCGAGGGAGCTGGTAAAAGGAAGCGTAAAGCAACTTATTCTAACAAAAGCATCTGTAGATGAGAAAAAAATCATAACATAGAAGGAACATATTATTAAAGAAAACATTAATCGAAAGCATTACAAGCGATAATTTATAAGTTAATTACTTCTAAGACGGATTCTATTGCGGTGAACAGAGAACCATCATGTGGCAGACATCCACATTGAATGGAATTTAGACAATTGTGCGGTTTTATGAGCAATGTGATATTCTAACGGGAGTCTTAAGATTTAACTGTGATTTATATTGATTACATAAATGGTTTTCAGCATTTAATAAAGGCAAACAAAAACACATCATTAGCACGATTAATAAAAAATGTATAAATAAAAATGTTTGCCAGTACGAAAAAATAAGTGCATAAAGCAGATCGACACTGAGTTGCAGAATTAGCCTTTGAAGTATTCATATAATCACGTTGGGTGTGAGTTAATTCATGAAAATAAGGAAGATAATTTAGTTTTCTAAGCAGCACCACAACTTCGACACAGGTGCGGCCCTTATGGCAACTTTTGCTTCAAAGATTGCAAAATTTCTCACCTGCGGCCCTTACGCCGATGCGGCTCTTAGTCCGAAAATTACGGTAATCTTTTTTTGTATTTTTATATTTTTCTTAAAAATTCTCCTGTTCTATTATTTTATATTAAATAATATTTTTTAATTGGTTAACTTGATTTTTTGTCATTACTTTTACAGAAATAGTGTATTTATTTAATACTAAGTTTGAATTTTATCCAAACTCTCTATAATCCGGAAAATTCCCAAATCCGGAATCGGCAAAGTCCGGACGATTCCGGATTTTCGAGGTTGTACTGTATATCTGTATGGATATGCCTTTTCCAGGGAAAAGCTTTTTTTATGGAGTGTTTATACTTTCATGCCATAAACAGGCTTCATATAATAGGTGCAACAGAAACATTTATTTGGTTGAGACTGTATATTGTTCCATGAGCATCCAACAAAGGTCCCACTCTATAATTCAGTGAGGTAATGTGAGACATAGTAATTCAGATGTATGTAAAAATAAAACTTGACAGAGCATGCTCAGTATTAGGACAACTAGACTTGTAATATTGTTACAGCTCCCTTTACCCATACATACCTGTCAAGTTTTGCAGTTCACCCATAAATTTATGGGAATTCTGTTTTGAGAGGAAATTCATGATTTGGTGGAAATTTGGTCTAATTATGAGGGTTTTGTGCATTGGGAGTTTGTGCCAGATGGTCATTGGTCAGGCTCTGGATGAGAACCTCTGTCTGGAACAACTGCAGCTGGTCCATGATGCTTTGTGTCAGCACTACCCAGCACTCATCAATAAGAAGTGGGCATTGCTACAAAGGGATAATGGCCCAACCACACCTTCAGAGTGGTCCATCAAAAACTACAGGAATTGGAAGAGGTTGAGATCTTACCCCAGCCTCCATACCACCCTATCTGACTATCACGTGTTTTGCTCCATGGCCCATTTCATACAAGGACGGCACTTCGCTTCAGTGGTGGTTGTGGAATTTGACATCAGAGAGTTTCTGCCCTTTAAACCTTCCAAGTGGTACCTCAGTGGGATCGTGGCTCAGGTGGAACATTGGCAAAGGACTGTAGCAAACAATGGACTGTACTTTGCAGAATGAGGTGAGCGTGTATGGCTTTCTTGCATCATTAAACCTTCCAAGTTGTACCACTGTGTGATCGTGGCTCTGGTGGAATGTTGGCAAAGGACTATAGAAAACAACGGCCTTTACTTTGCAGAATGAGGTGAGTATATGATTTTCTTGCATCATTAAACTTTTTAGGTGCAAACATACTTTTGACTTGCCCTGGTAAAGCCTTTTTCTGAGACATACCCAACTCTGTTTTAGCATATGCTATGAAGTTAAACTTATGTCCTTTTAACTACTGTTAGTTATGTTTTTCATACGAATCTTTTTTATTGCCACAACTGTTTCATTGTCATTCATGTTTTTTTCATTTTTATAGAAATATGGGTCTACTTTAGTAAGAACATTTTCCTATATAATGACGGACATGAGAAGTGAAGGAATCATCATGGTTTTGCGGGTAGGATGGTTTGTTTAGTTTCATTTAATAGATGTGCTTAACTGTGATAAAAAAACAACAGCTTAAGTCTGATTATTTTTGTGTGCTGACAGCGAAGTTATACTATCAAAGTTACATCTTTGAAACAGTATGTTTTGTCCCATAAATTTGTAATTTCGTGATGTGGTTCTGACCAGTTTGAAACATGATGCACAAAATAAATGCTATTAATGTCTAAATATTGGAAGTTTTTCCCAAATGTTAACTTATCATATGTAAGCAGAAAAGAGGCAAAATGAACATATAAAACGAGCGAAACACGCAGTCACATATGGTAAAAGGTTCGTTTAGCTGTAGCTTTCGGCCGTCCTACAACCTTGATCACCTGCGATCGACTGGATGGGCTGGTTGCCAGAACTACAATTTGAAGTTGGGATGTTGGAAATGTTGCCAGGTTTTAGAAGAGAGATCCAAAAAATCTGGCAACATTTAGAAGAGAGTCGCGTGAAGCCTGAGTTTTAAACCAGGCAAAATGAATGATCATGTGACTGTATTCACAAAATAAGAAGCACCAAAGAATTTAATTAAATTTTATGATCTGTTGTAGTTTTTCTGATCATATAAAATTAAAGAGCCCAAAATAGTTTCTGATCAGAAAAAGCATCAACAGTTCTATGCACACTATATGTGAGACTGTAGGGTAAATTTTATATCTTGTGTGTGTGTGTGTGTGCGTGTGCGTGCGCGGGCGCGACTTTTTGTCTTTATTTCGTTTTGTTTGTGTGAGGTAATTTCATTTTATATACTGTATATATACTCACATGCAACTGTATTTAGTGTTAGTAGTTTTTTTTTTTTATATAAATTAGTGTATAACTTACTTTTTAAACCAGGCAAATGAACTTTAACTTTTAACTTTTTAATATGCTCTTAGCTGTACATAGATGTTTTTAATTTCGAATAAAAGTGTTTGTTCATTGAAGACGGGTATGTGCAGTTGTAGAGTACCTTTGTAATCGTGCTTAAGACAGATATTTATTGCGTCCAAGATACATACTGTGCATGAGTAAAATAGTAAGTTCTAGTATAACTTACTGTTCTGTTGGTTGTTTAAATTAGAACATTTATGTTGCACAAATCAGTGTTAACATTGTGATAAATATATTATAACAATACTTAGTAAAGTTTGCAATATGAGCCTTACTTTTTTTATCATGATTACCAGTGCCTGTGCACTTTGAACTGGTTTGTGGAATGTATAATCCTAAGTTGTGAATTTTATGTATTTTTTTGTATAATGATTGTATCTTAATCTAGCAAGTTATCATAGTTGTGATTACATCTGGTATTGCATTTGACGTGATAGTTAAGTCACAAAGTATAATTAAAAATAATGTATTGCAAGTCTTTATGATCACAAAAAGTAAAGCCTGTGTAACAACAACACACAATAGCAAAGAAAATGGTTATTAATTGGTTTAGATTAAGGTAAAATAATATTAGGTTTCTGAATAAATTTTCAATGGTTTATAATTCTGTAGGACACACTTTTTGAATCTTACCCTTGGCTTACAGCAGTCAAACCATTGTCGACTGTTCATACCTCATTGTCACACTGCAGAACATCTATCAGTCATTGACAGATAGATGTTCTGCAGTGGTTAATCGGAGATGTTTAATCCGTGTCTCATTTTGTTGATGGCACAGTCATTTTTTGCAAGCACCTCCTTGGTGCTGGAGAGTATGATCTAGGAACTTGCTGATAAAAATAAAGAAGTGGGATTGAAGATGTACTTGCAGGAAATGTAATTGATGACATACAGTGTTTTTATAAGACCTGAAGAATTAAAGGTTGGTGTGGTAAATGCAAAAGTAACTGATGTCTACATCTGCCTTGGGCAACACAGATTACAAATGTGGGCACAACAAAAATATTAATAGGCATATAAAACTTGACTGGACTACATTTGCTGGACTACATTTGGAAGAAACAGTACAGTTTTCAAGAGGAATTTGCCATTATGGCTTAAAAAAAAGTGGTTATTCAATGCATTGTTTCAGTTCTAACTTATGCTTCAGAGACACGGACTTAAACTACAAAAGACATACAGGGGCTACAGACAACTCAAAGAAGCATGGAAATTTTTTGGTGTGACCAAGAATGATAGGCAGAAAAACTCATGGATCAGGAAAATGTGAAGAGTTGATGCGTTATGATCAGATGGCTTGTATTTCATTCCCACAAACAAAATTGTGAGTAACCTTAAACATATTCCATTATTTTGCATGAACAATCATGTTGGATAGATCCCCCTCCCCCTCTATGCTTCAGATCTTCTAACAGTGGTTTGTGCAGTAATTAAAACATACAAGATCTGAAATCCATGAATTGATGCTTCACAGCACTTACTTAAATCTGAACATGATGTAACCCGAAATAGTTGAAATCAACTGATTATACATGGTGATGATTCACAAAGAAGTATACAGTTTCAATGCACTATAAAACAAGAACAATGTAAGATATTTTATGTTACCTGTAACAGAATTGTAGGGGAATGTTTAAGTTTTTAGTTTTTTTTAGAGACAGTCACAGATGTTCTATGTGTGCACCCTTAATCACACGACACGCATCGAGTTGGTAATCCATTTCCGCCCAAATGTGTGGTAAGATATCTGAATCAAGTGCAGTGATAGTGGCTGGGATCATTTTCAGTGATTATCTTGTATAGAATCATTTTCAGCTTCTTTCTCAAAATTCTCCAGACAGTGGGCTGTGAAATATGCACTTCGTGACTCACCCTCCGCATTGATTTTCTCGGGCTTCGTTGAATGGCGATGCAAACACTATCGACGACTTCTTCCGATACACACAATCATCCAGGACTTTTAAGTTTGCACAAACAGCCCGTAGTTTCAATTTTTCTTTTTTTTTTTTTTGGCAATCGTAGGTAGATTTTTTGGTTGGGGGTTCTTTTATGAATCGTGATCGAAAATGCTGTTGCACAACAGTTACAGATTCCGTTTTGCTCAATTCAAGAACACAAAATACCTTCTCCACTGCAGACGCTGCCATTTTGACTGACTAGTCACATGACATGTGCGCTATCTTCTACGTCACTTCCCTCAGGACACAAACTTTATGAGTACATCTACCTAACAGTTCACAGTTGTGGTCCGTGTCTTCAACTGTTACTGTTTTACAGCATCTGGAAACTGTATACTTCTTTATGAATCACCCTGTATAGTAGTCTTCCAGTTTGTGACTGTATGACTTACAACACCCCTCTCATGACCAGTTTACATATTATAAACATTCTTCTCTAATGGCTGAATTTGCTAATGCAGCCATGTAATGAGCAAAACATAGGCAGGGGTCATGCTGTCAATTGTATTCATCACAATTTGCGAAAAAATTGGTTTGGCGAAGGAAAAAAAGTTTTGGCAAAAATATTGGCGAATAAATTTTTGCAATATCTTAACATTCTGGCAAAAAAAAAAAAAAAAAAAAGTTTGGTGGATGTTTTGGTAAAAAAGCCAGAGCAACTGCTGCATAGGTATAAGTATAGGCATAGAGTAACTTGTTGTTGTTATCCTACAGACATTTTGTACTCCTTTGGCTTACTTATTTCTAAGATAATGCTGTGCATTTTTTAAATGTATATCTGTTCTTTGGTAAGTGATCCTGAGTTAATTGACAACACCCAGCCGACGTATCAATCCAGGTGACAAAAGACAATTATTTTGATAATTATTTATTTTGACAAGTAAAGACAATTATTTTGTAACCCACACCCTGAGTTAAAGCAACTCTTTCACAATGCGAACACTCTTTTGTTATTTTTTTTTCACTGTTTAAATTCTTCTGCCTTCAACAATGTTTGGAAAAAAGAAAAGTAATACAGTAAATATTGGATCATGCAAGAAAACAGGAAATACTAACATTTAAAATTAAACACAAAATATTGAATTTCCATGTTTGGAATGACCATCAAGAAATGTTTTAATGTTTTTGTCCTCCCATATTAAGCATTTTGTGATGTGTCAGGTAAATACACGTACCAAGTTCCCATGCAACCTGGAAAACAGGGTGAACCTGAAATTTTTGGGAATCTGAAATTGTTTCCGAAAAGCCGAAAAACTTCTTTTTTTCAGATTTCATACTTTTGTATTTCCATTACTGCCTGCTTAGAATTTGATAAATCTTACTTTCAATAACATTACATTATTCCTTAATTCCCTAAAAAATTATCAAAATGGAATTTTAAAAATTGCCTGTTTTTAAGTTTTTATTCTGTTTCTAATAGCAGTGGTTCTTCATGTTGTGTAGCATGAAGCGATTGGGCATAATGTCCTTGTACACTCCTGCTTGGTGAAGCACATCACAAGATAACTTGCCAAACAATCCATCAAAGTCCTTTTTCGGTTGGTTCCCTTGCAGCATGTTTCTCTGAACAAGAGCTCATTCAATCATTACGTTTAGCTGTACTGTGTTATAGAAAAAAGAAAATCTGAAACTTGTCAACTGACTGATTTTTTAAAAATACAAATGAACCATTTCTGTGAGAATGTTAATGGATTCCACATTGGCAGTATACTACTCAGAGTCATAAAAGATCATGGAATTATGGTACCAAAATAATAAGCCTCATGTATTTACTTATTAATAAAAAGCAGGTAACTGCATAAAGATAAAGTATTTAAAGAATTTACAAATGCAAGAATACAAGGAAATGTGACAATTCATCCCAGCGTAATTTAGGTCACTGCTCTGGAAAATCTTTGAAAACCACGTAGAAAACTTATTTTTTTTGGGTTTTTTTTTCTTTTTCTTAGTGGAAACCCTGTGTATATATATGATATGTTTTCTTTTTGGTGTTTTTAATGGCCTGTTTCTGTACATTGTAGTGTGTAAAGTGTTTCTGAGAATGGACTGGGCTTGAAAAATATCTCAAAGTTACATGCCCAGCTGGGCATGTGCAAAAATTATTTACCTGCCCAGGTAGTAAAAGTTAGATACCCAGGAACATTTATCTTTTAAGATAATAAACCAGAACCCTCATTTTCTTTTTAAGTTAATAAATATTATGAACTTTTTTTACATTTCGCATTTCCGATTTAAGGATCTGTATTCAAAATGTTCAATGCACAAAAGTGTGTACCTCAAGTTTTAAGATGATGGTGAAATGGTATGATGATGAAATTGGTATTTGAGAAATTTAGTGATTCTTCATGTTGTTTTTTTTGTTGTTGTTGTTGAAATTTGTGCCCTTTTGTCATTAAACACCGGAGGTGAATTCCATGAAATGCATTCATCCTATCACTGACTATAAACAGCATTTAGAACAAAAAATATGGTTCCAATATCTGGACCAAGAGCATAATATAATTAAAGAAATGATATTAATTTGTCATTGGCACTTGTAACAACAATAAACTTCCGGTGATAAGCAACGAAATGAAACACAACATGCAACGACTGTCTTTTTTTCTTGTAGTAGGAAATTCTATTCCAAACCTTTTCATTTTTAAATTTAGTTGCCCGATCTGGGCAACTAGATTGCTTTTTACCTACCCAGGCCAATAATTTACATGCCCCAGGCATCTCAAGCATGGTATTTTTCAAGCCCTGATGAGAACCCAGTGTATAACATTTTTTGTGTTGTAAGGAATGAAGTCCACCTTTTGATTGTTTGCTTAACAACTTGTTTGGCAACCAGTTAGATTACAAGTGTTGGATTCTTTATTGTACTGGGTTAGAAAGAAAGTAATGTCTATAAAGGCAAGTCAACAGAAAAGTGCTAATTACCGTACATACAAGTACAAATCAGTCCAAAATATAGTTGCCATCATTTGCCACGATCTGCTCCAATCATCAGGACAGCTGTTACATACTGTTCCTGTAGAATTGTGGTGACTTGGACACAATGAAGTGAATAAATGTGCATTCGACTTTGTCCTGGTTGGTAAACCACTGTCCATCCAGAAAATGCTGCTGCAATTGAAAAAGGTGGTAATCGCTTAGGACAGTGTCTGGGGAATAGGCTGGGTGCAGAAGCAGCTTGCAGCACAGGTCCCTGATCGCGTGGCATGCCACCTCTGCTGTGTGAGGTCTTGCTCCATCCTGCTGTAGGAGAACAGCCTTGCGGTTCAGCACTGTTGGTCGTTTCGACATGACCAATGGGTGCACATCGTCAAGTTGATGACAGTACACATCAGCAGTGATAGTGGTGTCTGGCAGCAGCTCATAAAACACGACACCCTGCATATCCCACCAAACAAACAGAAGGTCCTTACGGGGGTGTAAGCCGGGTTTGGGGCTTTGCATGGGCTTCTATTTTGGGTCCAACTACTGTTTCCAGGCTCTGACATAGACCCATTTCTCGTCACCTGTCGCAATGCGGTCCAAAAATGGTTCAACTTTGTCACACGCAAGCAGAGAAATGCATGCACTCATGCAATTTGCTTTCTGTTCAACTGTGAGTTGATGGTATACCCAAACTCCCCTCTTGTGCACCTTCCCAAGTTGACGCAGGTGCTTGGTTAATGTTTGTGTGGTAGTCTCCAGCTGTTCCGCCAACTCCCACATGGTCATATGTGGGTTGCTCTCCACTAAGGTCATCAGCTTGTCCACATCCAGTGTTGCGGGTCTTCTGGCTTTGGGATAGTCTGACAGGTCAAAATTTTCTTCTCGAAAACATTTGAACCAACGAAAAATGAGATACGGCATTGGGGTACACACTGTAAATGTTCCTTAAACAGCACTTGTGAGGGTGCTACTGCTAAGAACTCATGTAATGGTGGATGTGCTCCTTGTCTACTTCCACTTTGGCTGACGCTTACACTCTTTGCCTTCTGATGGCTAACTGCCCATGACTTAAGCCACCTACTTGCTGATGGCATGCTGGTGTGCTGCACAATCTCAGTGGCCAAAGTGCACCTTGGCCGGGGCTTGGATTTTGGGTACCTCTCCATCGGACATTACTTTATTTCCAACCCAATAAGATTGTATTTAAGTTTGCAGTTTCATCTTCATGAAAGTCTAGATCACATGAAGTAGAATTGTAGACTTTCCTGCTTGAAATAATACATTGAATTTATAGCATTATTTTGTATTTGTACAGTTAGTGCATATCTTAGCACAATCATATAGATTGTTGCATGATTTGTTTGAATTAACGATCTTTCTTTTGGTGATAAGTACTGTGTGGAATGAGCAAAAATTTTATTTTATTCTATGAGAACAATTCAAGGAAGCAAGGTTCTCGATTTTATTCCCTCCTAAAGAATTCCTGCATTGAGTTGAAAGGCATGAGTTCAGTTAGTACATATAATCACCACCAGATAGCAGTAGTGGTCTGCACCTCAGATGACATGAACGAACTCAGCAGTAGATTCAAGGTGATGACTGCACTGAAAGGGTGAACAAAGAAAGTTCACTCTGTAATTCATTCCATATGAGCAAAAAAAAAAAAGTTGAAATTCATTGTGAACTTAATGGTGCATAAATGGTGCATGGAGTTTGGCCACGCTTGACCTAACAGTGATGCCACAACCTTGAATCTCTTGAAATCCCAGAGCTTGGAAATTCCACATCCACTATAATCATGAAACGCATATAGTGTATTAAATCTGTTTATTTTTGTGGTGTAGTCAGCACAAAGATTCGTCAAGCTTTCGCACTCCATTGGGAGGCTTTTCCAAGGCAATAGTAGACATAAAATGCAGGGAATTGAAACATGTAAAGAACGAAGATGATTTTTGAAAATAACGTGGGTGACATCACGAGCATATTACATGAATTTTTTATCACACAATTATACAGTGCGTCGTGATGTGTTTCCATCTTTTAATAACGTATGCCAAACCATTGGTAGTTCATTAGAGACTATATCATTGCATGAGAGTTTGCTGGATAGAATTTCGACTGTTTCCCTGATGGCAGTCTCTTTAAAATTCGTGTAAGGGGCAATTCTTCTAATATTATTCCATACAGGAGCAGCCGAGCAATGCATGGCTTCTCTGGCGAGAGCTATATTTTGCATGTCCTGGTTGACACTTCGTACGTGTTCTTTACATCTAGTGTCCAAGGATCGCTTTGTCATTCCGATATATTTCTTTTCCAAATTGTCAGGATATATCAACGGTATAGCGTACACACCCGCCTTTTCTTTCTCACACTGTCTCTCCTTGCAACTTAATATTATGTGTGATAATGGGGTTGGGGACTTCATTGCTATTAATATGTTGTGTTTGCATAATAAATTCTTTAACCAATATGTGAAGCCTGGGGGATATATGTGATGGATCCTGTGTATCTCTTTGTCTTATTAGGTGATTTTGTTATTGCTGACATTATATGATTTCTTACAGTCCTAAGTATTCTGTCTATGTCATCCTTCTTATATCCAGCCTTTAGACCTTTGTTATAAATATTATTGTTGATTTCTTTATTATTTTTGTAGTCGAATTGGCATACGTTATACTCTCTGTAGAGCCATGCTCTAAACGCCGAGAGTTTGTACTCTTTTGGGCAGTGCGAATCACTAGGGACAAGATTCAGTACTGCGGTTGGTTTATAATAAACGTTAAAATCAAAGCTGAATGTTCTATTTCTTCTGAGCGCAACATCAAGATAATTCAACGTTCCATCCTTTTCAAGCTCGATGGTAAACTTTATCGTATTGTGTAGGTTGTTTACCTTGCACATAAAATAATTTAATTCGTTCTGCTCCATGTTCTCGTATGAAGAATATGTCGTCAGCGTAAGCGGATTCACACTCGGAGGTTTCTTGATACAATTTAAAAGGATGAGATGTTTTAACAGTCTAAGTACTGCTTCCGCAAGGACTGAAGATAGAGGTGAACCCATCGGTACTCTTTTAGTTTGTTTGTCGGTGTTTCCATCCTACTTGAAATAGTTGTGGTTAGTAATCAGATTTAAGGCGCCAATATTTTTCTATGTTTGGGTTGGTGTGAATTCACGGGAAGTGACGATTATTTCTTCAAGGTTTGCAACAGCCTCTGGTATAGGTATAGACGGATATAAAGACACTATGTCAAAACTCCCCATTATATCATTATCAAATATATTTAACCTTCTTGCGCACTCCACAAATTCTTTTGTTGACTTGATTACATAATCAGGAGTTTTTTAAACGTTCAGAGAAGAATTTAGCTAGGGATTTTTCTAATGTGTACATAAGGAGATTTTTTTTTTTTGTTACTATGGGTCTAAGGGCAGATCCAAGTTTACGATTCTTTAGTCATCAAAAGAGTGGTAGAATTGTAGGTCCCGGTGGAAGCTTTGCTGACATTCTAATAGTTTCCGGTAGATCTTTGTCCCTGGCTAGTGCTTGAAGTTTCCATATTATGCTGTTTAGAGGATTCACTGACTGCAGAATTGAGTCCAATTAATCAGCAAATTCCTTAAGTTTTCTAATATAATCAGACCTGTTCATAACGGCAATCTGATTCAACTTGTCGGTTAGGGTAATTGATATTCTAGTGTCATTACATAGGTTCTCTAAAACTTTCTTAATCTGACTGTCACTTTCCTTAATGTTTCTTTTTTCAATATTCCTCCTTTTAAAATTCATCACACTGCTTCTTAACTTCGATATTGCTAATCATCTGGTCATATCATTATCTTCTGCTGGAACTTGGGAGATTATACTTTCTACCTGAGATATTAACTGTTTGATTTTAGGCTTCAATGGAGGGCAACATTGTGCCCACGCTCCAAAATTTAAACTTGTTCATCCGTCATTCTTACTGTCGATTCATTTATGAAGGGGACTTCATAGTTATTAGTTTGAATATGAGTTCATCGAAAAATCACTAGCTTCTTACGATGTTTCTTAGGATCTCTTCCTCTCTTGAAATTAGGACACTGACTTTTCAGAGAAGTATATCAAACAAAATGGGTGGATCTATTATCTCTAACGCCTTGTAATGAAAGGGGATGTTAGTACAATGTTTTTTTTTGTCGCCTTTGAGGTCAGCCTAAAGAAGAAACAAAAAACAGTTGCTGCTATTATATTCATAAAAAAAAAATAAAAAAAAAATACGCGGACCATTTTACGTTTTCATTATCTTAAGGAATCGACGTACCTGAAAACGAATTTTAGTGTGCGTGTGCGTGCGTGCATGTGCATTGATTTTCACACTTTTTTATTCTCCGGAACTTTTAGTGGATTAATAATACTACTAGGAAATTGTTCCTGCATCTGGAAAATGTCGATAAAAAATAATGCTAGTGTGATTTCATTTATGAGCTGTAAAAATCTCCCAATTTTCAGATTTTGAAGGTTGGCATGTCTGCATCATAAAGTGCAATAGTGTCTTTATTTATACATCTTTTTGCTTCCCTCTTTTTCTGCTTCATATTAAAATATTTCCTTTAACTTTTTCTTCAATGAATTTTTTGTCTCTTGCAGTTGATTGAAAATGCCTTTGTAATGTTCCCTGAAGAAGGACCTGTTTTATTTCGTCCAATTTTATCCATGGTTATGTCGTCTGTTCTGAAGGATGAAGTAAGTGTGTTCACGAAATATTAACTTTTTGAAAACCATATTTTTGATAAACTGCATTGTTCAGTAAGTTCTTTTGTGAATTCATTTTGTGCTTATTGAATTGTGTAAGGTCACACATGATGTAAAATTTTTAATTGAAAATTCATGAAAAAAAAAAACGATTTTTTTGTGGGAATTCGGATGGCAAAATTCATGTGCAGAACCAGTGATTGGTAACCGAAAGAAATCAAAGGTGGCTTTAAAAACTTAATGTTTAAAATTATTGTGAAAATGTTTTTCTTTTTTTCAAGAAAAGTAAGATAAAGAAGTCCTTAAAAAAGAATATAATTTAGGAAAATGTTTTTAGTGAGTTCCATGTGTTGGATTCCAGTCACAAAGTTCTGCTCTGTGTGAAATATGTTTTGAAAATATCTGCTGTTAGGAAACGTAATTATAAGTACACCACACTGTGAACAACACTCAGGAGATGCATATAGTGTATTAAATCTGGTTTTTTTTTTTTTTTTGGTGGCATAGTAAGCACAAAGATTCATCTAGCTTTCGCACTCCACTGCAAGGATTTTTCAAGGCAAAGGTAGACATAAAAATGCAGGGAGTTGGAACACATAAGAAACAAAGATGATTTTTGAAAATAGCGTGGGTGACATTATGAGCAAATTACACGAATTTTTATCATGCAAACTAGCGTGCAATGATATAGTTTCTACTGAACTACCAAGAGCTTGGCATGTGTTATTAAAAGATGGAAACACATCGCGACACACCATAATTTTGCGTGATAAAATTTCGTGTAATGTGCTTGTAATGTCACCCATGTTATTTTCAAAAATTATCTTTGTTCCTTACATGTTCCAATTCCCTGCATTTTTTGGTCTACCATTGCCTTTTAAAAAGCCTTCCAGTGGAGTGCGAAAGCTTGGTGAATCTTTGTGCTTTTACTACACCACAAAAATAAATGGATTTAATACTCTATATGCGTCTCTTGAGTGTTCTGCTGTTAGGAGTTGTTCTGTGCTGTCCATTTTTGTTTTTAATAAAAATTAATCTTTTAATGCAGTGCAGCATGTTTTATGACAATTTTTTCTGCAATTATAGTTTGAATTCATGAGAGTCACTGCCATTTATGTACATTACTAGTTATTTATTATAGTTCAGCTCACAGGTTCTTATTGCAAATTGTAATTTTCTGTTGAGCACTGTTTACCTTAAGAAAGATGTATCTTGTCCTTGTTGCTGGGAGATCAGTGTATACATCCCATTTTCTTAACACTTGTAAGATCATTCCTTTTTCCCAGAACAATTTCTCCAGATTTATTAGTGAAATATTAATTTTGAAATCCAATTTGAAACTTTTCATGATAGTATCTTTCCTAATGTTCTTTTCTTAGTCAAAACATATGCTGTGGGAATTTTGTTGTAATTACGTGAAATATTTGTGAGATTATGAAAGGTAGAAGTGCACATCTTTGCTCTTTTACACCCTTTCTTTTTTGAATATTTACTTTGATTTGTTCAAAAATAATTGAAAAATTTGCAAAGTCAGGAAACTCATTCCCTCCCCCATTTGTGAGTGTCTTGTCATGAAATGGTATATATATATATATTTTACATATTCTATAAAGAAGATACCTAAGCAAGTATTTTACATACATGCATACATACATATCATCATCATCATCATTGTCAACCATTATCAATCCACTGCTGGACGAATGTCTCCCCAAGTTTCTTCCACAACGATCTGTCTTGTGCCAGTCTCCTCCATGTCACTCCCGCATACTTTCGAATTTCATCCACCCATCTCCCATGAAGTCTTCTTCTGGGTCTTTTCCTGTCCCTTGGAATCCAATCTAAAATTTCGGCTTTCCATCGATGGTCTGTCCTTCTGGCAGTATATCCAGCCGATTGGCATTTCAGGGATTTAACTCTGATCATGATGTCTTCCACTCTTGTCATTTTTTTGATCCACGAGTTCCTCTTCTTATCTCTCCTGGTTACACCAAGCATGCACCTCTCCATGCTTTTTTGAGTTGTTTGCAGCCTTTGTATGTCTCTTTTAGTTAAGGTCCACGTCTCTGCACCAGACGTAAGCACTGGAAGGATGTATTGATCAAACACTTTTCTTTTAAGACAAATTGTTATATTGCTCTTGAAAATTATGCTGTTTCTTCCAAAAGCTCTCCAGGCAAGTTTTATACGCCGATTAATTTCTTCATCAATGTGACCCTCACTTCATATCTGCTGTCCGAGATAAACGTACATATCTGTTATCTTCCAGTTTTTCACCATCAATCAATAAATCTTCTTTTATTGTAAAAGCATTGTACATCACTTTTGTCTTCTGAAAGTTTATTTTTAATCCCACTTCTTTACTCTTGTCAGGAAGTTCCTGGATCATACTCTGCAGCTCTGATGGGGCAGTTGCAAAAATGACTACATCATCAACAAAACGAAGGTGAGTTAGATAATCTCCATTAATCTTTATCCCTTTGTTTTCCCAGTTCAGTGATTGAAAGACATTTTCCAATGTGGCACTAAAGAGCTTGGGAGATATGGTGTCACCTTGTCTCACTCCCTTTCCAATTTTTATGTGTGTTGTATTTTCAAACAGTCAAATCTTTGCACTTGCATTTTCATAGATGTTATTAATATTAATGTATGCATCTTCAATACCGCAGGATTTCAAAGCCATTGTAACTGCTGATGGTTTCACCGAATCAAAGGCCTTTTCATAATCGATAAAAGCCATGCATAATGGAAGTTCATATTCCCTCGCTCTTTGCTCTTTCAATTAGTTCTCTCAGTACGTGGATATGATATATGATATGTGTGTGTGTGTGTGTGTGTGTGTGTGTGTAATAGAATCTACATATAATAAACTTTCATTTAACAAAATTTTCCGCAGAACTTTGATGACTTTGAACGACATTTATTGATTTTCGTAATCAATAAATGTCGACTGAAAATGACCATTTTGTGTTTCAAAAATTTTGCTTTACAATTTTTTTAGCATGCAGATGGGAGCAAAGCATCCTTAATTCCTTATCTGGAAACTTTTGGTTCTGTGAGGCGCACGGCATGTTGTTGGAAGAGGGACGCCACGTGGGGAGTCGTATCCATGGAGACTTTATGAAGCAGCTGTTTTTCCAAATTTGGATAGAAAGTCCATTGCAGAAACTGCATTTTACACGTAAAAACCTGTTGTAACTGGTGTGGGCCTGACTCTATAGAAGTTACATATTCATTCTCATTCAGTGAGTACACGCTTGACTCGCTTGTGTTGTTTGCTCAAGATGTCGAAAAGAAAATGCCTGTCTTGCGGAAAAAAGTGAAACTTTTAGATGATGTTGATCACAGATAAAGAAGAAAGCTGTGGCTATAAAGTATTGAAATGGCAGCAGCTGAAAGACAAAGGAAGTGTTGAAGAAAGTACAGAGCTCTCTGATTTTAATGTTAATGAAAACGTGATCATTGCTTATCCTACAGAGAATGACATCCTGGAAAGTGTTATAAAATGTAGTGAAAAAACTATAGTAAATGATGAAGATGCTATCGAGAAACCTTCACATGAAGAAATGCTGAAAGCATTTGATATGATTCAATGAGGATTACAGTTTCAAGAAAATATTGTAAACATCAAAATGAAACATTTTTGTAAATATCAGAATGTTCCCGATGTTTACCAAAATGTGAAAATTTTTATGGAAAAAAACAACAACTTTTTTTATAGGAAATTTCTACAGAGCAGAATTACAGATTTTTTTTCACAGTTTAAAATAAGTGCATACACTGAAGTGCCAGAAAAACTGGTACACCAGTCTAATACTTGGTAGGTTCCCCCACGGGAGCGCAGGACTGCAGAAATACGACGGGGCATGGACTCCACTAGCTTCTGGAAATATGTTGTTGGCAATGCGCACCATACTTCCTGCAGAGCGTTCGACAATTCGAGTGTATTCAGGGTTTCAGACTCCTGTGTTCGATAGCGCGTTGCGTGGAATCCCAAATGTGTTCTATCACGTTCAGATCTGGGGACTTTGGTGGGAATGGCAACACCCCAAATTCAGATGAGTGCTCCTCTAACCATAATGTGGTGTCCTGACACTTTTGTTGAGGCGCATTGTCCTGTTGGAACAGGCCCAACCCATCAGGATAAATGCAGGACATGAACGGGTGTATCTCGTCAGAAAAGATGCGCACATAGCGTTGGCCGGTAACAGACATTTGTAGACGTACCAGGGGTACCAGTGGTTCAGCTAAACACACCCCATACCATTACGGACTCCCCACCAGCCGGTACAGTTCCCTGTTGACAGGCGGGATCCATGGCTTAATGGGGTTTGTGCCACACACGAATCCATCCATCTGTCCGATACAGTTGGAAACGCGACTCGTCAGATCAGGCTACTTGTTTCCAGTCATCAAGTGTCCAGTGGTGGTGTTGCCGTGCCCAAGCAAGGCGCATAGCTCTGTGTCGTGCACCCATCAAGGGGACTTGAGTTGGGCGTCGGCTCCCAAAGCCCATATTGTGCAGGGTACGTTGCACAGTCTGGACACTGATGCTTGTTGAGGCTCCAGAATTGAATTCTGATTATACCTGCGAGAGTGTTGCATGCCTATCGCGTGAAACGATTCTTGACAGCCAACGATGGTCACGTTCACCCAATGTCTTTTTGCGGCCACACTGGTATCGTAGGTTGGAGGTTTTGCCGGAATTCTTGTAGTCACGGTACACCCTTGCAATGGTTGTCCGTGAAAATCCGAACTTTGTTTCTACCTCCGAAATACTATGGCCCATCTCTCGAGCGCCAACTATGACACCGCGTTGAAAATCGCTTAAATCATTATTACTTGTCATTCTCATGCTGAAAACAGCTCTGACAGCTGGCAAGGATGTCTATCGCTTTATATACGCACTGGCGGACGCAACCGAGTACGCGCATAGGTGACATTGCTATGTATTTTGCATAGCTCGTCTGTACCAGTTTTTGTGGCACTTCAGTGCATATTGGAATAATTCTTGATGTTCACGTATCACTCATAAGTTATGTTAAAAATTATAAGTGGTGGGACGCTTCGGTAGTGACTTCTACTTTCATCAGCCATGGAAAGAAACACGTGGTATAAGCATCAGTTGTTGCCAGATTTCAAAATAGCTTTCCAAATTATAGGTATGTTAAAAGGCGCATTTGTGTTGCAGGTGTTAAAAGTAAGAAAGATTTCAATGCTTTCATGGTACCTGAAGGCTTTCCAGTTGCTGAACGGAGCAATGCGTTTAACATTTTGCCAATCAGGAATCGCGGACATATCGCTGATGGTTAAAATTGAAAGGAAGGTGGATGGTTTAACAGCAATCCTGTAGTCAAAAGACTTGAAAATGGAGCAAACTTTGTGAGTGAAGGCCAGGCTAAAGGAAAAACTAATGGAGCACCAAGAACTTCCTGGGGAACTCATCAAAGATCTTTGACTGTTTTGATTTATTAGATAAGTATTCCTGTTTTGTATACAATGTTATATACTACTAACAAAAACAAGGCATACCAATGGTCTCTCCTCTTTCCCACTTACTTGCTGAAATTTATTTGCTGAATATTGAAAAATTAATCATTTGCCTTATCCCTCTTAAAACCCTTCATTTGGTTACGGTACGCTGATGACATCTTCAACATTTGGCCACACCAGAAACGCTCTCTGTTTGAACTTATGTCCTCTATAATTTCCAAATTCCTTCATATAAGATTATCGTCTCAAGAACAGATTGACAACAATATTAGTTTTCTGGATGTTAACATCAACTCAGACTTCTCATTTGGCCTCTATGTTTACAGGAAACCTCCTGCCACCCATAATATCAGCCCTTACCATTCCTGCACCTTTGGCAAATAAAAATTTGTTGCTTTAAAGGCGTACATCCACAGAGCTAACCTTATTTGCAACAGTCCTTCTGCTCTTCAAAACGAATATCAGAACATCATCAACATTGGCAAATTGCATGGCTTTCCACCCTTCTCAGTACATAGGCTAATTAAGAAATTTGAATCACAGCATAGATCTACTAGTTTACTGCCTGAACTTTCCACCACTCATCAGTTTGTTGGGACTTTGCCCTTTAGCCTGGCCTTCACTCACAAATTTTGTTCCATTTTTAAATTTTTTGGCTACAGGATTGCTGTCAAACCACCTCTACATCTTAACCTTATTGTTAAAGACAGATCCCAATAAACCCGTAGAGTTACAAGATGTCTACTCTATCGCTGTCAACACATCCCCAGGCGTTACCCACTACATTGGTAGTACTTACCGGAGCATCAACCGGCAATTGGTAGAACATATCTCTGATGATAAGAAAGGCAACCCTTCCACCTCCCTTTCAATTTTAACCATCAGCGATACGTCCACGATTCCCAATTGGCAAAATGTTAAATGTATCACTCCGTTCAGCAATCGGAAAGCCCTTAGGAACTGCGAAAGCATTGAAATATTCCTTACTCCTAGCATCTACAATACAGATGCACTTTTTAACATACCTATCCTTTGGAAAGCTATTTTGAAATCTGGCAACAACTGATGCTTATACCACGTGTTTCATTCCATGGCTGATGAAGGTAGAAGTCACTACCAAAACGTTCCACCACTTATTAAACATTTTAATGTAACTTATGCGTGATATGTGGGCATCAAGAATTATTCTAATGTTTTGTGTGTTATGTGTTTCACTGCCAATTATTCTCACTATAAGTTCATATATTATTAGAATAATAAAAAGTGGAGGTGAGCTGTAGTCTTCACTTCCTTCTCTTCATTAACATATTTATTTGGACAATGTATTCTACTTCTAAGCACACTGGACAAAAAATTATGGAATGCTAATTTTATTGGTTAATATGGGGTTACATGACCATGAGCTCGAAGCACAGCTTTGATTTTCTTTGGCATGCTGTCAATATGGAAGCGAATGACATTAATGTCCAGTTTGCCCAATGCCGAGAACAAATGGTCCCCACAGAGCAGTCAAATTGGGAGGGTGTTGTATCTTCTTAACGGCCCATTCGAGCATGTCCCAAATTTCCCCTATAACATTGAGATCAGGCGAATTGGCAGGCCAGGTGAAATGTTGGACGTCGACCTCATGTTCTGCAAACCAATCCCGCGCAATGGCAGCTCAGCGGACAGTGCAGGCGTCGTCCTGATAACGTGGATCTGGAATGGCGGCATCTTGGAGGAATTGGACATATGGCAACACCTCGTT
This sequence comes from Macrothele yani, assembly GCA_039090855.1. Lineage (NCBI taxonomy): Eukaryota > Metazoa > Arthropoda > Arachnida > Araneae > Macrothelidae > Macrothele > Macrothele yani. The sequence continues at coordinate 128,511,891 of CM077011.1, read as the reverse complement.
ATCCAACAATTTGACGTAGTCCACCTCTTTCATGCCATTAGACACGTGAACTAAGGGACCCACCCCAGCACTGGATATACACCCCCAAAACATGACACTTCCACCCCCCTTCTGTACAGCCCTTTGCACACACTCTGCGTTGAAAGCTTCTCCGGCCTTCCGCATGACCCTGGATCGACCATCATTGGAATACAGGCAGAACCTGGATTCGTCTGACCAGATGATGCGTGGCCACCGTTCTGTGGTCCAGTGTCGATGTTCCCTCGCCCATTCCAGCCGCTTTTTCTTGTGTATGGCAGACAGCTTGGGGCTTACCCTAGCTACACGACTGAATATTCCTTCACCATGCAGTTCTCGTCAAAGCGTTCGTTCGGAAACAGGCTGACTGGGTCCCACATTGTACTCTTGCAGCAATTCCTGCCAGGTGTGGAACTGTTTTGCGGTTGAAAATTGCCCCAGACGTCGACGATCACGGTTACTCAGGATGGTTTTTCTGCCGCAGCTGCTCCGATGGGAATTGTCTCTGGCCGACTCCTTCTACGCTAAATGAACACTACTGACTGTGGACTTGGACACGCCAACAAACTCCGCCACCTCCCTCAGCGAATGACCATGTTCACGACCAAAGATGATAGCTCCCTTTTGCCATTCTATTACGTCACCTTTTCTACCCGTGGTACTACCTGTAAGCAACAATAAAACTGATTAGGCATGCACGTCTTACAAGGCTGAAAAAGTAACAAGTAACATACAATACTTTCCATTCCATTATATACACACATTTTTCTCTGCCTGACCAATTTCCAACTGTTCCTCCGGATGACAGCATTCCGTAATTTTTTGTCTGGGGTGCTTATGAATATATGTATAAAAAAAGATTTTAACTCATTTACAAAAAAATTCTACTCAAAGTTCAATTTACTGTCCAAATTCAACTATGTTTTACGTTATTTTTCATTTTTTAAATTATGTTTTTACAATTTAAGTTCTCATTTCTATTTAACAAATTTTCTTTATAATGAAGTTTTTAAGTGGAATGATGGGACTTTGTTAAATAGCGACTGAACTGTATACAGTGGCGGCTCCTCTATTGGTGCACATGATGAGGACGTGAACCCCCAAAACAGAAAACGAAAGTAAGAAATTAAAATATAAAAAGTTAAATAAAATAAAACAGTAAAGACATTTCCAGGTTTTGCCAAATACGAGATGAGCCCCCCTCCCTCTAAAAACCCTGGCAAGACGCGACTGTAACGGTATAAAATTCGAAAGTTAGCAGCACAGATCGGCCGGCCTTACGTCGATCGCACGAGTCGCCCATGTGATAGAAGAAACTACTGGAAAACCAGTTTATCCGGTGGGAAGAGGAGACAGTGTGTGAGGATTAAGCGCCACTCATAAGCTTTCAGTTCGCACAGTCTTCAGTTTATTATTCTTCCGGATTCTCCTTTAGTTTGCGGCAGCAAGTGGTTAGTGTAGTTGTTTATCAGTTATTAATCTGTTTATTAGTTTTTATAGGTTAGTTTTATTGTGTGTACGAACATGTGTAAACAGTTAAGATGGCACTTAGTAAAATCAGTGTTTCTGAGCTAAAGCAATTACATTTTTCAACGTTGCCGCTGGAAAGAAAAATTGAATTTAAAAAGCTCAGGCCAACACCTAGGCTTAAGCTGATGCAGATGACAAAATGTAATGTAAAACTAGAGATTTCAAAAGGGAATTCAAGCCCGACTTATATGAGAAATATCCATGGATCTGTGGATGTGAATTAACTAACAGGCTCTTTTGTTTTCACTGTCTCCTGTTTGCAAAACAAAGTGGTGATTCAAGTTGGGTGAGTTACGGTGTTGCTGATTTATCACATCTAACTCAAAAAATAAACATCACTGCTCCCAATCACATTTAAACTTCACATTAGAGTTCAGTTTGCTGGGAAAAATTGATATTCGCCAACAACTTGACAGTGCATTTCGTTCAAATGTTAAAAAACACAATGAGCAAGTAACCAAAAATTGTTATGTTCTTTCCAAAATTATTGACTGTATTCTGTTTTGCGGCGCATTTGAGCTCTCACTTCGAGGACATGATGAACGCGATGATTCATTAAATCCAGGCGTTTTCGGAAGTCTTATAAACTTCTCAGTAGAACTTGATGCATCTCTAAAAGACCATCTCACTAATGCCACTGTTTTTAAAGCAACATCAAAGGAAATTCAAAACGATTTATTAGACTGTATGCTCACTGTTTGCCAGAACCACATAAAAAATGAAATCTCGAAAGCAAGTTTTGTAGCAGTGATAGCAGATGAAACTACTGATGTTTCATCTGCTTCCCAATTGGTTGTCGTTTTTCGATACATTTTAGGTAACTGACAGCCAGTTGAGAGATTCTGGGAATTCACTAATCCCCCTGGATATGATGCAGAATCTATTGCTGGATGTATTCAAGCTAGTTTGGAAAAAGTTGTAGACAAAGCCGAGAAATTAATATCCCAGAGCTACGACGGCACAAATGTGATGAGTGGTCACCACGCAAGTGTTCAGGCTATTATTAAACGTACCTATAAGAATGCACATTTTGTGCATTGCTACGCACATCAGATAAATTTGATTTTCGGTCAAGCAACCAGTCAGAATCAAAAAGTTCGAGTATTTTTTCCAACTTAAGTGACATTACTAACTTTTTCAGTAACTCTCCACAGAGGATTGATATTTTAGATGAAACTGTTAGAAAAAGGATACCTCATGGTGTGCCACCAGGTGAAATTTCAAGAGTCGAACCATCAATACAGTGTATGAATACAGGGAACATCTGAATGCATGGAAAAAATAGTTCTTATCGAAACAAGCTGTAGCAATAAATCAAGCAGGGGCTATTCTGGGTATGTTGGAAGACTTAGTATTTCTGCTTTGGCTTAGTTTTTCACAATATTATGCCACATGTGGATGTGTTATACAAACAGCTTCAGAAAGCACTAACTGATGCAGCACTCATTCGAAAGCATGGAAACACTTTCCAGCAATCAATGGAAAAAGAAAGGAAAAGAATGGACACAGTGACCATGAAGATATCAGAAACAGAAAAAACATTAAAGAAAAGGAAGAAAAAAATATTCACATAAATAAAACTGTGGGAGCTAAAGAGATATGTGATGTTATCATGAATCAAGTAAAAGATAGATTTTCTTTTATAACTCACTACTCTGCTGTTTCTCTCCTCCAAGATAAAAAATTTGAGGAGTACGAGAAAGTTTCCAAATCAGTTTGTTGAGCAAACAAGATGTATATTCCATGTTACAGAAGGATTGCCTGAAAACTGAACTAGGAGTAATTTACAGAAGACCAGATTTCAGAAATATGAATGGTGCCATTAGTCTTCTACAGTTCGTTACAGAAAATAACTTGCACACTATGTTCTCAGAGACCTACAAATTGTTGCTAATTATTTCTACTATTCCAATGACAACTGCTGAGGCCGAGAGATGCTTCTCAACTTTAAAACGAGTTAGGACATTTTTAAGAAGCTTCATGAGTAAGGACAGACTGAGCGCTTTAGCCATGCTCTCAATTGAAAAAAACATGATAAATGACATACCTAAATTCAACGAAAATGTCATTGATTTGTTTGCCTCAAAAAGAGACAGGCGGATTGACTTAATTTACAAAAATTGCACTTGAGTAATCAACATTCCCTTTGAATGTTTACCTTTGAAGTAAATTGTTAGCACTATTGTAAATAGAATCTTCCTTTGTACAAAGTCGAATGTTAGTTTTTCTACGTATCAGTGCTTGTTTTTTTCTTTTAGTTGCATTGCTATTTTTTTGTTTACTTGTAGAAACAGAAATGTATTTTAACCTGTACGTTATGTCGTAACTGAAAATTTCATTTTTACAATTTATATTTTGTGAACTCCCATTTGAATAACCTACGAGCCGCCACTGACTGTATATGTATGCTGTCTTAATAAAGATTTATGTAGTGTAATCTTTAATTCTGTTTTTTGAATCTTCCTTTTATAGGATCTACCTCTTACTTTATCTGTGTATTTATCATTGTTGTCACGTGTTATACTTCACAACCAAAGTTATTTTGCTGATCTCTTACTAGAAAAAGCAAATGAGTCTCATAAAGAAGTGAGTAAATGTTTTTGCATTTCTTGACCTTTCTCTTTTTGTTTTTTAATTGGGTGAAGTGGATATTCTTAGCTAACCGAAGAGTGTTGTGTGCATGTTAACCATTAACTACAGTAATATCCAAAAAGCACACCCTGATCAATACATTAACAGGCTATTGTCATATATAATGGGTTTTAGTTGCATCACACTTTTGGGGGAGGGGAGGGGATATGAAGAAAACATGTTTCTGAACATTAGAGTGATATCAATTACTAAAAATCCCATTTAGAAAGGAAATTTCAAATACCTATCCTTAAAATTAAAATCTTCACATCTGCAATGCAGTGTCACTCATATAATATTTTGCTATTTTCCTTTTCTTTAATTATATGGGCCACCAAATGTTTAAAAATATTTTATGACTTCTGCAATCTGTTTTCCTTGATCTTCAAAACAAAACATTCTCAAGCTCATTCATTGTTATTTGCTATGGCTGTGCTGATAGCCCGAGGCTTTTTAGATGTTTTTCTGCTGCTATTCATTGATATGTTTGTTCTTCTTATATGCCCATCTGTTGATCCATCATGCTTATTATTTATTTATCTCTTTCTTTATGCTGTGATATGGCAAGCAAATGCCAGCTGTGCCTGTTAATGTTCACATGAAAAACAGAATACTTAAAATGAATTTGTTTGCAGTTTATTTTTTCTCATGATTTCCTGAAAGAAACATTTTCCTTGTGTTTCTTTTGCTCATAAATAATGTCTCTAAAACTATTGGTTAAAAAAATGGCATTTTCTTTTTAGTTGAGTAAAAGTTAATCTGAAGTTAATCACTTTTTTCTTATCAGCTGTGGATGTGCGTATAGCCTGAGGCTTTGTCTACAAAAGCCCCAGACTATCGGCACATCCATAGCAAATAATAATGAATGAGCTTGAAAAAAATTTTGTTTTGAAGATCAAGGAAAATAGATTGCAGAAGTCATAAAATATCTTTAGATATTCGGTGACTCATGATAATTAAATCAGTCCACAGTTGTGTGCTTTTTATTCGAGCCTCAATAAAATTAATTGCTTGGCTTTGATGCTCTTGGGCTAAATGATGTGCTTTTACATCTGCTTCTCAGCATGCTTGAGATTGTTTGGAGTTTCTCATTCAATGAGGTGTCAATCGGTTTTGACATTGCATCTCGACATGCTCAAAATTGTTCTGGAGTCTCGTTCAGTGTGGAATGGGCAAGCAGCAGCACCTGCATCTCAACATGCTTGAGGCTGTTTTGGAATCCCATTCAATGCAAAGTCAATGAGCTGCAGCCCTGGCATCTCGACGTGCTTGAGATTGCTCTGGAGTCTCTCGTTTAATGCGAAGTCGATGAACTGCAGTGTCTGCTGCATGAATTCTGTTGAGCAACTTCTGGCTTTGTTTTGCTAGCCATCTTGCCTTCCGTTCATTGGCCTTCCAACACTTTCTCACAATGGGATCTTCCTCATTCGTTATTAATTACCTTAATAACTGTTGCTGTGATTTTTCATGTTTAATGACTTTTTCTGTGGCACACTTGTTATTCTGTTCACAGCTTGTTTTAGACTGTCCTATTCGACGGTTAGTTTGAGACTTCATACCTAAGCTTTTTTTTACAAAATATTGCTGCATGTGCTATTAGAAATCAGAAGTATCTAAATTATCGACAACATGCTATTGGGGCAACATCTGTTTTTAAATGAAATTTTGCTCGCTTTGACATCTCAAGAATTCAGTTTTTATTTTATTGGGTTGTCGGAAAAGTCATGACGTATTTTGGCACCCGATGGCGGTTGGACGGTTTTGGAAGTACTAGAGGCATGCACAGCTCTGTTATCGCTATGACATTCAACAGGTACCAGTTCTAGCTGCAGTCTAAAAGGAATAGTGAGCGATTTGGTTGATTTGCGGAGATTTGACATCAAGTTGAAGATGGAAGACCAAACTGTGCATTTTCTCCATATTTTACAGTTCTACTTCCGTAAAGGAAAGAACGCGCGTCAAGCTTGTGAAAAGTTGTGTAAAGTGTACAGTGATAATTCTCTACAAGAACGTCAGTGCCAGCGGTGGTTCGCAAAATTCTGTGCTGGTGATTTTGACCTCAATGAAGCTCCTCGGTCCGGTCGGCCGACCGAGGTTGATGAAGACCAAATCAAGGCATTGATCAAGTTAAAACCATGTTACAGGACACGAGAGATTGCAGACACATTGCACATCCATCATTCAAGCGTTCACGACCACCTGAAGAAGCTGGGATACGTAAGCAAGCTCGATGTGTGGGTTCCTCATGAACTCAAAGAAGCTCAATTGACGGCGCGTATAAGCATCTGCGATATGCTCATTAAACATGAGGAAAACGATCCTTTTTTGAAGCGACTGATAACTGGTGACGAAACATGGATTGTGTACAAACAATGTGCTGCGCAAATGGTCTTGGTCTCGATGTGCTGCTTCGCCTCAAACGACATCCAAAGCAGACATTCATTAGCGGAAGGTTCTGGTCTCAGTGTGGTGGGATTTTAAAGGTGTCGTGTTTTTCGAGCTTCTACCACGGAACCAAACAATCAATTCGAATGTGTACTGTCGGCAGTTGGACAGTTTGAACGAATGCAGAAACATCCAGAGCTCGTTCATCGTAAAGGTGTTGTGTTCCATTACGACAACGCGAGACCACACACAAGTTTGATCACCCGCCAAAAATTATTGGAGCTTGGGTGAGATGTGTTGCCACACCCAGCATACATGCCTGACCTTGCGAAGTCAGACTTCCACTTGTTTCGCTCTCTTCTACAGTCCTTGCATGGTATAACATTCAATTCAGATGAGGCCGTAAATCAGCACCTTGTACTGTTTTTCACCACGAAAGACAGGTCCTATGAACGAGGCATTCTGCAGCTCACTGACAGGAGGCAAAAGGTCATCGAACAAAACGGGCATTATATCATTGATTGACCTTTGTTCTTTCTATCAATAAATGACCTTTGCAAAACATGGCTAAAATACGTCATATGACTTTTCCGACAACCCAATAGGTTAGAGCATTCTAGATAGATCTGGTATTTACATTTATAATAGTAAGCCCATTGCAAAATATTTTGCAAAATCTATAATATAATCAACACTAAACTCAAAGTTCAATAAAATAAAAAAGTAAAAAAATAATTAAAGCATACAAATTAATATTCGAATTTTCACAGCAGAGGGAACAATGCAGTGCCAATTTTTGGTATTTAATTTCACCTAAAACATGTTTTTTTTTTCCATTTCTTAATCATGTCCTTTGTGAAAAAAGATAGTGCTTATGTTATCACTTTGTTTGCCCATCTGTCTGTGGACACTATATCTTTGCAACCATTAGACCGATTTGAAAAATTCTTTTTACACTGGGAAGCTTGAAATGTGAGAATGATTATACTTGCAATCCGTTTTCCCCCGTGATACAAAATTTTGCTGCCAGAGGGAGTAAATACAAATGATATTGAATTCAAAATACATTTTATCCCATATATTTGCTTCTAAATAACTGAATAAAAAAATATTTTTTCATTCGATGCCGTTTATATCAGAGATTATCTTAGGTACAGTTCCTTTTCCCAGTAATTCATAGATTTTCTGCTGGCAGACGTTAAAAGGTAAATTGCATTTCCCCCAGTATTTCTGCTTCTAAAACTCTAATTTGAAAAATTCTTCCTGCATTGCATGCATTTGATGTAGCTCCTGATGGGAAATGTTTTACACATAATTTTTGGTAAAGAATGAATTGGCCACCAGAGATGGTTTTTTTTCTGCTTCTGATCCATATGCAGCAAAAGGTAAGCTTCTGAGAATTCGATTGAAAACATTGGTGAACTGACACCTCTCTAACCTCGAAAAACCTGTTCAGAATTCTTTCTTTGCAAATTAATGCATAATCTTTCCACCACGGGGGTATATAGACACATATCTTATATTTCTCAATATCTCTGCTCCTAAGAGTCCAATTTAAAAAATTCTTCCTCTTCTTTCTCTTTCTTTCTTTTTTTTTTTTTTTTTTTATGCAGAGTGATTTCAGTGTGTAGTGTTTCTCATACAATTTCAAATTTTTCAAGTAATGTATAGATTTTCCTCAGGGCACGTAAAGTAAAATGTGTTTCCCCTGATATCCCCCCTCCACTTCTAAAACTTCGATTTGAAATTTGAAAAAAATTTCAGCGTTAGATACAGCTCTTGGTGGGAAATGTTTTGCATATGATTTCTAATTTTCAATAAAGAATAGTTTGGCCACCTGGGGGCATAAATGTTTTATTTCTGCTTGTGATGTATTTGCAGCAAAGCATAGGGACCTTAGATGGAACCAACATGTGAACTCTCTTCTTCTTAAACTCTCTAAAATATTGGAGTTACGAGCATGGTATTTACAAACCTTACCTATAAACAGGGGCGTGTTTACCATTGGGCCAACCTGGGCCATGGCTCAGGGCACTGCACATAGAGAGGCGCCAAAATTTTGAGAATACATGTGGCACAAGACGTTTTATCTGACCCCCACCCCCACCCCCCAAAAAAGAGAATGAAATGGGATTTTTCATTTCTACAAATTATAAACTGAGTAGTATGATACCTTTAATACTTAAGAAAATATTAAATGGTGTTAGTACATTCGATGTGTTTAATTATTAAAAATATTAATGCATTTTGAAAGTGAATTCAGTGAGACTCAGAAGCCCCCAAGGAAGTTATTTCTTCCTGCTTCCTGGCAAGGTCAAACTCAGAAGAGGGGGAGCATTACTTTTACAGAGCTCGCAGACAACGGGGAACAAGAGTGGAAGGCTAGGGGAGGGGCACTACACTGCACTGGCGCATAATTTTTACAAGGCATTAAAAAATCTGAGCGTGAGGACAGCCCTGGGATGTAGGTTGAAAGACTGGAATCGGACTCCAAGAATTCAAGGCCCCAGGGTATTGTTGGTGGCAAGAGAGAACAGAGTACTGGTTAGAATGCATTCCAATTCAGCTTATGACACCAGCTGCCTGCTTTGGGATTGCCCCTCTGCCCTCCTGTCAGTTTACATGTGTGTTTTCATTCTTGCTTTGTTCTTTTGGGAGAAATCATTACTATTAATCATCACTGTCAGCAAAAATGTCGACTATGAAGTTTTATGGATGCGAAAATAGAAATAAAAGCTTAAAAAGATTGAAAAAGAAGGGCATCTGTTAAAAAAATACTGAAACTTAAAAAACTTTTTAAACCGGCAGAAGATGACACAGTAAGTAAAAAGAAAATGCAGTGTTTGGTTGCAAGATCTACCGATGAAGAAGTAAGGTAGCCAAATGAACAAGAACTAAGAGCTCAGGGTGAAGATCAAATTTGTGAGTCTTCTGATGATGAGGATGAGGAAGGTAAGTCTAACGCAAATCTTGGAGGAAATTTTCAAGCTGTTGAAGAAAATGAACTTTTGTTACATCAGATGATATTAGATCCTGCTAAATGGAAAGTAGACGTTTCATTTGTTGATTATATTACAAAAAATCCTCTGAATCAAAATTTAAACAAAATAGATTTTACAGTTTCAAAAAGATCTTGTAGTGATTGATTTAGATCTGCCTCAAAAGGATTATTTTATAACCGTCTTCAAAATGGTAAAATTAAAAGAACAGAATGGCTATTGTATTCTGAGTCAACTGGACATGTTTTTTGTTTACCATGTAAACTGTTTGCAAAGCGAGAGAGTTCTTTCTCAAGTATAGGTTTCTATGATTGGAAACACGAAAACATTATATGAACACATAGTGCTTCATTTGAGCATGTAGAGTCTAACACACGCAAAGAATAGTAGAAAAATTGATTCTGCTGTAATTAAGCAACTGATGAATGAGAAAAATTATTGGAAAGAAGTACTTTTACGGATTATCGAAGTAATTAAATTTCTGTCTTCCGGTGGATTAGCATTTCGTGGAAATGGAGCAAACGACAAGTTAGGGAATGATAATAATGGCGATTATCTAGGTATCCTTGAACTGATAGGAAAATTTGACCCTTTTCTGGAGCAACATTTGAAAAATTTGGAAATAAGGGAAGTGGAAATGTTTCATACCTTTCGAAGAATGTATGTGAAGAATTCATTTCATTAATGGCCTTATGAGTCACTGACACAATAAAGAATTGAAGTCGAGCAAACATTACCCTATTAATATTATAGACTCCACTCCAGATTTGTCAAAAGTTGACCAGTTGACTGTTATTTTTCGTTATGTTCTGAAAAATGGACAACCAGTGGAATGATTTATTTGTTTCTTGCCCAACTCTGGTCATAAAGCAGAAGACATGGGAAAGGCTTCATTGAAGCTGTTACAAGATTTAAAAATCGACGTTAAAGACTGCAGAGGCTAAAGTTATGACAATGTGAGAAATATGTCTGGTGAATATTCAGGTCTCCAAGCTCGATTAAAAAGTCATAACAGTTTAGCCTACTATATTCCATGGGCAACAAATTTGGTTGGAAAATCTGCAGCGGGATGCTGCTTTGAAAGCTACATCTTTTTTTATGTTCGTACAGGAAACATACAACTTTTGGTCATCTTCATCAATCACATAGGTGGCAAATCTTGAAGACAAGTCTTCAAGATAATTATAAGCTCCACAGCAAATCTGGATCGCAATCGCCACTTCTTGTACCCAAAACGTTATGTGAAAGCTGATGGTCAGCAAGAGTTGATGCATGCAAGGCCTTACGCTCTAGTTATTCCTGCATTAGAGATTCACTTCAAGACATCGCAGAAAACACCGGTGAAAAATTAGAAGCAAGAGTAGAAGCAGGGGTATTATTAAGTAATATGAATTTGCTAGAAATGGGCATTCTCTTAGAGCTTTGGAGTGATATTTTACAAAGAATTGATAGTTGCAATAGAACACTGAAAAAAAAAGTGAATATTGGCCTTTCAGTTGCTGTAGAACTGTGCGATTCACTTATTAAACATTTAAGTGATCTCCTGAATAAATTTGATAAGTATGAAGAAGATGGAAAACTTTTGTCTCAGTGCGACGAATATAAGGAAAAATATTACTAGAACCCATCAGAGAAAACTACAATTTCAAGAGATGAAAGGCAATAAAGAAACTGTTTTCACTGGAAAGGAACGTATGCAATTATGCATTTTCCATACGATCATTGATAACTTTGGTGCAGCAGTTGAAACGTCGACAAGATGCGTATTTCGATATAGAGAGCATGTTTGAGTTTCTAACGCAATTATCAGACGCTGATGAGACAACAGTATCTCAAAAGGCAAAAAATCTATTGACAGTTTACTCTCAAGATTTAGGCCCAGAATTTGAACAAGAATGTCTTCATTTCCAGAAATTTTGGAATAATTTAGATAGACAAGCAGTGACAAATTCAAGTGTTAGTGTTCCTGTTGAGGATATGTTGAAACTGATTAGGAAAAAAAGAATTGATTCAACTTTTCCAAACATTGATGTTATCCTAAAGATTTACCTATGCATACCCATCACTAGTGCCTCTGGAGAAAGAAGTTTTTCTCTTTTGAAAATCATCCACAACTATTTGAGGACATCTAGTTCTCAAGAAAGAACAAGTGCATTGACAACTTTGTCACTTAATTCGAACATTGTAGAAACATTAACATTTGATGATATAGTAGAGGATTTTGCACAAAGAAATCGAATAAAAAAATCTTTTAGCGGTTAGTAATTTTACTATATATAAGATATGTTCATTCATTTCTTCTATCTCTCAGTCACTTAGTCGATACACAATGAACATTGGTAGCAACACTGTCATCATATTTTTAAAAAAATCTGAAATTAATATTGCATACATTGTAAATTTAAATCCAAAGTTTTGCAGGCAAATGTTTCAGAAGTGTGTTAAAAAAACAATTTCATTTGTAAATATAAAAATTTACTGTGAAATGATGTTTTAAAATTATGCGAATTAAACTTGTGAGAAAACGGCATTTATAAATTTTTATTTCAATGCCCAGTTTTTAATAATACATGTGCTAAAAATTTTACAGGGTTGGGTTGTACTTGAGAACATGCTGATTCTTTGTGTGATAAAAAAATATGCTGATTCTTTGTGTGATAAAAAAATCTATATATAATATGTAATTTAAATATGAAATTCTAATCGGCTTCAAATTTCTTACACTAAGTTTGCTTAGGGGCATCTGATTTTTCTTGGCCCTACGACTTGTATACTTGTATATCACCTCTGCCTATAAAACACTAATTCATTTCTACTATATCATGTTTCAGACTCATATTAATTATGCTATTTTATCACAGGGACAAACCACTAAATATAATTAAAAAAAATTCTTCAAAACAAATATATAAGATTAATTGACCTAAAATTTGATAGAAATACACAACTAACACTATATAATAACACAAGAGTTTTCCCAAAGAAATACAGCATTCTTATGATTAACCAATTATATTACTTCAATATCGGGAATATTATGTTCAAACGCATTAAGAAGAATTTACACGCCAACATCATACAAATTATACCCCAGATACACACACATAACACACGCACTAAATCACATATTTGGCCTATTCATTTGAAAATGGAGACCATGAAGCAAGGTATAAATTACATTGGCCCACACTACTGGAACTCATTACCGATGGAACTGACTTCTTTAAATAGTTTTAACCTTTTTAAAAAAGAACTAAAAGACTTCATAATGAATTGCAGCTCCTCAAATTAATGATTACAGTGGATGGGAACTATGACTAATACTAAGACTTGTATATTGCAATGTAAATTGCTTTCTCAATGGTAATATCTGTTAATTCTATTATCTTCTCATATGTCATTACCTTTATTTATTTATTTTTTTTTTTTTGTCACTATGAAACTCTTGTTTGTAATTACAACTACTGACCTCAGTGTAAAACTAGCCTATGGAGCAATGGGACCCTGGCTGGCCTTTTTCTCCTGCTTCCGTGCTGTGCATTGTTTCAATGATATTTCTGTAACACTTGTTTTTTTTTAGCTCAGCAAAATAAATGAATTGAATTGAATTGAAAATCTAAGCTTCTGGAAATGTGATTGAAAAAATTATTTTGCGAGCTGATACCACTCCCTTCAAAACACCTTTTCAAATTACTTTCTTTCTGAAAATATTGCATAGTTTTTCTGCCAGGGAATGTAGATGTATATCTTATTTTTGTCGATATCTCTGCTTCTAAGAGTTAAAATGTATTTCTTTGTTGGAGAGCGTTTCCGATGTGAAATGTTTCTCATGTAATTTCAAATTTTTCTTAATGCACAAGCATGCCACTAGAGGGCGTAAGTTCATATTTCCGTTTACAGCAATATCTGCAAGACTAAAAACTCAATTAAAAAACAAATTTTTTGGTCAGAACTACTATGAAAATTATGTGTGTATTTTCTCCCCAAAATAACGCACAGTTTCTCTGCCAGGGGAGTGCCAGTGTTTAATCTGTTTTTCTCAATATCTCTGCTTCCAAGTGTGCTATTTAAAAAATTCTTTCAACATCTGATGCCATTTACCTTGTGAAACTCTTTAGGTTTGTATTTGAGGAGTTTTAAAGTTCACAGTTCTGTCTCTGGGTGGTGTTTCTGTACTTCTGTTTGCGCAGCTGTTTCTCCACTTCTAAAAATAATATTGAGATTTCTTTTTTACTCTATGCCATTTGCTGCTCTAAAGATATGGAGCATTGTCCTGTTTAAATAATGCAGATTTCATGCTGGGGGCTATAAAGGTCCAAACATTTTTCTCACAATTTCTGCTTCCAGGAGAAGTATTTGAAAAGTTCTTTTTACTTAGCATAGATTTTTGCATGAAAAATATTTTTCATCTATTTTCAATTTTTCTGTTATACAAAACTCCTCTGCTAGAAGGTGTAGATCATGTTTTCTAACTGTTCGATTTGAAAATCTCTTTGTTTCTGATACCTTCCTTCTACTATGAAATACTTTTTGTGTACCATTTGTTAATTTTCATTACATACTTTTTAGCCACTGATGGAAGTAAGTTGCTGTTCTTATTTCCAAATTTTTTTATGGATTGCAGAAATCTTATTTGAGTTTTTTTCTGATCCATTCCACTGACTTCAAATAATTTTGATAAATGTTATTCATGTTGCAACAGATTCAAAAGATGTGCTCATTACAACTGAAAATTTGGAGTAATCTTTTTTTTTTTTTTTGTTGCTGTATTGCTAAGGATCAGAGATCAATCAGTTTGTTTGTGTGTGTGTGTGTGTGTGTGTGTGTGTTGTTTTAAAGGAAATAAATATTTAGAAATGCTACTGGGTATTCACTGTGCAGAGAAAATGACTTTATGGGGAACGAAAAATGGCAACAGAGTTGAGTTCTGATTTTTGAACTTAAATTTTTTGTAAACAAAAAGAAATTTTTTTTTTTTTTTTTTTTTTTTTTTTAATATATAGCAAGAAATGACTAAAATATGGGAAACCATGCCTTTTCAGAGAAATTAAACATTAAAGAGTTCTGATGTCATCCTGGAAAATAATTTTCAGAGTCTTGAAGGACTCCCTGAAGTCTCGTTTTTAATAGACTTCCTAAAGTCATTGCAAACTGTGTTACAGTTGCTGCTAGGTAGTTAAAATTTTCAAACTGCATGACACACACACACACACATTGGTAGAACAATTTATTATACACATCTACCTAATAACCAGCATCATTAGCTTTGCATGAACCTTCATAGGTGCCCTGTCATTGAATAGCATTGTTATTCTCTCCACTGTGAGCATTTATTATAGTATGGGAGGGTGGCACTCACTCAAACATCAATGGCCCATTTATGACCACAGTTTCCCATGTGGCTACAAGTGTTTTGATGTAGCTACGATACATGTGCTACAATTGCAGATGAAATTCCAAATGCTCTGTCATTGCAAAGATCTTATCTTCTCACTGATTACCCATGAGTGAACTAGCTCAGGTTTCTCTGTTTACCTGTCATCACAGCTACTGTTAAGTTGTACAGCAGGTATGTACATGTATCTGACTTATTTATAGCCTACAGGGGGTTTTGGTTGGTCATCATATTGTGGCAGGGTAGGGCATGTTTGTGGATGAGAGATGTGTGTGTAATAAACGGTGCCCTCAATGTAATTCTCTTAAGTGATGATGAGCCATGCTGTTTTAAATTGTTGCATATCTCTTGAATGGACTTCTGTGCTTTTGGTATAGGGTGACAGGAATACACGAATTTTGTAAGCTCCATAGAAAGCATGCAAAGGACTTATTGCACCATGTTTCAATTACTGTCTACAACAGACATTAAGACAGCAGATTGCCTTTTAGAATAGCTATAAGCAGTGGTGCAGGGATCTTTGCAAGTGGCTCCCAGCTTATTTGTGGGTCGTCTTTGAATTTCAGAAATATAATGATTCTATCAATTGCCTGTAACGTGACACATAAGCTTGCCACATAAGAAAATTCTATTTTATAAATGAGTATTTTGATGAAAAACTTTATTATTGTTGTTTTTAAAAAACATGTGTTATTAGATATCCTTTATTTTTTTTAAGTTCAAGTTAGCTGAGATATTTCAATCTCCTTAACTATACAAAAGCTGATTTATATGTTATTACCAGCATTTGAGATATACTTTCTTTTTCGTTCCCTAGGTAAGTAGCATTTTGGAAAAACTGTTGGATGTTTGGATAGAAAAGATGCCGTTACTTAATCCTGTTGAAAGGAGGAAGCTTTTGGCATTGGCTTTAGCATGTCTGCTAACTACGGGTTCTGAGTAAGTTGCTGCAATTTCCTGACTGGAGTTGGACTCTTGCCCTGTTTAACTATACAGCTTTGTTGCATACCATTATCTGTTGGTCTGAATTTGTGTGTGTATGTACAGTATGTGTGTGAAAAGCAGAGCAGCATCAACTGTTCTAATTACTGTATAACAATCATGACTAATTTTAACATAGTGCCACTGCTAGTGGTTAAACAAGTAGAAAATGTTACAAATTTCATTTAACTAAACCATAAGTGGCAAGCATCATTGTTGTAGTCTGTAGCAAATCTGCTGGCAGTTTGTAGTTTAACTGTAAAAATATTAATTGTTTCTGATGCATTTTCTTACTGTGTCTGAACTGATATCTTTAATAATTAATTACTCATGGCTTCCTCTAATTACTTTCAGTACTATAAATACGTAACGGGAATTATAGAGGATAAATTTATTAAGGTACATTACTTCTCAAATTTTTGATCTATACACTAGATCATTGTCAGGAGTTCTTGCTTCTTACTACTTCCACAGGTCTGGCGACCAAGCCTGGTGGATTTACCATCCAGCATGGTCGTTAATGTTGTCACCTTGTGTCTTGTAAATTTCCAGGAATTCCTCTAATTTCTAGATAATTGCGTGGGATTGATGTCTGATCACTTGTAAGGAGTCCCAGTCTCGTGGGATTGATGTCTGATCACTTGTAAGGACTGGGACTCCTTACAAGTGATCAGACATCAATCCCACGCAATTATCTAGAAATTAGAGGAATTCCTGGAAATTTACAAGACACAAGGTGACAACATTAACGACCATGCTGGATGGTAAATCCACCAGGCTTGGTCGCCAGACCTGTGGAAGTAGTAAGAAGCAAGAACTCCTGACAATGATCTAGTGTATAGATCAAAAATTTGAGAAGTAATGTACCTTAATAAGTTTATCCTCTATAATTCCTGTTAAGTACTTATGGTACTGATATCTTTATCAGGAATGAAAATTTTTTGATACAATAACATTTGGACATATGTACGTAACTGTAAACAGGGCTTGAAAAATAACATGCCTGAGATCCCCGTGTTAGGCAACTAAATTCATAAATAAAGTTTGAAATAGAATTTCTTACTACAAGAAAAAAAGACAGTTGTCGCATGTCATGTTTCATTTCACTACTAATCACCGGAGTTGTATTATTGTTACGGAGTGCGAATGACAGAAGAATATCACTTCCTTACTTATACAAGTATTATGCTGTAGATCCAGAAATGAGAACCATATGCAGTTTTGCTCTGAATGTTGTGTATAGTCGGAGAGAGGATGCATGCCTCTGATGGAACTAGGGCAGAAACTTTAACAAAATGAACATGGCAGAATCACTAAATTTCTCAAATACCAATTTCATGATCATGCCATTCATATCAATTTCAGCATCATCATCTTAAAACTTGAGGTACACACATTTCTGCTTTGAACATTTTGAGTACAGGCGCTTAAAACGGAAATGCAAAACATGTAAAAAAAAATAAAAAATAAAAAATATTGTGCTTTTTAACTTAAAAAAAAAAATGAGAGTCCTGGTTTGTTATCTTAAAAAATCAATTTTCCTGGGCAACCAGCTTTTGTTACCTGTGCAGGTAAATAATTTGCATTAAAACTTCAAAACACACTTAAGTTATATTAAAAAAAAAATAATTTAAGGAAGCTTTTTACTGATGACTTCAGTCTTTGCCAGCCTTGTGAAGAATGGACGGAGATGATGGTAGTGGTTGCCAGATCCGCAAATTCGTATACATTTTTTTTTTTTTAATTGATTTCCACATTAATGGAATAGTAAAAGGAGAATCGGCATTGCAGTTCATTGGGCTGAGAAAAATTTCCAAACTTTTCCGATAGAGTAACGAAAAACAATTAACTAGCAAGTTCCAACCCTTCTATGATCAAATTAATTTTGGGTGACAGAGACAAAGTACCCCCCCCCCCCCAACTTTGTAGAATGTACCTCATCCCAAACTCAACATCTTCTGGTGAAAATTACTACATTGGAGCACAAAAACATGTCCATAAAGGAAATTCTGAAACTTCACTGGCATTTCTAACTTTGAAGGACACACACACTTGTGCTGAACTTTTTTGGACTGACTCCACACAAATTACCCTGTTCTTTGTTTTATACAATATAACTCTATGCCTTCTAGCAGAAGAGTTTTGTATATAGCTGTGATCAAATGTGCATTAAACATGTTGCCTTTTCACTTGCCTTGAACTTCTGGAGCATCTTTATCACCACTCAGCAATAATCAGATAACAGGGCAGTATCTTTGCTGCATAATCAAGATGTTCTGATGGAAAGGCTCATCATGTTCATTACTTGCAGCACCACAGGTGGTTAGGAATAAAGCGAAGTGTGGATGGAACAAATCCATCTTCTGTGACATATTGCAGCCCGGTTTCTCACACGAAGTAATAAGATCCTATACAAAAACTCCCTGAAATTTCTGTCTTTCACATTTCCTAGATAAACAATTGAAACATGTCGGAAGGCATTCTGGGCTACCTTCTCGTCATCACTGAAGAGAATATCAGATAACTGGTTTTCGATGAGTTGATGTATCTGTGAGCCAATGAATACTCCCATCTTGATTTTCTCCATACCAAACCCTAAGGATTTCTCACATAAGTACTTAAATGCCAGTCTGTTCTTGTCCACTAACTTTGTGAAAATTTTTATAGTTTAATATCTAGAGTTGGAAGCAATGCGAGTATCTACCAGTGGCTCAAAAGTTAATTTCTTTGTTCCAGGTGTTAAGGGATTTATGGTGAGGCCAGTTCTTCTTCCTATAATTGATACCCTTCCACAGCTACTCTATTTGCATAGAAAGTAACAGAACTTCAAACTCTTTTGAAGTCCCAGCAAAATGGTGATCACCACAAATCAGCAATTCATATGTTCTTGTAGTTTATAATAGCTAAGAATGTTCTTCAAGTTAGTATACATTTTCTTTGTGTGAACAGCATGGAAAACAGAGATTGCAGGCAACACATTTCTGTTGTGCAGCAGCACAGCTTTTAGACTAATCATAGAAAAGTTTACAAATAGTCTCCATTCTTCTACATTGTTTTCATGGCCATTGACATCCTCACTGACAGTGCATGGTTTGTACACTCCTTGAAAAGTCCTTGAAAAAAAGTTCATTTTCAAGTCCTTGAAAAAGTATGACTCCAGAAATAATACTTGAAACATTTGTTTTTGTTTTGTTTTTTTAAGTAATGTTATTAAAGAGCTTGTGTAAAATAATTGTTTGTGCTAAAAAGTTGTATAGAAGATTTTTGTGTGATTTTGATACATACATACATACATACATATCACTAAGCTGTTCTCTGAGATTCAGAGGTTAGCTCCAAAAAGAAATACAAACTTCCAGATATTTTTACTTACTGTTGTCATATCAAACTTCTCCATTTAGAGCGATCTTGACATACAACTCGTGCTTCACTGATATCCATTACACGCCATACACAAGATCTTTTATACTTTATACTTATAATCTTTTTCTCATGCAGACACTCCTGAATCTGATCCACACATGTCTTCCTTGGCCTTCCTCTTGGGCTGAAAATATTTTCTTAGTAAGCATTTCATCACTCATTCTTTCAACATGGCCAAACCACCGAAGCATATTGGTCTCCACCTTGCTAACAACATTTTGCTTCACATCACGCAACTGCAATACATCTTCATTTCTCACACAATCATATTGTGTCTTGCCACAAACCCCACGTAAGTAACGCATTTCTCCAGCACACAAACAACTCCTATGTTTCTTCTGCAGTACCCAGGTTTCACTACCATACATCAGAGTAGGAACAATTACATTTTCAAACACAGCCATGCAGGACTCTCTAGAGAACCCATCATTCCTGTGAAAACCTCCCAGAGCAGCTATGACTTTCAAAGAAGAATTCACTCGCCTACTGATTTCACCATCCAACTTGTTCTCTCTGTCAAACATGCTTCCTAAATACAAAAACTCACTCACCTGGTCAATCACAGTGCCATTTATACTTACATTACATTCAGTGATACCCGTTCCTCTCTCAAACACCATAACTTTGGTTTTTCCCTTATTTATACTCAGTTTCAATTTCATGCAAACTTTGTGCATTCGAGTCAACATACTCTGCAACTCACTTTTGCTCTCTGCCAACAGAACAGTGTCGTCAGCATACAGCAATCTGCACACACGGATATTACCAAGATATAAACCACTATTATCTATTTTGGCATCACGCATGCATGCATCCATAAATATATTAAACAGCCATGGTGACATTACACAACCTTGTCTAACTCCTGCACCAATGGAAAACCATTTTGATAAGACACCATTCACTCGTACACAAGCTCTACTACCAGCATACATGGCTTTTACATTATTAAGTAGATTCCCAGCAACACCATATTCATTCAATACCTTCCACAAAAGTGTCCTATTCACTCGGTCGTAAGCTTTCTCTAAATCTATGAAGGCAGTAAAAACTTTCTTCCCAACAGCCAGATACTTTTCAATCATCGTGCGTAATGCAAAAACTGGTTAGTGCAGCCTTTACCAGGCATAAAACCACTCTGAACATCCCACACTTTCAATGATGTAAGACCCCATACTTTTTCAATAACAACCTTACCAAACACTTTCCCTGGCACACTCAGTAGGCTAATACTACGATAGTTCTTGCATTCAGTCTGATCACCTTTTCCCTTATACAAGGGAACAATGATAGCATCCTTCCAATCCCGAGGGACCATTCCTAACTCCCAGCACAACTGGCAAATTTCCGTTAACCAGTCAATTATAGAGTCACCACCATATTTCAACATCTCTGCAGTTATGCCATCAACTCCCGGAGCCTTACCATTCTGAAGAGATTTTAGAGCTTTACACACTTCTTCTCTTGAGATCCCTCCTGTGCTTTTTCATCCCTCATTGTGACATCATCTGCATCTGTCTGAGAACCATCTTTGCTTTCCTGATCTAATAGCTTACAGAAGTATTCACCCCATCTGTCACTTAACTCATTGGGCTCCCATATCATTTCCCCAATCTCATTCTTCACACAACTTACAACTTTGTTTCCCCTATTTTTCCTGAGTCTCATGTACTTCCAGAAGGACTTCCTATCTTTCCAAAAAGCCAGTTCATGCCTTTCCACTTTCTCCTTCCTATCTTTTGCCTTACTGTGGCGAACCAGCTTAGCAGCTTCACGCTTCTTACAGCGATATTCATCCACAGAGACTCTACCTTGCAACATCCCCAAATAGGCTTCCTTCTTTCTCTTTACTGCCTCTTCAATCTCACTATTCCACCAAGCATCACCTCTATTGTTACCCACTATTGTGGTGCCACAGACGTCTTTAGCAGCAGTGACAACACAGTTCTTAAAACATTCCCACTTCTTTTCTACATCCCTCTCACCAGACTTCAGATCCTTCAGTCATTCTCTGAGTAAGTCAGAATACCACTGATGATCTTCAAGGAGCCTATCAACCTTTATTCTTTCTATCCTGGGTCTCTTCCTATTCCTTTTCCTCCAACCAACATTAAGTTTCACTCGTGACACTACCAAGTAATGATCAGAACCAACATCCGCACCTCTCATCACACGGGTGTCAACAACTAAGTGTTTCAAATGCTGATCGTAGACAACAAAATCTATAAAAACACCAAACGGATCAAATAGAGCAGAACTTACATTCAACCCAGGGGAGTGAATGGACAGCTGGTGCATTGGCTATGACATCACTACAGACTAAGACGTCAGCCATGTGAGTAAAATAAGTGGAATGATGCATTCGTAAATTGTGATAGGCATCTGTTCGCTGGGGTTAGGGACATGTACTTGATGTAATGTTGAACTTCTAGGAATTGCTTGTGCTTCATGTGTGGACCCTTAGCTTTTGACTGCTTCAAAGTCATTCATCAAAAATAAAAGGTTAAAGCAAACAATAAAAAAATATACCAGCAAATGAATGTGGTGCTACCACATCACAATTCCAGCTGTTACCACTTACACAGGGCTGACCCACTAACATGGGATCCCTTCTGTAACTCGAAAGAAAAAGCCTTATATGTTTAATACCATTTTCATGCTGAGCACCAATATATATATATGTTAAGATTGGGTGATTTCATTCTCATACCAGTTCCCATGTTGAATGGTTATTATAACAACAGATATTTTATAGTGCCAATGGTTCATCAAGGTTTGTCTTCAGTGTTACACTGAACAAATTTAAGAGATGGGAAACCAAGCAGCTGTAGTCCTTTCCCAAATCCTTCAATTTGACCAAAATTTTTTTTGAGATTTTTATGGTTGATGAGCCCTACCAAGATTGCAGCCCCAGGTAGCCATTCACCTGAAGAGTCGATCAAAAGCAGAACTAATGGATTTGGAAGATTCATAGAGAAAACCTAATTTTATGATTAAAAATAATTCTTTAAGTCTCTTAAGAATGAGTTTATAATCCGAAACATGATCTCTTGTTTCATATATATGAGACTGCACAAACACTGATTCACGTGGTTCACAATTGGATTT
The DNA here is from genome assembly GCA_039090855.1 of Macrothele yani. Classification (NCBI taxonomy): domain Eukaryota; kingdom Metazoa; phylum Arthropoda; class Arachnida; order Araneae; family Macrothelidae; genus Macrothele; species Macrothele yani. The sequence continues at coordinate 128,489,421 of CM077011.1, read as the reverse complement.
CTCAGATCTGCATTCTCAGAAACCATAGAATTCTGTGTTTGCCAATCTTTGATTTCAGTTTTTGAACTGTTTGTCCAGTGTAGTAATTTGAATAGTCTTGTTTTGGATTCCTTATGTAATCACTATATTGGAGCTCAAAAACTGATTTTTTTTTTATTTTTATTATTATTTTTTTTAATGGAGATATCTGAGTTGTCCATATGTGAACCACATGAATCAGCATTTGTGCAGTTCTGTATGCAATAGGGTATAGATTTTGGACTTATTCTTCAGATACTTAAAGATTTTTTTTTTAATCAAAAAATTAGGTACTGTCGATGAATCTTCCAAATATTCGTGTGATGGGCTCTTCAAGTTACTGGTTATTATATGTGGAGGTGTTTTCTCAGGGCTAATCATCAAATCGAAAACATACATTTTTCAAAAGTTGAACAATCCGAAAGAAACTTTTTTTTTTTTTTTTTTTGCTGTTATTTGGTTTTCCATGCCGCCGCCTCCTCCTCCTTTTTTTTGTTTTTTTGTTTTTGTTTTGTTGTGTGTGTGAGTGTGACACTGGAGATAAGCCTTGATAAACAACTACAGGTTTGAAACTTCTGTTGTCATAATAGTAAAAACTTAGTAACTTTTAAGACTTGTGAAGCTATGCTATCACTTGCAGCACTGTTTAGTAGTAGAAGGATATTGGCTTGTTGAAATGTGTCTGAGCCTTTAACCTAAAATTTCATTAGGGCAATCCTGCATAAGGTATCTGTCATAATTAGTCATAATTTTCTTTCATAATCCTTCAATCCAATGATTCAATCCCATGTTATGAACATGTTCCCAAGAAAGACAAAACTTCAACATCACACTTCACTATTGGATTGATGTACTGCATTTAGAAACATTCCATGAAAAGTTAGTGTGAAATAAATTTTTATTACCAACTGCAATTAGCTTTCATGGTATGTTCTATGATGTTCTTCTTTGGAGCATGTGTCATCTGGGTATGTACCTGACTTACTGTATGTTATTTCATGCACTGTGTTGTCCTAGCACACATCCATCTGCAAAATCATAGAGTTATGATCATGTGGTGTTTTAGCTAAAAGTAGAATTACTTTTCCTTATTTCTACATTGCTTAAATACTCTTTGTGATGTTAATATAATCTATAAAGTTATACATGTAGTCATCAAATATTTTTTTGTCAAGTTTGTGAGTGTTGGAATTATAGACACTGGGTGCTCTGGGGCTTGAGCACTCCTTGAAATATTGCAAAAAATGAAATATTAGAAATAAAAAGTAAACAAAAATTAGTTGTAAAAAATTAAAGATTTGAAATTAAGAAAAAACAACTTTTAATTCACCAATTTTGGATTTTTTTTTAAAGATTATCAAGATCATGTTCAAACCTATCTCCCAATATCAGACTTTTACCGGAAGCACCCCATCCATTATGAAAAAAAATAAATGCTGCAAACATGTCTTTCATAGATGTTGACAACGTGGGTGTTCCAGAAGACATGCACCCATTAAGTCATTAATAACAATAAAAGTCAAAAGTTACCCCCTAAAAAATATATCACTGATTGAATTGTGTGACTAATTGGCATATAATCAATGTTCCACTGTATATTTATGTACACATATGTGAGTGTGTAAAGAATTTGGGCACCTATTGGACTTCCTGTTCAGAACTTGAGCACCCATTGGAATTCATGTGCAAACTTCGAGCACCCCATTGGAATTCATGTGCAAACCTCGAGCACCCATTAGATTTCTTAAAAGTTGGTATCTGATTGAATGAGTCCACCAAAGAGACTTAGTAATAATTCTTATGTTTTTGTTGCTGGCTGCATTTTTGAATGGTAACTGCCACCAAATTTTATGAATCAGTTATTTTACATGTACAGAGTTTATCTAAAGAATTCATCCAACAAAATTCGTTGTGTTTCAGAGTCGTCTATGATCGCATCTGTGGAATATTTCTTGCCATTGTTGAGGTGCTAAATGACATAATAAAGTGTGATAATCTTTCTACACAGACTGAGTGAGTCCATATTTATTTAAATTCATAATATGCTTGGTTTTTTGTTTTTGTTTTTTTTGTTGTAATTTTTTGTGACAGAATTACTTTTACACTTTATTTCATAGTTTATAGTGTATAGCAACAAATGTTTCCATCTTTGACATAGGAGAAATTTTGCTGTTTGTTGCCAACACCCTGAATGCAAACTTGCAAGGTGAATGTACTATGCTTATGTGTAACAAATCTTTGTGAAAAGTCATTTGCCAATCAAAGATGAAGTTATATTGCAGACAATATTTAAAGAACAAGCGATTTTTGACATGGATCCTATTATCGAGTTGAATTGGTTCCTCGTGCACAGTCTGAACAATTGCTGAGATCTTATGCTTGTGTTGTTAAAAAACGCATTCATTTCCCTGGGTGAGACAGTAATCAGGATATGTGTAATGGATTCCCACTCTGAGCTGATGCAGTTTTCAAGTGTTCCAAGGAGTGTTCAAGCATGGATGAATTATGGCATATAATCATCAAAATAACTTGCTTAGATTATACTGTCATACAGGTTTGTTGAAGTGAATACCAATGTCTTATCTAACAGTTTTGCTGAGGCAAAGAAACATTTCCATGCTGCTGATATATTAGGTGGGCAACTTAAATCTCGGCCACAGGCACGGCACGTTGACAGCAAATTATAGCAAATCGAATACGTACCTAATCAGGGAAATAATCTCTGTTGTGTTGGATACATTTGAGCCATCGGTCAGGGAGCTGCCGAATGCCACTGCGGAAAAAGAGGGCTGTTTCAGGTTGATAAAGTCATCAATACTTGTGTGGACCTCCTCGACAGAAGTGAAGTGCATATCATTCAGGTGATGTTGCAGGGAGTGAAAGAGATGATAATCTGACTGGGGGAAGTATGGAGAATACGCTGGGTGGGACAAAATCTCCCATCCCAGGTCGGTGATCGTGTTTAAAGTCATTTTCGCGGTGTGAGGACGTGCGTTATCCTGAAGCAACAGGACCAACCATTTGCCCTTGCCGGAGTATGGCCTTTTCACCTCCATTGCGTCACTCACACGAATTAATTGCTGACAATAATGCTCAGCATTGACCGTTTCACCAGGTTTGAGCAAATCATAGTGTACGACACCGCGCTGATCCCACCATATGCATAGCAACAACTTCCTAGCATGGATATTCGGTTTGGCGGTACTGGTGGTAGGCTGACCTGGATAAACCCACGATTTGCGCCGCTTAGGATTATCGTAAAGGATCCACTTCTCATCACAGGTCAAAATCTTGTTGAGGAAATCCTTCTTCTTGAATCTGGAGAACAAGGACACAGCAACATTGTAGCGCCTAGACTTTGTTCGCAGCTGTGAGTTTGTAAGGCACCTAACGGCCCTCCTTGTGAATCCGTCCAAGCTTGTGCAGGCACTTTTGCAATGGCTTGCCGTGTTATTCTGAATTCCTGGGCGAGCTCTGACTATGTGCGACAGGGATCCGCGTCCAACAGTTGTTAAAGTTCCTCGTTGTCAACTTTCTGTGGCTGTCCCGGACGTTCTGCATTACGGAGATCGAAATTTTGCTGCTTAAACTACTTCTTACTTGTACTGTAGGACACAGCAGCCTCACCCAAAACAGCACAGATCATTTACTCGGCTTCTGCGGCACTTTTTTCAGCTGAGACGTGAACAGGAGGCAGTGCCTTAAATGTTAATTCTCGAACGACATTGCTTTCATCGTGAACTTTCGTTCTTTCTGTCATTACAGCTGTGAGCGGTTACCGTTGCCTGGAAAGCTGTTGCATGTCACTGCAATCAGCCATTATCACACACAGCTATTTGCAATTCCCGACATTCTATGATTGCTTGCAGTTAGGGGCCGAGAATTTAGTTGCACACCTAAATAAAAAATGAAGGATTAAGTATAATCTGCTTATAAAGTATTCTTCCTGAATAGCTTCTTCCATTATATGATCAACAGTTTTGTTGCGAAAAAATATGTAGGTGTGCCATTTAAGTAGAACACTAGATGATATAACTAATAAACAGGAACTGTACAGCAACTATACTTAAAATAGTATGACTATACTAGTGATCCAAATTTCTAGGTGTAGAATAGAAAATCAAAGTTTCCAAGCTTTTGCACATCAACTAGATGGCTTTCTCAAGGAAGGTAGTCAGCAAACTGAATAATAGAACACTTCAACAATTTTAATGTGGTGACTTGACTAGACAATAAATGAATAGATGTGAATGCAGTTTCAAGTGTTCCACTGCAAATGAGTAATTACATTTGCATCTATTCATTTATTGTCTAGTCAAGTCACAGCATTCAAATTGTTGAAGTGTTCTATTATTCAGTTTGCAGTTTTCTGTCTGCCTTCCTTGAAAAAAGCCATCTGGTTGATGTGTTAAGCTTGGAAACTTTGATTTTCTATTTACACCAAGAAATTCAGATCACTAGTATAGTTATACTAATTTGAGATGATACAATATTTGCTTAAATTTCTTGGGTATAAAAACCTGGAAACCTGGTTCCAGTTGGTCTTTCATATATTTTTCAAGTGCACTAAGATCACTTAGATCTTAAAGGACAGGTTAGGTTAAATCAGGGGATAGTGATGGCCACAGATTCCTAGAAATCATTTGATTCTGCAAGAATAAATCATTGCCATGAATTCTCTTGATGTGTGGCATGTCGCACCATTTTGGTGGAAGTAACCTTGAGTAAATTCCAGACTGAGAAAATATGTAAGTATGCACTAGTATTCACAGGGCTTGGAGCGAGTCACCTTTCTCACCCTTTTTCAGGTTGTCACCTTTCGTCACCTTTTCAGGACTTATATCTTGAAGCAAATGCGATGAGAGTCGTGCTTCTCAACAATGGGCGTTCAATGCGCATATACCCACAGATGATGGCTATGATGAGAGATAGCTGAAACTAGTATGGGTGCATTACCTGCAGGAGTATGAATTGTTTCCATTGAATATTTTAATTCCTTAGTTCTGGTTCTTTGTCTTTTCGATGTCAAGTCATACTTTCTGTAAATCATCCACTTTTTTCGTAAATACTTTTAATTTTAACGAAAGGTTTGGTTTTTATCGGCTGCCAGTCTTGAGAATTCATCGTTCACTGATTTTTTAGTCATTTCTCGTTTCACGGAAGTTTTTTGTTTCGTGGTAATACACATTTGTTCCGTGATGCCCACGGCGGAAACCAATTCAAGATTTTACTTCACGCCACTCATCATACGAATCTTGATACTTTCAAAGTGTACAGAAAAGACGAATATCAAGCACTGCAGTAACCCTATTGGAATATACAACCAAACTGAATCCTGGTGAGTACATCTGATAACATTGATTAATTCCATAATCGAATGCGTAATGTTTTTTATATTACGCTACATACGACATGCTCCCGCAGGTAGTCAACTTGTTCATGAATAACACATGAAACAGTATTACGAGCATCACAATTATATTGTGGACAGCTATCGTAAAGTTTTTTTTTTTCATGCCAACTGAGTGATCAAAAACTGTAACAAAAGTTGTAACAAGTTATCCAACTGTAACAAACGTTGTTAAGGCAGCACTTTCTTTGTCCCATGGCAATGGGGATGTAGAGCATCAGGTTTCAATCTCCAGACGGGCATTAACAGAAGATGAAGCATCAATGTCAGAGCACACCTTAAATGCCATTATAGTGACAAAAGATGCTCTTAAGAAATATCAGAGCAGTCCACATTTGGTGCCAGTAACCAAAAACCTCATCAAATATGCTCATAATGCATATAGAAAATATTCTGAATACCTTGCAGAATGCAAGAGAGTGAAGGAAGAAGAAGAGAAAAAGAAAGATGAAAAGGAAAAGTTACAAATAGGAAACAAAAGAAAGTTTAGATATAATGATGCAAAAAAAAAAAAATGGCCTGCAGATGACAGCACAGCTCAAAAGAAGAGCACAGAGCATAAAAAGACTAGAGAAGTTGCACAGCAATTGTTTGCTGAGGCGACGGTGGGATTAAAGAATGATTTGCAAGAAATGATTTAAAAGAGGCTTGTTTGGCTCAGGTCATTGCTACAAGGTGTTCAGACAATGCAGGTGGAGGAAAACACACAAAATGGAGAGGTTTCCAGCCTGCAGAATATTGTTGAAAAAAGAAAAGACTCATTAATCACATCCTTTTTCTCAAATAAGCAAAGGACAAATTGATGATGTCTGGGGCTTGTGATGTGGCTGGCATAATTCTTTTTCAAGTGAGTAATGTTATGTGTCATCAAATACAAAGTTTTTTTTTTATTATTGTCGAGTCTTGTGCATCACATATAGGAAACTGAAATAGTTTATTATAAAATTAGCAGTTTTGTGTGTGTTTTATGATAATGTCTGAATGTTATATAATTGTGTGAGATAAAGTCTGTTGCAAGGAAATGATTTCTTACCCTGTTGAATTACAAACAAAATTTTCTTTGAAATGAACTTGTTTTGGTAAAATAGTTTAAGTAAACTTGTTTTCTTGAATTATCAAGAGTTCATTTTGCAATGAAGTACTGTTAGTATTATGTTTTATCAAGTACGAGTCAGTGTGTTACCTTGAAATGGAAATTTCCTGTTGCATTGCAACATATTTGATTGGTTAAAATATTCTTTAAAATGAACTTAAAAGTATATTAAATCATCTGATTGTCATTGATGATGTGGCACTCCCTTTAAGAATTAGCTCACCTTTTATTTGTCATTTTAATCTCCTTCGTGTAGTTTTTTTTTAACTATAGTCACCTTTCTGTCACCTTTTTTGTAATTTTAGTCACTTTTATCACCTTTTCTGCTTCAGTTTGGTGCTCCTAGGCCTGTATTCACAGTTACTTGGAAGGAAATGAGATTGATGATCCTTTGCTCACATTGTGCACCACAAACTACCACTTTCTTCATGTGCAGTGGTGCTTTGTGAATCACATGAAGATTCTCATTAGCCCATTTATTGGAATTATGTGAGTTCACATACCCTGGTAAATGGAATCAGGCCTTATTCATAAACCACATGATGGTGAGTACTGCCAATGAATTTCAAACAAGGTCCTGAAACCAATTGACAGTTGTGAACTCATTTCTCCTTATTAGGTTGTTGCAGATGAAATGTTGGAATATTGATCGAAACTTAAGATACTCAAAATTTATGATGCAAAATAAACTTTATTAATAAAAATAATCAACACACTTTTGCCGGTGAGATAAAGTTTCTGTGTGCCATCGTGAAAACACCTCAAGCTTCAGGATGCAACAAACTCGTGGAAGGCGGTTTCAACTGATGTTTATTTGGGAAATGATTTATCCTGTATAAAGATGTCCAGGAACTTCAGGTGAATAAAGTAGTTGAGGTAAGGTGTCATGCTTCAACTAGTACTTCTTCTACATCGTCTTATCGTGCAGCGTAAGGTCTCACGTTATCTTGAAGATGTATATGGCAAATGATTGACTAATGCCAGCTGTATGGCAGACAGTTATCCATGCATAATGTCAAGTTCTTGACAGAACCTGTGTGCCATGAGCTAAAAGTCCTGTTGTAAGAAGGAGGAGCAAACCATGAACAGGGAAGGGGAATTCTGTGCCAGTTGCACCAGTGTGCAAAAAAAAAAAAAAAAAAAAAAATATATATATATATATATATATATATTCTATAAAGAAGATACCTAAGCAAAAAAATACATATATAATTTTGACTCACACCTAGTACAACATAGAAAAGGTTATGTATCTACCTGTGTGAGTAAAAGGAGAAAAGATAAAAAAATAAAATAAAACAACTGAATGTAGAAGGTGTCGAGAATACTGAGCCTTGGCTTTATCAAGGACCAGCAAAAACTCTGCATTTTCTCACTTCCACAAAGACCTAGTTGGAAATGGGTTTCTGCAAGGCCATAGATGCAAGTAACATTCCCACCTAAAATAGTTTAAAAAATATATATAAGTCATGTCCTCCGTAGAGTTGCATGACCTAGCACTAGTTAACAATTTCGCTTGCATCCATTAACCTTCCTGGCCCGACCCATGCTCTTCATCTGTTACTATTAAACGGAGAGAAGAAGATTAAAGAGAACTCAAGCTGTGAGAGTGACATAATAATTAGAAATGATTTTCAGCCATAACGAAATTCCAAGTTCGTTTGAGAGAGAATTTAAACCTGAAAATCATTGCAAAAGAAATCCAAATTTTACATTGCAATTAAAAAAGGAAATGTTAATTTTTAACGAACAGATTTTTGAAAGAAAACTTGAGTCTAAAAACCCCTACTCTACAACTTATGACAGCACGAAAACGAGAATAAGTTTAAGATAATAATTAACTAAAGAAAACTTTGTGAAAGTTATATACCTTAAACAGTTAGTTGCAATATGTACAAAGTATTTCAGCAGTGCTTTAAGTGCATAATTAATTAGTTATTAAGAACTTAACTACTTTGAAAAAACAGCGCATAGACAGCGCATAGAAAAGGAACAAGCTTAGCCATCTTCTGTTCCTAGGTACCCCAAAAGACGCTCAAAGTTACAAAGAAAAGAAAGAGTTAAAACCCGCAAAAATGTTAACAGACAAACCAATGCCTAAAAGCTGAAAAGCTAAAAAACGACAGAGAAAAAGTACATGAAGTACAAACATTGAACTTATAAAACCTAGAACCCAAAAAACAAGGAAGAGAGCTTACCTCTTGTGTGACAAAAACTTTTCTCCTCACAAGAGAAGAACATGGCTGACCTCTTCCGCCACTCCCTAGACAGCTGGGGGGCAGTGAGGGTAGGGCTGATGGCCTCCTCATACAGCAAGAAACCAACGCACGGAGATTTTAACCAGAGAAAAAAAAATATATAAACTTAAGACTGTGGATCTGTATGATCAGAAAGAGCAGAATTAACTCTCCAGAATACATGAGAAAAATTATAAAATACACGAGCAGTTTATTTAATAATCTTTGCATGTATTAAATCACCTTAGTGAGCTTCTATAGATTAATCAGAATCTTATTAATTTTAATGTTGGTTTTACTATTTTTAGTATAGCTATCCTAGTGATGAATAACTAGTTTTCTTTTTTATTTGTTTTTATTTTCTTTTATAAACAGATTTTTAAGCTTTTTTGTGATTTTGTTTATATTATTTAATTTTTTGTTTTAATAGGACCGTCATATCCATAGCACTAAGGTTCCTTTAGGTAGTTAATAGGCATCCTCTAGCCAACTTCCTTACGGCTTTGATTGGTCAGAATCATATTATTAACTGTGTAGAAAATTAAAGCAGATCTGCCAACCTTACTCTATTATTCAGAATAATTTTTCTTAAAGTTCTTTTGATGAAAGAAGAAGGAATTTCGTTCTCTAGAAAACTTTCTAATATTATATTAATGTGGTAATTGAAGTCCAAATTGTTGCTGCAAATTCTTGAAATTCTTAGGACCTGAGAAATTAGTACATTCTCAATTACTTTGGTTGAAATGTTATTATTCCAGTGTAGATATTTAATTACTTTGAAAGGAAAATTAACTCTTTTATCAAAGAGGCTAATAGATGGGTTACCTCTGTTGAGCTTAATGCTTAAGTCTAGGAACTCAAGTTCCTGATTACTGTGGTTGGTTTTACATAAGTTAAGAGAGCTAGGATAGATATTATCAAAATCACTCTCTATAACTTCTGAATTATTGATACACAGCAGATCATCAATATATCTAAAAGTGTAAAGGTAGTTATCTGAGCAGGTGGGGTGATTTTTAATGAATTTATATTCCTTAAAGAACAGGAATAGATTAGCGATATTCGTGGACGTTGATGTTCCCATTGGAATACCGTTCACTTGCTTATAGAGAGTATTATTATATAAGATATGGTTATTTTTTATGCAGCAATTGAGATAAGAGTTCCAAGTTCCTACATCAACAAATTGGTTAAGTTTAAATTCTGCATACAGCTCTCTAAAGGTAGTGATTATATCTGATAGAGGCAGATTAGTATATAGGTTTTCAAAATCATAACTATTAATATCTAGGGGACAAACTTTGAGTATAGTAGAAATTACTTCTGCATTATTATTAATTATCCAAAAATCTCTGTACATCAAGTTAGAACAGTTTCTAATGTGTTTCAAAACCTTCTTTAAGACATCTTCAAAAGCAAGATCTATTTTCTTTTTATGACTCCTTACTCCACTAGCTATGAACCTGAACTTCACAGGATCCTTATGAAACTTAACCGTTGCAAAAAGAAATGGAAATTCAGGCTCATATCTTCTAGTTTGTGGAATTTTAAGTTTCTTGAAGAATGCCTTAAACCGATTTTCTAACTGCTTGGTAGAATAACTTACGGGCTCGTATGTTACTCTATTATTGAGTTCCATAGTTAACAATTCAAAATAGAACTTCTTACAGATAATTGCAAAATTATTGCTAGCTTTATCCGTAGTGGTAAAAATAAATTGGTCTTGTAGTTTGGAGAGTGACCTTTTAGCTTCTCCAGAGAAAAAGAGATTTCTGTCGAAACAAAAGTCCAGACCTGCCAACTCACCGGTGAAGCTATTGATTATATTATATTTCCATTCTGCGAAGGCCTCAATAGGCTGATTGTACGTTAAACTGGTTTTTACGACGTACCTATTTACATCTTGAGTGAAGCTCTCAAAAATCCTTTCTTTGGAAATTGTGAAGGAAGGTCTGAATTTAGAGCCATACTCTAATAAATTCCTAAGCTTTTCATTTTCAACAAAACTCAAGTTTCCGGTGATAATATGGTTGTAATTCTTATCATAGTGAACTGTTTCTTTATGTTCATCACAAGAACATGTGTCGAGAATACTGAGCCTTGGCTTTATCAAAGACCAGCAAAAACTCTGCATTTTCTCACTTCCACAAAGACCTATTTGGAAATGGGTTTCTGCAAAGTCATAGATGCAAGTAATAAGCCCCCACCCCCCCCCAAAAAAAAATATATATATGTCATAACCTCCACAGAGTTGTATGACCAAGCTTTAGTTAACAATTTAGCACATTAACGGCTTTCGAGCTTTAGCGGTAACATATATATATATCATCATCATCATCATCATTGTCAACCATTATCAATCCACTGCTGGACGAAGGTCTCCCCAAGTTTCCTCCACAACGGTCTGTCTTGTGCCAGTCTCCTCCATGTCACTCCCGCATATTTACGAATTTCATCCACCCATCTCCCATGTGGTCTTTTTCTGGGTCTTTTCCTGTCCCTTGGAATCCAATCTAAAATTTCGGCTGTCCATCTATGGTCTGTCCTTCTGGCAGTATGTCCAGCCCATTGCCATTTCAGGGATTTCACTCTGATCATGATATCTTCCACTCTTGTCATTTTTCGGATCCACGAGTTCCTCTTCTTATCTCTCCTGGTTACACCAAGCATGCACCTCTCCATGCACCTTTGAGTTGTCTGCAGCCTTTGTATGTCTCTTTTAGTTAAGGTCCACGTCTCTGCACCATACGTAAGCACTGGAAGGATGCATTGATCAAACACTTTTCTTTTAAGACATAATGGCATATTGCTCTTGAAAATTATGCTGTTTCTTCCAAAAGCTCTCCAGGCAAGTTTTGTACGCCGATTAATTTCTTCATCAATGTGACCCTCACTTGATATCTGCTGTCCAAGATAAACATATGTATCTGTTATCTCCAGTTTTTCTCCATCAATCGATAAATCTTCATTTCTTGTAAAAGCATTGAACATCACTTTTGTCTTCTGAAAGTTCATTTTTAATCCCACTTCTTTACTCTTGTCAGCAAGTTCCTGGATCATACTCTGCAGCTCTGATGGGGTAGTTGCAAAAATGACTACGTCATCAGCAAAACGAAGGTGGGTTAGATAATCTCCATTAATCTTTATCCCTTTGTTTTCCCAGTTCAGTGATTGAAAGACATTTTCCAATGTGGCATTAAAGAGCTTCGGAGATATGGTGTCACCTTGTCTCACTCCCTTTCCAATTTTTATGTGTGTTGTATTTTCAAACAGCCGAATCTTTGCACTTGCATTTTCATAGATGTTATTAATAATATTAATGTATGCATCTTCAATACCGCAGGATTTCAGAGCCGTGGTAACTGCTGATGGTTTCACCGAATCAAAGGCTTTTTCATAATCGATAAAAGCCATGCACAATGGAAGTTCATATTCCCTCGCTCTTTCAATTAGTTCTCTCAGTACGTGGATATGATCTATTGTGCTGTAGCCACTCCTGAATCCAGCTTGTTCTCTCGGTTGAGCCATGTCCAGTGTTACCTTCAAGCGGTGTGAAAGAACTTTAGTGAAGATTTTATAAACCACTGATAGGAGGCTGATAGGTCTGTAGTTCCTGAGATCCTCAATGTCACCTTTTTTATGTAGCAGGATCATTGTAGCGTTGTTCCAATCCTCAGGAATCTTCCCTTCATTAAGGCATCGAGTGAAAATTTGGGCGAGTACTGTTTCAATTTCTCCACTTGCTTCTTGTATGATGTCTATAGTAATTCCATCTTCTCCTGGAGCTTTCCCCCGCTTCATGTTCTTGATTGCATGAGCAACTTCTGCTGGGAGGACTGGAAGAACTCTGGTACCTTTCATGATGTCTGGAGTACATGTATCATCCCTTTCATATAATTTGGAGTAGAAATCTTTCACTCTTGTCAAAATTTCGCCTCTATTTCTTGTTATAGAACCATCTTCTTTTCTCAGAGCCATAATCTGTTTTCTTCCCTTACTGAGATGTCCCTTTGCTATCTTAAGGCTTTGGTTGTTTTCAATTGCTTTCCTCACTAGCTCACAGTTGAATTTCCTTATGTCTTCAGTGATACTTTTTCGTGTTGTCTTGCATAGCTCTATATATTCCACTTTGGAAGTCACATCTTCTTTAGTTGTCCTCATCTCTCTTCTTTTTTGCATCAACATTTTGGTTTTTCCTGATAATTTGTTCACATGCAACTTGTTCTTAGACCCAGCTAATTTTGTTGCTGTTTCCATTAGAGCTTTGGTTACTTTTCTGTTAACTTCCGAAATATCCACTTCTTCCGATGTTAGGCCTTCTAAAGCAGAGAATCTGTTCTTCAGTTCCAACTTGAAAGTATTATGGTGTTTTTAAGGTTGGTTATGTCAATACATTTTGTTTGTCTTATGAGCTTGCCACGTTCCAGTTTAGTGTTGAGGTGCATCTTACATCTCACCAATCTATGGTCACTACCTGTGCTGAACTTGTTCAGCACACTGCAGTCTTCGATGACGAATTTTTTGTTACACATAATAAAATCAATTTCACTTGTCGTCCCAATTGGATGTCTCCATGTCCATTTCCTGTGTGGCTTTTTCTTGAAAAAGGAGTTCAAGATGAAAAATCCTTCTGCCTCTGCAAACTCAACGAGAGTATTTCCACGCTGGTTTCTGTTGCCGTGACCGAATTTACCTACTGAAGTTTCATTCTGTTGCCGTTGCCCTATTTTTGCATTGAAATCTCCCATAATTATCTTCAAGTGCTGCTTACCTTTATTATTTAGATGACGAATTTCCTCATAAAATTCTTCAATTTCTTCTTCAGGATGACTTGTGGTGGGTGCATAAGTTTGAATAATCTGAGCCTGGTATCTTCTCGATAGTTGGATAACGAGTCGTGCAGCTCTGTCAGAGGAACTTTCAACTTCTACCACTTTATCCTTCAGTTTCTTGTTTATTATAAATCCAACACCACTAGTTCTGCCAGTATCTGTCCCACGATAATAGAAGAGATGTCCACTTTTCAGTTCAATGAGATCTTCTCCTTTTCTCCTTACCTCACTTAGCCCGACGATGTCCCACTTGATCCTTTGTAGTTCCTCTTCCAATTCAAGAAGCCTTGAATCAGAAGATAGGGAGCGTCCGTTATAGGTAGCCAAGGTCAGCATCAAATGGCAGCCTAGTCCGGTCCTCCGGGGATTCTTAGCACCCTCTGCCTTCATGTCGCACTGGCCGCTGCCTTGGCCAGGTACATTCCAGCTGCCGGAGACTGAGGGCCAAGATTTAAGTTGTAGAGTCATTTTGGAGGTGTTTGGCCATAACTCACCACGCTGGCCAAGCGGGTTGGTGAGTGTGGGATAGCATTTCCTCTGATCCCGATGGTATAGTTATACCGCTATTGGCGGTCGTCAGAGCCCCTTTAGTGGGAACAGGATGCACCACGAGAAGGCGGGGTTGACATTTGTCAAGGAGAGGCTGTGATGTTACGCATCACCTGACCTTACATCCCATATATATATATATATATATATATATATATATATATATGTTACCACTAAAGCTCGAAAGCCGTTAATCTGCACATTACCTAGCTAATCTGCAGATTAACTGATTTGCTCGGTTAACGTGCGGAATCAAGAGTTTTCCGCATTTTACCTAGGTAATGTGCACATTAACGGCTTCCGTATCGTTAAAGTTCAAAAGTTTGTTTTTCTCATTTCCTTTCCCTACACCTTCCCCCTCTCCCTCCACTTTTAGTTTGGTTTCGCCTGTTTCTCTCATTTCCTTTCCCTACACCTTCCCCCTCTCCCTCCACTTTTAGTTTCGTTTCGCCAACGTCTAGTCGTTGCCGGTTGTTTTTATTTCTCATAATTGCCGTCGGCTGGCAGTGCGTAGCATAGCTAATTCTGTTTTCAAATTCGTTTCTGCCTCATTACCTACTAGGCACTCGTTAAAGTGAAAATAAGATCTTTGCTGGAACAACAGCAACGTTTCTGTACGCTTAAATTAACATAATGTTATTTATTTATTTTTCGATATATAAAGAATCAAGTTAATACAATCAAACAATCAACAAATTAGTTGATAGAATCAATCATCAATCAATTAAAAAACTATAATAGAAAGAATCAAACGGTTTAAAATATTGTGTGCTTGTCGCAAAAACCAATTGTTATGTAATTCAAAGTGTCGCCATTCTTTAGATTGCACTAATAAGTAAGCATAATTTTATCATATGTTTTGCAAATTCATTTCCTTAATTATAATAATATTTCAAACTGTTTGATTCTTTCTATTATAGTTTTTTAATTGATTAATGATTGATTCTATCAACTAATTTGTTGATTGTTTGATTGTATTAAGTTGATTCTTTATATATCAAAAAATAAATGAATAACATTATGTTAATTTAAGCATACAGAAACGTTGCTGTTGTTCCAGCAAAAATCTTATTTTTACTTTAATGAGTGCCTAGTAGGTAATTTGCAGATTACCTAGGTAATTTGAGAAATGAAACAATTTTCGGCACTTTAATGGATCACCCTAGTTAATCTGCACATTACCTAGATAATCTGTAGAATAACTGATTTCTGCAATTTAGTGGTAACATATGTATATATATAAATATATATATACATACATTCCATTGTGCATGGCTTTTATCGATTATGAAAAAGCCTTTGATTCGGTGAAACCATCAGCAGTTGCAATGGCTCTGAAATCCTGCGGTATTGAAGATGCATACATTAATATTATTAATAACATCTATGAAAATGCAAGTGCAAAGATTCGGCTGTTTGAAAATACAACACACATAAAAATTGGAAAAGGAGTGAGACAAGGTGACACCATATCTCCGAAGCTCTTTAATACCACATTGGAAAATGTCTTTCAATCACTGAACTAGGAAAACAAAGGTATAAAGATTAATGGAGATTATCTAACCCACCTTCGTTTTGCTGATGACATTATCATTTTTGCAACTACCCCATCAGAGCTACAGAGTATGATACAGGAACTTGCTGACAAGAGTAAAGAAGTGGGATTAAAAATGAACTTTCAGAAGACAAAAGTGATGTACAATGCTTTTACAAGAAATGAAGATTTATCGATTGATGGAGAAAAGCTGGAGATAACAGACACGTACGTTTATCTTGGACAGCAGATATCAAGTGAGGGTCACATTGGTGAAGAAATTAATCGGCGTACAAAACTTGCCTGGAGAGCTTTTGGAAGAAACAGCATAATTTTCAAGAGCAATATGCCATTATGTCTTAAAAGAAAAGTGTTTGATCAATGCATCCTTCCAGTGCTTACGTATGGTGCAGAGACGTGGACCTTAGCTAAAAGAGACATACAAAGGTTGCAGACAACTCAAAGTAGCATGGAGAGGTGCATGCTTGGTGTAACCAGGAGAGATAAGAAGAGGAACACGTGGATCCGAAAAATGACAAGAGTGGAAGACATCATGATCAGAGTTAAATCCCTGAAATGGCAATGGGCTGGACATACTGCCAGAAGAACAGACCATCGATGGACAGCCGAAATTTTAGATTGGATTCCAAGGGACAGGAAAAGGCCCAGAAGAAGACCACATGGAAGATGGGTGGATGAAATTCGAAAGTATGCGGGAGTGACATGGAGGAGACTGGCACAAGACAGACCGTTTTGGAGGAAACTTGGGGAGACCTTCGTCCAGCAGTGGATTGATAATGGTTGACAATGATGATGATGATGATGACATACATATGTTTTTCCACCTTGCTGCAAACGACAATGCGATTGTGCATCAGAACCACCAGGCACTGGGTCTTCAGTACAGTAAATTCTCTGTAACATTTGCAACCGCACATTTCTAAGTTCACAAACAAAAAGAAAATACCTGGTTATTAAAAAATTACATATCTTATTTTCCCCTGTCATTGTTGACGGGCTCTCATGTAGTATATACAGGGCTTGAAAAATGCCATGCCCAAGATGCCCGGGACATGTAAATTATTGGTCTGGGCAAGTAAAATTGAAATCTAGTTGCCCGGTCGGGCAACTAGGTTTAAAGGGGGAAAAAAGTTTGGAATAAAGAATTTTTACTCTAGAAAAAAAAAAAAAAAAAAAAGACGTCGCGTGCTTTTCATTTTACTGCAAATCACCAGAAGTTGTATTATTATTACGGAATGAATGCAAAGGCCAGGAGGATAGTGCTTCTTCAATTATATTATGCTCTCTGCATCCAGAAATTTGGGCTGTATGTAGTATTGCTCCGGATGTCGTTTACAGTTAATGACAGGATGCTTGCCTCGGACGAAACTGGCCTTCTGTGTTTAGTGACAAAATGCATAAACTGCCATGAAACAGGAGGACACGGACTGATGGGCAAAAAAGCTGTGCTTTATGAGGAGGGAGTAACAACAGAATATTTATTGCACAGCCCCGGGTGGGATTGGGTCTCTGATACAACTTGTGCGAGTGAGGGAGGGAAACGGAAGCTTCCGTCCGCTCGCACCCTCCACGAACAACGCGGTACTACTGAAACAAAGCCTAAGTTTCGTTTAAGATTTAAGAACGAGCCTGTACACTTAGCCGGGAGAAGAGTGAAAATTACCTAGTTTGTCTGAGAGAACAGTAGTTTGTGTTAGCTGCAGATATAAGTTGTATTTAGTAATGGATATGATTTTTTTTTTTTTTTTTTTGGGGGAAAAAAATCCAGCAACGAGAGTACATCTCATAGTAAGCAATTATGTGGAATTTCCGGTCTGTCAGCGGTTGTTACAAATTCTTCTTCTGCATTTTGAGTGACCTAATTTCAGAATCAGAATCTGTGTCGTTGGCAGAATTGAAACTTACCCAAGTGGACTATGATAAAGTGTATGCAAAAAAACACCGTCGTACAGTTCAGGAATCTTGGATAAAAACATTTAATTAGCTAAAGTCAAATGACGACAAGTCTATTATGTAGTGCACTGCTTGCCAAAAACATCCTAAAATTGCCGATACCACCAGCAATTATTCAAGGAATGTGTGTGTGTGTGTGTGTGTGTGTGTGTGTGGGGGGGGTCCAGGTGATAATATAACTTAGTTTAATAACTATAAGCGCACACAACAGTAGTCGAAAACGTAAGGATTGCCTTTGTTTCTAAACAATTCTTGGGATGTTTTATGATGCAAAATCTCTTCTGTTTGCACAAGAGAAAAGGTAAATAAGTTTTACATTCAAAATTGTTGAAAACTACTTAAACTGCTGTACAGTTTTAACTATGACTATTTTTTGCAAAACACACGACATATATTAAAAATTCTTGAAAATGGCATAATCACTAAATTTCTCAAATACCATTGATTACCTTTCTTAAAACTTAAGATATATGCTTTTGTGCACTTTGAACACAGACATTTTAAAATGGCGATGCAAAAGATGTATAAAAAGTTTAGCATAATTTTTAACTTTAAAAAAACGAGGCTTCTGTTTTGTTATCTTAAAAGATAAATTTTTCTGGGCATGTAGATTTTACTTCTGGGCAAGTAAATATTTTCTGCACTTGCCCAGCTTTTCAGAAATTTTTCAAGCCCTGATATATATCATCATCATCATCATCGTCAACCATTATCAATCCACTGCTGGAAGAAGGTCTCCCCAAGTTTCCTCCACAACGGTCTGTCTTGTGCCAGTCTCCTCCATGTCACTCCCGCATACTTTCAAATTTCATCCACCCATCTCCCATGTGATCTTCTTCTGGGTCTTTTCCTGTCCCTTGGAATCCAATATAAAATTTTGACTGTCCATCGATGATCTGTCCTTCTGGCAGTATGTCCAGCCCATTGCCATTTCAGGGATTTAACTCTGATCATGATGTCTTCCACTCTTGTCATTTTTCGGATCCACGAGTTCCTCTTCTTATCTCTCCTGGTTACACCAAGCATGCACCTCTCCATGCTACTTTGAGTTGTCTGCAGCCTTTGTATGTCTCTTTTAGTTAAGGTCCACGTCTCTGCACCATACGTAAGCACTGGAAGGATGCGTTGATCAAACACTTTTCTTTTAAGACATAATGGCATATTGCTCTTGAAAATTATGTTGTTTCTTCCAAAAGCTCTCCAGGCAAGTTTTGTATGCCGATTAATTTCTTCATCAATGTGACCCTCACTTGATATCTGCTGTCCAAGGTAAACGTACGTGTCTGTTATCTCCAGCTTTTCTCCATCAATCGATAAATCTTCATTTCTTGTAAAAGCATTGAACATCACTTTTGTCTTTTGAAAGTTCATTTTTAATCCCACTTCTTTACTCTTGTCAGCAAGTTCCTGGATCATACTCTACAGCTCTGATGGGGTAGTTGCAAAAATGACTACGTCATCAGCAAAACGAAGGTGGGTTAGATAATCTCCATTAATCTTTATCCCCTTGTTTTCCCAGCTCAGCGACTGAAAAAACCCTCCAATGTGGCATTAAAGAGCTTCGGAGATATGGTGTCACCTTGTCTCACTCCCTTTCCAATTTTTACGTGTGTTGTATTTTCAAACAGCCGAATCTTTGCACTTGCATTTTCATAGATGTTAATAATATTAATGTATGCATCTTCAATACCGCAGGTTTTCAGAGCCATTGTAACTGCTGATGGTTTCACCGAATCAAAGGCTTTTTCATAATCGATAAAAGCCATGCACAATGGAAGTTCATATTCCCTCGCTCTTTCAATTAGTTCTCTCAGCACATGGGTATGATCTATTGTGCTGTAGCCACTCCTGAATCCAGCTTGTTCTCTCGATTGAGCCATGTCCAGTGTTACCTTCAAGTGGTGTGAAAGAACTTTAGTGAAGATTTTATAAACTACTGATAGGAGGCTGATAGGTCTGTAGTTTCCGAGATCCTCAATGTCACCTTTCTTATGTAGCAGGATCATTGTAGAATTGTTCCAATCCTCAGGAATCTTCCCTTCATTAAGGCATCGAGTGAAAATTTGGACGAGTACTGTTTCGATTTCTCCACTTGCTTCTTGTATGATGTCTACAGTAATTCCATCTTCTCCTGGAGATTTCCCCTGCTTCATGTTCTTGATTGCATGTGCAACTTCTGCTGGGAGGACTGGAAGAACTGTGGTACTGGTACCTTTAATGATGTCTGGAGTACATGTATCATCCCTTTGATATAATTTGGAGTAGAAATCTTTCACTCTTGTCAAAATTTCGCCTCTATTTCTTGTTACAGAACCATCTTCTTTTCTCAGTGCCATAATCTGTTTTCTTCCCTTACTGAGATGTCCCTTTGCTATCTTTAGGCTTTGGTCGTTTTCAATTGCTTTCCTCACTAGTTCACAGTTGAATTTTCTTATGTCTTCAGTGATACTTTTTCTTACTGTCTTGCATAGCTCTATATATTCCACTTTGGAAGTCACATCTTCTTTAGTTGTCCTCATCTCTCTTCTTTTTTGCATCAACATTTTGGTTTTTCCTGATAATTTGTTTACATGCAACTTCAGTTTCTTGTTTATTATAAATCCAACACCACTAGTTCTGCCAGTATCTGTCCCACGATAGTAGAAGAGATGTCCACTTTTCAGTTCGATGAGATCTTCTCCTTTTCTCCTTACCTCACTTAGCCCGACGATGTCCCACTTGATCCTTTGTAGTTCCTCTTCCAATTCAAGAAGCCTTGAATCAGAAGATAGGGAGCGTCCGTTATAGGTAGCCAAGGTCAGCATCAAATGGCAGCCTAGTCCGGTCCTCCGGGGATTCTTAGCACCCTCTGCCTTCATGTCGCACTGGCCGCTGCCTTGGCCAGGTACATTCCAGCTGCCGGAGACTGAGGGCCAAGATTTAAGTTGTAGAGTCATTTTGGAGGTGTTTGGCCATAACTCACCACGCTGGCCAAGCGGGTTGGTGAGTGTGGGATAGCATTTCCTCTGATCCCGATGGTATAGTTATACCGCTATTGGCGGTCGTCAGAGCCCCTTTAGTGGGAACAGGATGCACCACGAGAAGGCGGGGTTGACATTTGTCAAGGAGAGGCTGTGATGTTACGCATCACCTGACCTTACATATATATATATATATATATATATATATATTTATTTTTAGAGTAGAAAGCTTGGGTAATGCAACATGGTTAAATCTAGATTTAGAACTGAAATTGACTGTATGTGAATGATACCTGAAAATTCACAAAAAATGAATAAGTAAATAATAAAGCTATATATTGTTTTTCTCAGGATTTCTTGCAGATGTGGAAATATTACATGTACATTCAAAAATCAGTATGCTGCATGACTTTTAAAGATTTAACCCTGTCTTCTACATCATGAATTATTTTTCTGTTGTTTCCAGTTCACTAGTTTTAAAACCAGAAGATTTCAATTACCAAGATGAAGATGAAGAAACTGAACATGACCGCCGAAAAAAGAGGTGAGTTTTTAGTAGTTCATGGAAATACTAAAACTTGATTGCTGTGATAGCTTCTTTTTCTTTATTTCTCTATTTTATTTAATAGTGCAAGTGCATAAATGTATTTGTTGTTTTTTGCAACCAAGTTCTAGTGTATCTCATTGTCCTTTCATCTTTTTTTATTTTTTTTAATTTATTTTTTCGGAATTTTAGGGATTATTTTAGGGTATAAAGTGCAGCTGAACTCTAATTATCCAAATTAATTCATGACAAAGATGTTTCAGATAATCTAAAATTTGGATAATGAGGGGGGACCCCATTCTTTTACAGGTAAAAGCGTTATTGTAATGTACGTTACTAAGCACACCAGTGACAGTAGGAAATTACCGGTTGCACAGAGTGCTGCACCGTGATAGCATTTTTGGGAGATAAATAGCACTGATGTGGTCTACAGGGCCATTTCTGTCTCATTCAGGGGTGAAGAGCAACATGTGTGTTGAATTTAGTCTGCATTATGGGTCGTAAAAAAGATATTACCTAGTGGCAAAAAGGAGCCATCATGTTGGGCCGTGCCCATGGACATAAAGTGAATGAAGTTGTCCAATTTATCGGTTTATCGAAGCATACTGTCCAGTGGGTCTACAAACAGTGGTGTAGTTTGCAGTCAACTGAAAATCAGCGATGTGACTGTGGCCGGAAAACGATTCTCACCAACAGGGACCGCCGCCGTGTTTCACGCCTAGTAACTGCAAATCGGTTTCAAACCAGGCAACAATTGCTCCAAACAGTCAATGAAAGTCCACTCCAACCAATTTCCAAAATGACATTGTGATGATGTAGCATAGAACCACTGAAGAGGCCTCTTTTAACAGCAAGTCACAAAGTCGCACGTTATCAGTGGGCTCAGAGGCACAAAAACTTTAGTGCGGAGGATTGGAAATGAGTAATTTGGTCTGATGAGTCTCGTTTTTGTTCGTACTCCAATGATGAGAGGCGACGAGTGCATTGCAGGCCCAATGAAGCTTTTAATCTTGATTGTGTCAAAGGTGTTGTTAAAGCTGCAGGGGGTTCTGAGATGTTTTGGGGAAGTTTTTCATACCACAAAATGTGCCCTCTTATTGTAGTGACGATGAATTTGAACCAGCATGCGTACCTCCGCATTCTGAATGCCAAAGTGTTGTCCCTTGCCCTACATCTCCAGGAACAGCATCACCTTGCCACTCCTGTCTTTTAAGACAACAATTGCCGTCTGCACATGGCTAAAACTGTGTCTGAGTGGTACAGCGAACAATCAGCAACGCTGTCTCACCTTGACTGGCCCGCCAAATCCCCAGATTTAAATCCTATTGAAATTCGGTGGGATCATTTGGAACAGAAGGTGAAATGCTGGAATAGACACCCACATACTCTGGTGGAACTTCAGGGCCAATTGACTCATGAGTGGCTGCAAATTGATGTTCAATACATCCACAATCTCGTGGAGTCTCTACCACACCAGATTCATGCTGTTATCAAGGCAAGAGGCGCGGTCATCCGTTATTAGGTAAGTTCCGACAGGGGTGACTGATTTTTTTTGTTCGGTGTGCTTATAATAATAATAATAATAATAATAATAATAACTCACTAACTTTCAAAGCAAGTGAACCATGAAAAATTATTCAACCATGAAAAAACATAACTATTTTCAAAACACTTTATTAAAAAATTCCAACAATATTGTGTATTTAGCAGACAAAACTCATTTCTTAGTTGATAAGTCTTGCAAGCATTTCAGTGTAAGACAGCAGTTGGGAACTGACTGAAATGGACCAGAATAACAGGGTTCATCCTAGGGCTAAAAAAGGGCTGGGTGCTTATTATGAAAAATAGGGGGCAGTTTACATTTTCAAAGAGCATTAGAGTATACATCAACCTTACAAAAACAAGAGCATTCAAGGAACGTTAATTCACCAGTAAAGTTCAATCGTAATCACTGTGGATATTAAAATATTATTATATATTGCTATCAGTAAGTACTAGTTGAATTTGAGAAAATATTCTTTCTATTTCAGCATTTGAAATTGCTGAGGTACATGCAATGGTTTAAAAGTTTCTTTATTAGTGGAAATCTCGTACACACAGTTCCTTCTGATGTTGGCAGAATTGATCATATTTTTGGAATTGACAAATTACTACTCTCAATATCAGTTTGAGATTAGAAGTATTGATTTGTACTCATCCCACTCTTAATAAATCATTTAGGTTGAAGTACTTAAACCCATTACTTCAGCAATGCCATAAAGGCTTAGAGTGGTTTCTGACCAAAGTTTGTAAAAAAACCCCACCTGCCCCCTGCCAAAAAACCCACTTTGAAAAACCCAATAATTTTTTTTGTTTTTTTTAGAGCAATATTCACAATTTCTTTTTTGCTTAAAGGAAGTTGATTGCTTTTTTATAGTATGCTTTCTGCTCCAAGTCATTTCAAACATACCGAGTAATTACAAAGCACTTATTATTTGAAATCAGTCTATGAAAAGTTTGGGTGTACTGTAAACAGTGTTTAACAAAAATCAACAATCAAAACAAGTAGATTGATTTGTCGAAACAATTAGATGAATGCCCAATTATTTGTTAATGTAAATTCACGTACACAATTTTGCCCTAATTGGTGTTGAGAATTTTCAAAATTAAGCTTGTAAAATTATAATAGGATATTCCAGCAAATGTGCATTGTATGTGGGGAATTATTTTAAAAACAAAAGACTACCTGCCCTACCCTGACCCCATTTCAAATGTAATTATATATATATATATATGTAACTTGTCTATCAATGCCGAAATGTTGAAAAACCATGTTAAATTGTTAAAAAGCCCAATAAAACACACTCAAACTGTTCTTTTTCAAAAAATACTCGGGTTTTTTTTTTTTAAAACCCTGTTTTTGACCCTACTTTTCTAAGATTTAAGATACCAAGATTTGTTATAATAGACTGTTTTCTAATTGTCTAGAAATAGTTTCATGCAAATGATCAATATATGTATGTGCATCTCTTTCATATAGACTGTTAGGGATGAAGCCATCATGCCGCCCCGGTGGCGCAGTGGTCTAAGGCGCTGGCCTCTGATCATTCGTCCGTAAGGGGTCCGGGTTCGAATCCCGGTCAGGCATGGATGTTGTGTTTGTCTTACGGCACTGGCTCTCTCCCTTCCCTGGAACCAGTGACCCTAAATTAGGGACGGGCGACTGCTTATAGCCCATTGAGTTGCTCGCGGTGGTCGTTAAACCTCCAATCAAAAAAAAAAAAAAAAAAAAAAAAAGAAGCCATCATTTTTGGCTTGAGGGTAGGTATGGTAGAATTTTTAGAATTAAAGGGCAGGCAGTGTGCAGAACCCTTCTAAAAACAGTTAAGAACCCTGAGAATAGCAACCACATGGGCTGACTACTGAGTAGAAAGGGGCAGACTGTCATAGACCGAGCCTGCAGTAATGTGGTTTACTGGTAAATCAGATAATAAGGATTTAGTTAATCAGTGTTCTTCTGCAAATTCACAGTACTATAATCATCATATTGAGATGGTGTGGATGTGTGTGCTGAGTAGATGAAACATTGCCTAAACAGGTGTTAAATCCTGTGGTACTTAGCCTCAAACTAAGAGGTAGCCCTAGAACAAGGTAGATTGAAGGTGTGAAATCTTCCATTAACAATGAGAAAGCAATATGTTAGATGCAGAAAATGTTGCAGTGGACTGGAAGAGATGGAGGAGCTTCATTGCCAAAAAGAATTATTACCTTTTCTTCCTTTTCAGCGTGGTCTGTGTCAAAAACATACCTGAATGCCATACAGGCACAAGGCTTTCAATAAGAATAATAATCAGGCTTTTATTAAGAACTGTGGTCACCACTGCATTACTTCACTTAAAAAGGTAGGGAGGGAAAGGTGAAACATGATTTTTACCATGATAGCAACTTTTCTCTGAAGAAGCAAATCTGTGCTTTTAAGTTCATTTTTTTTCATTGTAATAGTATTCATAATTTTCGTAGGTTTGCTCTTGAAACCACACAGTATGCAATGTTCTTTGACTGATGATACATAGCCAAAGAATATTCGTTTTATTAAGTATTAAAAAGTCATAAATATTATGTACTATATGAATAGCATTTTCCTAAAAATATTGTTTGACATTAGTAAACATTCTGTTTTGTCATTTTGCTGCTTTGAACGTGGTGCCATGGAAGACAAGTGATGTGTACATGTTTGTTTTTCGTGTATTGTTAATATTTTGGAAATAAATAGCATAAAGGCCCAGAAATTTTTCTCAAAGCCTCTAGCTATGGCAATTGAATCAATGCTAAACTCTTGTGATACAATTCATACTAGAAGTGTGGAAGTGATTCATGATGAAAATTAAAAATGTGATAAAAACTCAAATTTGCAAGTAACCAGGATTTGGATTTAAATAGAGAAAAACAAAACAAAAAGGGAATGTGTTTGGGCTGTGTTGTTGGTGTTTAAAATAGAAAATTCTCTACGGAGGCAAAGAAGATGGCACATGTGAGTAATATCACAGATTAAGTCCATTTTTTGACTCATGCAAACGAATCATCTAAGTATCTGCTGTTCAGTGATTGGAAAAAATCATAATTGAAGCAAAAGTTGCCAAGCTTAAGTTTTTCTTGAAAGGTAAGTTATGTAAATTTAACCATTACTTTTCAGTATTATAAATCAGTTTGCAATGAACATTGATCTCCTGGGTACAAGACCTGTCAATTTAATAGGAATAAAAGAAGTGCCAATCTCAACAACTAGGTATAGGGGGAAAACAAGTTAGTTAGTGTGACCATGAACAAGTCATAGCTTTCACCAGGGACTGCTTTTAAAAGATAAACTGTTCTTCAGAGATGTTTATAAGAGTTGCTGCTTGAAACAAAAGAATCTTGGTGAGTCAAGAACATAAAATCATAGTGTGGAGATTATCTGGTGGAAATGAAAGAGCATTGTTGGGTTACATGTGAGTTTTAATGATGAACTTATATTGTTCACATGCAACACCCAGATCAAACAGCAAATATTCCACACTAGTTCCTGGATGGCAACAATAAAAAAAAAAAGGGGGGGGGGAGGGGAGTACTCTAGCACCAGGAGTTTTCTGTTAATAAACCACTGAACCAAAACTTTGAATCAATGGACCATAAAGGAGGATCACATGATACATAATTAATCTGAGTGTTATGCTCAACATGATGACAACAGGTGAAACAAATGAACTACCATTCTGTAAAGAAATTTGTAAGGTGATGGTAAGTTTTTTTGTTTGTTTTTTTAATGTAGAAAAGGTTCAGTTTCATATAGGTTGTGTTGGTTCGTGCATGTTGCACAAAAACAAACTTAAGATACACTGAACTTTTCAGTCCATCTCGGATTTGGTCACCTGTAAACATTTGGAGTTAGACTGGTTGCCAGATTTGGTTATTTGGGTTCTTGATCATAGTTTTTGCTAAATGATAGGATGGATTTCCAAATAACAGGAACAAAATGAGGAATACGGGGGTCCTAACAAAAGTTTTGCACACTGTCCATTTTTGAGAAAAGTGTGAAGTAATGGAAAAAACTTACCTTATTGCTGTTCAATGTTTGTTTTTTTGTATTGAAAGTTTAACACCCACCATGAGCGACTCAATGGGTTATAAGCAGCCGCCCGTCCCTAGTTTAGTGCCACTGCCTCCATTGAAGGGAGAGAGCCATTGCTGTAAGATAAACACAACACCCATGCCTGAAACAGATACACCCAAAAGTGTGTGTGTATTTTGCAGTTATTTTATGAAGTGATATATTTTACGGATTTTCTTTCCCAAATAGGTTAGGGTCATATATATAATATATATTTGTGTATATTACCTAACCATACCACCCAAACTCTTTAGTGCCACATTGCAAAATGCTTTCAATCATTGAACTGGTAAAACAAATGGATAAAGATTAATAAAGATTATTTAATTCACCTTCGTTTTGCTGATGACATCATTTTTGCAACTGCCCCGTCAGAGCTGCAGAGTATGATTCAGGATCTTGCTGACAAGTGTGAAGAAATGGAATTAAAAATAAACTTTCAGAAGACAAAATTGATGTACTATGCTTTTACAAGAAATGAAGATTTATCCATTGATGGGGAAAAGCAGGAGATAACCAATACCTACCATTCAGTTGTAGTTCCAGTTGAAGAAATGTTCATTTAATCTTCCTTCCCTCTGAGTTCTTTTAACTTGGACAACAGATACATTTACATTTACCTTGGACAACAGATACATTTACATTTACCTTGGACAATAGATATCAAGTGAGGGTCACACTGATGAAGAAATTAATCAGTGTATAAAACTTGGTTGGAGAGCTTTTGGAAGAAACAGTACAATTTTTAAGAGCAATATGCCATTATGTCATAAAAGAAAGGTGTTTAATCACTGCATCGTTCCAGTTCTTACATATGCATGCATACCTGCCAGGTTTTACGATTTTTTCGTAAAATTTACGGAAACGTGACTTGTTTTACTGTTTTACGGGCAAAATGTTAATTTTACGGATTTGGTGATTTCCAGAGATTTATTTTCCTTTTTCTGATGATTTTGCACCTGCTATTCAAACTTTTTTACTTAACTTAATCCATTCAAATTAAAGCGCCGATGTAAGCTACGAACAACTTTTCAGTTAATATAATAGGCTTATTCGTAATGTGTTTATGTGGGAACATTTGCAGCAGTTTTCCCCCGTGTTAGGTTTTGCGTTGTTTCAAACACTAAACTTGCGCCCCGCGTAAACTGATAAGGATAACAACCAGCTGGGCTTATTTAAATTTTGGGGCTTGGTTCTCTCTCTCGCCGTCTCTCCCCCCTTCTCCTTTTCAGGTAATGCATTCTTTGTCCCTCAGGTCGCAACTTCTGAGGAGGCCCAAGTGGGGTGCGACTTGCATTGGTAAGCACTTGAGAACAGATGTTTTTGCTGCTCCCAGTTCGAAATGCGATTTCAAAACGTAGTTATCGTAGAAAAAAATTAAAACGGATTTTAAATCTGTGTAATTTTTAAGCCCAAATCTATACCCAACATGATGAAATTAAGCAAAAGCTGTCAGTTTTGTGAAATTGAAAATGCATTGGGTCATGGTTTCGTAACTTCTTCTCTGGTAATAAATTTGACCTAACGAAAGAATGCTAAGCGGAAGTTAAAAGAAAAAAAAATTAAGTCCAATGTTCATTCGAGCCAGTGCTTCTCCAGCAGTGATTTATTTTGCTCGTCCATTAGTAAGTTTGTATGCTTTCCAACCACGCTTTGTTCGTCTCTCGATAATGTGCATAAAAATATCTTGGCTTGATTCAACCAAATTAATATGTTGTGGTACTATTTTTTCCTCTGCAAATTGCATCTCTTTAAACTATTACTGTTTTACTATAGCAGTTTTACCTGCATTTTTTTTTCAAGTATCAATAAATTTAGTATTAGTGATTCTCTATGAGCAGCAATATAAAAGAGGTGTGTGTGTGTGTGGAGGGAGTACTATAAAACTTTCTGTGATGCATATTATGCGGAGTTTCCTGTGTATTACAAAATCTTCAAAAAATGAAAAATGTGCATTTTGCTCTATGTGAATGATATTACTAATCATATAGCGCCAAGCATAAATCTAATGTTGACTGCGTGGAAAAAAAAAATACGAAATTAACTTCCTTTGTTAAAAGTTATAATGAACTGGATGCGATTCATGCAAAGTGTTTATTCACTTCGTTTTTAGTTGAGCATAATTTGCCAACTAGTGTCCCTCAGTCACTCATTTATTTCATTTGACTGTCTCATTGTCCATCTCTCCGTAAGATAATCTTAGCATGTAAATGGTTCGTTTTTTAAAACATTTTAATTTGTTCTGTGACGGCATGGGATACGATCCTATTGGATTTGGGGGTCAAAGGGTGGAACATCCTTCCCTTGAGATGCAAACCTCCCTAAAAATAATTTTTTATCTCTTTATAGATTATAATGATAGCATAGTAATGAGAAATTATGTATAGATTCTATTTTAATCGAAATAAACGTGCCGATAAATTCAAACATCTGTAGTCATATTAATTAAAAGTTGATACTTGTTTCAAAGGTAACATATCATTTTTTAATCGATATGTTCAGTACATTTAATCAATATGCGCTACAAGTAATTTAATTGACTATATCGATTAATTTTTTTTTTTACGGATTTCGGTTTCTAAAAGTTTGGCAGGTATGCATGTGGAGCAGAGACGTGGACCTTAACAAAAAAAGACATGCAAAGACTGCAGACAAGTGAAAGAAGCATGGAGACATGCATGCTTGGTGTAACCAAGAAAGATAAGATCAACTTGTGGATAAGGAAAATAACAAAAGTGGAAGACATCACAATCAGAGTAAAATCCCTGAAATGGAAATGGGCTGGACATATTGCCAGAAGAACGGACCACTGACAGACTACCAAAATTTTAGACTGGATTCCAAGGGACAGGAAAAGACCCAGGAGAAGACCACACGGGAGATGGGTGGATGAAATTCGAAAGCATGTGGGAGTGATATGGAGGAAACTGGCTCAAGACAGACCGTTGTGGAAGAAACTTGGGGTGACCTTCATCCATCAGTGGATTGATAATGGTTGATGATGATGATATTACCTAAACAATTTTCTAAAAGAGAATCATCCCAAAGAACTATGGTACCTGTATGTTTCTGATTCCCCTGATCATAATTTCTTCCAACCCTCTCTGATCTTGTCCAATTTGGAAATACTCAGAAATAAACTTTGTAAGATTAAGATTTTCGAGAACCGCTAAAAAAAGAAGAGGCAATTGCTTTTTTAAAATATGCTAAATAAGCATACTGACTTTTTAAAGTATGCTAAAATAAGCATTCTGACACAAAAAAGTTCAAAACCACTTCTAACTTATAGTAAAAAGTCACTGCAATATATCGCTTATAGTTATAAAATCACAGGTACAAATTAATTTTTTATTCCGTATATGTAGCCTAATGACTGTATCATCATCATCATCAACCATTATCAATCCACTGCTGGACGAAGGTCTCCCCAAGTTTCCTCCACAACGGTCTGTCTTGTGCCAGTCTCCTCCATGTCACTCCCGCATACTTTCGAATTTCATCCACCCATCTTCCATGTGGTCTTCTTCTGGGTCTTTTCCTGTCCCTTGGAATCCAATCTAAAATTTCGGCTGTCCATCGATGGTCTGTTCTTCTGGCAGTATGTCCAGTCCATTGCCATTTCAGGGATTTAACTATGATCATGATGTCTTCCACTCTTGTCATTTTTCGGATCCATGAGTTCCTCTTCTTATCTCTCCTGGTTACACCAAGCATGCACCTCTCCATGCACCTTTGAGTTGTCTGCAGCCTTTGTATGTCTCTTTTAGTTAAGGTCCACCTCTCTGCACCATACGTAAGCACTGGAAGGATGCATTGATCAAACACTTTTGTTTTAAGACATAATGGCATATTGCTCTTGAAAATTATGCTGTTTCTTCCAAAAGCTCTCCAGGCATTTTAATCACCAATGTGACCCTCACTTGATATCTGCTGTCCAAGATAAACGTACGTGTCTGTTATCTCCAGCTTTTCTCCATCAATCGATAAATCTTCATTTCTTGTCAAAAGCATTGAACATCACTTTTGTTTTCTGAAAGTTCATTTTTAATCCCACTTCTTTACTCTTGTCAGCAAGTTCCTGGATCATACTCTGCAGCTCTGATGGGTTAGTTGCAAAAATGACTATGTCATCAGCAAAACGAAGGTGGGTTAGATAATCTCCATTAATCTTTATCCCTTTGTTTTCCCAGCTCAGCAACTGAAAAGACACCCTCCAATGTAGCATTGAAGAGCTTCGGAGATATGGTGTCACCTTGTCTCACTCCCTTTCCAACTTTTATGTGTGTTGTATTTTCAAACAGCCGAATCTTTGCACTTGCATTTTCATAGATGTTATTAATAATATTAATGTACGCATCTTCAATACCGCAGGATTTCAGAGCCATTGTAACTGCTGATGGTTTCACCGAATCAAAGGCTTTTTCATAATCGACAAAAGCCATGCACAATGGAAGTTCATATTCCCTCGCTCTTTCAATTAGGTCTCTCAGTACGTGGATATGATCTATTGTGCTGTAGCCACTCCTGAATCCAGCTTGTTCTCTCGGTTGAGCCATGTCCAGTGTCACCTTCAAGCGGTGTGAAAGAACTTTAGTGAAGATTTTATAAACCACTGATAGGTGGCTGATAGGTCTGTAGTTCCTGAGATCGTCAATGTCACCTTTTTTATGTAGCAAGATCATTGTAGCGTTGTTCCAATCCTCAGGAATCTTCCCTTCATTAAGGCATCGAGTGAAAATTTGGACGAGTACTGTTTCGATTTCTCCACTTGCTTCTTGTATGATGTCTACAGTAATTCCATCTTCTCCTGGAGCTTTTCCCCACTTCATGTTCTTGATTGCATGTGCAACTTCTGCTGGGAGGACTGGAAGAACTCTGGTACTGGTACCTTTCATGATGTCTGGAGTACATTTCGCCTCCCTTTGATATAATTTGGAGTAGAAATCTTTCACTCTTGTCAAAATTTCGCCTCTATTTCTTGTTACAGACCCATCTTCTTTTCTCAGTGCCATAATCTGTTTTCTTCCCTTACTGAGATGTCCCTTTTCTATCTTAAGGCTTTGGTTGTTTTCAATTGCTTTCCTTACTAGTTCACAGTTGAATTTCCTTACGTCTTCAGTGATACTTTTTCGTACTGTCTTGCATAGCTCTATATATTCCACTTTGGAAGTCACATCTTCTTTAGTTGTCCTCATCTCTCTTCTTTTTTGCATCAACATTTTGGTTTTTCCTGATAATTTGTTCACATGCAACTTGTTCTTAGACCCAGCTAATTTTGTTGCTGTTTCCATAAGAGCTTTGGTTACTTTTCTGTTAACTTCAGAAATATCCACTTCTTCCGATGTTAGGCCTTCTAAAGCAGAGAATCTGTTCTTCAGTTCCAACTTGAAGGTATTATGGTGTTATTTAAGGTTGGTTATGTCAATAGATTTTGTTTGTCTTATGAGCTTGCTACGTTCGAGTTTAGTGTTGAGGTGCATCTTACATCTCACCAATCTATGGTCACTACCTGTGTTGAACTTGTTTAGCACACTGCAGTCTCTATGACGCGAATTTTTTGTTACACATAATAAAATCAATTTCACTTGTCATCCCATTTGGATGTCTCCATGTCCATTTCCTGTGTGGCTTTTTCTTGAAAAAGGAGTTCAAGATGAAAAACCCTTCTGCCTCTGCAAACTCAACAAGAGTATTTCCACGCTGGTTTCTGTAGCCGTGACCGAATTTACCTACTGAAGTTTCATTCTGTTGCCGTTGCCCTATTTTTGCATTGAAATCTCCCATAATTATCTTTAAGTGCTGCTTACCTTTATTATTTAGATGACAAATTTCCTCATAAAATTCTTCAATTTCTTCTTCAGGATGACTTGTGGTGGGTGCATAAGTTTGAATAATCTGAGCCTGGTATCTTCTCGAGAGTTAGATAACAAGTTGTGCAGCTCTGTCAGAGGAACTTTCAACTTCTACAACTTTATCCTTCAGTTTTTTGTTTATTATAAATCCAACACCACTAGTTCTGCCAGTATCAGTCCCACGATAGTAGAAGAGATGTCCACTTTTCAGTTCAATGAGATTTTCTCCTTTTCTCCTTACCTCACTTAGCCCCACAATGTCCCACTTGATCCTTTGTAGTTCCTCTTCCAATTCAAGAAGCCTTGAATCAGAAGATAGGGAGTGTCCATTATACGTAGCCAAGGTCAGCATCTGATGGCAGCCTAGTCCGGTCCTCCGGGGATTCTTAGCACCCTCTGCCTTCATGTCGCACTGGCCGCTGCCTTGGCCAGGTACATTCCAGCTGCCGGAGACTGAGGGCCAAGATTTAAGTTGTGAAGTCATTTTGGAGGGGTTTGGCCATAACTCACCACGCTGGCCACACGGGTTGGTGAGTGTGGGATAGCATTTCTTCTAATCCCGACGGGATAGTTATACCGCTATTGGCGGTCGTCAGAGTCCCTTTAGTGGGAACAGGATGTACCCGGAGAAGACGGGGTTGACATTTATCAAGGAGAGGCTGTGATGTTACGCATCACCTGACCTTACATGACTGTATACGAATGACTTAACTATGTTTTGAGTGCATTTTAATCATTATAAGCACTGAATACTGCCAAACATTTTACTTGTGTAGCATATGAAATTGATATGATTCTCATAATGAATCTGCTTTTTGTCAATATGCTTGATACATTTAATCAGTACGTTCAATATATTAGTCAAGCTGACATCGATTAAGCATTCACTGAACCTTTTTTATGAATTTCAATTCTTGAAAGTTGGTGGGTGTGATGTTCTATTATTGAAGCATCACATTTCAATTACCAAAAGTGAATTTCTTTTTAACGAATAACTATGAAGGAGAATTTTGGACATTTGGTTGAGTATTGATTTCATATCTGTATATTTTCATTTTTCATTTACTGTATTGTTATTCAGTATTTGTTTTTCTTAAATATTAGAATTCATATTTAAGTTGCAACCCAATCACCAGCAAATATTATTTGTACTGTGATGGTAATTTCATGTAAATTATTAAATTTCTAATTTACCTGTAAGTGGTAATTAATTTTCCTAGCAACTACTAGTCTTTGCTTTGAGCAGCACTGTCGTTTCTCACATTATAAAACCCATAATTAAGAAATAAAAGTTGGAAATATTTTTAAGGGCAGATATTTCACTAAATGCCCCCCACCCCCTTTTTTTACTTAACATGTCCTGACTGTTAAATAAAGTACTGAAGAAAAGAAGCGAAATGTGCCAAGTTATTATGCAAGTTTCTTATGTGGGTTTTGCTAGCAAGGGTCTTGATTTTTTTTTTTAACGTTCTTTCCCATCACAGATATGTATAACCCTGCAACTACTGTTCATTCACTGGGTTTTTCTTTTTAAAAGAATTCTAAGGAAAAAAAAAAGAAAAATAATTTAACCACCTAGCCAGTAGAGAGTTAGTGCAAAACAGATTTCACTTCCCAGATATTAAAAACTGTGTTCCTGATTTAAATTAATAAAGTTATTTTCTCATTAATCCATGAATTATTAGAAGAAAATTAAATTTAATTTGATATTTTAAGATATAATTCTGTCTTATATCTGTAGTGATATGCCATTTCCTTTTACAGCTGTCAAAACAGGATCCTGTACATACAGTTGTTTTGAGAGACTATCTGTACTCCCAAGTATCTACACTTCAGCAGTCAGTTGGGGCAAGCAGGTTCGAGGACCTCATGGGTACAGTGGATGTTGAAACCATGCAGCAATTACAGCAATATCTGCAATGCTAAAAATTCCTGTATTGTCTTGTAAAGAAATGTATATAGAATCATTTGTAGACTGAAATTGACATCCAATGAAGTACTGTTCCCATTATTAAAATGTTGATTTTTATCTTTTGTCATGTTGATTTTTATGTTTCGTGATGTCAGGATCTTCTTTTATCTGTTATTTTATTTTATTAAAGATTGTCCCAAAGCTTGCTATGGGAACAAATGTGCACATTGCATCAGTTTGCATCATTTGGATCACTACTTTGGACAACAAAAATGAGTAAAGTTGTCAAGGAAAATAAAAAAAGAAGAAGTTTGGTGCTTAAGTTGTTTTTTGCAGGCAAGCTAAAAACTTATAAAAGAGCTTGTTGAAAGGCAGCAATGAGCCATGTGTTGCAGATGTTAAAAAAATAAAATCTGTATATTTAGTGAGTTACTTGAAAAATGACTTCCAAAATGGCCTAAAAATGTTTAGGATTTTTGTTGGAACACTTGGGAAAATAATGTCTATAACCTTGTGTTTGCTTGATAAATTTGGCAGCATCTTATGTAAAAGAAGGATATACTGAGTAGATGGAGTTAATATTTTGAAGACTTAAATAAAAATGAAAGACCAGTGAAGATCCATGATGACAAACATGTTAGCAACAAAAACTGTTGATATCGAGGAAATAGATGTTATTTTGCCCCTGAAACATTGTAAAGCTGCATGTTGCAATGAATTTTGACTAATATTGGTTAAGTATATTGCAATGAAAGGTGTTCTTTTTTTGGTTCACAGAATTATAAAGATGACATAGGAAATTGGTTTGAATCTTCAGAATCAGCCACTAATGTCACAAATATAAACTGGTGTGCAAAACTTGAGGACAAGCGAGGTTTAAACCTGTAGTGTCGCACAGGAGTGGCCTGGATATATGAAATTCAAACCATTGGAGCTTCATTGTGTGTGTGTAGATGGATGTGCTGCAACTCGTCTCCTCAGGGCATCCCACACATGTTCTATGGGATTTAGGCCGGGGGAACGTGCTGGCCAATCCATCTGCTGAATGTCTTCCCTTTCCAATAGCCACCGTATGGTGTGGCATTTATCGCCCATTAACACGAACTGTGAGCCAATGGCACACCGGAACAGATGAACATGGGGAAGGATTACCTCATTACAGTGGTGCGCACCAGTTACAGTATCTCCTTCCAGTATCTGAAGCTCTGTACATCCAATGATCAGAATGCCTCCCCATATGAAAACACCACAGCCACTGCTATGTCTGTCCCTTTCATTGATGGTTTCAGGGTGATACCGAGTGCCTACCTCTTGCCAGATTAGCTGACATCCAGAATCGCAAGAGATGCTAAATCTACTTTCATCAGTAAAAGGTACCGTATCCTACTGTTCTGCTGTCTAGTCCTTATGTTCTCTGGGCCATTGTAAACAAGTGTCTCTGATGAACAGTTGTGAATGGAACACAGCATACTAGTTGTTGGGCAAACAGACACCTTTGTGTAGTCACCTGGTCACTATAATCTGCAATATTGTGTGTCTCATGTTCAATTGTTTTGCAAGGTTGCTTGCCGTCTGGTGTTGATCCCTTTTAGCCTGTGGGAGCCTAGAGCAGTCCTCACTGGTGGTTTTTTTGGTGGACAACCACCACTGGTCTTTCACATAGCTGTACCTGTAATCCTGAAGCCTGACCACGCATGCTATAGGCAATACCGAACTCATGGGCCACACTAATCACAGTTTGCCCCTCCTGGAGCTTCCCAATTATTCAACCAGGAGTAAAATCATCTCAATGGGCCATTTAGCTGTCTCTAGCACACATCAAACAGAATCAAACGCCTGTAACACTTATGCAGACCATCTGGTGACTTCTGTTCAATTGATGCTATTGGACTGCATGAATGAATTTTGTTCTCACATCATGCTTCATTATGCATGTGCTGTTGCTCCTGTTCCCAGACACGGTCTTGCATTAATTTGTGTTTTGGTGGTGGTGCTGCTGCTGCTATTTACAGCATTTTTTTTACTTTTTGCACTTCATCTTTAAGTTTTGTACACCAATGCACCAGAATGGGAACTGGAAGGTTATAGTAATTTCTCAATTAGTGTCATTTCCAAGGTTTACTCAAGCATATTAAGTTCAGAAGGAAGATTTCTGGAATGAGCTAAAAGCTGTTTTGAGCCAGTTTAGTGCTAAAGAGAAACTTATAATAGCAGGAGATTTTCAATGCTAGAGTAGGTGTGCAGAATGCATTTCTGACAATGTTCTGGATAAGTTTAATGATCCTTGTGTGAATGAAAATGGTGAAAGATTAATTGAACCCTGCATTGAGAATGGTTTGTGTGTATCTAATACGTTTTTCAACCACAAGTATATCCACACATATACTTGGGAAAACCTTACTCTTGGTCAAAAGAGTGTGATAGATTTTGTTGTCTGCGATCAGCGTCTGAAACACTTAGTTGTTGACACACATGTGATGAGAGGTGCGGATGTTGGTTCTGATAATTTCTTGGTAGTGTCCCGAGTGAAACTGAATGTTGGTTGAAGGAAAAGGAATAGGAAGAGGCCCAGGATGAAAGAATAAAGGTTGAAAGGCTCCCTGAAGATCATCGGCGTTATTCTGCCTTACTCAGCGAACGACTGAAGGAGCTGAAGTCTTGTGAGAGGGATGTAGAAAAGAAATGGGAATGTTTTAAGAAATGTGTTGTCACTGCTGCTGAAGAGGTCTGTGGTACCACAATAGTGGGTAACAATAGAGGTGATGCTTGTTGAAATAGTGAGATTGAAGAGGCAGTAAATAAAAAGAAGGAAGCCTATTTGGGGATGTTGCAAGGTAGAGTTTTCGGCGATGAATATCGCTGAAAGAAGCGTGAAGCGCTAAGCTGGTTTGCCAGAGTAAGGCAAAAGATAGGAAGGAGAATGTGGAAAGGCCTGAATTGGCTTTTTGCAAAGATAGGAAGACTTTCTGGAAGTACATGAGACAGGAAAAATAGGGGAAACAAAGTTGTAAGTTGTGTGAAGAATAGGATTGGGGAAATGATATGGGAGCCCAAAGAGTTAAGTGAAAGATGGGGTGAATACTCCTGTGAGTTATTAGATCAGAAAAGCAAAGCTATGGTTTTTGAGAGAGGAACTGGTAGTACTGAATGTTATATAAGTCTAAATGGCACAGTGATTGACCAGGTGAATGAGTTTATGTATTTAGGAAGCATGTTTGACAGAGAAAACAAATTGGATGATGAAATTAGTAGGCGAGTGAATTCTTCATTAAAAGTCATGGCTGCTTTGGGAGGTTTTCACAGGAATGATGGGTTCTCAAGAGAGTCCTGCATGGCTGTGTATGAAAGTGTAATTGTTCCTACTTTGATGTATGGCAGTAAAACCTGGGTACTACAGAAGAAACATAGGAGTCGTTTGTGTGCTAATTGCTTTCGGGGGGTTTGTGGCAAGACATGTTCTGATCGTGTAAGGAATGAAGATGTGTTGCAGTTGTGTAATGTGAAGCAAAATGTTGTTAGCAAGATGGAGATTAATATGCTTCGGTGGTTTGGCCATGTTGAAAGAATCAGTGATGAGATGCTTAGTAAGCAAATTTTTTTAGCCCAAGTGACAGGAAGGAAAGTCAGAGGAAGGCCAAGGAAGTCATGGGAGGGACAGATTCAGGAGTGTCTGCACGAGAGAAAAAGATTATGAGTATGAAGTATAGAAGGTCTTGTGTACGTCGTGTGATGGATGCCAGTGAAGCCTGCGTTTTGTGTCAAGATCGCTGTAAATGGAGAAGTTTGATATGGCAACATTAAGTAAATAATCAGTTAAAATTTTATCTGGTAGTTTGTATTTCTTTGTGGAGCTAACCTCTGAATCTCAGAAAACAGCTTAGTGATATGTATGTATGCTAAAACAGGGTTTAGACGGTTTGTTGGCTACCCTCAACTTTCAAAACAGGTGTAGACTGTTTCCCATTCTCAGTTTTTAAAACCATGGTGTAGACTTTGTTTGCCACCTTTAATTTTTAAAACAATGGTATAGACTGTTTGTTTGCCATTCTTAGTCCTCAAAACCATGGTGTAGACTTTGTTTGCCCCCTTAATTTTTAAAACAGTGGTGTAGACTGTTTGTTTGCTATTCTGAGTTTTTAAAACCACCGGGCAGACTTTGTTTGCCACCCTTAATTTTTAAAACAGTGGTGTAAACTGTTTGTTTGCCATTCTGAATTTTTAAAACCATCAGGTAGACTTTGTTTGCCACCCTTAATTTTTAAAACGGGTGTAGACTGTTTGTTTGCCATTCTCAGTTTTCAAAAGCATGGTGTAGACTTTGTTTGCCACCCTTAATTTTTAAAACAGTGGTGTAGACTGTTTGCCACCCTTAATTTTTAAAACAGTGGTGTAGACTGTTTGTTTGCCATTCTGAATTTTTAAAACCATCGGGTAGACTTTGTTTGCCACCCTTAATTTTTAAAACGGGTGTAGACTGTTTGTTTGCCATTCTAAGTTTTTAAAAGCATGGTGTAGACTGTTCTGTTTGCCATTCTCAGTTTTTAAAATCGTGGTGTAGACCTTGTTTCCCACCCTTAACTTTTTAAATAATGGTGTAGACTGTTCTGTTTGCCATTCCCAGTCTTCAAAACCATGGTGTGGACTTTGTTTGCCACCCTTAATTTTTAAAACAGTGGTGTAGACAGTTTGTTTGCTGTTCTCAGTTTTTGAAACAATGGCGTAGACTTTATATAAAGTTATAATCAATATATACGTATATATATATATATATATATATATTGTATAATATGTTTACGTGGTTTATAAGCTTATTTTCTTGGTGTCTTCTCAAAAAGGTGATTTTTCAAACATACACATTATATGCTTCTGTTCAATACATCAATAATTATTTAGGTGTAACTACCATAGCTCAGACCTCGCTGACTTATACTCGCCGACAACACGCCCATTACAGTATCTCAGTGCCGCCCCGGTGGCGCAGTGGTCTAAGCGATGGCCTCTGATCATTCGTCCGAACGGGGTCCGGGTTCAAATCCCGGTGAGGCATGGATGTTGTGTTTGTCTTACGGCACTGGCTCTCTCCCTTCCCTGGAACCAGTGACCCTAAATTAGGGACGGGCGACTGCTTATAGCCCATTGAGTTGCTCACGGTGGTCGTTAAACCTCCAATCAAAAAAAAAAAAAACAGTATCTCAGTTGTAGTATTTGTTAAAAAGTACTAAAAATAATTTTAAAACATACCTTATTGTACTCTGGTCATCCTGTTTAAAATCTATTATTCATCAACTCCTGCGCTGGAGGTTGTCGTATGATAAAACTGGTCCTGCAGGCTGTCGCATGAGATGTAATGAAATGAAAGTGGCCTCGTATTAAAAGTGAGGGTAGTCAACAGGTAAAAACAAAGAACAACTAGATTTGAAGCAAGAACTTTCCAATTAAAAAGGAACTAAAAATCAAGATGTACAATAAAAACATCATGCTGAATCGGTCATGAAATCCAACGAATCCTCGTCGCATTATCTGAGATGTACAGTATCCAAGACGCACGATAAAAACATATTATCTATTATGTTTTTATCGTACATCTTGGTTTTTAGTTCCTTTTTAATTGGAAAGTTCTTGCTTCAAATCTTTTTTTCTTTGTTTTTACCCGTTGACTACCCTCGCTTTTAATATGAGGCCACTTTCATTTCATTACATCTCATGCGACAGCCTGCAGGACCAGTTTTATGATCATACGACAACCTCCAGCACAGGAGTTGATGAATAATAGATTTTAAACAGGATGACCTAAGCACTATAAGGTATGTTTTAAAATTATTTCTAGTACTTTTTAACAAATACTACAACTGGGATACCATAATTGTCGTGTTGTCGGCGAGTATAAGTCAGCGAGGTCTGAGCTACGGTAGTTACACCTAAATAATTATTGACGTGCTGAACAGAAGCATATCATGTGTATGTTTGAAAAATCACCTTTTTGAGCAGACACCAAGACATTTATGGTGTAGACAGTTTGTTTGCCATTCTCACTTTTTAAAACCATGGTTTTCCACTCTTAATTTTTAAAACAGCGGTGTAGACTGTTTGTTTGCCATTCTCAGTCTTCAAAACCTTAGTGTGGACTTTGTTTGGCACCCTTAATTTCTAAAACAGTGGTGTAGACTGTTCTGTTTGCCATTCTCAGTTTTCTAAACCACGGTGTAGACTTTGTTTGCCACCCTTAATTTTTAAAACAGAGGTGTACACTCTTTGTTTGCCATTCTCAGTTTTCAAAACCATTGTGTAGACAGTTTGTTTGCCTCCTTCAATTTTTATCATGACTGGAGGTGTAAGAGAAGATATGACATCTGTGCATCTATTAGCCCAGTTTTAAAAATTATTTGTGCGTTAAAGCCCCAAGCTATGAGAACTGTGATCCTTGCCCCTTGGTATTTTTATGATGCATAACTTCATTGCCAGGGGCATAAATGCTAATGGTTGTCAAATTCAAAATATATTTTATTCCATATCATACATACACTGGTGTGCAAAAATTAAGGACGAAGAGGAGAAATTAGCATAACAGCAGAACGAGCAGGCAGAACGGACCAAAAGACCACTCGGGAGATAGACTAGGATCCGGTATGGTAGGGCATGCGCATATATGCAGCACGACGAGGGGGTGGGGATGGGGGTCGGAAGGGTATAAAGCACACGGGCGGTGTACACTCAGCAATTCGGTGAAAGCTATTGTTGCACGGTGTACATCGGTTTTAACGACGTCGAGTTGCTGCCACCATGTGATATGGCCAACAGGCAATCCAGTAAACGACATCTGGATGACTTTACCCGAGGCAGCGTCATTGGGAAGTTGGAAGAAGGTCGAAGTGTGACTAGTGTGGCCGAGAAGTTCAGGATCACTCACAGCATCGTTTTACGAGCTTGGAGAGCATTTCAAACGACAGGAACAGCTGTCCGAGAGTTTAGCAGTGGTCGTCCACGAGCAACCACGGCGGCGGACGACCTGTATATTGTCCTACAGGCGAAAAGAGACAGACCGCAGACAGCCGGAGAAACCGCAAGGCATATGCAACAGACAACTGGACGTCTGTTATTGTGTTTTACCGTGGCCAGGAGGCTGCACATAGGTGGTCTATTTGCACGATGACCAGTACGGTGTGTGCCATTAACGCCTGCTCATTGAAGACGGCGGTTTCTGTGGTGCCAGGAACGCAAGAACTGGACACATCAGCAATGGGGTCGAGTTCTCTTTACGGATGAGAGCCGATTTAGTCTGACGAGCGATTCTGGACGTATACACACTGGAGAGAGCAGGGAACACGCAATCACACCTCCAACATCATCGAAAGGGGCCGGTTGGAGGTGGTGGAGTTCTCGTTTGGGGCGGTATCATGCTTGGTAGCCGTATTGACCTCCACATCTTCCAAGGAGGTTCAGTCACTGGGTTCCACTATTGTACCGAGATTCTCCTGCCTCACGTGCGTCTGTTTAGAGGTGCTGTGGGTCCTGAGCTCCTCTTCATGGACGAAAACGCTACACCTCATCGTACAGTGGCTGTCGCAGAGCTGTTGGAGAGTGAAGATATTCAACGCATGGATTGGCCCGCAAGGTCCCCGGACCTAAATCCAATCGAACACGTGTGGGACCTTCTCGGGAGACGTTTGGCAGCACGTCGCCAACGTTTCCGCAGCTGCAATTGGCGCTACAAGGGGAATGGGCCGCAATGCCTCAACAGCTCCTTGACAACCTCGTCCTCAGCATGGACGACAGACGTTGTAAATCCTGCAACGCAGTCACAGGTGATCATATCCTCCTACTAAAGACTGGATTTTTCTTGGCAGCCGCCTGTCACATGGACGTTTCTGTCTTCTGTCCAGTTGTGCTCGAAGCTACCTTTTCAATAAAGTGCCTTTGTATCCTTTCGATTCCTTGTTTGGACGGTTTTGCTCACTTGTCCCATATTCTTACATCTTGGGGATCTTATGGTATGATTTGAGTCGGTGTGGAACACTTCTGCACGATGTTACATTCGAAAGAACGTCTCGTCCTTAATTTTTGCACTCCAGTGTATAAGCTGTTCTGTGAGATTCAGGGGCTAGCTCCTCAAAGAGAGCTCATCTGCCAGATTAAAGTTTAAAACTAATGGAACTAGATTTTACTTACTGTTGATGTATTAAACACCTCCATTTACAGCAATCTCAGCACACTAGTCGAGCTTCACTGACATCCATCACCTGTCTCTCACACAAGACTCTTTGGACTTCATACTCATTCTGTCTCTTGCAGGCATTCCTGAATCTGGTCGTCCCACAATTTCCTTGGCCTTGCTATACCTTTCTTTCTTGCCATTCGAGCGGAATAAATTCTCTTGTTAAGCATCTTACCACTCATTCTTTCAACATGGCCATACTACCTAAGGAAATTTTTCTCTACCTTACCAACAATATTTTGCTTCAAATTACACTTTGTTCCTCACAATATTAGAACTTTTCTTGCTGCAAATCTGCCCCCCATCCCCTGTGAGTAACATATCTCTCTAGCACATAAAGGACTCCTATGTCTTCTGCAGTAGCCAGGTTTCACTGTTGTATACCAGAATAGAAGCAATTGCATTTTCGTACACAGCCATTTTGTACTTTTTTGAGAACCCATGGTTGCTGTGAAATCCTCCTAAAGCAGCTCTGATTTTCAAAGATGAATTCACTTGCCTACTAATTTCACCATCTAACTTGTTTTCTGTGTCCCATATGCTTACTAATTATGAAAATTCATTCACCTGGTCTATGTGTGTGCCATTTTGATTGATCTTGCATTCAGTGTTAACAGTCCAAAAGACATTTTCAGGGATAAAAAGGAAAACATGTAACAGCAGGTAGAGACATTTGGCATGTAAAGAGAGACAATAAGGAAGGTAATAG
Source organism: Macrothele yani (assembly GCA_039090855.1). Lineage (NCBI taxonomy): Eukaryota > Metazoa > Arthropoda > Arachnida > Araneae > Macrothelidae > Macrothele > Macrothele yani. The sequence goes on along the minus strand of CM077011.1, from coordinate 128,445,959 downwards.
TATTTTGTAACAGCAGATAAATATGTACACATTTTGTGTATACAGGATCACATCTTCAGAAGTCACCAATGTGAGATGTAAGAATGTTACCTAAAAATGTCTTAATGAGGAATGTGATCACTTTGTACGGATAGACAACTCTCACAACAGTGATACATCTGATCACGAGGTTTTATTAATAGCAATTTTGAAGAAAATATTTCGTTCTTTTTAAATTTTCTGTTTCACACGTTAAAATTCTTCGTTTGGGACTATGGAAGGCAGTGTGCACAATTTTGTAAGGGAGTTTTTTAAAAAGTCATTTACGTCAATAATGCGAAAATATTAACTCACCTTCCTTCTTCGTGGACTTTGTGCTAGCCGCTTGATGCTCCCGCAATATATATTGCTTATTAGATGATATCGGCATAAGCCAGATGAACCTGTATCCCTTATTCAATGAATGAGTATGAACCAGAATGAAGTAAAAACCCTTAAAATTCAAATAAAATTCGAACATAATCAGAATGAAATCTGAAAAAGATTACAATAAAAAAACGAACAAAAAACGGCAATGACAAATCCTCCAAAAAAACTTCAGATATGCTTGTGTTGTTCACGCACACCTTCCCAGTCATTCCATATGCGTTTCAACTGCCGAAGTCGCAGTATTCGTCAGTGGTCGGCGATGTTCTTGCCCCAACTTCCTAGTCATCTGTCATCTATGCCACGTCGATTTCTTTTCAAGACATGTTCTGCTTCCACATCGTAGTCGTCATTGTGGATGTCGTGTTGCGCGCCATATGTTGGTGTTCTGTCGTATGAATTCGTTTGGTCTTCCCTATCATATTTTTCCTTTTTCTTTCATTGATTTTCTTCTTGGTCAATTAGAAGTTTCCATGCATATGCTAGGTCATACGAACTATTATTGCTACAATTAGATTTTTTCGTTTTTTCAATTATAATGACCTCGGAAGTGAGGATCTGTTTGTGGGGTGGGTGCTATGAGATGTGAGATGTTTTATATTAACCCAATCGGGCTCTGTATTATTTTTCATACACATCTCACATCTCATAGTGTAGCCCATTGAGTTGCTCACGGTGGTCGTTAAACCTCCAACCAAATAATAAAAAAAAAAGAACATCATATTTCATTAGGCACTTTGAATTATTTGCCCACTATCGCCTTCCAGACGTTAATTTTGTACACCAGAGTATGTTAAACAACCATGAAGACATTACACGACCTTGCACTAATAGAAAACCATTTCAATAGAACACCATCACTCTTGTATGAAAGTGTAACTGTTCCTACTCTGATGTATGGCAGTGGAGCCTAGGTATTGCAGAAGAGACATAAGTGTCATTTGTGTGCTGGAGATATGCATTACTCACTGGGAGTTTGTGGCAAGACACTGTGATCATGTGAAGAATGAAGGTGTGCTGCATTTTTGTAATGTGAAGCAAAATATTGTTAGTAAGGTGGAGACCAATATTCTTAGGTGGTTTGGCCATGTTAAAAGAATGAGTAATGAGGTGCTTACTAAGAAAAAAATTCGGCGAGAGGCTAGAAAGAAATGCGGAGGAAGGTCAAGGAAGTCATGGGAGGATCAGATTCAGGAGTGTCTACATGAGAAAAAGATTACGAGTATGAAGTATAGAAGGTCTTGTGTACTTTGTGTGATGGATGTCAGTGAAGTGTGAGTTGTGTGTCAAGGTCGCTGTAAATGGAGAAGTTTGATATGGCAACAGTAAGTAAATAATCAGTTAAAAATTTATTCGGTGGTTTGTATTTCTTTGTGGAGCTAACCTCTGAATCTCGGTGAACAGCTTAGTGAGAATTATGTATGTATATATCATTCACTCGTACATGTGCTTTATTGCTAGCATATGTAGCTTTCACACAGCTGAGCAGATTCAGAGTGAAAGAGTTATATTATTCAAGACCTTCAGCAGAAGTGTTTTGTTTTTACTTGTTCATAAGCTTTCTGTAAATCAATGAAGGCAGCAGACACTTTCTCACCAACAGATGGATGATTTTCTATCACCATATGTAACACAAAAATTTGGTTAGTGACATTCGTACCAGGCATAAAAACATATTATTACTTCTAAAAATCTGACTGAAACCATTCTTTTCTCTTTTCAATGCCATTTTCAATGAAAATCATTTGTGCACAGTTTTCCTTCTTGTAGGTATTATAAGTGTATATTGTATTTCCCAAATATCTCTGCTTCTAACAGTCTGATTTGAAAACATATTTTTATGTTAGAGTTCATGATGAGGAATATTTTGAATGTAATTTCTGTTTTTTTTTTTTGTTTTTTTTTGTAATGCACAATTTCGCCGTAAGGGTGTGCAAGTGTATGCTTTAATTTCCGATACATTTGCAGCAGTAATTTCACACCCTTTTGGTGAAATTAATGCACAATTTCACCGTAAGGGTGTTTTATATTTTAATTTCGTATACTTTTGAGTAAAATGCTCTTCTTAAAACTAAGTTGGAAAAATGCCTTTTAGTCAGATATTGCTCATGACAAAAAAACAGTTTGTGCATATTTCCTGCTTAAAGTAATTCTTAGTTTGTATGGTTGGGGGGTATAAATACACAATGGCCATTCCATAAAAACTGAGAGTAAAATCACACAAAATGAAATAATATAGGTACAGCAAAATATATGTTATTCTTTCTCAAAGTATCTTTCCTCGGATGATATGCGACAATCCGATTGCACAGTCCACTTTTCAAAGCATGTGGCTAAGGCATTTTGCAGAAGCTGCTTTAGCGACCCCTGTACAGCTTGAATAGCGTCAGCAGCTGTGTTGAATGTTGCGCCACGGAACTTCTCCTTCCTTGTTGGAAACAACCAGAAATCGCACTGGGCGAGGTCAGGACTGTAGGCAGGCTGTGGCACGATTTCAATACTGCATTTCATAAGAAACTGTTCAACACAAGCCGCCATATGTGGGCTGGCATTATGGTGTAGGGTCCACTTGCCCACCAGTTCCGGTCGCTTAATCGATATGTGTCATCGCAGACGCTTCAAGATTGAAATGTAATACTCATCATTGACCGTAATTTGTGAAGGAACGGCATGCTGGTAGACACACCTTTATGATCAAAGAAAATTATCATCACCACCTTCCCAGCTGATTTGGTTTGGTGGTCTTTTATCAGAGGAGGTGAACATGTGTGTTTCCAGACACTCGTTGAACGCTTCGTGAGGGGTTGAAATAGTGGACCCATGTTTCATCGGCAGTTATTACTGTGTTTAGAAAGGTTGGAGACTTTGCAACCATTTGTTTTCACTCATGACACGCCTGAACTCTGGCTAACATTTGTTCTCTTGTCAGGTGATGTGGTACCCATCTGGAACACACATGATGCAGCAGTAATTTGTCGCATAGAATGTGGAACGCTCACGTTTTTTAAATATTAGTCGACACCGCTATGTCTTCATACATCATTTGTCAGTCTTCTCGCAGGATTGCCTGAACAGTGTTAACAATACGGTCCGTAACAACACTTTCAGGTCGACCAGGCCTAAGAGTGAGGTCTGCTGAGAAACACCCTTTTTGAAATCATGGTGCCATCTAAAAATTATTGACTCACTCAAACATTTCTCTTTGTAAGCTTTTCTCATTAAATCAGCTGTTTCTGGAGCCGTTTAACATTAGCAAAATTTTATGTCGCAACACATTTCACTTCTTTACTCTGAATCACTCACAACTCCATAGTTGTATGGCAAAATGCAGATGTACCTTAAACAACTGCGCAGTAGCAAAACCGGAATTGTGTGCCACTGCTGATAACTGTTGCCATAGATACAGTACTTCCTTAATTCAGTTAGTCATCTGCGTGGTTATTTTTTCCCTTCACACTGTTGCCAACTCAAAAATAAAAATATTCTCAGTTTTTTTTGGAATGGCCTTTGTATATAATATTTTTCTCTGTACATCTCTGCTGTTAAGCGTCTGATTTGAAAATTCGTTTTGCGTTGTACGATGTTCACGGTGAATATGTCGCATTTAATTTATAATTTATCTCAATGTATAATTTTTAGATTATAGAGGGAGATGTCTCTATCTCAGTTTGATTAAGTTTTCCTTCCAGTGAGCACTCCGAAGACTAAACTGTAAACGATTTGACTTCCTACACTGTCAGACTTTCGAGCCATAACCTGACCCTGCGACACAACTGCTCAATTTTTTCCAATGCGTAAGCCACTGAGGCAAAAAGTGGGATAAACGTGTCCTTATGAAACTGCCTAACCAAGGGCGAGGTTAGGCAGTTTCATAAGGACAAGTATCACCCACTCTGCTACTAGCTATTCTTTTTTTAGTTGGAGGTTTAACGACCACCGTGAGCAACTCAATGGGCTATAAGCAGTCGCCCGTCCCTAATTTAGGGTCACTGGTTCCAGGAATGGGAGAGAGCCAGTGCCGTAAGACAAACACAACATCCATGCCTCACCGGGATTCGAACCCGGACCCCGTTCGGACGAATGATCAGAGGTCAGCGCTTAGACCACTGCGCCACCGGGGCGGCACTAGCTATTCTAACCCACTAGTTATGATCATTCATCCCTGTTGGGTCCAGGTTCGAATCTCAGTGGGGCATGTACATTGTATTTGTCTTATGACACTGGCTTTCTCCTTTTTCGGGAACCAGTGGCCTTACATTACGGACAGGCGACATGACTGCCTATAGCCCATTGAGTTGCTCACTGTGGTCGTTAATCCCCCAAACAAACGACAACAAAAAAACACTAAGGCAGGATTGTATGAAGGGATTTTAGGATTTTCTGTTGCCTGTTGCTCGGCACTAAAATTTGTCTGATAAAGTAGATGTCTGTGGTCAACTCCATGACCAGTATTCCTACTTTTCTGGAAGTAATTCAGCATTCAATGGAACAAACCACCAGGATAATAAAAATAAATCACAGTTGCCATTGGTCATTTCAGACACGAGGTTCCAGACAGAAGGGACACAGTTGTCGTTGGTCATTCAGACTGGAAGTTCCAGACAGAAAAGACAGTTGCCATTAGTCATTCAGATAGGAGGTTCCAGACAAAAAAGACAGTTACCATTGGTCATTCAGACAGTAAGTTCCAGACAAAAAAAAAATATTCAACTTTTATAATATAGTCATTTAAAGTGCTTTTTTAAGCTTTCCAACCGTAGGTTGAATAAGCGTGTATGCTCCAGCTTTGTCCGTCTGTCTGTCTGCCCGCATGATAACTCGTGTAAAAATGGTTCGATTTCGATGAAATTTTAGTATGTGGTAGGGGACAACCGGGGACGAACCCCATTGAAAATGGACGAAATGGGGTCAAAGGTCAGGACATAGCGGGATCCATTCCATCGCCCTTATGCGTCATAACTCGCGTAAAAATGGTTCGATTTCGATGAAATTTTAGTGTGTTTCCCCTGCATGCCCTGGGGCCTCAAAATTCGTATTACGGGACAGGCCCGACGACAGGATTTCAGTGCCCTTGGGCAATTTTGAGGCTGGAGCACATTCCATTCCCCAAAGATAACATTAACATACTGATATTGTATGCAAATTATTGGTATACTGTTCATATGGCTTTTATCGATATCATAACTCCCTCCAGAAAAAATTTGAGTTGTGTACATGCTGGGAGTGAACACAGGCTCTGAAATGTTGAAAATTCAATATATGTACTATACGAATTGCTACAAATATTATAATTGTAATAGTAAATAAGGAACGGAAATGAAAGTTTTTTCAATCCACCGAAACAAAATAAAAGTAAATGAAAAATAGAAAAAAAAATTATTGAATTTTTTTTTCTATAAGTTGAAGTATTTTTGATAAAAATCAACGTTTTTTTTTCTAATGTAAGTCTCATTCTAACAAAAAATAAATTGAACTCTTGGTGGGGTTTAGGCCTTTGCTCCCTTCTCTAAATACGCCTCTGAGTGTTCCCCTTTTGCATCTGAAGCTAATTTAGGAACAGTGGTTCCAGATAACGGACAGAACTAGTACCGTAGGACAAATGCACCGCGCTTCTGACAAGTCGATTATCAGGACAGCTTGCGTCATTTAAATAAAGATAATTCGATAGTTGCAAAAATCTTCCATATTCGGTAGAGTTTCAAATTTACGCGATAAGTCGATCTCAGTTTATTAGGTGTGGGGTCTTTACCTAGGCAATTATTGAAGTCTTCAGCATTTCTTTGGTCGCGGAGCCTAGTGTAAGGGTTGTTCAATAAGTAGTGAGACTTTCTGCCTGAAAGAATCGCCTCCAAGAATGAGACAGTGGTCCCATCGATACACAAATCCTTGTATTCCCGCGACGTAGAAGGATGCAGGCTGCTACTGTAACCAGTTATCTACAGCTTCACGCATCTGATCATCCGAAGTGAAACGTTTCAATGTGAGAAGTGTTTTCATAGGTCCAAAAAATGTGAAAATCGAAGGGCGATAGGTCAGGACTATAAGCGTGATGTTGTAGGACTATTCAGCAAAAGCGCTGCAATGTTCTTTGCGTGGTAACTGCCATATGTGGCCGGGCGTTATCATGCGGAAGCACAATACCCTGAGTGAGGTTGCCAGTTCTCTAGCTTTTGATGGCTTGCCGAAACTTGATTAAAGTTTGACAGTATCGTTCGACATTGATGGTTGATCCTTTTGGTAGCCACTAAAGAAGCAATGGTCCTCGATGGTCAAAGAACAGGGATGACATCACCTAGCCTGCGGAAATGGTGGACTGTGGTTTTCTTGGTGGCGGCGAGATGCATGTTTCCACTGCATGCTCTGGCGTTCTGACTCTGGCTCGAAATGATGACACCGGCAATCGTCCCAATAATGCGTAGCAGGAAATCTTCACCTTCTTCATGGTAGCGGAACAGATGCTGTAACGATAGTTCCATTCGTTGGCTCACCTGTTCATCGGACAGATGTTTCGGTAGCCATGTGGCGCAGACATTACGATATTCAAGATGCGTGTTTCCACTGCATGCTCTGGCGTTCTGACTCTGGCTGGAAATGATGACACCAGCTATCGTCCCAACAATGCGTAGCAGGAAATCTTCATGGTAGCGGAACAGATGCTGTAACGATAGTTCCATTCGTTTACTCACCTGTTCATCGGACAGATGTTTCGGTACCCACGTGGCACAGACATTACGATATTCAAGATGCATTTTTCCGTTGAATGCTTTGGCGTTCTGACTCTGGCTCGAAATATGACACCAGCTATCGTCCCAATAATGCGTAGCAGGATATCTTCACCTTCTTCATGGTAGCGGAACAGATGCTGTAACGCTAGTCCCATTCGTTTACTCACCTGTTCATCGCACAGATATTGCGGTACCCACGTGGCGCGGACCTTACGCTATGCAAGATGCGAATGCACGATCGTATTGACAGTTCCGATGCCCACACCCGCACTGTTCGCTAGTTCTGAGATCGTGATTCCTCGGTTGGCCTTTACTGCATCATCAACACGTTCAACTGTCGTCACTGAAAGAGCACGACGTGGTGCTCCTGATCTTGGCTGGTCTGCAGTGCTTGTTCGCCCACTACTAAAGAGCTGGCACCACTGCATTACAGTACTGCGTGGAAGGCAAGCAGGCCCATACACTGCCTTTATTCGGCTTTGAATTTCGCTTGGCGGCGTTTTCTCCGCTTTCAAAAACTGAATTACAGCAGGTTGAGCAAATTTGGACGTATCCATCTCCTACGAGAGAACAATAAAATTAGTCCAGCACGTTACGCGACTTCCATAACAAACAAGCTGCAATGGAGTTGCATAGCCTGTTAATGGCCTGTACACTAGCGCCACCCATTGACAAAATTAGGAAGCGCAAACGCACTCCGGCCAAAGAGTCTCACTACTTGGTGGGATTGCTATCGTAAACTTCTTCTAACTTAAATGCGGTGTACTAATACCTGTTGTGCCTTTAAGTAGGAGGTAGAGAACATGGTTCTCAGTGAAGGGCCGCGGGTGGCCTAGTGGTCAGTGTTCGTGACTGCCATGGAGATAACCTCAGGTTCGAACCACTAAATACCCGTCGTGCGTCGGATGGGCACGTTAAGCCGTCGGACCCCGGGTACTGTCTCCCCGGTAATAAATAAGGGCGTTTTCCTCCCCCTTTCTACCTCGCTTCCGTGTCACTTTCCTATCTGGCACTCTAGCCCAAATCTCCTAGCTTCCTATTTGCAACGGTTGTTTAAGACCTGGGGACAGACACTCCCTTCCTAAAATCCTCTACATATGATCTGATCTGAACTGGCTCTCAGTCTTATTGAAAAATTCTTATAGTTAGTGCGTATAATTTGGGACGAAGAAGCGACTGATGTAGAAGGGCCTTAGCGAGGCTTAGCGTCGCTGTGGCACTTTTTTTCTAAGCTTAGCGTCGCTGTGGCACTTTTTTTAGGCTTAGCGTCGCGGTGACACTTTTTTTTTAGGTTTAGCGTCACTAAGGCACTTTGATAGTTAGATGGTAAGAGAAGCGGGTCAAAGGAATTTTATTTAGATAACCATGCAGGCAAAAATAGCAATTGCTGGGTTTTATATGCAAACATATTCATGTATTGGAGGAATATTCGTCTTTCGGGACAGGCCCGACGACAGGATTTCAGGGCCCCTGGGCAATCTTGAGGCCGGAGCCCCCAATGTTTTCGTCAGTTCCTCCTCTCCACAAAAATATTTTAGAAGAGTGAAGAATTAATATATTAATGCTTTAGAATAACCACAGGTACAAAACCTTGTACATGATAAAACAAACTATCACATTCCTAATATTTTATCAGAATTACTTTGTTTTCTGATAAAATGTTTTACTTTTCTGCTGGACCCTTTCGCTAAAAAATTCGTGACAAACGTCAATTAGGATTGCGCCCCTGGGTAAAATAAAACCCATTTTCCACCCTCTCTCGTCGGGCCTGTTACGGGATCAGGCTAGACAGTAGGCTCACGCGGTAGGATATTTCGTGAATCATATGAGTTCTAGTGCAGAGAGAATGATAACTCCTTTGTCAGGACTGCAGTTTTCAAAATGACGTTATAGAAGTTGGCTTCTGGTATGTGTCAAATTTTTCTGATAGAAAAGAAATTAATACAGACAAATTAAACCCGCATATAGCCTGAGGTGATGCGTAACATCACAGCCTCTCCTTGACAAATGTCAACCCCGCCTTCTCGTGGTGCATCCTGTTCCCACTAAAGGGGCTCTGACGACCGCCAATAGCGGTATAACTATACCATCGGGATCAGAGGAAATGCTATCCCACACTCACCAACCCGCTTGGCCAGCGTGGTGAGTTATGGCCAAACACCTCCAAAATGACTCTACAACTTAAATCTTGGCCCTCAGTCTCCGGCAGCTGGAATGTACCTGGCCAAGGCAGCGGCCAGTGCGACATGAAGGCAGAGGGTGCTAAGAATCCCCGGAGGACCGGACTAGGCTGCCATTTGATGCTGACCTTGGCTACCTATAACGGACGCTCCCTATCTTCTGATTCAAGGCTTCTTGAATTGGAAGAGGAACTACAAAGGATCAAGTGGGACATCGTCGGGCTAAGTGAGGTAAGGAGAAAAGGAGAAGATCTCATTGAACTGAAAAGTGGACATCTCTTCTATTATCGTGGGACAGATACTGGCAGAACTAGTGGTGTTGGATTTATAATAAACAAGAAACTGAAGGATAAAGTGGTAGAAGTTGAAAGTTCCTCTGACAGAGCTGCACGACTCGTTATCCAACTATCGAGAAGATACCAGGCTCAGATTATTCAAACTTATGCACCCACCACAAGTCATCCTGAAGAAGAAATTGAAGAATTTTATGAGGAAATTCGTCATCTAAATAATAAAGGTAAGCAGCACTTGAAGATAATTATGGGAGATTTCAATGCAAAAATAGGGCAACGGCAACAGAATGAAACTTCAGTAGGTAAATTCGGTCACGGCAACAGAAACCAGCGTGGAAATACTCTCGTTGAGTTTGCAGAGGCAGAAGGATTTTTCATCTTGAACTCCTTTTTCAAGAAAAAGCCACACAGGAAATGGACATGGAGACATCCAATTGGGACGACAAGTGAAATTGATTTTATTATGTGTAACAAAAAATTCGTCATCGAAGACTGCAGTGTGCTGAACCAGTTCAACACAGGTAGTGACCATAGATTGGTGAGATGTAAGATGCACCTCAACACTAAACTGGAACGTGGCAAGCTCATAAGACAAACAAAATGTATTGACATAACCAACCTTAAAAAACACCATAATACTTTCAAGTTGGAACTGAAGAACAGATTCTCTGCTTTAGAAGGCCTAACATCGGAAGAAGTGGATATTTCGGAAGTTAACAGAAAAGTAACCAAAGCTCTAATGGAAACGGCAACAAAATTAGCTGGGTCTAAGAACAAGTTGCATGTGAACAAATTATCAGGAAAAACCAAAATGTTGATGCAAAAAAGAAGAGAGATAAGGACAACTAAAGAAGATGTGACTTCCAAAGTGGAATATATAGAGCTATGCAAGACAACACGAAAAAGTATCACTGAAGACGTAAGGAAATTCAACTGTGAGCTAGTGAGGAAAGCAATTGAAAACAACCAAAGCCTTAAGATAGCAAAGGGACATCTCAGTAAGGGAAGAAAACAGATTATGGCTCTGAGAAAAGAAGATGGTTCTATAACAAGAAATAGAGGCGAAATTTTGACAAGAGTGAAAGATTTCTACTCCAAATTATATGAAAGGGATGATACATGTACTCCAAACATCATGAAAGATACCAGTACCAGAGTTCTCCCAGTCCTCCCAGCAGAAGTTGTTCATGCAATCAAGAACATGAAGCCGGGGAAAGCTCCAGGAGAAGATGGAATTACTATAGACATCATACAAGAAGCAAGTGGAAAAATTGAAACAGTACTCGCCCAAATTTTCACTCGATGCCTTAATGAAGGGAAGATTCCTGAGGATTGGAACAATGCTACAATGATCCTGCTGCATAAAAAAGGTGACATTGAGGATCTCAGGAACTACAGACCTATCAGCCTCCTATCAGTGGTTTATAAAATCTTCACTAAAGTTCTTTCACACCGCTTGAAGGTAACACTGGACATGGCTCAACCGAGAGAACAAGCTGGATTCAGGAGTGGCTACAGCACAATAGATCATATCCACGTACTGAGAGAACTAATTGAAAGAGCGAGGGAATATGAACTTCCATTGTGCATGGCTTTTATCGATTATGAAAAAGCCTTTGATTCGGTGAAACCATCAGCAGTTACAATGGCTCTGAAATCCTGCGGTATTGAAGATGCATACATTAATATTATTAATAACATCTATGAAAATGCAAGTGCAAAGATTCGGCTGTTTGAAAATACAACACACATAAAAATTGGAAAGGGAGTGAGACAAGGTGACACCATATCTCCGAAGCTCTTTAATGCGACATTGGAAAATGTCTTTCAATCACTGAACTGGGAAAACAAAGGGATAAAGATTAATGGAGAATATCTAACCCACCTTCGTTTTGCTGATGACGTAGTCATTTTTGCAACTACCCCATCAGAGCTGCAGAGTATGATCCAGGAACTTGCTGACAAGAGTAAAGAAGTGGGATTAAAAATGAACTTTCAGAAGACAAAAGTGATGTTCAATGCTTTTACAAGAAATGAAGATTTATCGATTGATGGAGAAAAACTGGAGATAACAGATACGTATGTTTATCTTGGACAGCAGATATCAAGTGAGGGTCACATTGATGAAGAAATTAATCGGCGTACAAAACTTGCCTGGAGAGCTTTTGGAAGAAACAGCATAATTTTCAAGAGCAATATGCCATTATGTCTTAAAAGAAAAGTGTTTGATCAATGCATCCTTCCAGTGCTTACGTATGGTGCAGAGACGTGGACCTTAACTAAAAGAGACATACAAAGGCTGCAGACAACTCAAAGAAGCATGGAGAGGTGCATGCTTGGTATAACCAGGAGAGAGAAGAAGAGGAACTCGTGGATCCGAAAAATGACGAGAGTGGAAGACATCATGATCAGAGTTAAATCCCTGAAATGGCAATGGGCTGGACATACTGCCAGAAGGACAGACCATAGATGGACAGCCGAAATTTTAGATTGGATTCCAAGGGACAGGAAAAGACCCAGAAAAAGACCACATGGGAGATGGGTGGATGAAATTCGTAAATATGCGGGAGTGACATGGAGGAGACTGGCACAAGACAGACCGTTGTGGAGGAAACTTGGGGAGAGCTTCGTCCAGCAGTGGATTGATAATGGTTGACAATGATGATGATGATGATAGCCTGAGGTACAAGTGTATTATGGTAGCGATTGGAATATCGACTGAAATCGCTACGGGCTTCGATAAAATAGCAATCCCCTGAGCACGTCTTTTGGTTCCTTAAGGTGGCCACAGACACACACGTTTAAATTACACAATTGAGTGTCATGCTAGCAAATGGGAGAGTTTTGCGCCTGATACGGCATGTAGCGTGGAGTAAAGCAGAAGTGAAGCTCTTCAACGCCTACCTGAAATCTTCTTCACTCCCCGCTACATGCCCCCTCAGGCACAAAACTCCCCCATTTGTTGGCGTGATACTCAAACATGTCATTCAAACGTAGACAAGTTTTCAGAGGCGAGACCAGGATGAAGCATGCTCGGATTCTCTGCGGAATCAATAACCCAAAACCAAGGATAGGCCCTATATGCTCACAAAGCTCGTTAAACTCCGTAACATATGCCAAAAAATATATACATTACTGCCTCTTGTTGGAAATGGTGAATTTTCGCAGCCCGCTCAAAAGAAAAAAAGAAAAGAAAAACATTCACAATCATGCAAAGCAGCGACGTTGACGTATCACGTCACAAACCATCATCAAGCAGCTATAAAGACTTCGGATGGAGGTGCAGTTTACCCCGTAGTATAGCCAGGAGTATATCTCGGTGTAAGATCTGTGGAATACGACCTGGAGAGCCCGAGTCAGATGTCGACAAAGTCTGATGTCTTCGGAGTATGGAGGAATTATGAAGCCCCTTTTGGATTATGACCACGGATCCAGCTCAAGTTTCAAGCGGAGTTTTTTCCGATCAAGACGACAAGTGACTGTCTTCCCGATGTCTCTAAGAACAGTAAGCCTAAAGTATCTTATCAACAAAGTTGAATTCGAATTCTTTCTAATAGTGTGTTGTATAATATGTTTTATCAGTCAGTTCAACTGAACGTCATTCTTATTTTGATAGTTACAACATGGTAACAGAAGTCTATAGCTCAGATCAACTGTATATATGTTACATTCATTTAAGCTTCAGATAAAGCTAAATTTTGTTCTCATTAATGCGTCGTCATATTTAGCAGCTTGTGTTAAAATTTACTTAGTATTCTTTTATTGCTAAAAGCAACTGCGTCCTTCAAAGCACCTCTTCAGTGGGAAAAGTTGCCTGTAAGTCAACATGTATACAAAGAACCTGATTCATATTATTTACACTGAATATTTAAAATTGTTTAGAATCACGTTTACAGCGAAGGTACTTCCTACCTTAAAGAAATTAAAAAAATATGCTTATTTTTGGCATGTGACTAACACGTAACATTCTTTCTTTTGTCTTAAATAGCCTAAATTAAGCAATTTTAACAAAACAGGATAACTATAATTGATAAAAGTTTTATTAAGAATTCTAAATGATTAAAACAACAAGTCAAGCTTTTGAAAAGTGTCTTTCCCGGGTTGTTTTTACCTAATCCGTTCACCGCTAAGGTACTTTTTTTATTTAGAACAACATCCCTGGAAGAAGTTGAGGTTTGTGTCCCCTTATAGTGAACCGTCTACCGTGCTTCGTAAGTTGCGTTAAGCCATTGAACCGAAGGTTTAGGCTTCTTATAAACAAGCCTATCGTTCCTTATCCTGTGGCTTCAGCTTGGGGGCATCTTATCGGTTGTATAGTGTAACTAGCACTCTGGCGAGGGGAAGGATAACTAAATCTTCTTTAGCACTTTTAAAAGAACACAACTGGAAGATTATCGACGATTAAAAAAAAATAATTTGATTTTTTGTTGACTGGTTTAAGTAAAGTTTCGTACTACTAAGGCAGTTCCATAAAAACTGAGAGCAATTTTTTTTGGAGTTGGCAACAATGCGAAGGGGAAAATAAACATGTAGACGACTAATTGAAGGAAGTATCTATGGCAACAGTTATTAGCCGTGGCAGACGATTCCGGTTTTGTTACTGCGCAGTTGTTTAAAGTACGTCTGCATTTCGCCATACAGCTATGAAGGTGAGTGATTCAGAGTTAAGAAGTGAAATGCGTTGTGCGATAAAATTTTGCTTTCGTTTGGGTAAAACGGCTCCAGAAACAGTTGATCCCGGTGGCGCAGTGGTCTAAGCGATGGCTTATGATCATTCGCCAGAGAAAGGGCCCGGGTTCGAATCCCGTTGAGGCATGGATGTTGTGTTTGTCTTACGGCACTGGCTCTCTCCCTTCCCTGGAACCAGTGGCTCTAAATTAGGGACGGGCGACTGCTTATAGCTTATTGAATTGCTCACGGTGGTCGTTAAACCTTCAATAAAAAAAAAAACAGTTGATTTAATGAAAAAAGCTTACAAAGTAAATTTTTGGGTGAGTCAACGATTTTTAGCTGGCACCATGATTTCAAAAACGGGGTTTTGTAGGCAGAACTAGCTCCTAGGCCTGGTCGACCTGAAAGTGTTGATAAAAAGTGTTGTTGAAAGTGTTGTATTGTTAACATTGTTTAGGCAATCCTGCAAGAAGATAGACGAATGACGTGTGAAGACATAGCGGCGTCAACTAATATTTCGAAAACGTCGGCATTCCGCATTCTACGCGATAAATTACTGCTGCATCGTGTGTGTTCCAGATGAGTATCTCACCATCTGACGAGAGATCAATTGTTAACCAAAGTTCAGGTGTGTCATGAGTGGAAACAAATGATTGCAAAGAATCAAAACTTTCTAAACACAGTAATAACTGCCGATGAAACATGGGTCCACTATTTTGACTCCCTCACGAAGCGCGCAACGAGTGTCTGGAAAAACACAGGTTCGGCTCCTCCGAAAAAATTCCGCCAAACCAAATCAGCTCGGAAGGCGATGATCATAATTTTTCTTTGATCATAAAGGCGTAGTCTACCAGCATGCCATTCCTCCACAAATTACTAGCAATGCTGAGTATTACGTTTCAGTCTTGAAGCGTCTATGACGACACGCATGGATTAAGCAACCGGATCTGGTGGGCAAGTGGACTCTACAGCATGAAAATGCCCGCCCACATGTGGCTGCTTGTGTTCAATAGTTTCTTACGAAATGCGTATTGAAATCATGCCACAGCTTGCCTATAGTCCCGAACTCGCCCCGTGCGATTTCTGGTTGTTTCTAACAATGAAGGAGAAGTTCCGAGGCGCAACATTTAACACAGATGCTGACGTTATTCAAGCTGTACAGGGGTCGCTAAAGCACCTTCCACAAAATTTCTTCTGCCTTGAAAAGTGGACTGAACGATGGGGCCGTTGCATATCATCCGAGGGAGGATACTTTGAGAAAGTATAACATATATTTTGCTGTACCTATATTTCTTCATTTTGTGTGATTTTACTCTCAGTTTTCATGGAAGAGCCATTGTAAATTTATTCAAAACAACTAACAGTATCATTAAAACTAATTTATTGGTTAGTTTGGCATGGAAAGACAATTCTAAAATTTACTCGAAAACTCCGAATCAAAAGTAAGGGTATCAAGTGGCGTAAAACTAGCCAGTAAGCCATCCAGAAACATAAAAAAAAATGTTGAAAACGAAATTACAACTGCTAAACATATTGTTATTTGTAGGAAGAGTGCCCAATTACCGAGAGAGTATTATGTTTAACATTCAGTTCTGTAAGATTTAGAGTTCACACCTTGTCAGTGAATTTTTATACATCACTGAACCGCACGCTTATTGCCATTTCTCTGGCGTTGGAATGAATAAATAATAACAATAAAAAAAAAAAAAAAAAAAAAAAAGGATTTCGCTAAGATCTTTAGAGCGAGAATCTGGTGAAGAAGCACGGCACATGAAAGAGCAGACAAACGTTCATCAAGTATTTATGGCATTTTTATTTGTTTCTCGACCGGAAACAAAGTAATTGTTGAAACTTCTACTCGGTGAAAAGCACAATTTCCCGTGTTCATCCACTGGATATGAAGGACACACTTAGTAATTCTTTTTTCCTTGGATGCCTAGTTAAAAATTTACTGAAGAGTGCACTCAGGGAAGCCGAATCATTTGTTTTCTAACCTTTGCTAGCGAGAACCAGTCGTTATTCCTGGTCTTGAAGTAGTAGAGTGCTTTGAGCACACACAAACACACACGAACAACATTGTATCTGATAAAGTCAGGAGTAAAAAACCTAGAAATGGATCATCGAGGTTTATATGAACTTCACACACACGAACTTCTATTTGTGTAAAAGAAGGAAATTCATTTGTTCGAGTCACAAGTCGCGAATAAGTTACAATTACGAGCGCATCATTCCTTTGAATTCAGATTTCCCTTTTCTCTGCTCGGTTTTCTTATCTGTGATTGTATGTTAGAAGGATGTTTTGTAAGAAATTTCTCGCGCCTCGGCGTAGCTATTTTGTAAATTCAAAATTTTGTTTATCTGCGGGTCTCTTGTAGGCGGCAGATGCTTTCTTTCTGCGGGTTTTGATTGCAAAAGGAAAATGAATCCCAGTCTTTCTTTTCATGTCCTCCTATCAGTTGGATTAGGTCAACTGCAGGACGAAGGCGTCCCTCTTGTCTGCATAGTTGTGTATACCTTTGTATGGAGATCAGTGACGTTTCCAAAATTTCATTTCAGGAAGCGTCCAGGATTCTACTATTTCACACTCTTCATGTATTTGTATTGTGTAAGATTCTCTATGCCCGATTCAGAAATGATAATTATCCGCTGAAATGACAAAAGTCGTGCGATAGCAGTGTACAAATTTTTAACTGGTGCTGCCGTCGTATAAAGGCTTAGACACATGCCACGATTTTGATCAGTTTCGAAATGTAATCTCGTGAGTCAGGTTGAACAACCGCCAGTAGGATTATGGCAAGCCGACGTGAATTATCGGAGTTTGAACGAGCCATTGTAGTGGGAGCCAGACGGATGGGACATTCAGTTTCCGAAGTTGTCCCATCATTCAGCATTCCTCGATTTACGGTGTCACGTGTGTACCGAGAATACCTCATGGAAGGTATTACTACCCACCGTGGACAGCGCAGTGGCCGACCACGGGTGCTGGATGACCGTGACCAGCGGGGTCTGACCAGAATTGTCCATGCTAACAGACAAGCGAAACTGGCTCAAATAACACTCACATTCAATGCAGGAGGTACCAGAGACATATCCATCAGGTCAGTGCATTGTAATTTAGCGTCCATGGGGTATGGGAGCAGAAGACCCACCAGAGTGCATTTGTTAACACCACGACATCGGACACAGCGCCTCACCTGGGCTAGTGAACACGGTAATTGGATCCTGGGAGACTGGCAACATGTGCCGTGGTCCGATGAGTGACACTTCTAATTGATACGAGCTGACGGTAGGGTTCGGGTGTGGCGCAGACCCCATGTGGCCATGGACCCAAGCTGTCAACAAAGCACTATGCAAGCTGGTGGTGGGTCCATACATGTGTGGGGCGTCTTAACGTGGCTCTGTTTTGGTCCTCTGGTCCTCGCAAACACGTCATTAACCGGTAATCGCTTTGCTGCTCTGCTGGGTGACCATTTGCAGCCCTTCAAGGACTTCATGTACCCCGACAACGATGGTATTTTCTAGGCGGACAATGCACTGTCATCGGGCTCAAGTTGTCCAGGATTGGTTCCAGGAGCATTCTGGACACTTCTGACGGATGGTGTGGCCACCACGTTCGCCCCACATGAACCCAATATAACACTTATGGGACAGGGTGGAAAGGTCCATTGGCATCCAAGATCCTGCACCTAGAAATATCAGGACCCTGTGGGAGGCTATTCATACGGCATGGCTCTACATATCTCCAGAAGTCTTCCGGCCACTTGTGGAATCGATGCCACGTCCAGTTGGTGCACGTCGCCGAGCTAAAGAAGGTCCTACACGATACTAGGTACGTATTCCATGGTTTTTGGCACTTCAATGTAAATATGTATTAATATGTTCATTCCCACCTGGGATTCCTTTGTTTGCGCCATTTGGCGGAATCGTCGAGATAAGAGTGTAAAAAGGAGTGTACCTATACCGCTGTGATTAACTTTTCAGGGTATGTGAATGGAGGGGCGCGCTTGAGAGCAAGTTTAGATGTAACTAAGCTAGTTAGGGAGTAACTCCGAAAGACGTTTAGCAGGGGAGTGGTGAAATTTTTGAGTTAAGATGGATAAAACACATACTTCGAGAGGAGAAAGACACAAGGTCTTGGATCGTGATAAGAAACGAGAGGTTTTTTGCGCTGATCGTCCGTAAGGCATGTCAAGGAGCTACGGGGTATACGAGCTACAGCACGTGAAGTCGGTAAGATGGATGTGTATTGAAACTTGCGAGCCTCCCATTCAAACACCCATGAGATATGCCTAAGCCAAACATTAAACTCCGTTTTTCCTCTGTTCAAGAAAGTCTGGACCTTTCTTTCCGCACGTGGCTTAGTGTGATTCTGGGTATTGAACCAAATCACTTCCATCAAAGGGGTAACGAAATAAAGAGGAACTGACAGTCTTATTTAACTATCAACTTACAATAAGTTGACAAGCCTGTATACCGTTTCGCACATTGTGGAATATTTGAAATTATCCACGGGAGTATAATGTACAATAATAAAAAAGATGCATGCATTGATGATATACACTATATTGACAAAAGTCACCAGGTACCCCTTCGAAAGCAAATGAATGGATCCGCTGCGTTGTTTAGATACGTGGTACAGCTGAAAACGGTATAAAAAAAGACTGCATCTGATCGTGATCATATCGCAGTGTGAAGTTGAGTGAAAATGTCGCGGCGGAAGAGAACTGACTTGAGAAAGGAAAAATTGTTGGGTGTTATACACTGACCGGAAAAAAATCCCAACACCAAGAAGGGGTTGTGTTAGAAAAACGACAGTTGGTAGGCGGTGAGAGTACATCTGTAAGATGACGTCTATGCAGATTTCGCGCTCGGCGCATACGTGTGGCGCTAGTAGCGCCCCTCGAAACATGCAAAGCAGGTTTGCTGTAAATACGCGTTGTAACGTTCGTGAGCGTTAGTTATCGTTAAGATTCGACGTAGAGTGTTGATGTTAGTCAAGAATGCCTTTAAGAAGACGAAGAAGCCATTATCAACAGCTCACGGAGTTTGAACGAGGTCGTGTAATAGGGCTACGAGAAGGTGGATTTTCTTTCCGCAATATTGCAGAACGACTTGGCAGGAATGTAGCCACTGTGCATGATCGTTGGCAGCGGTGGTCAAGAGAAGGTACTGCCTCAAGAAGACCGGGTTCCGGCCGGCCACGTGGCACTACTGAGAGGGAAGACCGCCGTGTACGGCGTATGGCCGTGGCGCATCGTACCGCGTCTGCGGCAGCAATTCGAGCTGCAGTTGCCACCACAGTGACACAACGAACTGTTACCAATCAGTTACTTGAAGGACAGCTCCGAGCCAGACGCCCTGTAGCGTGCATTCCACTTACTCCAAACCACTGCCGTTTGCGACGTCAGTGGTGTCAAGCTAGAGCTCATTGGAGGACGGAGTGGAGATCTGTTGTGTTTTCTGATGAAAACACATGGTTAGAAGGAGGCCAGGTGAGCGCCTGCAACCAACCTGTCTGCGGCCGAGACACACTGGACCTACACCTGGAGTTATGGTCTGGGCAGCAATTTCCTATGACAGCAGGAGCACTCTCGTGGTTTTCCCACGCACCCTGGCGGCACAGTTGTACGTCGGTCTGGTGATTCAACCTGTTGTGCTGCCATTCATGAACAGCATTCCAGGGGGTATTTTCCAACAGGATAACGCTCGCCCGCATACCGCTGTTGTAACCCAACATGCTCTACAGAGTGTCGACATGTTGCCGTGGCCTGCTAGATCACCAGATCTTTCACCAATCGAGCACGTATGGGACATCATTGGACGACAACTCCAGCGTAACCCCCAACAAGCATTAACCGTCCCTGTATTGACCGACCAAGTGCAACAAGCATGGAACTCCATCCCACAAACTGACATCCAGCACCTGTACGACACAATGCATGAACGTTTGCGTGCTTGCATTCAAAATTCTGTCGGTTACACCGGTTATAAATGTACCAGCATTTCACATTTAAAATGGCTCTTCTCGCGCTTACAATAAGCTGTGATCTTGAAACGTTAATCTATTAAATATGTTACCTATACGAATGTATTGCCGCCATTTCATTCCTCTACAACTATTTTTTCGTGGTGTTGGGATTTTTTTCCGTCAGTGTATTAGAGGGTTGTCCATAAAAAAAACCGAGAGGCGTTTAAACATACCCAAATCAACTGTTTTGGATGTACTGAATAAGTGGAAGACACATGGCATGCCTGAAGCAGCATAACATACCGGCAGACCAAAGAAAATCAGTGATAGAGGACGTCGAAGCCTCAGGAGAGTTGCTACAGCTAATCGACGGAGACCTCAGTGTACAGGTGAGTAAAAATGCTGGAACCTCGGTATGCGCACGTACCATTCGCAGAGAACTTCATTCCAAGCCTTTCGTCTCCATTCGGAATGCTACTCGTCGTTTAGCATGGTGTAAAGAACATTTGTCGTGGACCGTAGATCAATGGAAACGGGTCTTGTGGTCTGATGAGTCCAGATACACGATCTATCAGTGTTATGGCCGTGTGTGGATGACGGCAGCCGGAGGAACGGTATTGAGCACAGTGTACTGTTCCTACGGTAAAGTTTGGAGCTGGCAGTGTACCAGTGTGGTGGTGTTTTTCGTGGTACGGTCCCGGCCCATTGGTTATCGTGGACAAACCTGTTAACCAGCACGTCTACCTCGATATTCTGGACAATTATGCCCTACCAACCCTGTGGCAATACTATGGAAACGAGGTACCAGCACGATAATGCACCGAGCCATAAACCAAGGACTATTACGTCGTGGTTTGATGATAATTCTGTATCGTGTGTGCACTGGCCAGCACAGAGCCCTCAACCTATGGGATGAATTAGATCGCTGCATAAGAAGTTTGGAACAAAGGCCTACTACTAAGCAACAGTTAGCAGCAGCATTATGTACTGAATGGAAGCTCATACCTATCACTGTGTTCCAAAACCTTGTCGAAAGCATGTCTCGAAGGGTCAGTGCATGCATTAAGGCGAAAGGTGGACCGACACCATACTAATGTATGTCAATAAATGTTATGTTGTGTTTCTCTTCTAGGTGTCCGGTGACTTTTGTCAATATAGTGTATGTATATAAACAACTTAAGTTATCTCGAACTTATCATAATTTACTCATATTTAGGCAACAACTACACACTCATCATCTCCTGTTGTCGTGAGGTTTTCAATATGATTTCAATAAGATAAACGGTATCGTAAAACTGAGTAGATGAATGAATAAAATCCGCAATTGATGGTTGAAATGGAATGTACTAGATATATGAACTTTAAATACTTAATCATATGGAACAAGAATTAAAATTGAGCCATAAACTGAAAGCTGAATTGGAATACCTTTTGACAACGTGGAATTAGACTAATATTGAAGTAAGATCGAAATGAAACACTTTACTAAAAATTTGAAAATAAAAATTCTGAAAAACTGAACATCTGAAACATTATCTCCCGCTTCGCTTCGCCCGTACTAGTTTTAACTATATATTCATAGTCATCATCAGTAAGTGAGACACGTCGACCATTACGTCCGTAGTCATCAAATCCAAGTTCACTACTCCATCTAACACATCAGCTCGTTGCGCCACGTCAATAGTCCCATTGCGCATTTTCGCTTCGCCCAGACTAGTTTGAACTAAACTGAAGAGTAATTGAATTAGAGACAGCTGGCGTTATGCAAATGTGGTGCTGTGGGCGGCCCTATAAACGGAAACGGCATGACGTATGCAGCGATCCGACAACATAAGGAGTGATGCGACGGGAATTAGTAAGAGTCGGACGCAGTACGGTAAGACGAAGGATCTAAGCGCATTTAATCGTGGGTAAATTGTCTGGGCCCGACGAATGGGTCACTCCATCTCGGAAGTCATGCAGGCACTGATATTTTCACGAGCCACTGTGTCACGGGCGCACCGTGAGTACATCGAATCCGGTAAAACCATCCCTGCAAGGGCCAACTACCGTGGACAACAGCGTGTGGATGAGCGGAGTCATCGTCGGCTAGCTCGCATTGGAACAGCGAATAGACGGGCCACAGTGCAAGAAATCACTCTGCAATTTAATGCTGGTGCACAAAAACGTGTAAGCAGCCACACCATCCAGAACCATCTCCTCGCTATGGGGTACAGAAGCCATCGTCCCACGAGGGTACCGCTGCTGACCGCACACCACAGGGTGTAAAAATTAGCATGGCCGCGGGAACATCGTCACTGGACCCTAGACGTGTGGAAAATGTTGCTTGGACTCATGATTCAAGATTCACGTTGATACATGCGGATGGCAGGATACGAGTACGGCGCAAACCACATGAAGCGATGGATCCTTCTTGCCAGCAGGGTACTCTTCAAGCTGGTGAGGGTGGCATTCTCGTCTGGGGACTGTTTACGTGGACAGAAATGGGACCCCCGGTACGTGTGACATCGTTCCACACAGGTCAACGTTACCGGGATATCCTGGACGACCATTTGCTCCCGTTTGTGCGTCTTCAACATCTCACTGGGGACCTCATCCTGCAACAAGACAATGCACCGTGTCATCGCTCCTGAATTGTATCCGAATGGTTGGATGAACACTCCACCGACGTGACCTCGCTTCCTTGGCCAGCCAGGTCACCTGACTTCAGTCCCATCGAGCACATCTGGGATGCCGTCGAGAGAGATGTTCGAGGCTCTGACCCCCTCCATCAAATCTTCGTGAACTGTGGGAGCATGTTCAAGGGTCGTGGATCCGTATGGGTTCCCAACGCTTCCGGTGTCTTGTCGAGTCCATGCCGAGACGAATCGCCGCCGTCATCAGGGCGAAAGGTGGTGCTGCACGTTACTAGACAGGTATCTCTAATTCAGTTGCTCTTCAGTGTATAATCATCACATAACTTTCACTGCGGTCATTGTCATCTTAAGATAAACTCCTAGGGAGTCCGAAAGATATCCTGGCGTTCTTTTGACTTGTGTATATACACTATATTGACAAAAAGTCACCGGACACCTAGAAGAGAAACACAACATAGCATTTATTGACATACATTAGTACGGTGTCGGTCCACCTTTGGCCTGCACGTGTCTTTACAAGCTCCGTGTTTGAGTGCTTCACGTACCTGTTTTGTGTGTGCTGAAGTTAAAGGTACGTGCTTTCGTTTAAGATCTCTCACGAGTGGGTGAGTGCTTATTTTTTTTCATTATCAGTGTTTTAATTTACACACCGAGCTGGTAGTTTTTCTTCGTTAACCCTTGCCATTGATTATGGCATCTGCCGATGAGGGCACTGTTCCCACCCGCATCGCTGCAGCTCACTAGCGTCGCCTCTTCAACGACAGACGTAGGCGATCAATCCTCTTCGCTTGCTAGTGGAGAGCCTCTTAATTTTCTTCCTGTCATTTGCACGTCTTCTGACCAGGTCTCCGACTCTGCCATTGAGGACGTGGATGTGACGTCCCTGGCCTCTGCTGACGATGATGGATTCATGGACGTCTGTGATGGCGTCAGTAATCTGCCCTCTACAGTTTCCATTGCCTCTGCTTCCAGTACATTGTCTCATGCTGCGTCAATGCCTTCCAGAGGAGGTGCTTCTGCACGCACGTATTCTGCGGCTGCCTATGGTATTCCACCGGCTTCCTCCTCGTCTCGTCTACGCCCTATGGGTTCTTACGTTACTCTCAACGGTGACACCGTCTTATTAGACATTTCCGAGAACCTCTCCTGCTGGTCAACGTATTCATTCGACCCTCCAGTTGAGGGTTTGTTTTGACTCGCTGCCCAACACTCCTTTGAAACGCTACAGCTCCGCTCACAAGAAGATGCTTCCTTCTGGTGCCATTACCCACCTCACCCGAAAGCCACGAACTGCGATTGTTTATTTTTCCAAAAAAGAATATGCCGAGCTTGTCTTGTCTCTGGGCTTATCAATTGGCGATCGTCACCTCTTAGCCAAATCCATCGCCCAGCGTCCTGTTCTGGTCTCTCTACATCCGGTCCTCCCGGAGATCTCTGATGATATGCTGTGTGCTGCACTTAGTCGATGCGGCATAGTAGTCTGCCCAGTGAAGACTCTCTCCTCTTCCCCTCTTTGACCCCGATGATAAACATATATGTGGCTTTCGTAGAACTGCTCGCATCATCTTTCCGTCGGAAGGGCATCTCATAAAGTTTCCACGGTTCCTCGATGTTCGTTGCGGTAACGAGCGCCGCCGGATTGAGCTCCTCACCTCTGCTCATTGCTCACGCTGCAAGGCTTACGGCTATCAGCAGGCTCATTGCCCCCATGCAGAACCACTGACTCCTGAAGCTCCAAGGCAGCATTCTACCTCTTCCTCCGTTTCTGCTGCCATGCCTCCTCCTGCGTCTCAACTCCTGGACCCAGTTCTGCCGAAAATCTGATTAAAGCCTTCGATCAACACGCGTCTTACGATGTTGCTTTCTCCACTCTGTGGGATTTCCTGGTTCTACGTCAATTCGTCGCGTGCGTCAATTCGTCGACTGCGACGATTCGTCGCCTACGTCAATTCGTCGCCTACGTCAATTCGTCGCGCGTCAATTCGTCGACTGCGTCAATTCGTCGCGCGTTAATTCGTCGCGCGTCAATTCGTCGACTGCGTCAATTCGTCGCGCGTTAATTCGTCGCCTACGTCAATTCGTCGCGCGTCAATTCGTCGACTGCGTCAATTCGTCGCGCGTCAATTCGTCGACTGCGTCAATTCGTCGCGCGTTAATTCGTCGCGCGTCAATTCGTCGACTGCGTCAATTCGTCGCGGACAAATTCGTCGACTACGTCAATTCGTCGCGTTTACAGATTTTGGTTACATACAAAACGAATGCAGGGAAACGTACGATTTCGAACGTCTAGCTCCCTGATCAAATTTATAAAATTTGGACACGCAGACAGGATAGGAATATTACGTTTTTCTTTGGCACTAAAAATATTAGACGGTAAACGGTTTTTGGAACGGGGCAGGGCCCGGTTGGTCAGAGCCCCCCATATACAAAATTTTCGTAAAATCTACAGTTTTCAATTCAGAACCACCAAATCTGGTATACTATCTCGTGGTATTCTAAGTTAGACTGTAGACGGTTTTGGGAAGCGGTTGGAGAGGGGGGGTTAGCCCCCCCTACAGAATTGCCGTAAAATATAGTTTTCAATTTAGAACTACCAAATTTGGTATATTATCTCATGGTACTCTAACTTAGACGGTAGACGGTTTTTTGGAACGGGTCAGGGGCCCGGTTGGTCAGAGCCCCCCATACACAAAATATTCGTAAGATCTACAGTTTTCAATTCAGAACCACCAAATCAGGTATCCTATCTCATAGTACTCTAACTTAGACGGTTGTCAGTTTTTGGAAGGGTCACGGCCCTGGGAGTCAGAGCCCCCCCCCCTCCCCGTACATACAAAATTTTCGTAAAATCTAGTTTTTATTTCAGAACCATCAAATTTGGTATCATGAAACTCTAACTTAGACGCTAGACGGTTTTTGGAAGGGGTTGGAGCCCGCGGGGTCGAAGCCCCCCCTTGTAAAAAATTTCGCAAAATCGACAGTTTTTATCTTAGAACCACTAAATTTGGTATACTATCTTATGGTACTCCAACTTAGACGGCAGACCGTTTCTGGAACGGGTCAAGGCCCGGGGGTGAGAACCCGCCCACATACAAAATTTTCTTAAAAACTACAGTTTTCAATTCAGAACCACCTAATCTGGTATACTATCTCATGGTACTCTAACTTGGACGCTAGACGGTTTTTGGAAGGGGTTGGAGCCCGGGGGTTAGACCCCCGAATAAACACTTTTTCGTAAAATCTACAGTTTTCAATTTAGAACCACCAAATTTGGTATACTATCTCACGGTACTCTAACTTAGACGCTAGACGGTTTTTGGAAGGGGTTGGAGCCCGCGGGGTCGGAGCCCCCCCCTCATAAAAAATTTCGTAAAATCTACAGTTTTCATCTTAGAACCACCAAATTTGGTATACTATCTTATGGTACTCTAACTTAGACGGAAGACCGTTTTTGGAACGGGTCAAGGCACGGGGGTCAGAGCCCCCCACATACAAAATTTTCTTAAAAACTACAGTTTTCAATTCAGAACCACCTAATCTGGTATACTATCCCATGGTACTCTAACTTAGACGCTAGACGGTTTTTAGAAGGGGTTGGAACCCGGGGGTCAGACCCCCCCCGAATAGACACTTTTTCGTAAAATCTACAGTTTTCAATTTAGAACCACCAATTTTGGTATACTATCTCATGGTACTCTAACTTAGACGCTAGACGGTTTTTGGAAGGGGTTGGAGCCCGCGTGGGGTCGGAGCTCCCCGCATCATAAAAAATTTCATAAAATCTACAGTTTTCATCTTAGAACCACCAAATTTGGTATACTATCTTATGGTACTCTAACTTAGACGGCAGACCGTTTTTGGAACGGGTCAAGGCCTCGGGGGTCAGAGCCCCCCACATACAAAATTTTCTTAAAAACTACAGTTTTCAATTCAGAACCACCTAATCTGGTATACTATGTCATGGTACTCTAACTTAGACGCTAGACGGTTTTTGGAAGGGGTTGGAGCCCGGGGGTCAGACAAACCCCGAATTTTTTTTTTTTTTTTTTTTTTGTAAAATCTACAGTTTTCAATTTAGAACCACCAACTTTGGTATACTATCTCATGGTACTCTAACTTAGACAGTAGACCGTTTTTGGAACGGATCAAGGCCCGGGGGTCAGAGCCCCCACATACAAAATTTTCTTAAAAACTGCAGTTTTCATTTCAGAACCACCAAATCTGGTATACTATCGCATGGTACTCTAACTTAGACGCTCGACGATTTTTTGAAGGGGTTGCAGCCCGGGGGTAAGGGCCCCCTCATATAAAAATTCGCAAAATCTACAGTTTTCAATTTAGAACCACCAAATTTGGTATACTATCTCATGGTACTCTAACTTAGACGCTAGACGGTTTTGGGAAGGGGTTGGAGCCCGGGGGGTAAGAGCCCCCCATTAAAATGCCGCGTAAAATCTACAGTTTTTAATTTAGAACCACCAAATTTGGTATACTATCTCATGGTACTTTAACTTAGACGGTCGACGGTTTTTGCGACGGGTCCAGGCACTGGGGTCGGAGCCCCCCCCCCCCCGCACACACACACACAGACATACAACATTTTCTTAAAAACTACAGTTTTCAATTCAGAACCACCAAATTTGGTATCATGAAACTCTAACTTAGACGCTAGACGGTTTTTGGAAGGGGCTGGAACCCCGGGGTGAGAGCCCCTCCCCCTCCTCATAAAAATTTCGTAAAATCTACAGTTTTCAATTTAGTACAACCAGATTTGGTATACTACTTATGGTTATCTAACTTAGACGGTAGACGGTTTTTGGAAGGGGTCGGGGCCCGGGTCAAGGTAGCCCCATGCAAAATTTTTGTAAAAAGTTCCGTTTTTTACTCTTAAGAATACCCTATTTACGTTCTAAGGCGCTCTTTGGCCCTTTGAGGGCCTTGCACCATAAACCATCAACCAACCAACCAACTAACCAACCAACCAACTAACCAACCTACGGTCTAAGTTAGGGACTGTAGATAACAATAAAGTGCAAAAATATGCGTTTAATGGTGTATTAAAAACATAAATCTATATAGTTTAGCTTCACTACCAACGAACGGCTTATCAGAAAGAAATATAATGCAATGTAAACAAAGAGTTCCAGATATTCAAAATTCAAAACGGTAAGAAAAAGATTATCAATGCCGATGTGAAGTCGTATGCATACGACATCACATAGGTACATTGCATTTCTGTGTCGCGGGATTCACAGAAGCACACGCCAGATGTACGGCAGTTCTATAGATGTCTCCTAGAAGGTAAGTATTCCCATTCCTTTTTCTTTCTTTTTTTGTTTCGCAAAATTAAATTAACTAAATCAAAAAATTTAAAATAAGTTTACTGGAAAATTGCAGGAATATCGTTTTCATCATTAACTTTCACCCGCTGAACTTGGTGATTCCACAAATAGTAATATGTACCTGGCAAATAACTGGTATCCCTGCTAGTACAAATTATATTAATGATTTATTTGCGTCCAGTTCAATCTAGTATGTCCATAAGAGCGTTTGGGGCCGTATGAAAAATACATTTCAACGTGTGCCGCTACGGCGGCGGAGTGATCTAGGCGCTGGTTTCTGACCACTTGTCGAGAAGGATCCTGGTTCAAATCTCGGTGAATCATGGACGTTGTGCTTGACTTCTGGCACTGGCTGTCCCCCTTCCCAGGAACCAGTGGCCCAAAATTGGGAATGTCCGACTGCTTATAGCCCACTGAATTGATCACCGTGGTCGTTAACCCCCCCCCCCCAAATTGCGACGTGTCCATTGCTATTTGTTATGGACCGTACAAAAAGTATGATTTTGATATCAAAGTGTCCACTTCCATGTAGGCTGGCCATAAAATGTTAGGGGACCGTACAAAATTGCACTTTTGTTTTCACCTTGTCGGCGCTTCGGTATATGGTTGAAGTATACGTATATATAGTTGGGCCATTATAGCACGTAGTTTGGTTTATATAGAAAATCAAGATAATGTTACATTTTTACTCAGCTACAACACATTAATCCCAAAGGTTATTTGTTGAAATCTTTAATCCCCCGTGCTCATATTCACAACGTTAACATAACATGTCAAGTTATTAATGTTGCAGTTTTACCCTGTCACAAAACTTTAGTTACAAGACCTTAGGCGTAAACTTTTTTAGGAATTTTTAGTCCGACGTATTCATAAGGTTTCGATAACATGCCAAGGTTATGGTACTGCGTTTTGACTGAGGCACAAAAATTAATAAACAGGCCTTAAGCCTTTTTATCAGTTTTCAATCAACCGTGCTCATATACATAAAATTTTCAGAGAAAGTCAAGTTTACTGTGTTGCGCGTACAAAACTATAAACAGCCATTAACTTTCACCCGCTGAACTTGGTGATTCCTCAATTCATCCATTAACAAGTCTTTTAAGTGATTGCATGCTATGGTGATATTGATAATGTTTGATGACAAGTCAGGTTAATGATGTTGCACTTATTAAAGACTTAAAAAGGTGTAGAGGCTAGTAATTATTATTTGAAGTCTAAGTAAAAGCTCATTTTTAACTTGACTCGTCATGAAATCCTTGTGAATATGGCATTTATTTTATTTTGTACATTTTACAAAGCGTATGCATTTTTTTTGGCATTTGTTTTGTTTTGTGTTGTACTTGTTACATAGCGTTTCGCATTTTTGTAATGCTTGTGACTTGTGATTGCATTTTGAATTTTTATTTGTTTCACATTTTGAATTTTTATATGTTTCACATTTTGGATTACTTTTTGACATTTTATGTTTTTGACATGCTATTTTGAAAATTTTGACTTTTTTAATTTTGCGTTGTGTTTTACATTCTTGCATCTTCGGCGGAATTACATTCTTGAAAAATTCAAATACAAGTTAGTAAAAGGTATAATTCAATTAGTGAGAAATACCAGCACATTTTAGTAAAGGGTAGAATTATATGAAATTCCTCTTAAAATGTCCAGTATGTTAACATTGTCTCTGTGCACCAAAGAAGTTCGAATTCCTTTTTATCTTGCCAGCGTTTCTCTTCTGGGTGGATTTGTTGGAATCTGTGCTATCACTCTTTCGATTTTAGCCATAGTTGTTCTCTGCTCTTTCGCAATTTCACTGATTATTTCGTACAGTCACAGTTTTTTCTCTCCCAGAATTGTATTCCAGCGTCTGTATAATCTTTCAAGTTCGTTTTGTGTTCTGGGAAAGCCAAATAAATTGTTTTCACTAACTGACCAAATTGTTGGCGGGAACAGCGGAGGGCTTCTGCTTGGATTGTTTCTTCTGCTTCCACGAAATTTTCCAAGAACATAATTTTCTTCAAACCACTGAACTACAGAATCTGCATATTCTAGTAAAATTGATTTCACTTCTTCAAAAGCAGCTGGAATTTCATCAGATGAAAAAAATGCGAGTGCTTGCAAATGTCTGACTTTGAGAGCAAACTCACTGTTTTCCTTATATTCCAAGGCTATGCCAGAGGATGGATATTCCTCAGCACATTTTTTTCCGAGATGAAACCAACAACATTTGTGTGTGCTGCTTCCAAATTCCTTTTTAGCAGCATTATAACGGTAGCTATTTCAAAATCTATTATTATGCGTATATTGTGGTGCAAGCTGAATATCATAGTCTGATGCATAGTCTTGTAAATCCTACAAAAATACTTTATAATAGTATTATATTATTTATACTTGCTGGAAAGTAACCCATAAACTAGTGGGACAAGTCTGTGCATAACTGGATTCGTTTCAACCATAGCATGAATGGAACATAATTGCCTAAAAAGGGTTGGACAAGTTTCAAATGTCCCATCCATAATCCAGAGGGGTGCTTCTTTAAGCTTTCGTAAATTATTCTCTGTTAAAAATAAAATAATTCTTTGATGTCCAAATGCGCTATCTCTGCCAAGAAATTTTGCACCATCTTCTCCTGTAAATTTATTGGGGCATCGATCCGTTCTGAAGTCGTAGGCTCCGCAGGCATGTCTTGGCATGTCTTCTCTTTTTTACAACTTGCCTTAGTGCATCCATATTAGGCATGTAAGCTGCATTTACTGTAGCCATTGACGTTGTCACGGTTTGAATAATTTGTGCAGGGGGCTTCGTCCGTATTTCTCGCTCGTTCTTTTATTTGCGCTCTTGCAACAGCAACATCACTTTTCTCCGGTCTTGGAGCATGATTATGTGGTTTCTCATTGCGTATCCTGTGTTCATCTCCAATAAGAATAGTACTAGCAAAGCCAGTACAATTTCCATAATTTCTTTCAATACAATGACAATACCGTAAATCACCTCGCACTCTGTTATGGCAAAATAAATACCCTTTCCATTTCAGCAAATCATTTTCTTTTTGTGAGTTAACTATTTATGTTGCATTCTTCATCTGCATAGTGCCTTCGGAAAACAATGCACTTTCTCTTTCCAAAATATTTAGAATGATATATTTCCACTATTATCACTTGACAACGTACAACAAAGGTTTCAACAAGCACGTTCTCTGTTCTCCAGTCAACTACGAACTAATGAGCAACCATTCAATAAAACACTCAGAATACAGACAATCACGTGAAGCTTGTTCCTCCAGTTAGGGTTTAAGCGAAGTTCAAGATTTTCGTACCTGCGGTCACAAGAAGTGGTTAATTTTAAGGATCGGCATCTTATCTTTTGTTTTTCCAAAACGCAGAGGTACATGTATTTTACAGCTGGACGCTCCAGGCGGGGATCAACAGATGCGAAGAACCCGGGAGCCAGGTTCCTAAGGCGGCAGCAGGCGCGGACTGGGCAGCTGTACTCTGGGCCGGTAGGCGTCATGCTAATTCTCAAAAATAAATTCAATTTTTTTGTGTTGCACCATGAGTATGAAAGAAAATTGTTATACTGAAAAGACAATTTGTTTACCCCGTAACATATTAAACGAAACCTACGTCCCTACGTGCCAAATGATCTGCAAGCCAAACACAGTTTTTCATGCAACACCTTCTCCCGACTTTCTAAGTTCAGATCTGTCTCGTTCGACTTATTTCCTGTACCGCCCCTCTCCTTCGCTAATTGCAGTTAATTGCCGTGAAATTGGTGTTTTACGTTGGGGTGTATTGCCGCCTGTCCTGAAGACTATAGTGAAATCGGTGAACCCCAGGGGAAAAGTATTCCATCAAAAGCAACAGAAATCCAATGCGAGAGCAAAACTTTGTTCGTTGGCATTACATCCAAGCAATTTAGGCGAAGTAGGAAGTGTGTTTTTCTACTACGACACCAGAAGATTGTCGCGAATGCTGAGGCAATTACGATACAGATGTGTCCTTAAGACTTCTCTTTCAAGACGTCCAAAAGCCGGCACTAGGGGATGGGGAGGGATACAGTGCGGATGCTCTTTTTTGTTGCAGTTAGAAATTCTTAAGCTCATTCTTCCTAAAAACTTTGCCTGGTTACCAGTAAGTACTGTCTCATGCCTCAACCATTGCACAGATTTGTTGTTTTTGTTTTCATTCTTTGAGTTAACAGCGGGAAAATATCCGAACTGCGTTGTTTCAGTTGGAAATATTTTTTTTACTTCAGCAACAGGGCTTCACGTATAATTGCAAAATACTTCGATAGAATAAACATACCTTACATAAAGAGTTTGCACGAGAAAATAGATTAATAATAAGGAAAATATTCTAAAACCAAAAAAAGAAATTGCGGAACCGAAAAAGCTAGGTAGAGGAAACAAAAGGCTCTAAGAAAACGTTCATATTTAGAGAAACCTGTAGTCGCTTAATGAGTAAGTGGTATAACTCAATACAAAATCATGTGCTGTATTTGAAAAAAAAATTAGAAGCAAGTAGGCATCGTGACTGTCCCCAGTTTTCCCTTTTCATCCTGTCGACATTGCAACTACCACAGAAAAGAAAATAACAAAAACATAACAAAAACATCCATACAAAGTAAAATGCCCAAAACATAAAAAGAAGTAACCACACAAAATGAAATGCCCAAAACATTAAAAAAACTGCAACCACACGAAACAAAATACCCAAAACATGGTAAGAAATTCTGTTGAAAGCACAATGAAGGTATACGACAGGAGAAATATCTGTTTTTAAAACTTAATACAAGTGTCAAAACTGAAATAAAAAGAAAGAAAAAAGAAATATTCCAAATTTCATTGTTACTTTAGATATTTTGACCTGTTGACATTTCGTAAATTGTACTTGCACTCGGTCAAAAAATATTACTTACAAGGACTGTTTAGTAACTTTTAATCGCTGTGGTCGTATTTATAAGGTTTGCATAACAAATCAAGTTAATAATGTTGCGCTTTCACTTACCGTCTCCCGCTAAGTTAGAGTTTCATGACACAAAATTTGGTGGTTCTGAATTGAAAAATAAAACTTTTAAGAAAATTTTGTATGTGGGGGGGGGTCTTATCCCCGGGCCTTGATCCGTTCCAAAAACCTTCTACCGTCTAAGTTAGAGTACCATGAGATAATATACAAAATTTGGTGGTTCTAAATTGAAAACTATAGATTTTACGAAAGTTTGTGTGTAGGGGGAGGGTAACCACCCTTGCCCCGACCCGTTCTGAAAACCGTCTACCGTTTAATTTAGAACACCATTATATAGTATACCAAATTTGGTAGCTCTAAATTGAAAACTTTAGTTTTTACGAAAAATATTTATGGGCGGAGGGACTCTGACCCCGTGCCCGACCCGTTCCAAAAACCATCTACCGTCTAAGTTAGAGTACCATGAGAGAGTATGCCAAATTTGGTGGTTCTAAATTGAAAACTGTAGATTTTACATTTTACGCGGCATTTTTATAGGGGGGATTTACCCCCGGGCTCCAACTCCTTCCAAAAACGGTCTACTGTCTAAGTTAGAGTACCATGAAATAGTATACCAAATTTGGTGGTTCTAAATTGAAAACTAGATTTTATGAAAAAGTTTTTATTCGGAGGGGTGGTCTGACCCCCGGGCTCCAACCCATTCCAAAACCCGTCTGGCGTCTAAGTTAGAGTACCATGAGATAGTATACCAGATTAGTTGGTTCTGAATTGAAAACTGTAGTTTTTAAGAAAATTTTGTATGTGGGGGCTCTGACCCCCGGGCCTTGACCCGTTCCAAAAACGGTCTGCCGTCTAAGTTAGAGTACCATAAGATAGTATACCAAATTTGGTGGTTCTAAGATGAAAACTGTAGATTTTACGAAATTTTTATGAAGGGGGTCTGACCCCCCCCCGAGCTCCAACCCCTTCTAAAAACCGTCTAGCGTCTAAGTTAGAGTACCATGAGATAGTATACCAGATATGGTGGTTCTGAATTGAAAACTGTAGTTTTTAAGAAAATTTTATATGTGGGGGGCTCTGACCCCCGGGCCTTGACCCGTTCCAAAAACGGTCTCCCGTCTAAGTTAGAGTACCATAAGATAGTATACCAAATTTGGTGGTTCTTATATGAAAACTGTAGATTTTACGAAATTTTTATGAGGGGGGGCCGACCCCCGGGCTGCAACCCCTTCAAAAAACCTTCTAGCGTCTAAGATAGAGTACCATGAGATAGTATACCAAATTTGGTGGTTCTAAATTGAAAACTGTAGTATTTACGAAAAAGTTTTTATTCGGGGGTGTCTGACCCCCGGGCTCCAACCCCTTCCAAAAACCGTCTAGCGTCCAAGTTAGAGTACCATGAGATAGTATACCAGATTAGGTGGTTCTGAATTGAAAACGACTGCCCACGCAATGTCCCCTTCATTTTGTTGAATATTTTTTTTAAAATTTTAGTCACTGTGTGTATAATTTAATGTAACAAGATGCCCTTCTGAGTACATTTAGCGTTATTTCCCCTTGTCACTGAATACTTCTGTACATATGTTGTAAATTTTGAATGTAGCATCACTGTTGCATTTCTGTGAATTAGTACCTAATGTTTAATCTTTAGTATGGTAGTAATGCTTAATTGGAATTTGTGCATAGTATAGAATCATGTCTTGCCCTGTCTACAATACTGTAGGTAAACATTTTCGTTTGTATCGCTCGTGCTTTATTGTCTGCCTCTCCTTCGCCCTACGTGGCGAAATAAGTTTTTATGATTTTAACAATATTTTGTTTTACGTTTCACTGGAACTTTCCAGCTGATGTATATACCGCTGTATTTATTGGCAGAATTCCATTGTCATGTACATAGAAATGTTATTTTACAGAAGAATAAAGGCAATTTTGAAATGTAGTTTTTAAGAAAATTTTGCGTGTGGGGGGCTCTGACCCCCGGGCCTTGACCCGTTCCAAAAACGGTCTGCCGACTAAGTTAGAGTACCATAAGATAGTATACCAAATTTGGTGGTTCTAAGATAAAAACTGTAGATTTTACGAAATTTTTTATGAGGGGGGGGGGCGACCCCGCGGGCTCCAACGCCTTCCAAAAGCCGTCTAGCGTCTAAGTTAGAGTTTCATGATACCAAATTTGATGGTTCTGAAATGAAAACTAGATTTTACCAAAATTTTGTATGTACGAAGGGGGGGCTCTGACTCCCAGGGCCTTGACCCTTCCAAAAACTGACAACCGTCTAAGTTAGAGTACTATGAGATAGGATACCTGATTTGGTGGTTCTGAATTGAAAACTGTAGATCTTACGAATATTTTGTGTATGGGGGCTCTGACCAACCGGGCCCCTGACCTGTTCCAAAAACCGTTTACCGTCTAAGTTAGAGTACCATGAGATAATATACCAAATTTGGTAGTTCTAAATTGAAAACTATATTTTACGGCAATTCTGTAGGGGGGGGCTCTAACCCCCCCCTCCAACCGCTTCCCAAAACCGTCTACAGTCTAAGTTAGAATACCACGAGATAGTATACCAGATTTGGTGGTTCTGAATTGAAAACTGTAGATTTTACGAAAATTTTGTATATGGGGGCTCTGTCCAACCGGGCCCTGCCCCGTTCCAAAAACCGTTTACCGTCTAATATTTTTAGTGCCAAAGAAAAACGTAATATTCCTATCCTGTCTGCGTGTCCAAATTTTATAAATTTGATCAGGGAGGAAGACGTTCGAAATCGTACGTTTTCCTGCATTCGTTTTGTATGTAACCAAAATCTGTAAACGCGACGAATTGACGTAGTCGACGAATTGACGTAGTCGACGAATTTGTCCGCGACGAATTGACGCATGCGACGAATTGACGCGCGACGAATTGTCGTCGTCGACGAATTGACGCGCGACGAATTGACGCAGGCGACGAATTGACGTAGTCGACGAATTGACGTAGTCGACGAATTGACGCACGCGACGAATTGTCGTGACACCGATTTCCCTCCGCTTGACTCATCCTTGCCTTCCCGTGTTCTCTCTCCATCAGAGGACATCACGGCTGATATTCAAGCTTCATTCACTGTCGGCACTTTTGCTCCCGGCGATGAGGTGGACCTTTCCTCTGATTCCACATCTCGTGTGTCATCGATCAACGGCAAACGTCGCTCTACTACCAGTACCGAGGCCCGGAGGAAAAAGGAGAAGAAGTCACCTTCTCCGATTGGCGGCCGTCCACATCGTTCCACCCGTCTAGCAGGCTCCAAGTCTCCCCTGTCACGTTCTAGCTCTTCCTCTTCAAAGTCCAAGGGTCCTCTGCCGACGTTTGAAGATTTCTCGACTCTGCTTACCAATGCCTCTCTTCCTTCAGAACCTGTCTCCTTTGAAGATCTTTACAAGTTTCTCACTCATAAAACAAATCGGGAGGCTTCTGTCATCTTTTTACAGCAGTTTGAAGCAGTTATTCCCGAGGTCTTCGACCAAGAAACCTCCATCCTCAAATTTCTCCTGCATATTGCCAAGCAACCCGAGTACGTCTTGTGGTGTCGTGGTATCATCAATCGGTTCGACACATTCCAGAAAGCTGCCATAGCTGCCCTTGATCTGACGTCGGACTTACCCATTCAAGGTCGCCACTCTGAATTGTAGGGTTTGCTAACCCCCTCGCTAACGCTCTCGTTCTGGAAGATCTCTCGCCTCTTGGGGTCGACTTACTCCTTTTGCAAGAGACGAACTGCCACTCCTCGACACTTTTTCATAGATGGCGCACTTGGGACTTCACCTTTCACCATGCTTTCCGTTACTCTGTGCACGGTGGAACAGCAGGAGTATCAGTCTGCCATCTCCGCATGCCGTGAAAGCTGTTTCTCTGCTACGTGGTCGCCAGTGACCCCGCGGTTCGCTATTACACCAAGTCCGTTACATCTCACGGCGACTAAAGACTCTGCATTAACTTTTTGATGTTCTTTCGCACTGCGTTGCCCCGCCTGTGATCATTTTGTTCTTCCTCAAGCATTGCTCTGTTTGCATCACGTTGTAAATTTGTCATTACTCATCCAATATACATATCGCTTTTATCAGTTTGTATCCTTCCTGTTCTTCTTTTTTTCTTTGAGACGATTCTATGTTGCTCGTCTCCTCTCTTTTGTTACATTAAAGCGATTCTGAAACCACCTTTGGCCTTAATGCATGCACTGACCCTTCGAGACATGCTTTCGACAAGGTTTTGGAACACAGCGATAGGTATGCGCTTCCATTCAGTACATAATGCTGCCGCTAACTGTTGCTTAGTAGTAGGCCTTGGTTCCAAACTTCTTATGCGGCACTAATACATCTCATAACTGCTCTATGGGATTAAGATCAGGACTCTGTGCTGGCCAGTCCACACACGATACAGAATTATTATCAAGCCACGCCGTACGGTTCGGTACATTATCCTGTTGGTACCAACAGGGCTTGGTTATAGAAAATTGCCACAGAGTTGGTAAGGCATAATTGTCTAGAATATCGAGTTAGACGTGCTAGTTAACAGGTTTGTCCACGATAACCAATGGGCCGGGACCGTACCACGAAAAACACCACCACACTGGTACACTTTCAGCTCCAAACTTGACCGTAGGAACAGTAAGTACACTGTGCTAAAGAGCGTTCCCCTGGCTGCCACCATACCCACACACGGCCATCAGACTGATGGATCGTGTATCTGGATTCATCAATCCATACGACCCGTTTCCATTGTCCACGAAAAATGTTCTTTACACCATGCTAAACGACGAGTAGCATTCAGAGTAGAGATGAAAGGCTTATGAGCAGCTGCACGACCACGGTA
Organism: Macrothele yani; assembly: GCA_039090855.1. Taxonomy (NCBI): domain Eukaryota; kingdom Metazoa; phylum Arthropoda; class Arachnida; order Araneae; family Macrothelidae; genus Macrothele; species Macrothele yani. Next base: position 128,407,937 of record CM077011.1, on the reverse strand, counting down.
ACCCATGAAATGAAGTTCTCGGCGAATGGTACGTATACCGAGGTTCCAGTATTTTTACTCACCTGTACACTGAGGTCTTGTGCAGTACTCCGTCGATTAGCTGTAACGACTCTTCTGAGGCTTCGACGTCCTCTATCACTGATTTTCTTTGGTCTGTCGGTACGTTTTGCTGCTTCAGGCACGCCATGTGTCTTCCACTTATTCAGTACATCCAAAACAGGGTACGTTAAATGCCTCTCGGTTTCTCTTATGGACAACTCTCTAATATAACACCCAACAATCTTTCTTTTCTCAAAGTCAGTTCTCTCCCGCCGCGACAGTTTCACTCAACCTCACAATGCGATATGATCGCGGTCAGCTGCAGTCTTGTTTTTATACCGTTTGCAGATGTACCGCACATCTTAACAACGCAGCATATCCGTTCATTGGCTTTTGAAGGGGCGTCTGGTGACTTTTGTCAATATAGTGTAGTTTCTAACGTGTTTTAAATTAAACGTATCGTCACTCTGTTTGATACACATTCAACATTATTTTGTCAGAAACCAGACAAAATAATGTTGAATGTGCATCAAATTGAGATGTAATAACTGCAGCTGACCTGAATATTCTCACAAACTTAAGGGGGCGGGGGGAGTGCATTTATTATGCATAGTTACTTTGTATAGTTATTAAAAGTACACATTTGGAAGTGGCTTTCTGAACACACTAAAAAAAATACCGTAAGTGAAGTACCCCTAGGACTTCCTTATGTACGTCTCGGTCTGGATTTCATTCTTCTCTGAGAATTATTTTTATTTCAACCAATTACCTCTGTTTGAGTCCTATTCTGCACTATCCCAGTCAGAGTCATTCTTTGACGTCCCCCCCCCCCCGCCTCCCCGAATGTTTCACCGTGAGGAAATGAAAGATGAATCTTTAATATATTTTTAACAATTTTTTTTGGCGGGAAGCTTTGTTGTGTTGCTCTTATGACAGCCAATCATGGCGTCTCTGCTGCCCGTCTACTTTTTAAAGGAGCACTCAAGCGTGCGCTTTTGGACTATTAGGCAGGAAAATGTCATTACACAGCGTTCTTATTAGTAGTAGTAACATGTACAGGCAAAGACGCTTTGATTTACTCTCGTTCTTGGCGTATGTAAGAAGGTGGTTTTACTGCCGGTATGAAAATCGATTCTAAGTTCATTTTGTGTTTAGTGTAGGTATGCTTTTTTTGAGTGAAGTAACTCCATATACATAACTTACAGCTATAGTGTTATGTACGAGGGTCATTTCAAAATTTTTGCACACTATGGGTTATCTCTTAAAAAACGAATTTATTTCACAACATACCTTTACAGGCTTTCGAAGTAATCCCCATGTTTCTTTACGACTGCGACAAAACGTTTGGGCACGTCTTGTATTCCAGTTAGGACATCTCCATTTTTGAGGCTTCGGATTACTCGGGTAATCTTATTAGAGAAACATCCTGAATCGTACTGAATCGTTTCCCGCGGAGTGGCTTCTTCAGTTTGGGGACCAAGTCATAGTCTGCTGGGCTCATGTCAGGACTGTATAGCGCGTGGGGAAGCAATTCTCATCCATACTTTTCCAGTATGTCTCTTACTGTACAGGAAACATGCGGCCTGGCGTTTAATTCCCATCCATACTTTTACAGAATGTCTCTTACGTTAAGGGCAACACGCGGCCTGGCGTTTAATTCCCATCCATACTTTTCCAGAATGTCTCTTACTGTACGGGCAACATGCGGCCTGCCGTTTAATTCCCATCCATGCTTTTCCAGAATGTCTCTTACTGTACGGGACACATGCGGCCTGGCGTTTAATTCTCATCCATACTTTTCCAGAATGTATCTTACTGTACGGGACACATGCGGCCTGGAGTTTAATTCCCATCCATACTTTTCCAGAATATCTTATTGTACGGGCAACATGAGGCCTGGAGTTTAATTCCCATCCATACTTTTCCAGAATATCTCTTACTGTACGGGCAACCTGCGGCCTGGCGTTTAATTCTCATCCATACTTTTCCAGAATGTATCTTACTGTACGGGCAACATGCGGCCTGGCGTTTAATTCTCATTCATACTTTTCCAGAATATCTTATTGTACGGGCAACCTGCGGCCAGGCGTTTAATTCCCATCCATACTTTTACAGAACGTCTCTTACTGTTAACGGGCAACATGCGGCCTGGCGTTTAATTCCCATTCACACTTTTCCAGAATGTCTCTTACTGTGCGGGCAACATGCGGCCTGCCGTTTAATTCCCATCCATGCTTTTACAGAACGTCTCTTACGTGTAAGGCAACACATGCGGCCTGGCGTTTAATTCCCATCCATACTTTTCCAGAATGTCTCTTACTGTACGGGTAACATGCGGCCTGGCGTTTAATTCCCATCCATGCTTTTACAGAATGTCTCTTACGTTACGGGCAACATGCGGCCTGGCGTTTAATTCTCATCCATACTTTTCCAGAATGTCTTACTGTGCGGGTAACTTGCGGCCTGGCGTTTAATTCCCATTCATGCTTTTCCAGAATGTCTCTTACTGTACGGGACACATGCGGCCTGGCGTTTAATTCTCATCCACACTTTTCAAGAATGTCTTACTGTGCGGGCAACTTGCGGCCTGGCGTTTAATTCCCATCCATACTTTTACAGAATGTCTCTTACGTTAAGGGCAACACGCGGCCTGGCGTTTAACTCCCATCCATACTTTTCCAGAATGTCTCTTACTGTACGGGCAACATGCGGCCTGCCGTTTAATTCCCATCCATGCTTTTCCAGAATGTCTCTTACTGTACGGGACACATGCGGCCTGGCGTTTAATTCCCATCCATACTTTTCCAGAATGTATCTTACTGTACGGGCAACATGCGGCCTGGAGTTTAATTTCCATCCATACTTTTCCAGAATGTCTTATTGTACGGGTAACTTGCGGCCTGGCGTTTAATTCTCATCCATACTTTTCCAGAATGTCTTACTGTACGGGCAACATGCGGCCTGGCGTTTAATTCTCATCCACACTTTTCAAGAATATCTTACTGTGCGGGCAACTTGCGGCCTGGCGTTTAATTCCCATCCATACTTTTACAGAACGTCTCTTACGTTAAGGGCAACACGCGGCCTGGCGTTTAATTCCCATCCATACTTTTCCAGAATGTCTCTTACTGTACGGGCAACATGCGGCCTGCCGTTTAATTCCCATCCATCCTTTTCCAGAATGTCTCTTACTGTACGGGACACATGCGGCCTGGCGTTTAATTCCCATCCATACTTTTCCAGAATGTATCTTACTGTACGGACAACATGCGGCCTGGAGTTTAATTCCCATCCATACTTTTCCAGAATGTGTTATTGTACGGGCAACATGCGGCCTGGCGTTTAATTCTCATCCATACTTTTCCAGAATGTCTTACTGTGCGGGTAACGTGCGGCCTGGCGTTTAATTCTCATCCATACTTTTCCAGAATGTCTTACTGTGCGGGCAACATGCGGCCTGGCGTTTAATTCTCATCCACACTTTTCAAGAATGTCTTACTGTGCGGGCAACTTGCGGCCTGGCGTTTAATTCCCATCCATACTTTTACAGAATGTCTCTTACGTTAAGGACAGCACGCGGCCTGGCGTTTAATTCCCATCCATACTTTTCCAGAATGTATCTTACTGTACGGGCAACATGCGGCCTGGAGTTTAATTCCCATCCATACTTTTCCAGAATGTCTTATTGTACGGGCAACATGCGGCCTGGCGTTTAATTCTCATCCATACTTTTCCAGAATGTCTTACTGTGCGGGCAACATGCGGCCTGGAGTTTAATTCCCATCCATACTTTTCCAGATATTGTACGGGCAACATACGGCCTGGCGTTTAATTCTCATCCATACTTTTCCAGAATGTCTTACTGTACGGGCAACATGCGGCCTGGAGTTTAATTCCCATCCATACTTTTCCAGAATGTCTTATTGTACGGGCAACATGCGGCCTGGCGTTTAATTTTCATCCATACTTTTCCAGAATGTCTTACTGTGCGGGAAACTTGCGGCCTGGAGTTTAATTCTCATCCATACTTTTCCACAATGTCTTACTGTGCGGGTAGCTTGCTGCCTGGCGTTTAATTCTCATCCATACTTTTCCAGAATGTCTTACTGTGCGGGTAGCTTGCTGCCTGGCGTTTAATTCTCATCCATACTTTTCCAGAATGTCATACTGTACGGGCAACATGCGGCCTCGCGTTGTCGTGCAAAATGATGACACCAGCTTCGAGCATGTCAGGCCTTTGGCGAATCTTTGGGCGGAAAACATTTTGCAGAAACCTTCTGTAGTATTTCGCTGTTACAGTGGTCCCATCGGGCACTCTGTCTTTTGCTATCACTCCAACCTTGTCATAGGCCATAATCACCATCAGCTTAACCTTCGATTGTTGGCGGCGGAATGTTTTCTGGCGAGGTCATTCTGGATGTTTCCAATAAGTGAACTGAGATTTCAGTTCTGGTGTTAAATCTCGTATTTAGGTTTCACCTATAGTAACAATTCTGTCCAAAAATTGCTCGCCTTCTGTATCGTACCGCTGAAGCAATTCTGCGATCACTTTGTGAAATGCTCAGATTATGCGGAACCCATTTGGCAGACACTTTTCTCTTCTGTAATTTTTGAGCTAGGATTCTGAAAACCGAAGCGGTCGACATGATTGCTTCACATGCAATCTCTTCACGTGTTTTCCATCGATTTTCTTCCAAAATGCCGTTGACGATAACAACAGAAGTGTCGTCCATTGCATCTGATGGCCGGCCGCTTCTTGGGTCGTCTTCGATGCTTTCCCGACCTTGGCGAAAACGAGAAGCCCACGGTGACACTGTGCTACGACCCACTACACTAAGCCCACAAACTTCACACAAAGCTTTGTGAATTTCGGTAGGGGATTTTCCTTACAAAGTTTCAATTTTAATGTAGGATCGCTGGTCGCTACGCGAGATCTGACCTGACTCACTTTCTTCCCCCATTTGTGTATATACACTATTTTCAAAAACGTCACCGGACACCTAGAAGAGAAACACAACATAGCATTTATTGACATACATTAGTACGGTGTCGAAGATTAGTACGAAGCCGAAGACCCAGCCGGGTCCCCATTCTCACTGCACGTCATCGCCAACAACGCGTGAAATGGGCCTAAGGTCATTGAGACGTGACCATGGATGATTGGAAGAAAGTGGCCTGGTCTGACGAATCTAGATTCTTGGTGCATCACGTTGATGGCCGAGCGCTGATACGCCAGTTACCAACGGAGGCTATGGCACCTGGATGCACTGTTGGGGGAAACAGGCCGGTGGCGGTGTTTTCTTGGGACACTTTAGGCACTATTATCCCAATAGCATACAGCTGTCAGGTATCTGAGCATCGTCGCGGACCAAGTTCACCCATTCTTCATGGCAACTGTGTTCCCTGCTGCTGATGGCCATTATCAACAGGTTAATGCGCCATGCCACACTACCAGAATCGTCAAGGAGTGGTTCGACGAATATGCTGGTGACTTTCTGTTAATGTCCTGGCCTCCAAATTCACTTGTCACTAGATATGAACCTAATCGAACATTTGTGGTTCGACTTGGAAAAGCGGGTTCGCGCTAAATCACCCCCTCCCCCCGAAATGTACGGGAGCTGGAGGACCTGCTGTTGACATTTTGGTACCAGATACCCTAGAATACCTATCGCCACCTCATCGAATCGATGTCTCGCCGAGTGGATGCTGTTTTGCAGGCTAAGGGAGGTCCTGCAGCTTATTAGGTAGGTGGTCATTGAATAATGGCTCGTCAGTGTGTACATAAATGAGCTTCTAAAGTTTTAAATTACCCACACATATTTAGACATGTGATACTTTCTCCACAGCTAATTTTACTAGTAAGATGATAAAGATCACAGAGAAACAGTTGTAATCTGTTTAAAAGATATTTCCCAAATGAAATAACTGTGCGTAAAACCGCATGATGTAACGGAACAGAATATTATTAGAATGACTGGTAAATGTGTAACTCTCCCGTGATGTGATAGAACATTAGCATTTGTACTCCATAATTTTGCAGTCCCTGTTATGGCGCAGTGCTCTAGGCGCTGGCTTCTGACTGTTCGTCCAAGATGGGCCCGGGTTCGAGCCCCGGATGAAACATGGGTAGCGAGTTTGCCTTACTACGCTGGCTGTTTCTTTTTCCTGGAACCATTGGCTCCAAATTAGGGACGGGTGGCTGCCTATATCCCATAGAGCTGCTCATGGTGGTCATTAATGTTGAAATAAAACGAAACAAAAAAGATTTTCCGGGTCTTGTCTCTGGTAATAACTGTTTCGACAATCTCAAGTAAATTCAGTGTTCCCACTTTCGGTGTTCGTTTTATGTGTAAACTGCCAGCGTGTGCTCAGTTTTTTTAACTTTGGTGTCTACTTGATGTTTAAATTTCTAGCGTGCAGTATTTAAGCTTCCGACAACCATTCGGTGTTTAAGTTTCCGGCGTCTGTTCAGTATTTAGATTTCCGGTGTTTATTCAATTTTAAGACTTCCTTCTTCCGCTGAATGCTAACACTTCCGGTGCCCATTTAGTGTTTTGACTTCCGGTGCCCATTTAGTGTTTTGACTTCCGTCGTCCATTCAATGTTTAAGCTTCCGGCGTCTGTTCAGTGTTTAGATTGCAGGTGTCCGTTCAGTGTTAGACTTCGTCATCTACTTAGTGATTAGATTTCCGGTGTCCATCCAATGTTTAGATTTCTGGCGTCTTCTCAGTGGTTAAAATTTCGTCGATTGTTCAGTATTTTTGACTTTCGTCGTCAATTCAGTTTTTACACTTCCGATTCTCATTCAATGTTAAGCTTTCGGCGTCTATACAATGTTTTGATTTCCGGTGTCTATATCCAGTGTTTAGACTTCTGGTGCCTACTCAGTGCTTAGATTTCCATCGTTCATTCAGTGTTTTGACTTCCTTCGTATATTCACTGTTTAGACTTCGTCGTCTGCTTAGTGATTAGATTCCGGCCTCTATTCAAATTTTTCATTTCCTTCGTCCACTCAGTATTCATACTTCCAGCGTCCATTCACTGTTTAGACTTCTGAAGTCTGCTAAGAACTTAGATTTCTGTTGTACATTCAGTGTTTTGACGTCCGTCATCCATTTAGTGTTTAAACTTCAGGCACCCATCCAGCGTTTAGACTTCGGCGTCCACTTAATGTTTTGATTTCTGGCGTTCATCCAATGTTTAGCATTCTGGCACGTATTCAGTGTTTAAATTTACGATGTTCATCCAATGTTTAGGATACCGGCGTCTACTTTGTGCTTAGATTTTCGTCGATCATTCAGTGTTTTGACTTCCGTCGTCCATTCACTGTGTAGACTTTCGGAGTTCTTTCAGTGTTTAGGTTTCTAGCAACCAGTCAGTTTTTAAAATTCGGATATTCCGTAAGTGATTGAACTTTCGGATTTAATTTTTCGAGATGCTTTTCTTTTCCTCGGGTTAAATTCCCGCCGTTTGATTCGGAAACCTTCTCATGCAGCTAGTTTCTGTTCAGTATCTTTAATTACTAATAAACGATTTTGCTGAAAAGTAAATTATTATCAAAAGTATTCGGGCACTACCAAATATTTGCATAATTTCAAAGAATGCTTGTGCAGGAAGGTGCGGTGTAGGTGAGGAGGTACGTACGTACGTATAATATATAAAGCTGAGATATCCAGAAAAATCATGAATGAAATACGGTATTACACCAAATAATGCAAATTTTGAAGATGACAATCCGTTTTTTTGGTGTAAATATGACAAGGATGGTAAGTCAGATATTATATAATTAATCGGAAACTTGAGACTTGGTCGTTCTGGGTGGTGCAGTGGTTAGCATACCCAGGCACTATCTGGGAGACGGGGGTTCGATTCCAGCTCCAGGATGATGACATTTTCAAGTTTTCATATGAAATCTGACTTACCATTTTTGTCATACTTACACCAAAAAACGGACGGAGATATTCTGTTGTGTTAATCAGTAACTTTAAAGCGGATATTCCACGTGGACGTGAACTTTCCGAGTTCCAGCTTGGGCTGGTCATAGGATGTCATTCGAGTAACGTTCCCATATGTAGCATTGTAGCTAAACTAAACATACCAAAATCGACTGTAAGTGATATCGTGAAGTGACGAAAAAAGGATGGTACTACCACAGAAAAAAAAACCGTTCACAAAGGCCGCACAAACTGATGGAACGTGACAGAAGAGCCATGGTAAGAAATGTTAAGAAATCCCGTTCTTCCTCTGCCGTTTCCATCATCGCTGCTGAAGTACGAAATGTTTGTAATGGCTCGGCTAGTACCATAACTATCCACAGAGAGTTGCACAGTGTAGGTTATTATGGTAGAGCAGTGGCACACAAGCCACACATCACTACCGTGAACGCGAAACACCGTTTGGAGTGGTGTGCCTCCCGTCGGTCGTTCCTGGACTATGGGTTACTGCAAAGCTGTTCTTTGGAGTGACCAGTCACGCTTTTCACTCGTCCAGTCTGATGGGTGTGTTTCAATTTAGCGACATCCCGGCGAACGATTTTCGTCGGACTGTGTACTACCAACAGTTAAGTTCGGCGGACGCCTCCATCAAGGTTTGGAGTTGTTTTTCCTAGATGGTACTCGTCCCGTTAGTTATTATAACACAAACCATGAACTCTGAAGTGTACTTCGATGTACTGGAAAATTCTGCCCTACCAACAATGTGGCAGTATTATACACTGAAGAGCAATTGAATTAGAGACAGCTGGCGTTATGCAAATGTGGCTCTGTGGACGGCCCTGTAAACGCGAACGACATGACGTATACAGCGATCCGACAATATAAGGAGTGATGCGACGGGAATCAGTAAGAGTCGGACGCAGTATGGGTAAGACGAAGGATCTAAGCGTATTTGATCGTGGACAAATAGTTGGGGCCCGACGAATGGGTCACTCCATCTCAGAAGTCGTGCAGGTACTGGGATTTTCACGAGCCACTGTGTCACGGGCGCACCGTGAGTACATCGAATCCGGTAAAACCATCCCTGCAAGCGCCAACTGCCGTGGACAACAGCGTGAGGATGAGCAAGGTCATCGTCGGCTAGCTCGCATTGTAACAGCGGATAGATGGGCCACAGTGCAAGAAATCACTCGGCAATTTAACGCTGTGCACAAAAACGTGTAAGCAGCCACACCATCCAGAACCATCTTCTCTCTATGGGGTACAGAAGCCATCGTCCACGAGGGTACCGCTGCTGACCGCACATCACAGGGTGCAAAGATTAGCATGGGCGCGGGAACATCGCGACTGGACCCTAGACATGTGGAAAAATGTTGCCTGGACTGACTAGTCGAGATTCACGTTGGTACATGCGGATGGCAGGATACGAGTACGGCGCAAACCACATGAAGCAATGGATCTTTCTTGCCAGCAGGGTACTCTTCAAGCTGGTGGGGGTTTCATTCTCGTCTGGGGACTGTTTACGTGGACTGAAATGGGACCCCTGGTACGTGTGACATCGTCTCTCACAGGTCAACGTTACCGGTATATCCTGGACGACCATTTGCTCCCGTTTGTGCGTCTTCAACATCCCACTGGGGGCCTCATCCTGCAACAAGACAATGCACCGTGCCATCGCTCTCGAATTGTATCCGAATGGTTGAATGAACACTCCACTGACGTAACTTCGCTTTCTTGGCTAGCTAGGTCACCTGACCTCAATCCCATCGAGCACATCTGGGATGCCATCGAGTGAGATGTTCGAGGCTCTGATCCCCCTCCATGAAATCTTCGTGAACTTTGGGAGCTTATTCAGGGGTCGTGGATCCGTATGGCTTCCCAACGCTTCCGGTGTCTTGTCGAATCCATGCCGAGACGAATCGCCGCCGTCATCAGGACGAATAGTGGTGCTACACGTTACTAGACAGGTATCTCTAATTCAATTGCTATTCAGTGTAGAAATGACCGTTGTCTCTGGCAACAGGATTGAGCTCCCTGTCACACTGCTCGTCGTGTGCAGGAGTGGTTTCTTAAAAATAAAGGTGGAAATTATTAGACTAGTCTGCGCAGAGTCCTGATCTTAATCCCATAGAACACCTCTGGGGTGAACTGGAGCAACATGGGGATACGAAATTGACCACATTCTGCTCCGGTGACGCAGTGGTTTAAGCGATGGCCTTTGATCATTTGTCCGAAAGGGGTCCGGGTTCGAACCCCGGTGAGGCGTTTTCCATGAAACGAGTGATAATAAATTAGAGACGGGTGACTGCTTATAGCCCGTTGAGTTGCTCACGGTGGTCGTTAAACCTCCAATAAAAAATAAATAAAAAAAATGACCACGACGCCTGTATTCGCTCTCCATTCTGGCAGCAGACGAATGGCGAGCCATTCCTATCGGGACCTACCGGAAATTGGTTCCAGAAGAAGGTGGACCGACTTACTACTACTTGCGATAATGAAGCCAAGTGTCCCAACATATTGTGGTGTCCGAATACTTGTGATAATATAGTGTATAAAAAGCTTTGTTTCTATTTGGCCCAATGCGCTAAACTGAATGTATAGCAGAAGAGAGGTAAAGCGAAATCCGACATGTCGTATTCACATCAGACTCGGAAAAAAATGCGGTAGGCCTGACACGGCCACATCTACTGAATTAATGACGCGCAAAATATCTGTTAATGCCTGAAAAATGACCTGTGTCTATGCCCTCCGTCACTGACAAACAACAGGCAACCACGTGTCGTGCAACTCTCATTTGCTGCGTAATAAATATCAATTAATATGAGAGGCTTTAGTAGCATGCGTTCCCTTTCAACGAGTCACAAAACAATAAGCTGAAAGATGGGGAACCATATGAGCGCCGGCTCAACACACACCAAATCCTGTTAGCATTCCGCCGTGTGGGAGCTCAGGAGCAAACAGTTCCTCTCTAACTAGTGTTAAAATGTACTTTTCTAGGAAACATTTTTTTATTAAGCTACGCTATAAAGGAAAACAGAAATTGCAACTTCCAGACACAGTGGTCCGTTTTTGACCAAAGTTGATAATGTAAAACAGGCATTGTTGAAAAAGAAGTATTAAATTTTCTTATGATTACGATGGTTTTTGTTCAAATATCGATAAAAATGTTTACATTTTTGAAAATTAATATAGGGTGTAACCCCCATTGCCTTCAGAATTCAAGTGCCGACTCTACCATTCGTTGTCGGACGTCAACCAGTAGTACTAACGGCTGAAACGATTTTTTTTACTTGACTTATGAGCGCGCAATATTAAACATCATAAACGTGCCTCGTGCTCTTGAGAACTTTTTTTTTATTGAAGGTTACCTCCCCCCCTCCCCGAAAGAGAGCCAGGGGCATGGCCCATGGGTAAGCCGGGACCATGTGTCGCTGTAGGCAGTCATCCCATGAAGAACGTGCATTTGAGAAATCCCAGACAATTTGGTGTGTGGAACGTGACGTCACACTGATGTATTTTTTGGAAGCACTGAAGAAGAGATGCTAATTTTTCTTGTCTCGCTGTGTGGAAAGAACATCACGCCATTGCGAGAAACCTAACAGCCAGATCCTCCTGGAAGTTCGGGCGCCAATACGGCGAAGTAAATTTCTCCATCATTTTTATGCCAGGGTCGGGATTCGAATCCATAGCTCTCGGCTCCGGAGCTCCGAGTTCAATCCATTATACTACACTGGCATGTGTTCTCACTGCTATCTGCCTTTATCTCATGTGCGTCCTGCGGGGCGGGCACGTCACAAGGTTTAAAAAAATATTTATTGGGCTTGGTTGAGAGATACATTGATATATATATATATATATATATTGAACATATATTGGGCCGCCCCGGTGGCGCAGTGGTCTAAGCGATGGCCTCTGATCATTCGTCCCAAAGGGGTCCGGGTTGGAATCCCGGTAAGGCATGAATGTTGTGTTTGTCTTTCGGCACTGGCTCTCTCCCTTCCCTGGAACCAGTGGCCCTAAATTAGGGACGGGCGATTGCTTATAGCCCACTGAGTTGCTCACGGTGGTCGTTAAACCTTCAACCAAAAAAAAAAAACAACAACAACATATATTGGACTTGATTGACACAGATACATATAGATTGAACATACACTATATTGACAAAAGTAACCTGGCACCACTTCAAAAGCAAATGAACGGATCCACTGCGTTTTTAAGATGCGCGGTACAGCTGCAAACGGTATAACAACAAGCCTGCAGCTGACCGCGATCATATCACACTGTGAGGTTTAGTGATAATGCAGCGGCGGGAGGGAACTGCCTTTGAGAAAGGAAAGATTATTGGGTGTTATATTAGTGGGTTGTCTGTCCATAAGAGAAACCGAGAGGCGTTCAAACATACCCAAGTCAACTGCTTTGGATGAATGAGTGAAAGACACATGGTGTGCCTGAAGTAGCAAATCGTACAGGCAGACCAAAGAAATTAAGTGATAGAGAACGTCGAAGCCTCAGCAGAGTCGTTACAGCTAATCGACTGAGTACTGCACAAGATCTCAGTGTACAGGTGAGTAAATATACTGGAACCTCGGTATGTGCACGTACCATTCGCAGAGAACTTCATTCCATGGGTTACCGTGGTAGTGCGGCTGCTCATAAGCGTTTTTATCTCCACTCGGAATGCTGCTCGTCGTTTAGCATGGTGAAAGAAACATTTATCGTGGACCGTAGATCAATAGAAACGGGTCCTATGGACTGATGAATCCAGATACACGATCAATCAGTCTGATTGCCGTGTGTGTGTATGGCGGCAGCCGGGAGAACGCCATTCATCACAGTGTACTGTTCTTACGGTCAAGTTTGGAGCTGGCAGTGTACTCGTGTGGAGGTGGTTTTCGTGGTATGGTCTCGGCACATTGGTTATTGTGGACAAACCTGTTGACCAGTACGTCTACCTCAATATTCTGGACAATTATTCCCTAACAGCTCTGGGGCAAAGCTATGGAGCCGAGGCTTGTTGGTACCAGCAGGATAATGCACCGAGCCGTAAAGCAAGGACTGTTACGGCGTGGCTTGGCGATAATTCCGCTTCGTGTGCGGACTGGCCAGCACATAGCCCTGATCTTAATCCCATAGAGTACCTATGGGATGAATTAGAGCGCCGCATAAGAAGTTTGGGACCAAGGTTTACTACTAAGCAACAGTTAGCGGCAGCATTATGTACTGAATGGAAGCGCATACCTATCGCTGTGTTCCAAAACCTTGTCGAAAGCATGTCTCGAAGGGTCAGTGCATACATTAAGGCCAAAAGTGGACTGACACCGTACTAATGTATGTCAATAAATGCTATGTTGTGTTTTTCTTCTAGGTGTCCGGTGAGTTTTGTCAGTGTAGTGTATATTGAACTTCTTTCACAGATTTATACAGTAGAGACATTTTGTGTTTCAACGTCAGCAATGTACATAGGTGAACAAAGAATCCAGCTAATAAACCCCCGAAAGACAAACACAAACAACCATGCTTTACCGGGAATCGAACCCAGACCCCATCAGGCGAATGATCAGAGGCCATCGCTTATGTCACCGAGCCACCGAGGCTGCCGTAAGACAAACAGAACATCCATGCCTTACGCGGGTTTCGAACCCAGACCCCTCCGTTGGGCAAATGATCAGGAGCCATCGCTTAGACCACTGCGCCACCCGGGCGGCCTGGAGAAATCACTGTGGGAGAACCGTAAGGGATAGGGAAGTGGTGTACACTTGAGTTATAAGTTCAATCCTTCAAAGGATGGAAATAAACCTACCCACAACATATGATCACATCTTGCCCCTAATCATTCCCCTAAAGATGTCTGTAATTTTTATTGTATCATTAGTTTAATATATTCAATTTGAAGAATTTCATAGAATGAAGAATGGGGAACAATAGATTAAACCCCATCCAAGCAGATTTTACTTTTTATATGGCCAAATCGTAAACGTATTTATTTTTGTAAAATTATAGCAATAAGTGCACAGATTTTGTCTTTTATCGTAAAAGTTTTTTATGGCAATCGAAATTTATGCAGTGAATGTGGAGATAAAATATTCTGTTCTAGCTTCAGCAAGAAAAGAAGATACAAGATAAAAGTTCAGAGACAGAAAAAGAATTCGAATAGAATGACTGAAACTTGATTGTAAAAGATTTTTTTTTTTCTGGAAGGTGATTTAAAAAGCGCCAAACTCATTACCTCAAAATGTTGGCAACTGAACGCCATTAAAATAACGATGATTTCTCAGTTGTTCGCACGTTGTGATTTAAAAATTTAGAACTATTATTTTTTTTGTTGTTTGTTTGGGTGTTTAACGACTACAGTTAGCAGCCCAATGTGCTTTAAAAGCAGTCTCGTCCGTTTCAAACTTTGGGTCACAGGTTCCAAGGAAGGGAGACGTCCAGTGCCATCAGACAGGCGCAGCATCCATTCCTCACTCAGGATTCGAACCCTGACCCATCTCAGATGAGTGATTGGAAGCCTGAGCCTTGTACCAGTAGTCCATCTGGGTTGCCTATTTTTTTTAAAGGTCCGGGCGATTGTAGTTCATAAGTAGGCGCGCGCGATCCTGTTTGTGTGTATGTGACTTTCCCATAAAATGCTATTTCTTTTTGTCCCACGAGAGCAACCTCCCACACCCTAAGGTAAGCTTTTGGATTCGCCCGTGATATGAGCTTGCAGTATGTTACTTCGGCTCTGTGTTTCTGAGCTCCGATCAGAAACCAAAAGTGCTGATATCGAATTTTTGTTCAAAAATCTTCTGAACGCGAATTGGATATCGGTGGATCAGAGGTCAAAGGACATTTGCGAGAATCGTGCAACCCAACAGACTGGCCACAACCCGGCAAATCACTACACAATTCAACATTGGAGACCCTGGGTCATCTGACATCTCCGAGCGTACAACATATCTATCGGCAGTGTTGCGCCTAACTTCAGTTTTTTGTGAGGAGCCACATGCTTAAAAAAAATAAAAAAAATACAGAAACTTGAAAAACTTGAAAAGAATAACAAGCCACACAACACAAACACATCTAATAGACTTCCATTTGACGTCCACCATGTTACGTATAGAAGCTAAATGGACGTCCATGGAAATCCAGATTACGCCTATCACACGTCATCGGAAACTTCTGATGGCTGTCCAATGTCCTTCCAGATTACGTTTAATCTACGTCCACCAGATGTTGCGTTTAGACGCTAAATGGACGTCCATGGAAATCCAGATTACGCCTACCACACGTCATCGGAAACTTCTGATGGCTGTCCAATGTCCTTCCAGATTACGTCTAATCTACGTCCACCATGTTATGTATAGAAGCTAAATGGACGTCCATGGAAACCCAGATTACGCCTATCACACGTCATCGGAAACTTCTGATGGCTGTCCAATGTCCTTCCAGATTACGTTTAATCTACGTCCACCAGATGTTGCGTATAGACGCTAAATGGACGTCCATGGAAATCCAGATTACGCCTATCACACGTCATCGGAAACTTCTAATGGCTGTCCAATGTCCTTCCAGATTACGTCTAATCTACGTCCACCATGTTACGTATAGAGGCTAAATGGACGTCCATGGAAACCCATATTACGCCTATCACGTCATCGGAAACTTCTGATGGCTGTCCAATGTCCTTCCAGATTACGTCTAATCTACGTCCACCATGTTACGTATAGAAGCTAAATGGACGTCCATGGAAACCCAGATTACGCCTATCACACGTCATCGGAAACTTCTGATGGCTGTCCAATGCCCTTTCAGATTACGTCTAATCTACGTCCACCAGATGTTGCGTACAGACGCTAAATGGACGTCCATGGAAGTCTAGATTACGTTCATCACACGTCATCGGGACATCTAATGGCCGTCCACCATGTTACGTATAGACGTTTGTGTAAGCCTAGATTGTCCTATAATCTCCAAAAAAAGTCTTCCAGGTGTCATTTTCTCGGTATAGTTTGACAACACATTTTCACTTCTAATACTTTACGCTTTCCAGCCATGGTCGAAGAAGCGTATATGCTCCAGCTTTGTCCGTCTGTCTGTCTGTCCGTCCGCACGATAACTCTCGTAAAAATTGTTCGATTTCGATGAAATTTTAGTATGTGGTAGGAGACCACCAGGGAACGAAACCTATTGAAAATAGGCGAAATAGGGTCAAAGGTCAGGACATAGCAGTGGGATCCATTCCATTGCACTTATGCATCATAACTTACGTAAAAATGTTTTGATTGCGACAAAACTTTATCATGTTGTCCCGGAGGTATACTGAACCGGTCCTGTTGGTTATCATCGAAATGGGGTCGAAGGTCAGGGCACAGCAGCGAGATTTATTCCACAGCCATTATCCTCATAACTTGACTAAAAATAGTTCTATTGCGACAAAACCTTATCATGTTGTTCCGGAGGTACACTGAACCGGCTGTGTTGAATATCATCGAAATGGGGTCAAATGTCAGGGCACAGGAGCGAGATCGAGATTTATTCCACAGCCATTATCCTCATAACTTGACTAAAAATGCTTCTATTGCGACAAAACTGTAGTATGTTGTTCCGGATGTATACTGAACCAATTCTGTTTAATATAATCGAAATGGGGTCAAAGGTCAGGGCACAGGAGCGATAATTATTCCACAGCCATTATCTTCATGACCTGAGTAATAACTTGAGTAATGATTTCTGGTATGTTGGAAAGCGTGTCATAATCAATGCATTGCATGATTTAACTAACTTGTTTTTCTTTCAATTTCTACGTTATGACGTGTATTCTAACTTAATCTTCATTTTATAATTTTCTTTCCCTATGTAAATTTTGAGTTCGTTCTCTTTTAGTATTTCAGTATTAACGTTACACTTTCTCACTCACTGAATGTTATGTGGCAACAGTCTTGAGGTCAAGGGTGAATGACGTATGCGTGGTTAACATTTTTGAAAAATGACGAAAACTTGAAAAGGTTCAGAGCCCTTCTAGCTGCAACTCGATGAGTCTCGTGAAGGATCTGAAAAATTAAAAAATTGAAGTGGGAACAGGGTGCTCTAACAGGATAGATCCTAAAGAAAATTAGTGCAGACAAAAATTAGAGTTTTAGGTGTATATGGTTACCCGTTAAAAATGGAAGTTATAAGCTACCCTACATACCATACCTGTTGTTTCATACCGGGTGCCAGGAAGCAGCAATATGGAGGAAAGGGCAGCAAAAGGAAGAGTTATGCATGGTTGACAAGCAAAACGTTATATATAATGTGTGGAGCGAGCATTGAAGATGAGGATAGATTAGTACATGTTCGCATTTGTATGGGCTTTCTTCTCGACTAGGAGTTATATGCATTAGCTTTAGTGTTTTCTTCTGCAAAGTTCTTGTCACTGGAATATTATTGTGGATAGTACTATCCTGTGCTGACAGCGAGATTGGATGAATAAGAGTTGAGTATTATTATTGTACGTAAGTAACCACGGTACGAGTATTTCTCGAAGTTTTCTTGAATGACTTCTGCGTTGTGTTTTTTCACCTGAATTCATCTAGACAAGTTAGTAAAATCATGCAATGCATTGATTATGATACGCTTTCCAACATACCAGAAATCATTACTCAAGTTATGAGGATAATGGCTGTGGAATAAATATCGCTCCTTTGTCCTGACCTTTGACCCCATTTCGATGATATTCAACAGAACCGGTTCAGTGTATCTCTGGAACAACATGATAAAGTTTTGTCGCAATCTAAGCATTTTTGCGTAAGTTAAGACGCATAAGGGCAATGGGATGGATCCCGCTCCTATGTCCTGACCTTTAACTCCATCACACCCATTTTCAATAGGGTTTGTTCGCAGGTGGTCCCCTACCACACACTAAAATTTCATCGACCTCGAACCATTTTTACGCAAGTTATGAATTATAAGGGCAATGGAATGGAACCCGCTCCAATGTCCTGACCTTTGACCCCGTTCGCCCATTTTCAATAAAGCTCGTCCCCAGGAGGTTCTCTACCACCTACTAAAATTTCATCGAAATCGAACCATTTTTACATAAGTTATGACGCATAAGGGCAATGGAATGGATCCCGCTTCTATGTCATGACTTTGGACCCCATTGCGCCCATTTTCTGTAGGAATCTTCTCCAGATGGTCCCCTACCTCATACTAAAAATTCATCGAAATCGAATTATTTTTACGCGAGTTATCGCACGGACAGACAGACAGACAGACGGACAAAGCTGGATTATCATCATCATTATCAAAAACCATTTTTTATTCACTGCTGGATGAAGGTCTCCCCAAGTTTCTTCCACAACGGTCTATCTTGCCCAGTCTCCTCCATGTCACTCACGCATGTTTTCGAATTTCATTCACCATGTGGTTTTCTTCTCTGTCTTTTCCTGTCCCTTGAAATCTAGCCTAGAATTTCGGTTGTTCACCGGTGGTCCATTCTTCTGGCAACATATCCAGCGCATTGCCATTTCAGGGATTTTGCTCTGACCATGATGTCTTCCACTCTTGTCATTTTCCTTATTTATGAGTTCCTCTTCTTGTCTCTCTTGGTTACACCAAGCATACACCTCTCCATGTTCTTTCAGTTGTCTGCCGTCTTTGTATGCTTTTTTTACGCTTTCCAACCGTAGGTGGAAGAAGCGTATATGCTCCAGCTTTATCCGTCTGCCTGCCTGTCTGTCTGCACGATAACTCGCGTAAAAATGGTTCGATTTCGATCAAATGCTAGTATGAGGTAAGGAATAACCTGGGGACGAACCCTAATGGAAGAAAATGGGTCATACGTCAGGACATAGGAGCTGGATCCATTCCATCGCCATTATGCGTCATAACTTACGTAAAAATGCTGCGATTGCGACAACACTTTGTCATGTTGTTCCGGAGCTATACTGAACCGGTTCTGTTGAATATCATCGAAATGGGGTCAGATGTCAGAGCAGAGAAGCGAGATTTATTCCACAGCCATTATCCTCATAACTTGAGTAATGATTTCTGGTATGTTGGAAAACGTATCGTAATCAATGCGTTGCATGATTTTACTAACTTGTTTAGTTAAGGTCCACATCTCTGCTCCGTACGTAAGCCCTGGAAGGTTGCATTGATTAAGCACTTTTTTTAAAGACATAATGGCATATTGATCTTAAAAACTGTACTGTTTCTTCCAAAAGCTCTCCAACCAAGTTTCATGTACGTACATATATATACATCACAACATACGCTCACACACACACATACACTGAAGAGCAATTGAATTAGAGATACCTGTCTAGTAACGTGTAGCACCATTTTTCGTGCTGATGACAGCGGCGATTCGTTTCGGCATGGACTTAACAAGACACCGGAAGCGTTGGGAAGCCATACGAATCCACGACCCCTAAACAAGCTCCCACAGTTCACGAAGATTTGATAGAGGGGAGTCAGAGCCTCGAACATCTCTCTCGACGGCATCCCAGATGTGCTCGATGGGATTGAGGTCAGGTGACCTAGCTGGCCAAGAAAGCGAGGTCACGTCAGTGGAGTGTTCATCCAACCATTCGGATACAATTCGGGAGCGATGGCACGGTGCATTGTCTTGTTGCAAGATGAGGTCCCCAGTGGGATGTTGAAGACGCACAAACGGGAGCAAATGGTCGTCCAGAATATCCCGGTAACGTTTACCTGTGAGGGACATTGCCACACTACCAGGGGGCCCCATTTCAGTCCACGTAAACAGTCCCCAGACGAAAATGCCACCCCCACCAGCTTGAAGAGTACCTTGCTGATAAGAAGGATCCATCACTTCATGTGGTTTGCGCCGTACTCGTATTCTGCCATCCGCATGTACCAACGTGAATCTCGACTCATCAGTTCAGGCAACATTTTTCCACATGTCTAGGGTCCAGTGGCGATGTTCCCGCGCCCATGCTAATCTTTGCACCCTGTGATGTGCGGTCAGCAGCGGTACCCTCGTGGGACGATGGCTTCTGTACCTCATAGCGAGGAGATGGTTCTGGATAGTGTGGCTGCTTACACGTTTTTGTACACCAGCGTTAAATTGCCGAGTGATTTCTTGCACTGTGGTCCGTCTATCCGCTGTTACAATGCGAGCTAGCCGATGATGACCCCGCTCATCCACACGCTGTTGTCCACGGCAGTTGGCCCTTGCAGGGATGATTTTACTGGATTCGATGTACTCACGGTGCACCCGTGACACAGTGGCTCGTGAAAATCCCAATGCCTGCACGACTTCCGAGATGGAGTGACCCATTCGTCGGGCCCCGACAATTTGCCCACGATCAAATGCGCTTAGATCCTTCGTCTTACCCATAGTGCGTCAGACTCTTACTGATTCCCGTCGCATTACTCCTTATATTGTCGGATTGCTGCATACGTCACGTCGTTTCCGTTTACAGGGCCGCCCACCGCGGCAACTTTGCATAACGCCAGCTGTCTCTAATTCAATTGCTTTTCAGTGTACATACACATTTAAACCTAGGAACACCACAACGTACTATTGTTCACGACTATTTTTAACTTAAGTGCATCCTTACGAAATGCAATACTTGATGAATGTTTTTGCTGCTTATTCGTAATTCATATTATTTAAAATCTTATGTTACACTCCAGGCCCGTATATAGAATTTTTTTTTATGAGGCCGGAAAAAAAATGGGTTTTTAATACCCATCTGGACAAAAAGAGTTAATGAAAAACGGAAGGAAAAAGTAAAGCATTTTTTTCTAATGTAAGCTGATTCATTTTTATTGAATTAAAGCATTTTTTTTTCTAATGAAATTCGCGCTTTCACAAAAACAAAAAAATTATACACTTTCGGGGGGGGGACCAAGGCTCCTTGCCTCTCCCTATTAATATACCCTTGTTATCCCCCCCCCACCACCACCATAAAAGAATTTAACCGGAAACCGGTAAAATTGCGAAGCTGAAGGATGTCACAGTTATTTTGCATGTAAAATCTAATGAAGTGGAAAACCGAAATTTTGTTAGCATCTGAAACTTTTTTTCGAAACACCGGCTGCTCAAAACTTTGCAGCTTTCTCCAAATTTAGCTCTTTTAACGGGAAATATTAAAATTGTAAAATCGACAGACAGGTTATAGACCCTTAGAAGTGGTAGGCGTGATATAAAACGCTGAGCTTATTTTTCATTAATATAAAAATGTAAGGAAGTAAATGCGTCATTCGTTTCATATTTACTGGCTTATGCCAAAGAGTGGCTTTATGCAGCATGACAAGCGGGAAGTAATGGCTGATATAAGATTCCCAGCGCAAATAACTGAGTTAGTTAAACATATTTATTATGATTAGGAGCAAATGTATGAATCAGTGTGGAGAATTCAGAGTGCTTCAGACTCGGAAAGGGAATTCGCCAACTCTATGCTTTCTTTATCAATATCGCATTAGTTGTTATAAGTTACAGGCTTCATGTGTCAATGATTGAAAAATGTCAGTAGTTTCAAAAAGAAAGAAAACATTCTAAAATATATGTTCGTGGCAAAAATTAAATCTGCTATTCCAGAGAGACCTTGTGAAATTAGTTGTAAAAAACTTTTCTATGGAGTTGAGCAAAAAGTAAGAGCTCTCTTCCTTCCTTTCTTTCTATTTTTTAAAAGATTTTTTTATAAATGTCAGTTAGACGTATGTTAAGTAGTTGGAAATACGACAGAAAATTTGTCTTCCCGAATTTTCTATGTGAGTTCGTGTATGCTTGTCCGCATAAGCGCCGGCTAATTGGTGTTGGGCGAATCTTGCCCTCACCCCAATATTTTTCATCCTATTTAATTAAACAAGTTTTTTTTTTGTGCGTATCATTTTCCAAAAACGTGAATTGAATTAGGTCTGAAAAAAGGTTTCCCCATGCAATTAAGCTGTAACGTCTCCTGCGCGTTTTTAGAATTATTTAGACGAACACTAAGTAGTTGGAAGTAGTTGTTAAAGTAGTTTATTTAGACTTTTACATGTGACGACAGCCTGAATTCAAAACAATTGGGAATTTTCCAAAAAGCAACAAACTGTTTCTATTTGGTCTTCAGCAAATTTGGGGGTTCTTGTTTTTCAAAAGAAATACACACATTGTCGTACCCAGTTAGAGTAGCTCAGAGACCCGAGCCCTTACCATAATGCATACCATTCTAGAGTTTACCCCATCTTACAGCGAATAATACATTTCTTTTCTACACCCATGAGACATTACATTATAACCACCTACCTAATACACTGGTGTGCAAAAATTAAGGACGAAGAGGAGAAATTAGCATAACAGCGGAACGAGCAGACAGAACAAACCGAAAGACCACTCAGGAGATAGACTAGGGTCCGGTACGGTAGGGCATGCGCATATATGCAGCATGACGGGGGGGGTTCGGAAGGGTATAGAGCACACGGGCAGTGTACGCTCAGCAATTCTGTGAAAGCTATTGCACGGTGTACATCGGGGTTTGAACGACGTCGAGTTGCTGCCAGCGTGTGATATGGCCAACAGGCAATCCACTAGACGACATCTGGATGACTTTACCCGAGGTCGCGTCATTGGGAAGTTAGAAGAAGGTCGAAGTGTGACTAGGGGCCGAGGAGTGCGGGATCGCTCACAGCTTGGAAAGCATTTCAAACGACAGTAACAGCTGTCCGAGAGTTTAGCAGTGGTCGTCAACGAGCGACCACGGCAGCGGACGACCGGTATATTGTCCTACAGGCGAAAAGATACAGACGGCAGACAGCGGGAGAAATCGCAAGGCACATGCAACAGACAACTGGACGTCCGTTATCGCGTTTTACCGTGGCCAGGAGGCTGCACAAATGTGGTCTATTTGCACGACGACCAGTACGGTGTGTGCGATTAACGCCTGCTCATCGGAGACGGCGGTTTTTGTGGTGCCAGGAACACAAGAACTGTACACATCAGCAATGGGATCGAGTTCTCTTTACGGATGAGAGCCGATTTAGTCTGAGGAGCGATTCTGGACGTATACACATCTGGAGAAAGCAGGGAACACGCAATCACACCTCCAACATCATCGAAAGGAACCGGTTTGGAGGTGGCGGAGTTCCCGTTTAGGGCGGTATCATGCTTGGTAGCCATACTGACCTCCACATCTCTCAAGGAGGTTCAGTCACTGGTGTCCGCTATTGTACCGAGCATCTCGTGCCTCACGTGCGTCTGTTTAGAGGTGCTGTGGGTCCCGAGTTCCTCTTCATAGACGACAACGCTACACATCATCGTACAGTGGCTGTCGCAGAGCTGTTGGAGAGTGAAGATATTCAACGCATGGATTGGCCCGCAAGGTCCCCGGATCTAAATCCAATCGAACACGCGTGGGACCTTCTCGAAGGCGCTTGGCAGCACGTCACCAGCCGCCAGCAACGATTCCGCAGCTGCGATTGGCGCTACAAGAGGAATGGGCCGCGATGCCTCAACAGCTCCTTGACAACCTCGTCCTCCGCATGGACAGACGTTATAAATCCTGCAACGCAGTCAGGAGTGATCATATCCCCTACTGAAGACTGGATTTTTCTTGGCAGCCGCCTGTCCCATGGACGTTTCTATCTTCTGTCCAGTTGTGTTCGAAGC
Organism: Macrothele yani; assembly: GCA_039090855.1. Taxonomy (NCBI): domain Eukaryota; kingdom Metazoa; phylum Arthropoda; class Arachnida; order Araneae; family Macrothelidae; genus Macrothele; species Macrothele yani. Next base: position 128,384,381 of record CM077011.1, on the reverse strand, counting down.
TACCTTTTCAATAAAGTGCCTTTGGATTCCTTGTTTGGACGGTTGTCCCATATTCTTACATCTTGGGGATCTTATGGTATGATTTGAGTCGACGTGGAACACTTCTGCACGACGTTACATTCGAAAAACCGTTCCTTCCTTAATTTTTGCACGCCAGTGTAAGTTGTAGGACCTCCTTCACTGAAAAACAGCGGCCACAAGCGAGGCATCGATTCGAAGAGGTGGCGATAGGTATCCTGGGGTATCTGGCACCATAATGTCAACAGCAGGTACTCCAGTTCCCATACATTTCGGGGTGGTCGGACCATGACCGAATGGCAGGTCAGATGGGACACGGGAGAGACAGGGCGGAAGACACACAGAGTGTTTCCGAAGGTCTCGACCAAACGAGCACAGACAAATAAGTTCCTGAATCAGGTACTCAGTGGCCATGGCATCAGCCCTGAATACCTAGGCAGATTTGCCATCAGGAACTGCACTTGTCCCTGTGGAAAGAGAACGGCAAGCATAGAACACTGCGTACTTGAATGCAGTGGCTTCGCCGAATGGAGAAACACACTGATCCCAGGTGTGCAAAGAACGCGAAGATTGGATCTGCTCATCCAATCTTCCGTTAACAGGAGGGGGATAATAGCCTTGGTTGAAAGGCTAACCCTCCAGCAACATACCATCTTCCCCAATCAAACGGGGACCGAAACGCAGGAGGTGAACGTGCACACCGAAAGCGATTCGGAAGATGAATGAGGGTAGAAGTCTGTGGGAAAGCAGACGAAGAGACCACCAATGTAAATAGTCTGTAAATAAATTTTTTGCTATCTCTTGATGTTGTAAGTCCTAAGCATGAGGACAGTGCATACATGTGTGTAGATGTTTTGAAAAAGAAAATAAAGGGAAATTATTCCCCAAAAAAAGTTCGAGGGCAAGGAATCTTCCAGTCAACGATAAAGTAAGAAACGACCTATCCCGCCAGACAGAGCGGGAACCCAGACAAGGTATTCTAGGTCGCCTGCCAGCACGTCACCACGGGCTGGTCTCTGGGCCATTGGGGTGGCCAGGGTCCGAACCGCGTCTCAAGGCAGGATAATTGTCGCAACATTTCAAAATAACATCCAAGGTGCTCAATAAGTCCCCGTGGAGCCAAGACAGATTGGCGGAACGGGACAATGAAATCAGTATATATTAGCGCAAATCCGCTTTTTCAAGTCGAACCACAAATGTTCGATTGGGTTCATGTCAGGTGAATTTGGAGGACAGGGCATTAACAGAAATTCACCGGCATGTTTCTCGAACAACTCCTTGATGATCCTGACAGTGGTACATGGCGCATTATCCTGTTGGTAATGGCCATCACCAGCAGACAACACACTTGTCATGAATGGGTGAACTAGGTCCGCAACAGTGTTTAGATACCTGACAGCTGACAAGGATTGTGCTTTAGGGATAATGGAGCCTAAAGTGTCCCAAGAAAATATCGCCCACAGCTTAACACCGCCGCCGCCGGTCTGTATTCTCCGAAAGACTCTGTTGGTAATCGGCGTATCCGCGCTCGGCCGTCTACGTAATGCACCAAGAATCTTGATTCGTCAGACTAGGCCACTTTCTTCCAATCATCCACTGTTCAATCTCGATGATCTTGGTCCCATTTCATGCGTTGTTGGCGATGACGTGCAGTGAGCATGGAAATCCTGCTGTATCTTCGGCTAAGCAGGCCCATGCGCAGAAGGCTGCGATGAACTGTGTGTTGTGACACATTGCCCTGATCACCACTGTAGTAGCTGCGGGTGGTTTGTCACACTGTGGCCCTGCTGTCGCTGTGAACATTGCGCGACAGTCTCCGCTCCCCTCTGGCATCAATGAGCTGCGGAGGACGGTTCGTCGTCTGGCCATCTTTGCACTACTTCTGATACGTACTCACTACAGCAGCACGTGAACAACCCACAAGCAGCGCCGTTTCCGAGATCGTAGTTCTAAGGCGCTGTGCCATCACAATCAAACTCCGATAAATTGGTAGCTTTTCCCATCCTGACTCTGAACACTGTATTAAACGAAAGCCGGTCCACGGGTTGTATATAAACTGAAGAGCAATTGAATTAGAGACAGCTGACGTTATGCAAATGTGGCGCTGTGGGCGACACTGTAAACGGAAACGACATGACGTATGCAGCGATCCGACAATATAAGGAGTGATGCGACGGGAATCAGTAAGAGTCTGACGCAGTATGGGTAAAACGAAGGATCTAAGCGCATTTGATCGTGGGCAAATTGTCGGGGCTTGACGAATGGGTCACTCCATATCGGAAGTCGTGCAGGCCCTGGGATTTTCACGAGCCACTGTGTTACGGTTGCACCGTGAGTACATCGAATCCGGTAAAACCATCCCTGCAAGGGCCAACTGCCGTGGACAACAGCGTGTGGATGAACGGGGTCATCGTCGGCTAGCTCGCATTGTAACAGCGGATAGACGGACTACAGTGCAAGAAATCACTCGGCAATTTAACGCTGGTGCACAAAAACGTGCAAGCAGCCACACCATCCAGAACCATCTCCTCGCTATGGGGTACAGAAGCCATCGTCCCACGAGGGTACCGCTGCTGACCGCACATCACAGGGTGCAAACATTAGCATGGACGCGGGAACATAGCCACTGGACCCTAGACATGTGGAAAAAATGTTGCCTGGACTGATAAGTCGAGATTCACGTTGGTGCATGCGGATGGCAGGATTCGAGTATGGCTCAAACCACATGAAGCGATGGATTCTTCTTACCAGCAGGATACTCTTCAAGCTGGTTGGGTTGGCATTCTCATCTGGAGACTGTTTACGTGGACTGAAATGGGACTCCTGGTACGTGTTTCATCGTCCCTCACAGGTCAGCGTTACCGGGATATCCTGGACGACCATTTGCTCCCGTTTGTGCGTCTTCAACATCCCACTGGGGACCTCATCCTGCAACAAGCCAACGAACCGTACCATCGCTCCCGAATTGTATCCGAATGGTTGGATGAACACTCCACTGACATAACTTCACTTCCTTGGCCAGCTGGGTTACCTGACCTCAATCCCATCGAGCACATCTGGGATGCCATCGAGAGAGATGTTCGAGGCTCTGACCCCCCCTCCATCAAATCTTCGTGAGCTGTGGGAGCTTGTTCAGGGGTCGTGGATCCGTATGGCTTCCCAACGCTTCCGGTGTCTTGTCGAGTCCATGCCGAGATAAATCGCCGCCGTCATGAGGGCGAAAGGTGGTGCTACACGTTACTAGACAGGTATCTCTAATTCAATTGCTCTTCAGTGTATATACATACTGCCCTGTGAACTACACCTGCGCCACCGTTCGGTCCCCAGGTGCGCTCATTTCTCTAGACTGGGGTTGGTCATAATGTAATGGTTCATCGGTGTATATCGAAATGCATTATTTATTTATTGTCAGATGGACCAAACTCCACGTTATGAGGCCGAATTGATTTATTTCCTAAATGCTAATGAATAACAAAAGAAGTTAAAATTCTTTCACCCGATTTTGTCAGGTTACTAATTTGTAGTGGCGTGGGTTCAATTTCCTGGATGCAATGTGAGCCACTACAATAGTTGAATAACTGGGTAACACATTCTTCTTCTTCTCAGCCTGTTTGCAGCCAATGCAGAGTATAGGCATCCCTTTGTCTTTTCTAACTTCCTCGGTCCTTAGCCGCAGTCCACCATTTGGCACCTCTAAATTTCTCAAGGTCATCTTGTTCTCTGGTGTCCCCTTCGTCTCTTTCCATCTCTCGGTTGCCATTCTGTTATTAATTGTGTCCATCTTTCAGTCTTGAAACATGTCCAGCCCAACTCCACTTTGATTCTTTTATTTCTATTATTCCTGTTCTTCCTCTTATATGTTCGTTTCTAACTCTGTCTCTTCTTGTTATACTCAAAATTCTTTTCTCTAACTTTCTTACCGATACTCTTATCTTTTCACATTGTCGTTCTGTGATACTCCACGTTTCAGGGATAATACATTCATTGAAGATTTTTCTGTTTAAACACAATGGAAGATCGCCGGTTAAATAGTCTTAAAGTATCTAAAAGGCTCTATTACCTTGGATAATAATTCTATTGATTTCTAACTTACATTAGTAAGAACACAGACTCAAAAGGAAGGTTAAATCAGAGGTATATGTCCCCACATAGTCATTTTTGCAACTACCCCATCAGAGCTGCAGAGTATGATCCAAGAACTTGCTGACAAGAGTAAAGAAGTGGGATTAAAAATGAACTTTCAGAAGACAAAAGTGATGTTCAATGCTTTTACAAGAAATGAAGATTTATCGATTGATGGAGAAAAGCTGGAGATAACAGATATCAAGTGAGGGTCACATTGATGAAGAAATTAATCGGCGTGCAAAACTTGCCTGGAGAGTTTTTGGAAGAAACAGCATAATTTTCAAGAGCAATATGCCAGTATGTCTTAAAAGAAAAGTGTTTGATCAATGCATCCTTCCAGTGCTTACGTATGGTACAGAGACGTGGACCTTAACTAAAAGAGACATACAAAGGCTGCAGACAACTCAAACAGCATGGAGAGGTGCATGCTTGGTGTAACCAGGAGAAATAAGAAGAGATACTCGTGGATCCGAAAAATGGCAAAAGTGGAAGACATCATGATCAGAGTTAAATCCCTGAAATGGCAATGGGCTGGACATACTGCCAGAAGAACAGACCATCGATGGACAGCCGAAATTTTAGATTGGATTCCAAGGGACAGGAAAAGACCCAGAAGAAGACCACGTGGGAGATGGGTGGATGAAATTCGAAAGTATGCAGGGGTGACATGGAGCAGACTGGCACAAGACAGACCGTTGTGGAGGAAACTTGGGGAGACCTTCGTCCAGCAGTGGATTGATAATGGTTGACAATGATGATGATGATGATATGTCCCCACACAAAAAAAGGGGGGAGGGGCTATGCTCCAACATACAATAGAGAATTTTGCTTCAGTGGTACTTTAAACCATTTCTTGCTCAACACCTTCAAATGTCATGTACTTTCCTTTTCGCGGAAAAGAAACGAAAGCCAGGCAAATAATGTCCAGGACTTTGAAATTACATTTCATTCTAACTTGAACTTTAAAAGCCATATCCGAGGAATTGTACGTTTCACCTGTAAAAGTCTTGGATCCATTATGCGACTTTCTAAGTGTTTTTTTTTTTTAATCCTCAGACATACTTATTCGCATTTTTGAGGCAACGGTCAGGCCTTCATTAGAGTACGCTTCGATCACCTGAAACCTTAGTCTCACAACAGAAATAAATGGAATTGAGAAAGTACAAAACATATTTGTACGGTACCTTTTTACACATCTGGAGTGCATATCGTGGATATTGCCGCCCCGGTGGCGCAGTGGTCTAAGCGATGGCCTTTGATCATTCGTCCGAACGGGGTCCGGGTTCGAATCCCGGTGAGGCATGGATGTTGTGTTTGTCTTACGGCACTGGCTCTCTCCCTTCCCTGGAACCAGTGACCCTAAATTAGGGACGGGCGACTGCTTATAGCCCATTGAGTTGCTCACGGTGGTCGTTAAACCTCCAATCAAAAAAAAAAAATATCGTGGATATTCCGACCGCTGTTATATCATTTTTCCAGATGACCTCTTTGCATTCGAGATGGAATACGGCATCATCAATAGGGAGATAGCTAACACTGTAATTGTAAACTGATTATATTTCCGTGTGCCACGTTCACAGAGGACAAAATGTGAAGTGGGGACAGTTATATAAGTGCTGGCTTCTGACCATTTGTCCGAGATGGGTCTGGGTTCAAATCCCTGTAGGTGGATGTTTGTGTCTGTCTTACAGCACTGGCTCTCTCCCTTCGCCTTCCCCTGGAACCTTCTTCTTCATACGACTCAACAGCCTTGCGTGGACCCTGGCCTTGTCAAAGAGTTTTTTCGTGAGATTTCGTAACGAGTGATTTTTGACAAGGTGCGGTCCAAGGAGGTTAGAAGTAAGAGGAGTTGGCAACAGCCCCTCTCCCTGTGCTTCTGGCGTTGACGTCACTTGGACGCCACTTTTTATCAGCTGACTACGCCAATGCGCCCAACCTAAGAATCTCCTGTATCTGTCTATGGGAAAATCTCGATTTTGAACGGGTTTTTCAGACCCTTACTCTACACATACAGGCATGAAAAAAATTGAGGTTGAAATATTCATTCCCATAATACAAAATTTCTAGAAAAAACAGGAAAATATGTGTTAGGTATTTCTTTAAAAAAATTGAACAAAATAATGATTTTTTGAGCGGAAGTGCATAGTGCGCATGGTTACTTATTGCCCATGTGCAAGTAACCATGTTTAAAATATAACCAAAAGCCTAATGTTAAGAAATAAGAAGTCCGAAATATTCTTTCTTTCCATCCTTGGTTTGCATGCGCTAAGCAAAACTGCTTAAGCCACAGGAAGTGACTTCACGTTCCCGAACGCCCGCAGCGCAGACTCCTGCCAACAGAAACAGCTGATCTGTTTTGGCTTCACTCAAAACGGGTCCCTTCACCTCCTCTTCTTCTAACCTCCTTGGTGGGGTCATTGGTCCCACACCCAACCTCCAACCTGGAGGACCGAGGGGCAAAGTGCGTCCGAGGCTGACTTCACAAGGAACCATCCACGCATTCACGTTCCCAAACACAGGGAGTCTGCGGAAAACCCAGGAAAAAACACAGAATATAGATGGTCGAACTCAACCGGTTTCAAATTTTTTCTTGTTATTCATGGGAATGGAGTGGGTGTATTTCATGGCTGTAATCTAGTTAGTATTTCACGGCTTAATCTGATATCTTCGTCGACGTAAAATTTCATTAGGAAATTAATTCGCCTTTCCACATATGGATTTTTTCTTAACATCCACTAAAATAACACGATGGCGATAGCGTCGTCTTCAACTAACTGGTACCATGAGAGACACAGCAAGTGTTGCTTCTGCGCATGCGCAGTCCCGATGCTTCCACCTGCTGTTGGGGGTTGCATTGGTTGCCAGCAACGGGCCACTAGTGGCACTTGCTTGGAGGCCCACAATTCACGGCGATGCTGCAGGGCCATCAATGACTCGCCAACTGATAGCGCTGCCACCAACGGACCACTACCGGGCCGTGAGCGGCAGATTTCAGCCAGAAGTGACCTATCACTGCCAGCTGGTGGCCAGCAGTTTCCCAGCACTTGTGTTTTTGCTGGGCGGTAGGACCTGGCTGGATTCGAACATCCGTCAGAAACGTCGGCCTCACACACAGTGCATAGCGACTTAACCAACTGCACCATGCCAGTGGTTCTCCTGGAACCAGTGACCAGTGGCCCCAAATTAAGGACGGGCGACTGCTGCCAAACGAGTTTCTCACGGTAATCGCTAACCCCCCCCCCCTCCTCCTTCCCTAAAAGAAGGTAAAGTGATTGCTGTGCCATTCTGTAGGACTGAAGCGGGGCGATGGTAGAGGATCTACGTAATGCAAAATGCATAGACTTCACAACTCACTAGAATGAAGACTTTCTGGATATTTCTAAGGTAAGTTAAGATTTCTATCTTAAAGCATGTTTTGCAAGATTTTAATTAGGGGAATTCAAATTCGTGCAGAATTTAATTTAATTAATTTAACGAATTTAAATTTGTATTATGAGTGACTCTTGATATTAAGATCGTGCATTGAAGGCAACTACCTCGATTACTTTGGAAGATTGTAATTATTGCTTTTAATACACAATGATGTTATAACAATATTTGTCGCCCGGGTGACGCAGTATTCTAAGCGCTGGCTTCTGACCATTCGTCCGAGATGGGTCCGGGTTTGAATCCCGGTGAGGCATGGACGTTGTGTCTGTCTTACGGCGCTGGCTCGCTCCCTTCCCTGGAACCAGTGGCTCTAAATTAGGAACGGGAGACTGCCTGATTCTAGCCCACTGAGTTGCTCATGGTGGTTGTTAAATTTCTAACCAAAGAAAAGGATAATAGCAATCTCTGTAACTGGATCGACAGTCTGTAGGGATATGCTTACAAATAAATAAATAAAAATTTGAGTTTGTGATTCCGTCTGTCGGTGTAAATTATGACAAGAGTGGTGAGCCATATAATTCCCGAAAACTTAAAAATTTCATCGTCCTGGAGCGGGAATCGAATCCACGTCTCCCGGTTTGTGCCCAAGTATGCTAACCACTGCACCACCCAGAACGACCAAGTCTCAAGTTTCCGAGTAATTTGAATATAACACATCACAGGAATCGCCAGTCGAAGCAACGGCATTCATATTTAGCGAATCGGGATGAATAGAATTCAGTGTCTCCCGTGATTGCCCTGAGTAGCAGATGAACCATGAATACGGGATTACACGAATGTACAATACAAATTTGAAGTTATGATTCCGTCTAGAGGTGTAAATTATGGCAAGAGTGGTAAGTCATATAATATCCGAAAATCTGAAAATTTCATCTTTCTGGAGCGGAAATTGAATCCGCATCACCCGGTTTGGCTCCTAGTATGCTTGTTTTATACCCGAGTATGGTTAGCATCTGAACCCACGTCACCCGGTTTGGGCCCTATTATGCTTGTTTTATGCCCGAGTATGGTTAGCATCTGAACCCGCGTCTCCGGGTTTGGGCCCTATTATGCTTGTTTTATGCCCGAGTATAGTTAGCATCTTAAGCCGCGTCACCCGGGTTGGGTCCTAGCATGCTTGTTTTATGCCCGAGTATGGTTAGCATCTGAACATGCGTCTCCCGGTTTGGGTCCGAGTATGCTTAGTTTTATGCCCGAGTATGGGTTTGGGCCACAGTATACTTAGTTTTATGCCCGAGTATGGTTAGCATCTGAACCCGCATCACCCGGTTTGGTTCCTAGTATGCTTGTTTTATACCCGAGTATAGTTAGCATCTGAACCTGCGTCACCCGGTTTGGGCCCTAGTATGCTTGTTTTATGCTCGAGTATGGTTAGCATCTGAACCCGCGTCACCCGGTTTGGGCCCTATTATGCTTGTTTTATGCCCGAGTATGGTTACCATCTGAACCCGCGTCTCCCGGTTTGGGCCCTAGTATGCTTGTTTTATGCCCGAGTATAGTTAGCATCTTAAGCCGCGTCACCCGGGTTGGGTCCTAGCATGCTTGTTTTATGCCCGAGTATGGTTAGCATCTGAACCCGCGTCTCCCGGTTTGGGCCCTAGTATGCTTGTTTTATGCCCGAGTATGGTTAGCATCGGAACATGCGTCTCCCGGTTTGGGTCCGAGTATGCTTAGTTTTATGCCCGAGTATGGGTTTGGGCCACAGTATACTTAGTTTTATGCCCGAGTATGGTTAGCATCTGAACCCGCATCACCCGCTTTGGTTCCTAGTATGCTTGTTTTATACCCGAGTATGGTTAGCATCTGAACCTGCGTCACCCGGTTTGGGCCCTAGTATGCTTGTTTTATGCTCGAGTATGGTTAGCATCTAAACCCGCGTCTCCCTGTTTGGGTCCGAGTATGCTTAGTTTTATGCCCGAGTATGGGTTTGGGCCACAGTATACTTAGTTTTATGCCCGAGTATGGTTATCATCTGAACCCTCATCACCCGGTTTGGTTCCTAGTATGCTGGTTTTATACCCGAGTATGGGTTTGGGCCACAGTATACTTAGTTTTATGCCCGAGTATGGTTATCATCTGAACCCTCATCACCCGGTTTGGTTCCTAGTATGCTTGTTTTATACCCGAGTATGGTTAGCATCTGAACCCGCGTCTCCCGGTTTGGGCCCTAGTATGCTTGTTTTATGCTCGAGTATGGTTAGCATCTGAACCCGCGTCACCCGGTTAGGGCCCTATTATGCTTGTTTTATGCCCGAGATGTTTAGCATCTGAATCCGCGTCTCCGGGTTTGGGCCCTAGTATGCTTGTTTATGCCCGAGTATAGTTAGCATCTTAAGCCGCGTCACCCGGTTTGGGCCCTAGTATGCTTGTTTTATGCCAGAGTATGGTTAGCATCTGAACACGCGTCTCCCGGTTTGGGTCCGAGTATGCTTAGTTTTATGCCCGAGTATGGGTTTGGGCCACAGTATACTTAGTTTTATGCCCGAGTATGGTTATGCTTAATTTTATGCCGGAGTATGGTTAGCATACTCGGTCCTAAACCGGGAAACGTGAGTTCGATTACTGCTCCAGGACGATGAAAGTTTCAAGTTTTCGGATATTATATGACTTACCAGTCTTGTCATAATTTACACCAATAGACTGAATCACAACCTCAAATTTCTATTGTACACTAGTGTAATCCCGTATTCATGGAAAAAAATAAATTTCAGTATTATTACTTTCTACTGATAATTCCCAATTATATTTCTATTTTTACTCCACGCACATACATTCAGAAGCTCAGAAAAATTAGCAAACAGAATTAGTGCTTCCGCGAAAATCTTTTTAGCATCCCTCAAGAACTGAAATGGTCGTGTCATGGTCTCCTACGGTAGATGCTCCTCTCCTGTCTTATCCTTATGAGCGAGTATGTTCAAGTACGAAGTGTGCTCAACCCGAAGCAGAAAATGGACGACAAAATGACTGCTTTTGTGACTGTGTGCCTGGGTAAGCACCTTACAGTGTTGTTCCGCCAAATGATCAGGGATGCGATCAGTGAAGAAGTTGTTCTTCCTGTGGCCTGCGGCTTGTTTCTTCCTTCCATCCGAATGCTGAACGAACAGTTTTGTGCGTTCATTGGTATCCCTTTCGGTAAAGTCAAACCCCCAGGGCTTGAGGAAGGAGCCCGCCAAATCGGAATGCTTTCCGCGAGTGAGCATCGGCGCTCCGTTACACTCGAGTAATCAGCGAAGCGCGAATTTTCAGTGTTACCGTTGAATTCAAAGGCTTTCCTGATTTGTTGAGCGCCCGGCGCATCCTCTAGCTTAATTTGTGAGAGAATGTCTTAAACATTTTTGCTGATCTGTCAGCAAAGCCTCCATTTGCCTATTATATTTCCGAAGTGGAAAATTAGGAAATTTTGCAGCACTTGCGGGCTTTTTCCGGTTGAGAATATAAAAGTGGTTCAACAGAAAATAAATGTATCTTTTGTCGAGTGTAGCTTTGCTTTTTCTTGTATAACTGCTATTTTTTTTTATCACTGATGATTATCACGGATTCCAACAAGGATGAAATAATTTTTTTTTTAGAAAAATTAATCTTAACATTGAGCATTCCATTTGCATTCAGATCGGCAATCCACTTGTTAACATAAGATAAATTTGAAAAAGTGAAGCACTTTTAAAAGCATTGGTATAATTTCCAGCCATACAGCGGAATTCGATTTCAGCAAAACACAAATAATATGCTTTCATTTTCTACTTACAAAGAAGGAGAAAGCAGAAATTTTGCAACAACTCCTGAATAACAAATAGACGAAAAAACGAACAAAAAAAAATGTTTGTTACAAATGCAAGGAAACGCAATCAAAAGGAGGCGAAATTATAAAGTGAAGAAAAAATCCAATTCTGTTTTTCAGTTTTTCTAGTTTAATTTATTTTATTTTCACACTACAGGGGCGTCTAAGCCTTTGAGTTTTGTAAGATAAAAACAAACCTACTTTCCGTATCTTATTAGAGTCCGTACCCACTGTGCGTTTAGCGCGTTTTATTTGTTACATTCGGTTATTTGGCCATGAAATTTCTTAAATCAACAACCTTTCATTTTAATAGTTTCCTTTTGTTTTCTTCTGAAGCATATGCTTTGTACATTTCGATGAATTGTATCTGAAAGAGGATTATATGGCAACGGTGAAAGTGATCCAATGGAACCTAAGTTGTACATTTACGTTTTTCTAAGAAAGGCCTTTTTTTTAAGCAAATAATAATGAAATTTCAAAATTTATGCTTTAGAGGAGTACAAGATGTTCAATAAACAAAGACATCGTTCTTTCCACGTTTTATCAACACACAGCATTTCGGAAAAGCCATGTACAGGAGAATAAAAAAATGTTATAGATCATACATTAATTCAAATTTCATTTCCTACCCATGACTATAATACTAGAGGTAGATCTCAATTGAGACCAATTTTTCCCAGGACTCAGTATGTTAAAAAGTCACTAAGTTATACTGGGCCTCAATTTTCGAATTCTTTACCTCATGATCTTACAATAATAAATAATTTCAATCTATTTAAAAAAAAAATAAAACTTTACATTCCGGGACTGCCAAGAATATAAACAAGAAAGATGACACCAAATTTTCGGGTGTAATAAGCACGTCTTTTGAATCCGTTCTGGCGCAAATTAAAGTTATCAAAGCTATTTAAAGTCAATGGAACTGGTATGGAAAACAATAGTATCTGACGGAAGAAAGAAGTTTTTTAATCGGGTTTTTAATCCCTCAGATATCGCTGTAAACGGAAATGTGAGCTTACGCCCTTTGGTTGCAGACTTGTGTGTTAAGAAAAACAAGAATTTATATGAGAAACATTTCGCACCGGAAACGTTCTCCAACATAGAAAGTATTTTTCAAATCGGACTCTTAGAAACAGAGATATCGACAAAACTAAGATGTGACTTTACGTCCCCTGGTGGGAAAACTATGCATTATTTTAGGAAGAAAGTATTCTCAAAATGTTTCTCCATATGAGCACTATCGTTCCATGAAAAAAAAAATTAGACGAGTTTTCAGGAGCCCAGATTTTGCTACAAATGCATCAGAAGCAGAAATTAACACTTATGCCCCCTGGTGGCCAAACCATTCATTACCAGACATTAGAAATTATTTGAAAAATATTTTCCATCAGGTCTTGTATGCGATACAGGAAGGAGTTTTCAAATCGGAGTTTTAGAAGCCGAAATAACGCAGAAAACGCAATTTACTATTGTGCCCCCTAGCGGAAAGTCTATGATTTACTTGAAAATTTTGAATTTATAGGGAAAACATTTCTCATCGGAATCACTATCCAACAAAGAAGGCATTTTTCAAATCGGACTCTTAGAAGTAGAGATATTGACAAAAATAAGGTATACATCGACGCCCCCTGGCGTAGAAACCATGCATTATTTCAAGAAGAAAATGTTCCTAAAAGGTTTGTCGACATGTGTAGTATCGGTGAACAAACCACTTTTTTCAATCGAGATTTTAGAAGCTCATATTGTGCTGCAAATACATCAGAAGCGGAAATTGAGACTTACGCCCCCTGGTGGCCAAACCGTTTTTTTACAAAAATTAGAGATTTTGTGCAAACGATTTCCCATCAGGAGCTGTATCCGGTGCAGAAAGAATTTTTCAAATCGGAGATTTAGAAGCAGAGATATAGGGGGAACCTCTACGCCCCCTAGCGGAAAGTCTACGATTTCCCATCAGGAGCTGTATCCGGTGCAGAAAGAATTTTTCAAATCGGAGATTTAGAAGCAGAGATATAGGGGGGAACCTCTACGCCCCCTAGCGGAAAGTCTATGAATTATTTGAAAATTTTGAAATTATATGAAAAACATGTCACACTGGAAATACTATCCAACAAAGAAGGAAGTTTTCAAATTGGACTCCTAGAAGTAGAGATATTGACAAAAATAAGATATACATCTACGCCCCTGGCGGGAAACTGTGGAATATTTTAAGAAGAAAATATTCCGAAAATGTCTATCGATGTGAGTGGCATCAGTCCACAAAAAAAATTTTCAATCGATATTTTAGAAGTTCAGATTTTATGACAAATACATCAGAAGCAAAAATTAACACTTACGCCCCCTGGTGGCTAAAGTATTCTTTACCAAAAATTTGAAATTATATGCAAAAGATTTTCCATCAGGAGATGTATCCGCTGAAGAAAAAAATTTCAAATCGGAGTTTTAAAAGAAGAGTTATCGGGAAAAAATTAATTTACTTTTACGCCCCCTAGCGGAAAATCTATGCGTAATTTTAAAAAAGTAACTATATCTAAAAAGCTCTTCGACATAAATGGAATCTAAAGATAAAATAATTTTTTCAATCCGATGTTTAGAAGCAAATATGTGGAATAAAACGTATTTTTGAATTCGACATCATCTGCGTTTACGCCCCCCTAGCGGCGAAATTGTACATCGTAAAAAAAAAAAAAAAAACGAAATCAAGGATCATCATTCGCATATCTCAAGCTTCCCAATACAAAAAGAATTTTTCAGATATAACTAATAGTTGCAGAGATATCGTGGGTACAGACGGATGGACTGACGGACGGACAAATCGGTAACATAAGCACGATCTTTTTTTACAAAAGATGTGCTAAAAAGGGAAATGAAGGAATAAGAAAAATTAACTGCCGAGGTACAAAAGACTGCAATCATCGACACTGCAGCAATTATTCGTCGATACTTGTCCGAGGCTTAGGCCTCTGGTTGAGGCTTGCTTTGTACAGGAACTCAAGAACTTCCAGTGATAACGTGATGTTTTGTGTCAAAGTTTCACTGTGTTATTTCTGAAAGAATAAAATTTTATATATATATGGGATGTAAGGTCAGGTGATGCGTAACATCACAGCCTCTCCTTGACAAATGTCAACCCCGCCTTCTCGTGGTACATCCTGTTCCCACTAAAGGGGCTCTGACGACCGCCAATAGCGGTATAACTATACCATCGGGATTAGAGGAAATGCTATCCCACACTCACCAACCCGCTTGGCCAGCGTGGTGAGTTATGGCCAAACCCCTCCAAAATGACTCCACAACTTAAATCTTGGCCCTCAGTCTCCGGCAGCTGGAATGTACCTGGCCAAGGCAGCGGCCAGTGCGACATGAAGGCAGACGGTGCTAAGAATCCCCGGAGGACAGGACTAGGCTGCCATCTGATGCTGACCTTGGCTACGTATAACGGACGCTCCCTATCTTCTGATTCAAGGCTTCTTGAATTGGAAGAGGAACTACAAAGGATCAAGTGGGACATCGTCGGGCTAAGTGAGGTAAGGAGAAAAGGAGAAGATCTCATTGAACTGAAAAGTGGACATCTCTTCTATTATCGTGGGACAGATACTGGCAGAACTAGTGGTGTTGGATTTATAATAATCAAGAAACTGAAGGATAAAGTTGTAGAAGTTGAAAGTTCCTCTGACAGAGCTGCACGACTCGTTATCCAACTCTCGAGAAGATACCAGGCTCAGATTATTCAAACTTATGCACCCACTACAAGTCATGCTGAAGAAGAAATTGAAGAATTTTATGAGGAAATTCGTGATCTAAATAATAAAGGTAAGCAGCACTTGAAGATAATTATGGGAGATTTCAATGCAAAAATAGGGCAACGGCAACAGAATGAAACTTCAGTAGGTAAATTCGGTCACGGCAACAGAAACCAGCGTGGAAATACTCTCGTAGAGTTTGCAGAGGCAGAAGGGTTTTTCATCTTGAACTCCTTTTTCAAGAAAAAGCCACACAGGAAATGGACATGGCGACATCCAAATGGGACGACAAGTGAAATTGATTTTATTATGTGTAACAAAAAATTTGTCATAGAAGACTGCAGTGTGCTAAACAAGTTCAACACAGGTAGTGACCATAGATTGGTGAGATGTAAGATGCACCTCAACACTAAACTCGAACGTAGCAAGCTCATAATACAAACAAAATGTATTGACATAACCAACCTTAAAAAACACCATAATACCTTCAAGTTGGAACTGAAGAACAGATTCTCTGCTTTAGAAGGCCTAACATCAGAAGAAGTGGATATTTCAGAAGTTAACAGAAAAGTAACCAAAGCTCTTATGGAAACAGCAACAAAATTAGCTGGGTCTAAGAACAAATTGCATGTGAACAAATTATCAGGAAAAACCAAAATGTTGATGCAAAAAGAAGAGTGATGAGGACAACTAAAGAAGATGTGACTTCCAAAGTGGAATATATAGAGCTATGCAAGACAGTACGAAAAAGTATCACTGAAGACGTAAGGAAATTCAACTGTGAACTAGTAAGGAAAGCAATTGAAAACAACCAAAGCCTTAAGATAGCAAAGGGACATCTCAGTAAGGGGAAAAAACAGATTATGGCACTGAGAAAAGAAGATGGTTCTGTAACAAGAAATAGAGGCGAAATTTTGACAAGAGTGAAAGATTTCTACTCCAAATTATATGAAAGGGATGATACATGTACTCCAGACATCATGAAAGGTACCAGTACCAGAGTTCTTCCAGTCCTTCCAGCAGAAGTTGCACATGCAATCAAGAACATGAAGCGGGGAAAAGCTCCAGGAGAAGATGGAATTACTGTAGACATCATACAAGAAGCAAGTGGAGAAATCGAAACAGTACTCGCCCAAATTTTCACTCGATGCCTTAATGAAGGGAAAATTCCGGAGGATTGGAACAACGCTACAATGATCTTGCTACATAAAAAAGGTGACATTGAGGATCTCAGGAACTACAGACCTATCAGCCTCCTATCAGTGGTTTATAAAATCTTCACTAAAGTTCTTTCACACCGCTTGAAGGTGACACTGGCCATGGCTCAACCGAGAGAACAAGCTGGATTCAGGAGTGGCTACAGCACAATAGATCATATCCACGTACTGAGAGAACTAATTGAAAGAGCGAGGGAACATGAACTTCCATTTTGCATGGCTTTTATCGATTATGAAAAAGCCTTTGATTCGGTGAAACAATCAGCAGTTGCAATGGCTCTGAAATCCTGCGGTATTGAAGATGCATACATTAATATTATTAATAACATCTATGACAATGCAAGTGCAAAGATTCGGCTGTTTGAAAATACAACACACATAAAAATTGGAAAAGGAGTGAGACAAGGTGACACCATATCTCCGAAGCTCTTTAATGCCACATTGGAAAATGTCTTTCAATCACTGAACTGGGAAAACAAAGGGATAAAGATTAATGGAGATTATCTAACCCACCTTCGTTTTGCTGATGACATAGTCATTTTTGCAACTACCCCATCAGAGCTACAGAGTATATAACGAAGTGAATTTCTCCGTCATTTTTATCCGCGCCGGGGTTCGAACCCGGGTCCACTCATTCCGGAATAAGTTGCTCTACCAATTAAGCTACGCGGACATGTATTCTGATTCCTATCTGCCTTTATGTCGTGTGCGTCCTTCTGGCAGGTACGTCACATCTCCTGGTACGTTACATCATCTCCCCCTTATTTTTCTTTTTCTTTCGAAGTGCTGCTCACATTTTTCCTATCTCGCGGTGTGGAAATAACATCACACCAATGCGAGATTTTGAACGGTCGGGTCATCCGGATAGTTCGGGCGCCATTATAACGAAGTGAATTTCTCCGTCATTTTTATCCGCGCCGGGGTTCGAACTCAGGTCCACTCATTCCGGAATAAGTTGCTCTACCAATTAAGCTACGCGGACATTTTATTCTGATTCCTATCTGCTTTTTTATGTCGTGTGCGTCCTTCTGGCAGGTACGTCACATCTCCTGGTACGTTACAAGTATGATTCAGGAACTTGCTGACAAGAGTAAAGAAGTGGGATTAAAAATGAACTTTCAGAAGACAAAAGTGATGTACAATGCTTTTACAAGAAATGAAGATTTATCGATTGATGGAGAAAAGCTGGAGATAACAGACACGTACGTTTATCTTGGACAGCAGATATCAAGTGAGGGTCACATTGATGAAGAAATTAATCGGCGTACAAAACTTGCCTGGAGAGCTTTTGGAAGAAACAGCATAATTTTCAAGAGCAATATGCCATTATGTCTTAAAAGAAAAGTGTTTGATCAATGCATCCTTCCAGTGCTTACGTATGGTGCAGAGACGTGGACCTTAGCTAAAAGAGACATACAAAGGCTGCAGACAACTCAAAGAACCATGGAGAGGTGCATGCTTGGTGTAACCAGGAGAGATAAGAAGAGGAACACGTGGATCCGAAAAATGACAAGAGTGGAAGACATCATGATCAGAGTTAAATCCCTGAAATGGCAATGGGCTGGACATACTGCCAGAAGAACAGACCATCGATGGACAGCCGAAATTTTAGATTGGATTCCAAGGGACAGGAAAAGACCCAGAAAAAGACCACATGGAAGATGGGTGGATGAAATTCGAAAGTATGCGGGAGTGACATGGAGGAGACTGGCACAAGACAGACCGTTGTGGAGGAAACTTGGGGAGACCTACGTCCAGCAGTGGATTGATAATGGTTGACAATGATGATGATTTTTGCAACTACCCCATCAGAGCTGCAGAGTATGATCCAGGAACTTGCTGACAAGAGTAAAGAAGTGGGATTAAAAATGAACTTTCAGAAGACAAAAGTGATGTTCAATGCTTTTACAAGAAATGAAGATTTATCGATTGATGGAGAAAAGCTGGAGATAACAGACACGTACGTTTATCTTGGACAACAGATATCAAGTGAGGGTCACATTGATGAAGAAATTAATCGGCGTACAAAACTTGCCTGGAGAGCTTTTGGAAGAAACAGCATAATTTTCAAGAGCAATATGCCATTATGTCTTAAAAGAAAAGTGTTTGATCAATGCATCCTTCCAGTGCTTACGTATGGTGCGGAGACGTGGACCTTAACTAAAAGAGACATACAAAGGCTGCAGACAACTCAAAGCAGCATGGAGAGGTGCATGCTTGGTGTAACCAGGAGAGATAAGAAGAGGAACTCGTGGATCCGAAAAATGACAAGAGTGGAAGACATCATGATCAGAGTTAAATCCCTGAAATGGCAATGGGCTGGACATACTGCCAGAAGGACAGATCATCGATGGACAGCCGAAATTTTAGATTGGATTCCAAGGGACAGGAAAAGACCCAGAAGAAGACCACATGGGAGATGGGTGGATGAAATTCGAAAGTATGCAGGGGTGACATGGAGGAGACTGGCACAAGACAGACCGTTGTGGAGGAAACTTGGGGAGACCTTCGTCCAGCAGTGGATTGATAATGGTTGACAATGATGATGATGATGATGATGATATATCATCATCATCATCGTTGTGAACCATTATCATTCAATCAATCAATCAACTGCTGGATGAAGGTCTCTCCAAGTTTCTTCCACAACTGACTGTCTTGAGCCAGCCTTCTCCATGTTACTCTGGCATGCTTCCGAATTTCATCCATTCATCTCCCATTTGGTCTTCTCTGGGTCTTTTTTGCATCTAAAATGTGTGTGTGTGTGTGTGTGTGTGTGTGTGTGTGTGTGTGTGTGTGTGTGCGCGCGCGCGCGGCCCACTCAATTGCTCATTGTGGTTGTTAATCCACCCGCACAACAACACGAAATTATTTTCTAAAGTAAATGAGTTGAATTTAGGTATCCCGTTGATTGGATTTCAGTGATTATCTGAACAAGAATGCATGCACGAAATGTGAATAAAACTTTCATTTGCACGTCACTGTGATAAACAGAAATAGCTGATTGATGGAATCAAATGAAAAGCTAAAGAATTTTTATGGCGTAGTTTCCGAAAAATTTCAGACATGAAAATCATCTTTTCTCCGAGAGTTATGCTGGAAGTATGGCAACACGCAGTCGAACAAAAGTTACTCTTACGTTAATACAAGATAACTCAGCATACATCGCTAACCCCCGTTAAGCACCGCAGAAAGGCAGAAGAGAGCTTCTGGTCGATTGGGTATAATCACGATGTGCATAGCTATTGGAGCTACATCGTCTCAGGTGCCGTACGCGAAGCACGCCTCCAAACATACACAGACGAGCTCTGGCAACATCTGTTCACCGCCGGGCTTTTTCTTCTTGGCGTAATACAAAAGAAGTGTCGAGCTCGCCATTTTTTTTTCTTTCTGCCTTTCCCACATCTTGCAATCAAATTAATATCATTCATCGCTAACCCCTCCCGCAAGAAAAGGAATCAGTGTATGAGGCATTTCCATTTCCCGCCGATGAAACTTCGACAAATTTTCGAATATGCAAAACTAGAGTTTTAAGAGGCAGCAAGAAAACGAGAATGAGTCATACATTTTTTTGCAGATAGACATTTCTCTTGTGCTTGTTATTATCGATATATTCAGTTTTGATATTATCGTAAATAATTCTAAACCCGAAAAAGAACACAAAACCCTGATTTCTAACTCATATTACAGATGTTCAAACAAAACTGATTGCACCCTACTAGTAGACTAGTCCAATTATGTGGGAAAAAAATGGACTCACTTTAATTGTACGTTAATCTAGGAAGTTCTGGATCATTTCAGTTTTTTTTTTTTTTTTTGCTTTTGTCTCGGGGCAACCTATCCAGCCGGCCTTTTGTTTCATTGTACGAGAACTAGATCAGACTGAGAAACATTTGAATGTACTGTACACTAATCTAGGACAACCGGACTCATTTAACTTATTTTACATAAGCAAGTATAGTCTTCGCTTTCCTTTGTTGTTTATGACTTATAATGTTTTACTATTAGTTACTTGGTCACTTAAATGCCAAATGCTTAACACTAATATATAAATGACATCATAGGTGCCCATAATTTTGTTTCCAGGTGGGTGAAAACAGTGAATATTTGCTTATATACAGTGGTGGGCAAAAGTATTGTGTCACCTGCAAAAACCGTGAATTTGCAAGTTTAATTCTTTTCTTTAACTACCTAATTTTCATAAATGATAGTTATTTCATCGTTTATATGTCATTAGATGCGAAATTTAATGGAGATTTCAAAAATGTCTTAGTTTTTCTTGTAGCTACTTCTGTTCTTAAGATATGACATAAAGTATGGGGTTTGAAAAACACGTTGAAATTCACGTTAACTGCGTATCAGTTGTTATAGCCAATCATAGACAGCATTTTACCTGATTGGCTGCTTCCTAATGCTATCCTAATCCTACTTCAGCGTTTATAAAGGTTGACGGAGAGCTACTGAAACATTGTAAAAGCCGCGGATGGCTTAGTGGTTAGCAGTTCAGACTATCGATGCAAGGTCCCAGGTTCAAGCCTGGGCTGATCTTTCGGAGATGGTGAGATTTACTAACAATCGCTGAATATCCGCCGTGCATCGGACGAGCACGTTAAGTGACGGCCCCCAGACTGGATCCACTGGTTAAATGGGTATCCTTTCCTATGCCCCCCCCCTGAAATTCTCTCACCCATCTATGTGCTATATCGTACTTGTACGGTGGCGCCATCTACTGTACTCTAACCTCACTACAAACTGTTCTGTCAAAGTCGCTAGACTTGCTCTCATTCTTTCCGTTTCTGTGTCCTGCCCAAAAGGCGATCTCGCTGTAGGTGGCTGGGACCTAAACTCTACTCACTGTGGACGGAAGTCCTACAAGAAAATGACAAATGGAATGAGTGAAATAACTGAAACATTGTAGTGGTCGCTTGTTGTTGTTATTACGGCATAATTTGTGTACATTCTCAATAACTGTTAAAACTGCGGTATTGTCCACAGCGGATAGAGTAAAAATAATTGTTCAGCATGAACAGGGATATTCTTCAAGGCAAATCGCTGAAAGATTGGGCTGTAATCAATCTACAGTTATTAGGCTACTGAAGAAAGTAAAAGACGCCGAAGAATATATGTGTCGCAGTGGAAGGCCCACATACACTACAACCAATCGGAACAGAGTGCTCAGAAAGCTATGCTTGGCAGATAAGAGACTCAATTCACCTGAACTGCTTCAGAGATGGTCTGAAGTGACTGATGCTACCGTTAGTACATCTACTGTTAGGAGGAGGCTGCTTCACTATGACTTACGTGTCTGCAAAGGCAGGTGTAAACCACTTTTAACTGCAAATCAAAGACAGCGTAGACCTCAGTGGGCAAAACAGCGTGTCTCATGGACAACCAAGCAATAGGAAAATGCTCTTTTCAGTGATGAATCAGAATTTTGCCTTAATGGGAATCAGAGTAGTGCCTATGTAAGGAAATTCTAGCATGAGCAATTCCATCCAAGTTGCTTAGTGACTACTATTAAGCATCCGGTAAAAGTCATGGTTTGGAGCTGCATGTGTGCACATGGTGTTAAAAACCTCCATATTGCCGATGGTACGGTAAATGCCCTCAAATATATCTGTATATTAGTAAACAAGATGCCACCATCGTCTGGAAAACTTTATGACGGCAATTTTTGTTTCAAGATGACAATGTTCCCGGTCATCGTGCTAAAAAACATGTTCAGCATCTTGATTAGCCACCACAGTCACCGGACTTAAACCCGATCGAACATTTGTGGTTCAAACTGTCGTATGAACTATAAAAAAGAAGCCAACCAAAATTCAACTAATTGAAGATGTAATTCAAATTTGGAATCGTATTGTTCAACCCAATCTTTTACAAAACCTTGTTCACAGTAAGCCAGCAAGATGCAAAGCTGTGGTTAAAGCTAAAGGCCGGACAACAAAATATTAAGTACATTTTTATAACTTTGCTTAATTATATTTCTGTATTTAAATATTATTTCATTCCCTATGGATTACAAAAACGATTTATTGTTGTAAACCTAAGTATTGGATAAATGATCCTTTTCATAATAATTTCGTCATGATTTTTGTAATGTATACTCAAGAACAAAAGTACCAAGAGGAAAAACTCGATCATGCTACCGTTGCACCACCGAGGACAACGAAGTTCCAAGCAACTGGCGCTCATTAGATGTAGCTTAGAAATCCGTCCTAGGTTTTGAAAAAAGTAGAATGCTCGAATGGAAATTGGGAGATTCGGGTTCGATTCCCCTTCCAGGGCGGTGTTATTTTAAAGTTTACACGGGAAACCGCGAAAAACGGCACCTTTGAGGCAATAATAACATCTGGACAGTGTTTGCTCGAAAGGCGTTGTATTACTGTGCTTGTAACCCTAAGGAGATGGGGAAGGAGAATAATTGTGAACTCCAATTTTCCTTCAGCTCAGTTCTCTATTAGGGCGGAGGGATGATTTGAGCAAACTTGTAGACCACCATGAATTTGAAATGCTGCTCTTAATGCGCAGAATTTCGCGGGATGACGAAGAATGAAAAAAAGCAAACTTGTGTTACTCTCATTTCTAACAATAATTACAAGAACCGTTATACTAAACGCCGAAGAACGTTATAAAAATAATACTGGAGTTAGGTAAATTTGAAGAAATTTTTTATTTCAGTTGTTGTGAAATAAGGAAATGTACAAGGGTTGAACAAAATAATGTGAACACCTGAGAAATAGGCGATATGTCTTTTCTCAGTATTATATGTTTATTAATAAGGTGCATCTTTCTTTAATTAGAAAGATGCACCTTATTAATAAATAAGGTCTTGGACCACCATTAGCCTTTAATACAGCTTCCAACCTTCTTGGAATAGATTCATTCAGCTTTTGAATAGTCTCCAGTGGAATATTGTACTATGTCTCTATTGTTAAGGTGTTGGACCCCATTTGCCTTTATACAGTTTCCAACCTTCTTGGAATATATTCATACAGCTTTAGTCTCCAGTGGAATATTGTACTATGTCTCTGTTGTTAAGGTGTTGGACCGCTATTTACCTTTAATACAGCTCCCAACCTTCTTGGAATAGATACATACAGCTTTTGAATAGTCTCCAGTGGAATGTTGTACTATGTCTTTATTAATAAGGTGTTGGACCACCATTTGCCTTTATACAGTTTCCAACCTTCTTGGAATAGATTCATACAGCTTCTGAATAATCTCCAGTGGAATGTTGTATTATGTCTCTATTGTTAAGGTGTTGGAACACTATTTACCTTTAATACAGCTTCCAATCTTCTTGGAATAGATTCATACAGCTTTTGAATAGTATCTAGTGGAATGTTGTACCATTCGTCGATCAGAACATCAGACAAATGCTTTAGAGATGTTGGAGGAAGGAATCTGCTGTTCCCTCTGCTCTCCAAAACTGCAAACAGCGGCTGGATGATACTCAAGTCAGCTGATTGAGCTGGTCAGGGTAGATGTTGAAGTTCATCTTAGTGCTCCTCAAACCAAGACTGAACTATTCTGGCTGTGTGTAGTGGGGATATTATCATTTTGAAAAATGGTATCATTGTTCCGAAACAACACTTTGACCATAGGATGCACTTGATCACCTAGAATGTCCAAGTACTCGCTGGCAGTACCTCAACCATGTAAGGTAATGATGGAGTCAGCCGAATACCGAGATATGGCCACCCAAATCATTACAGATACACCATCATGTTTCACAGTTGGAACGAAACATTCTTAATTGTACGCTTCCTTGGGTGTTCTCCATACATAAACCCGACCTACTGTTGGGAATAATGTAAATGAGGAATCATCGGACCATATCACACGTTTCATGCCACCGTATATTGATGCCACCATCTTTTTCGCATTGTAGCGTTGTTTTCTGTGATTAAAGGTTTAGTAATTGCAGTTCTTCGATGAATGTTGGTCTTGTGAAGTTCTCTGCCGACTGTTTTTGTTGAAACAGGGTATTCCAGACAGGGCCGGATTAGGGGGGGAGGTCTGTAGTGGCCATAGCCTGGGGCTCAGCATGATCACGGGCCTAGGAGTTGCACGGGATTACGGTTTCACGGCCAGATGAAAAATATACAGAAGTCAAACTTACGATAACTTTTCATTGGTCCAACAATATTTGATGAAATCCAGCATATAGCACTTCGAGTTGTACATTTCACATACAAAGCCTTAATTATCTGTCGTATAATTTATCTTAACAACGATCGAAAAACTCCCTCCCCCCACCCCCACCCCACACACAAAGCAACTGTTGTATCGTCCTTTTTATCTAACGTTCTTATCACATTCATATGTCACTTTCTCTGACCGCCGCCCTGGTGGCGCGGTGGTCTAAGCGATGGCTTCTGATCATTCATCCGAAAGGGGTCCGGGTTCGAATCCCGGTGAGGCATGGATGTTGTGTTTGTCTTACGGCACTGGCTCTCTCCCTTCCCTGGAACCAGCGGTCCTAAACTCGGGCCGGGCGACTGCTTAAAGCCCATTGAGTTGATCACGGTGGTCGTTAAACCTCCAATAAAAAAAAAATCTCTCTGACCTCAAAAGTGTTGCCAACCTCATTTATGTGAGAGAGAGAAGATATCACGTTAAGTTTGGAAAGTGCAAAAGGGAAGAAACTTAAATTTACAAAGGAAAAAGAACTAAAAATAAAAGTTAAATTAGAATATACTGTACGTCACAAAGGTTTTGAAAAAATGGGTTGTGAATGCACCAAGAATAATTAGCACACGAGCGTGCAGATTTCGGTCTACTTGGCGTCAATAAATACAAACCAAAATAAAACTAGATCGCTATCTTTCAGCTCCGAAAACGGGCGGCTTCGTCAGGCTAAACTTCACAAAGCTGAGTACAGAATCATAAGTATAGAATCATACTGAGAATGATAAGTACAGTATAATAGAATCGTACATTTCAGTATGATTCTGTACTCAGCTTTGTAAACTTTAGCCTGACGAAGCCGCCTGTTTTCAGCGGTGGAAGCTAGCGATTTAGTTTTATTTAGTTTGTACTTATTTACGCCATTAAATGAAAATCTGCACGCTCTCGTGCTAGTTTGTAAAACAGTTTTACTTTTGTCTCGTATGATTTCCACTTGGTCAGAAACAGGGGCTGGAAGACGAACAGATTACAAGGCAGCGACTCACCAAGGGTAAAGGTTTCATGTCGCTGTGTACAGCGGGGTAGACGAAATAATTGAAGCTTTTTTTCACTCTCATCCACCCACACCTTCCAATTTGCACTTCGAACCGTTAATGGTAGAAGTCCTCTGTGGCTTCACATTCCATAACAGAAAAGATGCACTAAGAAAAGTATAGAGTGGTAAACCATTAAAAGAATTCAAGACAAAATTTAGAAATCTTAAGCTTTCTACTCATGTTCTTATGAGAACAATAGAAAATATATACAGTAACTTATTATCAAAACTCTGCAGATAATTTATTAGTTTGAAGAATGAACTACGTATTAATTACAAGGATATTGCTGCAGTTTCGTGTTTTAACCAAGGAGGTTAGAATAATATTTCTGGAGATGCCCTGAGTCTCTTAACCGTGTACCGCGTTCAGTTGGTAAAATGTGATTGTTTTAAGATTTAAGTGAAAATAATTGTTAACGTAAGTAATTGTTTTCAGTGATTGATGAAGCATTTGCTTTTACTATTTACCGATAATTAGGAATAATATTCCACTCTAGTGCCAAGCCATTGATGTAGTTTTGTAAACTTGATGTTTATTCATAAGAAATTCATTAATATTCATGCGGCCCCTCTAAGTTCCTTCAAAACTGGAAAGTGGTCTTTGCAAAGGTATGAGTTTGTCTTAGCCTTAGGGCCCACTCAAATTTCTTAGCATAGAGCCCTACTAAGGCCTTAATCCGGCCCTGATTTCAGGTGGATATTGAGTTTTGCTGTCACTTTTACTGTAGTATTTCTGTGTTTTTTGGAGACAACCCTTTTTAGTGTTCGACGGTGCCACTCATTCAGTTTCGGTTCTCACCCATTATTCTTCTTCGCCGATTAAGTCTTGCCATACTTTATGTACGCGGTCGAGACGATTTGAAACACCAAACAATTTGGCTGTTATGGTTACGGATGCTCTTGCTAAACGTGCTCCCTCGAGTTGTCCCGCTTAGAAGTCTGACAGGTCACTCCTTTCATCGACCGTTCGTAGGAACCGCTGCTGAACGAAACTTGTACTACACTGGCATACAACACAGAGAATATATGCAAAGAACAGATGCACAAAAGACAGTAACATGTTTTGTTTCTTCAGTGTAGCCTACACGAATAACATTAACTCCTGTAATCATGGTGTTCATATTATCTAGCCCAACTCCTGTAATCATGGTGTTCATATTATCTTGCCCAACTCCTGTAGATGGGAGCCCATAGGGAGGGGCTCCCATCTCCGAAGAACTGAAATTACAATAAGATTTTCAGGGAAGAAAATCTGAAATTACAGTCAGATTTCCAAGGAAGGAAATCTGACTGTAATTTCAGTTCTTCGGAGGTACAACAAAGATTTTCGCAATATCATTCATTTTATGTTGAACTTCTGGAGATGTGTGTGCTTTTAGTAAAAACTTTGGGAATTTACAGTAGAAAGTAATATTGAAAGTGGACAATGCGCGTTAGAGCACAGTGTAGGGTAGGTCAGTGTGAAAGACAAAGAAATAAAAAGCGTATCATCCTGTACTGCGGCCATTTGTTGCTGGACAAACAGTTCCGCAAGTTTTTTTCCAGAACTTTGTCTTGCATATGTCTTTCTTTTTTATTCTTCTAACATGCTGTCGAACTGCATCTATCAGTCTCTTTTATGCAATTTCTGGGTCGTCTGGTTTTCAATTAAATTTATCTAGGTGTGTGTGGTAAAACTGGCTAGAGGATACAAACTGCACAGTGGAAGTTTATGTTGTTTATGCTATTTGTATTTGCGTTTGCAATTTCTATTTTTGCCTCCTCCTGAAAACTAAGCTATGGGCGCCCATGCTCCTTCACATGAGGTGTGTGTGCGTGTGTGTGTGAGCTATGACTGTGAGTTAGGAAAACATCCATTGCTGGTTTCTAAAAAAAAATGCGAGTTTCAAGCATATTCTTACCTTCGCGGAAACACCGAATGAGAATCCTTTTCTAAATGAAGAAGAATCAGCGGGTGGTTTAGTTTTACGAATTCTTCAGTCAATGCGCACTAAATCTAATTATCTGCCGATCCTCCTTGCAGCGATTTTCGATCACCTGAAATAGAAATCTGTGGGAATTTGAGCAATTAAAACCCTGCACTTTAGTGATTATTCCTATGATTTCTGAACGCCCGATCAATATTTACAGCTGACGAACAACACGCTTCCCGATAATCATATCTTTGTGATGAAGAGTCATATTTCGCTCTGTGTCTTAAAGTTACCAGTGGTAATGCAAAAAACTGTTGCGCCATTTACTCTTTAACGCCATCGTAAATGCCACACTGTATTCTATTGGAAGACAGGAGAGTACTTGCCAGCAGGACGCACACGACATAAAGGCACATAGCAATCAGAACAAATGTCTGCGTAGCTCAGTTGGTAGAGCGACTTGTTCCGGAATAAGCGGCCTCGGGTTCGAATCCCGGCGTAGACCAAAAATGACGGAGAAATTTACTTCGTTATATGGTCAGGGGCAAATAAGGAGGGTGGGTAGGAATTCACCGAGGGACGTCATAACTAATTGCTCTGCTGTTTGTTTTACTAAGTAGGGGATTCCAACAAGGGGCATACTGATAGCCCCCTTACCGCAGTGCGAGGGGACCTCATGGTTAAAAAGGCCTCTCTAGCCTGAGCAAACAGATTTTATAAAATTTATGCGGAAACTTTGTATGAAATTGATTAAAGAATTAGTCAAAAATTGGGCAGCAGGGCCGGATAGAACTTTTGCGGGGCCCGGGGCGAAATTTCATTGCTTGCACTCGGAAATAAATCTCATATTTTGATAAAGTCGTTACGTGAAAGATGTCTGTAAAGAATACACAGGATGTGAAACCCGCAAATTTGCTTGTGACGGTGACGAATTCGCATCCCTCTGCGCTCCGGAGCTGAATGCTTTACCGATCAAGGTACACCGACGGAATTTATCTCTGTAACTTTTACTTTTTGACATGTGCTTCACCTCTGTAGTACTTCAAAACGAAAATTATCGTAAAGACAAAATGATTATCTCAAAGAAGTATTTGCTTTTTAAGCTCAAGAAAAAGACCAGAATATGCATTGAAAGTTCAGAGAGAGTAAAACTGTTAAAATCTACGATTTTCTTTCCGAGGAGATGGAGTTGAGGTTGTATTTTCATTTATTGTATACAAACTGCTTCACAAAATGACAAAAAGCTACGTGCGTAGCGAAACTTTTTGGATTGCGAATATTTTAGTGTAAAAATAATAAATAATAAATTCGTATAAATAGTTTTTTTCTTCTGATGCATGTTTTAGTGATTGACTTTTAATGCAAAATGAAGTAACTGACAAATTAGTGACTTTTTAAACTTTTATACGCGCTCATATGTGATTTTTTTAAGGAAAATTCCAGCAATGTTTTTAAAGTCACTGAATACATGGCCTCCATGTGTAGCCCGAAACCAACTTTGATATTGTTCTTTTTTATTTTATTTAAATTTAAGTATTTTAGTATCTGCTAAATATATAAAAGCAAGGGCCACAAAATTATGATTTATTTTTATTTATTTTATTTTATTTAAATTTAAATATTTAGTATCTGTTAAATATATAAAAGCAAGGACCACAAAAATGATGAAATTAAATTTTCGATTTCATGAATTTGAAAAATATCAAGGTCGTTACAATAATCACTTAAAATCTACAGATCTCCGTATTTGTACGGCGAAGGGCGATAACCTATTCGAAAACCGGGGATTGGAAACAAACAAACAGAAAAACTTAAAAAAAAAAAAGAAACGTCTTTTTAAGGGCCTCGCACCCGAAAATTTACACACAAAAAATAATAATTGTAGAAAATTCTAACTAATTTTTTTTTCTTAAACTGCCGGGCCCCTTAGGGGCGCGAGGCCAGGGGCGATCGCCCCGGTTGCCTCTATGGTCCAGGCGGCCCTGTTGGGCAGCTTTGAATAAAATATTAAGAAGAAAAGCATTTTTTCCTCAGTAAATACGTAAAATCTTTGGAAATCATTTTCGTTGCTGTAGTTCAAAAACTGGATGACGGGAAAGAAGCTATTCGAAAGAACTTGAGGCCCCTTGTAATAGCTTTGCTGTTCAAGGGGCCTCATGTTCACAGCCCTTGAGTTAGTTTTTATGCAGGTATGTTAACAAGAGAATGCGAAAAAAAAATCAGTTCAATGATCGGGATTTTTATACCAATGAAGATAAGGTGTTATTGTATTACAGTTGTTTGCACATGCATCCTTCCGAATATACACTATCTACCAACAAGTAATTGGACACCTTTGTAGCTAAGGAAAAGGAAGTTTATTCACCTTCAATAGTTGGTGGAGCCTCCACGAGTGGCGATTACGGCTGCGATCCTCCGGGGCATACTCTCAACCAGGCGTTGTACGACAGCTAGCGGTATTTTCTTTCACTCGGCTTGGAGAAGACAGGTCAGTTCCTTCACCGATTTCGGACGGTGGGGGCACCCCTTAAGTCGAAGCTCCAACTCGTCCCAGAGGTGCTCGATAGAGTTAAGGTCCAGGCTCTGCGCAGGCCAGTCCATTCGATTAACCCCATTGTCACCATACCAAGCCATGGTGGACCTCGCAACATGACAGGTGGCATTGTCATCCTGAAAGTAACATGGGTCCACCCCGTAAAACTGCTACAACGTAGGAAGCGCATGGTCATCCAAAATGGTGCAGTAGGTCTCGGCGTTGAGTCTACCAGGAATTACGACCAAGGTTCCTGTGCTGTACCAGGAGAAGCACCCCCATAGCATAATTCCACCGCCGCCGAACTTCACAGTTGGCACAATACATTCCGGCAGGAGGCGTTCTCCAGGCAGACGCCAAACCCAGACCCTTCCATCCGAACGGTAGAGGGTGAACCTTGATTCGTCGCTCCAGAGAACCTGTTTCCACTGTTCAACGGTCCACTGTGGACGTTCTTTGCACCACGTTAGCCGAGCAGCGCTATTGGACTTGGTGATCAAAGGCTTGTGGGCGGCAGCACGTCCCTGATAACCGAGCAAATGGGCTTCCTTACGGATGGTATTCATCAAAAGAACACTCCCGGATGCCTGTTGAAACTCCTCGCGGATGTGGCCCATCGATTTGGTGCGGTTCTTCTGAATTTCTCTGGCCAGCACCCGTCGGTCTCTAACTGCCAGTCTTTTAGGTCTGCCGGGTCGGGGCACATTCCGACAGTCACCTCTCATCTTCCACTTGCCAATCACGTAGGCCACTGTCGATTTTGGGTACTTCAACTCGCTGGATATGTCCCGTAGGGATCAGCCATTTCTGTGATACCCGACGATTACACCTTTCTCGAAATCAGAGAGCTCCGAACTGCGTGGAATCTTGTATGCGACTGGTTGCGTTGTTGTTTCCCACACGATATTTAATGGCGGCGGCCGTGACGTGTATCAGGACCGCAAATATCGTCGATTGCAGGGGTGTCCAATTACTTGTTGGTAGATAGTGTATATGCATCCTTCCGAATATAATGAACTAAAAGGTGTCCTTCGTGGGAGCGAAAAATCAGAGACCTGTGTCATTTTTTTATAACAGAATCAAAAGATTCTTTTCACTATGTGCAAAGCATTGTGGCATTATGTTAAGTGTTTTTTTTTTTTTGTTATATTCCAGAGCAAATAATTTAAGCAGTTTTACGTTTTTTATGCTACAGTTCTTAATCGTTACTTAGTTATTTGCTTAATTATGTTGTGACATTTCGTATAAATTGGAAAAATCATTAGACACTGTCACACGGGCAGTTGCATATTTTGTGTGTGCAATCGTGAGGCATTTCAAAAAGCAGGCCTTAGTTCTTTAGAATAATAAATTTTGCATATGATTAACTTTAACGTAAGTATTTTGTAGTAATTTGTATCGCTAACCAACGAAATCATTTTATTTATAACGTACACATTTGTGTTTCACGCAATAAAGTGAAATAATTTTGATTTTACGAAAAATACTCGTACGTTCCAAAGAATTTGGTTTATTAAAACACCCGTAAAGCCTATTGGTAATAATATGGAAGTTAAAATTTTGAGTAATTGGAAGCTAATGGATTTTCGTAAAAGGGTCTCGAAAATATTGGTTTTTTTTTTGGCTCGAGTTTTTGCGGTACGCCACTGATTCCAACACAGAAAAGAAAGTCAGCTATACAAGCTCTCCTAAGCCTTCCCAGGGATAGTGAGGGAGCGGGACGTGTCTGACGACTGCTTTGGAGGAGAGGAGTGCAAGTCAATGTAGCTGGTCTGAAGGAAAAGAGGAAAGGAGTGCAAGGTAAAGCCACTGGATTGAAGGAAGGGAGTTAAGGAGTAAGGACGGGTTGTGTCTGCCCGTCACAAAGTTAAAATTTGATTTAGGTATGCAAATAGAACGTTTTTCTTTAGAGAAATTGTTCAAGTACAGTACTATTTTCATAAGAAAAAATGTGGCATTTTGAAAAGCGATTAAGACGATTCATTCACAGCAAGAAAAACAAGTTAGTAAAATCATGCAATGCATTGATTATAATACGCTTTCCAACATACCAGAAATCATTACTCAAGTTATCCCTCAAGTTATGAGAATAATGGCTGTGGAATAAATCTCGGTCCTGTGCCCTGACCTTTGATTCTTCGATGATATTCAACAGAACTGGTTTGGTATACCTCCGAAATAACATGATAAAGTTTTGTCGCAATCGAAGTATTTTTACGTAAGTTATGATGCATAAGAGCTATGGAATAGATCCTGCTCCTGTGTCCTAACCTTTGACCTCATTTCGCCCATTTTCAATAGAATTCGTCCCCAAGCAAGACCCTACAACATACTAACATTTCATCCAAATCGAAGCATTTTTACGTAAGTTATGACGCATAATGGCGATGGAAGTGATTCCGCTTCTATGTCCTGACCTTTGACCCCATTTCGCCCATTTTCAATGTTCGCCAGGTGGTCTTCTACCACATACTAAAATTTCTTCGAAATCGAACCTTTTTTACGTTAGTTATAACGCATAACAGCAGTGGAATGGATCCCGCTCCTATGTACTGACCTTTGACCCCATTTCGTTCACTTTAAATAGGGTACCTTCCCAGGTGATCCCCTACCAGATACTAAAATTTCATCGAAATCGAACGATTGTTACGCGAGTTATCGTGCGGACGAACATACGCTCAAAACGCGTGACGTAATGAGGCAGATGGGATTCGCGACCATCTGCTAGCAAGATCTGACGTCATAAAACTTTAATAGGATCCACACACAACGCGTGACGTAATGAGACAGATGGCGTGACCGCGCGCCAACACTCTCAAATGCGGCGAGATTGTGACGTCATAAGATTTCTAAGCATTGGTAACATTAATGGAATAATGGAACAACGCCATAACTAAAAACGTTATAATTCGGGGTGGTTATTTAACCCACTGAACGAATTCTCCTAAACTCGAGATCAAGCTAAATCGATTTCTAGTACCAGAAAACGGTAGGTTAACGACTTTCATCAAAATTCTTAGAGCTGTTTTCAAAATAAAATGTACATACATACATACAAGAATTGCTACTTTAAGGTGGACGTCAAGTAATTTTGCTTCCTATACTTCCAATGAAAAAACTTCTGTACACATTTTCTTCACAATTAATGCGTTCCCAAGGATGAAAATTTGAACATCGATTAAAATAACTTCATTTTATAACTTGCAATACTTAATATTTTCTAAAACATAACCATAATTACGCAATTCAACATTTGTTTGTCTACTGACGTCATGAAAACACAGGTCGCGCCATCTTTTTTCTGGACAATTAATGCGTTCACAAGGATGAAAATTTGAACATCTTGTACTGTTACTACAATTGCTCGGAGCCAAGAGGGGAATGAAAAGCAAGGGAGATGGGGGGGATGAACAAGGGAGTTGAAGAAGAGGGGTTCAGAAAGAAGCTCTAGAGTTGAAGAGGGAGGGGGCGAATTAGGGGGAGAGAGCAAAGGTGAGTGAGGGCTTCAGAATATGCAGGTGGGAGTTTGGAGGGGGGGGGACGACAGCAATCCATGAGAACTAAAGAAAGAAAGAAAAAATGTGGGTTACGCAAGGAGGCAAGAACTTCACGTACCTGAACTGCGGAAGCCATTGGAGCCGTGAAAAGGTGAATGAAGTTGATCACTCGGCTTGCTTTGTAGCGCAGCGGGACATCAGGTAGGCCAGCACCACCATAGGAGGGAGGAGCACAGAGCTTTTGGACGTTAATCCAGTAATGACCCGCCCACATTACTCGAGTAAGGCAGCGTGTAACCTCCTGGAGACAGAAAAGCGGGGTCGTAGATGCAATCCAAGAATGCTTGCAAATGGACAGAAGGTATGTCCTGGTGAGATTGGCACGCTGGTAGTAGGACGTACAGAACTGCGCACGACACCAGAACGCAGCTGTGCGGAGTAGGCGAGGATGGAGTTCCGTGCGAGTTGAACTGGATGTAGCTTGTGGTGCGCCTAAGTGCACACCCAGGAAGCGTTGGGTAGTGGATGACCATGTGGCCCCCCATGGAGCATCCATGCGTTTGGACCACGACCCGCACCACAATCCAGTGCTCTTAGAAGTATTCAGTTCAGCTGCAGAACATGAAGCGCATATGCGGAGAACAAACGACGAAGCAGTTGGAACTGTGAGTCGCTACGAATGCAGACGGTAATGTCATCTGCATAGGCAGAGTAAATGACTGAGTGATGCCGTGAGCTGGCAACTGGTGGTGGAAGTTGTGCTAGGAGAGATGTTTGCAGAGAGCGTAGAAAGGGCTCGACGGCAATCGCAAACAGTTGACCAGAAAGCGGGCAGCCCTGACGAACTCCCCGCTTGAAGGGAACATGTGCGCTGAGAAAAGATGCCGTCTTGACATGGAAAACAGCGTCCCGGTAGAGGGAGAGAAGAACAGAGACAAATTGTGGAGGAAAGCCAAAGTGTAGCAGGGTTTGTGTTAAATAGGCTTGTGAGATATTATCGAAAGCGGAACGGAGGTCTAAGGAAAGGAGAGCAAGAGGTTCAGAATGAGTCTTGGCAAGATGAATGAGATCGCGAAGAAGTTGAACATTGGAGGAAAGAGAACGGCCAGGAACAGTATAGGTTTGAGAGTCAGCAAGGATGTGAGGAAGGACAGAGTTTAGTCGACGGGAAAGAATCTTAGTATAAAGTTTATAATCTTGATTGAGAAGAGAAATGGGGCGCCAATTTCCCAAGTCAAGAGGGTCACCCTTCTTGGGAAATAAGACCACATGTGCGTCCGTGAAACTCCTCGGGAGGAGGGAGCAGTTAAATGCAGCAGAAAAAGCGGAGAGGAGAAAAGGCAACAAAAGAGGCAAGAACGCACGGTAAAAAGGAAAAGAGAGGCCGTACGGACCCGGAGCGTCATGGGGGTTAAGGGAAGAGAAGGTGTCGGACACCTCCGTGGATGTGGGTGAGAGAGACAAGGTGTGAGCAAGATGAGACAGAACTTGAGGCAGGTTATTGAGAAGATGGGGGAGAGCGGAGGGAGAAGGGGGAGGAGTTTCACTGAATTTGGTGGTATAGAACTGACGAACGTGAGAGCAAATCGCTGCCGAATCGGATGTGATTTCGCCAGAGGGGAGGCAAAGATGACGAAGCGAGGTAGAAGACTTACGTGCAGATTCCATTGATGTTAGAAAATCATAGGTGCATTCCTCCGGATTGAGATGTTTCATACGCAGACGTAAAAGTGCTTGCTGCGCAAGAGGTTTCAGCAAAGCCTGGAGCTCCGCCTGATATGGCCTGATATCTGGAAACAGCGAATCTGACAACCCCATCAGTGCGAGCATCTGCCTGACGTGATCGAGTCGCATCTGACTAGAAGTCGTCATGGTGAAGGAAAGTTACTTGATATGTAAGAGGAGCTGATGCTTCACATGAAGCCAATACGTCAAGGTACAGGGTGCGGAATGCAACCCTGCGCGACGAGCAGCGAGGAAAGAACGGACAGAGGCACAAAAGTCAGGATCAGTGAGGAGATTTGAATCAAACGTCCACGGACGAACAGTCCGAGGGAGTGACGCCGCAACAAACACTGTGAGGGTGACCGTGCAGTGGTCTGAGGAAGCAGTAGTTTGATGTCGCAACTCGGTAATAGACGCAAGAAGCGGTGTGGAAACGTAAACCCGATCCAGGAGTGCAGTCGATGGAAGCTGACTCCCAGACGAGCGCCACGTATGTGAGGTCTCTTGTGGATGTAGGCGCCTATAAGCATCGGTGAAGGAGAAATCAGCAACAAGGTCATGGAGTAGTGCGACGAGATCCGTCCGACGCTCTCGTGACGAAGGAGAGCGATCCAGTGCCGGGTCAAGGGTGCAATTAAAGTCTCCACTCAAGAGCACACGATCCGAAGGCGAGACTTTCGAGAGAGCTTGACGGAGTTTGGTGAACAAGATGGATAAATGAATAGAGGTGCACGGAATATACACATTAAATATGTGAAATCGAGCTCCGCCAACTGTGAAGGAGACTTGCTGGAGCAAATCCCGGCGTAAGATCTGCACTGAGAGTGCAGTAAGGGTGGATCGGAACTGCTGATGTACTCCGATAGCAAGCCCACCATGAGATGAATATCGAAATGCATGATGGAACACATAATCGCTAGCACGCCAGCGAGTAAACAGAGTGGAGGAATGGCAGTTTGTTTCTTGCAGTAGTAACAGATCGGCCCCGAGGGGGCGAGAGGTCTTTCATTACAAGAGCATTCGCTAGGGGGCTAGCGAACCCTCTGCAATTAAGGGTCGTGACCTTAAATGGACTGGTCAATCGTTGATTGGAGGAGTCGCGGAGCAACTTTCAGGAGTTGTTGTAATCGGTTTACGCAGCCAAGGGTCCATGAGTAGTGCAGGGGGTCATGGACCCTTCGCGCTCTCGGAGGTAGTTATACGTCGACTCCAGGTTCGTGGTGTGGGTGCAAAACTGATAGTAATCTCCAAGATTGAGAGGTTCTGAAGGAGCACCACATTTGGAGAGTACACTTGAAAAGACCTCAAACGAAGGCGGAGACCCATCATCATCAGTGTCCATTTCAATTTCTGTTGGCGCAGGAGAGGGAGAAAAATCTTCTGAAGATTTGGTAGCGCGGAACGGTTGCCCATCCGCAGAGGAAGATTTCTTCTTCTTCTTCTTACGTCGGGTACCTGTACGAGTGCCAGAAATGCGTTTTCCAGGGAGCGACGATGCTCGGGAAGCACACGCAGAGTCAGAGGAGTTATCGGCGCCGCCGTCACACTCGGAGACACCAACAGTGAAGACTGGTGGGAAACAAGCGGCGAGGTCTCCCGATGTTGCCACGTGATCAGGAGTAATAGGTGAGGCGAGCACTGGAAAGTGAAGTTGGGAGGTGAGGTCAGCATCAAAAGACTCTCGTTGACAAGAGGCTTTAGATATACTTTTTGTGTAACTCGTCCCAGGGGCAGTTGGCACACTAGAAGACGATGCAGGTCGAGAGCGAGATGTAGCAGGAGGCTGCTTAGAGGCGGTAGGCACTGTAGAAGCCGTGGAAGCTGGATACTCGTTGTTGGGGCAACGAGCACGCTGATGCCCAAGTTCTTTGCAATTAGCACAGTGTTCTGATGTTAGCATGTCAATTCTGTAGGAGAGCTGCCCACATCGGACGTTTAGGATCCGTGGGAACTTACGGAGATGCTCCTCTGATGGAAAGATGAGTCGAACACTCCGGCGAAAACTACGAACATTCTTATTTGCAGGATCCTTGGGCGCAGCTGAATGTGTGATAACAGGACCAACAATCTTACCACACTTACTAAGTGCAGTACTTATCATCGCATCCGAGATTTCAGGGGGCACCGGATGCAAGGAGACCTGAACAGGGCGCATGGTGATCGGTTCAGCTTCAAGGTGGTGATCTCCCAGTTCAAGACCAAAGTTTAGAAGTGTGTCTGCATGCTCTTTGGATGTGAAAGAAACAATCACCGTCCGCGGCCGGAGGGTGAGGTGAGTAATGGCTCCGGCTGGAAGAAAAGCAAGGAGCGTATCACAATAGACCTTCAACGGTGTATTCGGAAGAGCATCCAGGCACATTCCCAACTCGCGGGTGGAGTGAAGTTCCTGCGCAGCCGGTGAGAAGTGCGGAACGTCCAATTGAAGTGAGTCACCATGTATCTGGACATGGGCATCCGCAAGGGGAAGGCGAGTCGCTTGCGTCGGTAGGGACGCACCTGAGGTAACGCTAGAATAAGAGCGGGAAGGCAAACATCCACTGGAAGGCACAGGTGCAGCGCTGGATGAAGGAGCTGACACAAAGCTGGGCAAGGCTACCGAGGAAGAGAAGCAACGCCCTCAGAGATATCCATTACGTCATCGGCAGCATCAGAAGCGAACAACGTAGCATCCCCACCAGGAGGAGTAGAGTCAGAGAGTCGAAGCGTAGAAGAAGAAGAGCAATAGGCATCAGGAGGAGGACGATATTCCTTATCATCAAGGATGGACGCTGATTGGTTTGTTCCGTCAGAGATAAGGATCGGTGTAGTAGGAGGAGCTGTGACGAGAGCGGGAACGCTGCCCTAAGTGATTGCACTTTATGTTAGGCAGCAGTCGAAGTTACAAAAAAACAAGAGATACTATGGTATATTGATATCAGTCGACGGTCAAACCGAAGCATGTCATATAAAAAACGAAGCACCCAGAGTAAAGATCCCTAGATCCCTCCCTTCCTCCACAGCACTCTGCGACCCAGCAGTTTTGCCGCTAACCTACGTTTTTTTTTTGTTTTTTTTTTTTGGAAACGCATACCATATTCACTCATGTAATCTTGAAGGCCCCCGACTGATTGATTGATGCTTTAAAATATGCAGGGGGAATTTTTAACAACATACAAATTTCAATAAAAAGCTAAATGTCTCGTTCTTTTTATGCTAACAAAAAACAAAGTATTGATCAGCTAATATAAGAAAATTAATTTATGTTTACACTTATCCCTGATCTTTCCTTCAGTTCTAATTTTCGTTTTCTTTAAAAATTACTGGAATATATTTTTTCTGGAGCAAACTTAATGGTGAAGGAGCGGCGCTTCTTTTCTTCCAAATACGGAGCACAACACCTATGTGCGTGCATAGATACACAATAACGTCCTACCCCACTCTTCTTCGCGATATGATAAAAAAAGATATGCTAAACTTCTAATTTCAGAAATTTAACATCCTCCTATATATTTTTTTCTTATTTCTCTTTTTCTGTAGAAATAAAACGCATTTTTGTCTCCCTTTTTTTCTATTCTTTAAATATTTTTCTAGAATTTCTTTTAATAACCCTTTCCAGAGGTGAGTTGCATAAACTGCACTTTATATTTTTTCGTTTCAAATTACATTTTTATTTTATTGCGTGCACAAGAAAACTGGACTTCCGGGATGCTTGTTTCTATCTTTTGAACTGATGCTTTTATCCATATTTTTAACAAACAGATGGTATCCCCCCCCCCTCCATCCTGCCAAACTTCGAACACTGGCGATGATAGGTCTTCCACGGACATCTTTTTTACGCATTCCAACCGTAGGTTGAAGAAGCCTATGTGCTCCTGTTTTGTCCGTCTGTCTGTCTGTCTGTCCGTCCGCACGATAACTCACGTAAAAATGGTTCGATTTCGATGAAATGTTAGTATGTGGTAAGGGACCACGTGGCGATGAACCCTATTTAAAATGTACGAAATGGGGTCTAAGGTCAGGTCATAGGTGCTGGATCAATTCCATTGTCCTTATCCGCCATAACTTGCGTAAACATGGTTCGATTTCGATGACATTTTAGTATGTGGTAGGGGACCAACCGGCAATGAACCCTATTTAAAACGTGCGAAATAGGGTTAAAGGTCAGGACATAGAACGGGATCCATTCCATCGCCCTTATGTCTCATAACTTGCGTAAAACTAGTTCGATTGCGATGAAATTTTAGTATGTGGTAGGGGACAACCTGGGGACGAACCTATTGAAAATGGATGAAATGGGGTCAAAGGTCAGGACATACGAGTGGGACCCATTCCATGGCCTTTATGCATCATAACTTACGTAAAACTGTTTCGATTGCGACAAAACTTTAGTATGTTGTTCCGGAAGTGTAGTGAACCGGTTCTGTTGAATAAATTCGAAATGAGGTCAAATGTCAGGGCACAGGAGCGAGATTTATTCCACAGCTATTATCCTCATAACTGAACTAAAAATGCTTCGCTTGCGACAACACTTTAGTATGTTGTTCCGAAGGTATACGGAACCGATTCTGTTGAATATCATGGAAATGAGGTCAAATGTCAAGACACAGGAGCGAAATTTATTCCACAGCCATTATACTAATAACTTGAGTAATAACTTGAGTAATGATTTCTGGTATGTTGGAAAGCTTATCATAATCAATGCATTGCATGATTTTACTAACTACACTGGTGTGCAAAAATTAAGGACGAAGAGGAGAAATTAGCATAACAGCGGAACGAGCAGGCAGAACGGACCGAAAAATCACTCAGGAAATAGACTAGGGTCCGGTACGGTAGGGCATGCGCATATATGCAGCATGACGTAGGGGGGGGAGTGTCGGAAGGGTATAAAGCGCGCGGGCGGTGTACGCTGCTATTGCACGGTGTACATCGGTTTGAACGACGTCGAGTTGCTGCCAGCGTGTGATATGGCCAACAGGCAATCCAGTAGACGACATCTGAATGACTTTACCCGAGGTCGCGTCATTGGGAAGTTGGAAGAAGGTCGAAGTGTGACTAGTGCGGCCGAGGAGTTCGGGATCGCTCACAGCATCGTTTCACGAGCTTGGAGAGCATTTCAAACGACAGGAACAGCTGTCCGAGAGTTTAGCAGTGGTCGTCCACGAGCAACCACGGCGGCGGACGACCGGTATATTGTCCTACAGGCGAGAAGAGACAGACGGCAGACAGCGGGAGAAATCGCAAGGCACAAGCAACAGACAACTGGACGTCCGTTATCGCGTTTTACCGTGGCCAGGAGGCTGCACAAAGGTGGTCTATTTGCACGACGACCAGTACGGTGTGTGCCATTAACGCCTGCTCATCGGAGACGGCGCTTTCTGTGGTGCCAGGAACACAAGAACTGGACACATCAGCAATGGGATCGAGTTCTCTTTATGGATGAGAGCCGATTTAGTCTGAGGAGCGATTCTGGACGTATACACCCTGGAGAGAGCAGGGAACACGCAATCACACCTCCAACATCATCGAAAGGGACCGGTTTGGAGGTGGCGGAGTTCTCGTTTGGAGCGGTATCATGCTTGGTAGCCGTACTGATCTCCACATCTTCCAAGGAGGTTCAGTCACTGGTGTCCGCTGTTGTACCGAGGTTCTCCTGAACCAGTTCGGTATGGTAAGTTTTACTTTCAGTGCACTGTTATTTTTTGTACACCCTGTATTACTTCGCAATTTTAGCTTACTTACGTTGTTTTTCTGTCATAAGACTCTTTATGAATTTAAGTTTGTATAACCTAACAAATACTCTCTCTCTCTCTCTCTCTCTCTCTCTCTCTCTCTCTCTCTCTCTCTCTCTCTCTCTCTCGTTTTCAACTACAATTAGAAAAATAGTGTGTTTCCAGTACTCTCTTAGAAATTCGACACCCTCCCACCATTTTCCAGAAGTACAAACACTAAATTTAACAAAAAATTCATTTGATATAACAACATTTCTGTGAACTCAAAAATTTAGGTACGTTCATCGATGCCCCTAAAAATCTTTGACGGTTGCACCAGGCATATGTACACTGAAGAGCAATTGAGTTAGAGGCAGCTGGCTTTATTCAAATGTGGCGCTGTGGGCGGCCCTGTAAACGGAAACGACATGACGTATGCAGCGATCCGACAATATAAGGAGTGATGCGAAGGGAATCAGTAAGAGTCTGACCCAGTATGGGTAAGACGAAGGATCTAAGCGTATTTGATCGTGGGCAAATTGTCGGGGCCCGCCGAATGGGTCACCCCATCTCGAAAGTCGTGCAGGCACTGGGATTTTCACGAGTCACTGTGTCACGGGTGCACAGTGAGTACATCGAATCCGGTAAAACCATCCCTGCAAGGGCCAACTGCCGTGGGCAACAGCGTGTGGATGAGCGGGGTCATCGTCGGCTAGCTCGCATTGTAACACCGGATAGACGGCCCACGGTGCAAGAAATCACTCGGCAATTTAACGCTGGTACACAAAAACGTGTAAGCAGCCACACCATCCAGAACCATCTCCTTGCTATGGGGTACAGAAGCCATCGTCCCACGAGGGTACCGCTGCTGACCGCACATCACAGGGTGCAAAGATCAGCATGGGCGCGGAAACATCGCCACTGGACCTAGACATGTGAAAAAATGTTGCCTGGACTGATGAGTCGAGATTCACGTTGGTACATGCGGATGGCAGGATACGAGTACGCACAAACCACATGAAGCGATGGATCCTTCTTGCCAGCGTGGTACTTTTCAAATTGGTGGGGGTGGCATTCTCGTCTGGGGACTGTTTACGTGGACTGAAATGGGACCCCTGGTACGTGTGACATCGTCCTTCACAGGTCAACGTTACCGGGATACCCTAGACGACCGTTTGCTCCCGTTTGTGCGTTTTCAACATCCCACTAGGACCTCATCCAGCAACAAGACAATGCAGCTCCCGAATTCTATCTGAATGCTTGGATGTACACTCCACCGACATGACCTCGCTTCCTTGGTCAGCTAGATCACCTGACCTCAATCCCATCGAGAACATCTGGGATGCCATCGAGATAGATGTTCAAGGCTCTGACCTCCCTCCATGAAATCTTCGTGAACTGCGGGAGCTTGTTCAGAGGTCGTGGATCCGTATGGCCTCCCAACACCTCCGGTGTTGTCGAGTCCATGACGAGACGAATCGCCGCCGTCATCAGGGCGAAAGATGGTGCTACACGTTACTAGACAGGTATCTCTAATTCAATTGCTCTTCAGTGTATGTTCTAACAGCTCAAATATTTCTTTTGGGGGTCTAAAGGAAGGGGGGGGGGCTCAAAGGAAATGTGGGTGGGCTGAAGCCGACGCCAGCCCACCTGTAGCGTCGTGCTTGGTAGGTAGCCTCAGGCTTTCGCTACCGAGCACTTGGACGCTGCATAAACACGTTGGATATGTTT
The DNA here is from genome assembly GCA_039090855.1 of Macrothele yani. NCBI lineage: Eukaryota > Metazoa > Arthropoda > Arachnida > Araneae > Macrothelidae > Macrothele > Macrothele yani. The sequence goes on along the minus strand of CM077011.1, from coordinate 128,341,756 downwards.
CACCACACCCGGAGATTAAGAGCAGATGCGAGGAACAAATACTTCAGCGTCTGCTGAGTTCGCAGGACACGTGTTGCAGGGTAATTCAAAGGAAATGGCTGGAAATCTTTGTTCTTCGCCCTGAGGTCCCGGAGAACAGAACGTAGCGCGAGCGAGTATGTATGTGAGTTAGAAAATTTCACTAGACTTCTTTGCAGATATTGGTCAAGGAATACATAAAAACTTTTAAATTTTCAAGGATTTAAATTATTTTTCGAGAAACACCACAAAGGAATAAAAAAAGGGACTTTTTTTATTCCTCTACAAGCACGAGGTCCATAACTGTGATTGAAAGAGGATGCGAGTGGAAATTCAAAACCATTTGCAAATATGCACGCCCATGAATGAAGACACTTACAGGTAAATAAAAATGTTATGCTCTAGCATTTTCAGATCAATACGTACGTATCGATATCTGAAAAATCAAAATAATTTTTATAGGATTCCGTACTTCTGTTTTGTCGATGATGACAAACAAATTCAGTTCATGGCAATAGGTGTGTAAAATAATATCATTATAACACTTTCTATAAAGGTATTCACATAATCATGCGGTTCGCCAGGGGTATAAAGACAGCAGGCTTCGAAAAATTAATAACAAGGAATTGCACACCAACTTATGCACAAAATAGTAAGACTATACCAGTAATCCGATTTATTGGCGAAAGAATATAATTCAACGTTTCCAAACTCGCACACATCAAAAAGATGACTTTTCCAAGGAAGGTAGACAGTTTTCTGTCTACCTTCCTTGAAAAAGCCATCTGATTTATGTGCAAACGCTTGGAAACGTTGATTTACATCCTAACGCCAATAAATCGGATTACTGGTATAGTCTTACTATTTTAGGTTTCGACAAATTGCAGGTAAATGTAAAGGGGTTGTCCAAAATAATGGAAACACCTAGAAACAATAGGTGTTACGCACCTAATATGGTATGGGAGCACCCTTGGCATTTAAAACTGCTTCAATCCTCCTTAGAATGGACGCATACAAGTCCTGGATGGTGGTAAGTGGTATGTTGTACCATTCTTCCTGCAGAAACTAACTGCTCCAATTCTTTGAGAGACGCCGTAGGAGGATAACGGGACCGCACTCTGTTTTCCAACACAGACCATAGGGGCTCAATGATGTTCAAGTCCGGTGATTGTGCAGGCCAGGGAAGGTGTGGAACTTCATCCTCATGTTCCTCAAATCATTATTGAACAGTTCGACTTCTGTGAATCGGGGCAGTATTATCTTGAAAGGTGCAATCCCTTGACGGAAACAATGTCTGCGCCATTGAATGCACATGGTCGGCCAAAAGAGTGCCATAGTCACCGCTAGTGATCCGTCCGTGTAAGGTGATAATGGGACCTGCAGCAAACCACGAGATCATGGCCAAAACCATTACGGAACCACCCCCATGCTTCACTGTAAGAAGGAGACAGTCTGGGTTGTAGGCTTCTGCGAGGGTTCTCCACACTTAAACCCGTCCTGTGGTGGGGAATAGTGAGAAACTTGATTCACCGGAAAACAAGACATGTTTCCATTGATCCGCAGTCCACGTTTTATGTTCCTGGCAACAGTGTCGTCTCCGTTTCATATTGACCTGTGACACCAGGGGTTTTGCAATCGCAGCTCTGCCGTAAATATTGAGCTTAGGCAATTCCCTTCACACGGTATGGGTCGACACTGGGTTTTCGAGATGTGCAGTAAGCTCAGCAGTCACTTTCGTTGTCGTGATCTTCCTCCTTGCGGTCACAATCCTATTTAATGTCCTCCTATCTCTCGCAGTGAGTTTGGTTTTCCTTCCACAGTTGTGTCTCTCAGATGATGCTGTGCCGTGAACATTGTATGCTGTCATGACCTTCGACACGGTACCTCTCGATACCCCCAATACCTGTTCCACTGTGGTTACCGACGCACCAACCAGACGGGCTCCTACAATCTGCCCTCTTTGGAACTCCGACAGGTCACTCATTGTGTCTTCACCTGGAACGAAATTATGCAAACACCGATTTACAATGCAATCACACAAACCCTAAGGCTATAAGCAACATTTTTCAACAAAAACAATTGTAGCTACATGGTCGTTTTACTCAAAAAGCAGCACATACCGAAGCCACTGTTTCCAGCGAGGTGTTTCCATTATTTTGGACAACCCCTGTATATGTTACGGTTAATCTAATAAATTGATTACTATGCATAATCACTGGTTATTTTACAAAATAATCAACATTAGTGGTTAATGTAATAAAATGCATGCAATTAATTATGTTCGCCGGTTATCTTATATATAAAACACAAAACGTCTGTTTGTCTGAAGCAGCAAAAACTCTCGAACGCCGAGCTGTGGCATCGTGAAATTTGCATAGCTTATTAATACTGGAATTTCTAGGTCAATGTAACTATTTTAAGATCTCTACGTTGTTCCGTTCGCGAGTTATGAATTAATTAATAAGCTAATCAATAAAGTCAGCGTCGTTTGCTGTGTCACCGTTATCTGTTCCAAATCTGAAAGCACGTGACTGCATTCATCCCTAGGTGTTTCTATTCTTTGAGAACTGTGCATAAAAAAATACAAAAACGAACTTTGCGAAATCTTAACAAAAAGGTCTGAAATTTTTGTCAAATATGAATTGGTAATAAGAGGAGCCCCCAAAATTTCACCGGAATCCGCTCAAAACTTTTTAAAATAGGCATAGAATTTTTAATTCATCGGTAAACAGAAATACATACGCAGAAACAGTTAATAAAATTTTGACTGCTAATTTAAAAAGTTATTTACCTATTCAGGCGAAATTTGGTGGTCATGTTCCTATTAACGATTTATGGTGTTCATTAAAATTTCAGCCAGTTTCATAAAATATTCGCAAAGATACGTTTTTAACTTTTTTATCCCTGAGATTCGGCCCTCAAAGACGTCTGAAACTGAAAGCACGTGATGCATTTGATCGTCGATAACAAATTGTTAACGCATTTCGTTCAGTCAGTGTTCCAATGTTGCGTCTCCTGGACGCGTGTTAAATAATTCGTAACGTTTTTGGTCCGTTTGATTCTACAGCTGAATGTTGGAATGTCAAGAGCAAAGGATCCAACAAAATTATAAATTGTCGCCGATGAAGGAGAAACCAAAAATGTTGTGTACGGCCAAGTGCTGAAATAATCACACTATGAATAAATAATTAATTTGTGATGACCGAATTTGTGAAATCAGCTTTTTCTTTCTTGCAAGCATCAATTTTCCCCCGATTTTTTCAGTGACATATAAGGGAATATGAAATTAATAAGCCTAAACCCCGGGCAAATCCGAGTAGTAAAGCTAGTTCTACATAAGAATTAAACCTTTTTAGCTGAAGTGATAAATTACAACATTCAACAAATAATTTTTTATGAGGCGTTGTGAAATAAAGTACAGAATCTTTTTATTGTTACTATTTTTAAAAGAACAAGCTCTTACTTTTTGGAACAGGGGACAAACTGTCATGACGCTTCAAATTACAGAGTATTCCATGCCTTTTGCAGCCACATTTTGTTGAAAGGCATTTTGCATTTGCATCTCTTATACCCTTGATCGCTTGTGATAGCCGATATTCTGGCACACTCGCGAAGAGGCACAATAACATCGGAAACTTCCTCTTGTAAAATTAAAGTCTCTTGACAAATGACAAAGTGGTTCCCCGAAAACGATCAGATTCTATAGCAGGACAACAGCACACGTCCGCACCCAATAAACGCTGGACCTGAAATGAAGTGCACGCAAGTAACTAGACGCTGGCGGCGCTACGTGCAACTGAGACAGGTTGAAAATTTGCAGAAACGTGAGATTTTTCAGTTTAACTAGAGGGTGTTGGTTATTGTTCATAATAACATGCTAATGTGATTCATTTTACAAAAACATGAAAAATTTATCACATTCACCAAAACTTTTGGTTATTATGCACAATACCCGGTGATTATGCATATTCACCGAATTTATCGATTTAACCGTAACATACACTATACTGACAAAAGTCACCTGACACCCCTTCAAAAGCAAATTAACAGATCTGCTGCGTTGTTAAGATGCGCAGTACAGCTGCAAACGGTGTAACAACAAACCTGCAGCTGACCGCGATCGTATCGCACTGTGAGGTTGAGTGAAAATGTCGCTGCGGGAGAGAACTGACTTTGAGAAAGGAAAGATTGTTGGGTGTTATATTAGTGGGTTGTCCATAAGAGAAACCGAGAGGCGTTTAATCATACCCAAGTCAACTGTTTTGGATGTACTGAATAAGTGGAAGACACATGGCGTGCCTGAAGCAACAAAACGTACCGGCAGACTAAAGAAAATCAGTGATAGGGGACGTCGAAGCCTCAGGAGAGTCGTTACAGCTAATCGACGGAGTACTGCACAAGACCTCAGTGTACAGGTGAGTACAAATGCTGGAACCTCTGTATGTACACGTACCATTCGCAGAGAACTTCATTCCATGGGTTACCGTGGTCGTGCGGCTGCTCATAAGCCTTTCATCTCCACTCGGAATGCTACTCGTCGTTTAGAATGGTGTAACGAACATTTATCGTGGACCGCAGATCAATAGAAACGGGTCCTATGGACTGAGGAATCCAGATACACGTTTCATCAGTCTGATGGCCGTGTGTTGGTATGGCGGCAACCGGGGGAACGATATTTATCACAGCGTACTGTTTCTACGGTCAAGTTTGGAGCTGGCAGTGTACTCGTGTTGGGGTGTTTATCGTGGTATGGACCCGGCCCATTGGTTATCGTGGACAAACCTGTTAACCGGCACGTCTACATCTATATTCTGGACAACTATGCCTTACCAACTCTGTGGCAATGGCAATACTATGTAAACGAGCCATGTTGGTACCAGCAGGATAATGCAGCAAGCCATAAAGCAAGGACTGTTACGGTGTAGCTTAACGATAATTCCGTATCACGCGTGGGCTGGCCAGCACAGAGCCCTGATCTCTATCCTATAGAGCATCTATGGGAAGATTTAGAGAGCCGCATATAAAGTTTGGAACTAAGGCCTACTACCAAGCAACAGTTAGCGGCAGCATTATGTACTGAATGGAAGCGCATACGTATCGCTGTGTTTCAAAACCTTGTCGAAAATAAGGCCAAAGGTGGACCGACATCATACTAATGTATGTCAATAAATGTTATGTTGTGTTTCTCTTCTAGGTGTCCGGTAACATAGTGTATATATATATATATTGTGCATGCATATATTCGTGTTTTTAACACACACACACACACACACACACACACACAGGGCCGGATTAAGGGGGGGGGTCTATAGGTGCTATAGCCTTGGGGACCACCAGGATCAAGGGCCCAGGAGGCATACCTGGGCAAGTAATAAATAGATATGTAGAGTCAGAGAGTTTTATAAAATAGTTTTACTTTTGTCTCGTATGATTTCCACTTGGTTAGAAACAGAGCCTGGGAGACGAACAAATTTCAAGGCAGTGACTCACCAAGGGTAAAGGTTTCATGTCTCTATGTACAGCGGAGTCTGCGAGAAATTTTCAACTTTTTCACTACCATCCACCCACACCTCTCAATTTGCACCAGGAACCGTTAATGGTCGAAGTCTCCTGTGGCTTCACATTGCATAACAAAAAAGATGCACTAAGAAAAGTATACAACGCCAAATCATTAGAAATCCAAAACAAAATCTTCGAATCATAAGATTTTAACTCATCTTAATTTGAGAACAATGAAAAATATAGTGACATTTTAGGAAAACTTTCCAGGTAATTTAATAGCTACAGTTTCGTGTTTTAAGAGACTTTATAATAATTCCCCGTGATAAGTTCTTGGGTCCCACCCCGACTCAGATTTCTTAGCCTTGGGGCCCCACTCAGATATATTAGCCTTGGGGCCCCACTCAGATGTCTTAGCCTTGGGCCCCCACTTAGATGTCTTAGCCTTGGGGCCCCACTCAGATATCTTAACCTTGGGGCCCCACTCAGATATATTAGCCTTGGGGCCCACTCAGATGTCTTAGCCTTTGGGTCCCACTCAGTTGTCTTAGCCTTGGGTCCCCACTCAGATCTCTTAGCCTTGGAGCCCACTCAGATGTCTTAGCCTTGGGGCCACTAAGGTCTTAATCCGGCCCTGCACACACACACACATACAACACCTGCATCTTCACTTCTATCTAAGTTCAAGATAGCGCCGGTTCTCTCTTTTTAACTGCGCAGTTCCCAGTCATTGGTCTACACTTGTCACGTGTCGGTGCTGACTCTCGCATCGGTCATCGAGGAATGTAAATAGCTACACCGACCTGACAGTCGCTTTTTTCTCCTCATTCCGATGATAACTGTAGAGTTTATGGTTTCCTACGCAGTGGTTTAGGTGATTAACAAACTAGCTAGTTAATGTTCGTAGATAACTTCCTTGAACACATATTCAAACTTTTTAAATACTAATTCTGATGGCTAGAGAAAGATTCAGCAAAAAGACTTACTTACAATATTCAATTCACAGGAAGTTTAATAAAAATCATTAATACCGTTCCATACACGGGAAGTTGAAAAGAAGATCAGTATAATCCACTGACAGAATGTAAACTCGCTGTTATCAACGCAGAACTCGATTGTGTATATGTCAAACAGGCTTTAATCTCTCTCTCAATATCAACCTTCACAATCTACTCGCAATATCTCGTCATCTCCACAACATTTTTTTCACATTCTAAGTCGTCATTTTATGTTGCTCTGACTCACCGTCAGCGTTGCCAAATCATAAAAACTGTTCGGGGAAGTAATACGCCATTCAGTTAGAAACTGTTCAACCAAGAAGTAGCAAATTTACATAAGGAAATAGAAACTCAAAAGAAAGGTTTTTACAGGTATACGTCACAGAACGCGAAATCGCAGTTCGATAAATTTTTCGTCAAAATAACCTCTGACGCTGATTCGCTTCATAATTTATTTATTTCTAATTTTTTCTTTCTTCTTTTTTTAAAGTGTTAAAAAGGAAAAAAAACTTTCCTATCCAGAAGCTCATAAATGATTTGCTCTTGTGATATTATCTTGTTGTAAAGTTTTGCGGGTTGTTGCTCCTGGTGCTACTGACAGACATAACTAGTACTTTCCTTTCCAGTGACGTCCAAGACCTTCTCATCGCGCTCGCTTTGTGCCTTCGGAATTACTAAATCTATGACTCCAAGGTCTTCTGGGATTTCTGGTTCGATGTGGCCGTTGCCTGGTTTCCGTTGCTTCAATTTTATCTCAGGAGACAGATCCTGACCTACTAACGATGCCTTCCCTAGAGAGATTTTTGGAGCAATGGCTCACTCATGTTGAGATACTACCTCTCTTGCGAGTTTGGATGCGTTTGCTTTCTCGAATGTCGTTGACGCTTATGTACTCCTTTTGTTTTCACCGCAGAATGCTATCTGAAAAATAATGTCGTGATTACCTTTGTATTTTCCCTTGTATTTCTCAAGACAAACCGTTTCTTCCACAACGGCCTATCTCGAGCCATTCATCTCCATGTCACTCCGGCAGGCTGTCGAATTTCGTCCACCCATCTCCCACGTGGTCTTCTTCTGGGTCTTTTCCCATTCCTTGGTATCCAGCCTAAAATTTTGGTTGACCGTTCTTCTGGCATTATGTCCAGCCCATTGCTCGTTCTTGACAGACGTTGTGTTGGTGGTTCCTACATTTTATGCATTCTAGTGTGATATACCTCGTTCTGCACTCGCCTGTTGCGTGCGCCACCTGTTTAAAGGTACTGTGAACGTTTTGAGCTACTTTTCTGGCGATATCGTCCTTGCATTTTTTTATATTCCTCTGTTTTCGTATCGTTGGCTCGTTCGTTTAGGTTTCGAAGCTGCCAACATGGCGGCTTCCAATCTATCCTTATCATCTCTGGGCGTGGCGGATGATGCACTTCACGCAGCACATCACAGGTCCGCCGCCCCGGTGGCGCAGTGGTCTAAGCGATGGCCTCTGATCATTCGTCCGAAAGAGGTCCGGGTTCGAATCCCGGTGAGGCATGGATGTTGTGTTTGTCTTACGGCACTGACTCTTTCCCTTCCCTGGAACCAGTGACCCTAAATTAGGGACAGGCGACTGCTTATAGCCCATTGAGTTGCTCACGGTGGTCGCTAAACCTCCAATAAAAAAAATCCCAAGTCCATGGAAGTTGACGTACTCTAATCCTCAGATGTGTCTGCTTAGGTGCCTTCCCAGCTTCCAGGTACTCTTACTTCGGTGCCTTCATCGGGCTTGGTTGCGCCTCTTTCTACTACTTTTGTCGCTGCTGCGGTGCCCTCCGTGGGTATTGCTGGGACTACTACCTTGCCTTCTGCCTGTGCTCCTCTTCCCTCACTGCCTTCTATGACAGCCGGCTCATCACAGACTTCTCTCCGAGGATGTCATTTGCCTCTTCAGTGCAGCGAAGAGCTACTTCTACGTCAGCTTATTCTCAACCTGATGGTCTCTTACAATCAACACCTCTTATTCAGGTATCCAACCACAAGGTGGAGGTAACGATTGATGAAAATTCGCAGATTAGCCGTGAGTTCCATAATCTCCTGGATAGAGGTGTGCTCTTTCATGCTTTACCGAATACTCCTTTGCCACGCTACATGGCGGCCCTTTCAGGTCATGTGTCGCCCGCGTCGATTTCCGGAATTTTTCGTACCCTCCGGAGTATCTCAGTGCAGTTGCAGCGCAAGGAGGATGCTGACTTTTTCCTTGCACACGGACTTTCGATTGGAACAAATCATCTCATCCCTTCTCCTCTTCACAAGCATCCGGTGAACATCGTGTTCTATCCTGTTCCACAGGAAGTGCCTGTTCCTGCACTTCCTCTCCTTGTTAATAACGTTTGCAAAATTGTGGGCAAGATCCGTCGCCTTTCTGATGCTCCACGGGGAACTCGATTTACGCATACTACAGGATCTCGCCGACAGTTGTTGGTCCTCATTCCAACTGAAGAACGCTTTGGCGGATTGCCCTACAGAAGCTACTGTTGAAATTGGCTCCCGCATGTAGAGTTTCAACGTTTTCACTACACACTATTGTACTCACTCTCTTACACAGGATCACACCACTGCCTTCTGTGTGCGCATACGCCGTGGTGTTTCTTTCAGCTCGCATTCCAATGCCGATCACATTGGTCCTTCTACCATCCCCTCTATCAGTGCTTTATCTGACGCGACCTCTCCTTCTCTCCGTCAGACGCACGTTCCAGTCCAGGTCAATGATCCCTTTCTTCCTCTTCCGCAACGTACGGTAGTGCATCCTCCTTCCGCGTTAGCAGAGATATCTTCCACTGCTGAAGTGTCTCCGGCGGAGTGTTCCGACTCGGATCTGTAGTGTGGTGCACTCCTGCCGACTGGCCCTCCTCCGTGTTTCTCACATATCAGATCTCCAACTACGACCATGTTTGCTGTTCCCCCGTTACCGCACCTTCCTGCTGCCCCGGCTGATACTTCAGTGTCCTCCGATGCCGATCGGGTACATACTGATTCCTCGATGCAACGTATGTTCTCGTCTCCCGTTTTGCGTGTTCTTCCAGATCTGCCAATGGATTCATCCGCCTCAACTTCGTCTTCGAAACGGACTGGAACTTCCAAAGGCTCTGTGAAACAGAAAAAGGTAAAACATCTTTTTGATCCTCCTTTCGTGGCCTCATCTAGTGTTCTCGATGTTTCCTGTCCAGATGTTTCTCCGCCTGATAACTCTTCGAACACTATGCATCTCCGTTCTGGTCCTGTCAATCCTCTCTCAGATAATGAGGTTATAGAGGCCATTGATCAATTTCCTCTAGTTCCTGGACTACTGTCCAGACAACAACTCTTACGGCTCTTCGAATCTGCTTGTACGGTTATCTGTTCTAAAAAATTTCTCCATTCACCTGATCCTGATCTTTGTGCAGCGGTGATGCAATTTGAAGTTTATGTGACATTTTTCAAATCTCTGAGTGTCACAGATCCTAGGTACCAGGTTTTCATGAGACGATACACTCGCCGTCTCTCCTCCTTGAAAGACCTCGCTGAGAAACAATTTTGTGATACCTTACTTCCTCAAGCCGATGAACTTTAGCGCTCCTTCCCAACCCAATGCTTTTCGTTCTCTCCGGCGACGTTTTCCACCTTGTGGTAGCCTGGAATTTTCTGGCTTCGCGTTTCTTCATCTACTGTTCCACTAAGTGTGTGCTATTGCATTCATGTTATCACTCTCGCATTGCAATGTTGTTTCCTAATTTTGTTTACGTGCTTTGTGTTTTTCTTTTGCCCTCATTGTACTAGTATTTTCCTCCGTCGCGTTTATATTAGTGCTACCATTGTTAACTTTCTTCTCATACTATGGTTGGTGTGTTCTTGTACCGTGCCTTGCATTTTGACTGTCGTAATGTTCTACTCGGTTGGTGTTTTATAATACCTTTTACATATGCTCATAATGTTGTACTTGTGTTACTTCGTACCGAATGACATGCCGTTATGCTATTCCTTATTTGTGTGCATCGTATTTTTATTATACACTGCTGGCCACCAAAAATGCAACACGAAGAAGGGAGCATCCGATTGGCCTGAAATTCGCAGCATGCGTCGCCCGCGAGAGGACATGCAAACGATTAGCATTGCAGGACATATGCAAATCATGTGCGCCCGGCACGCCACCGAGAAGCACTATAAGAAGGGTGCACAGAAGGCGGGGTGTAAGTATTGGAAGAGTGTTGTGCTGCCTGACCTGTGCGTGGGAAGCTTCCTGATGCTTCGTCGCAGAATACGGCAGTTATTCCAGCACGTTTCGGAGTTGGACAGAGAACGAATAGTGGCTTATCGCGACAGCGGTTTATCGTACCTAGACATCGGTGCCCGTGTGGGACGACATCCAGCCACAGTGAGGCGAGCCTGGATCCGGTGGGTGCAGGAGGGACGGACAGACCGACCGAACGAGAGGACCGGCATGTTGGGCGGCGGGCATTGATGGCTCGCACCGCCACATCACGAACGTTAGCGCAGGAATTAGGGTGTGTTGCGCAACAGCCTGTGTCAGCACGTACCGTTCGACGTCGTCTGCAGGAGCGGGGGACTTGTCGCACGGCGCCCATTGCTCCGATTACCATTGACGTTACACCACCGGCGAGTGTGGCAGCAGTGGGCCGTTGAACGCCGCACATGGACTACAGAATGGCACGACATTGTCTTCTCCGGCGAATTCCGCTTCTGCCTGCAACACCACGATGGTCGGATCCGCGTGTGGCGGCACCGCGGCGAGAGACTGTATGACGCCTGCAAAAGGCATCGCCATACCGGTCAGTCGCCTGGCATTATGGTTTGGGGCGCAATTGGATATGACACCCGCACCCCTCTGGTATGCATCGCCGGTACACTCAACAGCCACCGCTACATCTCCGACGTTTTGGAGCCTGTAGTCCTCCCTTACCTGCAGGACTTGCCAGCGGCCACGTTTCAAGAGGACAATGCGCGCCCCCACGTGGCACGCATCGTGCAACATTTCTTCACGGCCCATCAGGTGTCACTGCTGCCGTGGACCGCCTGTTCTCCCGATATGTCGCCCATCGAACACGTCTGGTCGCTAATCGGCAACAGGGTGTTTGGAAATGAATTATTGATAATGAGGGTAAACTAATAATTACCCTCAAATGTTACGATCATTTTGTAATTACAAGAATTACGGTAATTTGGAAGTGTTCACTTTCTTCCCGAATGACTTAATACAGTAAAACCTCCTTAAAGGACACTCCCGAATAGCGGATCACACGACAAAAGGGCTATACGACAACAGGACGACGCAACAAAAGAGCGCACGACAAAAGGGCGAACGTCAAAAGGGCGATACGACAATAGGGCGATACGACAGTAGGGCGACGCAACGAAAGAGCGTACGACAAAAAGGGAGAACGTGAAAAGGGCGACACGATAAAAGGGCGATACGACAAAAGCGCGACGCAACGAAAGAGCGCACGAGAAAAGGGCGATACGACAAAAGCGCGACGCAACGAAAGAGCGCACGAGAAAAGGGCGATACGATTAAATTTAGCACGACAAAAGAGCGATGCTACAAAAGGGCGATACGACGCCCCGGGGCCTTTTTGGAAATAACATCATCGTTTAGAAATTTTTCTATGCAGATTTCACTTAGAGTACAAAAGATGACACGCCTGATTTTAGTTAATGTTATTATACTACACAAAGAAATATTGCATTTACTCAAAGGGCCCCTGGGCCTTTTTGGAAATAACATCGTTGAGAAAGCCTTCTATATCTATTTCACTTAGAGTACAAAAGATGACACGTCTGATTTCAGTTGCGATTATTTGAATACACAAAGAAATACTGAATTTACCGAAAGGACTCTGGGGTCTTTTTGGAAATAACATCATTTAGAAAGCTTTCTGTATAGGATGAGACGTCTGATTTTAGTTGGGATTTGAATACACAAAGAAATTTGTAATTTGCTCAAAGGGACCCCGGTGCCGTTTTTGGAAATAATATATTTTAGAAATCTTGCAGTTGAAGTAAAAAAAATATCACGTCCGTGGGTTCGCTTTTTTCTCGTGGCGCCCTTTTATCGTATCGCTCTTTTGTTGTACGCTCTTTTGTTGTACGCCCTTTTGTCGTGATATGGAATAGCTGACACCTTCATTTTTCGGAGAGTTTTGTGATTCCCTGTTCCGAAGTATATACGATTCTGAATATTTGGCTTCAAATAGTGGACCTTCTGAATAATGAACAGTGATCACGGTTTTACGAAAGACGTGTTCAAAGAACAAATTCGGTAAATTTTTGTCTGAAATATTCTGCTTAACCTCTTTGGACGGAAATAGGGATGCTTTTTGTCCTCCATATCTCCATTACAAAAAACAACTGATCTGTGGTGTCCATATGGCAGATATTTTCTTAGAAGGGGGCAACAGAGCTTCTTGCAAACAAAATGGAGTATTCGTTGTCAATCCTACAGAAGTGGATTTAGACGACATTTTTGAACAAATCACGTGTCTGAACAATGAAGGAAATGAAAAAGATTTCATTAAGGTCGATGAGGATCTGTGTATCGAAGATGCAATGAACAATGTTCGCGAGTTCGTTGCTTCGAAAACATCGAAAGAAAATAATTTTGAGGTAGCATCTAATGCAGTCGTAGAAGAGGTGTGCCTTTTTGCCTTTTGAAAGACGCCGTAAAGTGTAGTGAAGAGTAACAATTTTTTTTGTAAACAAAGGGTATACGGGGAATAAGCACTATTGAAAGTTTTTGTAAACAAAGGGCATAAGGGGGAATAAGCACTATTGAAGATTTAAAAAAAACATACTGAAAAACAAGCTACGAATTGCTAAACAAAAAAGTTCTATCAGATTTTTTGCAGCAACACTTGCTGACTAATTTACATAGTGTGAGTCGAGAGTATTGCTATATTTTTATAAACGCATGTGCTACGGAGGTCTGTCACGTGTTTAAATTATAATAGTTCAAGTCGCAGTTCGCAGCATTGCATGTCGTCGTTCTGTCTGTGGTTGGGACGCCTAAAAGATGAACAGCCACAATCGGCTAATTAAGGGAACTTATGCATTACAGAGTTTGAACTCGGCCATAACGCTGCTCAAGCAAAACGAAACATTTGTCATGCGAAAGGGGAAGGTTCCGTGGGCCACAGCACCGCAACAAAATGGTTCAAGAAATTTCGCTCAGGTGACAGAAACCTCGGCGATCAGCCAAGGTCAGGTAGGGCACAAACCGTGGATTCGGAGGCCGTGCGCCAGGCCGTAGAGGCTAATCCGGCAATCAACACTCAGAGAATATCAGAAGAGCTAGGTATATCACAGACCACCGTGGTTCTTCACCTTCAGGACCTCGGCAAAGTCTACAGGAGCTGCCGCATTGTCCGTCACGAACTGACGCCAGATGAAGTAAACCGCCGAGTGGAAGTGTGCACGAAACTCCTAGAAAACCCGCGCAATGTACGTTTCATCAAGAGAATTGTTACGTGCGATGAAAAGTGGGTCTATTTCCGTAATCCTAACACACAACGGCAGTAGCTGAGATCGGGGCAGCTTCCTGAACCTCTTGCCAAACGTCAGCTCTTCCAGCACAAAGTGATGCTCTGCGTCAGGTGGAATTTCGAGGGGATAATCCATTACGAATTTGTTCCAGACGGTCGGACCATCAACGCCAACCTCTACTCTGAACAGCTGGAGCGGATGTATGCCGTTTTGGAGGAGAAGTACCCTGCACTGGTGAACAAAAAGCGTGCTCTCCTACGGCAGGATAACGCTTGGCCTCATACCGCGCGAACGACCCGGGCAAAACTCCAGGAACTTGAGGGCATCGAACTGATGCCACACCCGGCACATAGTCCGGACCTTGCCCCGTGGGATTATTACGTGTTCCTGTCCATGGCCCACTTCCTTCGCGGGTGGCACTTCAACAACCAGGAAGAGCTGGCAGCTGGGGTGAAAGAGTTCTTCGCCTCGAACGAGAAGAAGTGGTTCCGCCGCGGAATCGAAGAAATGGCAGACAGATGGCTAAAGACGGTGCAACACGATGGCCTATACTTTGAATGCTAGTCAGCTTTCGTCAGAAAAGTACGCATGAAGACATAAAGTGATCCAAATATTAAATATTGGAAAACTTTCGACTCACCATTTGTATTAATCGAAGAACTGGCAGACAGATGGCTAAAGACGGTGCAACACGATGGCTTATACTTTCGTCGTAAAGGTACGAATGAAGACATAAAGTGATCCAAATATTGAAAACTTTCGACTCACCCTCTGTATTAATCGAAGAAATGGCAGAGAGATGGCTAAAGACGGTGCAACGCGATGGCTTATACTTTGAATGCTAGTCAGCTTTCGTCAGAAAGTTACGTATGAAGACATAAAGTGATCCAAATATTGCAAAACTTTGGACTCACCCTCTGTATAATGAGCGGTAAGTACGATTTTAAAATACATAGCTTGTCCCAAAACAATCGAGAATGCTTTTATAAAAAATGTGCAATACTGCGTTCGACCTTGGCACGAGTCTAGAAAAAAACTGTGGTCGTTGTAGTAACCATAGCAACCGGCCACACCTGTTTATCACGCATGCGTCGTCGGTAGTGCGCAGTTAATAAGCGTTGTTTTGTGAAGCTATAACAAGTGTTTTCACTCTGTGATTTTTCGGAAACATGGATGTGAAAGAGGAACAAAGAAGCGCCATTAAATTTTGCTGTCAACTTAAAAAGTCTGTCGGAGAGACTTTCCGTCTTATGCAAGAGGTTTTTTTGGTTGGAGGTTTAACGACCACCGTGAGCAACTCAATGGGCTATAAGCAGTTGCCCGTCCCTAATTTAGGGTCACTGGTTCCAGGGAAGGGAGATAGCCAGTGCCGTAAGACAAACACAACATCCATGCCTGACCGGGATTCGAACCCGGACGGACGAATGATCAGAGGCCAGCGCCTTAGACCACTGCGCCACCGGGGCGGCGCAAGAGGCTTATAAAGACGAATGTGTGGGAAACTCAACAATTTACAGATGGCATAATGAATTTTATGGATGGTCGTGAGTCGGTGGCTTCAATCGCGCATGAAGGAAGACCTTCAACGAGTGTTACACAGGTAAACTTCAATACAATAGCTGTTATCCATTAGAGATATTATCCATTAGAAATTAGGCACCTATCCATTAGAGATATCGAAGATGTGGTTCACATTTCAAAACCATTAATTCATAGAATTTTAACCGAACATTTGGGTATGAAACGAGTTTGTTCAACTTGGGTTCCTTATTTCTTTTCATGTGCTACCCAATGCAAGGCCGCACATCCCAGTTCTGTTGTTTCTTATTTGGAGAAAATGAATATTAAGTTGATGCTCCAACAGGCATATACATAGTTCAGGCTTATCACCACGTGACTTTCTGGTTGTTCCCCGTTTTAAAAAAGACATTAGGACGACAATGTGAGACTGATCAAGAACTTATTACAGCTGCGCCGGAGTGCTTCAACAGCATTTCAGAAGAAGAATTCCAGAAGGGCATTCAAAAAATGGGAAGAACGTTGGGACACCTGTATTCGATGCAGTGGACAGTATTTCGGAAAAGATGACCACTTCCTTGATAATTAAGGTAGGAATATTTTTTTATGAAAACATCCTTAGTTGTTTTGGGGCAACCCTTGTAAATGGTATACACTCACGGACAAAGAAACTTTCGCACCTACAAGAAAACATGCTACAACCGCAAAACTTTGCAGATAGCTAGAGTGTGTGCTGGTATGCAAATCATCCACGTTTGGTGCAAGTGCGCACGACTGCACACCATGTGGTAGCGCTGCAAGCATGACAGGCAGCCTTATAAACCGGCGTGTAGTCGATGCCCCATGAAAGCGAAAAGCACCGGTACAGAGTGACAAGAATGCCGGGTAGACGCCAGAGACGACGATTTAAGCAACTTACGGACTTGGACAGAGGATAATCGGGCTGAAAACCGCAGGGTGATCGGCGCGCCGTATAGCCCGCCACGTGGATCATTCTGACCATACCGTCCGACTGTGTTGGGAACAGTGGACACGTGACGGGCACTGTCACACGGTTGAGCGGCTCCGGACGGACCAGGAGGACCACCGGTAGAGAGGATCGACAGATCGTGCGCCAGGCCCGAGCGGATAACAAGAGGACCCGCTCCACTATACAGGCAGATGTAGTGGCTCCTGTGTGCTCACGAACCATTTCCCGACGCCTCGCGGTAGCGAATATGCGATCCCAGCGCCCCTTACGTGTGCTGCCATTAACACCGGAACATCGCCGGATCCGTGTGCAGTGGTGCCAGGCCGGAGGGACGTGGATCGCCACAGACTAGTGACGTTTGGTGTTTAAAGATAAGCGCCGCCTCGTTTTGGGGACAGATGATCACCGTGTCCGGGTTTTTGGGTTCCCGGGTCAACGGCACAATCCCAACCTCACTATCGAGCACCACACCTCCCCCACTGCAGGCGTTATGGTCTGGGTAGCCATTGCCTACGATAGCCGATCAGCTTCAGTAGTGATACGTGGATCATTGACGGGCCAGCGGTATGTGCCCCATGTGCTCCCATTCCTGGCCGGGATTCCAGGTACGCTATACAAGCAGCATAATGCCCACCCGCATACAGCTCGGGTTGACCAGGACTGCCTACGTCATGTCCAGACACTTCCATGGCCTGCTCGCTCCCCGGACATGTCCCCTATCGAGCATGTGTGGGACCAGTTGAAACGCCGGCTACCGCCGTGCCGCACTATTCGGGATTTTGAGTCTCCGTCCAACACGTGTGGGCTAGTCTGCCGCAGGACAACATCAGACGTCTGTTCGCCTCCATACCCGACCATATTGCGGCATGTACCGCCGCACGAGGCGGTGCGACGCGCTGTTGAAGATGACCTTACTGCGTGCCACAGATCGCTCTGTAATTGTCCTGCAGCTCTGTTTCTGCCATCTGTATCATTACGTCCATAAAATTTCAGTTCAATCCGATGCTTCCTTCTTGGTGCGTAAATTTTATTGTTGCTTACGTATGTTTAAACATGCATCGAAATACGTACATTGTATGTACTGTATTTTAAATGAATATACTGTACATGTAGTGCGTGTTTCCATACGTATTGAAATACGTAAATAAAGCATTTAATCAAGAATTGTTATTTTAATTGCATATTATACGTACGTACAGTATAATATGAAGAATTTTGTATTGTGAGCATATTTGGGCTCAGAAGTCAACCTCCCAAATAGCGGACAAATGTTGGAAGTCCCAAAGTGTTCGCCATTCAGAGGTTTTACGGTATGTGCACGAAGACAGGAAATCTAAATTTGTATACGGTCCCCTCAGCGAACAATAGAAAGAGTTTGCGCGGGGAGCCAATTAGCCTAAAGAAAGATTCCCCGTCTTCTTATCTACAAAAGTCACTGAATTACGAACAAGTACTTTGTTAAGCTCTGAATGTGTAATGTTTATGAATATATGGCTGACTGAACACCACATAAATCAGTTCTTAAATACTTCAGCTACAGTGAAACAAGAGTCACCCAAGAAACTTTAAGAAGAGGTTACTTACGGGTTAGTCTTTACTCAGCCAATACTCCTTTGGCACTCAAAAAAAAAAAAAAAAGAAAAAACTACAACTCATTTTTCAATATTATTAACTTAATCCACTTAACGTGAGTTAATAATTAGAACACTTTGTTAAGGAAAAACACCAACGCTAAAGATATATACATGCAGCCTTCTAATTGATCAAACTTCAATTAAACAACGCCGTTTCCACGATAACATCCATCTCCGCACTTTTTGTGCTGCACAACATTATATAGTCTAGAGTGGACCGAAAAAAATCAACTTTTTCGTTTCGAGTCGCTATAGCGCAGAAAACTTGCCTCTTGTACAGATAAGAAAAATGGAAAAAAAATTCAAAATCGATCGATATCTTCCGGTTGCGCATCACCCTCCAAATTTATGAAAATTGAAGAAATTTAATTTTTTTGTCCATTTTTAGAAATTAATAAAGCTACGATGGTCCAAACGCTCTAAATTGGGATGTGTAGTATATGATTGAAGGAAGTATAGTAAATAATAACATCATTGATATTTTATTATTTACCGGTCACGCAGTGCACGGTAAGGAAACCTTATTTTTTTACCAAAATACAGCATATTTTTGTTCATTCCATAATTAATATTTTACAATGTTTGTAAAATAGTGCATATAGATTTAGAATTGTAGAAATACACAAAGAAATATTTAAATATTTCCAGGTTAGTAAAATAATAAGTAGATGGCGCAATAGTAAATGCCTCCCCCCGAGTTTACCCCGAACCCTTTGCTGCATTGCATAACGCTTGCTCCCACGCTCCCGCCATGACACTTTGGTGATTGAAAAAATTCATTCAAAGCATTTTCGCAGAAATCAAAAAGGGGAACATTATTCCCTTATCCAAGAACCAAGTTCGATATACATTGGCCACGTTTCTCCCTCTTCAGGATCTTCTAAAGATATTGCTTCCAGCCTCTTGAAGAACTAGATGTAATTGGGTGTGACAGTAATGTAACTAACATTGGCTGGAAGACTGGCGTAATTCGTCAAATTGAACTACACGTCGGAAGACCGTTGCAGTGGAGTGTGTGTCTCCTTCATTTTAATGAATTGCCATTTCGTCTCATATTTCAACACACAGATGGCGAAACCTCTGGGCCTAAATCCTTTTGTGGGCCGATTGGCCAACAGCTTAGAGGTTGTGAAAGTCTTCCAGTGGTTCGCTTTGAAAGTATTGAGTGCGAAATTCTTGAAGTAGACCGGAAAGTGCTCAGCAAAGATCAGCAATATCTTCTAGATATTGCTATTGCAATAAAATCAGGCAAATGTCCAGAAGATTTGTCTCTTCGTGATCCGGGCCCTCTTTCACATTCAAGATGCTTATCTACGGCTAACAGAGTTCTCAGGTTATACATAAGTGTAACAAATCCTTCAGATGAACTGAAACAAATAGTTTATTTTATCTTAAAGTCCTTTATTAATATAATCAAGAATCCAAAATATTACCTGTTCCAAAATGACCTTTTACTAAATAAACAATGATAGCTGTATAATTATAAGATAAGTCTATTATTTAAAGAAGAATTCTGAGACTTTTCTTGTGGCTGAAATCTTCAATCAAATCGGTATAGTCCAAAGTAGATGCCACGTCGTTTTCTATGGATAGAAGACCGAGTACATTGCAACTCACTACTTGTTCCCGAAATTGCGGCAAAACTCCTATGAAAAATATCTTGAAAAAAAAAATTAAATTTAGACATTTCTCCACAACTTTCCCGCTGAAAAAAGGTCTCGGACCAAAAAATAAAAAAAAATTCCAACATAGTAACTTTTTGATGTCACTAATTCAAAGCAGTAAACAAATATTAAAATTGGTCATTTATTTGTACATGATTGTGAACTACAACTACAATATTTTAGGTGACGCCAGGCAAAAAACTATTAATTAATTGGCGGCGGTGTGAGGCCCCACTGGGCGCGGGGCCCTGGGCGGTTGCCCGGTATGCCCGTACCTGGGGCCGCCACTGCTTATGGTAACCCATTCCCTTCAGTTCTCGACGAACTCTTATGGTAACCCATTCCCTTCAGTTCTCGGCGAACTCTTATTGTAACCAATTCCCTTCAGCTTTCGACGAACTCTTATGGTAACCAATTCCCTTCAGCTTTCGACGAACTCTTATTGTAACCAATTCCCTTCAGCTTTCGAAGAACTCTTATGGTAACCCATTCACTTCAGCTCTCGACGAACCGTTGTGGTTGTTACGTTGCTTCCGGAGACATTTCGTAACTCTGTGGTGAGTGTTGCAACCGCGGAAGAAAATTCATCACATTCATATTTTGCAGCCGGGTTTGAACCTATGCCGAGTAATATGAGAAGTCAGAAGTTCTTTCCTAGACTACTCAAGCACTGTCGTTTAATTTGATTTCACTCTCAATTGTTATCGAGGCAACATGCAACTTTCTTTTAATTGGTATAAAGAAAAATTCTGGTGGAACATTAAAGAGATTCATTTGTTCTGGAACAAGAGCCCTCTCTTGCCCCCAACCCCTCACGTTTACATCTACTCACCGTCACAGGTGATAGAAGAATAAAAACTGAAAGTACAGAAAGGATATAAAGATCCCACCTTCTGAACCATTTAGTAATTATGAAAATTCAGATTATTACAAAGAAATTAATAACGGTTAATATCTGTCTCTGTGTTCGACATGTATCGTACATAACTTCCGGAAAATGGAGAAGAAACAAATAGCATGCAACAATACTTCCGCTTATCCTCACCCGTGTGTCCCTCGAGAGATCTTTGAGAAAGTTGTATACCACCAGAGAATTTCTACGAGACAGAAATGAGAAGCGAATAACGAAAAAGAGGGGAACAAAGAAAAAAATTAAACACATTTTTCAGCTCTTCAGTTTTGTATGAAACGCCGAACGTGAGACCCTTTCCCGACCACTGATGCCTTCAGACCACGTGGGCGGCGCGCAGACGCGCTAGTGGCCGCAGAGACTGTCCAATCGGGCTCCAGCGCAGCTCAAAGTGACAACTTCGAAGCCCACTGCTGGCGATAAAGCACGGCATTTTTCCTTGCGGTGATTATATGAGGAGTGTTTCGGTTTCCATGTTTTGAAAAGGTCGTAACCCATCGGCGTTTTTTCTCCCTCTAGTGCAGCGAAAGAAAGAGATCTGGAAAACCTTCATCGCTTCTTTTTTTTGCTTTTGCAACACACAATCTTTTACTTAACTGCCTGTTGATGTTTAGGTGCCCAAGGTGATGTCTGGTATTTTTCTCACAGTCTGGATCCTAATATTCTGGGGACTTACGATCGAATATAAAGGTAGGCATTTATTTATTTGTTGAAGCAGAAAATCTTGTTCATTTAAATTGAAATGTATCTTCAGTAAAAGTTTGCAGGTATGAGGCATCAACAACTTTTCTTTCCTAACGAAAATCATCAAATATCTCTTTAAAAAAAAAAAAAAAGAGAGAGAAAGAAAGAAAAGAAAAGAAAAATCAGCTGTAGCTGCATTGACAGTTTCTTCCAAAAACTGCGCAGAAAAAAAAATCTACTAATTCTGTTACGAAGCAAAGGTTTGTGCGCAGTGAAATGCTATAACAAACAGAACGTGCGTATATACATTTTTACAAGCTTTATGGCAAACAGCAAGGGATGTCTGAAATTTAAAAGTTCAATGGCAAAAGAGATGGGTTTTTTTATTAGTTTTAATTTTTTAATTTTTTGGAGCAGTTTAAAGACACTGTGAGCAGCTAATGCCGTAACAAGTCACCTATGTCCCAGTTTTACGACACTAACCGCAGAAAAAGAACATGATCTGACGTTACAGAAGAAACCTCCCATGCGTGATAATGAACTCGAACCAGGACCAATTTGAAGACCAGCCAAAACTCCCCGTTGCTGACTAGTGTACCGCCGAATACCTATTGTAAAAATTCTATCAATCACAGTTTCTCAAATGGGGATTAAAAACATTCTTATATTTGAAATTTGTCGAAAAATGAACGACGAAAGGGAAGTAACTTTCAAAATAAACTTCCCTGTCAATGAAGAAATGGACTCCACTCTGTAAAAGGTTTTCTGAAATTCACGGGTGACTTTTTGCGATACCTGTCGTGAATTAACGAAGTATATTTCTGTTACAACCTTTTCCGTGAAACAACGGGAAGATACCTGAATTTTACGGATTTTTCGTATGTCAGGAAAATTTTGAATTTTCACAAACCTTTTCGCACTTCTTCCTTATGTTGACGATAAATTGCCGTTTCTAAGATGTGTTAGCGGAAAATTCTGAATTTTCAGTAACCCTTAGGAAATTCCTTTCGTATATTACGGAAAAACTCCATTCTCACCTTTTCCGTATCCATATGACGAGAAATTTTCGGTAGGAGCGATTTGTGGGAATATTTCAGGTTTGATTAACGGTTAAATTTTAATTGTCTGTTAAAGAATATCATTTTGAAGTCCTGTAGCGAGATCGGATATTGTGGATAGCATATCGCATGAATTTTGGTTAGCCGTGGTCTAAGCGATGACCTCTGATCATTAATCCGAAAGGGGTCCGGGTTCAAATTCCGGTGAGGCATGGATGTTGTGTTTGTCTTACGGTACTGGCTCTCTCCCTTCCCTAGAACCAGTGACCCTAAATTAGGGACGGGTGACTGCTTATAGCCCATTGAGTTGCTCACGATGGTCGTTAAACCTCAAAAAAAAAAAAAAAAATTGTTATTGTGGCACAGGATATTTCTTCTCCTTTCTTCCATTTTGTGCACCAGCTATTATACATCGTGCTACTGTAAGAAACCGGGAACTTAAATTATTATATAAATGATTGTACGATGTCTATATATCAGTTTTTGGACCTCTTAGTACATAAGGCTATTATAGCTATCAAGAGTAAGTTTTATATTTAGGAGTTTTGTGAAACAGTACTATAAAACGGTACATTTCTCCTTTTCTTAAAGATAACTGGAAGTCATTGCCAGTTAAAAAATCACAAGTTCCATAGCTTTTTGTTGCTTCGAAAAATCACGATGGAAAAAAAAATACTTAATTTGTGATTATTCTTTCTACAGAAAAAAATAAAATTATTCCAAACCTATTCAAAATAGTAATAAGCTCCAACAAAAAATAAAATGACCAAATCACACGCATGAATTAAAAAAAAAAAAAAAAAAAAAAAAGGAAGCGTGATTTCCAAGTGTTTTTGGCTCAGTGGTTAAGTCGCGCGTTATCTGTTGAACCAACCCAAACGACGTCAGTTTGATCCTCACCGGTGGCGCAGTGGTCTAAGCGATGGCTTCTGATAATGGGGTCCGGGTTCGAATCCCGTGAGGCGTGAATGTTGTATTTGTCTTACGGCACAGGCTCTCTCCCTTCCCTGGAACCAGTGACCCAAAATTAGGGACGGGCGACTGCTTATAGCCCATTGAGTTGCTCACGGTGGTCGTTAAACCTCCAACCAAAAAAAGAAAAAAAAAATCCTCACCGCTGCGCAAGGATTATTTGGTGTAAGGGCAGACATATTTAGGATCTTCTATTTTGCGAAAATTTTGTATAAATATATAAATATGGAAAAACCTGAAATGGATTTTTCTGAAATAAACGGAATTTCTTTCTGATTATGAAAAATCTGTGAAAATATGGAAGTTTAAAAAAACCACACAAAAAGAAAACGGAAATTTTGTTAAAAAGACCGCCTACCAGCCAGAGGTGGAAACGGGTCAGCGGATCAACGGGTCGACAATTTCTTGCGGGTCAAGTGGATCGGGTCAAGGTGTTCCTGACCCGATTTCGGCCCGGTTTTACTCCAATTTGTTTTTGAAAAGAAAAAGCTATTTCAAAGAAAAATGCGTACTGTGGAATTTTGTGCTCGATGTTGGCGCCAGCGGAATGAAAATGATTTGTCATACAAAAATATTACCGTCTCTTTCTTAAAGCAAAGATTTCCTGCGACCGACGATACCGTGACGTTTGACGGTACATCCTTTGCGTTTGTTTTCAGTTTGATTGTCCGTAGCTAAATACAAGCAAACAAACAAACGCCTGTCTCCTGCTTCTCTGCTGATTCATTCTCTCACACCCGGCGTGTTACATTGTAAGACTGAGAGTTACTTTTCACATCGCATCTCTTTCATTGAGGATTCAGAGGTTTCCGTTTGACGTGCTAACATCCCGTTCCATTGCATGTCGTTTCGGAATTAATGCCTTATTTGTTAATATCGATGAATTTAATACTAAGAAAATTGAAAATGGCGTCGAGACGAACAAATACGTTCTTGTTGAAAACCAAAAGGGGAAGAGTGAGTGCTGGAATTTGTTCCATCTCATTAAGAAACCAGAATGTGTTTCACAGAAACACCAATTTTTCTCAAGCTTGTGATGAGTTGAAAGTGTCCAAAATGTGAATGTTGATTTCATGAGTGTTCCTTCGTTCTCAGGGTCAATGTTGAAAACATCCACATTTTGAAAACTTTCAACTCATCAGAAACCGGTGAAAATTGGTGTTGCTGTGAAACATATTCTGAAGCTTAATATGTTATCAAGAAAACAGCAAAAACTGAAATTAAACATACAAAAAGTTACTTAATTAAAAAAAATTACTGTAGCACCATCAAATTTACTTGGAACAGCCTTAACATACGTTACTGTGGAGATACTTTTTTGACTCTCACAGATGTGTTTGAAAACATGTGTAAAACAGGTCATGTAAAACATGACCTGTTGTGGTCATGTGTTTGAAAACATGTGTAAAACAGGTCATGTGAAGAACGATGGTTTCAACACTTTCTTGTAAGTTAATAAATTATGCGTTCCGTAATACATTTATATGATTTCTATATAACCTAAGACCTTCTAACCGATGATACCCACCCTGGACAGACTTTTTTGAACGCTTTGTATGTATATGATTAGGTATAATTATAAATTGAGTTTCGAATTTACAGTTTAAAGCAGATTTATCCGAGTCAGGTCCGGGTCGAGTCCAATTCTGTAACGTCCGGGTCCAAAATTTTTGACCAGTTTCCAACTCTGCCACCGGCAACTTTGCATTGTTTTCAGGAATTTTTTATGAATTCACACTACCAATTTTTTACAGTGTATGATATGAAATTAAATTCGCTTTAAGTGAACTCTCAGAATATATTTAATATAAAAATAGAACACATTTTTCTGTGGTAGTTACCGATGTTTGAGCCACATCTTAATACCAATTTCTCAATCTCTTGTGCTGCTAAACAAAGGAGCACAACATATATATTCCGCAGAATGGCATTCTGCTTTTAAATTACTGTTACGTTATGTTAAACCTTAGCTGTTAATAACCAGTCGACCCGTATTCAAATATATAATAACATTCCAAACCCTTTCGTTTCACATAAAAAAAAAGTTTATGTATAACCTTTACAACAGAATATTAAAAAGAGTTTGTAGAGTTCTGGAGGATATGGTGGTTTCACTGTAAATCATATTCAAACAGTCAGATTAGGCTTACTGGTTGTTGGCTACTTGCTGGTAATTGATGCCACATTTTAAGTTCAAAGATTATCACTGGTTTCCAGTCCTATATAAGTATTTATGTTACAAGAATCCAAGATTTAGAACGATGGTAATGTGTTTGCAATGAATTAAGTACACCTAAAAGATGCCGCCCCGGTGGCGCAGTGGTCTAAACATTGGCTTATGACCATTCGTCCGAGAAGGGTTCGAATCCCGGTGAGGCATGGATGTTGTGTTTGTATTACGGCACTGGTTCTCTCCCTTCCCTGATGACAGTGATCCTAAATTAGGGACGGGCGACTGCTTATAGCCCATTGAGTTGCTCACGGTGGCCGTTAAACGTTCAATCAAAAAAGAAAAAAGTAAAAAAAAGGCACCTAAAAGATGACAGATAATTAAACACTATCAGCCAGCCAACAGCACTCAGTCCACCGTATGTATAATCTTTGCAACTGGATATGAAAAAAAGGACTTTGTATTTGCTATTACAGTCTTGAGTTCTAGAGGATGTGGTAGTTTCACTGTAAGACATACTCAAACTGACAGATTAGGTTTACTTGTTATTAGCTGCTGTTCCTCTTTCTGCTTGATTTACACTCCGGCTTATGTGCTCAGCTCTGTTAATTGACTTAGTAATTGATGCTGCATTAAATATAACCTTTGAAACAGAATATGAAAAAGGGTTTGTACTATAACAATCTTGAGTTCTAAAAGATATGTGGCTCTAAAGGATATGGTGGTTTCACTGTAAATCATATTCAAACAGTCAGATGAGGCTATCGTGAGTAACAGTATTTTACAGTAGAGTCATTCTGCGGAATATGTATGAAAGAATCACCACGTAAAAAGAGGTTCAAATACAACATATGAATTGAACTTGAGATGAAACAAAAGGGCACAAATTATGTCTTACCCCAGGGTACCAGCCACTTTCGTTACGCCCCTGAGTTCCAGCAAACAGAGAATGCTAGTTCCCAATACAAACACACCGACCGTACCTCAGCCAGGCCTATTGGTCAGTAGTCAAAGATTAACCACTTAGTCACAGGATCGGCTTTCGTTGGAGGTCTTCATCGTCCTCTGAAACGTCGTTCGTGGAAGTATTTTTCTCGAATTCCAAGGGGGGGGGGGGGCGGTCTCCGGCTAGGGGCATCTTTAATCTGTGGGGATTCATGCCCCCACAAATCAAAAGCTGGATTGGCATTGCTCCCACGATTTCCGTAAAGCACAGAATCTTAGTAAGCATCACGCCTGCATGTTGTTTTTTCTATTTCTGTTTCTTATGCTGGCCCTAAAAGCAACATCAGCATGCTTTAGGAATTCTCCTAATACTACGAAAACAACCTTTTTGTCTACGTAGATATCCTCAGCAGCTAGCCTAGAATTTAAAGGTGCTGTCTCTCACACACGTCGCATAGTTCGCATCTATAAGTGTGAATAAACAAAGACATCGCTCTCTCCACGTCTACAACGCACAGCAACCGAAATTTTTTATTCGGCCGCCGCTCGGGAATTGAATCCCGGATCTCTCGATATCTAGCCGAGCGCGTTAGCCTTACACCAAGGTGGCCAACAATCCACGGTGCTATGTGCGTCTTTCTGTCAGCATCTGACATTATAAATCCGTAAGATGGGCTCAGCTACTGAGACTTCTCCATCTGGTGGGCATTAACGGCTCTGGCTATATATTAATTATAGCAATTAAATCCAAAGGGCGAGATCCAAAGTGAAAATCCTCCAAATACGTGGCGTCAGTAAAAAAACTTTCGGTTGCTGTGGCTGCAGAATAACAATTTTTCGGTTGGTGTGCGTTGCTAGACGTGGAAAGAGCGATGTCTTTGTTCATTCACTGACGCCACGTATTTAGAGGATTTTCACTTTGGATCTCGCCCTTTGGATGTAACTGCTATAATTAATATATAGCCAGTGCCGTTAATGCCCACCAGATGGAGACGTCTCAGCAGCTGAGCCCATCTTACGGATTTTTTTTTGATTGGAGGTTTAACGACCACCGTGAGCAACTCAACGGGCTATAAGCAGTCGCCCGTCCCTAATTTAGGGTCACTGGTTCCAGGGAAGGGAGAGAGAGCCAGTGCCGTAAGACAAACACAACATCCATGCCTCACCGGGATTCGAACCCGAACCCCGTTCGGACGAATGATCAGAGGGCATCGCTTAGACCACTGCGCCACCGGGGCGGCTCTTACGGATTTATAATGTCAGATGCTGACAGAAAAACGCACATAACGCCATGGATTGTTGTTCACCGTTGTGTAAGGCTAACGCGCTCGACTATATATCGAGAGATCCGGGATTCAGTACCCCGGCGGCGGCCGAATAACAATTTTTCGGTTGCTGTGCGTTGCTAGACGTGAAAAGAGCGATGTCTTTGTTTATTCACTGACGCCACGTATTTGGAGGATTTTTATTCTATAAGTGTGTCCTTATCTATGCCTACACGCTCCTCATGCACATAAATTAATTACCTGTTTCTTCCACCTTTGACTACAAAACATTGACAAAATACGTGCCCAAGGGGAAAAGTAAAAGTTTTAGCCCCACAGACTGCTGAGCTATTCTTTCATGTCACTGTTACATTAAGGCTAAAACGACCCGAAAAGTCAAGAAACGCCTCACCAGTGGCGCACTGGTCTAAGCGCTGGTTTCTGACTATTCGTCCGAGGTAGGTGTGAAACCCGATGAGGTATGAATGTTGTCTTTGTCTTACGGCAGAGGCTGTCTCCCTTCCCTGGAACCAGTGATCCTAAATTAGGGTCGGGCGACTGCTTATAGCCCATGAAAGTTGCTCATGGTCGTCGTTAAACCTAAAAAAAGAAGACATGAAAAAATGCCATCATCTTACTGTATCGTTAATTGCATCCTGCCGGTATATCTATCTATCAATCAATCTATCTATCTATCTATCTATCTATCTATCTATCTATCTATATGTCTGTCTGTCCTTCCTTCCTTCCTTCTGGAGGGATGAGAAGGTTCTGAAGTGCCATTATTTCTCGAGGTGGCAGTATATATTAGGATGACCTCACCATCTGTTGGAGATATCACACAGTCACTCAAATGTAAACGGAAAGCAGTTTGCGTCATACCGCAAATATGAGAACTTGTTTTACAATTTCCAAGATAAAACAGATGAAATGAAACTCGATGATGTAACCAGGACCTGTGTCACAAACTGTTGTTCTTAGGAAAAGTATCTTCGTAATATTCTGTTTGTAACCTACATTTGCGCAATATGTAATTGCTGAATTTCAGAATACTAGTTTTGTCTTTCGCTTTAATTTGAAGTATTAGTTACAACCGCTTTAAATATCACACGCATTTTTTTTTTTTTTTTTTTTTTTTTTGTAGAAATATCCTTTGTCATGCAACTTTTCAAAATACTGAAAATACTATATAAAACGTACAATGAAAAGCATTGTATAATTCAGATAAGATACCTTTATTCTATTCTATCCCTATAGATAAGCAGCACATGAATTAAAACATTTAAATTCGTACTCGTAAAAACACTAGGTTTTCAATAAAGAGAAACACACATATTTGTTTAGAAGTTTGGAAGCATATGCCCCCACACAAATAATTGGAGCTAGGCTCTATTGTCTATGGCAAATGACAATTTAAAGAAAAGGAAAGAGAGAAAAGTTATTGTCACCTTTAAAACGCAAGAAAAACGCTCAAATCCGGTTTTTTCCGATGTCTGGAATCAAGTTTCTTGATGTCGCCCATGTGGCTTTAAATTAGAAATAGGTGATTCCAATGACTTTGCGTAATCCTCACAGCTGCGAATAAGGGTATGGGATCTCCTATTTTAGGGGCCGTTGAAGTTTGAACAACATGGCAAAATCTCTCCTTCAAAAAATACATTTTCCCCAATACGGAAATAACAGCTGGGTAAAACATTTTTCTTAAATCGAAAGCGGCATGAGAAGAAGAAAAGAATTGTTTTGAATTTTACTGTTATGGCCGAGAAGTGATGTTATATAATTAGTTAGTCATTTGCAAAAGTTTAAGACCACCTGTCAGTTTAAAGAAGCAACTAATTACTAGTCAGAGAT
The DNA here is from genome assembly GCA_039090855.1 of Macrothele yani. Taxonomy (NCBI): domain Eukaryota; kingdom Metazoa; phylum Arthropoda; class Arachnida; order Araneae; family Macrothelidae; genus Macrothele; species Macrothele yani. The sequence goes on along the minus strand of CM077011.1, from coordinate 128,312,097 downwards.
ATTTGTAAAAATGACACCACACTTACATTCTTTAGAACACAAAAAGACATAAATCAATACTTTGTGTGGCCGCCTTTGTTGTTTTTTTTATAATGGACAGAGTACAATGTGGCATGTTTTTAATGAGACTTGCAGTAGTCACTTGAAATGTCTTTGCACTACACGTACTTTATCGCGTCAATCAAAGCTTGGGAATTTGATGGCTGCTTTTCTGCTACCTTGTCTTTTAAAATGGTCCACAAATTTTCGATGGGGTTAAGGTCGGGACTATTACCAGGCCAGCTAAGCACAGGTATGTTTTTCCTCTTCATATAATCCTGCACTGTCGTTGATCTGTGGCATGGAGCACCATCGTGCATAAAGATTGTGCATCTCTGCACTTGCATACGAGTTAATAGCTTCTCGCGTAACATTTCCTCATAAAAAGGATCAGTCATGGTAGTGCATGTCGGCAGAAAGGATAATGAATCAGTACCGGATGCTGACATAGCACCATATCATTTAACAAGGCGGATGTCTCACAGTGCTAAGTGTATTTTTCATCAAACCTTTTGCCTTTTGGTCCTCGAACATGTGCTTTACGTGATTCAAATTGACGCACAGTTGATTCATCGGAAAAAGAACTTGGCTCCAATTTTCAGCAGTCCATGATTGATGACGCTTCGCAAACTGGATCCTCTCTTTTTCATTCATGACGGAGGTTACTGTAGGTTTATGTGCAGGCTTATAAGACTTTAATCCAAAATCTTTGCTAAGACGTCGGGAAACAGTGCTGTTACTAATATCAGGCCCTTTTGAATGTAGAAAGACCTTGATTTTCTTGCACGAACTCCTCTGAGAGCGCATGACTATTCGCCTTATGGTATTGTCATCACGTGGGGTTGTTTTCCTTGGACGTCCACTTCTCTTTCGGTCGCTAAATTCACCTGTAGCTCGATATTTCGTTATGGCATTATGAATAGCAGTCTTTCTCCCTTTCACCTTTCTGCTTATGTCACGTTCGGAGTATCCTTCATGAAATAAAGTCCCCATTTTTACCCTCTGAGTAACATCCAATGACGCATTTTGGCCCATCTTTCGCTATGCACAAACCAATTTTGTCGCTACGTACAAAACCTCTCAGCATGAAAGCCAGAAGCAAACTGATGCTCGCACGCTTCCCCCAGCTCTATCAAGAGCTGCCGCTGTAGGATGATGCAACACCGACAGGAAGTTGAGTAATACAAACAGTAGCTGACGCAATCGGCAGAAATCTCCTAATACCAACAAGTGGTGTTAAACTTTTGCAAATGACTATATATTGCTTTCAGCCAGCTGAGAATCGAGAGTAGTAAGGCTAGGTATTTGATCAAAACGTGTGGAATTTTAGCTTACAGTATATTTTGTAAAAAAATCAATACTGCTATGAAGATTCATACGCCTGCGACTGTACCGGAATTTCGACCAATTGGCTGTCAACTGTTTATGCGATCAGATTTCTTCGTCTTACTTTTCTTATGGCGGTTACAAGATTTTAATGGGAGAGAGTCGTTGCGGTCATACACGGGGCTGATAAAGTTGATAAAGTTATATAAACAATTGTTATAAAAGTACTACGTTTTAATACTAATAATCCGATTTATTGGCGTAGGAAATAAACACATAAGCGTTTACAAGCTTTCGCACATCAACCAGATGGCTTTTTCAAGGTAGTTAGACAGAGACTGCAAACTGCAAAATAGAACGCTTAACAATTTGAACGCGGAAACTTCACAATAAATAGATGCGACGTTATATTCATTTAAAGATACGAGGCATCACGTTGGTGGCACGTGGGATCCTAGTAGAGAAAAGGCGCTACTTGAAGGATTGGTTCCAAATTCGGGGCAACTCGAGTGAGACACAATGATTGCAAATGTCGCTGCTGGTAATTATCTCCAAGGTTTCCCGAATGGCTGTACATTTAGGGGTAGAACAGCTAGCTAATTTCTTTATATCATCCCACATAGGAGTAGTGGACTTGAATTTGACTTCTCTGGATAGTGCTGTGGCTACTTTACTATGTTTTGTGTCCCTTTCATGTTCGTTGACTTTGATTTCAAACGAACGCTTGGTCATTCCAATGTAGTAACGTTTAGAGCCGTTCGGATACTGTAAGGGAATCGCATAAACGTCTGCTTCGCATTAGAGAGGTGGTTTATCACTATTTTTCTTCAGTATGGTATGTAAAGATGCAGGAGGCCTTATGCCGACGCCGTAGTTCATCTTCTTGAGGGTATTTTTGAGTTTGTAAGACACACTTGGTATGTAAGGAATTTAGCCTAAATAACGTAGCTGCAGCATAGGAAGGTTGCAATGTTTGGCTCTGGCTTTTTTTGATAAAGCTATGTATCTGATTAAATGAATATCCTGCATCAGTGGCTAACTTCATGACGCTTTCAATTTCGTGTTGTCTAGAATGGATATCAGAAGAAACGGCGAAGGCTCTTCGAATTCGAGAACGGAAGATAGCCGTTTCGCATTCTGCGAGACAGAAAGAGCTACGGAGCATAAGGTTGGGGACGGACGTGGATTTATAGTAGACTTGTAGACCGAGGCGGTTGTAAGGCGATTTCCTCAATAAAACATCCAGATAAGGTAAAGCGTTGTTGCTTTCAAGCTCCATCGTGAAATTGATCGTAGGATGTATATCGTTGATTTTATCAAGGAAAATTGGAAGAGTCACTTTTCCGTGGGGCCATACAAAAAATACGTCGTCTGCATAACGCAGCCAAGTGGTAGGTCGTGGTGTAATGATGGAGAATATATTCCGCTCAACTGGGCGAAGTATTGCTTCTGCAAGGACAGGTGAAAGTGAGGATCCCATCGGGGGGCCATTATTCTGTTTATATACTTGTCCTTGTAAACTGTAGAAGATAGTATTAGTGACCAAGTCTATTAATTTCAAGATGCTGAGGCATGACTACTGCGTATAAAATGTTGAATTAGATATGGCCTCCTTTAATGTTCTGATTGCTTCCGGAACGTGGATTGAGGGGTAAAGGGAAAACACGTCGAAGCTGCCGATAATGTCGCTTGGTAGGACAGTTATCTTCTTGGTTTTCGTTATAAAATCCAGAGTGGAATTTATAACAAAGTTAGAATCAGGAAGAAAACTACACAGGAATTTGGATAGTGCTTTCTCTAAATGGTACGTTGGTGCAGACTTCCTGGATACGATGGGTCTCAATGGATTTCCGGGCTTATAGTGCTTAAGTCTTCCGAAGAGATTTGGGATCTGAGGTCCTGGTGGTAGTCTGGCGGCTTTCCTGAGATCGTCTGGAATAGCGGGTAGCCGGGCTGCTCTTTGTACCTGCGTAATCCAAGAATTTAGAGGGTTCCTTTGAAGGGCTATAGAACCAGAGTCAGTGATAAAATCTTCAAGTTTCGTATTGTCGTCTGCTGCGTCCATAATAGCTATCTGGCTAGATTTGTCCGTTAGAGTCAATATTATGGGCGGGTCATTTCTAAGGATCGAAACTGGCCTCGGAATTATAAATTTATTAGGTATTTTAGTAGGATCGTACCAAGATCGTAATTTAGAACAGAGCTGGCGTAGTTCATCTTTTGAGACGTTCGGTACTTGCGATATTACGCTTTCGAATATGGAAACGAAGCTTTTTGGGTTCGATCTGGTTCGGAAACAGAATTTTGGGCCAAGCTCCAAAACTTTTGTTTCATCTTCGGAAAGCGTCCGGTTGGAAATATTGACGAAAGGAATTGCGAAATCTTTAGCTTTTGGAGTATGGGAAGATCTCAAGTAATCCAGTTTTTTGTTGTGTGTGGAAGATAAGGAAGATTGGATTTTTTCAACTAACATATCTACACGGAGGGTCAAGATGTTGAAGGTGTTCGGGTCGCACAATCCGTGCAATTTCATATAGAGGGCGTAACACTTGGTCTCCAATGACATAACGTCCTTTCTTTTCAGGTTAACTATACGTGACAGGGTCTGACGAAGAAATTTGTCCTTTTTATTGTCAAACCAGGATCCTTTAACTGTTGATTTAAAATTGAGGAACTTTGGGATTAGGCCCGATGTTTTGCAGGTGGATAAGAAATCGAGGTGGGAGCGTCCCTTCTCCTGTTTAAGTCTAAGATGTCTAAAAAGTTCGAAGGTGTTCCACATTGCTCGGAGAATGGCAAAAAAAATTATAACGAGGAACAGCACACCAATTAAGAAGTAATACTAATGATCCGATTTATTGGCGTAGGAAATAAACACATAACCGTTTCCAAGCTTTCACGCATCAACCAGATGGCTTTTTCAAGGAATTTAGACAGAAACTGCAAACAGCAAAATAGAACGCTTAACAATTTGAACGCAGGAACTTGACAATAAATAGATGCGACGTTATATTCATTTAAAGATATCAGGCATTACGTTGGTTGCACGCGGGATCCTGGTAGAGAAAAGGTGTTACTTGAAGAATTGGTTCCAAATTCGTGGCAACTCGTTGAATGTTGTACCATTCGTCGATAAGAACGTCAACCAATTGCTTCACAGATGTTGCCGGAGGGATTCTTTTGCTTACTTTGCTCCCCAAAACTGCTCACAGTGGTTCGATGATATTCAAATCAGGTGAATGAGATAACCAACCGTTTTTTTCACACGCTCAACATATAAAGTGAACTGAAAACCAGAAGTCTCCATCCCCCACAAAAAATATGTAAAACTGATGGAGAAGTAAAGTTGGCAGCTAGTTCGCACAATAAAAAATACAGGTAGATCTCGGTATACGCGGTTTCGTTATTCGCGTTTTAGGATTTACGCGATTCAGTGGTACCATCTGTTAACACTACGAGGAAACAATAATTACAATAATGGATTTACGCAACTTGATGCGCATCTTTCGATGGTTTTTGTCAAGACGTGAGTACTCTCTCAGACCAGATCTGTACAGCTGTAAAGCTGCGTGTGAGAGGATCTACGATGTCAGGCAAAAGGAAAGAATGTGTGTCTTTCGAGAGGAAGAAGCGTGTACGAATGTCGTATTCCTTAGAAATACACTGCTGGCCACCCAAAATGCAACACCAAGAAGGAAGCATCCGATTGGCCTGAAATTCGCAGCATGCGTCGCCCGCGAGAGGACATGCAAACGATAGCATTGCAGAGCATATGCAAATCACGAGCACCCGGCACGCCACCGAGAAGCACTATAAGAAGGGTGCACAGAAGGCGGGGTGTAAGTAGGGGAAGTGTGCTGTGCTGCCGGACCTGTGCGTGGGAAGCTTCCTGATGCCTCGTCGCAGAATACGGCAGTCATTCCAGCACGTTTCGTAGTTCGAAAGTGGACGAATAGTGGCTTATCGCGACAGCGGTTTATCGTACCGAGACATCGGCGCCCGTGTGGGACAACATCTAGCCACAGTGAGGCGAGTATGGATTCGGTGGGTGCAGGAGGGACGGACGGACAGACGTGAGCGATTGCCACAGCCGCGGCATACCACCGAACAACAGGACCGGCATGTTGTGCGGCGGGCATTGACGGCTCGCACCGCCACATCACGAACGTTAGTGCAGGAATTAGGGTGTGTTGCGCAACAACCTGTGTCAGCACGTACCGTTCGACGTCGTCTGCAGGAGCGGGGACTTGTCGCACGGCGTCCATTGCTCCGATTACCATTGACGTTACACCACCGGCGAGTACGGCGGCAGTGGGCCGTTGAACGCCGCACCTGGACTACGGAATGGCGCGACATTGTCTTTTCCTACGAATCCCGCTTCTTCCTGCAACACCACGTTGGTCAGATCCGCGAGTGGCGGCACTGCAGCGAGAGACTGTATGACGCATGCATTATGCATCGCCATACCAGTCCATTACCTGGCGTTATGGTTTGGAGCGCAATTGGATATGACGCCCGCACGCCTCTGGTAGGCATCGCCGGTACACTCAACAGCCACCGCTAGATCTCCGACGTTTTGGAGCCTGTAGTCATCCCTTACCTGCAGGACCTGCCAGCGGCCACGTTTCAACAAGACAATGCGCGCCCGCACGTGGCACGCATCGTGCAACAATTCTTCACGGCCCACCAGGTGTCACTGCTGCCGTGGCCCGCCTGTTCTCCCGATATGTCGCCCATCGATCACGTCTGGTCGCTGATCGGCAACCGAGTGGCCCGGCAAGCACCACCCGCGGCTACGCCTGATGAACTGTGGCAACGTGTGGAAGCAGCCTGGACCGACATACCCCAAGCCCACATCCAAAGCCTCTTTCGTTCGATGTCGCGGCGTGTAGCGGCCGTTATTGCCAGCCATGGGGCCACACGAACTATTGATGTCTGCGTGTTCCGCAAGTCGCACGGGCCTGTAAGCTCAATCGTTTCATCTTTGTATCTGTTTTTATGTGTCCAGTAAATCTGGCTTTGCTATCTCGTGTCCTTCTTGGTGTTGCGTTTTGGGTGGCCAGCAGTGTAAAATTAGAAGTTCTGGATCGCTGTGAGAAAGGTGAGCGTATTGTTGACATTTCAGCGTGCTTTGGGACTTAGTGAATCCACTGTGAGAACTCTATTCGTGACAATGCGGAATCAATTCGAAAAAGTGCTCAATCTTCAACCAACTTGAGAACCTAACCCTATATCGTTCGTAACTAGAGTGACCAAATCTCGCTCGGAATCTATGGAAAGGACGGAGAAGATGCTAAGCCATTGGATTGAGCATCATAACCAGCAGCACATGTCTCTTAGTCGAGCAGCTATTCAAGCGAAAGCTAAGAGTTTATATGCAGATCTGACGAAAGAAGAGGACATTAAAATTCTATGAAAATTATTTGAAAGAAGAGGACATTAAAATTTTCTGCATTAAAATTAAGTTTCAGAAAGATAATATTGTTTGTTTGTAATCTAAGTACTATATAACTCGATTATTTGACACTGAATTTGTGAATAAGTGAGAACCTAACCCTACATCGTTCGTATGAAATACTTTCCATTTTACGCGAATTCGGTATACACGGCGATTTCGCGGAAGGTATCTATCGCGTATACCGAGATCTACCAGCACATTGTTCTTTTGAGCCTTGTGCTTTTTCGGCTAGTTGTGCCCCATGCGACACGAAACCCAACGATCACTCGATTGGTTATCAAACAGGTTAATAGGTTCATTGGTTATCTAAGGACAAAATTATGGAAACGACCGGGAGATATTTGTCCTTGAGTGAATGGATGACATTTTATTTTTATTCCTTCGCCTTTCACGCTTTTCCACACGTATATACCCGGCGCTCTAACATCCAATTCAAAAATTTTATGTTATTACTTTCTATTGTAAATTCCTGTCGTTTTCCTTGTATACAATGCATGCACACGCAAAGGCGTAACTAGGGCGGGGCAGACGGGGGTCGGCTGCCCCGGGCGCAGCTCAAGAGAGGGCGCAAAAAAATCGCTGCATTCAACCTGATTAAAATCGGAATTGAAACTTTTATACCAATTCCTGGTACAGAATTTAACTATAATTCTTTCGCCAGTGTAGGTAACTTGTCAGCTAAAAATTCGACATTTTTCCTCAAAATGTGCAAGGTATATCGTTGCTCACAATCAGAAATGATGGCGCGGTTGTTCACACGTTACAATATAAGGATGTCGTTCATATTTTTGAAGTTTCTCTGGGGGTAATTCGATTATTACTGCCACTACTGCAAGCTGCATTCGGTACGTTTCATGTGGTATCAAAGGCCTGAACTCCGGAGCAGCTGGGAATCTCACCGCTCTCTTCACATTTTGTATTTTACAGTTCTAAATTGGCGTTCAGTTCAGCTGCACTACTCAGAACATCCTTGATGTAAGTTAGGGTAAGAGAAAGGCACGAAACTCTTCTGCTGAGTGCTGTCCCCGTTTCCTAATTTTTTACAACGCAATTAATGAGGGTAAAATGCCGTTCCCGTTTGGGATAAGAAATGACACTTATTTCTGTAATAACCAGCCTATTTGCAGTATCACACCTCCCAAAAAATATTAAAGATAAGTTGTCAAACTACATTTAAAATGGCAACAACTTCGTAAAGGGCTTCCTCTGGTCCGCCGAAAACTAGCCCATTTTTAGAATGTATTGCACAACCGTTAGGGATTATTAGTTATCAATTAACTATAAGAGAATACGATAAAAAACGTATAAAATAGTGTGAAGCGGAATGTCAGAAGCCAGTCGCAGTGGCCAGTGTTACTTCTTTTGAAAAACTGTAATTGCATCAAACAAAAATCAAAGATCTTAAATGTCTGTATTAACTGTAATTGCGTTTGCGTGTAGGTTCTAAATAATGCAGATTTGTCCATAATCAACAAACTAGACCAATTTTACTTTCCTAAAAACTCATGCAACAAGCAGGTTTCAGGCGATAAAGTCTTTTGTCTGAATGACTTCGTCTTTTGTCAGAAATGCCTAGTTACGCCTCTATGCTGCACACGTATGCTTTCAACAGGAAAATTAAAAATAATAATTTGTGTTTTTATTTTTATTTATTTTTTAAATGGAAGTTTGAGGCAATCCTTTGCCAATCAGCAGCGGAGGTCCAATTCCTATACTGCCGTGCAAATGTAAGCCTTTTCTGCCGATGCACCTTCGTTAGCATAGGTGCAGTGACCATCCGTCTGCATCGGAGTCCCATACGCAGCAGGGTTAGCTGAACTGTCGTTTTAGACACACTTCCGGTAGCCCCTGGTTCATTCCACCTGTGAATTTCTCTACTTTAACGAGTCGATCGGTCTTCACACACCTTCGCAGCCGACGTTCACCTCTCATGCCAATGGCACTTGGTGCTCCGGTTTCCACGTTGATTTTTCTCAATGGTGCCATTTCTCCAATCACGATACACTTTAACCACAGTATCACGCGAACAGTTCACAAACTGCGCTGTTTCAGAAATATTGCCACCCTTGGCCCGAAAGCCGATAATCATCCCTTTTTGCAAATCTGATAAATCGCTCCTTTTAGACATGACAGCAACGAGTGATATGTTTTTAGATTGCGTACAGCATACCTTATATACTATCAAAGCCAGCTCACGACACGTGCCTTCTTTCATTGGCTACGCGCTGTTGACATCAAAAGTAGGAGGTGGTCACATTAATGTGACTCGACTCTTGTATATTGTCTTAATTTGCAAGATATAACTTAACTGTTTTGCGCATGTTTACAAACATTTCCAAGAGAGTAAAAAAAAAAAGCCCTTCCGCAGTAATGTTAAAATAATTTTGATGGTGCTACAGTAAAAGCACATTTCACTTTTAGTAAACACCCATGGTCGAAAATAGCAAAAACTGAACTTAAACGTATTATTGTACGTTTAAGTTCAGTTTATGCTATTTTCTTGATGACATATCAAGCTTCAGAATATGCTTCACAGTGATGCTAATTTTCACAAGCTTATGATGAGTTGAAAGTTTCCAAAATGTGGATGTTTTCGTTGTTGTCCCTCAGAAGCAAAGGATACTCTTCCATCATATTGCATGACAAATCATTTTTCATTCAAAGTGCACCAGTATAGAGCACAAAATTTCACAGTGCACGTTTTTCTTTGATTTTTTTCTTTTCAAAAATGAAACGTAAATAAAACCGGGTTGAAATCGTGTCAGGAACACCTTGCAAGCAATTGTCGACCCGTTAACCCGTGACCCGTTTCTGTCTCTGGCTTTGGCCCAGTCGTCTGGCCATTACAATTTGGCCTTTGCCAAATGCTTTTAGCTACCCCAGTGGCGCAGTGGTCTTAGCTAGTGCTTTTCAACCGGTGGTACTTCGGCACCTGGCAAGTAGTACGCGACATTGTCCTAGACAAAATAATACCATTACACTTTTCTCAGCGTTTTGAATGTGAAACGCAGTCAAAAGCATAAGTCATCATATATTATTCATTGGATTGGAAATACTTGCCGTGGACTTGTTTCCGCATTTTCCGTGGAAGAGCTAAAAGGCTTTCAACCCATGACTCATCATTCCCTTTTGCGCTCAAGATAAGAGGAGAACATATAAGAAAAGGCATGAAAATTGAAGGTCAAAGGGCTGATACGTCGGCTCCACCCCTACCCGCATACGCTTCACCAATCACGGCATGTCACCGGGTTCCTCCTCGCCATCTGGCTTGTCGTTTTTCTCCTTTCAAGTTATTCAATTTTTTTACCGCTGTGTGTGACGGTGTGAGACCAAGATAGTGGTGCATATTAATAAATATGGATAAATTCGTCATACGTTCGTCAGTGCAAAAGGAAAGTGATTCAGCAAAAAGACCGCCATCGAAGAAAGTAAAACCGGCACCGAATCGAAAATACAGTAAAGATTATTTGAAGTATGGATTTTATTTCGCGGAAGAAAACGATCAGCAGCTTCCTGTTTTTGTTATCTGCAATGAAGTACTTTCCAAGCATTCCATGAAGCCTTCTTTGCTTCAGAGACATTTAACAACAAAACAAGGAGTACACCGAAATGCCAGTAGCATTTTTCGTGAAGAAGAAAGACGAATTTATAAAACGCCGTGTTACTTTCGTGAAGTCCACAACCATCTCAAAAAAATGTTTGCAAGCATCTTATGAATTGTCTTTGAAAGCAGCTAAACGAAATAAGCCTCACACAATCGTTGAAGAAGCCGTGGTTCCCTCTGCCATTGCAATTGCTTCAATTCTCTTTGATGAAAAAATGGCTGATGCTATTCGTAATATTCCATTTTCTGACAACACCGTCCAAAGACGAATATAATATATGGCAAGGAGGTTATATTACTGGAGACACCACTGGCTCTGCCGCCATAGGTCACAGCCAATCTGTGGTGTGACGTCACAAGCAGGCAAAAACGAGCTAAATTATGCCGTTGATGAAACAGTAAGCTTGTGTATCATTGATAAAGATTATTGAATTACTCATTTTATCTGTTTATACGCTTAGAAACTTTTGTTCCATCGGTTTCAATGCAGCTTTTTTTCTGCGGCTGCGTCGTGCCTGCTCATGACGTCATTTTCAGCACGGGCGATGACTTATGGCGGCCAATGCTGCGTGGATAGGAGTGGTGTCTCCAGTAATATAACCTCCTTGATATATGGCCACAGACGTTACTCAACAAGTGGTGGAAAAGATCATAGCAGCAGAAAAATTTGCATTTTAATTGGACGAAAGCACTGACATCGCTGGTGAAGCACAATTAATTGTGGTCGTTAAACACTCAATAAATTTTTTTAAGTCCGCTGCTTTTCCCGTCGGAAGAACAAGAATTACACTGATTCATGACCTTCATACTTGTAGTCATTTGAGCTGCTTCGATTTGCATAAAGACGCGTTGATCATAATGACAATTCTTTTTATTAAAATTCTAAACTAATAGATAGCATTCCCCGAAAGAAACCAATTTTTGCTCAATGAAATGGAATTATTTTCATTTGCTTTACATAAAGACAGTAACAGAAGAATTGTACTTGGATAAATATCTTTGACAAGGCGCCAGGAAATACCCAATTTGAAAAAAATGCGAGCGCTGGGAAAGAGTCCGAGCGAGAGACAAGAATACAAAATTAAGACCCATTCGTTGAAGGCATTGGTCGCTTGACATTTGCGCGTTGTTTCCAAACGTTGCACACATACACACTGCAGCAATAAGACATTTGTCAGGCTTGTCTGATGCTCTTAGCTCAGCACGTTCTCTTCCTTAGATAGTCAGGTCAGCGTTCGATTTGCAAATCAAATGACAAAATCACAGTAGGCGATGACACTTCGAACCTTTGCTATGTTAATTTTTGTCTCTTTACACACACATGCACAATCTTATAATTTTAAAGCGAAATTATTTTTATAACGATTCGAAGAACACCACTGTGGCGTAAGAATTTCTATCCAACTTGCTTTGTGTAGTACACTCGAGTCCAGTCGACACGTAAAGCAGCTTAAGAAAAAATACGAGGGTTGTACCGAAAGTACTGCAAAAGTGGGCATAACTTTTTTATTAACTGACAGAGGTCGTTCAAATTGGTCATGTTAGTAGAATAACTTTCTCTATTAAAAGGTACTACTCAACGTAGTCTTCATTACAAGCGATGCATTTGCACCATCGTGGAACCCAACTCTCGAATCCTCTTTGAAAAAATTCAGGTGTTGGCTGTTGTACCCACTTCTTCACAGCCATTTTCACCTCGTGTGTGTCATTAAATCGTTGTCCCCGGAAACTGTTCTTCATTGGACCGAACAGGTAGAAGTTGGACGATGCCACCGCGTGGCTGTACAGTAGATGGGATACCACTGACCAGCCTAACTTGCTGATCACCTGATTTGTTGCCAAAGATGTCTATGGTCTTGCATTGTCTTGGTGAATGTGGATCCTTTTCAGATTCTTGTTCGGTCTCTTCCTCCTTATGGCTTCTCTAAGCTTCTTGAGTGTCTCAATGTACCACTCGCAGGTCACGGTACGGCCATGTTCCAGAAAATTAAGGAGAACGACACGCCTGTCATACTAAAAAACAGTCACCATGACTTTCTGTGCTGATCTCTGGCTCTTGAACTTCTTATGTCTTGGTGAAGAAGTGTGACGCCATTCCATTGATCGATTCTTCGTTTGCATATCGTAAAGACACGCCCACCTTTCGTCCCCTGTCAGCAGATCAGGAAAAACACGTGTCTTTGTTGGCTTCAAACACTTCCAGCAGATCAGAGCAGACTTCTATCCTTCTCTCTTTCAAATCGGGTGACAGCTGCCGTGGTACCCACTTTGCACACACTTTCCGATACCCTGAGTCTTCCACCATCTTCTGTATGGCATTGTGACCACAGTCCAGTTGTGCAACAAGCTCACAGATTGTGACTCGTCTCTCCGTGCGCACCAATTCATCCACTCGCTGATGATTCGTGTCAGTGGTCGCAGATGGTCTCCCACTTCGTGGTTTGTCTATGCTGGCTTCCCTTCTTTAAACTTCTTCATCCACCTGTGCACATTGCTCTTGTCAATGGTGTCATCTCCGTAAACATTCTGTAGCCTTCTGTGGATGTCGGACAGCCTGCACCCTTCCTTCGTCAAGAACTCAATGACGGCATTTTGCTTCTGCTTGAAATCCATTATTTACCTGCAATGAAGAAGAAGGGCTGCTATAGAGAAAGAGTTACTCTACTAACATGTGCAATTTGAACGACCTCTGTCAGTTAATAAAAAATTATGCCCACTTTTGCATTATTTTCGGTACAACCCTCGTATGTTGAACCGAAATGCAAATGGAATTCAAGAAATGAAACGTGAGAAAAGCGTTCATTTTCTCGCACTTCATTTCTTCAAAGCTTAACATTGCTATTACTCCGTTTGCCTATTCTCCCATCTCACCTGGACTATTTACTTATTTTTCTTGGCGTAATCCGGATCCATAAACACTGTGCAGTGGAATGCGACTGATTGTCAAGAAACGCATCTAAAATGTCATGGAAGCTACCATTGCGATTGACATGCTGCAGACCATGTTATTATTCCATGCATTCCAACCGTCCCATCTGATCATCCATTTCAGTTTAAATGCCTACAGTTTCCTGTTCGTCTTAGTTTCGCCATGAGAATCAACAAGTACGAAGTCAATCGTTAAAAGTTGTGGGACTCAAACTGCAAAACCCACGCTTTTCCCATTGACCAGCTCTATGTTAGTTGCTCCGGAGATGGCAAAAATGAAAACCTCTTTATCTTGACTCCATATAGAAGCACGCTCAACGTCGTTGACTCAGAGGCTCTTCAAGGATAATCTTACTTCCGCATCGAAACAATTGCACATAACACTGATCACAACACAATAGAAAAATCAAGGTGTTTCAAATATTTAAAGTTTCCTATATTCATAGTTACTAAAGACTGCTGGTTTCATCCAGTTTTGTCTGCACAAGTATAGATTTTATTCTTCTTTTTAAATTCCTGTCTTTTCATTTCTAGAACATATTTCAATTAAATTTTTCCGTTCAATGTATCCTAATCATAGTTTCGGGAAAACACAGAAAACGCTGTCCCAGAAGCTCACTAATGTACTTTTTGTTAAAAAGATATAAGTCAGCTGACTTGTGTAGATTTTCGGCTGGAAAAAATTATCTCGGGGTTGGCAGAATGGGCTGAAATCCAGTCAAACGAGTATGTTCGCTGTCTAAGAAGTACGTAGGGCGTTCAAACAGTTCTTAGCCTATCATACAAAGACAAAAAGATTTTCAAAAGCGCACCTTTGTTTTTCCACATAGTCTCTCCTGATTTGGATGCACTTGTTGTACTAATCATAGGTCAGGCGAATCCACGCTACAAAAAACGTTTTTACCTTTCTCCTCAAACCAACACTTTGTTGCCTCCTTCAATTCAGAATCATCCGCAAAACGCCCTACCCCTCAAAATACTTTTTTGAGATTTTTGAAGAGGAAGAAGTCACTAGAGGCGAGATCAGGTGAGTACGGTGGGTGGGGAAACAGATGGAATCCACATTCTGTTACCCTGGCATCAAAAAGCCACCTGTGTGGATTGGAGCTTTGTCCTGTGCGAAAACACAGATTTTTCCGTGCCCCCCCTCACTGCGGAGTAAGTTGATCTCCCAAATAAGCCACACGGACGGAATGTATCTCTGCAGATATGTCGTCTTGACAGGTGCTTTACCTCTGTAGTACGTCACACCTGAAGAAGCAGAATACCCGTTTCAATTTTTTCTCTCCGTTTGCTCTTCATGGCTTAACGCAATTGACGCAATAGCACAGCATACTAGGCAGCATTAATAGTCCTTTTACGACGTAAGTAATCAATTAACAGCAAACCTTCTGGGTTCATAAAATTGCTGGCCATAATCTTCCCTGATGATGGTTGTCTTTTTAACTTTTTTTTTTGGTGGTGGTGATCCATTATGTTTCCAGTGCATACATACTCTATGGTTCAGTATCAGAGTTCCAATAGTGAAGCCGCCCCGGTGGCGCAGTGGTCTAAGCGATGGCCTCTGATCATTCGTCCGTAACGGGTCCGGGTTCAAATCCCGGTGAGGCATGGATGCTGTGTTTGTCTTACGGCACTGGTTCTCTCCCTTCCCTGGAACCAGTGACTCTAAATTAGGGACGGGCGACTGCTTATAACCCATTGAGTTGCTCACGGTGGTCGTTAAACCTCCAATCAAAAAAAAAAAAAAAAAAAGTGAAGCCACGACTACTCACCAGTCACAATGCAGTGTTTCCAGTGCATACATACTTTAAGGTTTAGTTCATACATACTCTATGCTTCAGGATGACTTGTAGTGGGTGCATAAGCTTGAATAATTTGAGCCTGGTATCTT
The DNA here is from genome assembly GCA_039090855.1 of Macrothele yani. Lineage (NCBI taxonomy): Eukaryota > Metazoa > Arthropoda > Arachnida > Araneae > Macrothelidae > Macrothele > Macrothele yani. The sequence continues at coordinate 128,296,848 of CM077011.1, read as the reverse complement.
CTCGAGAGTTGGATAACGAGTCGTGCAGCTCTGTCAGAGAAACTTTCAACTTCTACAAATTTATCCTTCAGTTTCTTGTTTATTATAAATCCAACACCACTAGTTCTTCCAGTATCTGTTCCATGATAGTAGAAGAGATGTCCACTTTTCAGTTCAATGAGATCTCCTTTTCTCCTTACCTCACTTAGCCCGACGATGTCCCACTTGAACCTTTGTAGTTCTTGTTCCAATTCAAGAAGCCTTGAATCAGAAGATAGGGAGCGTTCATTATACGTAGCCAAGGTCAGCATCAGTTGGCAGCCTAGTCCGGTCCTCCGGTGATTCTTAGCACGCTCTGCCTTCATGTCGCACTGGCCGCTGCCTTGGCCAGGTACATTCCAGCTGCCGGAAACTGAGGGCCAAGATTTAAGTTGTGGAGTCATTTTGGAGGGGTTTGGCCATAATTCACCACTCTGGCCAAGCGGGTTGGTGTGGGTGGGATAGCATTTCCTCTAATCCCGATGGTATAGTTATACCGCTATTGGCGGTAGTCAGAGCCCCTTTAGTGGGAGCAGGATGCACCACAAGAAGGCGGGGTTGACATTTGTTAAGGAGAGGCTGTTGTATATTGCGCGACACCTGACCTTACATGTATATATATATATATATATATACTCAATCACTTACAGGAATTACTGTAACTGTCGTTCTTCGTTTGCAAGACATCATAACCTAACTGTTTTGCACATGTTTTCAAACACATCTGCGAGAGCCAAAAAGTCCCTCCGCTGTAATGTTAAGGCTTCTCCACCTAATTTTGATGAAGCTGCAGTAAAAAATTTTGAATTAAGCAATTGGTATGTTTAATCATGAAAGCTTCAGGACGACGAAAATTTTCAAGTTTTCGGATATTATCTGACTTAGCATCCTTGTCACATTTTGCCAAAATCGGATTGTCATCTTCAAAATTTGCATGGTATGTTTAATTTCAGTTTTTGCGTTTTTTATTGGTGTTGTGTGAAACATTCTGAAACTTTGATAGCTGTCAAGCTTCAGAATGTTTCAGAGCAACACCAGTTTTCGCAAGTTTCTGTCGAGTTCCAAATTTCCAAAATGTGGATGTTGTTTTCATCATTGCCCCTCAGAAGAAAGAGACTTTTTTTCTTCTGAAGGGCACTCTTTCTTCATATTGTACACTGCCGGACAATTGCTAAGGACGGATGACAATAGCAACGATAGCAACCATAAAATGGAAGGCAAGAAAATGTGGAAATTAGCATAAGTGCGGGATACAGTAAGACGTGCTGTGCGTATGCAAATTTTGGATTGCCGAACTTGTTCGTGACGTCATAGCGCTGATAAGAGATATAAAGGATTTGACGCGTATTGACCGTTGTTGTTCAAACGCAAAGTTGCAAGGGAAAGAATCAATTGACGAACTTGCAATTTTCAGTATGTCTTCCCGACATCACCTAGATGATTTTACGCGTGGCCGTATTATTGGCAAGATTGAAGAAGGGCGAAAAATAACAGATGTTGCCAGGGAGTTCGACGTCAGCCACAGTGTTGTTTCAAGGTTTTGGAAATCATTTCAAACAAATGGAGAGTGTAGCAAACGTCACGGGGGAGGTCGTGTTCGCAGTTCGACACCTGCAGAAGATCGGTACATAGTGCTATCAACAAAAAGGCACCGGCGCAGCACAGCTAGTGAGGTAGCAAATCAGTTTATGGCTGCTACTGGCAAGCGGATCTCCCGAAAAACTGTCGCCAGACGTTTGCATAAAGGAGGACTGTACGCCCGCCGTCCTGTTCTGTGCATCCCATTGTCCAGACGTCACCGTACCGCCCGTTTGCAATGGTGCCATCAACATCGCAATTGGACTGATAACGACTGGTCTGCTGTCCTCTTCTCAGATGAGAGTAGATACAGTCTATCGTCTGATTGTCGACGACAACTGATCTGGCGTGATAGTGGTACTGCATATTGTCCAGCAAACATACAGGAAAGGGACCGATATCCGACATGTAGTGTCATGGTATGGGTTGGCATCATGATCAATGGCCGTACGTCTCTCTATGTGCTTCCAACTGGGACAATGACTGGCCAACGATACATTAATGGTGTTCCGCTACCTCATGTTCGCATGTTCCGTGGTGCTATCGGTGATAGATTCATTTTCATGGACGACAACGCAACATGTCCTCCAACAGTCGCTGTCCAGGAGTGTCTTGAGAGCGAGGATATTCAACGCCTCGTATGGCCAGCACGTTCTCCAGATCTGAATCCCATTGAAAATGTGTGGGATGCTTTGGGGAGGAGTCTTGCTGGTCGCCAATGCCCTCCAATAAACAAGGACACCCTCATCCGTGCACTGACAGAGGAATGGGATAAATTACCCCAACAGCTGCTTGATAATGTTGTGCAAAGCATGACACGACGTGTGGAATCTTGCATCTCCCTCCATGGTGGCCATATCCCGTATTGACATCTTACGCTGGAAGGCCTGCGGACGGTAATTGCATTTTTTTCACGTTTACGCATTTTGCACAAAATGGCCTGTTTGTCCTTGAACACGTTCCAAAGCCTTCTGGATTTCAGAGCACAATAAATTGTCTTTCTTGTAATGTCCTGGCATTCTATCATTATTTTATTTCACTTGGCATCCAACCACACTTACTTTTTTATGCGCTATATAGCCGTTTATGATCCGTCCTTAGCAGTTGTCCAGCAGTGTATAACAAATCATTTTTCATTCCGCCGCCCCGGTGGCGCATTGGTCTAAGCGATAGCTTCTGATCATTCGTCCGAGATGGGTCCGGGTTAAAATCCCGTTAGGCATGGATGTTGAGTTTGTCTCACGGCGCTGGCTCTCTCCCTTCCCTGGAGTCAGTGGCCTTAAATTAGGGAGGGGCGACTGCTTATAGCCCACTGATTTGCTCACGGTGGTCGTTAAACCTCCAATAAAAAAAAATGTTTTTCATTCCGAGGGGAACAGTATTGAGCCCAAAATAATACAATGGGCACTTTCCTTCGTATTTTTTTTTCTTTTTAAAAATCAAAGCGAAATAAAACCGGGTCGAAATCGGGTCAGGAACACCTTGACCCATTAATCCGTGACCTGTTTCCATATCTGGTGTGTGTGTCTGTGTGTGGTGGGTTGACCCTTCCACAAAGTGTTCCTATCAATCTCTTTTTTTTTTTTTCGGACTAGAGCAACCCGCCTTAGGTAAACGTCTGGATTCGCCCCTGGCGTCAAGGGGTAGCTAGCCCTCCACCCTCATATCTTGGATCAAGGAGCCAAGAATGAAGGACTAGAAGGGAGAAGGATTATGGTCGATACCGCTGAGATGTCAGGGGGAAAGAATTGTTCTGCCGTAGGTTTCGTAAAACTCTTCCATTATGTGAAAATTTCTCTTTGGAAGTTCATAAAATTTTGGGAGCCATTTGCTTCTTCACGTCATCGGCCGTTCAAAGGATTAACACGTGCAACTTTAACCATTTTTGAACACGCTTTATATTTTCTTAAGCTGTGCTTCGAAGCGTCCTATAGCGCTGTGAGAAACGTTTTGTTTTTTGTTTTTTCCCTCATTAGAATCAGCGGCAGGACAGGCTCCCGATTTTATTTTATTTTATTGGGGGGGGGGGGGGGGGAGGCGCTTAATGACTGCCGTGAGCAACTCGATGGGCTATAAGCCGTCGTTTGTCTCTAATTTAGGGTCATTGATTCCAGGGAAGGGGAGAGCCAGTACCGTAAGACAAACACATCATCCATGCCTCACCGAGATTCGAACTGCAACGCATCTCGGACGAATGGTAAGAAGCCTGCGCTTAGACTACTGCGCCCTCGGGGCGGCTCAGACATTTAAAACACCCTGTATATACAAACGGGTCAGCTGGGAAATAATTGTGTAAAATAGTATTAGGTTACTGTATGAAATTTGGGTAATCGTTTACAATAGGGGGGGGGGGGCTCTTTGAAACGACGTATTTCACAAAAGAAATGGCAAAAGAGGAATACAAGCAGACAGAAAAAAATTCGCTGTAAAAAAATTAATCGGTTTTCATATGCAGTTAATGTTTTACTCTAAAAAAAAAATCAAATTTAAAAATTCACGTTCTTCTTGCCCGGCGCCGTTGTTTGCTCATTACGGAAGCGTAGCCTCCTGCACGAGATCTTGGTGATTTACATATTGAGGAGAGCAGTCAAAGTTAATGTGCGCAGAAAACATGCGTGCCGATCATCGGTTTTGGGTCATCATTATACCACTGAAAACTCGTTGTTGCAAAATGATTTCGTTCAATGGGAAATGCTATGTTGTGAGTATCCCGTTACAAATTTTGTAAAAATTGTTGGTCGACCATGGGTGTTTACTAAAAGTGAAATGTGCTGTAACTGCGGAAAATTGGTAAAACTAAATTGTAATCATCTTGAGTTTTGGTGCTGGTCTTCTATGGTAGGTGGCCTGGCCTGCGAACGGAGTACACCACCGTGCCAGCAGAGTCATACAAAAGTAAGTTTTTGAATTCTCCTTATACTCGTAGTAACTAATTACTTTTCTTTACAGCGAAGCTTTATTTGTCTAACAACAGGAACGTCGCCAAGGTGGTGTAGAGTAGGCTGGAGCCTTCCCAGAAGTTTTTCTTTTCTACCCTGCCGCCCACAGAGATCAAGATGCGTCAGTTTTCAATATTTTTAACTTTAATACGTAGACTTTGCCAAATAATGATAAGTCTCGTGTTTGTAGTCGTATGGCCCTTCACTGTAAAATATTTTCTGAAATTCACAGCCGGCCCCTGTTGCGCAGTTGTCTAAGCGATGGCTTCTGAGCATTCGTCCAGAAGTAGTCCAGGTTCGAATCCCGGTGAGGCATGGATGCTGTGTTTGTCTTACGGCACTGGCTCTCTCTCCCTTCCATGGAACCAGTGGCCCTAAATTAGGGACGGGCGACTGCTTATTGCCCATTGAGTTGCTCACGGTGGGCGTTAAACCTCCAGTAAAAAAACAAACAACAAACAAAAAAACAAAAAAACTCACTTTCCATGATTCCTTTTGAAAATTAACTAGGCCGCCCCTGTGGCGCAGTGGTCTAAGCGATGGCCTCTGATCATTCGTCCGAACGGGGTCCGGGTTCGAATCCCGGTGAGGCATGGATGTTGTGTTTGTCTTACGGCACTGGTTCTTTCCCTTCCCTGGAACCAGTGACCCTAAATTAGGGACGGGCGACTGCTTATAGCCCATCGAGTTGCTCACGGTGGTCGTTAAACCACCAATCAAAAAAAAAAAAAAAAAAAAAAATTAACTAGGCATATTTCTGAAACAACCTTTTCTATGAAATGAAGGGGGGGGGGCTGAAGTTCACGGATTTTACGTACGACAGGAAAATTCTGAATTTTCATAAACCTTCCCGCAATTCCTTTCTTACGTATATTGACGTTGCATTGCCGTTTCTAAGAGGTGTTAGCGGAAAATTCTGAAGTTTTAGAAACTTTTCCGCAATTCCTTTTGTATATTAATGGAAAATTTTGTTGGCACTGTGGTCTAAGATCATTCGCCCGTGATGAGTCCGGGTTCGAATCGCGGTGAGGCATGGATATTGTCTCACGGCGCTGGCCCTCTCCCTTCCCTGAAACCAGTGGCTCTAAATAAGGGACGGGCGACTACTTACAGCCCACTGAGTTGCTCACGGTGGTTGTTAAACCTCCAATATAAAAAAAAAAAAATAAACAAAAAAAATTGTTTTCACTTTTCCGTGTCCACATGGCGAAAAAATTCCGGTAATAGGAACGATTCGTGGGAATACTTGAGGCTTGATTAATCATTAAATAGATTATATGATGTTTATGTATCAGTATGTAGACCTCTTAAGACAGAAGTTACGAGTATTATAGCTATCAAGAGTAAATTTTATAATTAGGAGTTTTGTGAAATAATACTATAAAGCAGTACATTTGACCTTTTCTTAAAAATAATTGAACATCATTGTAGGATCTCGAGTTCCAAAGGATTCTGTTACTTCGAAAAGTCACGATGAAAAAAAATACGTAATTTGTAAAAAGTCCTCCTACAGAAATAATAAAATTACAAACGTATATTCAGAAAACTAAGCTCCAACAGAAAACAAAACAAGTTAGTAACATCATGCAATGCATTGAACATGATACGCTTTCCAATACACCAGACTGACTTTCTACTCCGTTTCGATGATATTCAACAGAACCGGTTTAGTATACCTCTGGAACAACATGATAAAGTTTTGCCTCAATCGAAGCATTTTTACGTAAGTTATAGCGCATAAGGGGGATGGAATGAATCCCGCTCCTATGTCCTGACCTTTGGCACCATTTCGCCCGTTTTCAATAGGGTTCGTCCCCATGTTGTCCCCTACCCCATACTAAAATTTCATCGAAATCGAACCATTTTTACGTGAGTTATCGTGCGGAAAGACTGACAAAACTGGAGCATAGACGCTTCAACCTACGGTTGGAAAAAGCGTAAATGACTAATTCACACTCGCATTGATAACCAAAAAAAAAAAAAAAAAAAAAAAAAACGTTCTCCAGCAATCAGTTGTACGTACGTGTTACACGCGAGTGATCGTGAGAATATCTGGCATAACGGTAAGACATGCACTTCTCGTTCAGAAGATCGCTGGTTTAAATCCCACCAGGGACGAAAAAGAAAGGGCGGATGGCCTAGCAGTCAACGTTCGTGACTGTCACGTAGAGGCCACAGGTTCGATCACAGCAGGTATGAACGTTCAAACCACTAAATATCCGCCGTGCGTCGGATGGGCACGTTAAGCCGTCGGATCCCGGGTACTGGTCCCCCGGTAATAAATAAGGGCGTCTTCTTCCCATTTTCTACCTCGCTTCCGTGAGACTTTCCTATCGGGCACTCTAGCCCAAATCTCCTAGCTTCCTATTTCTAAGGGTTGTTTAAGACCTGGGGTCAGACATTCCCTTCCTAAAATTCTCTTCATATGTTCTCATGAAGAAAGGACTCGCTAACTTAGTACGCCGGGAAAGAAATGGAGTCAGAACTGAGGATCTTGTGAAATTTCAGTTAAAATACGGAAAAACTCAAAACTAATTTTTCTGAAATAAACGGAATTGCTGATTAGAAATTCTGTCAAAATTCTTAAGTTAGAAAATACGGAAATTTCGTTAGAAGACTGACACGTGCCGGCAACTTTATTGTATGTTTCCCGGTCACGATAAAACGTACAACATCCGACATTTGGTTGGACATACTACTGGAACGTGACCGGGAAACGTACGACATCCGACATTCTGTGTAATGAAAACCCACTTCATGCACAACAATAATTCCTGTGGAGTTCTTCCACCCGATGAGATAGAAGAAATCAGCAATCCACTTTATGTTAAATCGGGCATTTACGCACTGCTCTTCCCACTCATCATGACAGCAGGAGATTAACAACATCAAGGATATTGTAACGAGACATGGATACGGTGAATCTATTGTAAACAGCGTACTTAGTTAAATAAAAAGAGCCCGACAAATCACGCTATCCCGGGACAACAATAAAAACAGGTTCGTTGGTGCGCTTGATTATAACCACCGGATTATACCTGTTGTGAAAAATATTTGCAAAAGAAAGCATATTGATTCTGGTGTTAAAACAAAAAATATAATATGATAAAAGGAAAAAAAAAAAAGAGATCCCATCGAAATGTCGAAGAAATTTGGTATATATAAAATTCCTTTGAAAGCAGAGTCACCTACGGCAGCTAATAAGGGGTACATAGGGTAGACCTCCCGTTACCTACAAACTAGAATTAGGGAACATCGATATAATATTAGAACTAGATCAGAGGCAACAGCCCTCTCACGATTATCGAATGGAGGTGAATATTTCCCCAACTGGAACGAGGCCTCACTCTTAGTCACACCCTTTAAAAAATCATCCTTGCTATTTACAGAAAGTCTCATCATACATAGCCTAGGACATTTGTGCTACATTGACTCCACACCTCTATATATACCACAAGCTTGGAAACTCCTACTAAATAAAACTGAAAATGATGGGACAAATAATTCACCATAAAATGTGTAAAATCAGCCAACAAAAATAATGACTTTGGTTTATGGCAAATACGAAGAACATAGTTTTCTCAACACTTTCGTTTTTACGTCAGTGTTTAAACTCTTATCCTTATATACATGAGATCCGAACGATGTTCCACAGTGTACACACATCTGATGATGGACCCATAGTGGGTCTGAAAGTACTCATGTATTTTAAGGCATTTTTTTACCTGTATATATTAAATGCTTTTAATTCGTGATACAATTTTGATTTGTGTTAATCGTGCTCAGACGGCAGAATATTCCTATGTGCTATTAAGCTTGTCCCGGGACAACGAGGGAGCTGGACGTAGCTGACGACTGCTTTGGAAGAGAGGAGTGCGAGGCAAGGTCACTAGCTTAAAGAAATGGAGTTAAGGAGAGGGAAGGTACATATTATGTCGACATGCCACGATTAAAATTTGATCTAGGTAAACAAAGAACATTTTTGTTTAAAGAAATTGTTCAAGTACTGTACTATTTTCATAAGCAAAAATGCAAAATTTGTAAATGAATTTAGACAATGCATTCACAGCAAGAAAAAAACGTTGAAGGGTACATTCCACCAATACTTGTACCTTACACAACTGACCCACTGTCATGTTATCTTGTTGGTTACCGATGTTAGATCCAGGACTGTGCAGGGAAGGGGGGGTCACGAATTCCTTTGTAGTTGGTGGTAAAAAGCATTAAAAATTATTTCAGTCTGCGTTTGGCAAATAAAGGTGCTATCAAACTTGCCCGAACAAAACCAATACTTGCCCATTTTATGGATGTCGCTAGACTTCGAAATCCTTCCTGATTTCGAAGTCTAGCGACGTCCCTGTCTAACAATGTCTTTTTGAGATTAACTTCCGTTTTCCATGGATAACTTTCACGTATGATAGTCCCCCGGACCCCCAAAAAATTTGTAATAACAGATCCAAGTGCGTGTGTCCAGGGGGGACAGGGTTTGCGCGAATTCCTTTGTAGCCGGTAGTAAAAATAATTAATTTTTTTCCTTCAGTGTTTCGTGAATTAAATTGCTATCAAACTTGCCCAGAAAAAACACTACTCTCCCACCCTAATTTTGAAGTCTGGAGACGTCCTTTTCTAACGAAATCGTTTTTAGATTAACTTCTGTTTTCTATGGATAACTGTCACGTAAGATTTTTACTCAAGGGGGGGGACGCCCCGTGAAATAACAGATCTAGGTGTGTGTGTGTTAAAAGGGAAGGGGTTTGCACGAAATCTCCCTCCTTTTTAGCACTTCTTTTGTAAAAGAAGATCGTGCTTATGTTACCGGTTTGTCCGTCCGTCCGTCTGTCTGTATCCACGATATCTCTGCAACTATTAGTTCGATTTGAAAAATTCTTTTTGCATTGGGAAGCTTGAAATATGCCAATGATGATCCTTTATTTCGTTTTCTCTTTTTAAGATATACAATTTCGCCGCTAGGGGGCGTAAATGCAGATGATGTCGAATTCAAAAATACGCTTTATTCCACATATTTGCTTATAAATATCCGATTGAAAATATTATTCTATCTTTCGATTCCATTTATGTCGAAGAGTATTTTAGATATAGTTACTTTTGCAAATTACGCATAGATTTTCCGCTAGGGGACGTAAAAGTAAATTACATTTTTCCCGATAACTTCTAAAACTACGATTTGAAATTTTTTTTCTTCAGCGGATACATCTCCTGATGGAAAATCTTTTACATATAATTTCAAATTTTTGGTAAAGAATACTTTAGCCACCAGGGGGCGTAAGTGTTAATTTTTGCTTCTGATGTATTTGCCATAAGATCTAAGCTTCTAAAATATCGATTGAAAAAATTATTTCGTGGACTGATTGCTACTCATATCGATAAATATTTTCGGAACATTTTCTTCTTAAAATATTGCACACTTTCTCCGCCAGGGGCGTAGATGTATATCTTATTTTTGTCAATATCTCTACTTCTAGGAGTCCGATTTGAAAAATTCCTTCTTTGTTGGATAGTGTTTTCAGAGTGACATGTTTTTCATATAATTTCAAAATTTTCAAGTAATTCATAGACTTTCCGCTATGGGGCATAGAGGTAAATTGTGTTTCCCCCTATATCTCTGCTTCTAAATCTCCGATCTGAAAAATTATTTCTGCACCGGATCCAGCTCCTGATGGGAAACCATTTGCACATAATTTCTAATTTTTGTAAAAAAAATAGTTTGGCCACCAGGGGGCGTAAACCTTAATTTCCGCTTCTGATGTATTTGCAGCAAAATATGAGCTTCTAAATTCTTGATTGAAAAAATTCGTCGTTGGTAGACAGATAGTACTCATGTCGACAAACCTTTTAGAAACATTTTCTTTTCAAAATATTGCATGGTTTCTACGCCATGGGGAGTAGATGTATATCTTATTTTTGTCAATATCTGTACTTCCAGGAGTCCGATTTGAAAATTTACTTCTTTGTTGGATAGTATTTCCAGTGTGACATGTTTTTCATATAATTTCAAAATTTTCAATTAATTCATAGACTTTCCGCTAGGGGCGTAATGGTAAATTGCTTTTCCCCCTATATATCTGCTTCTAAATCTCCGATTTGAAAAATTCTTTCTGCACCGGATACAGCTCCTGATCGGAAATCGTTTGCACATAATTTCCAATTTTTGAAAAAAATGGTTTAGCCACCAGGTGGCGTAAGTCCCAATTTCCGCTTCTGATGTATTTGCAGCAAAATATGAGCTTCTAAAATCTCGATTGAAAAAAAAGTGGTTTGTTCACCGATACTACTCATGTCGACAAACTTTTTAGGAACATTTTCTTCTTGAAATAATGCATGGCTTCTACGCCAGGGGGCGTAGATGTATATCTTATTTTTGTGAATATCTCTACTTCTAGAAGTCCGATTTGTACAATTCCTTCTTTGTTGGATAGTGTTTCCGATGCGAAATGTTTTTTCTATAAATTCAAAATTTTCAAGTAAATCATAGACTTTGCACTAGGGGGCACAAAGGTAAATTGCGTTTTCTGCGTTATTTTTGCTTCTAAAACTCCGATTTGAAAAATTCTTCCTGTATCGCATACAAGACCTGATGGAAATAGTTTTCACATAATTTCTAATGTTTGGTAAAGAATGGTTTGGCCACCAGGGGGCATAAGTGTTAATTTCTGCTTCTGATGTATTTGTAGCAAAATCTGGGCTCCTGAAAACTGGACTAAATTGTTTTTTTTTTTTCTTGGACCGGTAGTGCTCATATGGAAAAAAACTTTTGAGAATACTTTCTTCCTAAAATAATGCATGGTTTTCCCACCAGGGGACGTAAAGTCACATCTTATTTTTGTCGATATCTCTGTTTCTAAGAGTCCGATTTGAAAAATTCTTTCTATGTTGAAGAACGTTTCCGGTGCGAAATGTTTCTCATATAAATTCATATTTTTCTTAACGCACAAGTCTGCAACCAAAGGGCGTAAGCTCGCAATTCCGTTTACAGCAATATCTGAGGGATTAAAAACCCGATTGAAAAACTTCTTTCTTCCGTCAGATACTATTTTTTTCCATACCGGTTCCATTGACTTTGAATAGCTTTGATAAATTTAATTTGCATCAGAACGGATTCAAAAGACGTGCTTATTACATCCGAAAATTCGGTGTCATCTTTCTTGTTATTTCTTTTGATTAAGGGTTTCACGACTACCTTGAGCAACTCAATGGGCTATAAGCAGTTGCTTGTCCCTGATTTAGGGCCACTGACTCCAGGGAAAGGAAAGCTAGTGCCGTAAGACAAACACAACATCCATGCTTCACCGGGATTCGAAGCCGAACGCCACGAGGTGGACAAATTCCTTTGTAGCTGGTAGTAGGAAAGCATTAATTTTGTTTTTCTTTGATTGGAGTTTTAACGACCACCTTGAAAAACTCAGTGGGGAATAAGCAGTCCTCCGCCTCTAATTTAGAGCCACTGGTTCCAGGAAAGGGAGACAGACGCTGCCGTAAAAGAAACACAACAGAGTTGGAAACGGGTCAAAAATTTTGGACTTAGAAACTACCCGGACGCCACATAGTTGGACCCGACCCGGATCTGTTAAGTGATCCGGGCCCGACCCGGACAAATCTGCTTTGAACTATAATATATATACAGGGCGTTCAAAAAATCTCTCCGTAGTGGGCACCTTAGGTTATACGGAAATCAAACAAATGTATTATTGAAACTTGTAATTTACTCACTTTCTTACAGGAAGTATTGAAATTGTCGACCTTTATTTGCAAGCCATAACCTAACTGATTTATAAATGTTTTCAAACACATCTGCGAGAGTCAAAAGTCCCTCCGCAGTAATTTTATGGCTGTTTCACATAATTTTGATGTCACTACAGTAAAAATTTTCGAATTAAGCCACTTGTTGTATGTTTAATTTCAGTGTTTGCTGTTTTCTTGATGACATATCAAGCTTCAGAATATGTTTCACAGCAGTACCAATTTTTACAAGTTCATGATGGGTTGAACGTTTCCAAAATGTTTTCATCATTGCCCCTGGCTAATATGATATTGCTCTTCCATGTGCCGCCAAAAGAGCTCTTACCCTGCGAGGCATACACGCTACAAGATTTCTAAAGGTGTCTTGCGGTATCTGGTATTAGTACGTTGCAGATGATCCTTTAACTCTTTAAGCGGCTGATGTATACCTGAACCGAATTGTGTCAGAAATTTACTGAGCTTCCCAAACAAAAATGTTCACATTGCGACGGAGTTGAACGAAAGCTACGGCAAACCGGCCCACTTCTTATCTCACTAGTACAAACCACAAACCTGTCATGGTGATAAGATGTCTCTTCTAGCCCTCTGTTCTTCAGTGATATCTTCCTGTCTGCTCAATAACCTAAGGAATGAAGGGAAAGGACTTGTTCTTTCCGGTGTGAATATCTAGTCCCCCTGACACGGACATCATGCCACTAAGCAGAAACAAGTTACTCTAATATGTTCTCTCCCCTTTCTCAGGTTCGTCGCTTTTGTTATAGACCTTTTAGCAGTTAATCAGTCAGAAAGGATTAGTCTCAATCATTCCCCTCAATGACTACTTTGAATAACAAAGCGCCGCCCCGGTGGCTCAGTGGTCTAAGCGATGGCATCTGATCATTCGTCCGAAAGGGGTTCGGGTTCGAATACCGGCGAGGCATGGATGTTGTGTTTGTCTTACGACACTGGCTCTCTCCCTTCCCTGGAACCAGTGACCCTGAATTAGGGACGGGCGTCTACTTATAGCCCATTGAGTTGCTCACGGTGGTCGTTAAAACTCGAATAAAAAAAAAAAGAATTATAACGAAGCTAAGAGGGAAGCAACTTTCCTAATTCTCAGATTAACTCTTTCCACCGGCGCTCTACCTACATCTTAGACAATAAATATATCCCTTAGGGGCCGTCCATAAAGTACGTCCGTGATTTCTTTTACTGTTTTTAGACTCCCCCCATGTCACATTTTGTCCGATTGTTATCACCTCCCCCTAAAAAGTATGTCCTAATTTCCGCACCTCCACCAACCCCCACCCCCCTTTTTTTTTTTTGACGACTGCTTTTAGAAGTCCGTTGAAAAACAGAAAGAAAACATGTAATTATTTAAAGGAATCTTCCATATATTTACAAGTTTTTTCAGAAAATATTTATTATTAAGGCATTAATTTATTCCCAAATGCCACCCGAACTTTATCATTCTGAAATAAAGATCTACAAATGAACACACGCATTCAAGGTTGCAACAATTCCGATCATACACCATCTACGAAACACGATAGATTTGGTAGTACAAATATCAGAACTTCATATTTTGATTTAGCTAAATATCATCAGAAATCTGAAATGTTTCATACCTTTTTTAACTATTAAAAGAAGAGAAAAAGACAAAACAAAACGAAGAAATACTACCCACTATATTTTTGCCGCAGGACGTCCGAATTACTGAACCTCCCCCATGTCACATTTGGTCCGGTTGTCATAAAACCTACCCCCTCCCCCTGTAATCTCGGACATACTTTATGGACAGCCTCTTAGAGCTCATTATTATTACCCCGAGTTAATTCGTTGCAGCCGATTAAAGGGTTAACTCTTGTAAATTACGTGGTTGAGCTGCCTCAGATCGGATTTGCTGTTCCAACATAAACCACAGCCACAGATGCGTGATTGGATACGTGTCTGGGGAATTTGGTGGCCAGGACATTGCCTGGAAGTTTTCCTCATATTCCGCAAACCATTCTCGAACAATCCGGGCGGTGTGACATGGCAAATTATCCCTCTGAAAGAAAGCATTACTACAGGGGAATACCTTTGCCATGAAAGGATGTACGTGGTCTGCAATTATGTTGAGGTAAGTCGTAGAAGTCATTATTTCCTGCACATGAATGCCTGTACCCAGATTTCCCCGCAGAATATTACCCAAAGCATTACACTTCCTCCACCGACTTGTTTTCGTCCCAAGGTGCAAACTGGTGACAACGCATCCCACATAAATGACACATGCCAGGCCGTTCACTTGGCGCAACAGGAAACGGGATTCATCGGAACAGACTACCTTCTTCCGATAATACAAGGTCCAATTTTGATGCCCATTGTAGGCACTACCGACGATGAACATAGATTAGCATGGCCACTCGGAGCGGCCTGCGGCTACGCAGCCCCATTTTCATCAGGGTTCGATGTACTGTGAGTTGTGATACATTACACTTGTGTGTGTGAAAAGAGATTAGCATGGGCACTCGGAGCGGCCTGTGGCTACGCAGCCCCATTTTCACCAGGGTTCGGTGTACTGTGAGTTGTGATGCATTACACTTGTGTGTGTGTGAACAGAGATTAGCATGGGCACTCAGAGCGGCCTGTGGCTACGCAGCCCCATTTTCATCAGGGTTCGATGTACTGTGTGTTGTGATACATTACACTTGTGTATGTGAACCGAAGTTAGCAATGGCCACTCGGAGCGGCCTGTGGCTACGCAGCCCCATTTTTACCAGGGTTCGGTGTACTGTGAGTTGTGATACATTACACTTGTGTGTGTGAACAGATATTAGCATGGGCACTCGGAGCGGCCTGTGGCTACGCAGCCCCATTTTCACCAGGGTTCGATGTACTGTGTGTTGTGATACATTACACTTGTGTGTGTGAACAGAGATTAGCATGGGCACTCGGAGCGGCCTGTGGCTACGCAGCCCCATTTTCACCTGGGTTCGATGTACTGTGAGTTGTTATACATTACACTTGTGTGTGTGAACAGAGATTAGCATGGGCACTCGGAGCGGCCTGTGGCTACGCAGCCCCATTTTCACCAGGGTTCGGTGTACTGTGAGTTGTGATACATTACACTTGTGTGTGTGAACAGAGATTTAGCATGGGCACTCGGAGCGGCCTGTGGCTACGCAGCCCCATTTTCACCAGGGTTCTCGATGTACTGTGAGTTGTGATACATTACACTTGTGTGTGTGAACAGAGATTTAGCATGGGCACTCGGAGCGGCCTGTGGCTACGCAGCCCCATTTTCATCAGGGTTCGATGTACTGTGTGTTGTGATACATTACACTTGTGTATGTGAACCGAAGTTAGCAAGGGCCACTCGGAGCGGCCTGTGGCTATGCAGCCCCATTTTCACCAGGGTTCGGTGTACTGTGAGTTGTGATACATTACACTTGTGTGTGTGAACAGAGATTAACATGGGCACTCGGAGCGGCGTGTGGCTACGCAGCCCCATTTTCACCAGGGTTCGGTGTACTGTGAGTTGTGATACATTACACTTGTGTGTGTGAACAGAGATTTAGCATGGGCACTCGGAGCGGCCTGTGGCTACGCAGCCCCATTTTCACCTGGGTTCGATGTACTGTGAGTTGTGATACATTACACTTGTGTATGTGAACCGAAGTTAGCAATGGCCACTCGGAGCGGCCTGTGGCTATGCAGCCCCATTTTCACCAGGGTTCGGTGTACTGTGAGTTGTGATACATTACACTTGTGTGTGTGAACAGATATTAGCATGGGCACTCGGAGCGGCCTGTGGCTACGCAGCCCCATTTTCACCAGGGTTCGATGTACTGTGTGTTGTGATACATTACACTTGTGTGTGTGAACAGAGATTAGCATGGGCACTCGGAGCGGCCTGTGGCTACGCAGCCCCATTTTCACCTGGGTTCGATGTACTGTGAGTTGTGATACATTACACTTGTGTGTGTGAACAGAGATTAGCATGGGCACTCGGAGCGGCCTGTGGCTACGCAGCCCCATTTTCACCAGGGTTCGGTGTACTGTGAGTTGTGATACATTACACTTGTGTGTGTGAACAGAGATTTAGCATGGGCACTCGGAGCGGCCTGTGGCTACGCAGCCCCATTTTCACCAGGGTTCTCGATGTACTGTGAGTTGTGATACATTACACTTGTGTGTGTGAACAGAGATTTAGCATGGGCACTCGGAGCGGCCTGTGGCTACGCAGCCCCATTTTCATCAGGGTTCGATGTACTGTGTGTTGTGATACATTACACTTGTGTATGTGAACCGAAGTTAGCAAGGGCCACTCGGAGCGGCCTGTGGCTATGCAGCCCCATTTTCACCAGGGTTCGGTGTACTGTGAGTTGTGATACATTACACTTGTGTGTGTGAACAGAGATTAACATGGGCACTCGGAGCGGCGTGTGGCTACGCAGCCCCATTTTCACCAGGGTTCGGTGTACTGTGAGTTGTGATACATTACACTTGTGTGTGTGAACAGAGATTTAGCATGGGCACTCGGAGCGGCCTGTGGCTACGCAGCCCCATTTTCACCTGGGTTCGATGTACTGTGAGTTGTGATACATTACACTTGTGTATGTGAACCGAAGTTAGCAATGGCCACTCGGAGCGGCCTGTGGCTATGCAGCCCCATTTTCACCAGGGTTCGGTGTACTGTGAGTTGTGATACATTACACTTGTGTGTGTGAACAGATATTAGCATGGGCACTCGGAGCGGCCTGTGGCTACGCAGCCCCATTTTCACCAGGGTTCGATGTACTGTGTGTTGTGATACATTACACTTGTGTGTGTGAACAGAGATTAGCATGGGCACTCGGAGCGGCCTGTGGCTACGCAGCCCCATTTTCACCTGGGTTCGATGTACTGTGAGTTGTGATACATTACACTTGTGTGTGTGAACAGAGATTAGCATGGGCACTCGGAGCGGCCTGTGGCTACGCAGCCCCATTTTCACCAGGGTTCGGTGTACTGTGAGTTGTGATACATTACACTTGTGTGTGTGAACAGAGATTTAGCATGGGCACTCGGAGCGGCCTGTGGCTACGCAGCCCCATTTTCACCTGGGTTCGATGTACTGTGAGTTGTGATACATTACACTTGTGTATGTGAACCGAAGTTAGCAATGGCCACTCGGAGCGGCCTGTGGCTATGCAGCCCCATTTTCACCAGGGTTCGGTGTACTGTGAGTTGTGATACATTACACTTGTGTGTGTGAACAGATATTAGCATGGGCACTCGGAGCGGCCTGTGGCTACGCAGCCCCATTTTCACCAGGGTTCGATGTACTGTGTGTTGTGATACATTACACTTGTGTGTGTGAACAGAGATTAGCATGGGCACTCGGAGCGGCCTGTGGCTACGCAGCCCCATTTTCACCTGGGTTCGATGTACTGTGAGTTGTGATACATTACACTTGTGTGTGTGAACAGAGATTAGCATGGGCACTCGTAGCGGCCTGTGGCTACGCAGCCCCATTTTCACCAGGGTTCGGTGTACTGTGAGTTGTGATACATTACACTTGTGTGTGTGAACAGAGATTTAGCATGGGCACTCGGAGCGGCCTGTGGCTACGCAGCCCCATTTTCACCAGGGTTCTCGATGTACTGTGAGTTGTGATACATTACACTTGTGTGTGTGAACAGAGATTTAGCATGGGCACTCGGAGCGGCCTGTGGCTACGCAGCCCCATTTTCATCAGGGTTCGATGTACTGTGTGTTGTGATACATTACACTTGTGTATGTGAACCGAAGTTAGCAAGGGCCACTCGGAGCGGCCTGTGGCTACGCAGCCCCATTTTCACCAGGGTTCGGTGTACTGTGAGTTGTGATACATTACACTTGTGTGTGTGAACAGAGATTAGCATGGGCAGTCGGAGCGGCCTGTGGCTACGCAGCCCCATTTTCACCAGGGTTCGGTGTACTGTGAGTTGTGATACATTACACTTGTGTGTGTGAACAGAGATTTAGCATGGGCACTCGGAGCGGCCTGTGGCTACGCAGCCCCAGTTTCATCAGTGTTTGATGTACTTTGTGTTGTGATACATTACACTTGTGTATGTGAACCGAAGTTAGCAATGGCACTCGGAGCGGCCTGTGGCTATACGCAACCCCATTTTCATCAGGGTACAATGTATTGTGAGTTGTGATACATTACACTTGTCTGTGTGAACCGAGGTTAGCGTTGGCACTCTGAGCGGCCTGTGGCTACGCAACCACAATTTCAGCAGTGTTCTTTAACTGAGTATTGTGATACATTACTCCCATCACCAAAATTTCAAATTACCTGTCAGCTGCGCTACAATATACCTCCTGTTGGCTCGTGCCATACGGGATATCCTTTGCTCACCTATAGCACTGATAAGCCGTGGTCGGTCAACACATTGCCTGCGGTTTGGGGTTTTTTCTCCTCGGACCAGTTTTCCAGCGTACTAAGCACGACTGACAATGAACACCCTATAAACCTTGCCGTCTCGGAAATGCTCTGACCCAGTCGTTTGGTCATTAAACTTTAGACTTTGAGTTTGACAAAGTCTGCTGAATTTCCCATCTGAAGAACAAGAATAAAACTGATTAATAAAACTCAATCATCATCATCAACCAATATCAATCCACTGCTGGACGAAGGTCTCCCCAAATTTCTTCCAGAACGGTCTGTCTTGTGCCAGTCTCCTCCATGTTACTCCTGCATACTTTCGAATTTCATCCCCCCCATCTTCCATGTGGTCTTCTTCTTTCCTGTTTCTTGGAATCCAGTCTAAAATTTCAGCTGTCCATCGATGGTCTGTCCGTCTGGTAATCTGTCCAGCCCATTACCATTTCAGAGATTTCACTCTGATCATGATGTCTTCCACTCTTGTCATTTTTCAGACCCACGAGCTCCTCTTCTTATCTCTCCTGGTTACACCAAGCATGCATCTCTCCATGCTGCTTTGAGTTGTCTGCAGCCTTTGTATGTCTCTTTTAGTTAAGATCCACGTCTCTGCACCATACGTAAGCACTGGAAGGATGCATTGATCAAACACTTTTCTTTTAAGACATAATGGCATATTGCTGTTGTAAATTATACTGTTTCTTCCAAAAGCTCTCCAGGCAAATTTTATACGCCGATTACTTTCTTCATCAATGTGACCCTCACTTGATATCTGCTGTTCAAGATAAATGTACGTATTGTATTGGTTATCTCCAGCTTTTCCCCATCAATCGATAAATCTTCATTTCTTGTAAAAGCATTGTACATCACTTTTGTCTTCTGAAAGTTCATTTTTAATCCCACTTCTTTACTCTTGTCAGCAAATTCCTGGATCATACTCTGCAGCTCTGATGGGGTAGTTGCAAAAATGGCTACGTCATCAGCAAAACGAAGGTGAGTTAGATAATCTCCATTAATCTTTGTCCCTCTGTTTTCCCCGTTCAGTGAGTGAAAGACATTTTCCAAAGTGGCATTAAAGAGCTTGGGAGATATGGTGTCACCTTGTCTCACTTCCTTCCCAATTTTTATTGGGGCTGTATTCTCAAACAGCAGAATCTTTGCACTTGCATTCTCATAGATGTTATTAATAATATTAATGTATGCATCTTGAATACCGCAGGATTTCAAAGCCATTGTGACTGCTGATTGTTTCACCGAATCAAAGGCATTTGTCAATAAAAGCTATGCATAATGGAAGTTCATATTCCCTCGCCCTTTCAATTAGTTCTCTCAGTACGTGGATATGATCTATAATGCTGTAGCCACTCCTGAATCCAGCTTGTTCTCTCTGTTGAGCCATGTTCAGTGTCACCTTCAAGCGGTGTGAAAGAATTTTACTGAAGGTTTTATAAACCAGAGTTCAATATCAGGTGTTATTTATGCCGTTTCACGACCTTCACACGCGCCGTTGTTTACCTACAATTGCTTCGATTTGAACAAAGCCTTATATACGAGAGGTGTCCGATAAATATCAGGAGTTTTATTCCTATCGATACAAAACCGTGTGTATGATCGTATGTATGAGTGAAACCATGAAGACTACTTTCAGTGATGCGCCGTAAAAGAGGAGCAACTTGATACGAATGTTATTTGGCGCTGTCGATTAAAAACAATGGCTGCAAAGTTAATTTTTCAGTTCGAGCAGCGAGCAGTAGTGACATTTTTAACAAAAGAAGGAGTATAAAGGCCGTGGATATTACGAGAAGACTTCGGACTGTGTATGACGATGCTGCCGTCTCGTTCCAGTGTTTATGAATGGGTTACGAAGTTCAAAGCTGGCCAACGACAGCCTTGAAGATGAGGCACGGTCAGGTAGGCCTAACACATGGCAGTGACTGATGAAACAGGTTGACGAGTTGATTAAAGTGACAGACACATTCGTGTTCGGGATATTGCCATGGAATTGGATATCAGTAATGGTTCTGTTGGACGAATTATTCATGAACATCTCAACTATAGGAAGATCTGTGCCAGATGGGTACCCCGAATGCTTACAGCTGTGCATAAACGCCAAAGGCTAGACATTTGCAATGAACTGGTACTGCGCAAAGATGCATTCCTGGGATGCATAATCACTGGCGATGAAACGTGGATTCAATAATTCGAACCGGAGACAAAACAGCGAAGTAGGCAATGGCGTCATCCGAATTCGCCCCGTCAAAAAAGTTTAAAGTTGGTTCGTCGGCCTCCAAGATCATGGATACTGTCTTCTGGGACAAACACGGTATCCTTCTGGTTGAGTACTTGGCAAAAAATTAAACAATAAATGCGAAGGCTTATGTGAAGACACTGAGAAAACTTGCGCAGCGTATCCGGACCAAATGGCCAACATTAAAAAAATAATAATCAAGTGTTGCTTCAGCATGATAACACTCGCCCGCACACTGCTAAATCAGTGCAAGTAGAAATCGGAAAACAACGGTGGATCGTTCTTTCGCACCCTGCTTACAGTCCGGACTTGGCACCTTCCGATTTTCATGTTTTTGGTCCCTTGAAGGATATTCTTCTACTATGAGAGCATGGAAGATCTGTGAGCGGCTGTCTGTCAATGGATTTGCAACACCCCTGCCGATTTCTTCGCTACCGGAATAAATCGACTTGTTGGTAGGTGTAGGAAATGCGTTGTACTGAATGGAGAATACGTGAAAAAGCGACTTTGAATGTTCGTACCACTGTATTACATATGCGAGTATCATATTTATGCATCCCGTATTTTGTATTTATCTCCTGTAATTGATAGGAATAAAAATCCGGATATTTATTGGACACCCCTCTCATTTAGCTCTTAGGTGTGCATGATCTCGGTGAATTAACAATAGGAACCAGGTCCTACTTGTTGATGTTTCGTGCCTTAGAAAAATAGCGCAACATTAGAAAGTTGACTTGTTTTGAAATTATGGCTTTTATAAGCACGGCGGATTAAAAATTGCTGAACAGACTAGGCCTTTTAAATAATGTTTTGCGCCCGTGTAAAAATACTAAAGCGTAAAAACTCTTGTGCCCGTGTAAAAGTATTAAAGTGAGTAAATTTTGTGCCTTATAAAACTTATGTAATCATTATAAATATGAGCACGATAGATTCAAAACTCTTAAAAAGGCCTTATAATTTAGTTTATAGCAAGCGCCTTATAATTTAAGCTTTGTGCCTGAGTAAAAGTGATATTTTCCCCTGCTCCGAAAGCAGCTGTTCTTACCTGGAGTAAGGTAACGTGCATGTTAAAGCAAATATTTAGCACTGACAAAGTCCCCTCAATTTCACTGTCATAAAAAAAAATCCTACCCCTTTTCGGAATATACACTGCTGGACAATTGCTAAGGACGGATCATAAACGGCTATGTAGCGCATAAAAAAGTAAGTGTGGTTGGATGCCAAGTGAAATAAAATGATGTCAGAATGCCAGGACATTACAAGAATGACAATTTATTGTGCTCTGAAATCCAAAAGGCTTTGGAACTTGCTCAAGGGACAAACAGGCCATTTTGTGCAGAATACCTAAACGTGAAAAAAATGCAATTCCCGTCCGCAGGCGTTCCGGCGTAAGATGTCAATACGGTATATGGCCACCATGGAGGGCGATGCAAGATTCCACACGTCGTGTCATTCTTTGCACAACATAATCAAGCAGCTGTTGGGGTAATTTATCCCATTCCTCTGTCAGTGCACGGATGAGGGTGTCCTTGTTTATTGGAGGGCATTGGCGACCAGCAAGACTTCTCCCCAAAGCATCCCACACATTTTCAATGAGATTCAGATCTGGAGAACGTGCTGGCCATACGAGGCGTTGAATATCCTCGCTCTCAAGACACTCCTGGACAGCGACTGTTCGATGACATGTTGCGTTGTCGTCCATGAAAATGAATCTATCACCGACAGCACCACGGAACATGCGAACATGAGGTAGCAGAACATCATTAATGTATCGTTGGCCAGTCATAGTCCCAGTTGGAAGCACATAGAGGGACGTACGGCCATTGATCATGATGCCAGCCCATACCATGACACTACATGTCGGATATCGGTCCCTTTCCTGTATGTTTGCTGGACAATATGCAGTACCACTATCACGCCAGATCAGTTGTCGTCGACAATCAGACGATAGACTGTATCTACTCTCATCTAAGAAGAGGACAGCAGAACAGTCGTTATCAGTCCAATTGCGATGTTGATGGCACCATTGCAAACGGGCGGTACGGTGACGTCTGGACAATGGGATGCACACAACAGGACGGCGGGCGTATAGTCCTCCTTCATGCAAACGTCTGGCGACAGTTTTTCGGAGATCCGCTTGCCAGTAGCAGCCATAAGCTGATTTGCTACCTCACTAGCTGTGCTGCGCCGCTGTCTTTTTGTTGATAGCACTATGTACCGATCTTCTGCAGGTGTCGTACTGCGAACACGATCTCCCCCGTGACGTTTGCTACACTCTCCATTTGTTTGAAATGATTTCCAAAGCCTTTAAAAAACACTGTGGCTGACGTCGAACTCCCTGGCAATATCTGTTATTTTTCGCCCTTCTTCAATTTTGCCAATAGCACGGCTACGCGTAAAATCATCTAGGTGATGTCGGGAAGACATACTGAAAATTGCAAGTTCGTCAATTGATTCTTTCCCTTTCAACTTTGCGTTTGAACAACAACGGTCAATACGCGTCAAATCCTTTATATCTCTTATCAACGCTATGACGTCACAAACAAGTTCGGCAATCCAAAATTTGCATACGCACAACGCGTCTTACTGTATCCCGCACTTATGCTAATTTCCACATTTTCCTGCCTTCTATTTTATGGTTGCTATCGTTGCTATTGTCATCCGTCCTTAGCAATTGTCCGGCAGTGTAGTATGAGTAGCGCTATAATTCCTTTGTTTCACGCAACAACATAACTTTAAAAAGTCTACAGTCAAATGAAAGCGTAATTTTCACATGACTCCCTAATGCAGTTCAACAAAGCATGTTTTCCATTAGTATAAAAGCAGCTTATTTATTTTGATGGAATTCCCGGGGCCGCGGATGGCCTAGTGGTCAACGTTCGTGACTCCCACTGAGAAGACCTCGGGTTCGATCCCAGCAGGTACGAACGCTCGTACCACTAAAGATCCGCCGTGCGTCGGATGGGCACGTTTATCCGTAGGACCCCGGGTACTGGCCTCCCGGTAATAAATAAGGGCGTCTTCATCCCCCTTTCTACCTCGCTTTCGTGTCACTTTCCTATCGGGCACTCTAGCCCAAATCTCCTAGCTTCCTATTTCTAAGGGTTGTTTAAGACTTGGGGTCAGATACTCCCTTCCTAAAATCCTCTACATATGATCTGATCTGATGGAATTCCAAAGCCAATTATAATATCGGTGACAATGATATTTGTTGCGCGCGTCAAATTTACTCAAAATTTACTGCTGGTAAGTTAAGTGGCCAAGATAGGGCAATTTTATATGGCTTCCTAAAGCGTGTGTGTATGTCTTCTTGAATTACACTGCAGTCTTGAAAAGTTGCAGCTACAGCAAAAATTCATTTTTCATTTGAAAGTACACTATCTACCAACAAGTAATTGGACACCCCTGCAATCGACGATATCTGCGGTCCTGATACACGTCACGGCCGCCGCCGGTAAATATCGTGTGGGAAACAACAACGCAACCAGTCGCATGCAAGATGCCACGCAGTTCGGAGCTCTCTGATTTCCAGAAAGGTGTAATCGTCGGGTATCACAGAAATGGCCGATCCATACGTGACATATCCAGCGAGTTGAAGTACCCAAAATCGACACTGGCCTACGTGATTGGCAAGTGGAAGATGAGAGGTGACTGTCGGAATGTGCCCCGCCCTGGCACACCCACAAAACTGGGAGTTAGAGACTGACGGGTGCTGGCCAGAGAAATTCGGAAGAACCGCACCAAATCGATGGGCCACTTCTGCGAGGAGTTTCAACAGGCATCCGGGAGTGTTCTTTCGATGAATACCATCCGTAAGGAAACCCATTTGCTCGGTTATCATGGACGTGCTGCCGCCCACAAGCCTATGATCACAAAGTCCAATAGCGCTGCTCGGCTAACGTGGTGCAAAGAACGTCCACAGTGGACAGTTGAAACAGGTTCTCTGGAGCGACGAATCAAGGTTCACCCTCTACCGTTCGGATGGCAAGGTTTGGGTTTTGCGTCTGCCTGGAGAACGCATCCTGCCGGAATGTATTGCGCCAACTGTGAAGATCGGCGGCGGTGGAATTATGCTATGGGGGTGTTTCTACTGGTATGGCACGGGACCCTTGGTCGTAATTCCTGGTAGACTCAACGCCGAGACCTACCGCATTATTTTGGATGACCATGCGCTTCCTACGTTGTGGCAGTTTTACGGGGTGGACCCATGTTACTTTCAGGATGACAATGCCACCTGTCACGTTGCGAGGTCCACCATGGCTTGGTATGGTGACAATGGGGTTAATCGAATGGACTGGCCTGCGCAGACCCCGGACCTTAACCCTATCGAGCACCTCTGGGACGAGTTGGAGCGTCGACGTAAGAGGTGCCCCCACCGTCTGAAATCGGTGAAGGAACTGACCTGTCTTCTCCAAGCCGAGTGGAAGAAAATACCGCTAGCCGTCGTACAACGCCTGGTTGAGAGTATGCCCCGGAGGGTCGCAGCTGCAATTGCCGCTCGTGGAGGCTTCACCAACTTATTGAAGGTGAATAAACTTCGTTTTCCTTTGCTATCACAGGTGTCCAATTACTTGTTGGTAGATAGTGTAGTTTAAATATACTTTAATTTTCACGTACTGGAATTTCTCACCTTGTAAATCTGCTTTTAAATTCTTTCAATGCATTTTTTTCTTTTTGTTAAATAGATGCATTGCGTAAGAGTTTTGTTTATGATAGACAAGTCTCGAAAATACTTCATTTGTCTCTAATGGATTTTCCTCTTTACTTAAGTCGAAAAAACTTACGGTTTTGAATTCATAGGTTGCAAGAAAATGCGCAACAACGGAACAAAAATTTTCGTCAATCTCTTAGACAACGTTCTATATCTATTGCTTCATCAACATTAAAAAAGTATTTTTCAATATTACGGTTTACTAGGGATACCTAATAAATACTGTATTCCAGAAAAATGGCCAATGGTTTTTAACAAATTATTGCTTTAACACTAACGCTACAGTAATTCGTAGACTTGTGTTGAAAAGACATTTGAATACGAAATGACGATGTGATATATTGTTAACTTTAGGATTTGGGTACCTTGATAATTCTCCCTCAATAGTGGGCTGTAAAAAACTGCTTTCAGGGCCATTTATGGATAGCCAGTCCGGCATTGGCCGCGGCAAGGCACCTTAATCACATTTTACAGATGATAAATTAATATGTGACGTGGGAGAAGTTGAAGCGTTTTACTGTGATAAATCGTAATCTTACATGGCACGTTTATTTTTTTGAAAAAATGATTCATTATGTAATTCAGTAGAAAACGACTTCAAATCAGAGAATAATTTTTATGGTTTTGTTCAGTAATTAATACCACAGAAAAAAGACTAACGATTTTTTTAAAATCGTGAAGATTTCAGCATTCATGACGTGTGTGGCCAGCGCTGTGAGAATAGGGCCAATATGAAGGAAAAACATAATGAACTTCAAAAAACATACTTTTTGGTCCTAAAACCCTGATTCATTTTATCTTACGGCCAGATTTAAAATATGAGTGGCTCATACTTTAAATCTGGTCGTAAGCAACGACGAAAGAATTTCTCTAGAAATTGTGAACATTTTCAGCATTTTTCATGAAATATATGCTTTCTATTACCTTATCGTTGGCAAATTTACAGAAAAGATCTTCCAATGTTGACCGTAAAATCGTGATCTGGGACAAGGTGAGAAAATAGAATCGATGCAATAAGGGTAACGAGGACTGGGGTACAATTTAGATGTAATCCTCGATACATTATATGTATTAGCGCTTTAACGAATCGTTTAGAGATGGTGATACAAACGAAATTTAACCAATCTTTCGTAGAAACAAGTTAGTAAAATCATGCAATGCATTGATTATGATACGCTTTTCAACATACCAGAAATCATTACTCAAGTTATGAGGATAATGGCTGTGGAATAAATCTCGCTCTTGTGCCCTGACCTATAACCCCATTTCGATGATATTCAACAGAATCAGTTCAGTGTATCTCTGGAACAACATGATAAAGTTTTGTCGCAATCTAAGCTTTTTTGCGTAAGTTATGAGGATGATGGCTGTGGAATAAATCTCGCTCCTGTGCCCTGACTTTTGACCCCATTTCGATGATATTTAACAGATTTGGTTCAGTATACCTCCGGAACAACGTGATAAAGATTTGTTGCAATAGAAGCATTTTTACATAAGTTATAACGTATAAGGGCGATGGAATGGATCCTGCTCCTGTGTCCTGATCTTTAACCCCATTTCGTCCATTTTGAATAGGGTTCGTCCCCAGGTTGTGCCCTACCACATACTTAATCGAAATCGAACCATTTTTACGCAAGTTATCGTGCAGACAGGCAGACGGACAAATCTGGAGCATATAAGCTTCTTCAACCTACGGTTGGGAAGCGTAAAAAAGAATAAGTTAGTAAAATCATGCAATGCATTGATTATGATACGCTTTCCAACATACCAGAAATCATTACTCAAGTTATGAGGATAATGGCTGTGGAATAAGTCTCGGCCCTGTGCCCTGACCTTTGATCCTATTTCGATTATATTAAACAGAACCTGTTCAGTATACCTCTGAAATAACATGATAAAGTTTTGTCGCAATCGAAGAATGTTTACGTAAGTTATGATGCATAAGGCTATGGAATTGACCCAGCCTAACCTTTGACCCCATTTCGCCCATTTTCAATAGGATTCGTACCCAGGCAGGCCCCTACAACATACTAAAATTTCATCCAAATCGAAGCATTTTTACGTAAGTTGTGACGCATAATGGCGATGGAAGTGATTCCGCTCCTGTGTCTTGACCTTCAACCCCATTTCGCCCATTTTCAGTAGGGTTTGTCCCCGGGTCGTCCCCTACCACATACTAAAATTTTATCGAAATCGAATCTTTTTTACGTTAGTTATGACGCATAAGAGCAGACGAATATATCCAGCTCCTATGTCCTGACCTTTGACCCCATTTCTTTCACATTCTATAGGGTTCCTTCCCAGGTGTTCCCCTACCACATACTAAAATTTAATCGAAATCGAGCGATTTTTACGCAAGTTATATCGTGCGGACGGACATACGCACACAACGCGTGACGTAATGAGGCAGACGGGAATCGCGACCATCTGCTAAATGTGACGTCATAAAACTTTAATGGGATCCACACACAACGCCTGACATAATGAGACAGATGGCGTAACCGCGCACCAAAATCTCAATCGCGAGAGTGTGACGACGTAAGATTTTTTTTAATTATATTCGAGGTTTAACGACCACCGTGAGCAACTCAATGGGCTATAAGCAGTCGCCCGTCCCTAATTTAGGGTCACTGGTTCCAGGGAGGAGAGAGCCAGTGCCGTAAGACAAACACAACATCCATGCCTCACCGGGATTCGAACCCGAACCCCTCTCGGACGAATGATCAGAGGCCATCGCTTAGACCACTGCGCCACCGGGGCGGCCATAAGATTTCTAAGCATGGGTAACATTAATGGGATGACGCCATGACACTAAAAACGTGGTAATGCGGGGTGGTTATTTAACCCACTAAACAAATTTTCCTAAAGTCGAGATCAAGCTAAATAGATTTCTAGTACCAGAAAACTGTAGGTTAACGACTTTCATCAAAATCTTTAAAGCAGTTTTCAAAATAAAATTTTCATGCAAACAAAAATTGCTCTTTTAATAGTATGGGATAAGAGCAATGGAGTGCATCCCGCTCCTATGTCATGACCTTTGACCCCACTTCACCCATTTTCAATAGGGTTGATTTCCAGGTGGTTCCCTACGACACACAAAAATTTAATCGAAATCGAACCATATTTACGCAAGTTATGACGCATAATGACAATGAAATCATCCCGCTCCTATGTCGTGACATTTGACCCCACCTCACCCATTTTTAATAGGGTTCGTCCTCAGGTGGTCTCCTACCACATACTAAAATTTCATCGAAATCGACCCATTTTTACGCGAGTTATCGTGCAGACAGGCGGACGGACAAAGCTGTAGCATTACGCTTCTTCAACCTACGGTTGGAAAGCGTAAAAAACAAAACAAACCGAAAACAAGTTAGTAAAATCATGCAAGGCATTGATTATGATACGCTTTCCAACATACCAGAAATCATTACTCAAGTTATGAAGATAATGGCTGTGGAATAAATCTCGGTCCTGTGCGCTGACCTTTGATCCCATTTCGATGGTATTCAACAGAACCGGTTCAGTATATCTCCGAAATAACATGATAAACTTTTGTCGTAATCGAAGCATTTTTGTGCAAGTTATGATTCATAAGGGTTATGGAATAGATCCCGCTCCTGTGTCCTAACCTTTGACCCCATTTCGCCCATTTTCAACAGGATTCGTCCCCAGGCAGGTCCCTACAACATACTTAACATTTCATCCAAATCGAAACATTTTTACGTAAGTTATGATGCATAATGGCGATGGAAGTGAGTCCGCTCCTATGTCCTGACCTTTGACCCCATTTCGCTCACTTTCAACAGGGTTCCTTCCCAGGTGTTCCCCTACCACATACTAAAATGTCGAAGAAATCGAACGATTTTTACGCGAGTTATCATGCGGAAGGTCATACGCGTACAACGCGTGACGTAATGAGGCAGATGGAAATCGCGACCATCTGCTCGCAAGCATAGCCCAATGGAAACGATTTAGTCATGTGACCAAGAAGGTCTCAACTTCCATGCTCTGAACTGCAGGTGAAGTCTATTAGTCCGTTAGTATGTTACTCTGAAGTTGTTTATATTTTATTATTTTGATTTATTATTGTGATTTTCTTTCCAAAGAAAAAACAAATTAACACTCGTTAATAACATTAACGTTCATTTACCAATACAACAGAAGAAAATGTTGGTGCTATTATTACTTCTACCTGCTGGTTCCTTCTGTTACTGATATACAAAATTCCTTTTCTGTCTTAAGTAATATAACTTGCAAAGTTTAGTTATTTATACTGTATATACATTGAAAAAAGGATTTGTTACTCATATGTTTTGTTGGTAAAGCTATCTCAGTTGTTTAACGGTTTAGCATTTCGGTAAGATGTATACATCTTACGGAAACGTTTTTTGGTCTGCTTTTGTTTTCCTTAGTGGTAGATTTACTATGTGCTATACGTTCAAACGACAAAAGTCCGCCTTTCCAAAAAAAAAAAAACGAAAGTAAAAAAAACTCTGAAAATATGTTCACGTCAAGCAAAAGAAATGCAAAAAGTACGTAGGTTTCCTTTCTTTAGTAATCCATGGATAAAGAACACACTGACACCGCACACCGGTAATGTTAACATTACAGGTATAGGCAGAAACCAAAAATACTGACGCAGGAACTTCGGCAATGGCAGCGGAGCAAAGTCCTTTAATAAAAATAGAAGGAAATTAAAAAAAGTTCCGCAAAAATTCAACAGGGAGTTTCCCAGGAACGAAACAAAAATTGTAAACAAGCCGCCATTTTGGAATCGATGTTGACATATGCCATCAAAAACATTAAAATATTCGCATTTCGTGCCACAACTTTTTAAGTAATTTGTCAACAAAACAACAGCAGATTTCGTTTATTTTGTGCGGCAAATTTCAAAGTTCCCATCAGCTGGAATTCTAAGCGAAAACTTCGCAAATACGTACTTTGTCAGTTTCGTTAAAACATTAGCATTTCTTTCATTTTGTGTAAAACTTTGACATTTTATACATATTGCAACGCAATCTTCGAAGTTTCCATCAGCTCACGTTTTATGAAATTCTCCCGCTATTCTGTCAGCCTCAGCACATTACTGATAGCTGAGACTAAGAGCTGGGACTAAGTTGGTCACATGACCTCAGTGGCAGCCGTTCGTTTCAGAGCCTCTTGTTTCCAATGGGCTATGGCTCGCAAGAGTTTGACGTCATAAAACTTTAATGGATCCACACACAATGCGTGACGTAATGACACAGATGGCGTGTCCGCGCGACAACATCTAATGGAACGACGCCATGACACTAAAAACGTTGTAATTCGGGGTGGTTATTTAACCCACTAAACGAATTTTCCTAAAGTCGAGATCAAGCTGACTCGATTTCTAGTACCAGAAGACCGTAAGTTAACGACTTTCATCAAAATCCTTAGAGCCGTTTTCAAAATAAAATTTACATACATACAAGAATTGCTCCTTTAATAGTATGGGATAAGGGCGATGGAATGAATCCCGATCCTATGTCCTGACCTTTGACCCCATTTCGTCCATTTTCAATAGGGTTCGTCCCCAGTTGGTCCTCTAACACATACTGAAATTTCATCGAAATCGAACCATTTTTACGCACTTATGACGCATAATTGCAATGGAAGGGATCCCGCTCCTATGTCCTGACCTTTGACCCCAATTCACCCATTTTCGATAGGGTTCGTTCCCAGGTGGTCCTGTACCACATACTAAAATTTCATCGAAATCGAACCATATTTACGGAAGTTATCGTGCGGACAGACAGACGGACAAGGCTGGAGCATATACGCTTCTTCAATATACAGTTGGAAAGCGTAAAAACCATACAAGTTTATTTGTTCCAGAAAGATTAGGATTTGTGTATCTTGATAATTTCCCCCAATAATGATTTGGTACACTCTTTGTTCAAAAATTAATGTTAAAAGCAAATCAATGCAGAGTCTGTTGTAGTTATAGCAACCATAATAGAAATGTTAAAACAAGTAAATGGCTGTTTGTTTAAAACAATGTAGAGCACGTGGGGTGTTCTAAAGGCATGTTAGCTGAAGGTAAAACAATTGTCGAAGAAATAGGTTGCAAAACAGGATTTCCAACTGTTGAATTGTTTAGATTATGTAAGAAAAAAAAGACAAAAAAAAAAAAAGGAATTATTGGTATCAAAATATGGATGAGATATTGATGCGAAACACACAGAGCGCTCCTCGTGGAGCAATACCCTGAGGAGGAAAACCATTGTCCATATGGAATGGCCAGCTCGATCTCCGGACCTAAATCCCATTGAACATGTTTGGGATGCTCTGGGGAGACGTGTTGCTACCCTCAATCCGCCTCCCGATGTCCTACAAAGGCTTGCTATTGCTTTGAAGGAATAATGGGTATTACTGCCTACTGCGTTAATTGGCACCATCATAATGAGCATGGAACATCACCGTCGGGCCTGCATTGCTGTTAAAGTGACCACACATCATATTGAAACAACTTTCCCCATTGAGTTCTGGTACCCTATTTTTGACTTGTTCCTGTACAGTCAATTTATTCTGATATTAAATAATGTTTTCGCGATTTGTTATTTGCCTAACCTATAAGTTAAAACTTAATGCATCTTTTCATCGATTTTCATGAAATTTCACCAAATAGTTTAATTATCCTGATTTTTCTGATATTTCCTTAATTTATGGAAACCAGTGCATATCAAAACTAACATACTGAAAAGAAGTGGTATTGTAACAAAATATTAGGGCGAAATTTTGACTAGAGTGAGAGTTCTACAGAAAACTATATGAAACGGATGATACATCTATTCCAGATATAAGGAAATGAAGTTCCGTTCCTGCAGTCCTCCCGGCAAACGTTGCACGTGCAATCGAGAACATGAAAATGGAAGATCTTTAGGGAAAGGGGGAATTACCGTGCACATTTATACCCACAAGAAGCCAGTGGAGAAATAAATTACACTCGCCCAAGCTTTCACTAAATGAAGAGAAGATTCTTGATGATTGGAACAGTGGTACAATGGTCATGCTACACAAAAAAGGTGGCATCGAGAATCTCAGGAACTACATGCCCATCAGTGTCATATTAGTGATTTCTAAAATCTTCACTAAGGTTCGTTCCTGAAGTCCTCCCGGCAGACGTTGCACGTGCAATCGAGAACATGGAAATGAAAGAGCTTTTTTAAACCGTATTCCCCTAAACTGACGTGCGGCCCTCCAAATACTCAGTCTTGGCCCATCTTTGAGGGCATAGAAGTTGGATATCTCTTAATTACTTCAAAATTTTCTGTAATTTTAAAAATGAAAAGTTTATTTCCCGAATTAACAGTTCTACAGCGTAATCATAATTCTGTCTCATGGGATTTGGCAACGGAACTATTATGCAATTCCTAACAGCCGTCAACAATCCTGTTATGCATTCGATATCTTGCACGCTCACCAGTAGCATTATTTTGTATTCTGCAAGTCAAGCACTCCTGTGTGTTTTGGCAAGTTTTGCCCATCCTTTAACAGTAGCAATAAGTATTTAGCAAGCGCTGCACATTCTTTAGCATGTTTAATGTTTTTCCTTCCAGTCTTTTATACCTTTAGCAGTGTTAACAGATATTCGACACGTACCACAAATCTGTCAATGTGCATTCGTCAAGTTTTGAACACCTGTCAGCAATGTTATTGTGTTTTAGCAAGTCTTGCACATCTACGAAAGTGTCACTTATTTGGAGAATAATGGCACTTCCATCAGTTGTGCTACTGTGCATTTGGCAAATCTGGTACCTCCGTCGGCAGTGCTAATGTGTCTGTCTTGAAATGCTACTGCTTCAATACCCCTGAAACATGTACTACAAAAAAAGTTTCGACGAATTAAATTAACAGTTCATTTAATTCGTCGAAAATTTTAAGTTCGTGGGATATATGCCTGGATTATTGATAGCGTTCAGCTCTCACTGCTGTTTCTCTCCTGAAAGATTAAAAATTCCATGTGCACGATGCGGCGTGATCTTGTCCTGCAGGTTCTGAACTCCAGCCACCGGCATGTCAGATCTGTTTGTGCTAATTTTAGGTTGTGGCACATTTTTTGAAGACTGTTTTTGCAGCACCCTGCTGTCACAGTTGCGCATGACCGGTTTGTCACAAATTCAGAAACCTATCACCTGTGATCCCAAAGCTATTGTGCGTTTACTTTTCAAGTCATATTTTGGCTGTCCACACTAAATCTGATTTGAGGCAAGGTTTTCAATTCTTGTGGATTTACGAGTATAATAAGACTTAGAACACAGGGGTTTTCAAGTTTGCTTTGTGAACTATTTCATCAAATGTCTGGCTACAGTCAAAGTGCCGTAGCTTCGTCCCAGAACCTGGGGGGGGAGGCGGCGGGCGGCGGGAATGAAGAGTGATGTAGGGGTCTCTGCATTCAACTACATTTTTCCACGAATGCAAATGCAAGTTTTGCTTTGTTTTTTTCGCACCTCTCGTTAATTTACTTCACTAGCGAACAATTTCCCCATGCGGAATAGTAAAAACAATGAAACAAAAATGCAAAACATGAAAAAAGGAGAGAAAGAAAATCTGAACACTCTTAAAATATAAAATATATCATTCTATGAATTTGCTTAGTGGTTTAGTTCCAGGTTCCTTGTCACCGAAGGCAAAATAACTCCCGACTAAAATGGTGAAAACTATTTGATGTTTTATTTTAATATTCTGGTCATTTTTAGTGAATCCACCCAGTGTGAGTCATTTATGTCGTATTTTGACTCCTCCTACTCTCAGTCTTGGGGTTCCACTTTTTTTCTCCGTTTTTAATTGCGCATTCTCTTTCGCTGGTGATCTGAGGTAGTCTCTTCTTACCGTGGTAAACAGCCCAACCTCGCCCCCTTTCTACTTGATAAACAATATATCTAAGACTGTTTCCATCAAACCTCTTTTCTTCCACAAGATGGATCATAAAAGCACTCAAGCTTACAGCAAAGCAATGTACAGTAAAAAGTTGAACTCTCTCTCACACACACACACTCACTCACTTGCACAAAAATTTGTTGTTTTTCAAAGCCTAGAAGGACACATTTTGCGAAAACCACCCCATACACTTCTTTATAGGTAATTAACGACGTGGAAGTTTTTTTAACAGCAGCTTAGCATTTCATAGTCTCTTCCCCAGTGACAAACGGCGTTTTAGCCTTCAACGCAAATAATGTTCTGCCAAATTTTAAGTTTCTCCTGAAAAAAATAGGGGGATGGGGATTTATCTTTTCTCAGACTCTTAACACACATCAAGTGCTGTGCCCATGTGGTAGAGAATTATTGGCACAGCCGTTGCTACCGCTTCACATCGAGAAGTAATTTCTTTTAAATTATACGTTCGCCTTGTAACATCTTAGTTTTTAAAGCATATGTGCAGTATGCGAATAAAGATTTATGCGTATAATAAAATACAAAGATCGTTTTCATATACCACCGATAAGAGTATTTACAGGAACGTCCATTTTCCAGGGAGGAGGCTCGCATTCCTTGCCGGGGGGGGCTGAGCCACTTCTAGCTACCCTGCTGTGCTGTTAAAATATTTTGTAATAGGTTGCACCAGAAAGTGGTGCTACACATCAACTGCACCCTTTGGGGGCAAAAGTAAATCATTGTCTCATGCCTGAAATGCACATAAATATGGTGCAATGGCGTAACTTTGCACCATTTAGGTTGGATGCCACATCATGGCGCAAAATTGCATTATGTTTTTGTGCATTTCATGCATCATACAATGGTTTACTTTGCCACAAAAGTGGGGCAGCACCACTTTTTTGGTGCAACCTAGTACAAAAATTTTCTGCAATGTAGCTAAGGCCTTTCTACGGTCTTCTTTGAAAAGGTTGCACACGATCGTCGCTGATGTTATTTGTTGCAGCCACGGCGTTACTTTCTTCGTTATTTGCGATGCTTATACGGCTTTGAGGAAGCACTATACCCAACGTAATGTGCTGTAATCCACTGTCAGACTCACCCGTTATATCATGGAGCACAGGAGCGTACTGGTAGCCCCCGCAACTAGATATGAGCTCAGGCCCAAGCTAATCTACGGAAACCGGGCCCGTCCCGGGCTCGGGCCGGCTCAGGATTCATTAAGAGCTGAAAACCTGGGCCCGGGTTTGGCCTTACACATGTTGAATTTCATTACTGAACTCTTTATACACTGAGTGGCCACTTTATTGTGACCACCCCCTCAGTACTTCGTTGGGGACCACCTTCTGCCTTTAATACTGCGTCGATTCTTCGTGGCATGGACTCCACGAGATGCTGATAGGTGGTTTGTGGGATCTGAGACCATGCTTGATGAATAGCACTTTCTAGGATTGTGAGATTGCAGGGTTGTGGATCCAGCTGTCTGATGGCTTGTTCAACTTCACCCCACAAATTCTCAATGGGGTTGAGATCTGGAGATTGTGGTAGCCACCTAAACAAAGTAAACTCACCGGCATGTTCCTGAAACCAATCCTGTACAATACGAGCACTATGGCATGACGCATTATCTTGTTGAAAGTAGCCATCGCCATAGGGATAAACCATCCACATATAAGGATGCACTTAGTCCGCAACGATGTTTAGAAATGATGTGCCAGTCAGACGTTGATCAACACGAATTAAAGGGCCCAAAGCATGACAGGAAAGCATTCCCCAAACCATAACGTTGCCTCCATCAGCTTGAAGGGTTGTAGCAATGCATTTGGGGTCCATACTTTCGTTCATAAATCACGTTGGCAGTTTGCGGTGCAACTGCAAACGTGATTCATTGGACCACATAATTTGTTTCCAATTATCAACTGTCCAATCCTTGTGCTCCTGTGCGAACTGGAGACGTTTTCTCTTGTTAACTGCAGACAGCGAAAGTGTTCGAACAGGCCTTCGGCTGCCATATCCCATCCGATACAGTGTACGGCGAACAGTGCGTGCAGAGATCATTTAAGGGAACCCTTGATTAAGATGGTCTGTAATTTGCTGCACTGTTGCCCTTCTGTTGTCTGTTACCAGTCTGGATATTGTCTGTTCCGCCCGAGCAGTTACTAGTCGATGACGACCACACGTTGCACGTAGAGACCCAGTTTTTCGGCTGACAGTCCAGTCTTTAAACACTTTAACAACAGCTGCTCTGGAACATTTCACGAATGCGGCGGTTTCGGTGATACTCGCTCCATGGCTCCGAGCTCCTACAATTGTCCCATGTTGCAAGTCCGTCAAATCGCATTTTTTTTACCCATCTCGTCACCCAAAAATTGTTTTCGCTACTGTCGCAAGCACTAAGCTTTCCCTTTTTATACTAGTCTCTCCCTTTGGAGGCAATAGGGTGCAGCCATAGCTCATTTGCCTAAAACTGTCGGGTGGTCATAATAAAGTGACCACTCAGTGTATATATCCAATTTCATTGTTTATAAGTTACCTTCACGAAAAACCGTAATTAAAAAATAATTCCCTGGATGTTATTGTTATAAACTGGTTAACAAAAATTAAAGAATTTCTAGTGTTAAGTGCACAGGTGGTGCCATTTCTAGATCTGTAGCTTGATTTCTTCAGTAATGATTTTTTCTCATTTTTCTGATTTTTTTTCCGGAAAAAATTCAGCAGGTTTATTGGAAGATTTGGAAAATGAGTTTGAAGTTCATGCTCTTGATCAAGATGAAATTTGTAAGTATGTGGAATTGCGCATGAGCGAAACACATCTTGAAGCTGTATATTTGTTACCGTCGTAGAATTCTTAATTTCCTAAGCTAGCTGCCATTGCGAGACGTGTACTAGGTATACCTGCCAGTAGTTCAGCAAGCAAGAGAGTGTTTAGTGCAGCAGGTCAAGTTTTAGAGGAAAGTTGATCAAAATTAAACGCTGAAGCATTAGTTGCGATTCGTTTTTTTAAGGAGTTTCGAGATACTTAAACGGTAAGCAATTTTCATGAGGAACTTGTTGGTTACTGCTCACACATGGAATAATATCGTGGTTATTACACTATTAAGTGCAAAGCTGTTAATGTTACAAAATGCAGAATAATATGGTCTGGAATGCTCATACGTTTTTTTTTTTTTTTCGTTTGGAAGTTTTCTTACATGCTTTTTTTTATACTCTACTAACATCACTGTAAACTACACTGACGGGAAAAAAATCCCAACACCAAGAAGGGGTTGTGTTAGATAAACGACAGTTGGTAGGCGGTGAGAGTACATCTGTAAGATGACGTCTATGCAAATTTCGCGCTCGGCGCATACGTGTGGCGCTAGTAGCGACCCTCGGAACATGCAAAGCAGGTTTGCTGTAAATACGCGCTGTAACCTTCCTGAGCGTTAGTTATCGTTGAGATTCGACGTAGGGTGTTGATGTTAGTCAAGAATGCCTTTAAGAAGACGAAGAAGCCATTATCAACAGCTCACGGAGTTTGAACGAGGTCGTGTAATAGGGCTACGAGAAGGTGGATTTTCTTTCCGCAATATTGCAGAACAACTTGGCAGGAATGCAGACACTGTGCATGATTGTTGGCAGCGGTGGTCAAGGGAAGGTACTTCCTCAAGTAGACCGGGTTCCGGCCGGCCACGTGGCACTACTGAGAGGGAAGACTGCCGTGTACGGCGTATGGACGTGGCGCATCGTACCACGCCTGCGGCAGCAATTCGAGCTGCAGTTGCCACCACAGTGACACAACGAACTGTTACAAATCGGTTACTTGAAGGACAGCTCCGAGCCAGACCCCCTGTAGCGTGCATTCCACTTACTCCAAACCACTACCGTTTGCGACGCCAGTGGTGTCAAGCTAGAGCTCATTGGAGAACGGAGTGAAGATCTGTTGTGTTTTCTGATGAAAGCCGGTTCTGTCTGGGTGCCCGTGATGGCCGTGTGTTGGTTAGAAGGAGGTCAGGTGAGCGCCTGCAACCAACCTGTCTGCGGCCGAGACACACTGGGCCTACGCCTGGAGTTATGGTCTGGGGAGCAATTTCCTATGACAGCAGGAGCACTCTCGTGGTTATCCCACGCACCCTGACGGCACAGTTGTACGTCGGTCTGGTGATTCAACCTGTTGTGCTGCCATTCAGGAACAGCATTCCAGGGGTGTTTTCCAACAGGATAACGCTCGCCCGCATACCGCTGTTGTAACCCAACATGCTCTACAGAGTGTCGACATGTTGCCGTGGCCTGCTAGATCACCAGATCTTTCACCAATCGAGCACGTATGGGACATCATTGGACTACAACTCCAGCGTCATCCTCAACCAGCATCAACCGTCCCTGTATTGACCGACCAAGTGCAACAGGCATGGAACTCCATCCCACAAACTGACATCCAGCACCTGTACGACACAATGCATGAACGTTTGCGTGCTTGCATTCAACATTCTGGCGGTTACACCGGTTATTAATGTACCAGCATTTCACATTTAAAATGGCTCTTCTCGCGCTTACATTAAGCTGTGATCTTGAAACCTTAATCGATTAAATATGTTACCTATACAAATGTATTGCCGCCATTTCATTCCTCTACAACTATTTTTTCGTGGTGTTGGGATTTTTTTCCGTCAGTGTATGTTAACCAGTTAACATATATGTTAATTATATTGCAAAGTTTAGCATTCTTGAGTCACTATTTAAAACACGTGCGACTGTCTGTAAAGAGTTGTACGTTTTGTAATGCAATTTATTCAAAATAAAAGTAAATTTAGAAATCCAAAGAAATAACGAATGGAATATTTTGTTTCTAAAATATTTTCTTATATTCAGTTTTCGGCAAAATTACTGATTCCCCTGGTATAGTCAAACGGCATATGCATCAATTATTAATTTGTTTTACAGACCACATTTTAGAACATTTACTTTTATGCATGGTGTTTCGAAGAACATATTAATATTATGAAGTGGATTAACCGAAGTAAACTTTTTAAACTAATGATTTTTAAACCAATCCTTAATTAGGCCATAGCTTTGGCCTGTGCATTATATTATGCAAGCCCTGCTAAGCAAAATTTTCTGAGAACCCGGGCCCGGGCTTAGCAAACACATGTAAACAATGAAAGCTGGCTGGGCGCGGGCTCTTCTCTACCCGCAACCCCCACGGTTGCAGAGAGAGATGATTTCGGACTCAACTTTAAGAGCCTGGTCCCGGAGGCTCCCGTGAGGGGGGAGCCTCAAGGCTGAGAAGGCCTCTAGCAGCAGGAGCTTTTACAAAAGGAAGCTTCCGCAAAAAATTTCTACATCTTTTGCGGAAACTTCACATGGAACTGGTTAAATAAATAGCCAGGAATTTTTTACTGCAGCTTTCGAAGAAGTATTAAAAAGACAAACATTAATTTTTCGCGTTTTAAGTTTATAAAAACTAGATAACTGCAAAGCAGTTATTCCAGAGGACTTTAGCTCCTTTTATCAGTCATAGCAATAGTTCCTATACATGTATATTAACAAGAGAATGTGAAAGAAATTTTATATCAATGAGGATAAGGTGTTATTCACGGAGACGATGAAGCAGAAACTGTCATTTTTTTTATAACAGTCAACAGAAAATTTTTTACTATGTGTACATCATTGTGGCATGCGTTTTTTATATTCAAGAGTAAATAATTAAAGTAGTTTTACTAATTAATACAGACATTTAACGTGGACCAGGAACATCAAACAAAGATCTTCGCTCTTTCCACGTTTATAAGTTAGTCATGGAAAAATTCTCATTGGCCGCCACTGGAGTCGAACCCAGGGTCTTCCAGTTACGCGCCGGATATGCTTCCGCTACACCACAGCGGCCTCGAATTCCTCCAGACTCACACACGCTAACTGCCAAGCCCATTTGGCAGGTTGCTTGCTTGGAGCTTCGCACAATGCTTCATGTTCCTAATTAATTATGTATTAATTATTCATTCGCCTTCTAATTATTTCTTCAGTTGCTGCTTACCATCTTTGATGAATCCCCAGCATTGTACGGGGCTCCAAGAAGCAACCTGCCAACTTAGCAGTTAGCGTGTGTGAGTCTGGAGGAATTCGAGGCCGCTGTGGTGTAGCGGAAGCATATCCGGCGCGTAACTGGAAGACCCTGGGTTCGACTCCCGGTGGTGGCCAATGGTAATTTTTCCATGACTCACTTATAAACGTGGAAAGAGCGAAGATCTTTGTTTATGTAGTTTTACTAATTTTTTTGCGCCAAAATAGTTAATTATAATTGTTATTTGTTTACTTATGCTTTGTATTTTCGTATAAGTGGGAAGCTATCATTAGACACTATCACATTGCAGTTACGTGTTTAGTGTGTGTGATGGTGAGGAATTTCCAAGAGGATGGCTTCAATTCTCTAAATGAATAAAATAAGCATGATATTAACTTCGGCGTAACTGTTTTGTAATACGTACTACAGAACAGTTATGCTAGGGCAATCATTTTAATTACTTCAAAAACACATTTGTGTTACAAGTTAAAGTATGTACAATAACTTTCTTTCTGTTCTAAAAACAAGTAACTGCCGCTGCCGCCGCTGTTTTAGAAATTTCCGGACACTCGCGCTTTTCTAGCTCGCAGCGCAAAACGTATTGGACACCAAAATATAAAATTCACATCGTTTGTAGAGAATTGTTCGGAAAACACGCTGAAATAAACCGTTTTTTGATTCTGGTGGTACTTCAAGAGCTATTGTATTTCAAAGTTAAGGTAAGCAAAAAAGCGCTATTAGTTCGCGCGGACACACAGCAACAGAACCACGAAACTTTGTATACGCATGTAGGGCCATGCCGAATTTTTGTACCTCGTCGCCCTTTTTTTGAATTCTGATTTAGTTTTACGAGTAATTAAAATTTTTAATTTCACAAAATTCTCTATTTCGCGATGGGATCCATTTTAAAAAACGGATATATGTCAAACTATAAATCACAACGCGTCGCTATTTTTACAGCATAAACTCACAACTATCGTCTCTTTTACAAAAAAAATTTAAGAAAGTCATTTTCTGATTTTTAAACATTTTTTAAAAATGCGAAGGAAAGAAACGAGCGGCTTACTCTATCTTCAACGTTAACCACACAGGAAAGTTCTGGTCCCGTGATCTTCTGCCATGGTGGCGCAACTATTTTTAGTACTCTCTTCTCATTTAGTGAAAGGACAGGCTACAATCAAACTGGTAATGACGCAATGCTTAATGGCGTAGCGACGCTTTTGAATTTCGGCGTTTTCCTCCGGCATATGTGTATACCTATGTAAATATAGGCTTTCGCCTCGTATTATAAAAAGCAAAGAGGGGAAAATGCGAGTGTGTTCGTCCGAGAATTGTCCGACTACTTCTAAATGACCTAGAGATCGGAAAATTGGCATGCAGATAAGTCTTGAAGCCCGTATACCTAGAAAAGTATGAACAAAAAAAATGGAGGCTTTGGAAAATTGTCTGCTTGAATTTTTCGCAATTTGTTTGACCACTGGTATAAGACCTAGAGATCTGAAAATTGGCATGCTGATAGGTCTTATGGTCCGAAAACCAAAATGGCGGCTTTGGAACATTGCCTGCTTGAAATTTTCGCGAATTGTTAGACCAATTCTAGATAACCTAGAGATCTAGAAATTGGCATGCTGGTAGGTCTTACCGGATACCTGCAAACGAATGAAAAAAACATCGCTTTGAAACATTGTCTGCTTGAATTTTTTTACCACTTTTGCACCTAAAAAAAGTCTGAAAACCAAAAAATTCAGAAGGGTAGTTTAGCTTTAATGTTTCAAAACGCTGATAGGTTTAAAGATAATTTTGTCAGAATCACTGAAATGCTTTGAAAATTAAAAAAAATTTTACTTAAAATTGAGGGGCGCTAAAGCCAGCTCAGTTTTGCGTCAAACCATATGCATTGGCGTCACGACGCTGTTCTAAATCGTAAAACAGTTACGGATTTTAAATTACTTTTCTTTCTCTTAATAACTTCTGCCGTCCTTTAATTTTATATTCAAAAAGGGATTTTATAGATTCACCGTTCGGAGGACGGGCATGATTGCTAGTGGTTTTACAAAAAAGTATCTGTAGGTTCTGAAGAATTTGAATTATTAAAACGCCCATAAAA
The DNA here is from genome assembly GCA_039090855.1 of Macrothele yani. Lineage (NCBI taxonomy): Eukaryota > Metazoa > Arthropoda > Arachnida > Araneae > Macrothelidae > Macrothele > Macrothele yani. Next base: position 128,254,178 of record CM077011.1, on the reverse strand, counting down.
CCTATAGTTGCCGCCCCGGTGGCGCAGTGGTCTAAGCGATGGCCTCTGATCATTCGTCCGTAAGGGGTCCGAGCTCGAATCCCGCTGAGGCATGGATGTTGTGTTTGTCTTACGGCACTGGTTCTCGCCCTTCCCTGGAACCAGTGACTCTAAATTAGGGGCGGGAGACTGCTTATAGCCCATTGAGTTGCTCACGGTGGTCGTTAAACCTCCAATAAAAAAAAAACAAAAAAAAACCCTATAGTTAATAACGTGGAATTTAAAAATTGAAAGCTAACAGATTTTTGGAAACGGGCCTCTAAAATTTTTTTTTTGGGGGGGGGGGGGGGGGTGCGGTACTAGTTTTTTCGGTACGCTACTGATGGAGCAAGACGATACGCTATACTTTTCAGTGAAAGTCTGGTTCTGAGCTGAGGCAATATTGGCAAAATTCATCTCGACACACCTTCCGCTCGCGTTTGCGCATTGTTGTTTAATTTTTCGAATGGGGTCGTGATATGTGACACTGCGAGATTTTTTTCCTTTTGGGATTTTTGCAAGGTTTTAATTTTTCTCATAACTTTATTTTTGATTGGGGGTTTAACGACCACCGTGAGCAACTCAGTGGGCTATAAGCAGTCTTTAATTTAGGGCCACTGGTTCCAGGGAAGGAAGAGAGTCTGTGCCGTAAGACAAACAGAACATGTCTTACTGGGATTCGAACCCGGGTCCATCTCAGACGAATGATCAGAAACCATCGCTTAGACCACTGCGCCACCGGGGCGATTCTCATAACTGACTTGAACGTACTAATGTTTTTCCAAGTAACACAAATATGAGCTGATCTGTAAAAAAATTTCGTGCTGTTTGTTTTCTCAAAAGCAGTACGCCTTCGTATATCATTCGGTAGTAACGCTTAGCTTTTCATGGTATCATTCGTAAATATTTAAATTCTGTTTCCGGTAATCGTTAATAAGATGAAATCTAGAGGGCACATATTGCAAAATCTGTTTTTGATTTTATTCGTTACACAATGAAGAGAACGCATGCATTGATTGATCTTCGGCTAATCTTCATCTGTTAAAAATGTTGCATCTGTCGCGCTTAATGACGTCGCATTCCCTCGGGACAAGCTACAAGTGCGTTCATAAATTTCGAGGAATCACGAGAGATAGCTGGAGCGAGTGAGGATAGAAGCTTATTAAATAAGTATAGACGAACAAATACAACTTCCTTCATTTAAAATGTCAATTGCTGCTGTCAGGCAATCTATTTGGAAAATTCGTTCATTATCGAGCAACAGCTTTGTGGAATCAAACGTCATCTTTACAGCGCAAATCTTGTATTCTTCCTCTGCGATATTTAAAACGATCTGCTGCCTAAATTTTTAGCACGTCTCTTGTGGGGGGGGGGGGGGGGGGGGGTGTTTACACAGAAATATGCTATCATTTAGCTCACCCGTCTGCACATACCTTGAATCACCTATAAGTTGGATTGAAAAATAACTTTTTGCATTGCTTGGAGAGAGCAAAGAGCACACTGTCTTGTTCTTGTATTTCTCGCATTGCATGATGAATGTTTTGCTGTCGATGATACAAATGCACATTTCTGCGAAATAATACAAATTTTTTATTTGCATTCTGCGCTGTATCTCCGTCCGATATGAAAAACTATTTTGTACTGTGACTTACTGCAGACTTAGAGCACGCGTTAAGACTACAAATCTGCAGCGATATATTCCGTCCGTGTAGTTTAGTTGGGAGAGCAACTTACTCCGAGTGGTTTGATACCCGTCACGGACAAATTTTTGTTTTCACGTTGGCGCCCGAATATAAATGCGGATGTACTGGCCGTTGGGTTCTTCGAAAAATGTGTGTTTATTTCACACATCGTCTGGAATTAATGAAAATTGGTTCTTTGCTTCACAAAAAAAATAAAAAAATAAAAGGGAGATGATGTGACGTACTACAGAGGTAAAGTATGTGTCAAGACTACAAATCTGCAGCGAATATATTCCGTCAGTGTAGCTTAGCTGGGAGAGCAAGTTTCTCCGAAGTGAGGAGGCGCGATTTCGACACGGACAAATTTATGTTTTCACAGTACCCTGTGACGTACTATAGAGGGAGGTGAAATACATGCCAAGACGGCAAAGTTGCAGCGATAAACTCGCTAAATGTAGCTTAACTGGAAAAGCATTAGTCTCCCGAGCAGAAGGATCCGAGCCCGTCACCGGAAAATTTGTGTTTCCATATCAGTGCGCGATTGTGGATATGGATCTACCTGCGGTTGGTTTCTTCGAAAAATGTGTGATCATCGTCTGGAATTATAATTCCTTCTTCAGAAAGTTATTTCAAGCATGGTTTTTCGGCTGACAGGATACGTATGACGTACTACAAAGGTAAAGCACATGTCAAGACGGCAAAGTTGCAGCGATAAACTCCGTTGGTGTAGCTTAATTGGAAAGAATTCTGCTCCGGAACAGAAGGATGCCCCGGCAAAAATATGTTTCTACAACCCATAACTGTAATAATCACCAAAATGTTTTCAGTCACTTGTGAACCTTGTCTGATATGTAGAATGCTCCCGCAAAGTCACATTAACCTATATTTTTGGATCAAAGGAATTTCCGAATATCGGATTGACAAAATGGATAAAAACGTCGCTCTTTCCCAGCAATGGGATATTGCGACATATTTGCACTTGCGACTGCACTGAAAGGACAATTTATACTCAAAATGATTGTGAAAAAATAACTCTTCTTGGGATTCATTTCAAATTGTCTTTTATAATATGAGATGCAGTGGCGTATCCACATAGGGGGTTAGTCGGTCACTTAATTTAAACTAAAGTGAAAAATTTAAGCGGCCCGGCGGCGCAGTTATCTAAGCGCTGGCTTATGATCATTCATCCGAGTTCAATCTGGGTTCGAATCCCTGTAAGGCATGGATGTTGTGCTTGCCTTACGGCATTGCCCTGGAACCAGTGGCCCTAAATTTGAGACGGCCACTGTTTCCAGGGCAGTGCCGTATTTTGCATAAGCTCGTCTGTACCAGTTTTTCTGGCACTGCAGTGTATATATACGTTTTTTTATTGAGGGTTTAACGACCACCGTGATCGACGCAAAATACATAGCAACGTCACCTATGCGCATACTCTGTTGCGTCCGCCAGTGCGTTTATAAAGCGATAGACATCCTTGCCAGCTGTCGGAGCTGTTTTCGGCATGAGAATGACAAGTAATACCGATTTAAGCGATTTTCAACGCGGTGTCATAGTTGGCGCTCGTGAGATGGGCCACAGTATTTCGGAGGTAGAAACGAGGTTTGGATTTTCACGGACGACCATTGCAAATGTGTACCGTGACTACAAGAATTCCGGCAAAAGCTCCAACCTACGATACCAGTGTGGCCCTAAAAAGACATTGTGTGAACGTGACCATCGTCGGCTGTTAAGAATCGTTTCACGCGATAGGCGAGCAACACTCTCGTGGGTATCATCGGAACTTAATGCTGGAGCCTCAACAAGCATCAGCGTCCAGCAAATCCATGTGCACATCCTTTCTGACGAGATACACCCGTTCATGTCCTGCATTCATGCTGATGTGTTGGGCCTGTTCCAACAGGACAATGCACCTCAACACAAGTGTCGGTACGCCACATTATGTGGTTAGAGGAGCACTCATCTGAGTTTGGGGTGCTGCCATTCCCACCCAAGTCCCCAGATCTGAACGTGATATAACACATTTGGGATTCCATGCAACGCCCTATCGAACACAGGAGTCCGAAACCCTGATAACACCCGAATTGTGGAATGCTCTGCAGGAAGTACTGTGTGCATTGCCTATAACATATTTCCAGAAGCTAGTGGAGTCCATGCCCCGTCGTATTTCTGCAGTCCTGCGCTCCCGTGGGGGACCTACCAAGTATTAAACTGGTGTACCAGTTTTTCTGGCACTTCAGTGTATTTGTAACATTTTACTGATTTTCACTTCTTAAATAATTGTAATTTTTGTTGATAAAGCAATGCCAGATTTTCTTTGAGTAAGCCTTTTGCCTTTAATACTGTGTCGATTCTTCGTGGCATGGACTCCACGAGATGTTGATAGGTGGTTTGTGGAATCTGAGACCATGCTTGATGAATAGCACTTTCCAGAAGTGTGAGATTGCAGCGTTGTGGATCCAGATTTCTGATGGCTCGTTCAACTTCATCCCACAAATCCTCAATGGGGTTGAGATCTGGAGATTGTGGATGCCACCTAAGCAAAGTAAACTCACCGGCATGTTCCTGAAACCAGTCCTGTACAATACGAGCACTATGGCAGGACGCATTATCTTGTTGAAAGTAGCCATCGCCATTGGGATAAACCATCCACATGACAGGATGCACTTGGTCCGCAACGATGTTTAGATATGATGTGCTAGTCAGACGTTGATAAACACGAATTAAAGGGCCCAAAGCATGCCAGGAAAACATTTCCCAAGCCATAACGTTGCCTCCACCAGCTTGAAGGGTTGTAGCAATGCATTTGGGGTCCATGCTTTCGTGCTGTTTCCGCCAAATTCTCACTCGGCCATCGGCTGGTGGAACTGAAAACGTGATTCATCGGACCACATAATTTGTTTCCAATTATAGACTGTCCAATCCTTGTGCTCTTGTACGAACTGGAGACGTTTTCTCTTGTTAACTGCAGACAGCAAAGGTGTTCGAACAGGCCTTGGGCTGCCATATCCCATCCGATGCAGTGTACGGCGAACAGTGCGTGCAGAGATCATTTGAGGGGATCCTTGATTAAGATGGTCTGTAATTTGCTGCACTGTTGCCATTCTGCTGTCTATTACCAGTCTGGACACTCTCCGTTCCGCCCGAGCAGTCACTAGTCGATGACGACTACACGTTGCACGTAGAGACCCAGTTTTTTGCCTGACAGTCCTGTCTTTAAACACTTTAACAACAGCTGCAATGGGACATTTCACGAATGCGGCGGTTTTGGTGATACTCGCTCCATGGCTACGAGCTCCTTCAATCATCCCACGTTGAAAGTCCGCCAAATCGCATTTTTTTCCCCATCTCGTCACCGAAAAATCACTTCTACTACTGTCGCAAGCACTAAGCTTTCCCTTTTTATACTAGCCTCGCCCTCTGGCGGCAATATATATATATATCTATCGCCATTGCGACACCGCACCACAAACGGCACCGCTCGTCACAAATAAAACGGCATGTGATTGGTTCTTACTTGTTACGGAGGGCTCTGCGTTTTCTTGCTTCAAAGATTTCGTGTTTGAACTTGGCTCACTCTCTTGACACACGTGCATCTTAGTTCTGACTGAGTAATGAACTGTCTAAAACAGCAAGTCGAATTGAGTTACATTTGAAGTAAGTATAAAAAAAATATATTTCATACTGTAATGGGAGCCTTATTTAGTTTTAACAATTGTGATTGCCTATACCGTGCATAGTAAAAAATGTTAACTGATTAGTCAAAATTCGTTAATCGATTAATCGTACCTTTAAATAAAATCACCTGCAACACTATATTTCTGGGAGGATATAGTTTTTGCTAAACGTCACCATATCAGCATCCCGTATAGGCCACTGACGAGATGTAATTGGTAAAGTAATCAGTCATTCTTTATCTCTGAAAGACGTGTTAAAAAAAGTAAAACAGAAATTAAGAAACACATGAAGTTTGAAAAATGAGGTGGGAGATGTAAGTAAAAAGGGCATAAATACTTACAGTTGTGACTCTGAAATCGATATTCGCAGAAAAGAATTTAAAAGCATAGCACAAAAGAAGGGACAGTATAAGCTATTGCATTAAGGGATAAAAAGCGCGAAAAGGCAGTGCAACTGGGAAATTCCCAACGGATGGTTCCGTGAAATGAACTGCTGAGACACTGAGGAGAGCGAAGACAACTGGAAAGAGGAGGGCTGACTGTGGAAAGTCTAAAAGAAAAACTATGATCCAGAGGGCAAGGACGGAAAGCACGTTTGTGTGGGTAGAACGCAAATGTAGATAAAAGAAACTACAACTTTCTGAGAAAACTGATCTGTGGAGTAGTGTTTTTCAAATACGGGAACTGTCACAAAAATATGTACAGGCTGTTAGTCGGTTTCAAACAACTCGCACTTTCATTAAAAAAAATAATAATCTTGAAACCCAAATTCGCTGTTTACATCCTAAATTCGGACATTTGTGTGTTAGCTTCATAAAAGACTAGGAACTCTCTCATGGGAGGAAACGTGAGGGCGTGAGCACAATAAAAATCTCTGAAATGCACCTGTATTGAGTTCCCTTAATTTTCAACTAATTACTACTAAGTGAATACTTCAAAGATGCAGGATGTCTTCTAATTTCCTACGCCGCACCGGTGGCGCAAGCTTTTGACCTTTCCTGCTGATCGGCCTGGGTTCGAATCCTCGTGAGGCATGCATGTTGTGTTTGTATTACGGCAGTGGTTCTTTCACTTCCCTCGAACCAATGCTGATCATTGCATATGGAGCAAGGAACGCAGTGTGTAAAGTTTTGCCATTGTCAGTCTTTGGCATAGGGACTACCTTGTGGTGGGAAGACTTCAAGCAACATTTGCCGCTCTGGGGACTTGTGGTGGGAAGACTTCAAGCAACATTTGCCGCTCTGGGGACTTGTGGTGGGAAGACTTCAAGCAACATTTGCCGCTCTGGGGACTTGTGGTGGGAAGACTTCAAGCAACATTTGCCGCTCTTGTGACTTGTGGTGAGAAGACTTCAAGCAACATTTGCCGCTCTGGGGACTTGTGGTGGGAAGACTTCAAGCAACATTTGCCGCTCTGGTGACTTGTGGTGGGAAGACTTCAAGCAACATTTGCCGCTCTTGTGACTTGTGGTGAGAAGACTTCAAGCTATATTTGCCGGTCTTCTATCATGCGGTGGGAAGACTTCAAGCAACATTTGCCGCTCTTCTATCTTGTGGTGGGAAGACTTCAAGCAACATTTTCCGCTCTTCGAATGGTCTAGAGAGTGGCTGTTGTGATTTGCGAAAGCTTATCACTGGATCGAACGGTCTTCCCATTGCGTACAACACTAAAAACTCTCATGGGAGAAAACGTGAAAACGTGGGCACAGTAAAAATGGTAGTCTTGTTAGTTCTAGTTCCAGGCCAACGATAGGTGGTAATTTCTATCAAAAATTGATGCTAGGGTCGATGAACTGTTGGGTTGTCACGGCCTAAATGCTGCGCGAAACGGCGAGCTGACCATCTACCTCTCAGAGACCAATCCGTCCTCGCTCAAATGCCCTCATATGGCAAATATGGCCAGAGAATTCGGCCCCTTGGCATCATGGATGAAGTTCACTTCCTCCTAGAAATCACAGCTCGAAGCCGGAAACTAGCCATAGTTGTGATCAGGACCGTAGCTACCGGGAGGGCTGTTGCCCTCCAAAAATGGTCATTCCAGGGGTGTAAATTCATGCTCAGGGAGGATGCAAAAAAATAGGAATTGTAACTAAATAAGGAAGTTACTCTTCAGTATTTTGTTTTTAAAGACGTGACTTAGTCTCATGCAGTATTCCATGCAGTTAATCAGGGCCGTCCCGGTGGCGCAGTGGTCTAGGCGATGGCCTCTGATCATTCGTCTGAAAGGGGTCCGGGTTCGAATCCCGGTGAGGCATGGATGTTGTGTTTGTCTTACGGCACTGGCTCTCTCCCTTCCCTGGAACCAGTGACCCTAAATTAGGGACGGGCGACTGCTTATAGCCCATTGAGTTGCTCACGGTGGTCGTTAAACCTCCAATAAAAAAAAAAAAAAAAAAAAAGTTAATCAGGGTACAGGGTACCATACACTATGAGGTCTGAACATCTCATATCCACGAAGGGAATTTCCAAAACAGTAAATGGAGGCACAGAAAACAATATGCTGATATGCTTGACCTCCATGACTTTTCGGAACATGTCATTGGGATGAAGACGTAATTACATTTGTGCTGTGTCGCATGAAATCCATCTGATCATTGAACTTTCAACGGAGTTTTTCCAAACCCTATCCCTAAAGCTTCTTCCCATTTTACGTTCACTATCCGATATTTACTTGTTCTGCGCTGGTTTGTTCAACATTCTGTGTTTCTGTGGAGTGTTGTGTTCTCGGCGTTCACATAGCACTTACGCTTTTTTTATCATAATACTTTCCTGTAATGCGGTGTGTGAGAAAGTAAAAACCACGTATTATTTGGGTGGAACTTGAAAGGGCGTAATTTTAAGTCTGTCCTTCCCAGAAAAGAGAAGCTTTGCTACGGTTCTGGTTACGACGTTACGGAGGAGGCGTTCTCTATTAAATCGAAAAATGTTGCATCGCGTTTCTTTATTTTTTGTAGCCGATTCAATGCACTATGAATCGGTTACAAACAATCTGTTACGAATTGCTTACATTGCGCATTTTAAGTTATGCGCGTATTTTCTCTAAGAGGAGTAAACGCATTCTCTCTTCACGCTGAATTTTTTCTTCTAAATATCTGCTTTGAAATACGTGTCCCACTCGCTACCGAACCCATCATTATTTCTTTAATAATACTAACAGCAATGAAGATATTGCAACGAAATTTGAAGTGGACTTACCTGATTTCGTACGTAATGTGATGACATCACAACATGTGCTGGAAGTGGCCACCATATGTGTCCAGACAGCATTGAACCCGGCGCTGTCCGCTAGTCAGTCTGTGTGCTCCTTAGTGGTAGACACATCCTTAAGTGTGGTGCCACTGAGGAGCAGTCTGCCAGCCAGCCGGACGCGCCTCTCTGCTGCTTTGTTATGCCATTTCGCTGAGCGTGTCTACACAACACGGTTGTTGATAGTGAGCGCTCGCGTACGTGTGAAAATGTATGTATCTGTATACTCTGGAGGAGCGAGTGTTTATTGTTCGCACTTATTGGAAAACAGAATCGATAAAGTCTTGTCAGCAGCAATTCCCGGAGAGGCTTGCAGGTAGACATCCGCCGAGCAAGTCCACCATTTGGGCATTGTCGAATAAATTGGAAACCAAGGAGACTTTATTAGACAACCATGCAGGAGGTCGTCCACAAATGTCCGAGAAAACGATTCAGAATGTAAAGGGTCGACTACTTGCGTCTCCCAGGAATTCACTTTGCCGACTGTCACAGGAAACAGGGTTGTCCAAAAGCACTTGTCAACGTGCTGTGAAAAAAAAAAAAAAAAAGCGAAGTTTCATGCATACCGTATCTCCGTGGTCCACGAACTGAAAGAGCCTGACCACGTGACACGAGTGACATACTGTCGATGGTTTCAGACATTTCTTCGAGAAAATTCGGGAATTCTGGACTACACGTGGTTCTCGGACGAGGCGTGGTTTCGTTTGTTCGGATACGTCAATTCTCGAAATTCCCGTATTTGGACCAGTGAAAATCCCAAAGAGATACATGAAGAACCCCTTCATTCACAGAAAATTGGTGCTTGGTGTGGGATGACCCGGCGAAGCATGATTGGTCCCATCTTCTTCGATACAACCATCACAGCAGCTGCATATATGGAAATCTTCAACACCTTTGTAAATCAATTGGACGACGAAGAACTCTCCATTGGATTTTATCAGCATGATGGAGCGACATCATACACCAGTATGGCCGAAATTCAGTCCTTTTTCGGCGACAGCGTCATTTCGAAGGGTCTATGGGCACCGCACTCCCCCAATCTGACGCCTCCTGATTACTTTTTATTGGAATATCTAAAAGGAAGAGTTTATCAAAAGAAACCGCGAACCATGGATGCATTGAAAGCAAACATCACCGAAATATTTCAGGCAGTGACGGCGGACGTACTGGCAAGGAGTTTCCACAATATGGTGCACCGTGTTCAATATTGTCTGGACGCAAATGGTGGCCACTTCTAGCACATGCTGTGTTGTCATCACATTTCTTACGAAATTAGGTAAGTCCACTTCAAATTTCGTTGCAATATCTTTATTGGTGTTAATATTATGAAAGAAATGCCGGGTTCGGTAGAGAGGGGGACACCCTGTATTTTTTCATGTCGGAAAGGTTTCAAAAGACGCTCTGTGACGTTAACCACATAATCACTTTTCTTTTGAGTTTCTGTTTTCTTATGTAAATGTAGTTTCTTTTCTCACTGAACGAAATTTCTTCCCCGAAAAGCTTTCACAAATCAACAACACTGACAGTGAGTTAGAGAGATGAGAATGTCAACATTGAATGGAGATTTCTGGTTGGAGGAAAGCGAGAATTTAATTGAAGCGTAGTAGTTGATGTGGAGTTTTCGAGAGATTTACATTTTAAGCATTTGATCATGTTTGAGCGATGAATATTTAGTATAATTTGAATAATTATACTAAATATTCATCGCTCAAACATGATCAAAAGCTTAAAATGATTTTTTTTTTTGAATAATTTAATATAGGCCTAATCGAAATTGGCGTGGGAGACCCGTTTACCCAAATGAGCCTTGGTATTCTTTCTGTTAATGCCTTAATTTGTGAAAGAATGCATTCTAAATTGCAAATATTGGGTTGTCGGAAAAGTCATGACGTATTTTAGCCATGTTTTGCAAAGGTCATTTATTGATAGAAAGAACAAAGATCAATCAATGATATAATGCCTGTTTTGTTCGATAACCTTTTGCCATCTTTCAGTGAGCTGCAGAATGCCTCGTTCATAGAAGAACCTGTCTTTCGTGGCGAAAAACTGTACAAGGTGCTGATTTACAGCCTCATCTGAATTGAACGTTATACCAAGTAAGGACTGTTGAAGAGAGCGAAACAAGTGGAAGCTTGACGGCGCAAGGTCAGGCTAGTATGCTGGATGTGACAACACATCCCACCCAAGCTCCAATAATTTTTGGCGGGTGATCAAACTTGTGTGTGGTCTCGCGTTGTCGTGATGGAACACAACACCTTTACGATGAACGAGCTCTGGACGTTTCTGGATGATGGATTCGTCCAAACTGTCAATTTGCCCCCAGAACCTTCCTCTGAGGAATGTCTGCTTTGAATATCGTTTGAGGCGAAGCAGCACGTAGGGGACAAGACTGTTTGCGCAGCACATTGTTGTACACAATCCACTTTTCGTCACCAGTTATCAGTCGCTTTAAAAAAGGATCGTTTTCCTCACGTTTAATGAGCATATCGCAGATGTTTATACGCACCGTCAATTGAGTTTCTTCGAGTTCATGAGGAACCCACACATCGAGCTTGCTTACGTATCCCAGCTTCTTCAGGTGGTCGTGAACGCTTGAATGATTGATGTGCAGTGCAATGTGTCTGCAATCTATCGTGTTGTGTAACGTGGGTTTGACTCGATCAATGCCTTGATTTGGTGGTCATCAACTTCGGTTGGCTTCCCGGACCGAGGAACATCGTTGAGGTCAAAATCACTAGCACGGAATTTTGCGAACCACCGCTGGCACTGACTTCTTGTAGAGCCTTACCCCCGTACACTTTACGCAACTTTTCACAAGCTTGACGCGCGTTCTTCCCTTAAAACAGTAAAATATGGCGAAAAATGCACAGTTTGGTTTTCCATCTTCAGCTTGATGTCAAATCCCCGCAAATCAACCAAATCGCTCTCTATTCCTTTTAGACTGCAGCTAGAACTGGCACCTGTCGAATGCCATAGCGATACCAGAGCTGCGCATGTCTCTAGTACTTCCAAAACCGCCCAATCGCCATCGGGTGCCAAAATACGTCATGACTTTTCCGACAACCCAATATATTACCAAAAGGAAAAACATATTGTATTCATTAACAGATTGGAATGATAACAAAAAACACGGGAATATATGTAGTAGAGATGCAGAAAATTTTGTATAAGGATTTATGTATAAGATTTGTTCTGGTCGGAAATTAGATTCTTCAACGTTATTATAAAATCCATCGAAACTGCTGTGATCGAAGAACGAATGTAACTATTGGTGGCTATTATGTATAAGTGACCTGAATTTCTAGAGGTGGACCAATAAAACATGTGGAACGGTTCGAAAGTTACCGTATTGATTCTTTCCCTGGACGTTTGGTGATTATTTTGACAAAGGGTGAGTTGTGTGCACACTACGAACATTAGCATACACAGAAGTAGGTAGGTCATTTAAAAAATTTTGCACACTGCGCAGGCGTTGCCCGTAGCATGATGCAATCGCTCCAATCGTTGCGCCAGTTGTGAGTCAGACTTCAGTATACAAAGTTGTGTCTACGCTTGTTGGCTAATTTATTTCTGTTCCGAAAAATTCTGCCTAGAAATGGAGGAAGAAAGTGAGTCAGGTCAGGTCTCGCGTAGCGACTAGCTATCTTACCTTAAAATTGAAAAACATTGCGAGGAAAATCCCCTACCGAAATTCATAAATCTTTGTGTGAAGTTTGTGGGGTTAGTGTAGTGGATCACAACACAGTGTCATAGTGGGCTTCTACTTTCCGCCAAGGTCGGCAAAGCATCGAAAACTATTCAAGAAGCGTCCAGCCATCAGATGCAATGGACGACACTTCTGTGGTTATCGTCAACAGCATTTTGGCAGATGGACTGAAAACATGTGAAGGGATTGCATATGAAGCAAACATGTCTACCGCTTCGGTCTTCAGTATCATAACTGGAAAATTACAGAAGAGCAAACTGGCTGCGAAATGGGTTTTGCATAATCTGAGTGAAGAACAGCAAGCAGTTCGCGAAGGGAACGCAGAAGAATTGCTTCAGAGGTACAATAGAGACGTTGAGCAGTTTTTGGACGGAATTGTTGCTATAGACGAAACCTGATACGAGATTTTGAACCAGTACTGAAATCTAAGTCCGCTCAGTGGAAACATCCAGAATCACCTCGCGAGAAACAATTCCGCCGCCAATAATAGAAGGTTAAGCTGATGATGATTATGGCCTATGACAAGGTTGGAGTGATAGCAAAACACAGAGTGCCCGAGGGGACCACTGTAACTGTAACAGCGGAATACTACAGAAGGTTTCTGCAAAATTGTTTTGCGTTCAAAGAATCGCCAAAGAAGGCCCAACATGCTCGAAGATGGTTTTATCATTTTGCACGACAACGCGAAGCCGCATGTTGCACATACAGTAAGATACATTCTGGAAAAGTATGGATGGGAATTACACGCCAGGCCGCATGCTGCCCGTACAGTAAGAGACATTCTGGAAAAGTATGGATGGGAATTAAACGCCAAGCCGCATGCTGCCCGTACAGTAAGATACATTCTGGAAAAGTATGGATGGGAATTAAACGCCAGGCCGCATGTTGCGCGTACAGTAAGAGACATTCTGGAAAAGTATGGATGGGAATTAAACGCCAGGCCGCATGTTGCCCGTACAGTAAGAGACATTCTGGAAAAGTATGGATGGGGATTAAACGCTAGGCCGCATGTTGCGCGTACAGTAAGAGAAATTCTGGAAAGGTATGGATGGGAATTAAACGCCATGCGGCCTGTTGCCCGTACAGTAAGAGACATTCTGGAAAAGTATGGATGGGAATTAAACGCCAGGCCGCATGTTGCCCGTACAGTAAGAGACATTCTGGAAAAGTATGGATGGGAATTAAACGCCAGGCCGCATGTTGCCCGTACAGTAAGAGACATTCTGGAAAAGTATGGATGGGGATTAAACGCTAGGCCGCATGTTGCGCGTACAGTAAGAGAAATTCTGGAAAGGTATGGATGGGAATTAAACGCCATGCGGCCTGTTGCCCGTACAGTAAGAGACATTCTGGAAAAGTATGGATGGGAATTAAACGCCAGGCCGCATGTTGCCCGTACAGTAAGAGACATTCTGGAAAAGTATGGATGGGAATTAAACGCCAGGCCGCATGTTGCCCGTACAGTAAGAGACATTCTGGAAAAGTATGGATGGGAATTAAACGCCAGGCCGCATGTTGCCCGTACAGTAAGAGACATTCTGGAAAAGTATGGATGGGAATTGCTTTCCCACGCGCCATACAGTCCTGACATGAGCCCACCAGACGATGACTTGTTCCCAAAACTGAAGCCACACCGTTGGAAACTATTCGGAATGTTTCTAATGAGGTGACCCGAGTAATCCGTGTCCTGACTGGAATACAAGACTTGCCCAAACGTTGGGCAACTGTCATAAAGAAACATGGATATTACTTTGAAGTCCTGTAAAGGTACGTTGTGAAATAAATTCCTTTTTTAAGAGAGAACCCATAGTGAGCAAAACTTTTGAAATGACCTTCGTATGTAAACTTAAATTTAATCAAATCATACGGGTACATTACATCCGAGAATTCGATGTCATCTTTCTTGTTTCTTTCTTCCATCTGATAGTTCAGTTACACTCACGGACAATGAAATTTGCTCACCTAGAAGAAAACATGCTACAACCGCGAAACTTTGCAAATAGCTAGAGTGCGTGTTGGTATGCAAACGTCCACCTTTGGTGCGATTGCGATGACCGCACACCATGTGGTGGCGCTGCGAGCAAGAACCGGCAGCTTTATAAACCGGCGTGTAGTCGATGCCCCATAGAAGCAAAAAGCACCGGCCGACGCAAGCAAGAGTACAGAGTGACAAAATTGACGGGCAGACGCCAGAGACGTCGATTTACGCAACTTACGGACTTTGAGAGAGGTCTGATCATCGGGCTGAAAACCACAGGGTGGTCGGCGCCCGGTGTAGCCCGCCACGTGGATCGTTTCGTCCATACCGTCCGACTGTGTTGGGAGCAGCGGACACGTGACGGCACTGCCACAAGGCGTAGAGCATCTCGACGGATCGTGCACCAGGCACGAAAGGATCCCATTGGGACCCGGCCCACTATACAGGCAGATGCATCGACTCCTGTGTGCCATTGCCCGATGCCTCGCGGAAGCAAATCTAAGATTCCGGCGCCTCTTACGCGTGCTGCCATTAACACCGAAACATCGCCGGCTCCGTGTGCAGTGGTGCCTGCCCAAAGCGACGTGGAACGCCCCAGACTGGCGACCTGTGGTGTTTAGTGATGAGTGCCGCTTCGTTTTGGGGACAGATGATAGTGTCCGGGTGTGAAGGTCCCCGGGTCAACGACACAATCCCAACCTCACTATCGAGCGCCACACCTGCACACTGTAGGCATTATGGTATGGGGCGCCATCGCGTCCTCCTGGCCGGGGTTACAGGTGCGCTGTACCAACAGATAATGCCCTCCCGCACACGACTTGGGTTCCCCAGGACTGCCTGCGTCATGTCCAGACACTTCCATGGCCTGCCCGCTCCCCGGACATGTCCCTTATCGAGCATGTGTGGGACCAGTTGAAACTCCAGCTGCCGCCGTGCCGCACTATCCGGGATTAGGAGCACACCGTCCAACACGTGTGGGTCAGTCTGCCGCAGGACATCAGGTGTCTGTTCGCCTCCAAGTCGGACTGTATTGCAGTATGTATCGCCGCGCAATTGAAGATGATTGGTCTTCGTGCCACAGATCCATCAGTAACTGTCCTGCAGCTCTGTTTTTGCCATCATGTGTATCATTACGTCCATAAAATTTCAGTTCAATCCGATGCTTCCTTCTTGGTGGGCAAACTTCATTGTCCGTGAGTGTATTTCCGTTACGGTGCCTTCAGCCTAAAATTGAAATGCCTCGAACAACTGTTTTCAGAAAATTTGAGAATGGTGCAGCTTTCACAAGATAACGTTTTTTTTTTTTTTTTTTTTTTTGTTGTTGTTTTTTTGTTTTTGTTTTTTTTAATTCGTGAATGGCACCTGATGCTCATGTGAAATCGGAATATACAGGGTTACAAGGAAAACAGGCCAATATCTCACTAACTATGGCAGTTAGCGATTTACTTCTTGTGCAGTTGTATAGGAAACCCCTATGGCGTACACAATAACACCACGAGGGATCCTCTCGCCCCCTTTGGGGGGCGGCTATCGCGTCCCCCTTTGCTGCTAAGTCAGAAAAGTCAATTACAGACTTGTTCAGCGAGGCAAAAATAGTACATAAATGTTTTTGACCCATACCAAAAGGTGGAAGGGGACCGGGAATGTGGCTCCAAGAAAATCACAACGTCCGGAAGCAACGACAGAGTATTTATACACGAATTTATTAATTAGAACTTATCTAAACTGGTAAGTTCTAAGTAAATGAAAGCACAAAGGAAAAGTTTTCCTACAAACCTTATCCAGTTTTTTTTCTGAAATAACACGCAATTTCTTGACATATTCAATATCAGACTTTGATGACCAATTCAGTAAAAGATACACCGAGACAAGGAGAAATAGCATAAAGTGGCGAAACACTCATCCAATAGGAAAACGGTATGCACATCTAATTGACTTGCATACGTGGCAAAGCTTTCGACTTCCCGTCACTGGTTCACGAAGTGTTGCCATACCGACCACACATATCACTTTTGTATTCTGATGACGGAGTAGAAAGCAAATTTGAAACCCATTCAAATATGTTTCGGACACAGCGACTCAGATAGCTATCTGCTTTTTTTGCATTTGGAAAGTCCCCTTCCATCTTTTGTTGTGGGACAAAAACATTTATGTACTATTTTTGCCTCGCTGAACAAGTTTGTAATTGACTTTTTTGCCCTATCTGAAAAAGGGGGTTGCGATAGTCCCCCCCAGAGGCAAGAAAATCCTTCGGTGTGTTATTGTGTGCGCCGTAGGGGGTTTCCTATACAACTGCACAAGAAGTAAATCTCTAACTGCCATAGTTCGTGAGATATTGGCCTGAACACGGACTTTCCTTGTAACCCTGCATATGACTAAATGGTAAAATCTCAAAAAAAATGTAGCTTAGAATTTATATTATTAATTATAATTTTCTTGGGGGGTGGGAGTGGAGTTCGCTATTGTAAACATGTGTCGCATACACTCCAGTTCATACAAAAAAAAAAAAAAAAAAAAAAAAAAAAGAAAATACTTGAAATGAGGCGAGCTGCGGCTTTGATTTTTACAGGACATGCTAATCAGGTAATATCGCAGAAATGATTAGCATTTCGCAGGTAATATCGCAGAAATGATTAGCATTTCGACGTCATAGGTGCATGCGTACCTCGTCTAGGCAAATCAGATCGTGCAACGTCACAGACCAGAAACCGGCCGTTTTTCTGTTATAAGCGCCGCTTGGTCAGCGGTGGGTAAGAATGCCTCGTCGTCGTGTAAGACAGTCTTGTACAATCCAGAGTTTGAAACCGTTCAAATACACTCATTGTCATAAAAATGCGCGCACCAATAAAACAAAACCGCGCGATTAACGCAAAACTCTGCGAATAGCTGCTGGGAGAGCAGATATGCAAATGATTAAAGTTTCGTGCGATTCCGCATGCCCGCACGTCCAAGACCGGCGCTGAAATCGCAATCCTTGGGGCTTATAAGGCGCCGCGCAGAGGACTCCACATGCATGCCGAAGTGCACGGTAAGAGTCAGGTGAGATCCCTGAGAGATAGACATGCGAAGGAGCTCCCGTAGATGTGCATACGGGCAACTGACTTAGTTTCAACGAGGCCGTATCGTCGGGATGAGAGGGGCAGGGTGGCCGGCGCGCCGAATAGGCCGCCATTTGAATCGGTCGGACAGTACGGTGCGATCGTGTTGGGGGCGATGGACACGGAAAGGAACCCAGACACGGCGGACTGGCTCTGGACGACCCAGACACACCACCAGCAGATAGGACCGTGAGAGCGGCGCACACAGATGCAACGACGACCTTGTCCAATATCCACAGACATGTGGCGGCTGTACAAGGGACTCCTGTGTCCGCTAGAACCATTTCCACACGCCTGGAAGAGGCGAATCTGCACTCTCGACAGCCCTTACGTTTTCTGCCATTAACACCTGACCATCATTTTCGTCGATTGCAATGGCGTTAGCAACGTGGAATGCTACGAACTGGCAACGCATAGTGTTCGACGACGAATTTCGCTTCTGTACGGGAACGGACGACCACCGTGCCAGAGTGTGGATGATCGTAGGTGAGCTCTACAATCCCAACCTCCTTGTACAGCGACACACGTCCCGAACTGCAGGAGTCATGGTCTGGGGAGCCATCGCGTATGACAGCTGTACTGTTCTTGCAGTGATCCGACGGACATTGACAGCTCAGCGCTACCTACATGAGATCCTGCGGCTCCATGTGCTGCCTTTCCTGGCGGAGTGGCCCGGAGCCATTTTCCAACAAGATAACGCCCGTCCGCACGCGGATTGGACGGGTGTTACGACAAGAGTAAAGAAATGGGATTAAAAAAACGGGTAGGCTGTGTCGCAGCACGGCCGCAAGGTTTTACGTGAATACGTCTCGTTAGCGCATAGTATTTATTTGGGTCTAGTAAATGAAAGAAAGACAAATTCAGTGGTCAATTACAAGTTTAATAATCATTGCGATCCATCCAGTATTGCACAGAGTTAGGTATCGTTTTGAGAAATGCCAAATTCTTCTCCATGCACTCCTCGCGGAAACTCTTGTCGTCTAACATTTTGCGAGTGATGTCTATTTGCTTCACACATCTGAACATACTATAAATGCCCTCGACTACTCTCATTCTCAAAATCTTCATCGCCATATACAGAACATGATCCGGTGTTACTCCACGCCGATCGCTTCTAATCTCGCTGGTAGCCATCATGTACGGAGTTACCCGTACGTCGAGAATGAACTGACGGTGAATCGGTGAATCAACTTGCACGTCGTACACCAAGTTGATCGGAGTTGCGTGCTGACCTGGCGCGATATACAAGCATTGCTTTTTGTTCCAGAGTATCGTATTGTTGTCTCGCAAACAGAACTTCAAACTCTGGAACCGAATCCGGCTACATACTTTCGATCGGACACTCGCTATCCATCTGCTCGCTCTCTCGTCGAATGCTCCCCAATTGATCTGGATATTGTAGTACTTGTACAACGGTTGGTTCACCAAGAATCAAAGCCAAGTCTTCACCATCAACTTTTTACCACTGAAGTACGTCGACTTGTGGGTCAAGTTCTTGATATTGACGTTGAAAGCGTGATCATCGTCCAGATGATGTGGCAACTGCTGCACAATTGTGTTAACATCCACTGAAACGTTTATCACTTGGCCAACGATTCAATAGTTTCCCTTGTAGTGAAGTCGACGGATGTGCATGAATGGTAGTCTCGGAGAAATCAGTCTGGTACTTATCGGATCCAACTGTGGCAAACGGATCGGTTTCGGTGGATATACTTGGAACCGTTCGATTGCGACAACTTCGGAATCTTGTTGTTTTCCAATCATTTCCGACACGTACTGCAAAACTTGAACTCCGCTACGTTCTCGCCAGGAAACTTGTTTTAGAGCAATTCCACATGTTTTGGCTTCCCTGTCTTCAAATCCTTCAGGAACCACAGTCTATCGCA
The DNA here is from genome assembly GCA_039090855.1 of Macrothele yani. Classification (NCBI taxonomy): domain Eukaryota; kingdom Metazoa; phylum Arthropoda; class Arachnida; order Araneae; family Macrothelidae; genus Macrothele; species Macrothele yani. The sequence continues at coordinate 128,234,891 of CM077011.1, read as the reverse complement.
AACCTCGCACGAATGACCAAACAGATTGCTCACAAACGTGTTCTCGAAACGTTCACTCGTCGATCTCCAACACTTTCACTTCTCAAACCGCGCTGATCTCTCGAAATCAACTTCCTTTTCGCCGTTTCTGTGTTCCGAAGCATTGGCAGAATCGTTTTCATGCTCCACGTCCATGGGCTCGTGCGTTGCTGCCGCCGAAGTGCTCGCGCAGCAGCAATTTTCTTTCGGTCCCGATACTTTCCTCATGCGTTCTGCCGCGGGCATTGCGGTGTTTATCGAAAGCTGACGAGTTGCTTTTCCGCGTAGAATACGTTCGATGTATTTCTGCTTGGCTTTTCACGAGTGTATGCCGACATTGTGAAATTTAAAAAATTTCAACTGCGATCCAAAGTTTTACAACCAATACTGTATTCGATTTCACTTATAATGTCTTAAATCGACAGGTCTCGACGTTAGCTTTCATTTGAGACCAATTTCTGGTTTGGTTCGTGTTGATAATATAGAAATTATTAGACCGAACTCGATGCCCATTTTTCGTAACGCGCAACTTTTCGTACTGGCCAGCTAGTATTGGTCTGATTTTAAAGACTTATTCACGTCAAAATGCCCTTTCAGAAGACAAAACTGAAATACAGTGCTTTTTCAAGAAATTAAGATTTATCAGTTAATGGGGAAAAGCTGGAGATAACCAATTCCTACATTTGCCTTGGGCGGCAAATATCAAGCGAGGGTTACATTGATGAAGAAAGTAATCGGCATATAAAACTTGGTTGGATAGCTTTTGGAAGAATTAGTACAATTTTTAAGAGCAACTTGCCATTATGTCTTAAAAGTATTTAATCAATACATCCTTCCAGTGCTTATGTACGGAGCAGAGACCTGCACCTTAACTAAAAAAGCCATACATAGGCTGCAGACAACTGAAAGAAGCCTGGAGAAATGCATGTTTGGTGTTACCAATAGAAATAAGAAGAGGAATTCATGGATAAGGAAAATGACAAGAGTGGATGACATCATAATCAGAATAAAATCCCTGAAATGGCAATGGGGTGGCATATTGCTTGAAGAATGAACCATTGATGGACAACCGAAATTTTAGACTGGATTCCAAGGAACAGGAAAAGACCCAGAACAAGACCACGTGGGAGATCGGTGGATGGAGGAGACTGGCCCAAGACCGTCCTTTGTTGAAGAAACTTGGTGAGACCTTCATCCAGCAGTGGATTGATAATGATTGACAATGATGATGATTCGTATTTATAGTTCAAAGCAGATTTGTCCGGGTCAGGTCCAATTATGTGCCGTCGGATCTAAAAGTTTTGATCAGTTTCTAACTCTGGACCCTCCCCACGAGTTGTCACTTGGTCCTTCGTTCTTTGTTATTGGCATCTTATTTTGAAATACATGCGTATGTAATTAAATGTATATTTTTGCGCACTTTAATGTGGAAGAGATATATTTTTACCACTTCCCAATTTTTTGGGCGATGTTTTCTCCTGGGTATTTTATTCGCATCTTCAATATTTCGGGCTATCCCCACATAAAGAAATTCTGCGTGCACCACTGTCACGAAGTGTAATGAAATATTGTTGCGTAAGAATGTAATGAAAAAAGGTAACGAAAAATGAAATGAACTATTGTTCTGTGAGCTTGTGGCAGAGCATATCACACGATAAAATTTCAACAATGGATGAAAGCTTTAAAAATTAAACAAATTAGAAATATGGCAATTTGAATTTCAAAAACTGGCTCCGAGGTACACACCCACATATTCTTATGCAGTTTCTACCAAATTTCAAATCTCTACGTTAAGTAGTTTTTCCCGTAGGCGACTGACATACGGGGAATTAATTTTGTTATACTAGATTGCTGTGTTATAACTGCCAAAAGGGTCAGAAAACTAAATCAGATCCTCTCCTAATCCCACATTTTCTGCTATTCACAAAGTTCACGACATACGGAAAGCAGCATGCTGCCGAGTAGAAGGTAATTAAGATTTTAACATATTTTTTCTAACAAAACCATTACAGAACTATATAAAAAATGATTATATTTAACTACTGCAAACTTTTTCCATTCAGTTCGTGTTCTTGTTTTGTCATTCTGCCGCTATTATTGCAAATATATGGCTATGAAGTTATACGTCGTTTTGTAAATAATTGCCATTTTTTCCCAGTACGCTGCATTTAATACACAAGTGTGAATGCGCAGTGAAGTGAATAACTTTAATCATGGAGTTAGCATGAATTTAAACATAATTTTGGGGAAGGGAGCTTGGTTTAAAAGAATTTGGGGCTATTATTATGAGCATCGTGACCCATTTGAATCGTGAGGGAGAGAGGTACTGAAATAAAAAAAATGCCGAAATGAAACCACTGTATGTAACACCTTACAAAACACTACATACTGTTAAGTGTTGCAAATGCTGCTGAGGCCCGCTTCTGGAAAAGAACATCTTTCTTTATTAAGATTCTGGATTATCCCTACTTCAATCGTAATGCATCAGAGAAGAGAAAAAAGTTAAAGGACTCTTACGAGATTACTGAAATAGTTCAAGGAAACTTTTCTTTCAAAGCTAAAAGAGATTACTCTTTGATGTATACATTTTTTCTATACTTTTGTGTGTGAAGATGAATTCAGCTATTATTGGAGCCCGCTAAGCCTTTTTGTTTAAAAGACATGACTTCTTCAGACATATTTTTTGTTCTTGCCACCTCGGTTTCATCATGTGTGGAAAACACAAGTTCTGGCAGAGTGAGATATATGTAACCTTTGGTCAGGTCTGTGAGGTCACTGAGTTTGGTATAAGACTGCCGACGTGAGCCGACTTTAGGATTGCAAGAAGCTAGCTGGTCCCCTCTCTGTCATCTGCTCTTAATTCCTGTCGGGTGGGATATCCTTGTTACGTGATCCGGATATTACACTTTTGTCTTAATCAGGAACGATTTTATTTTAGCCTGGAATGATTGGAATAGATGTCGCAAGCATGACTGTCTACTACTGATGCTGTTTCTCTACTGATAAGCTGTTCGGAAAATAACTGGAAAAAAAAATCACTGAATATGATTAATGCAACACATTTAAGAAAGTGCGGTACTTTTCGAATTTACGCAAATGCAATAAAGCGGTTCCGCTGTTCGTTAATGGGCACCTCGCCTAACATGATTTCAATACATCCCAAGGTGTACGTTGTAGAATCTTAGTGTTTACTTTGCGTGCAGATACTTTGAATACGTGTTTCTCATTCAAATCTTCTTTCTCGTCCGGGATTTTTCCCTTGTTAAGTTTAACATAAAAAGTAATTTCTTTTCTAACGAAGTAAATTTTTGAAATTTGTCACATGAAAGAAAAAGGTCGCATTCAAATAAAAAATCAAAGAAAACAAAATTCATATTTACATGTATTTATCGATCTGAATTGGTTGATAGATAAATAGACTGAGGGTTTCTCTTAATGGATAAATAAAGATGTCTTTATTGTTAGTGGGTAAGTGATCTGTTATGTAGATATCTATCCATCTAGATAGATATATCTATCTCATACATCTTATATTACTCTTAGCATTATATATCTCATATCTATCTAGATAAATATTTCTTCATATGTGGAAAGATGTCTTCATTGATAGAGATATATGATGTCTTCATTGATAGAAAGATATGTCTTTATTTATAGATGTCTTTATTGATAGAAATATATGCGTGTCTTTATTGATAGAAAGATATACATGTCTTCACTGATAGAAAGATACATACATCTTTACTGATAGAAAGATACATACATCTTTACTGATAGAAAGATATAGGTCTTTACTGATAGAAAGATATAGGTCTTTATTGATAGAAATATGTCTTTATCGATAGAAAGATAAGTCTTCATTGATAGGTATGTCTTCATTGATAGAAATATATATGTCTTCATTGATAGAAATATATATATTATATGTATGTCTTCATTGATAGATTGTCGCGTACCACTGAGGTTACTAACGCAAGCGTCAAAACGGCAAGTTGCAACGATCAGCAAAGGTTGGTGTAGTTCAGTCGGAAGAACTGACTCCGGAGCGAGAAAACGGGAGTTCGAACCCACCACCGGCCCTACTGGATGCAGGTCTCCAGAAGTTCCTTCCATAACTGCCTGTCTCAAGACAGACAGTTATGGAAGAAACTTGCTCCAGCATGCTTTCGAATTTCACCCATCCATCTCCCACGTGGCCTTCGGGGTCTTTTTCTGAGCTTGGTATCAAACCTAAAATTTTAATTGTCCATCAGTGGTTCGTTCTTCTTGCAATATGTCCAGCCCATTGCCATTTCAGGGATATTATTTTGATCATAATGTCTTTTACTCTTGTCATTTTCCTTGTCCTCTAATTCCTCTTATCTTTCCTGGTTACAGCAAGCATGCAGCTTTCCATGCTTCTTTAAATTGTCTTCAGCGTCTGTATTGATCTTGCGAATTGCACTGTTTCTTCGAAATGCTCTCCAACCAAGTTTTATACGCCGATTAATTTCTCCATCAATGTGGGTCCCAGCTTGAGACTTGTTGCCCAAGGTAAATGTAGGTATCGGTTACCTCTAGATTTTCTCTACCAATCGGTAAACCTTCAGTTCTTGTAAAATCATTGTGCATAATTTTATTTTCTGAAAGTTCATTCTTGTCAGCAAGTTTCTGAAGCGATTTTTGCAGAAATGGCTGTCATCAGAGCAAAGCGAAGCTGAATTAAATGATTTCCATTAATCTTGAAAATATAAGTAGGTATTTGTTGCATAGACAGGTGATACATGGAAACCTCATGTTTTCATAGGTATTTAGCCATCTGTCTCATAGACTGATAGATAAGAAATGATGCCTGGCCTCATAGATAGCAAAATGATGTCTGGCCTCATAGATACCGGGAGTAGCCAGGATAGGTTTTTAAGAGTTAAAACCGCCTCCAGAGACCCAGATTTTTTGTTTGTTTAGGATTCGCATTAGCAGTGCTATTTTGCTATCTCCCTTGTCTCAGTCTGATTCAATTTTCCTTTCGGCTGAGCACTCCTAAAACAAAGTTGTAAACGTTCTACAGGGTGTTTCACTAGGTAGCGATCCAAAGAACCAACTATTGTTTTCTTCCCATTCTACATAGAAACACGACGCTTGGTTTACAAACCTTAATCCTTGAGAAACTCGCGGGAGTGATTTCCCTGACAAGGCGATGACTCTTGTGACGTCACTTCACCAGATTGCCGGAAACGCTAATTCTGTCCAGAGGCAATCTGCGTGTTTTACTGTGTCGTTGAGCGCCTTTCAGGATGGCTGTGTATACCGTTGTGGAACGGGTGTTCATTGTGAAAAGTTATTGGATAACAAAGTCTATAAATGTAACACGGCGTGAATTCCTGAAGACGTTTGTGGGAAGGAAAGCATCGGACAAATGTGCCACACGTCCCATGGGAGCATGAGTGAAATTTCCACTTTCTTCGGTGATCTCCAAAGGACTGTGGCTACCTCATTCACCCGATTTGGCTCCTACCTACTTTTTCTTATGGGGATATTTGAAGTGTCATGCTTGCAGCAATAAGCCTCGTACGTTAGAAAACTTAAAAAGCAACATCAGTGCAGCAATCCGGGATATTGATGAGGACATGCTGCGGAGGACCTTTTGATAATATGCAGCGTCGCGTTCGAGTGTGTTTGGATGTCGATGGAGGATATTTCCAGCATTTGTTGTGAATGGGGCTACATCCCCATGAACTAAGGTACGGGGTAAACTACATGTCATGTTTCTAAGTAGAGTGTGTTGCAAAATATGACTGATTCTTTGGGAGGAGGGGGCTCCTAGTGAAACACCCTCTACATTCCCACATTGTCAGGCTTTTTATCTGTAAGCTGACCCTAGAGCACAGAGTACACAATTCTTGACTATTTCCACTGCCTATATATTACATTGAGACAAAAAAGGGATAAACTTGTTCTTGTGAAACCGTCTAACCAGGGTGTATAACCACCCAGGTTATGGATCCTTACCAATAGATGTTCTAACTCACTAGGATCTAACTCCCTAGGCTAGGAAAGGATGAAGGGGTTTTAGGATTTTATATTACTCTGCACTAAATTTCGTCCGCCGTTGTGGATCTGTGCGGTTAAGCTTGACCAGCATTTTCCCTTTCTGAAGCAATGATACATACAGAGTTGGACAACATCGTAATTGAATTAATTGATAATGCATTACAGCGTAATGGGAAAATGGGAGCAAGAACTTAGCGTTACCATTACATGGTAATGGTGAACTGGTCATTAGAATCGCATGGGAATTGTAATGACATGTAGCAATTACCCATTATAATCGTGATGGTTAACTATATAACAATACAACGTGAATAAACCAACAAACAGTACACCCTTACACATTGTGTAGGTTATTTGACAATTGTTCCACCCCTCGGACCTCAAATGCGTGTATTGTAGGTATTGGATATTGTACTTCTATGACATGAGTAGTTGCCCCGTCTTATCCGCAAGTAAAGTGATTTGAACGAAATAATACATATGAAGTAAGTACGAATGGGATATTTATTTCGGTTAGAGAAACTCATTTCGTCTATCTCCAGTACAGTATTCTCGTCCATTACATGTTTCACTGTCCAAAAATACGAGTAATTACTCCACTATAGCCACAAACACATATTAGCACTACACTCACAGTTCAGCAACTCAGGGTGCACTGCCGAATATTACAGAAATTTGAGAACTCTCGACATTTGTGCTGTACTTCTCAAGTGTTGCTGTCCATTACTTGTCCGATACGAACACTGGACTTAGCGAGCGACTGACTCCTTTATATATACTTCACGACATGACCTGACCCTTCTGGAATATTCTTGATTTTCATAAAGATTTCCAACTTCCCACTGCGCGATCATTCTGGAACATCCTACAAACGTCTAACCTTTTCTTGCCGCTTCTAGAACATTCTACACGACACTTCGGTCTCTGTCTGCTTTGCTACATGGCCGATTTTTCTAGACATAGCTTTCGGCACACGTACATTTCTATAAACTATTAGTATAGAATTATTATTTGCAAATTGTGTAATTTCATTACCAAATAATTCCATTGCGTTTGAATGGCATTATTAAATAATTGAATTATATCCTCTTTATTGTAATGCATCACAGATTAATTTCATTACCTTGTGCATACTTGGGATTACCTTGTAATGCATTACCTGTTACCGCATTACCTTGTAATGCATTACGCGTTAATTGTAATCTGTACTACCATTACTTTGTAATGCATTCCTGCCCAACTCTGGATACATATCACCAAAATAATAAGAATAAAATGCAGTCTCCATTTGTCATTCAGACAGGAGATATCCCAAACAGAAGCCACATTTCTTCAGTGCATTGCCTTTGTAATGTAGTTATGTTTATGATAAAATGCTTGCATTATTTTTTATCTGATTATTCCTAATGAAATTTATTATTTTATTTTAAATTAATTTCTGTACTTGAAGACACTGAATAATGATACTTATATAAGATAGTAACAACTATACTAGTTATCCGAATTTATTGGCGTATATAAAATCAATGTTTCCAAGCTTTCGCACATCAACCAGATGGCTTTCTCAAGGAAGGTAGACAGCAAACTGCAAACTGGATAATAGAACGTTTCAACAATTTGAACGCGGTGAGTTGACTTGACAATAAACGAAGAGATCCAAACGTAATTATTCAATAAAAACACGAGACATCATATTAGTATTGCACGCGGAATCCTTGGAGGAAAACAAAACAAAATGCATTCATTATTTGAAGAATCGGTTCCAAATTCGTGGTAATTCTAGCGAGACGCTATCATTGCAGGCCTCATCGTTGGTAATAATCTCCAATGTTTCCCGAATGGCAGTGGATTTAGGAGTAGAGTAGGCACCTAATTTCTTTATGTCGTCCCACATAGGATCGGCGGACTTGAACTGGACTTCTCTGGATAGGGTCGTGGTTAATTTGCCGTTCTTTATGTCCCTCTTATGCTCGTTGACTCTAATTCTAAATGAACGTTTAGTCATCCCAATGTAGTATCGCTTGGAGCCATCCGGATATTGTAGAGGGATGGCATAAACACCTGCTTCGTTGGAAAGTGGGAGCTCGTCAGTATTTCGCTTAAGCATATAGCATATAAAGGTGTCTGAGATCTTATGCCGACACCGAGGTTCATCTTTCTGAGCGCGTTCTTGAGTTTATAGGAAAGATTTGGTACGTAAGGAATAGAGCCCAGATAGCGTAGCCGCGGCATAAAAAGATCGGCATGCCTCTTTTTTGTTTCTTCCGATATATCTATGTACCATGTTCGGATTGTATCCTGCCTCGGTCGCCAAAGCGATAACGCTTTTTAATTTGCTTAGTCTAGAACGCATATCGGAGGAGATATATGCTATGCTTAAGCGAAATACTGACGAGCTCCCACTTTCCAACGAAGTAGGTGTTTATGCCGTCCCTCTACAATATCCGGATGGCTCCAAGCGATACTACTTTGGGATGACTAAACGTTCATTTAGAATTAGTCAACGAGTAAGAGGGACATAAAGAACGGCAAATTAACCACGGCCCTATCCAGAGAAGTCCAGTTCAAGTCCGCCGATCCTATGTGGGACGACATAAAGAAATTAGCTGCCTACTCTACTCCTAAATCCACTGCCATTCGGGAAACATTGGAGATCATTACCAACGATGAGGCCTGCAATGATAGCGTCTCGCTAGAATTACCACGAATTTGGAACCGATTCTTCAAATAATGAATGCATTTTGTTTTGTTTTCCTCCAAGGATTCCGCTTGCAATACTAACATGATGTCTCGTGTTTTTGTTGAATAATTACGTTCGCATCTCTTCGTTTATTGTCAAGTCAACTCACCGCGTTCAAATTGTTGAAACGTTCTATTATCCAGTTTGCAGTTTGCTGTCTACCTTCTTTGAGAAAGCCATCTGGTTGATGTGCGAAAGCTTGGAAACCTTGATTTTATATACGCCAATAAATTCGGATAACTAGTATAGTTGTACTATCTTATATATAGTTGGTGTACAGTTCCTTGCGTTATTAATGATACTTATTTTGATGATTCCAATAAAATACCTGGTAATATTAATTGTTGCAAATATTTCTTTCCCCGAAAGATATCAATAATATATCGATATTGCATGCAGTTTGTTGTCGTATTATTCATATAACTTTCATCGATATCGTAACCTCACAAGAAAAAAATTCTAGTTTATGCGCCTGAATAGATAGTCTTCGAAAATAATCACATATTTTCGGAGATATCTGTATTGATCAGTAAGTAGATATCTTCAAAGACAGAAATAAATTAACGGAGGAAAAGAAACAGGTTGAATATTAGAACAAAAAGGATTTTAATTCATCATCACTATAGCTTAAAGACGATACAATATTAGTTGACTGTACTGATTTGCATAAGTATCGTGAAGTGTTATGGGAAAGAAATAATTGGAAACCGACAATTCAGAAAAGAAGCGGGGAAAAGGGCAGCCTAAAAAACGTGGTTAGATGAAATTATAAAGTGTGTTGGAAAAGCATTGAAATAACTACTCATGGTTGAGAATTATTGAAATGGGAGACCTTCATCCACAGGGGTTGATGGCGACTGAAGCGAGGTGATCTATTCTTAAGATACTCATCTTCCAAACACAGTTATATATCGGGAATCTTTTAAAACATGCAATTATTTTGGGACGTGCTGTTTCGAATTCTCCAGTTTGAATACGTGGTACATTCTCCAGATCCTTGAGACATGCAGAAGGAGGATAACGGGATCTTATTCTGCCTTCCAGCACAGACCACAGTGGCTCGATGATGTTTAATTCTGGTGATTGGGGAGGCTAAGGAAGGCGTGAAAGTTCTTCCTCATGTTTCGACGTTCCAAGCTCTGTGAATTGGAATGTTATCATCTTGATAGATGTCATCTCCTGCAGAAAACAATACCCGAGACATTGGATGGACTTGGTCGGCCAAAATGGTTTCATACGCTCTGCCAGTCATCTGGTCCTTTCAAAGTGATTGAGATATGACGGCCCAGAGCGTAACAGAACCACCACCGTGCTGCACTGTTGGGAGCAGATAATCTGGGTTGTACGCTTCTGACGGTGTTCTCCACACGTATAAGCATTTCCAGCGGTGGGGAATAGTGTGAATGTGCATTCATTCGACTACATTTCACACTTCTCATTTTCATTCGGCAATCCACGTTGTATGCCACTCGCACCACTGCCGTCGCCATTGTGCATTCATCCGGGTCATCAGAGGCTTTGCAATAGCAGCTCTGACATGAATATCTTGTTTATGCAGTTCCCTGCCCACTGTTTTCGCTAATACTGGGATCTAAAGATGGAGATTGAACTCCGCACTAATTTTTGGCGCCGTGGTCTTCTTATTACAGGTAACAATCCCATTTAATGCTCTCTTGTCTATCAGTCAGGGTCGTTGTCTTGCTCTTTCGAAGTCCGTTAGGTCGCTCATTTCGTCGTCACCCTGAAAGATATTTTGCAACAAGACATTCTAAATGCACTTTAAACAGGACCTTGAGGTTCCAAACAAATCTATTACAACCTAAAACTGGTGGATACCTATGCGTATTGCAACGTACGCATCTGCATTAAAAGTCACGTCTCTGAGCGTTGTGTTCACATTATTTTGTCCAACCCCTGTATCTTATTAGAGTTTCGTTTCCGAACTCATGCGGACGGAAGAAAGTTAAACTTGCTGCGACTTTAGTACGCCTGTAATGGCGGATAATTGTTATTCACAGGGGTGAGAGCGAACCATTCACAGGGGAGAGTCATTCGTTGTGAATGAATCGTTCACGAATGGTACATCGCTAGTTTGTGTTGATGTTTAATGTGAGTGGCGTTCCTTCCGTATCATGACGGAGGACCAGAGGATAACGTCGGCATTCAATGACGGGGTGCGTCTGTGAAGGTTTATACAAAAACCATTCGATGTACGATGGCATGACTCTTACGGCAGCCAACTCCAACATCGAGTACTCTTGTGAATAGTACGTCACCGCGCTAAGATGCCGTAGTGGCTAAAGAGAACGTCCCCACTGCTCATCGTAAAACTGAAAAAGGGTAACTTAGTCCGAAAAATCGAGGTTCCGATTACAACAATCCAAAAACATTTGGGTTCCAACTACAACGAGCCAAAAACATTTGGGTTCCAACTACAACGAGCCGAAAAATTTGGGTTCCAATTACATTCCGAAAAATCGAGGTTCCAAATACAAAGAGCCGAAAAATCGAGGTTCGAACTACAAAAAGCCAAAAAAAATGTGACTCCAACTACAACAAGCGGAAAATTTTTGTTTCCAACTACAACGAGCCGAAAAAAAACCGAGGTTCCAATTATAACTAGCCGAAAATTCAAGGTTTCAATTACAAGACGACGGGAGTGTGAATATGTAGAAAAGAATACACGTGATTATAAATTGGTGAGGTGTTACACGCCGATAGAGGGGGTGTAATGTTCAGGGTGTAATACGTAAGCGTCTTAGCGTCCCTTGTACCTATTGAGACCACTATCACCGCACGATACCGAAGAGCTGGTCGGAGAAGCATTCCATGAGTGCGCAATGCTCGAATGGCCTCCTCACTTTCCGAATATGAACCCATTTGAGCATCTGTGGAACTAAGTAGAGCGATTCATTCGAGCTGGAAACCTATCACTAACAACCCTAGGAGCTCCTCCAATCTTAGGCCACAAGAGGGGCGTGTTTGGAGGAGAGTCCAAGGGACCTTGCTTCCTCGAAAGTGTTGCATTGTTTTTGCTAAAATGAGACTTACATTACAAAAAAATGCTTTAATTTAATAAAAATACATCCACTTACATTACGAAATGCTTTAGTTTTTCTTCTATTTTTCATCAATTTTTATTTTTTTCTGATGGATTTCAACATTCCCATTTTCTGCCCCTGCCCTCCGAAAAAACAATTTGTACGTCGCTGGGCCGCAATATCACCTGAACATTTCCAACACCTCGTTGAGTTCATGCTACGGCGTGTTACTGCTGTTCTGGGAGGAAAACATGGGCCCAAACGCTGTTAGATGGAGGAAGGGGAAATGGGATGTAACAAATTTAAATTCTTCTTTCAGTGGGTGTGTGTATAATGTATATTTTATTCCATGTCGTCCCAACGTGTTTTCAAATTTCATCCACCCATGTCCCACGTTTTCCAAAAGAAGTATTTTAGTTATCCAACTGTGGTCAGTTTTCTTAGCAGTATGCCTAGCCCATTGCCACTTGAAGTTTTTTTACTTTGATCATGATATTATCCAATCTTGTCATTTTCCTGATCCACGAGGTCCTTTTTCTTTTTTTATTGTTTACTCCAAATATGCATCTCTCCATGCTTCTTTGAGTTGTCTGGAGCATTTGTAAATCTTTTTTACGCTTTCCAACCGTAGGTTGAAGAAGCGTATATGGTACAGCTTTGTCCATCTGTCTGTCTGTCCGCATGATAACTCGCATAAAAATGGTTTGGTTTTGATGACATTTTAGTCTGTGGTAAGGGACAACCTGGGGACGAACCCTACTGAAATGGACAAAATCGGGTCAAAGGTCAGGACATAGAAGCGGGATCCATTCCATCGCCCTTATGCGTCATAACTTACGTAAAAATGCTTAGATTGCGACAAAACTTTATCATGTTGTTCCGGAGGTATACTGAACCGGTTCTGTTGAATAATATCGAAATGTGGTCAAAGGTCAGGGCACAGGAGCGAGATTTATTCCACAGCCATTATCCTCGTAACTTGAGTAATAACTTAAGTAATGATTTCTGGTATGTTGGAAAGCGTATCATAATCAATGCATATCATGATTTTACTAACTTGTTTAGCTAAGATCGAATTGCTGATCCGGAAGTTAAAAGTGGAAAGATTCAGTGATTGAAACACTTCTTTTAAGACATAAAGGTAAATAGCATCTTGAAAACATGCAGTAAGTTTTATACATCCATTAATTTCTTCTGTAATGGGGCCCTTCGCCTTATATTTGTTGTTCAAGGTGGATGTAGACATGAGTTATTTCTAAATTTGTCCCACCAACTTCTACATTTGCAGTTCTTGTAGAACCAGCGTACATCAGTTTTGTTTTATTTAAGTTCATGTGTACTCGCACTTCTTGGCTCTTGTCAGCATGTTCCTGGATCATATTCTGCAGCTCTGAGAAAGGCACTTACAAAAATGATTATATACACTGAAGTAGCAAAGTATTGGGAACACCTTCCAAATAACGTGTTGAGCCGTAGGCGCCCTTGGCTTTCAAAACAGCCTCGAATCAATGTACAGGGTGTCCCAAAAAGATGTAAACAAATTCCAAATGATAACTTTTGATACAAAACTAATATCGGCATTCTGTTTATTGCAGGTGGTACGGAATACCCTCACGTTTTCTAGAAGTGTATCCAATAGATCCTGCGACGAAAGCACAGATTGTGGAGTAGTATATTAAAACCGGATCCGAAACGCAGGTTTAACGAAATTTCAGAATAATATATGGGGGCAAACCGCCCACACGTAACAGCATCAGAAAGTGGAACAAGTTAGTCAAGGAAACTGGTAGCGTCCTTACAAAGAAAAACCCTGGACGACCATCGCTCGTTCCGAAAAAGGAGGGGGTTGTGAAGCAAACATTCACTCGTAGCCCTCTAAAGACAAGCAGCACCACAGCTGGCCATTCCCAAGTCGTCAGTGTACAAAGTTGTTACGTCAGAGATTGGAAATGCACCCATATAAACTGCAGATAGCCCATCACATAACCCCAGATGATGATGTGAGACGTAACCCAGATGATGATCACATAACCCCAAATGATGATGTGAGACGTAACCCAGATGATGATCACATAACCCCAAATGATGATGTGAGACCATCACTGGTTCTAGAAAGAGAAGAGGTTGTGAGACAAACATTCACTCGTAGCCCTCGAAAGTCAATCAGACAAGCAGCACGACAGCTGTCCATCCCCAAGTCGTCAGAGTACAAAGTTGTTGCGTCAGAAATTGGAAATGCACCCGTATAAACTGCAGATAGCCCATCACATAATCCCAGATGATGATGTGAGACGTAACCCAAATGATGATCACATAACCCCAGATGATGATATGAGACCATCGCTGGTTCTAGAAAGAGAAGAGGTTGTGAGACAAACATTCACTCGTAGCCCTCGAAAGTCAGACAAGCAGCACGACAGCTGGCCATCCCCAAGTCGTCAGTGTACAAAGTTGTTACGTCAGAGATTGGAAATGCACCCGTATGAGCTGCAGATAACCCATCACATAACCCCAGATGATCACGAGAAACGTAAAAAGTTTTCTGAAGAGATTTTGGAGAACATTGCAAGTGCTGAACGTTTCCTGAGACAAATCTGTTTCTCGGATGAGTGCACTTTCCATGTTTCTGAAAAGGTTTATGAACAGAATGTGAGAATTTGGGGAACTGAATACCCGTATTGCACAATGGAACGTGAACATGCTAGACAAAGGGTGAATGTTTTGGTGTGGCACAATGGTTTAACCATGTTATTGGATCCTTTCAGGAAGCGACCGTGAGAACTGATAATTACCTGGACATGATCGAGCAGTTTGTGTATCCCCAATTGGATGAACTTGTCATTTCCCAACAAGATGGGGCTCCACCTCATTGGGTTTTTGATTGTGAGGAGGTCTCTGGATATACCAAATATACAATTCGATGGATTCAGCGTAGTGGTCCAATTGCATGGCCCCCACATTCGCCGGACTTAACACCTTGTGGCTTTTTTTTATGGGGATTCATCAAGGGTGAGGTTTACAGCAACCCTGTAGCAGACATTGATGACCTACACCACACGTACGCCAATAAATTAATACGGACATTCTTGAACGAACATGGTTGGAATTAGAACACCGTTTAGACATTGTTGGGGTGATAAATGGTGCCCATGCTTGAATGCCTGTAAAACTTCATGATCTGTTCTGTCAGTTAACACAAGTTGTGTATTGAGATCATTTACATTAAAACTGTTATGATTATTTGAAATTGATTACAGCTTTATGGGACACCCTGTATTTTATCCATTCAACGAGGAACTACAGATATGTTCAGCCAAGGAGATATGATGGCTTCCGTCAGTTGCCAAATGTTCGCTGGATCTCGTCCCACAGGTGTTCAATTAGGTTAAGATCTGGGGACAGTGGGGGGGACCATTTTAGCCCCGTGAAGTGACCGTTGTGCTCCTGCAGCCACTCCGTGACGATCCGAGCTTGCGATATAGGGCATTAACCTGCTAGACGTAACTTGCTGTTGGAAGATGACAGACATGAAAGCTTCCTCAGTGGCCGAGTGATCAGAGGCATGGGCTTCTGGATAATTAATTGAGTTGGACTCAAGTTCCTGTTGAGATGTGTGAGGTGCTTCTTCCCTCTGCACGGAAACTGGCCTCAAATGAGGGGCAGGTGATTGATTTTAGCTGTACAGAACCACGGTGATCGTTAAGCTTTTAAAGAAAAGAAAACTCTATAGGAAATCATAGTTCGTAATGATAAAATGCTTAGATAGAAATTTAAATGGTTGCGGGTTGGAAGATAGCTTGCTGGAAGACCACGTAGACATTGGGACGGCTGGTTTCAAAAAGACTTGGAAGAACGTGTGGCAACAGGAATGGATTAGAAGAGAACTCAGCTAAGATTCTTGATAGCCTAAAGAAAAAGTTAATATCACGTATTTCAGTATGAAGTGCTTTTCATTGGAGAGTCTTTTTCAGATCTTCTTTCTCCATTTTGTTGTTGACCAAAGCCAATTAACCCTCATGCACTCTAATACGCTTTTCAGGCGAATTTAAGGGAACTCTGCCACATTCGTTCATGGTTTCTTTATTTTCCTTTCCCGATTCGCGAAGGTTACTAAGTGCCCAAGGATGCTTCCAAAAAAAAAAAAAAAAAAGATTCCTCATTTATCGATCTTCCAGTACTCACAAATAAGTAAATAAACGAGCTATTGTTTAAATTATGCAGAGCCCTTTTAGTTAAATATTCAGCATTTTCTGGACGACAGAAACTGCTTTAACGTCGTTCCTCTCAATTAACCGAGTAGACATTCCATGAATTACCATTCAGGAAATGCAGCCCAAAATT
This sequence comes from Macrothele yani, assembly GCA_039090855.1. Taxonomy (NCBI): domain Eukaryota; kingdom Metazoa; phylum Arthropoda; class Arachnida; order Araneae; family Macrothelidae; genus Macrothele; species Macrothele yani. Next base: position 128,218,721 of record CM077011.1, on the reverse strand, counting down.
ATTTAATTACATTCATTACAACGGTGAAATTTAATAAGTGTGAAAGCACCAGGTAATGGGGAGAGTTCCTGTAAGTTTATATGTAAATACTTGCAATGCATTCGACTCCTCTTAAGTGAGTGAATAATTAACTGGTTTTGCATCGTGATTGAACAGCTGTTGACATCGTTAGTTAAAGAAAGACTGTTTCGGAAATGTATTAGCTTCAACATGCAATCAGGTTTCTGCAGGTTGCATTTAGACAGCTTTGAAAACGTGCTTCCAGTTCGAAAGTCTGTATTCCAAACTGGATGGTGATGTCGTTATTAAATAGCTCGTACAAAAATAACTTATATATTGTTTTTTTAAGAAATAAACAGTTGTTAATGACTTCGATAAAACATCGCTGGTGTTGTTTCTTTTATATATATATATATAAAGCAAATGCTTATTTATATGCTGTCCGGGTGGCCGAATGCTCAGAGGCGTTTGATTTCATAGTCGTCAGAGCTGGGGCCGGACTTGTGTACCGAATGAGACATGAGTAGTGTTTGTGTTAACCCTCGTGCACGGTTAACACAAACACCACGTGGTACGGATCTGGCTTCGTTCCTTCCGAAAAGCCAGTGGCCCTAAATTAGGGACGAGAGATGCTTTTATAGCTCTTCAGAATTATTTAACCCCGAAAGAAAACCCCATTCGCATAGGAGTAAACTTAAAGAGATCGTGGTTTTGAGCCAATATAAATACTGAACGGACAAATATTTTTTGTATATAAACGTATCTAATATGTTGTTCCACCTTTTGCCCTCCCAGAAGAAGCCAGATGTCTTGGAAAGAACTCGGTTTGGTTTTGAAAACGCGGAGGTGGTTTTGACACCGATGAAGCGAGGACTGCCTGTCGTAGAGCATCCAAAGTTGTCGGTGAGGTTAGGGAGGAGGAGGAGGAGGGGGGAGGTCGAACAGATCTTTCTAATTCGTCCCACAAATTCTCAATGGTGTTGAGATCCGGAGATTTAGGGGACCATTCGAGTGTGGAAAATTAATTTGAATGCTCCTGGAGCCAATTGGTTACCACTCGGGAAGTATACCATGTCGTGCTGTCCTGTTGAAGGATGGCGTCATGGTGCGGAAAGAAATACGAACTGGCAGGAGATGTTCACACACCTTGTGCCGGTGATGGAGGTCTCGACAGGTGCGGGGGGGGGGGGGCAGGGAGGCCTATGCAAACCCACCCCAAACTGTTACATCGTCTCCACCTGCCTGTATGACTCCAACTTAGCAAGCTGAGTCCATCGCTTCGTGTGGTTAATGCTACACACGCACCCTTCCGTTGGCGTGCGTGATAGACTTGAAACCGTAATTCGTTCGACCAGATGACATGTTTTCAGTCCTCCGCACTCCAGCTGCGATAGTCTTTTGTGTTGCCTAATCTTTCGGGGTCTTGAAGTCAACAAAGGGATACAATGTGGACGTCGACTGTCAGACATTATTTTTTTTTTTTTTTTTTGATTGGAGGTTTAACGACCACCGTGAGCAACTCAATGGGCTATAAGCAGTCGCCCGTCCCTAATTTAGGGTCACTGGTTCCAGGGAAGGGAGAGAGCCAGTGCCGTAAGACAAACACAACATCCATGCCTCACCGGGATTCGAACCCGGACCCCTTACGGACGAATGATCAGAGGCCAACGCCTTAGACCACTGCGCCACCGGGGCGGCGACATTATTTTTCAAGGTACGACGGATGGTCTTTGTGCACAAGCTCTCATTAAATTACAACGTTAACCTCTCCGTGGTAGCTGTGCAAATCCTTGTAATGTTGCGGCGCAGTCTACACTTACGTTGAAAGTCAATTGCACATTTACCGCCACGTTTCTCCCGTTGGTTGGAAGTTTTGCGGTAATCTTGGTATACATGTGCGACCGTCTTACGTGGAAGTACCAATAGTTCAACAGTTGCGGTTACTGAACAGCATACTCCCCCCCCCCCACACACACACACACCCCAACACCCCCAGCTACTGTCTGGCCACAGTCGAACTCACATCGCTGCCTTTCTCTGTGATTACTTTTTCAAGACTGGTTTCCAAGACATGGACGCCTACTGCGCTATGAAAGATTTTCTGCAATTCACGAGCCACTTTACGTCATTCTCTTCGTGAATTAACGAGGCATATTTCTGATACAACTCTTTTCGTGAAATTACTGAAAGAAACCTGCATTTCATGAATTTTTCGTACGACGAGGAAATACTGAATTTTCAGAAACCTTTCCGCAATTCTTTCCTTATATTTACGGTAAATTACCGTGTTTTCAAGATGTGATAACGGAAAATTCTGAATTTTCAGAAACCTTTCCACAGTTCCTTTCTTATGTTAACGGAAAAACTCAGTTCTCATTTTTTCCATATCCATATAACTAAAACTTTTCGGTAATAGGAGAGATTCACGGAAATACTTGGGGGGTTTGATGAACTGTTACATTTCAATAGTCTGTCGAAGGATTTGATTTCGAAGTTCTGCAGCGAGATCGGATATTGTGGATAGCATATCGCATGAGTTTTGGTTATTGTGGCACAGGATATTTCTTCTCTTCCCCGTTTTATGCACCAGCTATTGTATTAGGTGTACAAATAAGTTTTAAAGCGTTTTAAGACAACGCAACATGTAATTTGCGAGAAAACAATACCTTTACGGATCAAAATATGCGCCGTCATGATCTATCACCTTCGGCCATCGGTCAGGCAGCGGACGGATTCCAGCCATGAAGAACACTTCGTCGTGTGACGCGGTGAAGTCGTCAACCCATTTTTGCACTTCGTAACATGTCCGGAACCGTACAGCAGACAAACCATGTTGCATCGATCGGAACAAATGATAGTCTGAAGGGGCTATGTCGGGATAATACGCCGGACGCTCCAAAACTTCCCAGCCAAGAGTCAATGTTTCCTTGACCGATTTTGCGACATGCGACCTAGCGTTGCCATGCAGTAATTTCACGGGTCACAATCCTTTGCCTGTGAATGGATGTTTCCGACAGATTTCCTGGTTCAATCGCAGCAATTGTTGCTTGTAGCGATCAGAAGTAACAGTTTAACCCTGTTCCAATAGTTCATAATAGAGCACACCCTTCATATCCAACCAGATGCACGGTAGAACTTTCTTGGAGTGAACATGGCGTTTCGGTATCGACGCCGTTGCTTCACCGGAGTGTACCCAGTGTTTTTTGCGTTTGGGATTGACGTACCATATCCACTTTTCGTCACCCGTAACAATTTTCCACAGGAAAGACTTTGTGGTGTTTATTCAACAGATTCAAACACTTAATGACACGCTCGTCCTTGTTTCTCTGGATCAGGTCACGTGGCACCCATTTTCCCTCCTTCTGAATCTTTCCCATCGTGCGTAAACGATTGGAAATGGTTCGTTGAGCTACCCCCAGTTGTTCAGCTAGTTCCTTTTGCGTTTGAGACGAATTTCGTTCAACAATGCTTGCAGTTTCTCATGTGAAATCTTCTACGGGGCGCGCCGCTGCGTTTTCGATCGCTAACATCAAAATCACCTGCTTTAAAACGTCTAAATCAAAACTCACGTGGTTTTCGATACATATTCTCCCTCCAGAACAGAACAGATCGATGCACATGCTTTTGCAGCACTTTTTCCTTGATGGAATTCGTAACGAATGCAGTATCGCTTGCCATCTTTCACCTACCGAAGTGCAAATGCGTTTGACTGTTGGGCAAACTTCTGTGTCATGTTTTATACTCTGGACCAGTTACGGTCACATGACAACAATGCGCGGAATGTCGGATATGTAAATTAGCGGTATACGTCACACAAAAAAACGCTTTAAAACTTATTTGTACACCTAATATATTGCGTTACTGTAAAAAACCGGGTGATTAATTTATTGTATAGGTGATCGTACGATGTCTATGCATAAAAAAAGACAGAGGACAAAAGCTGTATAGCTATAAAGGGTAAATTCATGTATTTAGAAGTTTTGTGTAATAATATTATAAAACAGTACATTTCACCTTCTCTAAAGAAAATTGAAAGTTATTGTCAGTTGAAAAAAAACTATCTCAAACTCAAAACAATTGTGTTGCTTCGAAGAATCACTATGAAAAATATACGTAATTTGCAAAAAGACCTCTTACAGAAAAAAATTTATTACAAGAGTATTCAAGAGAATAATAAACTCCAATAGAAAATAAAATGACTAAATTACTCGCATTAAGGAAGAGAAAAATAAATTTATCATCGCCCAAGTAATTTTATCTTGAACGCGAGTCTGATTCCTGTGACTTTCTGGCTCAGTGGTTATGACGCGCGGCTTCAACCTAAAAGACCCTGGGCTCGATCCCAGATACCGGCGAATAGGATTACCTGGCGTAATGACTGAAAAATTCAGCCCTTTTAATTTTGCGAAATTTCTATCGATACAGCGACTTAACCAACCGGCTGCTCTTTCAGCCCAATTTATGCCCTTTCTCAAACTTGCTCCACTGCTCGTATTGTGCGCGAATCCGACGTCGAGACATCCCCACAGTCTGTGGAGGTTAATGCAACCACAATCCGCTCCCACAATTGTCCCTGCGTGCGAGCTTTGCTCTTGATTATACCCTTCTTGACGCACGGTTCTCACCGTGCGTCAAGAAGGGTGCGCTGTGGCGGCCCAATACTTAGTGATTGGTCGTTAATTTTTAATAGTTTGCATATTCGGTTCTGAGATACTTGCATGCAGAATTTTATCAAGATAGAACGACTTTTTGAGGGTGCTCCACTATTTTTTTTTCAAAGGGTCTTTTATTTTCAGCCAAAAGCACCTCAGGGTCATTAAAACAGATCCTCCTGCAACGAAGTTCGATTTTTTTTTATCTGCCTTCACCCTAGAACAGACTGTTTTTTCAGTCTCTGATTTGTTCGTCTGATCCCATTTTTTAATACATATTACAAACACTAATATTGTATACACTTACGGCACGTAGCGGAAATATATTAGATCAGGTATAGTGAAAAGAAAGAAAAATATGGGAAGTATAGTGGTCGTACTTCGCTTTACGCGATACAAAGTTATTTTGCCTTTCAGTTCTACGAACGTTTGGAAAAAAAATACGCATGCTTTTTTTTTTTTTATAGTGTTTGCACATTTGCCTTAGAAAAACAGTTCTCATGAATATTTAAAGCATACATTTCAACATCTCCACAGGCAACATTAAAATCAGTCTTTCAGGTGGGTTGCAGATAGCTTACATTGGAATCCTCTGTTTACTTCATTTTAAGGAATAAATTCGGTATCAGTGGTCTCTAACTGAACCAACTTCTCCCTTACTTTGCTCCTTTATTTCTTGACGGAATCTTCTAAAAGTGGCATGGATACAAACTTCAGAACAGAGGAATGAAGCATCACACAAAAAAAATTGGAATAGAAAGCTTTTTTTATCTCGTTTTAGCGCTCCAAAGTAAACTCACTCTCAACGGCAGCGAACGCGAGCCGCCATGTAAAGTTCCCGCTGTCCGTAAGTTGCTTTCACCGCACAACCTGCCTAGTGGCGTCTGCTAGAAAGAACGTTGTGACGGAAGGGGGAGTAAAATGACGAAACTTCCTGTGACGTCAAAACTCCCTGGCTGCTCTGTCGTGTTAGGTAAGTAAGTTTTTCTCGCGAAAATGTTGTTCCGGAAAGGAAGCAACATCGTGCGACGTGCTTCCTTGTCTGACCGCGGCGGTTCCGTTAGTTTTCATGATACTCTTCGGGTCTGTTTCGAGACTATCATTTTCCTTCACGATGACAAAGCATTAAACAGCAATAAATGCATTTGTGCTTTATCGATAAACATATTTGTGTGTACGGGGTGTATTCATTCCTTCTTTAATGTAATCACAGCTTGAATTTGTTTTGCTCAGAGTTTAAGTAAGAGAAAAAATTACTTTCAAGTTATGTAGCGCTCAAGAATTTAGCTACCGAAACTTATAATGCATTACATTTTCGAGGTCGTTTTATTTAATCATGGCAAAGAATTTTAATCACTAAGATAACAAGTGAAAGCATAGAAACTTTCAGTTAAAATTCGATATCTTCTGTCTTCAATTTTGGATTTTCGCCGTAACTTGACACTTCTGTTTTTGACAATTAATTTGCAGATATATAGTCTAACTATTGAGCCGGGAGTATCTTCATTATTGATGACAAGTGTGTGTGTTCTTTAAACGAGATCAGTCTTGGTTTAATTGCTTTTGTTGTTTAGCTCTGAGATTTCAAAACCTAAGGAGCCGCCAGTCCCTAATTTGCGATTACCGATTCCAGAGTAATGATAGAGCCAGCTACCATCGTGGGACAAACATGGTGTCCTTGCCTCATCCCGCAGGCGAACCAGACCAAACCACGGCAAACGAGATATTGAGGTCTAATGCAGCTTTTGTGACGTCAGAATCATGCTCCAACGTATCTTAAAAAACAAGCCATTGAGACTTTTCGAAGGATTGTTTCTTGCCCACGTCAACTTAATCTGGTTAACGGATCAATAGAGAAACAAGTGGAAACATAGAAACTTTCAGTTAATATTCGAATTCCTGATGCAGTCAACCTAAATCATTTGTCCCGACCCGCAACATACATTAAAAATTTCGTTTATAGTGAACCCTCAACTTCGGTTACAGTGAACCTTAAAAAAATGATGTACTTGTAGCATGAAATTGTAAATTTCAAAACAAATCTTGTAAAATCTTGAAATAATGTCTTCAGAACAGTATTGTAGGCCTACTACTCCTTAAGTACATTAAAGGACAAATGGGCAGGATTGCAACATCAAGCATCATTAACCAAATTTTTGCATTACGCATGATAATAGAAAAGTATCTGGCTGTTAAGAAAGTTTTTGCTACCTTCATAGATTTCGAGAAAGCTTACGACCGAGTAAATAGGACACTTTTGTGGAAGGTATTGAATGAATATGATGTTACTGGGAATCTATTTAATAGTGTAAAAGCTATGTATGCTGGCACTAGAGCTTCTGTACGAGTGAATGGTGTTTTATCAAAATGGTTTTCTATTGGTGCAGGAGTCAGACAATGTTGCGTAATGTCACCCTGGCTGTTTAATATATTTATGGATGCGTGATGCCAAAATAGATAATACTGGTTTATGTCTTCGGGATATCTGTGTGTGCAGATTGCTGTATGCTGATGACCCAGTCCTGTTGGCAGAGAGCAAAAGTAAGTTGCAGAGTATGTTGTCCCGGATGTACGAAGTTTGTATGAAATTCAAACTGAGTATAAATAAGGGAAACCCCAAAGTTATTGTTTTTGAGAGAGCAACTGGTAGTACTGAATGTAATATAAGTCTAAATGGCACAATGATTGACCAGGTGAATATGTTTGTGTATTTAGGAAACATGTTTGACAGAGAACAAATTGGATGGTGAAACTAGTAGGAAAGTGAATTCTTCATTGAAAGTCATAGCTGCTTTGGAAAGTTATCACAGGAATGATGGGTTTTCAAGAGATTCCCGCATGGCTGTGTATGAAAATGTAATTGTTCCTACTCTGATGCATGGCAGTGAAACCTGAGTACTAAAGAAGAAACATAGGAATTTTTTGTGTGCTGGAGAAATGAGTTGCTTATGGAGGGTTTGTGGCAAGACACGTTCTGATAGTGTGAGGAATGAAGATGTGTTGATGTTGTGTAATGTGAAGCAAAGTGTTGTCAGCAAGGTGGTTTGGCCATGTTAAAGAATGATTTATGAGATGCTTACTAAACAAATCTTTTAGCACAAGTGGCAGGAAGGAAAGGCAGAGGAAGGCGGAGGAAGTCATGGGAGGATCAAATTCAGGAGTGTCTGCATGAGAAAAAGATTATGAGTATGAAGTATAGAAGATCTTGTGTGCAGCGTGAGATGGATGTCAGCGAAGCCAGAGTTGTATGTCAAGATCGCTGTAAATGGAGAAGTTTGATATGGCAACAGTAAGTAAAAATTATCGGGTAGTTTGCATTTTTTGTGGAGCTAACTTCTGAATCTCAGAACAGCTTAGTGGTATGTATGCATGTACTCCCAGAAAGATCGACAACTTCCCTTGAGTTACGGAAGTTGAGCTGCATTCTTAAATCCACCAAAACATTCGCCCAAGGAAGAGGATGTTCATATTTTTTATTCAATTCCTAAAGAGTGGTAGCCGTAAATATCTTATCAGATAAAAGGACTTCAAATGGACAAAACAACTCCAAAATTGCTAAGGAGATGGAGGACTAGCATTTGAAAACAGGCCTGTCAAGGGTTATTCTTTTTCATGACAATACTGCTCACACAGCTCCGCAAGTTACGGCTTACGTGGAGCAGGAAAACATCAAGCAGCTACCACATTCTGCATATTCACCCGATCTTGTATCATGAGATTTATGGCTATTTCCAAAACTTCACAAGGAACTTTCTATGCAGCCTTTTGAAGAGTGCGAGACCTTGCAAATTAACTCATTTGGCATTGAGGAGTATTCCCCAATAGAAGTATCACCAAGCGTTCCAGAAATAGTGTACAACTTTGCATAAAATGTTGGAGAGTAGTACTTTGAAGGACGGTAAAATTTCCGTTGAGGTTAGTGCAGTAGTTTTTGTTCTGTAGAAGTACTCTAAGAGCTTTCTGAATGACCTGCGTGTAAGGTTTTTGCAAATTTTCTCGGATCTTCAGATTTTCTGAATTTTACTTTAAGAGTGCATTCAATACTTTAACAACAAAAATGTTACCTTTCCTTTTGCCCTTCCCATCGCTAGGCTTAATTAAATTCTAAACGAATAAGCTCCGGTGTCTTTAAAAAGTATTTATTTATATATACTGGTGGAGTTAAAGGCCTAATTTAACTTATTTAGACTGTAGAAACATTAAACAAATTTGTCTTATTGGTATTTGAATGAATACGCTGTAAAATGTGAACTAATACCGTACTTTTTAAAGACAAGTTAGACAAAATATGAGCTTACTCATTTCAGTAAATTTTAATTGAAATATAACTAGTGAAATGTACAAAACAATATCTGGGCTTACAACATTAACAGTTGTAGGAGGTCTACAATAGTTTCCACAAGACTTCCTTCGATTTATCTGTCTATGCATCAAGTCTATTTTTACAATAAGGGCACTGTTTCTTCCTTGGGACATCCAGCGTTTATTGATGGCCCACAACTTTTTACCGTAAGCAAAGATGAGACATTTTCAGCCATGGGCGCATTTCTTGTTGGTGTAACAATATTGTTCATAATGCTTGAACCCCCGCTCGCACACTGCATTTCTCACTGGTATTGTTTCAACACACTTCAGGAGTTTCTTCATGGCGTCTGACACATGCTTAACTCCACTGTCCTTAAATTCCCTATACAATTAGATAACCTCACGATAACACAGAAAACAAATAACACAGATCTTTCTATTCTTGTTCACCATAGTCCACGGCAATATCATCTGGCTAATACTCAGGTAAAACTACTTTCATTATTTCTGAGTACTTTGTGTTCTTATCTGTTGTGCACCTACTTGCCAAATTTGTGACTATACTCTCATAAAATTGTTCTTTATTTATTTCCATTGTGTTGTTCCTACCCCCAAATACTTTCAAGGGAACTTCTTTGAACTGATTTGCTTCTATAGCTTTCTGAACTTCCCTCTAAATACCTCCTGTCTATTTGTGACCTTTAAATACACTGAAGTGCCAAAAAAACTGGCACACCAGTCTAATACTTGGTAGGTCTCCCACGGGAGCGCAGGTCTGTAGAAATACGATGGGGCATGGACTCCACTAGCTTCTGGAAATATGTTGTAGGCAATGCACACCATACTTCCTGCAGAGCGTTCCACAATTCGGGTGTATTCCAAGGTCTCGGATTCCTGTGTTTAATAGCGTGTTGCATGGCATCCCAAATGTGTTCTATCGCGTTAAGATCTGGGGACTTGGGTGGTATGCCAACAACCCAAACTCAGATGAATGCTCCTCTAACCACAATGTGGCGTCCCGACACTTGTGTGGAGGTGCATTGACCTGTTGAAACAGGCCCAACCCATCAGCATGAATGCAGGACATAACGGGTGTACCACGTCAGAAAGGATGTGCACATAGCGTTGGCCTGTCACAGACGCTTGTAGACCTACCAGAGATCCCAGTGAAGTCCAGCAAAACACACCCCATACCATTACGGACCCCTCACCAGCCGGTACAGTTCCCTGTTGACAGGCGGGATCCATGGGGTTTGCACCACACACGAATTCTTCCATGTGCCCGATACAGTTGGAAACGCGACTCGTCAGACCAGGCTACTTTTTTCCAGTCATCAAGTGTCCAGGGGCGGTGTTGCCGTGCCCAAGCGTGGCGCATAGATCTGTGTCGTGCACCCATCAAGGAGACTCGAGTTGGGCGTCGGCTCCCAAAGTCCATATCGAGCAGGGTACGTTGCACAGTCCGGACGCTGATGCTTGTTGAGCATTGAATTCCGATGATACCTGCGAGAGTGTTGCACGCCTATCGCGTTAAACGATTCTTGACAGCCGGCGATGGTCACTTTCACCCAATGTCTTTTTACAGCCACACTGGTATCGTAGGTTGGAGGTTTTTCCGGAATTCTTGTAGTCACGGTACACCCTTCTAATGGTCGTCCGTGAAAATCCGAACTTCGTTTCTACCTTCGAAATACTATAGCCCATCTCACGAGCGCCAACGATGACACCGCGTTGAAAATCGCTTAAATCGTTATGACTTGTCATTATCATGCCAAAAACAGCTCTCAAGGATGTCTATCGCTTTATATATGCACTGGCGGACGCAACCGAGTACGCGCATAGGTGCCGTTGCTATGTATTTTGCATAAGCTCGTCTGTGCCAGTTTTTCTGGCACTTCAGTGTACTTCTCTTGTTCTGCGCTGTAGTTGGTTTGCTCTAGGTAACGTCACAGTTTGTTTTTGCAAAGATTATGAGAGGCTAGAAAACTCAGATAACGCACCCATCATTATTCCTAAATTGTTTATGTAATACGTTTCTTCAAGTTTACCGGCTAGCCCTTGAAATGTTACTCTTTCTTTACTATCTCGATTTCCATCATGAGCTTTACGTGTAAAGAAACTGTGAAATGATGCATAGTTGTTATTCCAAATAGAATTCACAGCCCGAAAACTTGATAGAACCCAACGAGTTGACATCTTTCTTACTTTGGTGAGACTGAGGAACAACTGTTCTGCACATTTCCTTAGTTCATGTCAGTTCTTTGGAGACATACTAAAAGTTTAATATACCCCATAAAGAAACACCACAAAATGATTTGTTGTCGTAACATTTTTCATTGAATCGTGCACAGCAACTTCTAAGCGACGATTTATGTGTTTATTTATACAGTGCCATGTTAAAATATTTGGAAAATCTTCTTTCATCAATGATGCCAAACCTGCTCGTTTTCCTAGCATAAGGTAATCCAATTAGAATTTCCTGCATGATTTCTTTTTTTCAGACCGTCTTTTTTAAGACACTTCAGTGAGTTCTTTAATGCCCATTGCTTTGAAGCTTTCTAATTGAATTAAATCAAAGAATAGATTTAATTCAATTAGAAAGCTCCAAAGCAATGGACATTAAAAGCACTAAAGATCCGCCGTGCTTCGGAGGTTACGTCAAGTCCGCGGCCGAGGTGTTTTTGACCCTGTTCCTTCCATCTCAAAGTTCTCCCTCTGCTCTGGTATTGTCTGGCATTCTGCCACGATGTCAGTTCGCTTTTCCCTGTCTGGCACTCTAAGCATGTCTACCTGTCGATCCACTTTCCCCTATCAGGGTCCCTAGACCTGCCCTCCTTCACTCCTGCTGCTAGTACGGGACACGTGGCCTCTGGGGGCCAGTGTAGCGGCATCTAAACCTTCCTTGTATGGGAAACCCTATGAGAAATAGTTGCCCATTTGAATTATTTAGCGCCACAGATTTCGGGTGAGGGTGGCGCCAGCGCTAGGAGAAACTCATTCCCCATTCATTCTTCGGGAATTGCAGCCTAGGTCCAACTCAGGCGATAAGCCAGAAGTCTGGCCCTCTGACCACGTGGCCACCGAGACGTCAAATTTTCTAGTTTGCCACGCCACATATGAAACTAAGAGGAGTCGTCCTTCTCAATTGTGGGGCACTGGCAGAATTGGGCAAAATCGTAATTGAATTAATTGGTAATGCATTACAGCGTAATGGTAAAGAGAACAAGAACTTAGCGTTACCATTACATTGTAATGGTGAACTGGTCATTAGAATTACATGGTAATTGTAATGGCATGTAGCAGTTACCCATTATAATCGTAATGGTAAACTATATGTTGGTAATTAACCAATAACTTATGGGTAACAATAAAACGTGAATAAACCAGCAACCGGTACACCCTTACACGTTGTGTAGGTTATTTGACAATTGTTCCACTCCTCGGACCTCAAATGCGTGTATGTATTGGAGATTGTATTTGTATGACATGAGTAGTTACCCGTCTTCGCCGCAAGTAAAGTTATTTGAACGAAATAATGTATATGAAGTAAGTACGAATGGGATGTTTATTTCGGTTAGAGATACTCATTTCGTCCATCTCCAGTACAGTATCCTTGTCCATTACATACGTTTCACTGTCCAAATTAATTACCCCACTATAGCCACATATTAGCACTACACTCACAGTTCAGCAACTCAGGGTGCACTGCCGAATATAACAGAAATTTGCGAACTCTTGACATTTTTGCCGTACTTCTCAATGTTGTTGTCCATTACTTGTCTGATACGAACACTGGACTAGCGAGCGACTGACTCCTTTATATATACTTCACGGCAGGACCTGAACCTTCTGTAATATTCTTGATTTACATAAAGCTCTCCAACTTCCCACTGCGCGATCATTCTGGAACTTCTACAAACGTCAAATCCATTCTTGCCGCTTCTAGAACATTCTACACGACACTTCGGTCTCTGTCTACTATGTTACATGGCCAACTTTTCTAGACATAGCTTTTGGCACACGTACATTTCTATAAACTATTAGTAAATAATTATTTGCAAATTGTGTAATTTCATTTCCAAATAATTCCATTGCGTTTGAATGGCATTATTAAAAAAATGAATTATATCCTCTTCATTGTAATGCATTACAGATTTTTTTGATTGGAGGTTTAACGACCACCGTGAGCAACTCAATGGGCTATAAGCAGTCGCCCGTCCCTAATTTAGGGTAACTGGTTCCAGGAAAGGGAGAGAGGCAGTGCCGTAAGACAAACACAACATCCATGCCTCACCGGGATTCGAACCCGGACCCCGTTCGGACGAATGATCAGAGGCCATCGCTTAGACCACTGCGCCACCGGGGCGGCTCATTACAGATTAATTCTATTACCTTGTGCAAACCATTACCTTGTAATGCATTACACGTTAATTGTAGTCTGTACTTCCATTACTTTGTAATGCATTCCTGCCCAAGTCTGGGCACTGGTCTCACGAAAGAGAGTAAGAGATCTAGTTTTACGGTAATGGATGCAATGTCTATCTTTAAATTCTTACAAAAAAGCAAGATACCAGATCTATAGACCACTGAACGACAGGCTACCCCGTGTGAGGGAAGGGGGTAAAATAAAGTCACGTGATTTACATGCAAATCGTACCATCTTAATTCTGAGAGCTGGCCTTCGTATGAACATAGAAATATTTTGCTTGAAGCGTGGCACTATTATTTGCGAGTTCTTCACGGGTACTAAATTATTTAAGACTGCTGCCCATGTATTACTAAAAGGTTCCTTATTCCTTGTTTATTTTTACTTCTGTTCTGATACAGACATGACATAAACTGGTAATATGTGAGGAATCACCATAAGAGTAGAAGCCGCAAATGTCATTACGATCACAGAGGATACAGCGAAACTTATTCCCACTGGTGAACGACCAATGGCCGACGTGCTTCCACATAAAACCCCGCATTGCCCAAGATCACGAAATATTTCTTCCTCAGACAAAGCTCGGACCACGGGATTAGGTCACGCTGGCTGTTATGTGATCTGACCGACTAAAGCTCGAAGGATGTATATGCTAATTCCATGGACGTAGACTTGTCCCTAAAGTTGAAGGGAACAGGGACGATTGTTACGATTAAACGAAGCAGAACGGGAACTTTTGTTAGGTATTCTAATTCAAAGCTAATTTAATCGTTTTTAACAAACAAAACTTAATGAAATCCCCGGATTTAATGAGGGAAAGAAAGGCTAAGATACAGGGAAGGGAGAGAGCCAGTGCCATAAGACAAACACAACATCCGCTGGCTCCTGACCATTTGTCCGAGATGGGTCCGGGTTCGAATCCCGTGAGGCATGGATGTTGTTTGTCTTACGGCACTGGCTCTCTCCTTTTCCTGGAACCAGTGACCCTAAATTAGGGCCGGGGACTGCTTATAACTCGCTGAGTTGCTAACGGTAGTCGTTTAAAACCCCAATAAATAAAGCACAAAAACTAACTTTAGTACCAATGTGGTTAATTAAATCTTTCAAGTATATGCAATTTTTATGGATGTATAATATAAAAGTATACGCATGTTACCAGATATACATATTCTTACGCGGTGAGAATTTTCATCCACAAACTGATTAAGCGATCTGACGGATTTAACGAGGTTTTTCCGTCCGTCCCGTGCTCCTCGTTATAAGCGGGTTTAGCTGTATACATGTTTTTTCTTTAATTATTTTTATATCGCATACGTCTATAATGATATTTCATTCAAGAACGAAAATGATCACTGCGGCCCCTGCGGTCATTTTCGTTGTGGTTAACAGTAAAAAGATAATCAAACGGAGGGACCAATTTAAATGGTATTCCATACATAAGAGGGCAACTCTTGGTCTGCAGATTGCATAAGACATCCGAGCAAGCAAGCAAGAAGGATTACGAAGGATACAATGCCAGAGAGCGGAGGCTCAGAGCTGGTACCATGTCATACCCACCCATGTTATCCAGAAAATCCCATTCCCATGCGAGTGTACAGGGTGATTCAAAAGTCCCCGAACTCTGAATGGATCAAATATTTCTACCACGAATATAGTGGTGCATAACTATTTTTACATACTGTTACATTGACACTCATACTTTACAGGTAATGAAAACCACTTTACAATAGATGCTGAAATTGTCCAGCATTCTGTTGAAGACACATGTTGGCGGACATTCTTTTCAGCGTGTTGGCTGGTATGTCTCTCACGGCTGTAATGATGTTCCGCAGGTCTTGTACGGTCTTAGGGTTGTTGTGGTAAACTGTGTCTCTCAGATAGCCCCACAAATAAAAGTCTGGAGGACTCTAGTCTTGTGATCGAGGCGGCCAAAGTTTTTTCGAGATTAATCGATCGTGGAAGAACTCGCGAAACATCTCCATTGTGTCGTTTGATGAGTGGTACGTTGCTCCATCTTGTTGAAACCAACCGTAACGTTCGTGTTTTTCCAGCATCGCTACAAATTAATGGATAATATCTGCATACACAGCGGAATTTACAGTTGTGTCTAAAAAAAATGGCCCTACAAATTCGTCGTCTAGACATGGCGGACCACACTCCAACTTTCTGACAGTGAAGTCTAACCTCATGCAATGCGTGTGGATTCTCCGCAGCCCATATGCGCGTGTTTTGGCTGTTGACATATCCATTCAAATGAAGCCATGCCTCGTCACTGAAAAAAGTTTTGTTAAGCTGGTTAGGCACATTGTTGCGTGTGAAACTTGTGACGTGCCTGCCCAGCAAGACGCACACGACATAAAGACAGATAGCAGCGATAACGAACGTCCGCGTAGCTCAATTGGTAGAGCGACTTATTCCGGAATGAGGGGACCCGGGTTCGAGCCCCGGCGTGGACAAAACTGACGAAGAAATTTACTTCGTTATAATGGTGCCCCAACTTTCCGGATGACCTGTCCGTTCAAGATCTCGCAATGGTGTGATGTTATTTCCACACCGCGAGATAGGAAAAATAAGAGAATCCCTTCTTCAGCGCTTCGAAAAATAAGTGTGTGATGTTGCATTCCACTCACTAGATTGACTGGGAGTTATCAAGTGCACGTTCTACAGCGGATGGCTGCCTGCAACGATTCATGGTCACGGCTGACCCGTGGGCCATGCCCCCGGCCCTCTTTCGGGAGGGAGGGAGGGGGAGATGTGACGTGCCTTCCCCGCAGGACGCACACGACATAAAGGCAGATAGCAGCGATAACGAACGTCCGCGTAGCTCAATTGGTAGAGCGACTTATTCCGGAATGAGGGGACCGGGTTCGAGCCCGGCGTGGACAAAAATGACGAAGAAATTTACTTCGTTATAAACTCTTAAACCATTGGCAGTAGGCAATTTGCTTTTCCGAGTTCAAAGGACGTAGCTCTTGCATTACTGGAATTCTGCACGGCTGTAGCTTTAGTCGTTTAGTACCCCTCTGGTAGGCTGAATACGATGACCCTAACTCTTGAGATAGCCGCCGAAGTAACTTCCGGGGAGAGCGCTGCAGGGAAACGTGAATTTTCTCCAGAAACGTGGTCGTCACCACCGACAGCTTGCCGCTTTTAGGCTTATCCTGAACACTGTCTGTCTCGCGAAACCGGTTTACAAGGTCATCCCTGGTATAGGAGGGTTTTCCCTGGTATAGGAGATTCAGAAAACTTTCTTTGAATGAGCTGTATGCTACGTTGGTAAGATTTTTCCGCAAAATAAACTTCTAACAAAGCGACTCTGTTCTTGCGTGAGACTCGTGGCTGACTGAACGTTACTGCTTGCCAGCGCCCGCGTAAGCGTTGTGTCACGTGATGCTATTACGTGGCGCATCCCGTTCCCCAAGGTCACACACAACAGTCACAAGCAGCAGTACTCGGATATATTTTATTGTTTTACAGCAAATGCGTTTTAAAAATAGAGTTCGGGGACTTTTGAATCACCCTGTATTACACACACTAGCATGAAGAGCCGCAATGGTTTAAGCGATGGCTTCTGATCATTCGTCCTAGATGGGTTTAGTTTCGAATCTCGGTGAGGCATGGATGTTGTGTTTATCTCACGGCACTGGCTCTCTCCCTTCCCTGGAACCAGTGGTTCTAAATTAAGGACGGGCGACTGCTTGTAGCCCACTGAGTTGCTCACGGTGGTTGTTAAACTTCCAATTAAAAAAAAGTGACTTGAAGACAAAAATAACCTCACAACGAAATTTTTGGTTTTAGAGTGTGAGGTTAACTGAAAAAATGTTTGGTATTAGAGTGTGAGGTTAACTGAAAAATTCAAGAAAGGGTAGAATGTTGGGAACAAACTAAATCCAGAGGTTCAAGAAAGCTTATTTCGTTGGGCGACAATCTAAATCCAAAAGTTCAAGAAAGCATAGTATGTTGGGCGACAAACTAAATCCAAAAGCTAAATAAGTTCTACCCGTTCTCGTAGACTACAACGAAAGAACACAACAAATAACGTACCTAGCATTTCCCATCATTCTGTATGACCTCTTGCCATCTGTCTACGAGTAGGTGAATACCACGCCAGAAAAACTCCTGTGTTTTAGAGTAAAAAAAAAAAAAAGTCATGTAATGTCGTTTTCTCATCGTCTACATCATCAAAGGTTTGTACAGCGAAGGCGTTCTGTTACGATCGAAAAAGGTGGTAGTCTATATAGGTGCCAGGTCAGGGGAATACGCCGGGTGATGTAACACTTCCCAACCAAAGTCCAGTCATTTTTGCTGAGTGATTAAAGCAGCATGAGGTCTGGCGTTATCATGAAGGATCACGGCTTTGTGATTGACGAGCGGCGGCCGCTTCGATGTCAGTTGTTCTCTCAATCTGTCCAACTGTTGGCAGTAGAGGTCAGCATTTATCGTTCGGTTAGATGCCAACACCTCCCAGTGGATTATTCCCTGGACATTCCACCAAATACTCAACAAAACCTTTTTGGGATGCAGTCCTCCTTTTGAGGTCGATGGAGTAGGCTCCGCACCTTGGCACACAGTCCATCGACGCTTTACATTACGGTACAGTACCCATTTCTTATCACCCGTTACAATTCGTCCCCCAAACGGTTCATTTCTGTGACGAGAAAGCAAAGAAACACAGACACGGATTCTCTCCTCTCTTTGCTTTGCAGAAAGCTGGTGCGGAACCCAGTTATCGAACTTAGTGATGAACCCAAGCGCATGCACCCGTTTTTCGACTGTTGTTCTGTGTACCGACAACATTTCCGCTAATTCCTGAATGGTTAGATGTTGGTCACTTGTTATGGCTTGGTCCACATCCTCGTCAGAAACCACAAATGGACGTCCAGGACGTGGTTAATCTTTACAGCTTAAGCCTCAGTCTCAGAATGAACATGAAAACACTCATGCGGTATTTAAAATTTTAGGTTTTGGGGACCAGTCCACACTATAAAAAAGCACCCAGAAACTTCTCCGTTGTTATTCTTTACTGAGGTAGAGATAATTTGCCGAGCATTCTCCACACCAGGCCCATAACAAAGTGTCGAGTGCTGTAGGCTGTGACTTTTCAGTCTCAATGGGTGCTCGAGCTTTCGACATGAAGTTTGATAAGTGATCAATACCATTAGACCTTTCTCCTTTGCTAAAAGAGATTCACATTCAAGTATCATATATGCTATGACTGCTGTTATGGCGCCACAGCGACAGTCGCAGTTCTAAATTTCAAACCCCCCAATTCCATCAGTATGGCATTCTTAAGGCTAGTGCAGTGGTGTTCCCAATCTGACACCTTCTTCTATTAATGTAGTGGCTTCCAAATGGCTTCGAACCAGAAGAAACTTACTTCCGCAGCTCCATTGCCAGCCAGCATCTCTTTAATTCATCTGAGCAGAGGATTCTTATTTCTAAAATTTCTTATGGTGTTTAAGTCCACCTGGCTATCAAAATACAATTTTATTTCATCTGTACTCTTACTTGGAGGTTGCGCAAAGCATCACCTCTGATCGCCAGAAGCTCCGCCTGCTATACGGACGCAATCTCAAAGTTTGTTGGGATTTGCGTGCGCCTCGTTGCCTTCCGAGAGCGCGCAGAACACCACACCTACCTGACCCCTCTAATTTGGAACTGTTCGTGGACAGTTTCCTACCCACCCCCTGTCGGAGGGTCTGCGTCCTAAGATGGGCAGATACGGGGCCAACGTACGTCCCTTGGTCGGCAGATCTCCGACGCAGGGTG
This sequence comes from Macrothele yani, assembly GCA_039090855.1. Taxonomy (NCBI): domain Eukaryota; kingdom Metazoa; phylum Arthropoda; class Arachnida; order Araneae; family Macrothelidae; genus Macrothele; species Macrothele yani. The sequence continues at coordinate 128,199,569 of CM077011.1, read as the reverse complement.
GACTGACTAATTTATCTTTGATCTCGGAGGAACGATATATGACTCCGAGAAAATCTACTTCCACACTCTTCTCGAGAATTCGCAGCGTCGCCTCTCTTTCCACCACTAGGTCCGCCGGTTTGCTCTCCGCTAACACTTGTAGCGCCGGAGTAGACATCGTGCGGAAACACCTAGTGGGGCCTGTCTCTGGATTTGATTCAGGCCTCTTCTCATTCTCCCAGTATCAGACAACCATGACCCACACGCATAGATCAATATCTGTTCAAAGCCCCGCTTGTACACAGCCTTTTTGACTGGCCTAGTCAGCCTCATGCCGTTGAATTCTGTTAAGGATTTAGGAGCGCCTCTCTCTTAATACTCTCTGGTGAGCCAATCCCGAGAGTTTTGAGCCTGTGACAATTCCTAGGTGTTATCTCCTTTACTACCTTGTTTGTGCGTCCTTGGAATCGACAAAGCGGGGCATCATGTTCCCCTTCTTGACTATTGCTAACAGCGTTGTCTTTTCCGGTGCGAAGTTGCTGGTAAATAGTCTTCATCGGGAACTACTTTCTCAGTAAAGATATCAGTATGGGATTCTTCGCTGACTCTAATAGCAACTTAAGCTCATTACGTCTATAGTCGGGGAAGAATCGCAACTTTGGTCGACTTCACCAACCAATCATATGTGCATGGAGAATTTCCTGCTTGCTGTGACGTCACGTGTCATATATGAACAGGCGCAGACTGGGCCGCCGGGATACTGGGAGGAGTCCCGGTAGGCCGCCATTTTCTGGGCATGTAGACCTTATGCTAACTCAAGAAAAACAATAAGTACATATATACGTACTTGTACTTCAATATCCGTGTAGAAAAAAAAAGTCATACTAAAACAGCGAAAAGTATTTACCACTTTGAGGACTTAGAAAAAAACAGACAAACAAACAAAAAATCTACGAAGAAAATGTTTTGTTGAGAGAAACTCTGTCCATCTCCAGTACAATATTCATGTCCATTACATACGTTTCACTGTCCAAAATAATTGCCCCACTATAGCCACAAGCACATATTAGCACTACACTCACAGTTACTCATTTCCTTTCTCTTCCCTTTTTCGACTTTTAAATTTAAGCCCCGTCCCTTTGGGCTGACACCCTCTTCCACAGTCAGCTTTTGTCAATTATAGGTAAATAACCAATACAATCTAATCAAATAGTCTGAGATAGAAACTTGAAATTCGTTGTGTACGTTAATGCATTGAGGTTAGCCTACGGTAACATTTTTGAGTTGCTGCTTTTTATATGTATGTTGTTGTTTTTTTTGTTGTTTTTTTAACAAAATCTGCATCTGATTTACTATTCTTCGGTCTTCGCGGTTACACGAATACTTGAACTGCAGTTCTGGAAAATCTGTTTCAGCTACAGCAAAAACACTTTTTCCGTTTGAAAGTAATTAAATAGAAAAAACATTTCACATTCTTTAGTTTCTCTCACTTTATAGATTTGCACTGAAATTTTTGGATTTTTTTTTTTTTTTTTTTTTGATTGGAGGTTTAACGACCACCGTGAGCAACTCAATGGGCTATAAGCAGTCGCCCGTCCCTAACTTAGGGTCACTGGTTCCAGGGAAGGGAGAGAGCCAGTGCCGTAAGACAAACACAACATCCATGCCTCACCGGGATTCGAACCCGGACCCCTTACGGACGAATGATCAGAGGCCAGCGCCTTAGACCACTGCGCCACCGGGGCTGCGAAATTTTTGAAATTCTGGACATCTCCGGTTTTTTCAAGAGATTTTCTGGTAATTATTTTATTAATGTCTTGAAAAAAAATTTTTTAGCACATTTATGTAAATTTCCTTTCTCACTAAAAGTGAAAAAACTATTACAAATTCTGAATTCAGTTATCGCAATAAAATTCATAATGGAATAAAGACTTGACAATCACTCTCAGAGAACGCACCTTGTGTGTTGCTTCATAGGAACGGAAGCAATTTTGTTCTTACAGTAAGTTTTACGAGAGATCTGCAGCACAGAAAAATAAGTAAATGCGTCATGAACAGGTGTTATATATTACGTGATTAGACCCACGTAATAGATATCACCTGTTCATAACGCAAATCGGCTTGTCCGCTGTCCAACATGAAACTGACACAAGGTGGCGCTGGTGGCCCAGTATAGAATACATACTGCGGCGGTAACCATTAGGAAGGCATTGTGTGTCAACTTAGATTCCTTTTCTTGTAATCGCTGTCAGCGTATTTCATTATTATTATTTGTTTAATTGGAGGTTTAACGACCACCATGAGCAATTCAACGGGCTATAAGCAGTCGCGCGTCCCTAATTTAGGGCCATTGGTTCCAGGGAAGGGAGAGAGCCAGCGCCGCAAGACAAACACTCCATCCATAGCTCACCGGGATTCGAACCTGGACCCATCTCGGACGAATGATCAGTAACCATCGCTTAGACCACTGCGCCACCGGGGCGGCTTAAATTTTTTCATCACTTATTTTAAGAAAATAAAGAAATAACTTGCCGTGTTCCATTATGCAAGTCTTACAAGCTCGTTGTTTTGTAACAAATATTTGGTGCAACGACCAGAGTCCTTCAAAAAATAAAATGCAAAATAATAAATATGACGTCACGTGTCTGTAGGCTAGAAAAGCTAAACAAAATCCAAGCTTTGTGTTTCCTTTGCGAGATGTTAACATCTATGCATTTCAAGGCTCACTAAAATGAAAGGCCTCCATTGCAATAATAATGAGATAAAATGAAATAGCTATCTCTTTTTTATATTTAATTTTATATTGTGTGTCACTTATATCAGTTCACTTTTGATTAAAGTGAGTTTATTTCATTTTAAACATCATATTCGCTGGCGAAACCACATCTGCTATCGCCGTTGTTTACATTTTTAGTTACGATCTCTATTGCCACCTAGCGGTCAAAACTATTAACAGCGCAGACACTTTTCTCGTAGAGATCTTCCTAATGGGCAGGTCATATCTATTACGTGGGTCTCGGTAGAGAGAGAGAGAGAGAGAGAGGTGACAAACGAATGTAAACTACGCCTCAGTTAGATTGTGATAAATAATCGTTCTTTCGCTGTTGGTCAGTTAACAGCTACGACGTATTGTGAAGCTGTAAGAAATAATGGTTATCAGAGTAAAATTTGTACAGTTATCGGCTACGAATGTAAAAGAAATCCTTAATTTCCCGTAAGTGTAGTGCTGTTTCTTAATGTTACGTGTCCCTGTGCTGCTGTTATGTTCTATTATTTTTATTGCTGACCTTATTGAAGTACTAGCGGTGAGTGGTTAGGAACCAATTGACTACTTGAAAACAACTTACCCAAAACATGATCTCTGTATTTCTATCAGTATGCATGGCTTGGCTGACAGCGAAGTTGGGCAAAAATCGTAACTGAATTAATCGGTAAGGCATTACAGCGTAATGGTAATGGGAACAAGAACTAGCGTTACCATTGCATGGTAATGGTGAACTGGTCATTAGAAATACATGGTAATTGTAATGACATGTAGCAGTTACCCATTACAATCGTAATGGTTAATGGTAAACTATATGTTGGTAATTAACCAATAATTTATGGGTAACAATACAACGTAAAAAAAAAAGAAAAAAAAAACAGGAACCAGTACACCCTCACAAGTTGTGTAGGTTATTTGACAATTGTTTCACTCCTCGGACCTCAAATGCGTGTTTGTAGGTATTGGAGATTGTACGTGTATGACATGAGTAGTTTCCCCGTCTTCGCCTCAAGTAAAGTGATTTGAACAAAATAATACATATGAAGTAAGTACGAATGGAATGTTTATTTCGGTTAGAGATACTCATTTCGTCCATCTCCAGTACAGCATTCTCATCGATTACATACGTTTCACTGTCCAAAATAATTACCCCACTATAGCCACAAGCACATATTAGCATTAACACTCGCAGTTCAGCAACTCAGGGTGAACTGCCGAATATTGCAGAAATTTGCGAACTCGTGACATTTTTGCCGTACTTCTCAAGTGTTGTTGTCCATTACTTGTCCGATACGAACACTGGACTAGGGAGCGACTGACTCCTGTATATATACTTCCCGACAGAACCTGAACCTTTTTTTAGCACGCGTTTTGCAAAAAAAAGATCGTGCTTATGTTACCGGTTTGTCCGTCCGTCCGTATGTACCCACGATATCTCTGCAACTATTAGTCCGATTTGAAAAATTCCTTTTGCATTGGGAAGCTTGAAATATGCGAATGATCGTTCATTTCCTTTTTTTTTTTAACGATGTACAATTTCGCCGCTAGAAGGCGTAAATGCAGATGTCGAATTCAAAAATGCGTTTTATTCCACATATTTGCTTCTAAACATCCGATTGAAAAATTATTTTATCTTTGGATTCCATTTATGTCGAGTATTTTAGATATAGTTATCTTTTCAAATTACGCATAGATTTCCCGCTAGGGGGCGTAAAAGTAAATGTCATTTTTCTCGATAAGTCTTCTTCTAAAACTCCGATTTGAAAAATGTTTTCTTCAGCTGATACATCTCCTGATGGAAAATCTTTTGCATATAATTTCAAATTTTGGGTAAAGAATACTTTGGGCATCAGGGGGCGTGTTAATTTTTGCTTCTGATGTCATCATCATCATCATTGTCAACCATTATCAATCCACTGCTGGACGAAGGTCTCCCAAGTTTCCTCCACAACGGTCTGTCTTGTGCCAGTCTCCTCCATGTCACCCCTGCATACTTTCGAATTTCATCCACCCATCTCCCATGTGGTCTTCTTCTGGGTCTTTTCCTGTCCCTTGGAATCCAATCTAAAATTTCGGCTGTCCATCGATGAAAATCTGAGCTGCTAAAATAATGATTGAAAAAATTCTTTCGTGGACTGATGCCACTCACATCGATAAACCTTTTCGAAATATTTTCTTAAAATATTCCAGTTTCTCCGCCAGGGGCGTAGATGTATATCTTATTTTTGTCAATATCTCTACTACTAGGAGTCCGATTTGAAAAATTCCTTCTTTTTTGGATAGTGTTTCAATGTGAAATGTTTTTCATATAATTTCAAAATTTTCAAGTAATTCGTAAACTTTCCGCTAGGGGGCGTAAATGTAAATTGTTTTTCCCCCTATATCCCTGCTGTTAAATCTCCGATTTGAAAAATTATTTCTGCCCCGGATACAGCTCCTGATGGGAAATCCTTTGCACGTAATTTCTAATTTTTGTAAAAATGGTTTTGCCACCAGGTGGCGTAAGTCTTAATTTCCGCTTCTGATGTATTTGCAGCAAAATATGAGCTAAAATCTCGATTGCAAAAAAAGTCGTTTGTTGACCGATACTACTCATGTCGATAAACCTTTTAGGAACATTTTTTCTTGAAATAATGCATGGTTTCTACGCCAGGGGGCGTAGATGTATATCTTATTTTTGTCAATATCTCTACTTCTAGGAATCCGATTTGAAAAATTCCTTCTTTGTTGGATAGCGTTTCCGATGCGAAATGTTTTTCCTATAAATTCAAAATTTTCAAATAAATTAGACTTTCCGCTTCGGCGCACAAAGGTAAATTACGTTTTCTGCGTTATTTCTGCTTCTAAAACTCCGATTTGAAAAAGTCTTCCTGTATCGCATACAAGGCCTCATGAAAAATATTTTTCACATAATTTCTAATGCTTGGTAAAGAATGGTTTGGCCACCAGGGGGCATAAGTGTTAATTTCTGCTTCTGATGTACTTGTAGCAAAATCTGGGCTCCTAAAAACTCGATTAATTTTTTTTTCTTGGACTGATATCGCTCATATGGAAAAACCTTTTGAGATTACTTTCTTCCTAAAATAATGCATTGTTTTCCCACCAGGGGACGTAAAGGCACATATTATTTTTGTCGATATCTCTGTTTCTAAGAGTCCAATTTGAAAAGTTCTTTCGGTGTTGGAGATCGATTCTGGTGCGAAATGTTTCTCATACAAATTCGTGTTTTTCTTAACGCACAACTCTGCAACCAGACGACGTAAGCTCACGATTCCGTTTACAGCAAAATCTGAAGGATTAAAAACTCCTATTGAAAAACCTTTCTTCCGTCAGATAGTATAGTTTTTCCATACAGATTCCATTGACTTTGAATAGCTTATAAATTTAGTTTGCGTCAGAACGGATACAAAACACGTGCTTATTACACCCGAAAATTCCGTGTCATCTTTCTTGTTGTTTTTATTATTATTGGAGGTTTAACGACCACCGTGAGCAACTCAGTGGGCTATAACCAGTCGCTCGCCCCTAATTTAGGGTCACTGGTTCCAGGGAAGGGAGACAGCCAGCGCCGTAAGGCACACAACATCCATAACTTACGGGATTCGAACTGGACCAATCTCGGACGAATGACCAGAAGCCATCACTTAGACCACTGCGCCACCGGGACAGTGACCTGAACCTTCTGGAATATTCTTTATTTACATATAAAGCTCTGCAACTACCTACTGCGGGATCATTCTGGAACATTCTACAAACGTCTAACCCATTCTTGCCGCTTCTAGAACATTCTACATGGCACTTCGGTCTCTCTCTTTTATGTTACATGGCCGACTTTTCTAGACATAGCTTTTGGCACACGTACATTTCTATAAACTATTAGTATGGAATTATTATCTGCAAATTGTGTTATTTCATTATCAAATAATTCCATTGCGTTTGAATTGCATTATTAAATAATTGAATTATATCCTTTTCATTGTAATGTGTTACAGATTAGTTCTATTACTTTGTGCAAACCATACTTGGGATTACCTTGTAATGCATTACACGTTAATTGTAATCTGTACTTCCATTACTTTGTAAAGCATTCCTGCCCAATTCTGGCTAACAGCCAGTCATAGCCGAAAAGGAGAAAAACTCATAGGACTTGAGACGTAACATTTATTGTACAAAAAAAAAAAAAAAAAACAGATTTTACATAAGTGAAAAGTCAACAAAAAAAAAACAGGTAGGCTCAGTTCTGATTGAGCCGTCAGTTTAGAACGTAGGACTACGATCTGTGTGTTAGATTTTTGTTTGGCGGCTGCTGCTTTCAGGCGTTCTCGATACTCTCTAGTTCGTTGAGCTGCAGTTTTCTTTGACTTCTTACATTTCTCATCACTTGCTCTTGCCTCTCGTTTCGATTTTCTCCTCTTTTGCTTGAGTTCATGCTGCGAATTCCGCGGTATTGTCGAAAATGTTAACCCGTTCACACCAGAACATTTTTTTTATTTTTAGTTCAAACCACTGCGAAATGTTCTCGGTATATTTGAATAGACCTCGTCGAGAGCTTTAAGACGATACCACGCAAAGTCGTGTTGCTCTCGCGGTTGCCGATATAGATTGAGTCAAACGCGGCGGCACACCCAGAAATATTGCATCATCTCACCCGCGCACAGAGAGCGAAGGGAGAGTCGCGCGCACGATGTATTGCGCAGTACGCGAATTGGACTCTATGCTGTTTGCCAATATGCTGTTAACACGATTAATGTGCGGGTGGTATTTTTAACGCTATAATGATTTCAATTGGGACCTTTTTTTTGTCACAGGCGGTCGGCCGTAAGTCGCCCCATACTATCCACGGAGTTAGACGTAGTTCTATGTCAAAACGGATGATTAGGAAGGCAGTATAAAGCCGCAATTTCATCAGGAGTCTATTTCATTCTGTTTCCTAGGAGTGTGGAGATAACCAGTTTTAATGGGTTCAGTGACAACAAATACGGATCTCTCTTACTCATTGTTGTCAGTTGTACTGTTCTGACTCGTCGGAAGTGTAATAAAACAATTTTAGTGTAGTATTTGTATTCATCTTTAGAAAAGAAATGGGCTTTTTGCAAAACATAATCTCCAAAGGGAAATAACGCAGAATCTAACGAAAAGGAATGATTTAAATTTCCTTATTAGAGAATTCTCCCAGAACTATCTTCGTCATTAACCCACGCCACCAGTTGCAGCTCATTCTATGAAAACTGTTTAACAACTTGAAAAATGTTTTCGAAGAATCTTCAAAATTTCAAGACTTACGACGTTTTCAAATTTTTACTTCATTTTTTGAAGCTTTATAAACACCGAGTAATAGTATGTTGAACATTGTCATATATTTATTCGAAAGGGATAATTCTCTAGCTTGTGTTTTCAGATAAAATTGTCATTTTTGGTTGTAGTCCAAATTTTCCTAAAAAAGGATAATTTAAATTTGTGTACTTTTGACGTATTAAGCATTCAAATGTTGTGCTCTTTCAAATATTCGCAATTTTTAGGTTTCTCATAGCCTACTGAAGATTGATTTTCGAAATTTATCTGCCTCTTCCCTCAGGGGGCCATAGGTCTTCAACTATGTTTCATTTCTGACTAAAATCTTTGGCCTTCTTTAGATCAGTCTTCTGTTGTCTTCCGGTGTTGCACGAATACCAAGACAGTGTGAGGCCTCAATCCAATCAGGGTGATTATACGCAGTAATTAGAGTGCCCACAATTAGATTCATTCGCCACCGGGAGCGAAAGAACCGGAGGGAAAATCAGATCAGCTGCAGATGGGTTGTTTCATAATTCAAAGGTCTTAGGAATCTACGGCGAACATGCGCCGTTTTGTTTTTCTAGGTTTTTTTTTACCTAGTGTTCCTCCCTGTGTAGAGCAACTGGATCGCTGCCAGAAAGATGTTGTCCTTGCATAACCTTGCTTAACAGATTGCAAAAAGGTTATACCTGTTTTTTACTGCACTTCGTGGATTTATACTTCTCTCGTTGGTTTTTAGTCACGTGTAAAGAATACGGCAACTTTGCTTATTATGCTGTGTTGTTGACTTGAAAACACACACATGCCGAGTTAGTTGTGCGTGTGTTTAGATTTGTAATACGATTTCGAATGCACATTTTATTTAAATTTACATGTATATCTATAAGCGCGTGTTTTTCGTTTGTTTCGAGTTTTTTTTTTCTTTGGGGTTTAACGACCACCACGTGAGCCACTCTATAGTCTATAAACCACAGAGAATGGAGAGACGGAGCGTGCACAAGCCAGAGTTATGGAAATTGGTGGGCGGGGAAAAAGAACGATAGCAGAGCACCGTCGGCGCTTTATGGAACTAAACCCCACGTGCTCTCTGACGTAACGTCCCTACTGTAACGCTCATAATTCGAAATTGGTTACTTTGCTTGTTATTACTACCGTTACCACTGTGTGATTCTGTGATTATAACAACGCTTTTCGTTATTTCGTAGAAGTTATTTTCGGCGGATAATTATTTCATCTTTTATATGTAGGAAATCTTTGTCTATTTTTTCAACTGTTAAAAATCGATATAAGTAAAATTTATATCAGAGTAGAGCCCTTACTGTATTTTGTTTTTCGTAATTCCATTTGATCCTTCGGGCAGATGTTTACAGATGTTTGATTCGTGATCCAATTATGTCAGTTTGTTACTTTTTATTTGCCATTGCTTTGATATTTTTCCGTTGTTTATTTTCAAATTCCGGCAGTAGTATGTTGCGTTGACGAAGGTCTGCATTTTGAGAACGAAAGCTGCTACAGATTTATTAGTTTCTTTTAAGTCAGAGTTAGTACTTTATTTCTCAGTATAATTCCCGACTGCAAAGTGCTGTTCTTACGATTAAGAATATACGCCTAATTCCGTTGCACCTACCGCAAAATTCCTCTTTCAATCACGCTACAGTGAACCTAACCAACTCAGGAAGTAAGGAAAATGGCGGCTCTCGCAGGGAAGGAAAGTCGAGAGAGACATTTGTAAACAAGTGGGAGGAGCGTAGTTGTGACGTCACTTTTAGTTCTCATTAACAGGCCGTGGTGCCGCCAACGTCTATGTGAGTTTAACATTATGCTGTTGCCATCGGACAAAGTGGAGAATTTCCTTTACGATCTTCTAGAGTGCACACTCTGTACCTCTCTTCTCTGTGCTATAAACAGTCCCTAATTTGGGACTACACTGATTTCAGAAAAGGGACAACCATACCTCATCTGGACAAGAACCTAGGCCTATCTCGGAGACTCGGACGAATGGTAAGAAGCCAACGACTCAAACCACTGTTACCATGGAGGCTTTTAGGAATTTATCGACTACAGTGAGCAACTCTAAGGGCTACAAGTAGTCAACTATACCTGATTTGTAACCACTGATTTCAGGAAAGGCACTGAATCAGGGTTCATCACACGAACCACACCTCATCCAGGACTCAAACCAGAGCACATCTTGAACAAATGGTTAGACAAGAGCGTAGCCGCCCCGGTTGCGCAGTGTTCTAAGCGCTGGCTAATGACTATTCGTCCGAGAAGGGTCCAGGTTCGAATCCCGGTGAGGCATGGATGTTGTATGTCGTACGGCACTGGCTCTCTCCCGTCCCTGGAACCAGTGGCCCTTACTCGCAATGGTCGTTAAACCCCCAATCACAAAATGAAAAAAAAAAAAAAAAAAAGCCAGCTTATCAAATCACTGTTGTGCGCATGTGTGTGTCAGTTCTTTCTAGAAAAAAAAAATAAAGAAATCGGCGATTAAGGATGAACTTGCGCGACACAAAACTCATTTCAACATATTAACACTTTAGCTAGCGAAAAATGTTGGTGTAACGTAGTGGCGGCTCGTGACCAGAGAAACAGGCGAAGTGTTATAAAATGAGAATCCATGTGGGAGGAAATGCATCTATTTCTTATTAAGAAGATAAATTCTTCTATCTTTCAATGAAGCATTGAGGTCAAAGGTGTCATTGTAAACCGGCTGTTTAACATGGATCCAGGACACACGGAAAATAAAACCTATATAATAGGCTACATGTGTCCCCAACGTTCAGATGTCATTCAGTACTTGCAGCGCCATCTGCTTTTATCTGGTGGCCGAAATCGGAACTAAGCCCACCGCTATCGCACAGTACGTAAAATCAAGAAGAAATACCGGAAAATAAAATAAAATTAGTAAGACAAACGAGACTTCATCTGTGGCAACACGCACGTGCTCGAACAAGTGTCTGCGACGTTTGTTGTGTTACGTAGATGTTATGTCGTGTTTTATTTCATTTTCTTTGCATTGCAGAGTAATTTCATAAAAAGGAATAAAATTGCAAGAGTAATTTCATAAATAGGAATAAAATTGCAAGAGTAATTTCATAAGAAGGAATAAAATTGCAAGAGTAATTTCATAAAAAGGAATAAAATTGCAAGAGTAATTTCATAAAAAAAGGAATCGGCGTTATTCAAAATATAAGTACCTAGATCTATTTAAAACGCTCTAACCTACAATAAGAACTGAAATTTTGAGATGTCAAAGTGAGCAAAATCGAATCTAAAAACATTTTCACCTCTTACATGATTAATTTTACCAGTGGCGTAGCCAGAAATTTCTTAAGGTAGGGGGGGGGTCCATGGGTTTGGCTCATTGGTGAAAGCCTCGTACACACATATATAGGGTGTCCAAGAATTATTGGACACATTACAAAATTATGTACCAAAAAAACTATGAGCATTGTCTGTTTTCTATGTCACGTATTACTAACACGGTTTCTATATTTTTGTTTTGCAGAATTGTTATTCCCAGAATCCGATAGATGGTGCTAGGTGTGGCTTGATGAGGAATGCGCAATCAGTAGTCATGTCATCCGTACAGCAGAAGGCGATGTGTGTGTGTTATGACTTGCGGAATTAAAGTCTGTCATTAAAGTTAAAAGACGGTACCGTTTAGAGTATGATTGTAATCTTCCGTCAACAAATTCAGCTAAGCGGTGCATGAACCAGTTTAAAGAAACTGGTAATGTGGAACATCGTGGAGGAGCCGGTAGGCCTAGCGTCAGCGGTGAGACGGTTGACCAAGTTAATGAAAGTTTCCGACGAAGCCCTAGGAAATCCGTTCGGCCGCCCCGGTGGCGCAGTGGTCTAAGCGATGGCATCTGACTATTCGTCCGAAAGAGGTCCGGGTTCGAATCCCGGTGAGGCATGTATGTTGTGTTGGTCTTATGGCACTGGCTCTCTCCCTTCCCTGGAACCAGTGACCCTAAATTAGGGACGGGCGACTGCTTATAGCCCACTGAATTTGCTCACGGTGGTCGTTAAACCTCCAATGAAAAAAAAATCCGTTCGTAAAGCAAGCAGAGAACTGCGCATTCCGAAATCGACAGTTCACGATATTTTGCACAAGAAATTAAAGTTAATTTCGGTGGAGATATGCTGAATCGAGTGGAAAACGACGAAAACTTTCTCAGTACTGTAATTTTTAGTGACGAATCCACATTTCATGTATCAGGTATTGTGAATCGTCACAACTGTAGGATATGGGCAGTGAACCGCCTCATGCTGCTATTGAACTATAACGTTATTCTCCAAAAGTTAATGTGTGGTGCGCCCTATCAAAAAGAGAAGTGATTGGCCCCTTCTTCTTAATGGTGACATTTACTTGGACATGCTAGAAAATTTTGCTATGCCCTAAATCAAAAGATATGACAACGTCGTTTTCGAACAAGACGGCGTGCCTCCGCATTGGTCAACGTGTGTACGTAAGTGCTTAAATGAGCATTTCCTCAACAGAGGGATTGGGCGTGGTGGCCCCCATTCCGTGGCCTCCTCGGTCTCCAGACCTAACTTCATTGGATTATTTCATGTGGGGTTATGTAAAGGATCGTGTCTATCAGACGCCATGTACTGATTTGCAGGAACTGAAGCAGCGTATCATAGCTGCTATTAATTCCATAGCTCCTCAGATGCTTGCCAATATATGGCATGAAATCGGGTATCACTTGGACGTACTACGAGCAACCAAGGGATCTCACATCGAAATTTATTGACTTGTGTAGTTACATTGTAAGTCAGTACAGTCAGTTTCTTTCTATCTGTTTAATGTTTTGTTTTATATAATTTTGTAATGTGTCCAATAATTATCGAACACCCTGTATATCGCTTTAAATTCGTGCTCAGTCTGCCCTCAAGGGTGGGGGGTTTAACCCCCCCCACACACACACACACCCTCCCTCTGGCTACGCCACTGGTTTTTACTATATTACCTTACAGAAATCCGGCGTCTATTTGATATGTTTTCGATCAGCGTCAATTAAAAATTTCATTGCGTCCTAGGTCGGGCAACATCCCCTATACATGAATATTTAATTAAAGCTTAAAGACAGCCGTCCTTAGACGGGCTCCAGGCCAGTAATAAAGAAACAGCACTGAAACTGAAGTTCACATTCGCAGTTACTATATACAGTAAATACAACGGACGAAACCAGGAGAACAGTCTAAAGTCAAAATCTCACTACGGAGAAGTGGCGGCTGCTATCACTTCATCTCGATTACTAACGTCATTGGTTGCCATAACAGCCCAATGAAGTGCAGGGCAGGTCTCCACCCAGCGAAGTCGGCGCCCTCCACGGTTGTGGAGTGAAGTGATTTGGAACTGAGGCTCTTATCTATGGCCTAGGTGCAGTTAAAAGTCGTCTGTTCATCAATTCATTATGCCATTTGAAAGTGCGTTCTCACATTTCTAGCTTGCCTTTAGGAATGGAAGGGCTTTCGTAACAAAGCCACAACATTTCCAGAAATCATTCTTGTAAACGAAAAAGTGACTAATTTTAAGAATCAGCTTAATCATTCAAATATTTTTTTAATATATGAATCTTAAGGTGAAGAGGCACTTCACTCACTTCACCCGACCAGCCGGCACTGGTGTTACGTTGGCGGAATAAACCTAAAAGTGATGGGTGAATGTATCTTAACGGAATGAAAGGATGACAACTGAGGCTAATGTTTAAGAGACTTATGAAGCTCGAGTGGAGTTCATTTGGATGCAATAATGTGATATTCAAAAGGAAAACTATCACTTTTCGCTGGGAGAAAAGCTCGGCATTCAAAAACCGAAGAGATTACGTCTCATGAAACGTACCAGGAGATGTGACGTACCTGCCAGAAGGACGCACACGACATAAAGGCAGATAGGAATCAGAATAAAACGTCCGGGTAGCTCAATTGGTAGAGCAACTTATTCCGGAATGAGGGGACCCGGGTTCGAATCCTGGCGCGGATAAAAAATGACGGAGAAATTTACTTCGTTATACTCACGCTAAGGCAAAATAAAGACGGATAAAATATTTAAATCTGTGACTGAGATCGAAAAACTTGTGTTTTTCGATTTCAGTCACGAAAAACACAAGTTTTTTCGTGACTGAGATCGAACCCACGCTCCCTCACTCCAGAGTAAGGTGATTTCCCAAATAAGCTACACGGACAAAATGTACCGCTGCAGATTTGTCGTCTTGACACGTAATTCACCTCTGTAGTACGTCACAACGTGCCAATGTGAATACGATTCAGTTGACACTACTGTAGTGTCGAAAATTGCAATAACATAAGTATCATTCCAACCAAGGAAAAACAAGACAGAATTTCCTTGTAATTCTTTTGGTTTCTTTGGAATCCTTTCCGACATGAATAAAAAAATGTATCAAAGTTATTCAAAATCAATGGAATCGGTTAAAAAATAAGTGGATTTCTACAATCGATAATATGTAAAGAAATAAAAACAGCTACTGACTTTCACCAGCGGCTAAAAATATGTTACGAAAATTAACAAATGGTGAACAAAAAGTTTCTCACAGCAGAAGGAAGGTACAAAGAGGTTTTCAAATCAACAGTTAAAACAAGACATACAGAAGGAAACATATAACTCAACGCCTTGTACTGGAAAAATTTGGTGGCACAATAGAAAATTGCAAAAATATGAAAAGCACTCTTTTGAAAAGAAAAACAAAATCTCAAATACGTTTCCCGGAAGTACAAATAGCGAGAAAAAGGTTTTGACCTTTAGGGGCTTTAGCGGGAAAGCTGTACATCATTTAAAGAGGATAATTCGTCCCCATATTTATTGTAGCGAATGGCATACAGTAAGAAACAATTCTCAATAGGATTTTTTAAGCGAAGATACGGCTCCAAACAAGAGTACATAAACACAACCTAGCAACAGAGTTTTGAATCACCAAATTTATCAAATACAAACTTATTGTGTCCCACAAGGTGAATGGGACAAAGTGATAGCATAAGCACCAGCTGGTTTTACAAAAGGGGTGCAATAAAAAACGACTACAAAGAAAAGCGATGATCCATTTACTCTACAAGGTTTTCCATTTCCTACTTCCTTTCCCCAAAGAAAATAGAAAAGACATAGTCGCCTACATAATTATTATTTAGCACGAGCAAAAACGCAGTATTATTAACTTGAGTTAATACGTAAAGGTTATGAACATGACATCGGTAGAATAAAAACTGTTTAAAACCCCTAGGCCTAGGGCCTATGAATGAATATTTACTGCCTAAGTAAAAGAGCAATATTATTAACTTGAGTTGATACGTAATTGTTGTGAATATGACATTGGTAGACTGAAAGCTGTTAAAAATGCCTCTGCCTAGGGCCTGTGAAATAATATTTAGTGCTTAAGTAAAAGCGCAATATTAACTTGAGTTGATACGTAATCGTTGTGAATATGACTTTGGTAGAATAAAAACTATTAAAAAGCCTAGACCTAGGCCCTAAGAATTAATATTTAGTGCCTAAGTAAAAGCTCAATACTATTAACCTGGCTTGGTATGTAAACTTTATGAATATGACATCGGTAGAATAAAAACTATTAAAAAGGCCTAGACCTAAGCCCTGAGAATTAATATTTAGTGCCTAAGTAAAAGCGCAATGCTATAAACCTGACTTGGTATGTAAACTATGTATATGCCATCGGTAGAATAAAAACTGTTTAAAAGGCCTAAGCCTAGGGGCCTATGAATTAATATTTAGTGCCGAAGTAAAAGCGCAATGCTATTAACTTGATTTGTTACGTAAACATTATGAATGCGAAGTCGGCAGATTAAAAGCTGTTAAAAATGCCTAGGTGTTGGGCCTATGAATTAATTAAGTAAAAGAGAAACTACAAATTTGACATGTTAGGTAAATATTTAATGCCTAAGTTAAAGTGCAGCGTTATTAAAAAATCCCGCCTTTGTCCTTTTCTGAACACAGCATGAGTCATGCTGTAATTCCGTTGTTTCTTCGAACACTATAGTTTTAAGAAATGTACTAAGTCACGGGAATTTATTTCTTCAAATTAAAGGTCAGTTCTCGCTTGGCTTACATAGAACGTTTACTCGAAATTTGTTTGGAGTTCCCAATTCAATTCTCAATATAGGCCAAGAAACGGCAATTTTATCCCCCCCCCTTCCTCCTTCTTCCCTGAACTTTTGTGGCCAGTTGTCCTATAAGCTCGTATGAACCGGTATGTATGAAAATTCAGACAAACAAAAGAGCTCCTTCCCGTCGTTAGGCACCTTGAAAATCTGCCACACATAATTCGGAAACTTGGAAAACTGCCACACATTCAAAGTGTTCCTCGGAGGAACAGCAATTTGTACCCGGCCCCTTAATCAAAAACATGTGGCAGTTTTCCAGGTTGCTGAAAGACGTGTGGCAGTTTTCCAGGTTGCTGAAAGACGTGTGGCAGTTTCCTTGTGTGGCGGTTTTCCGGCAACCAACTTGGAAAACTACCATACATTCAAAGTGTTCCTTGAAGGAACAACAATTTGTGCCCGGCCCCTTAGTGAAAAGTGTGTGGCCGTTTTCCTGTGTGGCGGTTTTCCGGCAACCGACATTGCCTGCTGCGTCGGTGTTCAAAAGAGCGCTCGTTTTCAGCTTCGAAATTTGTGAAAAATCGCATACGTTCAACAATGGGTCAGGAACTTAATGCTGCTAGCAGTAGAGGCCAAGCAACCCATCGAGTTTTTTTTTTTTTTTTATCAATTATACAAGCTTACTGTTTTATCAAATGTATAATTTAGTTTGTTTTTGCCTGTATGTGATGTCACTCCAAAGATTAGCTGCGACCTATGGCGGCAGAGCCAATGGTGTCTCCACCTAATATAAGCTCGAGGGAGCGAACCAATGACCTAGATTTAGAAAAAGTAGCGGACTGTTTCTGGACCTTACATGACCGGCGAAAGTAAAAAGAACGAGCAAGAAGAATGGGTAAAAAATTCCATACTGTAAAACATGTTTGATATTTAATTTTGAGTTATTTTAGATATTTAGTCTTTTAATTTTTGCAATCACAATCTTATATCGATTAACCTTTGCGATTACAATTTTTATTAAACAACTAGTATATTTTCTTAGGACGGTTTAGAGGACGTTTTAAATTTGTTTAAAATTTTACCTACATAACGTTTCTCTAAAATTCTCTTAATGTAATTCCTAATACTTCCCATTGTTCTGCATATTTTTTCTTAAACGGCGTTAGTTTGATATAAAATTTCACGTGCTTTAGAATTTAGAGAGAAAGCACTACGTACAGATAATTGACCATGGTGAAATACCGATTCATGATATAATACAAACATATTCCAATATGCTCGAAATTCGGCTTTGTTGATTTTGATAGCGTAAAATGTTACTTCACCTCAAGATGTAATAATTTTTATCAGTTATTTCACTGTTTATCCAAGGAAAGTCAAAAACATTTTAACCACGCAGTCACCTGCTAATATATTCCTTAAATTTTGGATATGAGTTTATATTAAAATAACATCGAATTCCTATTGACGAAAAATGTAATTTATAAAATGCGATAAAAAGAACTTAAAGGGAAAATTGTACTAATGCACAATAAGAATTTTTCTTATGAATGCCTCTGCCACCCCTCCCAATTTTTGGGATGCGTGTCGCCTCTGTGTGGAACCACTGGTTCCAATGATGGTTGGGAAGACAGCCAGAAGAGCCTTGGGACTGCCGTAGTACTCATGCCCGAGTCCTGCGCCTCTAGCCACACAGTCTCCAGAGCCACCAAGTATAAATAGTAGTTCCATTATTATTTATTCATTCTTTTGCGCACAATTTTAAACTAATTGTCTAATTGCGAACATAAATGGATTTGGATAAAACGACTTAACGAAAAGCTGGAATTATAAGCAGGTTGTTCAGAAAGTTCTTAACATGCATCAGCGGTACAAAAACCCTGTACTAACCTCAAGGAAACTTTTACTGTTCTTCAAAGCATTCCCTCCTCTACTATATGTGCAAAGTTCTTGATATGCATCTGCAGACCCAAAACCACTGCACTAACCTCAACGAGACTTTTTCTGCCCTTCAAAGTACTCCCCTCTAGCATCTATGAAAGGTTCTTGACATGCATCTGCAGAACAAAAACCACTGCACTAACCTCAACGAAACTTTTATTGATCTTCAAAGTACTTCCTTCCGGCATATACGCAATGTTTTGACATGCATCAGCATTAAAAAAAAAGCCTGCTGCACTAAACTCAACGAAACATTTACTGTCCTTCAAAGTACTTCCCATCAGCATCTACGCAAGGTTTTTGACATGCATCTGCAGAACAAAACCCACTGCCCTAAACTCAAAGAAACTCTTACTGTCCTTCAAAATACTTAACTCTAGCATCTGTGCCAAGCTTCAGTCATCTATACCAATTCTGGAACGCTTGGCGTTACTTTTGTTGAATGAATTCATTGAACAGGAGTACCACCAAATCTTTCCAGCTCTGAATGAAATCATTTTGCAAGGTATTGCGCCCATGAAAAAGCTGCCCAGCAGGTTCAGTTTAAATTTTCGGAAACAACCAAGAATTTCCTGCTGCGAAATGGAATAGCTGTTTGATTTTCACGTTTCCAGATATGGTTCTCTCGTTCACGGTCTACTTTGGTAGTTCTACACGAGGGAGGTCTTTGAAGCTCTACCATCCTTCTATGAATTTACACACCCGTCTTGTGACAGTTCATATGCACTGAGGTGCCAAAAAAGAACTGGGAAGGGTGCTATCATTTCCATTACATGCCACCACACTTACGCAGTAAATGGTATCGTCCGCAAACGACGTATATATAGAGGCAGATATCTCCGGAAGCTCAAGTAGTAGCTTTCGCTGTTGAGTTGTGCCTTATCTGGATTTAAGCGATTTCTACCGTGGTATGATAGTCGGCGTCCGGGAGATGTGTTACTCCATCTCGGAAATTACCACGAAATTTGGGTTTACACAGTCAATAATTTCAAGGATGTATCTGGACTACACAAACTCAGGAAGGGGGGGGGGGGGGGATCCAGACTGCCAGACCGATGTGGCCGTAGAAAAGCCATGGACGATTATGGACAGTGGCTTCTGCCACGCATCGTGACATCTGTCCGGCATGCAATTTCCGCAAATCACAGCGCAATTCAATGCTGGGACCAGTATTAGCAAAGGCGTTCAGACAGTCCAACGTTCCCTGTGTTGTATGGGGTTCTGGAGCAGATGGCTCACCAGATGCCATTGCTGACCGAACGACACAATGCTGTACCCTCACCAGGGCACTAACACCGCCATTGGACGCAAGATGACTGGATGGAAACTTGTGGTCTGGTACGACGAATCGCAATACCAACTGTTTTGGGCAGATGGCCGACTGCGGGTGTGGTGACAACAAAGACCTTGGGGGAGAATAGACTGGCAAAGACCTTGGGGGAGAATAGACTGGCAAAGACCTTGGGGGAGAATACGCTGCTATCTCAATTGCTTCTAGTTGCCTTCGGAGGAAACTATTGGGTTGTCGGAAAGGTCATGACGTATTTTAGCCATGTTTTGCAAAGGTCATTTATTGATAGAAAGAACAAAGATCAATTAATGATATAATGCCCGTTTTGTTCGATAACCTTTTTCCTTCTTTCAGTGAGCTGCAGAATGTCTCGTTCACAGAAGGACCTGTCTTTCGTGACGAAAAACTGTACAAGGTGCTGATTTAAAGCCTCATCTGAATTGAACGTTATACCACGTAAAGACCGTTGAACAGAGCGAAACCAGTGGAAGTCTGACGGTGCAAGGTCAGGCGAGTATGCTGGGTGTGGAAACACATCTCACCCAAGCTCCAATAATTTTTGGCGGGTGATCAAACTTGTGTGTGGTTTCGCGTTGTCGTGATGGAACACAACACCTTTACGATGAACGAGCTCTGGATGCTTCTGGATGATGGATTCGTTCAAACTGTCCAATTGCAGACAGTACACATTCGAATTGATTGTTTGGTTCCGTGGTAGGAGCTCGAAAAATAAGACACCTTTAAAATCCCACCACACTGAGACCAGAACCTTCCGCTGATGAATGTCCGCTTTGGATGTCGTTTGAGGCGAAGCAGCACGTCGGGACCAAGACCGTTTGCGCAGCATATTGTTGTACACAATCCACTTTTCGTCACCAGTTATCAGTCGCTTCAAAAAAGGATCGTTTTCTTCACGTTTATTGAGCATATTGCAGATGGTTATACACGTCGTCCATTGAGCTTCTTTGAGTTCATGAGGAAACCACACATCGAGCTTGCTTACGTATCCCAGCTTCTTTAGGTGGTCGTGAACGCTTAAATGATGGATATGCAATGTGTCTGCAATCTCTCGTGTCGTGTAACGTGGGTTTGACTCGATCAATGCCTTGATTTGGTCGTCATCAATCTCGGTGGGCCTCCCCGACCGAGGAGCATCGTTGAGGTCAAAATCACCAGCACGGAATTTTGCGAACCATCGCTGGCACTGACGTTCTTGTAGAGTATTATCACCGTACACTTTACGCAACTTTTCACAAGCTTGACGTGCTATCTTCCCTTTACGGAAGTAAGACAGTAAAATATGGCGAAAACGCACAGTTTGGTCTTCAATTTTCAACTTGCTGTCAAATCTCCGCAAATCAACCAAATCGCTTCCTATTCCTTTTAGACTGCAACTAGAACTTGCACCTGTCGAATGCCATAGCGATAACAGAGCTGCGTATGCCTCTAGTACTTCCAACACCGCCCAACCGCCATCGGGTGCAAAAATACGTCATGACTTATCCGACAACCCAATAGAAGCAATTGAGATAGCAGCGTCATCTTTAACCGCGAGCACATAGTGAGAAATACATAGCTATTGGGATGTAAGGTCAGGTGATACGCAACATCACAGCCTCTCCTTGACAAATGTCAACCCCGCCTTCTCGTGGTGCATCCTGTTCCCACTAAAGGGGCTCTGACGACCGCCAATAGCGGTATAACTATACCATCGGGATTAGAGGAAATTCTATCCCACACTCACCAACCCGCTTGGCCAGCGTGGTGAGTTATGGCCAAACCCCTCCAAAATGACTTCACAACTTAAATCTTGGCCCTCAGTCTCCGGCAGCTGGAATGTGTCTGGCCAAGGCAGCGGCCAGTGCGACATGAAGGCAGAGGGTGCTAAGAATCCCCGGAGGACCGGACTAGGCTGCCATCTGATGCTGACCTTGGCTACGTATAATGGACGCTCCCTATCTTCTGATTCAAGGCTTCTTGAATTGGAAGAGGAACTACAAAGGATCAAGTGGGACATCGTCGGGCTAAGTGAGGTAAGGAGAAAAGGAGAAGATCTCATTGAACTGAAAAGTGGACATATCTTCTACTATCGTGGGACAGATACTGGAAGAACTAGTAGTGTTGGATTTATAATAAACAAACTGAAAGATAAAGTTGTAGAAGTTGAAAGTTCCTCTGACAGAGCTGCACGACTCGTTATCCAACTCTCAAGAAGATACCAGGCTCGCCGCCCCGGTGGCGCAGTGGTCTAAGGCGCTGGCCTCTGATCATTCGTCCGTAAGGGGTCCGGGTTCGAATCCCGGTGAGGCATGGATGTTGTGTTTGTCTTACGGCACTGGCTCTCTCCCTTCCCTGGAACCAGTGACCCTAAATTAGGGACGGGCGACTGCTTATAGCCCATTGAGTTGCTCACGGTGGTCGTTAAACCTACAATAAAAAAAAAAAAAAAAAAAAAAAAAAAAGATACCAGGCTCAGATTATTCAAACTTATGCACCCACCACAAGTCATCCTGAAGAAGAAATTGGCGAATTTTATGAGGAAATTCGTCATCTAAATAATAAAGGTAAGTAGCACTTGAAGATAATTATGGGAGATTTCAATGCAAAAATAGGGCAACGGCAACAGAATAAAATTTCAGTAGGCAAATTTGGTCACGGCAACAGAAACCAGCGTGGAAATACGCTCGCAGAGTTTGCAGAGGCACAAGGGTTTTTCATCATGAACTTCTTTTTCAAGAAAAAGCCGCAAAGGAAATGGACATGGAGGCATCCCAATGGATGGACAAGTGAAATTGATTTTATTATGTGTAACAAGAAATTTGTCATGGAAGACTGCAGTGTGCTGAACAAGTTCACCACAGGTAATGACCATAGAATGGTAAGATGTAAAATGCACGTCAATGCTAAACTTGAGCGTGGCAAGCTGATAAAACAAACAAAGTGTATTGACATGACGAACCTTAAAAAGCATCCTAATAACTTCAAATTAGAACTGAGGAATAGATTATCTATTTTAGAAGGTCTAACATCTGAAGAAGTGGACATATCTGAAGTTAACAGAAAAGTAACCAAAGCTCTTATGGAAACAGCAACAAAATTAGCGGAGCCTAAGAACAAATTGCATGTGAACAAATTATCAGGAAAAACCAAAATGCTGATGCAAAAAGAAGAGAAATGAGGACAACTAAAGAAGATGTGACTTCCAAAGGGGAATATATAGAGCTATGCAAGACAGTACGAAAAAGTATCACTGTGAAGACGTAAGGAAATTCAACTGTGAACTAGTGAGGAAAGCAATTGAAAACAACCAAAGCCTAAAGATAGCAAAGGGACATCTCAGTAAGGGAAGAAAACAGATTATGGCACTGAGAAAAGAAGATGGTTCTGTAACAAGAAATAGAGGCGAAATTTTGACAAGAGTGAAAGATTTCTACTCCAAGTTATATGAAAGGGATGATACACCTACTCCAGACATCATGAAAGGTACCAGTACCAGAGTTCTTTCAGTCCTCCCAGCAGAAGTTGCACATGCAATCAAGAACATGAAGCGGGGAAAAGCTCCAGGAAAAGATGGAATTACTGTAGTTATCATACAAGAAGCAAGTGGAGAAATTGAAACAGTACTCGCCCAAGTTTTCACTCAATGCCTTAATGAAGGGAAGATTATTGAGGATTGGAACAATGCTACAATGATCCTGCTTCATAAAAAGGTGACTTTGAGGATCTCGGGAACTACAGACCTATCAGCCTCCTATCAGTGGTTTATAAAATCTTCACTAAAGTTCTTTCACACCACTTGAAGGTAACACTGGACATGGCTCAACCGAGAGAACAAGCTGGATTCAGGAGTGGATACAGCACAATAGATCATATCCACGTACTGAGAGAATTAATTGAAAGAGCGAGGGAATATGAACTTCCATTGTGCATGGCTTTTATTGATTATGAAAAGGCCTTTGATTCGGTGAAACCATCAGCAGTTACAATGACTTTGAAATCCTGCGATATTGAAGATGCATACATTAATATTATTAAAATCTATAAAAATGCAAGTGCAAAAATTCTGCTGTTTGAAAATACAGCACACATAAAAGTTGGAAAGGGAGTGAGACAAGGTGACACCATATCTCCGAAGCTCTTTAATGCCACGTTGGAAAATGTCTTTCAATCACTGAACTGGGAAAACAAAGGGATAAAGATTAATGGAGATTATCTATTCCACCTTCGATTTGCTGATGACGTTGTCATTTTTGCAACTACCCCATCAGTGCTGCAGAGCATGATCCAGGAACTTGCTGACAAGAGTAAAGAAGTGGGGTTAAAAATAAACTTTCAGAAGAAAAAAGTGATGTACAATGCTTTTACAAGAAATGAAGATTTATCGATTGATGGAGAAAAACTGGAGATAACAGATGCATACGTTTATCTTGGACAGCAGATATCAAGTGAGGGTCACATTGATGAAGAAATTAATCGGCGTATAAAATTGCCTGGAGAGCATTTGGAAGAAACAGCATAATTTTCAAGAGCAATATGCCATTATGTCTTAAAAGAAAAGTGTTTGATCAATGCATCCTTCCAGTGCTTACGTATGGTGCAGAGACGCGGACCTTAACTAAAAAAGACATACAAAGGCTGCAGACAACTCAAAAAAGCATGGAAAGGTGCATGCTTGGTGTAACCAGGAGAGATAAGAAGAGGAACTCGTGGATCAGAAAAATGACAAGAGTGGAAGACATCAGGATCAGAGTAAAATCCCTGAAATGGCAATGGGCTGGACATACTGCCAGAAGAACAGACCATCGATGGACAATCGAAATTTTAAATTGGATTCCAAGGGACAGGAAAAGACCCAGAAGACCACATGGTAGATGGGTGGATGAAATTCGAAAGTATGCGGGAGTGACATGGAGGAGACTGGCACAAGACAGACCATTCTGGAAGAGGCTTGGAGAGACCTTCGTCCAGCAGTGGATTGATAATGGTTGACAATGATGATGATGATGATGATGATGACATAGCTATTGGAAAGGAATATGCAGTGTTTGACTCAACGCTAATATAGCGCAGAAGAATATTCGGGTGCGAATACGAACCAACAAATTTCTATATCAAAATTTAATTAGCAAGTTCTCAATTTCGATGAAAATCAGCTATGAAATAGAAAATACGCCGCTACATACAACGGACACCTGATACGTGAAGGCAGCAATGCGAATTTAAATGCACTGCATTATAGTTCCTTCATATTACCCTTGATCACCCGATTTTGTTTCTTAGATTTTTTATTGAAAAATATTTTTAACCCATGAGCTCATGAAAAATGCGTATCGCATAAAATAAAAAAGGGGATACACAGATATCGTGTTCACAAAATGATCACGGCTTTTCCTCAGACATGCAGAGATGTTTATATATATTATTAATTGCAGTGCAGTATTCACACTCCATAAACTAATTTTAAAACTTATTTCTACATATAATTTGAAAGAATAACCTAGGACTTTATCTCGTTTAATTTTCTAACCAAGCACTTCTATGCCTCAGTAACCATTGTATGTTCTTATGAAGCAAATGAACAATTAATACATCACGCCCTTTAACTTATACATGCATACAAAAATCCTTTTCTTTGACTACAGACCTGTGTGAACTGTTTTTCTTTTTTCTTTTTTTCTTTTTTTTTTTTTTGCTAAGAAAAGATGACTATATAAACATTTTTTTCAAATTATCTTGCAAAAAGATCAAAAAGAACATAGCACAGGATAGGCACTGAAATAGCGGTAAAGAAGATTTGTTTTTGTTCCTGTAATTATGATTTAGTCAAATGGTAGCTTTAATATGAACTGAATGTCAACAAACTGTTCTGTAATCAAGTGATGTTTTGACCCACTCAGCACTGAATACGCCGATCCCTATGAGTGTAACTTTTGCCGATGAGATTGTAAGATGTTTCTCTCGATATCCAATCTGAGAATGTGCCGAGTTATTTTCAATCGTACACCTCTTATGCAACGATTGTGTGGAAACATTTGACAAAATTCACTTCGCCAAGCTATTACCCATTAGCACCTTGTATTCAACGATTGTATGCTGTTAGCAAGCTCAGAATAGTTGTGTTTATCACAACCACAGCAAACTGAATAGGTGAAAATACAGAAAATTCACGTCACCCAGCTGTGATAGAATAAAATGAGAATTGTGTGACACTTTGACATGAGCACACCTTCCATTTGAAATTGTTCTGTTAACACATTGACATTTTGATATTGTGCAGTGGCTCAGCGAACCATGTCACATGGGCTTACAAACCTGCTTACAAACCGGGTAATTAAACCAAAGAATCTTGCACATCACGTAATAATTAGCTTTCAGGGGTCACAAATGCTGTGTATTTCTAGCTTCCGAGGGGAGACGAACTTTGAAATGTTCAGTGAACGTTATTGATACTGTCCAGAGAAGCGGAGAAAGTTTCCGCATGTTTTTCGCCAAGTTTCTGGCAATTTAATTCAAAATATGATTAAATTTTTTGAACCTATAATTCATATTAGTTTCCAACTGGTGTTTCGCCAAATAAAAAAAAAATAGGGTAATAATTTACATAATCTTTCCAAAAGAGCTGGAGCGTACAAAAGATGTTTACGCAGAGAGCCTTGGAGGCCTTTCATCATGTTTTGGGCAATCTTATTCAAAAATTGTGATTCAAAATTAAAATCCATTGGACAAAATAGTTTTCAACTGATGTTTTTCAGTAAATTGAAAAACAGGTAAGGCAATAATTTATATAATCTTTTCAAAAGAGCTGGGGCGTTCAAAAGATGTTTATGCAGAGGCTTTTCATCATGTTTTGGGCAATCTTATTGAAAAAAAAAATATGTTTAAAAAATTTAAATTTATATGAGAAAATAGTTTCCCACTGGTGTTTTTCAGCAAATTAAAAAACAATATAAGGCGATAAATATATTTCATCTTTCCATAGGGGTGGAAAACCATGTCAGTTTTCACAGGGGTGATTATCGAGAAACTGTATTTGCATTACTAGTGCTCCCAAGTACAATTTAGAAATTCTGATGTCTCGAAACACACAGTTTTTGTTATTTTCAGTATCCCATGTTCGAAAACCTCAGTTGCAAACAATCCTTAGGCCCCAAGTGTGACTATTTGAATGTCAAACATGTGTTTCGAGGTTTGATTTTTTTGAACGTGGAATACAAAAAATTGAAATGAACAAGAGGGTGTTCAAAAATTAAGTCCTATATTCAAATCAATAAACATTGTTCTGTACATAATTATTATACACTGGCGGAAAGTAAAAAAGAACACCAAGAAGGAGACTTCTGATACCAACGAAATTTAAACAGCATAATAACGGAATACAGAGGATAACGTGATCAAAACATTATGGCAAAATACAGCTGTATTTGCTGGTAAACTGAAAAAAATAACATTTCCATGTAACATGGTTAGTACGAGGTTGAACCACCATGAACTGCGTCACACTGTGCAATTCTGGCATGGAGTCTGTCGAACAGATGTTGGATGTAAGTTTGGGGTATTGAGTTCCAAGCATCCTCAACCTGGACGCGTAAATCGGGGATGGTCGTGGCTGGCCGTGGAGACCGGATAAGGCGTTGTCCCATAAAATCCCACACGTACTCAATGGGGGACAAATCCGGTGAACGTGCAGGCCATGGAAGTTGTCTCACACCCTGAAGTGCATGTTGCGTTGCACGTGCCCTGTGTGGGCGTGCGTTATCTTGCTCGAAAACACCACGATGGACCGACCTTACAAGTAGCACAACAACGGGCTGAATGATGATGTTGATGTAGGAGGTGCTGTTTAACGTACCCGGTACAAACACTAGTTGTGTACGGGAGTGATAGCTGATCGCTCCCCAAACCAGGAGACCAGGTGCAGGCCCAGTGTGTCGCTGGCTGATTCAAGAAGGGTGGAGACTCTTCCCTGTGCGTCTGCGAACACGCATACGGCCATCGGAGGCTCCCAAGCAGAATCTGCTTTCATCGCTGAACACGACAGATATCCATTGCGTTCGCCAGTGAAGACGCTGGCGATACCACTGCAGCCATTCCTGACGGTGGGCTGGAGTCATAGGTGCACATGCCAGAGGCACACGTGCACGTAGTCCTGCATCCAGTAGACGGTTGCGGATTGTTCGCACAGTCACCTTAGGTGCAACGGCAGCTCGGATTTGCGTCGCAGAAGATGTTCTGCTTGACAACGCCGCTCTTCTTATGCGTCGATCGGTCCGCTCATCAGTCCGTCTGTGACTCCCGGTTCCACGTCTTCTCGTGTGGGAATGCTCCTCGGACCATCTACGCCACCATCGTACCACCACCGATACTTCCCATCCAATTCGCTCCGCAATACGACGATACGACCACCCGGCCTCGCGGAGTCCGACTAGACGACCTCGCTCAAAGTCCGATAACTGCAGAAATCGTACACGTCTTCCATGTCCAGGCATTGCAGCTTCTTCAGGGTCTTCGCACGTGTCCGTACGCCGACGACTGATTACATTCACTTCGCCGTACTCCTTAAATACCGCCGACGATAATTTGCATATTATGCCGTGCTGTGGCGTAAGCGCTCACCGGTTGGCCCCGAAATTAACATCACACCTACGTAAACTCGACCCCATTAACATATGTAAATTTCATGATCGTCCTCCAATTCCTTCTTGGTGTTCTTTTTTCACTTTCCGCCAGTGTATTTTGAATATGATGTAATGTTCATATATTCCTTCACACTTAAAACATATATTCCTTCATACTGGTAAAAAACATCATCTATGCAATTACAGCCAAAAGCATTATGAACAACAATGAGCAAAACATTTAACTTACTTGTGAAAATTAATTCGTTCTTTATGTCTGCCGCGTTCGCCTTAGTGTTGCATCCATATGTAACACAGTACCTGAGCCAAACCTGACCATATTTACTATTTATAACAAACATTTAAAGCACGATTTGCAACACGCACGCAACCGGCGTATACTCATGAACAGCTTTCTGTCCTCGCTGATGGCAGAACATCCGGTTTTCAAACACTGGCGGAAGTAGCTAGTTTGCCAGTCTATTCTCCTCCAAAGTCTTTGGGCGACAACCCGACGAGGAAATGGATCCCGCATGCCTACAAGAGACAATTCGGACCGTGGTGGCTCAGTTTTGGTATGATGTGTTTTCTTCTGGAGCGCAATAGGATCCCTCTTACGTATGTATATCGCTCTGACCGATAGAAGCTACGTAACCATCCTTGGAGATCATTTGTACTCGTTCATGTCATGCAACCACCCAGACGGCGACGCTCTCTTTCAGAACGACAATACGCCACCGCACACGTCCACAATCGCCCGATTATGTCTGGAGGAACATTCCACGGAGTTTAGCAACTTGACTTGGCCCCCTCGTTCACCAGATTTAAACGCTATCGGACACATTTCGGATGTTGTTCAACGTGCAGTCAATGGCAAGAATCCTCCACCGGCGAATATTACGAATTCTGGGACGGTCTTCAAGAAGCACAGTGTGCACTGTCTCCACAGTACAAGAGAGAGCTCGTGGAGTCCATTCCCCGTTGTCCAACGTGCAGCCAATGCCAGGAATCCTCCACCGGCGAATATTTCGGAATTTTGCAAAGCTCTTCAGGAAGCACGGTGTGTGCAACGTCTGCACAGTACTACAGAGAGCTCGTGGAGTCCATGCCCCGTTGTCCAACGTGCAGCCAATGCCAGGAATCCTCCACCGGCGAATATTTCGGAATTTTGCAGAGCTCTTCAGGAAGCACGGTGTGTGCAACGTCTGTGCACAGTACTACAGAGAGCTCGTGGAGTCCATGCCCTGTTGTCCAAAGTGCAGCCAATGCCAGGAATCCTCCACCGGCGAATATTTCGGAATTTTGCAAAGCTCTTCAGGAAGCACGGTGTGCACTGTCTCCACAGTACTACAGAGAGATCGTGGAGTCCATGCCCCGTTGTCCAACGTGCAGCCAATGCCAGGAATCCTCCACCGGCGAATATTTCGGAATTTTGCAAAGCTCTTCAGGAAGCACGGTGTGTGCAACGTCTGCACAGTACTACAAAGAGCTCGTGGAGTCCATGCCCCGTTTTCCAACGTGCAGCCAATGCCAGGAATCCTCCACCGGCGAATATTTCGGAATTTTGCAGAGCTCTTCAGGAAGCACGGTGTGTGCAACGTCTGCACAGTACTACAGAGAGCTCGTGGAGTCCATGCCCTGTTGTCCAACGTGCAGCCAATGCCAGGAATCCTCCACCGGCGAATATTTCGGAATTTTGCAGAGCTCTTCAGGAAGCACGGTGTGCACTGTCTCCACAGTACAAGAGAGAGCTCGTGGAGTCCATGCCCTGTTGTCCAACGTGCAGCCAATGCCAGGAATCCTCCACCGGCGAATATTTCGGAATTTTGCAAAGCTCTTCAGGAAGCACGGTGTGCACTGTCTCCACAGTACAAGAGAGAGCTCGTGGAGTCCATTCCCCGTTGTCCAACGTGCAGCCAATGCCAGGAATCCTCCACCGGCGAATATTTCGGAATTTTGCAAAGCTCTTCAGGAAGCACGGTGTGTGCAACGTCTGCACAGTACTACAGAGAGCTCGTGGAGTCCATGACCTGTTGTCCAACGTGCAGCCAATGCCAGGAATCCTCCACCGGCGAATATTTCGGAATTTTGCAAAGCTCTTCAGGAAGCACGGTGTGCACTGTCTCCACAGTACAAGAGAGAGCTCGTGGAGTCCATTCCCCGTTGTCCAACGTGCAGCCAATGCCAGGAATCCTCCACCGGCGAATATTTCGGAATTTTGCAAAGCTCTTCAGGAAGCACGGTGTGTGCAACGTCTGCACAGTACTACAAAGAGCTCGTGGAGTCCATGCCCCGTTGTCCAACGTACAGCCAATGCCAGGAATCCTCCACCGGCGAATATTTCGGAATTTTGCAGA
Organism: Macrothele yani; assembly: GCA_039090855.1. Classification (NCBI taxonomy): domain Eukaryota; kingdom Metazoa; phylum Arthropoda; class Arachnida; order Araneae; family Macrothelidae; genus Macrothele; species Macrothele yani. Next base: position 128,169,266 of record CM077011.1, on the reverse strand, counting down.
GCTCTTCAGGAAGCACGGTGTGTGCAACGTCTGCACAGTACTACAGAGAGCTCGTGGAGTCCATGCCCTGTTGTCCAACGTGCAGCCAATGCCAGGAATCCTCCACCGGCGAATATTTCGGAATTTTGCAAAGCTCTTTAGGAAGCACGGTGTGTGCAACGTCTGCACAGTACTACAGAGAGCTCGTGGAGTCCATGCCCTGTTGTCCAACGTGCAGCCAATGCCAGGAATCCTCCACCGGCGAATATTTCGGAATTTTGCAGAGCTCTTCAGGAAGCACGGTGTGTGCAACGTCTGCACAGTACTACAGAGAGCTCGTGGAGTCCATGCCCTGTTGTACAACGTGCAGCCAATGCCAGGAATCCTCCACCGGCGAATATTTCGGAATTTTGCAGAGCTCTTCAGGAAGCACGGTGTGTGCAACGTCTGCACAGTACTACAGAGAGCTCGTGGAGTCCATGCCCTGTTGTCCAACGTGCAGCCAATGCCAGGAATCCTCCACCGGCGAATATTTCGGAATTTTGCAGAGCTCTTCAGGAAGCACGGTGTGCACTGTCTCCACAGTACAAGAGAGAGCTCGTGGAGTCCATGCCCTGTTGTCCAACGTGCAGCCAATGCCAGGAATCCTCCACCGGCGAATATTTCGGAATTTTGCAAAGCTCTTCAGGAAGCACGGTGTGCACTGTCTCCACAGTACAAGAGAGAGCTCGTGGAGTCCATTCCCCGTTGTCCAACGTGCAGCCAATGCCAGGAATCCTCCACCGGCGAATATTTCGGAATTTTGCAAAGCTCTTCAGGAAGCACGGTGTGTGCAACGTCTGCACAGTACTACAAAGAGCTCGTGGAGTCCATGCCCCGTTGTCCAACGTGCAGCCAATGCCAGGAATCCTCCACCGGCGAATATTTCGGAATTTTGCAGAGCTCTTCAGGAAGCACGGTGTGTGCAACGTCTGCACAGTACTACAGAGAGCTCGTGGAGTCCATGCCCTGTTGTCCAACGTGCAGCCAATGCCAGGAATCCTCCACCGGCGAATATTTCGGAATTTTGCAAAGCTCTTTAGGAAGCACGGTGTGTGCAACGTCTGCACAGTACTACAGAGAGCTCGTGGAGTCCATGCCCTGTTGTCCAACGTGCAGCCAATGCCAGGAATCCTCCACCGGCGAATATTTCGGAATTTTGCAGAGCTCTTCAGGAAGCACGGTGTGTGCAACGTCTGCACAGTACTACAGAGAGCTCGTGGAGTCCATGCCCTGTTGTCCAACGTGCAGCCAATGCCAGGAATCCTCCACCGGCGAATATTTCGGAATTTTGCAGAGCTCTTCAGGAAGCACGGTGTGTGCAACGTCTATGCACAGTACTACAGAGAGCTCGTGGAGTCCATGCCCTGTTGTACAACGTGCAGCCAATGCCAGGAATCCTCCACCGGCGAATATTTCGGAATTTTGCAGAGCTCTTCAGGAAGCACGGTGTGTGCAACGTCTGCACAGTACTACAGAGAGCTCGTGGAGTCCATGACCTGTTGTCCAACGTGCAGCCAATGCCAGGAATCCTCCACCGGCGAATATTTCGGAATTTTGCAAAGCTCTTTAGGAAGCACGGTGTGTGCAACGTCTGCACAGTACTACAGAGAGCTCGTGGAGTCCATGCCCTGTTGTCCAACGTGCAGCCAATGCCAGGAATCCTCCACCGGCGAATATTTCGGAATTTTGCAAAGCTCTTTAGGAAGCACGGTGTGTGCAACGTCTGCACAGTACTACAGAGAGCTCGTGGAGTCCATGCCCTGTTGTCCAACGTGCAGCCAATGCCAGGAATCCTCCACCGGCGAATATTTCGGAATTTTGCAGAGCTCTTCAGGAAGCACGGTGTGTGCAACGTCTGTGCACAGTACTACAGAGAGCTCGTGGAGTCCATGCCCTGTTGTCCAAAGTGCAGCCAATGCCAGGAATCCTCCACCGGCGAATATTTCGGAATTTTGCAAAGCTCTTCAGGAAGCACGGTGTGCACTGTCTCCACAGTACTACAGAGAGATCGTGGAGTCCATGCCCCGTTGTCCAACGTGCAGCCAATGCCAAGAATCCTCCACCGGCGAATATTTCGGAATTTTGCAAAGCTCTTCAGGAAGCACGGTGTGTGCAACGTCTGCACAGTACTACAAAGAGCTCGTGGAGTCCATGCCCCGTTTTCCAACGTGCAGCCAATGCCAGGAATCCTCCACCGGCGAATATTTCGGAATTTTGCAGAGCTCTTCAGGAAGCACGGTGTGTGCAACGTCTGCACAGTACTACAGAGAGCTCGTGGAGTCCATGCCCTGTTGTCCAACGTGCAGCCAATGCCAGGAATCCTCCACCGGCGAATATTTCGGAATTTTGCAGAGCTCTTCAGGAAGCACGGTGTGTGCAACGTCTGCACAGTACTACAGAGAGCTCGTGGAGTCCATGCCCTGTTGTCCAACGTGCAGCCAATGCCAGGAATCCTCCACCGGCGAATATTTCGGAATTTTGCAAAGCTCTTCAGGAAGCACGGTGTGCACTGTCTCCACAGTACAAGAGAGAGCTCGTGGAGTCCATTCCCCGTTGTCCAACGTGCAGCCAATGCCAGGAATCCTCCACCGGCGAATATTTCGGAATTTTGCAAAGCTCTTCAGGAAGCACGGTGTGTGCAACGTCTGCACAGTACTACAGAGAGCTCGTGGAGTCCATGACCTGTTGTCCAACGTGCAGCCAATGCCAGGAATCCTCCACCGGCGAATATTTCGGAATTTTGCAAAGCTCTTCAGGAAGCACGGTGTGCACTGTCTCCACAGTACAAGAGAGAGCTCGTGGAGTCCATTCCCCGTTGTCCAACGTGCAGCCAATGCCAGGAATCCTCCACCGGCGAATATTTCGGAATTTTGTAAAGCTCTTCAGGAAGCACGGTGTGCACTGTCTCCACAGTACAAGAGAGAGCTCGTGGAGTCCATTCCCCGTTGTCCAACGTGCAGCCAATGCCAGGAATCCTCCACCGGCGAATATTTCGGAATTTTGCAAAGCTCTTCAGGAAGCACGGTGGGTGCAACGTCTGCACAGTACTACAAAGAGCTCGTGGAGTCCATGCCCCGTTGTCCAACGTGCAGCCAATGCCAGGAATCCTCCACCGGCGAATATTTCGGAATTTTGCAGAGCTCTTCAGGAAGCACGGTGTGTGCAACGTCTGCACAGTACTACAGAGAGCTCGTGGAGTCCATGCCCTGTTGTCCAACGTGCAGCCAATGCCAGGAATCCTCCACCGGCGAATATTTCGGAATTTTGCAAAGCTCTTTAGGAAGCACGGTGTGTGCAACGTCTGCACAGTACTACAGAGAGCTCGTGGAGTCCATGCCCTGTTGTCCAACGTGCAGCCAATGCCAGGAATCCTCCACCGGCGAATATTTCGGAATTTTGCAGAGCTCTTCAGGAAGCACGGTGTGTGCAACGTCTGCACAGTACTACAGAGAGCTCGTGGAGTCCATGCCCTGTTGTCCAACGTGCAGCCAATGCCAGGAATCCTCCACCGGCGAATATTTCGGAATTTTGCAGAGCTCTTCAGGAAGCACGGTGTGTGCAACGTCTGCACAGTACTACAGAGAGCTCGTGGAGTCCATGCCCTGTTGTCCAACGTGCAGCCAATGCCAGGAATCCTCCACCGGCGAATATTTCGGAATTTTGCAGAGCTCTTCAGGAAGCACGGTGTGCACTGTCTGTGCACAGTACTACAGAGAGCTCGTGGAGTCCATGCCCTGTTGTACAACGTGCAGCCAATGCCAGGAATCCTCCACCGGCGAATATTTCGGAATTTTGCAGAGCTCTTCAGGAAGCACGGTGTGCACTGTCTCCACAGTACAAGAGAGAGCTCGTGGAGTCCATGCCCTGTTGTCCAACGTGCAGCCAATGCCAGGAATCCTCCACCGGCGAATATTTCGGAATTTTGTAAAGCTCTTCAGGAAGCACGGTGTGCACTGTCTCCACAGTACAAGAGAGAGCTCGTGGAGTCCATTCCCCGTTGTCCAACGTGCAGCCAATGCCAGGAATCCTCCACCGGCGAATATTTCGGAATTTTGCAAAGCTCTTCAGGAAGCACGGTGTGTGCAACGTCTGCACAGTACTACAAAGAGCTCGTGGAGTCCATGCCCCGTTGTCCAACGTGCAGCCAATGCCAGGAATCCTCCACCGGCGAATATTTCGGAATTTTGCAGAGCTCTTCAGGAAGCACGGTGTGTGCAACGTCTGCACAGTACTACAGAGAGCTCGTGGAGTCCATGCCCTGTTGTCCAACGTGCAGCCAATGCCAGGAATCCTCCACCGGCGAATATTTCGGAATTTTGCAAAGCTCTTTAGGAAGCACGGTGTGTGCAACGTCTGCACAGTACTACAGAGAGCTCGTGGAGTCCATGCCCTGTTGTCCAACGTGCAGCCAATGCCAGGAATCCTCCACCGGCGAATATTTCGGAATTTTGCAGAGCTCTTCAGGAAGCACGGTGTGTGCAACGTCTGTGCACAGTACTACAGAGAGCTCGTGGAGTCCATGCCCTGTTGTCCAACGTGCAGCCAATGCCAGGAATCCTCCACCGGCGAATATTTCGGAATTTTGCAGAGCTCTTCAGGAAGCACGGTGTGTGCAACGTCTGTGCACAGTACTACAGAGAGCTCGTGGAGTCCATGCCCTGTTGTACAACGTGCAGCCAATGCCAGGAATCCTCCACCGGCGAATATTTCGGAATTTTGCAGAGCTCTTCAGGAAGCACGGTGTGCACTGTCTCCACAGTACTACAGAGAGCTCGTGGAGTCCATGCCCTGTTGTCCAACGTGCAGCCAATGCCAGGAATCCTCCACCGGCGAATATTTCGGAATTTTGCAAAGCTCTTCAGGAAGCACGGTGTGCACTGTCTCCACAGTACAAGAGAGAGCTCGTGGAGTCCATGCCCCGTTGTCCAACGTGCAGCCAATGCCAGGAATCCTCCACCGGCGAATATTTCGGAATTTTGCAAAGCTCTTCAGGAAGCACGGTGTGTGCAACGTCTGCACAGTACTACAAAGAGCTCGTGGAGTCCATGCCCCGTTGTCCAACGTGCAGCCAATGCCAGGAATCCTCCACCGGCGAATATTTCGGAATTTTGCAGAGCTCTTCAGGAAGCACGGTGTGTGCAACGTCTGCACAGTACTACAGAGAGCTCGTGGAGTCCATGCCCTGTTGTCCAACGTGCAGCCAATGCCAGGAATCCTCCACCGGCGAATATTTCGGAATTTTGCAAAGCTCTTCAGGAAGCACGGTGTGCAACGTCTGCACAGTACTACAGAGAGCTCGTGGAGTCCATGCCCTGTTGTCCAACGTGCAGCCAATGCCAGGAATCCTCCACCGGCGAATATTTCGGAATTTTGCAGAGCTCTTCAGGAAGCACGGTGTGTGCAACGTCTGCACAGTACTACAGAGAGCTCGTGGAGTCCATGCCCTGTTGTCCAACGTGCAGCCAATGCCAGGAATCCTCCACCGGCGAATATTTCGGAATTTTGCAGAGCTCTTCAGGAAGCACGGTGTGTGCAACGTCTGCACAGTACTACAGAGAGCTCGTGGAGTCCATGCCCTGTTGTCCAACGTGCAGCCAATGCCAGGAATCCTCCACCGGCGAATATTTCGGAATTTTGCAAAGCTCTTCAGGAAGCACGGTGTGTGCAACGTCTGCACAGTACTACAGAGAGCTCGTGGAGTCCATGCCCCGTTGTCCAACGTGCAGCCAATGCCAGGAATCCTCCACCGGCGAATATTTCGGAATTTTGCAGAGCTCTTCAGGAAGCACGGTGTGTGCAACGTCTGCACAGTACTACAGAGAGCTCGTGGAGTCCATGCCCTGTTGTCCAACGTGCAGCCAATGCCAGGAATCCTCCACCGGCGAATATTTCGGAATTTTGCAAAGCTCTTCAGGAAGCACGGTGTGTGCAACGTCTGCACAGTACTACAGAGAGCTCGTGGAGTCCATGCCCTGTTGTCCAACGTGCAGCCAATGCCAGGAATCCTCCACCGGCGAATATTTCGGAATTTTGCAGAGCTCTTCAGGAAGCACGGTGTGTGCAACGTCTGCACAGTACTACAGAGAGCTCGTGGAGTCCATGCCCTGTTGTCCAACGTGCAGCCAATGCCAGGAATCCTCCACCGGCGAATATTTCGGAATTTTGCAAAGCTCTTCAGGAAGCACGGTGTGCACTGTCTCCACAGTACTACAGAGAGATCGTGGAGTCCATGCCCCGTTGTCCAACGTGCAGCCAATGCCAGGAATCCTCCACCGGCGAATATTTCGGAATTTTGCAAAGCTCTTCAGGAAGCACGGTGTGTGCAACGTCTGCACAGTACTACAAAGAGCTCGTGGAGTCCATGCCCCGTTTTCCAACGTGCAGCCAATGCCAGGAATCCTCCACCGGCGAATATTTCGGAATTTTGCAGAGCTCTTCAGGAAGCACGGTGTGTGCAACGTCTGCACAGTACTACAGAGAGCTCGTGGAGTCCATGCCCTGTTGTCCAACGTGCAGCCAATGCCAGGAATCCTCCACCGGCGAATATTTCGGAATTTTGCAGAGCTCTTCAGGAAGCACGGTGTGCAACGTCTGCACAGTACTAGAGAGAGCTCGTGGAGTCCATGCCCTGTTGTCCAACGTGCAGCCAATGCCAGGAATCCTCCACCGGCGAATATTTCGGAATTTTGCAAAGCTCTTCAGGAAGCACGGTGTGTGCACTGTCTCCACAGTACAAGAGAGAGCTCGTGGAGTCCATTCCCCGTTGTCCAACGTGCAGCCAATGCCAGGAATCCTCCACCGGCGAATATTTCGGAATTTTGCAAAGCTCTTCAGGAAGCACGGTGTGTGCAACGTCTGCACAGTACTACAGAGAGCTCGTGGAGTCCATGACCTGTTGTCCAACGTGCAGCCAATGCCAGGAATCCTCCACCGGCGAATATTTCGGAATTTTGCAAAGCTCTTCAGGAAGCACGGTGTGTGCACTGTCTCCACAGTACTAGAGAGAGCTCGTGGAGTCCATGCCCTGTTGTCCAACGTGCAGCCAATGCCAGGAATCCTCCACCGGCGAATATTTCGGAATTTTGCAGAGCTCTTCAGGAAGCACGGTGTGTGCAACGTCTGCCACAGTACAAGAGAGAGCTCGTGGAGTCCATGCCCTGTTGTCCAACGTGCAGCCAATGCCAGGAATCCTCCACCGGCGAATATTTCGGAATTTTGCAAAGCTCTTCAGGAAGCACGGTGTGTGCAACGTCTGCACAGTACTACAAAGAGCTCGTGGAGTCCATGCCCCGTTGTCCAACGTACAGCCAATGCCAGGAATCCTCCACCGGCGAATATTTCGGAATTTTGCAGAGCTCTTCAGGAAGCACGGTGTGTGCAACGTCTGCACAGTACTACAGAGAGCTCGTGGAGTCCATGCCCTGTTGTCCAACGTGCAGCCAATGCCAGGAATCCTCCACCGGCGAATATTTCGGAATTTTGCAAAGCTCTTTAGGAAGCACGGTGTGTGCAACGTCTGCACAGTACTACAGAGAGCTCGTGGAGTCCATGCCCTGTTGTCCAACGTGCAGCCAATGCCAGGAATCCTCCACCGGCGAATATTTCGGAATTTTGCAGAGCTCTTCAGGAAGCACGGTGTGTGCAACGTCTGCACAGTACTACAGAGAGCTCGTGGAGTCCATGCCCTGTTGTACAACGTGCAGCCAATGCCAGGAATCCTCCACCGGCGAATATTTCGGAATTTTGCAGAGCTCTTCAGGAAGCACGGTGTGTGCAACGTCTGCACAGTACTACAGAGAGCTCGTGGAGTCCATGCCCTGTTGTCCAACGTGCAGCCAATGCCAGGAATCCTCCACCGGCGAATATTTCGGAATTTTGCAGAGCTCTTCAGGAAGCACGGTGTGCACTGTCTCCACAGTACAAGAGAGAGCTCGTGGAGTCCATGCCCTGTTGTCCAACGTGCAGCCAATGCCAGGAATCCTCCACCGGCGAATATTTCGGAATTTTGCAAAGCTCTTCAGGAAGCACGGTGTGCACTGTCTCCACAGTACAAGAGAGAGCTCGTGGAGTCCATTCCCCGTTGTCCAACGTGCAGCCAATGCCAGGAATCCTCCACCGGCGAATATTTCGGAATTTTGCAAAGCTCTTCAGGAAGCACGGTGTGTGCAACGTCTGCACAGTACTACAAAGAGCTCGTGGAGTCCATGCCCCGTTGTCCAACGTGCAGCCAATGCCAGGAATCCTCCACCGGCGAATATTTCGGAATTTTGCAGAGCTCTTCAGGAAGCACGGTGTGTGCAACGTCTGCACAGTACTACAGAGAGCTCGTGGAGTCCATGCCCTGTTGTCCAACGTGCAGCCAATGCCAGGAATCCTCCACCGGCGAATATTTCGGAATTTTGCAAAGCTCTTTAGGAAGCACGGTGTGTGCAACGTCTGCACAGTACTACAGAGAGCTCGTGGAGTCCATGCCCTGTTGTCCAACGTGCAGCCAATGCCAGGAATCCTCCACCGGCGAATATTTCGGAATTTTGCAGAGCTCTTCAGGAAGCACGGTGTGTGCAACGTCTGCACAGTACTACAGAGAGCTCGTGGAGTCCATGCCCTGTTGTCCAACGTGCAGCCAATGCCAGGAATCCTCCACCGGCGAATATTTCGGAATTTTGCAGAGCTCTTCAGGAAGCACGGTGTGTGCAACGTCTGCACAGTACTACAGAGAGCTCGTGGAGTCCATGCCCTGTTGTCCAACGTGCAGCCAATGCCAGGAATCCTCCACCGGCGAATATTTCGGAATTTTGCAGAGCTCTTCAGGAAGCACGGTGTGTGCAACGTCTGCACAGTACTACAGAGAGCTCGTGGAGTCCATGCCCTGTTGTCCAACGTGCAGCCAATGCCAGGAATCCTCCACCGGCGAATATTTCGGAATTTTGCAAAGCTCTTCAGGAAGCACGGTGTGCACTGTCTCCACAGTACAAGAGAGAGCTCGTGGAGTCCATGCCCTGTTGTCCAACGTGCAGCCAATGCCAGGAATCCTCCACCGGCGAATATTTCGGAATTTTGCAAAGCTCTTCAGGAAGCACGGTGTGTGCAACGTCTGCACAGTACTACAGAGAGCTCGTGGAGTCCATGCCCCGTTGTCCAACGTGCAGCCAATGCCAGGAATCCTCCACCGGCGAATATTTCGGAATTTTGCAGAGCTCTTCAGGAAGCACGGTGTGTGCAACGTCTGCACAGTACTACAGAGAGCTCGTGGAGTCCATGCCCTGTTGTCCAACGTGCAGCCAATGCCAGGAATCCTCCACCGGCGAATATTTCGGAATTTTGCAGAGCTCTTCAGGAAGCACGGTGTGTGCACTGTCTCCACAGTACAAGAGAGAGCTCGTGGAGTCCATGCCCTGTTGTCCAACGTGCAGCCAATGCCAGGAATCCTCCACCGGCGAATATTTCGGAATTTTGCAAAGCTCTTCAGGAAGCACGGTGTGCACTGTCTCCACAGTACAAGAGAGAGCTCGTGGAGTCCATTCCCCGTTGTCCAACGTGCAGCCAATGCCAGGAATCCTCCACCGGCGAATATTTCGGAATTTTGCAAAGCTCTTCAGGAAGCACGGTGTGTGCAACGTCTGCACAGTACTACAGAGAGCTCGTGGAGTCCATGACCTGTTGTCCAACGTGCAGCCAATGCCAGGAATCCTCCACCGGCGAATATTTCGGAATTTTGCAAAGCTCTTCAGGAAGCACGGTGTGCACTGTCTCCACAGTACAAGAGAGAGCTCGTGGAGTCCATTCCCCGTTGTCCAACGTGCAGCCAATGCCAGGAATCCTCCACCGGCGAATATTTCGGAATTTTGCAAAGCTCTTCAGGAAGCACGGTGTGTGCAACGTCTGCACAGTACTACAAAGAGCTCGTGGAGTCCATGCCCCGTTGTCCAACGTACAGCCAATGCCAGGAATCCTCCACCGGCGAATATTTCGGAATTTTGCAGAGCTCTTCAGGAAGCACGGTGTGTGCAACGTCTGCACAGTACTACAGAGAGCTCGTGGAGTCCATGCCCTGTTGTCCAACGTGCAGCCAATGCCAGGAATCCTCCACCGGCTAATATTTCGGAATTTTGCAAAGCTCTTTAGGAAGCACGGTGTGTGCAACGTCTGCACAGTACTACAGAGAGCTCGTGGAGTCCATGCCCTGTTGTCCAACGTGCAGCCAATGCCAGGAATCCTCCACCGGCGAATATTTCGGAATTTTGCAGAGCTCTTCAGGAAGCACGGTGTGTGCAACGTCTGCACAGTACTACAGAGAGCTCGTGGAGTCCATGCCCTGTTGTACAACGTGCAGCCAATGCCAGGAATCCTCCACCGGCGAATATTTCGGAATTTTGCAGAGCTCTTCAGGAAGCACGGTGTGTGCAACGTCTGCACAGTACTACAGAGAGCTCGTGGAGTCCATGCCCTGTTGTCCAACGTGCAGCCAATGCCAGGAATCCTCCACCGGCGAATATTTCGGAATTTTGCAGAGCTCTTCAGGAAGCACGGTGTGCACTGTCTCCACAGTACAAGAGAGAGCTCGTGGAGTCCATGCCCTGTTGTCCAACGTGCAGCCAATGCCAGGAATCCTCCACCGGCGAATATTTCGGAATTTTGCAAAGCTCTTCAGGAAGCACGGTGTGCACTGTCTCCACAGTACAAGAGAGAGCTCGTGGAGTCCATTCCCCGTTGTCCAACGTGCAGCCAATGCCAGGAATCCTCCACCGGCGAATATTTCGGAATTTTGCAAAGCTCTTCAGGAAGCACGGTGTGTGCAACGTCTGCACAGTACTACAAAGAGCTCGTGGAGTCCATGCCCCGTTGTCCAACGTGCAGCCAATGCCAGGAATCCTCCACCGGCGAATATTTCGGAATTTTGCAGAGCTCTTCAGGAAGCACGGTGTGTGCAACGTCTGCACAGTACTACAGAGAGCTCGTGGAGTCCATGCCCTGTTGTCCAACGTGCAGCCAATGCCAGGAATCCTCCACCGGCGAATATTTCGGAATTTTGCAAAGCTCTTTAGGAAGCACGGTGTGTGCAACGTCTGCACAGTACTACAGAGAGCTCGTGGAGTCCATGCCCTGTTGTCCAACGTGCAGCCAATGCCAGGAATCCTCCACCGGCGAATATTTCCGGAATTTTGCAGAGCTCTTCAGGAAGCACGGTGTGTGCAACGTCTGCACAGTACTACAGAGAGCTCGTGGAGTCCATGCCTTGTTGTCCAACGTGCAGCCAATGCCAGGAATCCTCCACCGGCGAATATTTCGGAATTTTGCAGAGCTCTTCAGGAAGCACGGTGTGTGCAACGTCTGTGCACAGTACTACAGAGAGCTCGTGGAGTCCATGCCCTGTTGTACAACGTGCAGCCAATGCCAGGAATCCTCCACCGGCGAATATTTCGGAATTTTGCAGAGCTCTTCAGGAAGCACGGTGTGTGCAACGTCTGCACAGTACTACAGAGAGCTCGTGGAGTCCATGACCTGTTGTCCAACGTGCAGCCAATGCCAGGAATCCTCCACCGGCGAATATTTCGGAATTTTGCAAAGCTCTTTAGGAAGCACGGTGTGTGCAACGTCTGCACAGTACTACAGAGAGCTCGTGGAGTCCATGCCCTGTTGTCCAACGTGCAGCCAATGCCAGGAATCCTCCACCGGCGAATATTTCGGAATTTTGCAGAGCTCTTCAGGAAGCACGGTGTGTGCAACGTCTGCACAGTACTACAGAGAGCTCGTGGAGTCCATGCCCTGTTGTCCAACGTGCAGCCAATGCCAGGAATCCTCCACCGGCGAATATTTCGGAATTTTGCAAAGCTCTTCAGGAAGCACGGTGTGCACTGTCTCCACAGTACTACAGAGAGCTCGTGGAGTCCATTCCCCGTTGTCCAACGTGCAGCCAATGCCAGGAATCCTCCACCGGCGAATATTTCGGAATTTTGCAAAGCTCTTCAGGAAGCACGGTGTGTGCAACGTCTGCACAGTACTACAAAGAGCTCGTGGAGTCCATGCCCCGTTGTCCAACGTACAGCCAATGCCAGGAATCCTCCACCGGCGAATATTTCGGAATTTTGCAGAGCTCTTCAGGAAGCACGGTGTGTGCAACGTCTGCACAGTACTACAGAGAGCTCGTGGAGTCCATGCCCTGTTGTCCAACGTGCAGCCAATGCCAGGAATCCTCCACCGGCGAATATTTCGGAATTTTGCAAAGCTCTTTAGGAAGCACGGTGTGTGCAACGTCTGCACAGTACTACAGAGAGCTCGTGGAGTCCATGCCCTGTTGTCCAACGTGCAGCCAATGCCAGGAATCCTCCACCGGCGAATATTTCGGAATTTTGCAGAGCTCTTCAGGAAGCACGGTGTGTGCAACGTCTGCACAGTACTACAGAGAGCTCGTGGAGTCCATGCCCTGTTGTACAACGTGCAGCCAATGCCAGGAATCCTCCACCGGCGAATATTTCGGAATTTTGCAGAGCTCTTCAGGAAGCACGGTGTGTGCAACGTCTGCACAGTACTACAGAGAGCTCGTGGAGTCCATGCCCTGTTGTACAACGTGCAGCCAATGCCAGGAATCCTCCACCGGCGAATATTTCGGAATTTTGCAGAGCTCTTCAGGAAGCACGGTGTGTGCAACGTCTGCACAGTACTACAGAGAGCTCGTGGAGTCCATGCCCTGTTGTCCAACGTGCAGCCAATGCCAGGAATCCTCCACCGGCGAATATTTCGGAATTTTGCAGAGCTCTTCAGGAAGCACGGTGTGTGCACTGTCTCCACAGTACAAGAGAGAGCTCGTGGAGTCCATGCCCTGTTGTCCAACGTGCAGCCAATGCCAGGAATCCTCCACCGGCGAATATTTCGGAATTTTGCAAAGCTCTTCAGGAAGCACGGTGTGCACTGTCTCCACAGTACAAGAGAGAGCTCGTGGAGTCCATTCCCCGTTGTCCAACGTGCAGCCAATGCCAGGAATCCTCCACCGGCGAATATTTCGGAATTTTGCAAAGCTCTTCAGGAAGCACGGTGTGTGCAACGTCTGCACAGTACTACAAAGAGCTCGTGGAGTCCATGCCCCGTTGTCCAACGTGCAGCCAATGCCAGGAATCCTCCACCGGCGAATATTTCGGAATTTTGCAGAGCTCTTCAGGAAGCACGGTGTGTGCAACGTCTGCACAGTACTACAGAGAGCTCGTGGAGTCCATGCCCTGTTGTCCAACGTGCAGCCAATGCCAGGAATCCTCCACCGGCGAATATTTCGGAATTTTGCAAAGCTCTTTAGGAAGCACGGTGTGTGCAACGTCTGCACAGTACTACAGAGAGCTCGTGGAGTCCATGCCCTGTTGTCCAACGTGCAGCCAATGCCAGGAATCCTCCACCGGCGAATATTTCGGAATTTTGCAGAGCTCTTCAGGAAGCACGGTGTGTGCAACGTCTGCACAGTACTACAGAGAGCTCGTGGAGTCCATGCCCTGTTGTCCAACGTGCAGCCAATGCCAGGAATCCTCCACCGGCGAATATTTCGGAATTTTGCAGAGCTCTTCAGGAAGCACGGTGTGTGCAACGTCTGTGCACAGTACTACAGAGAGCTCGTGGAGTCCATGCCCTGTTGTACAACGTGCAGCCAATGCCAGGAATCCTCCACCGGCGAATATTTCGGAATTTTGCAGAGCTCTTCAGGAAGCACGGTGTGTGCAACGTCTGCACAGTACTACAGAGAGCTCGTGGAGTCCATGACCTGTTGTCCAACGTGCAGCCAATGCCAGGAATCCTCCACCGGCGAATATTTCGGAATTTTGCAAAGCTCTTTAGGAAGCACGGTGTGTGCAACGTCTGCACAGTACTACAGAGAGCTCGTGGAGTCCATGCCCTGTTGTCCAACGTGCAGCCAATGCCAGGAATCCTCCACCGGCGAATATTTCGGAATTTTGCAAAGCTCTTCAGGAAGCACGGTGTGTGCAACGTCTGCACAGTACTACAGAGAGCTCGTGGAGTCCATGCCCTGTTGTCCAACGTGCAGCCAATGCCAGGAATCCTCCACCGGCGAATATTTCGGAATTTTGCAGAGCTCTTCAGGAAGCACGGTGTGTGCAACGTCTGCACAGTACTACAGAGAGCTCGTGGAGTCCATGCCCTGTTGTCCAACGTGCAGCCAATGCCAGGAATCCTCCACCGGCGAATATTTCGGAATTTTGCAGAGCTCTTCAGGAAGCACGGTGTGTGCAACGTCTGCACAGTACTACAGAGAGCTCGTGGAGTCTATGCCCCGTTGTCCAACGTGCAGCCAATGCCAGGAATCCTCCACCGGCGAATATTTCGGAATTTTGCAAAGCTCTTTAGGAAGCACGGTGTGTGCAACGTCTGCACAGTACTACAGAGAGCTCGTGGAGTCCATGCCCTGTTGTCCAACGTGCAGCCAATGCCAGGAATCCTCCACCGGCGAATATTTCGGAATTTTGCAGAGCTCTTCAGGAAGCACGGTGTGTGCAACGTCTGCACAGTACTACAGAGAGCTCGTGGAGTCCATGCCCTGTTGTCCAACGTGCAGCCAATGCCAGGAATCCTCCACCGGCGAATATTTCGGAATTTTGCAGAGCTCTTCAGGAAGCACGGTGTGTGCAACGTCTGCACAGTACTACAGAGAGCTCGTGGAGTCCATGCCCTGTTGTCCAACGTGCAGCCAATGCCAGGAATCCTCCACCGGCGAATATTTCGGAATTTTGCAGAGCTCTTCAGGAAGCACGGTGTGTGCAACGTCTGCACAGTACTACAGAGAGCTCGTGGAGTCTATGCCCCGTTGTCCAACGTGCAGCCAATGCCAGGAATCCTCCACCGGCGAATATTTCGGAATTTTGCAAAGCTCTTTAGGAAGCACGGTGTGTGCAACGTCTGCACAGTACTACAGAGAGCTCGTGGAGTCCATGCCCTGTTGTCCAACGTGCAGCCAATGCCAGGAATCCTCCACCGGCGAATATTTCGGAATTTTGCAGAGCTCTTCAGGAAGCACGGTGTGTGCAACGTCTGCACAGTACTACAGAGAGCTCGTGGAGTCCATGCCCTGTTGTCCAACGTGCAGCCAATGCCAGGAATCCTCCACCGGCGAATATTTCGGAATTTTGCAAAGCTCTTTAGGAAGCACGGTGTGTGCAACGTCTGCACAGTACTACAGAGAGCTCGTGGAGTCCATGCCCTGTTGTCCAACGTGCAGCCAATGCCAGGAATCCTCCACCGGCGAATATTTTGGAATTTTGCAGAGCTCTTCAGGAAGCACGGTGTGTGCAACGTCTGCACAGTACTACAGAGAGCTCGTGGAGTCTATGTCCCGTTGTCCAACGTGCAGCCAATGCCAGGAATCCTCCACCGGCGAATATTTCGGAATTTTACAAAGCTCTGTAGGAAGCACGGTGTGTGCAACGTCTGCACAGTACTACAGAGAGCTCGTGGAGTCCATGCCCTGTTGTCCAACGTGCAGCCAATGCCAGGAATCCTCCACCGGCGAATATTTCGGAATTTTGCAGAGCTCTTCAGGAAGCACGGTGTGTGCAACGTCTGCACAGTACTACAGAGAGCTCGTGGAGTCCATGCCCTGTTGTCCAACGTGCAGCCAATGCCAGGAATCCTCCACCGGCGAATATTTCGGAATTTTGCAGAGCTCTTCAGGAAGCACGGTGTGTGCAACGTCTGCACAGTACTACAGAGAGCTCGTGGAGTCCATGCCCTGTTGTCCAACGTGCAGCCAATGCCAGGAATCCTCCACCGGCGAATATTTCGGAATTTTGCAGAGCTCTTCAGGAAGCACGGTGTGTGCAACGTCTGCACAGTACTACAGAGAGCTCGTGGAGTCCATGCCCCGTTGTCCAACGTGCAGCCAATGCCAGGAATCCTCCACCGGCGAATATTTCGGAATTGTGCAAAGCTCTTCAAGGAAGCACGGTGTGCAACTGTCTCCACAGTACTACAGAGAGCTCGTGGAGTCCATGCCCTGTTGTCCAACGTGCAGCCAATGCCAGGAATCCTCCACCGGCGAATATTTCGGAATTGTGCAAAGCTCTTCAAGAAGCACGGTGTGCACTGTCTCCACAGTACTACAGAGAGCTCGTGGAGTCCATGCCCCGTTGTCCAACGTGCAGGCAATGCCAGGAATCCTCCACCGGCGAATATTTCGGAATTGTGCAAAGCTCTTCAAGAAGCACGGTGTGCACTGTCTCCACAGTACTACAGAGAGCTCGTGGAGTCCATGCCCCGTTGTCCAACGTGCAGCCAATGCCAGGAATCCTCCACCGGCGAATATTTCGGAATTGTGCAAAGCTCTTCAAGAAGCACGGTGTGCACTGTCTCCACAGTACTACAGAGAGCTCGTGGAGTCCATGCCCCGTTGTCCAACGTGCAGCCAATGCCAGGAATCCTCCACCAGCGAATACTTCGGAATTTTGCAAAGCTCTTCAGGAAGCACGGTGTGCACTGTCTCCACAGTACTACAGAGAGCTCGTGGAGTCCATGCCCCGTTGTCCAACGTGCAGCCAATGCCAGGAATCCTCCACCGGCGAATACTACGGAATTGTGGAACGTTCTTCAGTAAGCATGGTGTGCACTGCCTCCGCAGTACCACAGAGATCTTTTAAAGTCCATGCCCGTCGCGTTGCTTCTGTTTTTCAATCATGAGAACCAACACGGTATTAGAGAAGTATCCCCGGGGGGGGAGGTCACTTCAGTGTATGCAGATTGGATCCCCGTGTGCTTGTGATAAATCGACAAGAATCTTCTTTTCGCATCGTTTCCATGCTTCATCCTTGTAAAAATGTTAAAATCTTACCCAGGACCGTAGCCAGAAAGAATTTTCGGGGAGGGTTTCTGAATTTGGAAATTAATTTTTACCGTACGTTGTACATATGTTGAGTTTTTTCTCTGTCACGTTTATTTGGATACGAATTTTTTCTATTTAATACTCCCAATTTTTCAAATACTGATTTACATGCTATACTACTTACACAAGTATATGGATCCATCTATCCTCCTTTTATTTAAGTACGGCATATGCCCCAGTATCTTTTTTTATTATTATTATTAAACCAATATGTTTATTGACTAAGTAAAGAATTATAGTATTATATATATTAAATCTTTTTTGTTTTCCTTTCTTACACATTATGCATACAGTAAAAAAAATTTGAGACAATGTTTCAATGGCTATAGTAGGAAGTTCACTTCTCCGTGTTGGGGTCCATTTGGTTTTCCACATATTCATCTCTGACGTGACAGAATCATTATCCAAGAAAATCCTTATCCGGGGACGCTGGTGGTTTCGGTGATTGGCGTGTAAAATAAAAAGCTCTATCGATTTGCTGGCTAAAATTTATAAAATTATTTTTGAGACATTTTAAATATTTCAGGGAGGGTCTAAACCCTTAAAACCCCTTCCTGGCTACAGCCCGGATCTTACCCAGTCTTCAATTGTCTCCACAGCAACAACACACAGAATGCGCAGGCCGAAATGTAAACACCGGCAGCGAAGAATGGAATGATGATCCGATCATTGTTTTTGACAAGTTCGGACAAGCTTTTAAACAAGACGAAGCTCGTAACTTCGGAGGAACCACTGCGAAAGACACGTGACGAGAACTAGTTGAACGTCCAGCATATACACTACTACCTTACCTAATAATGGGAATAACCACCCTTAACCCGGATGACAGCGGTGAAACACCGTGGCATGGACAGAATGAGGCCCTGGAAAGTTGCCCGAGGCGCACGTACCCATTCGGACAGCAACACAGTACCGAGGTCCCGGAGATGACGTGGTTGTGGGTGGGCACGTCAAATTTGTCGATCCAAATAGTCCCACAAGTGCTCTGTGGAATTGTGGTCTGGCGATTTCGCCTGCCAAGGGAGAACGGAGACATCGCAGTCGTGTTCCTGGAACCAGTCATGCACCCCCTTTTGCGACATGGCAAAGCGCATTGTCCTGTTGGTGGACAGCATCACCACCAGGGTAATTGTCCAACATGAAGGGATGTATGAGGTCAGTGATGATTCACAGGTAGCCATTGGCGTTCAGGGACCCATTCAGTGGTACCAGATGTCTCAGGTCATGCCAGGAAAACAAACCCCAGACATGCACACTGCCACCGCCGACCTGTACTTGATCGACAAGCGTGTCTGAGGTGTTGGTTCTCGTATGTTTTAGGCCGTATCCGCCACCGCCCGTCACTTCTGCGGTTAAGAAACCTCGATTCGTCGGAGAATGCAACCTTTTTCCCACTCTTCCACTGTCCAATGACGGTAGTCCCATACGAACTGCAGGCGTCGTTGCTGATGGACCTGCGTTAACTCGGGCGCCTTGATGCAACGTCGACTCCAGAGACCCATGCATAATAGGATTCATTCTACTCCTATCGGGGACACATACCTTGGTGCCCAGCGTTCATTTGCGTGGTCAATTGCTGCACTGTTGCGCGTCGATGGACCTTTTACCAGTCGAAGGAGGGGACGTTCTCTTCTGGGGTCGATGGCCTTTGGTGCTCCATAGTTATGACGTCATGAGGTACTCGGTGTGCCAGAGGGCCATTCTTGGTACACCCTTACTACAGCACCTCGCGAACAGCTCAGGAAGTTTGCTGTTTCTGAGATGTTTCTACCCTTGGCGCGGTGGCCGATGATCATTCTTTTTTTCTGAACGTCCGTCAAATCACTACCTCTGCCCATTGTGCTCACGTCACGCACTATGGCTCATCTGTCCTGGCAGGCAGCTTATATCTCCGTGTGATTGACCTTTTCACGTACACTGTGTGACGCGCCTGGGCGGTTACACTGTGATTCCGGTGATGGTCATATTATTCTGATACGATTGTGTATGTGCTCATAGAGAAATCTCTTGATACATTGCACGCGGAAGATTCTTTTCATAGGTATAACTATCCCAAAAAACTGTTGAGCGATAGAACACACAGTAGATTTGCTCGGAGTCTACGATACATTAACACAATATTAATTATTATTACGCGTAAACAGATAAATAAAATAACTATTACTAAATGTCTGCGCTACGATTTCTCTGTACATCTCTGTTCAATGCTGCGTGAAATATCAAATCCATAATATTCCCAAATTTGGAAGTTCAAGCGTGAAGAAATCATATCTACACAGAGCTGAGTCATCAGCACTCGATTTTGAGGTAAAAAGTATAAAAAGAAGAAAAGAAGAATTTTCTTAACTGTTGAGTTTTGCCGAAATCCAGCTGACATTTTTTAACTGGAGTTCGTAAGTCAGTTTAAAAGTTCCTTTTCTTGTTTTCGCATTTTTTCCCTTTCTTGTATAGAACGCCTGAAGCAGTACAGATTATACTACGTCGAAATGAAGAAGCGAAAAACTCTTATATAGAAAATATTTTTTAAATAGAAATTTTTTTCTCTTTTCTTCTTATTTCAGTGAATCAGCTTTTGCGAACAATATCGATCGTTACGATTACACAATCATGCTTGCTTGCTAAGAAAATACATTTGTTTTATAGTGTAATGGTCGTGTTTTCTGATTATGGAGGGGGAAAAGAAGTGTACGATGTAAGGGTAAATTTTGTATAGAAATGCTCAGAAAAAAAACCCAGTTATTCAATTGCGTCAGTGAATTTTGCTCAGAAGAAACGAAGAAAACATGATTATGTGGTTACAGCTACGAAAATTCTCAACAAAAAATCGTACTGTTATCCGATAATTTTTCCAAAAAAAAAAAAAAAAACATAAAAAGGCATGCGATTATACTGTATTTAATACAACGGCCGTTCCATAAAAACAGTAAAATCACACAAAATGAAGAAATATATGTACAGCCAGCAAAATATGGTATTCTTTCTCAAAGTATCTTCCCTCGGATGATATGCAACGGTCCCATCGTTCAGTCCACTTTTCAAAGCATGTGGTGAAGGCATTTTGTGGAAGTTGCTTTAGCGACCCCGGTACAGCTTGAATAACGTCAGCATCTGTGTTGAATGTTGCGCCACAATAACGTCAGCAGGCTGTGGCATGATTAAAATACTGCATTTCGTAAGAAACTGTTGAACACAAGCAGCCACATGTGGACGGGCGTTATCATGGTGTAGGGTCCACTTGCCCACTAGTTCCGGTAGCTTAATCGATATGTGTCGTCGCAGACTCTTCAAGACTGAAACGTAATACGCCAGTTATTTGTGGAGGAACGGCATGCTAGTAGACTACGCCTTTATGATCAAAGAAAATTATCATAATCGCCTTCCGAGCTGATTTGGTCTGGTGGACATTTTTCGGAGCAGAGCCTGTGTTTACAGACACTCGTTGCGCGCTTTGTGAGGGGGGTCGAAATAGTGGACCCATGTTTCATAGGCAGTTATTACTATGTTTAGAAAGTTTGGATCCTTTGCAATCATTTGTTTCCACTCATGACACACCTGAAATCTGGCTAACAATTGTTCTCGTATCAGGTGATGAGGTACCCATCTGGAACGCACACGATGCAGCAGTAATCCGTCGCGAAGAATGCGGAATGCCGACGTTTTTGAAATACTAGTTGACTCACACGTCATTCTTCGATCTTCTTGAAGGATTGCTCAAACAGTATGAACAAATAAGCTTCGTAACAACACTTTCAGGTCGACCAGGCCTAGGAGCGAGTTCTTCCGACAAACGTCCTTTTTTGAAATCATGGTGCCATCTAAAAATCGTTGACTCACCCAAACATTTATCTTTGTAAGCTTTTTTCATTAAATCAATTGTTTCTGGTGCCGTTTTACTCAAACGACAGCAAAATTTCACCGCACAACGTATTTCACTGTAAAATTTCATAGCTGTATGGCGAAATGCAGACGTTCCTAAAATAACTGCGTAATAACAAATCCAGTATCTTCTGCCACGGCTAATAACTGTTGCCATAGATACTTCCTTAATTCAGTTAGTCGTCTGGGTGGTTATTTTTCCCCTTCGCACTGTTGCCAATTCAAAAAAAAATTACTCAGCTTTTATAGAACGGCCTTTGTATATTGATAATTTTTTCCAGCAAAAAGGCTACAAGGAAAAATCGCTGTTATTAGCTAAATCTGTGAGGAAGAAAATAAAGGCAAAATCACAGCTTTCTTTTCTCTTGCGGAAGATAAAAGAAAACGGTACTTCAGCCTACCACGGATTTTTTTTTCTTCTTCTTTATATGGTTAATTACTAGCAAGGATTTGATTCCTGGGATGCAGTAAAATCATAATTGTGCAGGAAAAAATCTCACTCTGAGTAAAAAAGTTCCCACCGAAAGAAAAGGAACGAACCAGTATAGCTATTAATCAGTCTAATGTTTGCTGGATGAATTTAATGTGAATGAGCTGCTGTTGTTCTGCTTTGGGCCTATTGTTGGCAATTATATAATTAACATGGCATCGCCAAGGGAAATTAGAGGGATGCATTTATGCACAAAGTAAACATCTGCTGAGCTACATTTTGGCAGTTATCAAAACAACATGGCGGCTTGCTGCCTTTTCTTGCCTAATTCATAAATTCCAGAAGCAACCGATGATTTTAAATGAAGCAGCCCAATGAAAAAAAAAAAAAAAAATTGGAAAATTAGGACAAAAGTTTTTACTGTTCAAAAAACTTCCTCCTTAATTTTGTTTAGTTCAGGATTTAAAGAAAATGACGGGCCAGATCATCTTTATAAAAATTCTAATAAGTTTCTTATACAAAGCATTCAGTAAATCAATACCCTACGACTTAATTCACGATATTTCATGGTTAACATTAAAAAAATTGCAATGCAGTTTTCATGGAAATAATCAATAGCTAAAAACACGTATTTTTGAATAAAACTGCTGTTTTACGCTTTCCAACCGTAAGTTGAAGCGTATATGCTACAGCTTTGTTCGTCTGTCTGTCTGTCGGTCGGTCGGTCCGTCCGTCTGTCTGGCAGCACGATAACTCGCGTAAAAATGGGTCGATTTCGAAGAAATTTCAGTATGTGGTAGGCGACCACCTAGGGACGAACCCTATTGAAAATGGTCGAAATGGGGTCGAAGGTCAGAACAAAGGAGAGGGATCCATTCCATTTCCCTTATGCGTCCTAACTTATGTAAAAATGGTTCGATTTCGATGAAATTTTAGTATGTGGTAGGAAGCCACCTGGGGACGAACCCTGTTGAAAATGGGCGAAATTGGTTCAAAGATCCTCAGGACATAGGAGCGGGATCCATTCCATTGACCTTATGCGTCATAACTTGACTAAAAATACTTCGATTGAGACAAAACTTTATTATGTTGTTCCGAAAGTATACTTAACAGGTTCTGTTTAATATCATCAAAATGGGGTCAAAGGTCAGGGCACAGGAGCGAGAAATATTCCACAGCCATTATCCCCATAACTTGAGTAATGATTTCTGGTATGTTGGAAAGCGTATCATAATCAATGTATTGCACGATTTTACTAACTTGTTAATAAAATATCGGAATTCCCATGCACGTACTGAATTTAGCGAAGACCGTATTTTTGCCTAAGACCTATGAAGTAGTACCGTTTTCTGGTACTAGAAATCAATTTAGCTTGATCTCGACTTGGGAAAAATTCGTTTAGTAGGTTAAATAGCCACCCTGAGTTACCACGTTTTTAGTGTCATGGCGTCGTCCTATTAATGTTTCCCATTCTTAGAAATCTTATGACGTCACACTGTCGCGATCGACTCGCGATTGAGATGTTGGCGCGCGGTCACGCCATCTGCCTCATTACATCACGCGTTGTTTGTGGATCCCATTGAAGTTTTATGACGTCAAACTCTCGCGACCATCTGTCTCATTACGTCACGCGCTGTGTGCGTGTTACGCTTTACTTCTGTTTTCTTCTAGAACAAGAGTTGTTGCGTATTACAGTATAAGCAGCGGAACGCTGATTTCGCATGGTTTCCCCTTCAAAATTTAAACTTAATACAGCATTTTTTTCTTTTTACATTTTGAATAGTCACTTGATGACAAGCGTATCCGCTGTGCTAAAATATTAGTTCATTTTTATTAATTACTATTAACAGTGTCACGTGGATGGTAAAACAATATAAAAAAATGTGTCTGGTCGAACCCCTGCGAAACGTCCACGTTTCAACTTTAATAATAATAAGAATAAGAATACGGCATTTTTGGAACAAGAACGAGTGGAAGAAGTAAATATGGAACAGCTTGGACATTCAAAAGCAGATGGTTTTTTTTTTGGGGGGGGGGATTGAAGGTTTAACGACCACCGTGAGCAACTCAATGGGCTATAAGCAGTCGCCCGTCCCTAATTTAGGGTCACTGGTTCCAGGGAAGGGAGAGAGCCAGTGCCGTAAGACAAACACAACATCCATGCCTGACCGGGATTCGAACCCGGACCCCTTACGGACGAATGATCAGAGACCAGCGCCTTAGACCACTGCGCCACCAGGGCGGCAAGCAGATGGTTTCCGATCACATTCCAGTCTCGAAACACATTGCCTTCCATTGGAAGAAGATCGGCCTACAAAAAGACCATTCCGAGCAGCTAAGGCGAGGAGCATGGAAATAATGTCCGCCGTTATTATAACCCTCAATGAATCTACATCGGCCGCCTCGGTGGCGCAGTGGTCTAAGCGATGGCTTCTGATCATTCGTCCGAACGGGGTCCGGGTTCGAATCCCGGTGAGGCATGGATGTTGTGTTTGTCTTACGGCACTGGCTCTCTCCCTTCCCTGGAACCAGTGACCCTAAATTAGGGACGGGCGACTGCTTATAGCCCATTGAGTTGCTCACGGTGGTCGTTAAACCTCCAACCAAAAAAAAAAAAAAAAAAAAAAAGAATCTACATCGGAAGAAAACCTCGATCAAATGCGGCGAATAAATAGACAGCGATGAAGAAACAATGTTACCATGGGGTTCGATGAAAAACCCCATGTTATAACATTTATTGTTTAGTGTTTCATGTTCGGAAATAATAAAAACAATTTTAAAAAATTTCTTACTCTAACACAAATAAAAAATTATCATTCATCTTTGTTGTGATGTTTATTCTAAATTAATTTGTCTCTAATTCGTCTATCATTATTAATCTTGATGGTTTAGACTTAGCATTACAATACTTGGAAATAACATATCAAAATATAATTTTTTTGTGCCCTCATCCCCCCCTTATTCGAGCGATGCTCTGTGCTCCTGATATTTGCCCTTATGCGCCATAACTTGCGTAAACATGGTTCGATTTCGATGAAATTTTAGTATGTGGTAGGGGACCATCCGGGGACAACCTCTATTGAAAATGGGTGAAATGGGGTCAAAGGTCAGGACATAGGATCGGGATCAATTCCATTGCCGTTATGTGTTATAACTTACGTAAAAATGCTTCGATTGCGACAAAACTTTCACGTTATTCCGGAAGTATACTTTACCGGTTCTGTTGAATATCATCTAAATGGGGTCAAAGGTCGGGTCAGGGGAGCGAGATTTATTCTACTGCCATTATCCTCATAACTTGAGTAATTATTTCTGGTATATTGGAAAGCGTATCATAATCAATGCATTGCATGATTTTACTAACTTGCTCAACCTACGGTTGGAAAGCGTAAAAAACGCGACTTTAAAAGGCAAAGTTTTGTTAGTACTTTGTGTTTGAAATTCGTTTTATGTCTCATGGCAACAACTGAACGCGTTTTCTCCATGAAGACGGGGAAGCTCAAAGAGCCAAGGACCAGGATGTTCCATTGCAATGAAAAGCCAATAAATGGGTATACTGGAAGTTCCTGTGGAAGGGAGGCAATGCCAAATTTGTGTTCCATTAGTTTTTTCAGATTACTCTAAAACACGCTGAAAAGCAAGGAGTTTTGATTAAAATACCAAGAATCACATCAAAACAAAACCAGCGCCGTGACATAAACACAAAGCCCAGATTATGACTGGATTTCAATTTATGTACCATTTTTAGACACGTTTATTAGTGCTTTGGAAAATACAGTAGATTTCTCGCACACAAATCTGTCTTATCAGAATTCTAGTCACCTTTCCCAACAAATCCCAATGTGCCATAATCTTATCAAGATATTGATGGTTTTAAAACTTTAACTGAATTGTGACTTAAATGGCTCTCAAGAAGAACTAATCACACAATTGAAACTGGTGTAATGTAGAATCACCCGCAAAGAAAAGAAGCACTGGCCAAAAGATGCATTAAGTGCTTTCAAACTGTACTACAGTGAGGCGTTACCCAATATAAAAACATTGTTTCGCATACTAGATGCTCTACCAGTGGCAACTTTAGAAAGCGGGCGTTCGTTTTCAACAGTGCGTTTCTTAAAATCATATCTACGTAATACCATATATAAGACTCAGTGGGTTAGCATTTTAGATGAACTAGATATTCACATTCATCGAGAATACACACTGAAAGCTGAAGCAGTTTTAGATGAACTAGCGAAAATACCCAGAAGGCTTGGAAATACGACTCAAATACACTGGCGGAAAGTGAAAAAAGGACACAAAGAAGGAATTGGCGGACGATCATGAAATTTACATATGTTAATAGGGTCGAGTTTTTTTTTTTTTTTTGGGGGGGGGGGGGAGATTGGAGGTTTAACGACCACCGTGAGCAACTCAATGGGCTATAAGCAGTCGCCCGTCCCTAATTTAGGGTCACTGGTTCCAGGGAAGGGAGAGAGCCAGTGCCGTAAGACAAACACAACATCCATGCCTCACCGGGATTCGAACCCGGACCCCGTTCGGACGAACGATCAGAGGCCATCGCTTAGACCACTGCGCCACTGGGGCGGCGGGGTCGAGTTTACGTAGGTGTGATGTTTATTTCGGGATCAACCGGTGAGCGCTTACACCACAGCACGGCACAATATGCAAATTATCGTCGGTGGTATTTAAGGAGTACGGCGAAGTGAATGTAATCAGTCGTCGGCGTACGGACACTGCGAAGACCCTGAAGAAGCTGCAATGCCTGGACATGGAAGACGTGTACGATTTCTGCAGTTATCGGACTTTGAGCGAGGTCGTCTAGTCGGACTCCGCGAGGCCGGGTGGTCGTATCGTCGTATTGCGGAGCGAATTGGACGGGAAGTATCGGTGGTGGTACGATGGTGGCGTAGATGGTCAGAGGAACATTCCCACACGAGAAGACGTGGAACCGGGAGTCACAGACGGACTGATGAGCGGACCGATCGACGCATAAGAAGAGCGGCGGCGTCAAGCAGAACATCCACTGCGACGCAAATCCGAGCTGTCGTTGCACCAGAGGTGACCGTGCGAACAATCCGCAACCGTCTGCTGGATGCAGGACTACGTGCACGTGTGCCTCTGACATGTGTACCCCTGACTCCAGCCCACCGTCAGGAACGGCTGCAGTGGTGTCGCCGGCGTCTGCACTGGAGAACGCAATGGTGATCTGCCGTGTTCAGCGATGAAAGCAGATTCTGCTTGGGAGCCTCCGATGGCCGTATGCGTGTTCGCAGACGAACAGGGGAGCGTCTCCACCCTTCTTGCATCCGCCAGCGACACACAAAGCCTACACCTGGTCACCTGGTGTGGGGAGCGATCAGCTATCACTCTCGTACACAACAATGATTGTACCGGGAACGTTAAACAGCACCTCCTACATCAACAACATCATTCAGCCCGTTGTTGTGCCATTTGTAGAATCGGTCCATCGTGGTGTTTTCCAGCAAGATAACGCATGCCCACACACGGCACGTGCAACGCAACATGCACTTCAGGGTGTGAGACAACTTCCATGGCCTGCACGTTCACCGGATTTGTCTCCCATTGAGCACGTGTGAGATTTTATGGGACAACGACTTATCCGGTCTCCACGGCCAGCCACGACCATCCCCGATTTACGCGTCCAGGTTGAGGATGCTTGGAACTCAATACCCCAAACTTACATCCAACATCTGTACGACAGACTCCATGCCAGAATTGCACAGTGTGACACAGTTCATGGCGGTTCAACCTTGTACTAATCATGTTACATTGAAATGTTATTTTTCAGTTTACCAGCAAATACAGCTGTATTTTGCCATAATGTTTTGATCACAATCTCCCTGAAGACATTTTTTTTTAATTCCACAGCAAACATACACTGCTGGCCATCCAAAATGCAACACCAAGAAGGACACGAGGTAGCAAAGCCAGATTTGCTGGGCACATAACAACAGATACAAAGATGAAACGATTGAGCTTACAGGCCCGTGCGACTAGCGGAATACGCAGACATCAATAGTTCATGTGGCCCCCATGGCTGGCAATAACGGCCGCTACACGCCGCGGCATCGAACGAAAGAGGCTTTGGATGTGGGCTTGGGGTATGTCGGTCCAGGCTGCTTCCACACGTTGCCACAGTTCATCAGGCGTAGCCGCGGGTGGTGCTTGCCGGGCCCCCGGTTGCTGTTCGGTTGCCGAACAGCGAGCAGACGTGTTCGATGGGCGACATATCGGGAGAACAGGCTGGCCACGGCAGCAGTGACACCTGGTGGGCCGTGAGGAATTGTTGCACGATGCGTGCCACGTGCGGGCGCGCATTGTCCTGCTAAAACGTGACCGCTGGCAGGTCGTGCTGGTAAGGGAGGACTACAGGCTCCAAAACATCGGAGATGTAGCGGTGGCTGTTGAGTGTATCGACAATGCGTACCATACGAGTGTGGGTGTCATGTCCAACTGCGCCCCAAACCATAACGCCAGGCAACGCACCGGTATGGCGATGCATAATGCAGGCGTCATACAGTCTCTCGCCGCGGAGCCGCCACACGCGGATCCGACCATCGTGGTGTTGCAGGCAGAAGCAGGATTCGTCGGAGAAGGCAATGTCGTGCCATTCCGTAGTCCAGGTGCGGCGTTCAACGGCCCACTGCCGCCGCACTCGCCGGTGGTGTAATGTCAATGGTAATCGGAGCAATGAGCACCGTGCGACACGTCCCCGCTCCTGTAGACGACGTCGAACGGTACGTGCTGCACAGGTTGTTGCGCAACACACCCTAATTCCTGCGCTAACGTTCGTGATGTGGCGGTGCGAGCCGTCAATGCCCGCTGCACAACATGCCGGTCCTCCCGTTCGGTGGTGTGCCGCGGCTGCGGCAATCGCTCACGTCGGTCCGTCCGTCTCTCCTGCACCCACCAAATCCATACTCGCCTCTCTGTGGCTGGATGTCGTCCCAGACGGGCGCCGATGTCTCGGTACGATAAACCGCTATCGCGATAAGACACTATTCATCCTCAGTCGAACTACGAAACTTGCTGGAATGACTGCCGTATTCAGCGACGAGGCATCAGGAAGCTTCCCACGCACATGCCCGGCAGCACAACACATTTCCACTACTTACACCCCGCCTTCTGTGCACCCTTCTTATAGTACTTCTTGCTGTCGTGCCGGGCGCCTATGATTTGCATATTCCCTTGATTTTTGCATGTCTTCTCGCGGGCGACGCAAGCTGCGAATTTGAGGCCAATCGGATGCTTCCTTCTTGGTGCTGCATTTTGGGTGGCCAGCAGTGTATATCGTAAAATCTTAACATAAATTTTACAAACGTCGCAACTTCCAAAGAACGAATTCGTCGCTTTAAATGGCAAAAATAAAAAAAAACCGTCAGACTTCTATAATAATAAAATTACCGTACCGATCTGTCAATTGCCTACTGAAGAAAAAAAATCGAAATTCAGATTTGCAAAACTTTAATCAATTTATTTAGTTTTTAAAGCTTTCAATCAGTGTTAGCCCACCAGGTGGCGTGTGTTTAGATGGCATAAACTGGCTCTCCTTGTGCTTGCAGAAGAGCTTATGGACTCCGGCTGGGGCTGCTTGCGAATAATATACTCCTCATAATATTTTTCCTCCACCCAGAGGAAAATAGGCTCTTTCAGAATTATAATGCTTCATGCCATCGGGCCTATCTCGTTCAGGAATGGTTCGACCAACAAAGTGTTGATATGAGATATCATGAATGCCACCCCCACCACCACCCCCCATTCCCCAGTCGCCCGATCTCAATCCAATTGAAAATCTGAAATGTTGAACACCAGATGAAGAAACTGAACACACACGCACCTATACCGGAGCTGTGGACCGCACCGCTTGGGTACAGATTCCCACCAAACTGTACAGAAACGTCCTGGGGTACATGCCACGTCAGTTAACGGCTGTATGCGGGCAAAAGGAGGGATCATGAAGTATTTGGAAGGTGCTCGTAATTCAACAAGCACTCAGCGTGTAAGAAAGCGTCTACACGTTTACAGTTACCGCACTCTCGACACACCTCGTAACATATTACTTCTTTGGTATCGCGTGTCTCCCCGAGGTAGTGTTTTTAGTTGTTGAAGTACCGCCTGCGAAGGAAGTAAGCCATGAACCGGAACAAGTAGTAATCCGACGGGGTAAGATTCGGACTATATATTGGGTGTGGCATCAGTTCGATGCCCTCAAGTTGCTGGAGTTTTGCACGAGTCTTTCGCGGGGTATGAGGCCGAGCGTTGTCCTGCTGTAGGAGAGCGCGCTTTCTGTTCACAAGTGCTGGGTACTTCTCCTCCAAAACGGAATAAATCCTCTCCAGCTGTTCAGATTAGCGTTGATGGTCCGACTTTCTGGAACAAATTCGTAATGGATTATCCCCTCGAAATTCCACCAGACGGCGTACCTGACCTTGGATGATCGTCGAGGTTTCTGTCACCTGAGCAAAATTTCTTGAGCCATCTGGTTGCGGTTCTGTGGTCCACGGAACTTTCCCCTTTCGCATGACAAATGTTTCGTGTTGCTTGAGCAGCGTTATAGCCGAGTTCAAACTCGTAAAGCGAAAGTTCCCTAATTAGCAGGTTGTGGCTGTTCATCTTTTAGGCACCCCAACCACAGACAGAACGACGACACACAATGCTGTTCACAGCAACGAGTACCACTTTATATCTCTTTCGACTGACTGCAGTGCACGACTTGAACTAGTTTAAACACGTGACATACTGTACCTTCCGCAGCACACGTGTTTATGTAAATATTGCAAAACTTTCTACTCTCCCCTATATTTGGGGGTTTAACGACCACTGTGAGCAACTCAATGGCCTATAAGCATTCTCCTGCACCTAATTTGGAGCCACTGCTTTAAAATGAACACTTCATTCATGCTTCCCAGAACATGGGACCCATTCAGACTAATGATTAAAAGCGAACGCTTCGTACCAGTGGGCCAATGGAAATCAGTCTTGTAAAGGGATAAGTCACATGGGCTACAAGTTTCTTCCAGTCAAACGGATGCGTCTGTTTATGGAAAATGCCACTAGAGCAATTCTTCCTACTGATTTATTCGATCTATGAAACTGGAGGTCCAGGCATCATAGTGTGGGGATGTTTCTCGGTGCACGCACTGGAACAATGACTGTTGCGTCCCATACTAATATTATACGACAATTTCCTAGATTCTACATTCCAGCAATTTTATAAAACTGATCCTTACCCATATCAACACAACGATACGTCATACTAGAGTACGAACTCTGAACGCCGTCCCGGTGGCGCAGTGGTCTAAGCAATGGCCTCTGGTCATGTCATTCGTCCGAAAAGGGTCCGGGTTCGAATCCCGGTGAGGCATGAATGTTGTGTTTGTCTTACGGCACTGGCTCTCTCTCTCTCTCTCTCTTCCCTGGAGCCAGTGACCCTAAATTACGGACGGGAGACTGCTTATAACCCATTGAGTTTCTCCCGGTGGTCGTTAAACCTCCAATCAAAAAAAAAAAAAAAAAAAAAAAAAGAACTCTGAATACTTGGTTTGAAGATAATAGCACCGTATCTTTGTAGTGGGCAGAGAACATCTCACATCACAATCCTGAAGAACATCTTTCACAATCCTGAAGAGCATCATGGTCAGGTCGAATGTGACCGAAATCACGGCGGCTTCGAAACATCAGCATCAAAAAATCAACCGAAAGTGTCACCCATGGCTCTGAAAAAGTCTGGTTAAAGCTATGAAGATTAATTTCCTACAGTCAAGATGTATGTTGTTGCCTCTAAGTGTCACGTAACTTTTTGGTAGATGACTGTATGCCAGAAGTGGAACTCTAGCTGCAAAAGTGCTTAGATGTGTGAGGAAATGGGTTTCCTAGAAGTGCGAGTGCTTTACTTTTGATTTTGGGAATTAGTGGAGGTACGGAAACGACGTAATGGACCTTCCGGTTGCAGCTGCTTCGTATGACGAACTATTACGTCATTTTCTGAGTTCACGACATTAAGAATGCACATTCTGCACTGGCAAATGAAACAAAATAAAGGAGGATTAACCAATATTCATGTGTGTAGTTGCAGATGAAATGTCGGAATATTGGCGGTAACTTCAAACACCCCAAATACGGTGCAAAATAAACTTTTTAATCAAAATAAGAAATCCCTGAAGTATGGCTCAAAAAAACAAAAAACAAAACTTTATTGAACATAATTATAAATCCCCGAAAGGCGGTGCAAAATAAACTGAATGAAATACGGGATTACACCATTGTACAACATAAACTTTGAAGTTGTGAATCCGTTTATTGGTGTAAATATGACATGAATGGTAAGTCAGATAACATCCGAAAACTTGAAAATGTCGTCGTTCTGGAGCGGGAATAATCGAACCCGCGTCTCCCGGATAACGCTCGGGTATGCTAACCATTACACCACCAAGAACGACCAAGTCTGAAATTTCCGATAAATTTGAATGTAACCATCAAAATAAAATAAACTTTATTAATCAAAATAATAAATATCCAAAATATGGTGCAAAATAAGCTTTATTAATTAATATAATAAATCTCCAAAGTATGGTGCAAAATAAATTTTATTAATCAAAATAATAAATCTCTAAAATACGGTGCAAAGTAAACTTTATTCGTCAAAATAATAAATATCTAAAATACTGTGCAAAATAAACTTTATTAATCAAAATAATATATCCCCAAAATACGGTGCAAAATAACCTTTATTAATCAAAATAATAAATCCCTAAAATACGATGCAAAATAAAACTATATTAACCAAAATAATAAATCCGCAAAATGAACTTTTTAATCAAGTTAGTTTTGCACCGTATGTTGATCAATAAAATCCCCAAAATACGGTGCAAAATAAACTTTATTAATTGAAATAATCCTCACAAGCAGCAATACATTTTTTCCAAAGAGATGCAAGCTACTGTATGCCGATGTAAAGAAAAATCTTCGGGATGCGACAAATTCATGGAAGGGGTTCCAGCTGATGTTTGATTAGGAAATGACTTATCCTGTAGAAAAATGCCCACGTGTTTGAAGAAGTGTTAGTCTGTTGGCGATAGATCGGGTAAATAAGGTGGTTGAGGTAAGGTGTCGTTCCTCAACTAGTGCAGCTTCTACATCGTCTACCGTGCAACGTGGGGTTTCGCTTTATCATGGAGATGCATGGGGCCCATGACGATTGACTAGAGCCGTCTGTACGGTGAACAGTTTTCCATTCATAATGTCACGTTCTAGACAATACCTGTTAGGCCGGATGGTTTGACCCGATTGCAAGGACCGTACCAGCTGCCCACCACCAACCACAGATCATCGTCTTTCTGGGATAAGCAGTGGAATGGAACCCGCTCCTATGTCCTAACCTTTGACCCCATTTCGTTCGCTTTCAATAGGGATCCTTCCCAGGTGACCCCCTTCCACATACTAAACGTTCATCGAAATCGAACGATTTTTACGCGAGTTATCGTGCGGCCGGGCATACGCAAATAATGCGTGACGTAATGAGGCAGATGGGAATCGCGACCATCCGCTCGAAAGGACGTGACGTCATAAAACTTTAATAGGATCCACACACAACGCGTGACGTAATGAGACAGATGGCGTGACCGCGCGCCAACATCTCAAGTGCGACACTGTGACGTCATAAGATTTCTAAGCATGGACAACATTAATGGGACTGCACCATGACAGCAAAAACGTGGCAATTCGGAGTGGTTATTTTACCCACTGAACGAATTTTCCTAAAGTCGAGATTTCCAGTACCAGAAAACGGTAGGTTAACGACTTTCATCAAAATCCTTAGAACCGTTTTCAAAATAAAATTTACATACATAAAAGAATTGCTCCTTTAATAGTATGGGATAAGGGCGACGGAATGGATCCCGATCCTCTATGTCCTGACCTTTGATCCCATTTTGTCCATTTTCAATAGGGTTCGTCCCCAGGTAGTCCCCTACAATTTCATCGACATCGAACCATATTTACACAAGATATGACGCATAAGGGCAATAGAATGGATCCCGCTCCTATACCGTGACCTTTGATCCCACTTCACCCTATTTCAATAGGGTTCATTCCCAGGTTATCCCCTACAATATGCTAAAATTTTATCGACATTGAACCATATTTACGCAAGTTATGACGCATAAGGGCAATGGAATGGATCCCGCTCCTATGCCGTGACCTTTGACCCCATTTCGTCCATTTTCAATATGGTTCGTCCCCAGTAGTTCCCTACCACTTACTAAAATTTCATCGAAATCGAACCATTTTTACGTGAGTTATCGTGCAGACAGACAGACGGGCGGACAGACGGACAAAGCTGGAGCATATACGTTTCTTCAACCTACGGTTGGAAAGCGTAAAAAACACCGAACTCCAATGGATCGTAGAGCAAAATGAAATTTTTCGATAAAATGACTTGCTGGTGAATAGAACTTTTCGGTGAATCGATCCTTCGATAAAATTATCATTTCGATAAAACGATATTTCTGTTAAATGGTCATTTCGATAAAAATGATCTTTCGGCAAAGTGTTCTTTTCGATATAGTGTGGTCTCGATAAAACGAGACTTTTCGATGAAGTCGTCTTCATGAAACGAGACTTTTCAGTGAAGTGGTCAATCCGATAAAATGACTTTTCAGGAAAGTGATCATTTCAATAAAATTTACTTTTCGGTGAAGTGCCATTTCGGCGGAGTGATCTTTTCCATAAAATTTCCTTTTAGTGCTCTTTTCGATAAGACGCCTTTCGGTGAAGTGATCAGTTTGACAAAACGACTTTTCAGGGAAGTGATCATTTCGATAAATGACGTTTCGGCTTTCTGATATAACTACCTTACGGTGAATAGATTTCGATGAACGGGGCTTTTCGGCGAAGTGATCTTTTCGATGAAACGACCTTCGGATGAAATGATTTTTTCGGCGAAGTGATTTTCGATTCAGTGACATTTCGGTCAAACGTGCGTCTGGTAAATGAACTACGTCTCCGTAAAGTAGTGGAACTAGATTTTCCGATCCTATGTCAGACCGAAGGATGAAAACACTCATCCCAGCAAAGCGTGAGATCGAATACCGATCTCACGAAATATCGTTTTATCGCGTATCTTGAAGAACGAAGTTTCCAATTACTGCCGTAGCCTTCATTTTTTGAAAATCTCAGTCCCACTGAGTAGCTGTGGGTTTTCGTGGAGGGCAATATTGATGCCCATTAGAACTCTCCCCGAATCCACTCACTGGGACATACAGGGTGTCCATAAAGTCTTTCCCACATTACAAAAATTAATATGAAAATGTATTACAGCTACAAGAAAGGTATTGCACGACAATGATCGTGCATAAAGTTTTTTTTTTTTGCAGAGTCAGTACACCTTCACATGGACGACATTTGTGGCCCGGAGGACATCTAATCGGTATTCGATCTCACGCATGTTTTGTTTAACATCTCAGCAGAGACAGAACCAATGACGTCCGTTATTCTGCTCTCAACGTCTCGACACCCGGAACACTGCTAGAGTAAACTTGGTCTTTCACATAACCCCACAGGAAAAGTCTAGAGTAAACACTGCTAGAGTAAACTTGGTCTTTCACATAACCTCTCAGGAAAAAGTCTAGAAGGATTATGTCGGGCGATCGAGGTGGCCATGTCATGGGACCGTCACGGCCAGTCCATCTATCCGGAAATGTGGCGTTCAGAAACTCACGAACTATTATTAACCAATGTGGTGGGGCACCGTCTTGTTAGAAAATAACCGAAGGTTGGAGTGCATGCAACTAAGGTGCTACAAAAAGCTCCAACATGTCCAGGTACACGTTAAATGTTACCCTGGGCTCTGTAAAAAAAAAAAAGATGGGTTCTGCTATTCTGTCATGCATCAGGCCGCAGCATACGTTCACTTTCGGGCCAGCCCTTTGTTGTTCGAAGACATAATGGGGATTTTCTTATCCCTAGATTCGCACATTGTGCCTATTACCAGATACATAGAATGTGGCTTCATCTGAGAAACAGACATGTTGCAGATTATCACTATCATGAGCTATGCGCTGCAACATCTCCATCGGAAATGCAGTCCAGCGAGGCCAGTCATCAGACTGAAGTGCTTGAACGATCTGTACCTTATAAGCATACAGATGAAGACATTTGTGTAAAATTTTGTGAACCATTCCAGTGACGCACGACGAATGGATTTCCTGGGGTTTCGCAGAAATGTTTCCTGAACAGCTGCAGCTGTCTTTTGTCTAACAGGTTATAAACCCGCTCGGGGAAGATCGCCAACACTTACCCGTCGCTTTAAATTTTTCGCACCAAGCTTTTATGCTTTTTTGGTCCGGTGGTAATCGCCTGTACTCTTTTCTGAAATGACGCTGGATAGTAACTGCCGATTTGGTCTCGTGTAACTACAGCACACACGCCACTTTTTCTTGCATGGAAGCCATTATCGATGAAATGCTCCTCTTATTCGGCAGTGGCACTCACCTAAAGAACAGAAAAAACAACAACATTATGAGTGCTGCTATATTATGTTGCCAGGCGTTTTATTTTAACGTACATAGATTTTTTATATTAATTTTTATGATGTGGGAAAGACTTTTTATGTATTACTGAAGACACCACTCAGCGGTGCCAAACCTGCGTTACTTCCAGGGAGGGTCATACATACTCCTTGTTGACTATGTCTTGTATGTCAAAACGCCCACACTATTTTGGGGCTGTACCCCAGAGGTATGTGTTCCTTTGTTCATTGGCGGCTGTGTACAGCCGCCAATGAACAAACTTGTCAGGCAAACATCCTATACATCACGACGTAATTTGATTACCTTTTGAACTGTGCATAACTTTTGACGACCAGTACTGATATTCTCTTTACCAAACAGAACATTAAACTTGCCCCATCTGATTTTTGTGCAGTCCTGTACATCACTTTTTCACTAATATGATGATTATGATCATATGTAGAAGATTTTAGGAAGGAAGTGTCTGAGCCCTGGTCTTAAACAACCCTTAGAAATAGGAAGCTAGGAGATTTGGGCTAGAGTGCCCGATAGGAAAGTGGCACGGAAGCGAAGTAGAAAGGGGGAGGAAGACGCCCTTATTTATTACCGGGGGGCAGTACCCGGGGTCTGACGGCTTAACGTGCCCATCCGACGCACGACGGATATTTAGTGGATCGAGCGCTCGTACCTGCCTGGGATCGAACCTGAGGTCCTTCCCGTGGCAGTCACGAACGTAGCCCACTGGACTGCCAGCTGCCCTATTTTTTCACTAATATGAACGAATGCTGGAATATTTAAACGAATGAACATTACAGCGTCTTTTGCAGCAACAAGATTTTAACCACGTCAAAAAAAGCTCAGTGAGAACTGGGGGAAAAGAAGATTTCGTCTTGTCACAGTTCTTTCCCATCTCCCGCAGAAAACATAAAATCCAACATATGTTGACTTAGGACAAGGGTTTTTTCGATTTGATTTGGTAGTGCGTCTGTATTAACAAGCTGAAACTTAATTTTCAGCGAACGACATGCATGTTTTCCGTGCGGATTTTTAAAATTCATGCCTAGCAGCTCTCTTACTTTTTGACCCATTAGGAATTCGTGATGTTGTGAGGAATAGCGCTGAAAGAGAGATGATTTTAAATTTCTCCGTGGCTGAAGACAGGCAGCGAAAAACAAAGAACATTTTTTGTTTCAAATGGCCGCAGTGCACAAGGGAATTGCGGCATTTCTGGTGTGATGAACACTTTTGGCACCGCGATCGACTTCGACTTCAGTATTTTCCCCTCTTCTTCTTCTTCTTCTTCTTTTTTTTTTTTCACTTATTTTCTCGTGGCCTGCGCGTTGCTCAATATTTTATGCTATTCACGGTATTCCATTTCTTCGGCGCGGGTTCTATTTGGGCCGGATGCCCTGGGGATTTCTTGTGCTCTTGCTCGGCAGCAATATTGTGTTACGGGCAACGTCCAGTTAGAGCCTCGCGTTACATTCGCCTTGGGGGGTGAAAGAAGAACGGGTAGAGTAGGGGGGGGTTAGGAGGGCCTAGTTTCGTGAAATATGGGGCCTCATAATGGAATTACATCATCTTTGCAAAGACAAGGAGCAGCGGTAGTCTGCTATGTGGCTGGAAATGGCCAGCAGATGATTACAGAACGGAACAAAGTACGACGCTTACCTCTTTACGTGTACAAGCTTTTTTATTTTTTTCTCTCTTATATGTAGCATATAAGCCCCAAAAACAAACTAATGTGAATTACACTCGATTACTCAGTTGTGCTGTGATTTATCACAGCACAACATGTGTTCTGCGTGTATGGGTCAAAATTCGACAAAAAAAAAAAAATGTCGGTGTGTCATCATTTGATTACGTCACCGAAGTAGCCGACAACGTGGGTGCTCCGAAGAAAAGGCACTCACTGAAATTCGCCAAAGGGTACACGCTACCCATTAAGTAATTTTTAACGTTATAAGCTTCAAAAAATACTATTAACTGTTTCATTCTCCATGGCAATATTTTGCGTATTAAGATTGTGATGTACATAGGCGTAACTAGGAATTTCTGCACCCGGTGCAAATCTCAGAAAATTGCGCCCCGTCTGTCTTTTCACACACACGCACATACCCCAATGTTGTCATATTATCTGTAAATCATTGTGTGGGAGGCACAAACTGTGACTGTACAGCTTTTCCTCCTGCTGTTTTAAAGTTCAGATCTTCTGTTCCTCGTCAAAGGGACTGAATGTAGCTGGCCGTTGTGGCTCGCAGTTACAGCAATGATAGAATAGTCCCCAGAGAATCTCGAAGCCGCGCCTTCATTTCTGAATGTGAGCAACTATCATCACCAGAACATTCTCAGGAAGAATGGCGAATTTCAAGCTGCAGAAAGAGAATATCAAAACTGGTGACATATTATGAATAAATTCTGTAAATGAGCAAACGGAACAAAGTATGGCGCAAAAAACTGTTTCACCGAATGGGGCAGAAGTTTCATTTCCACTTTTAATCAGATAGTAAGCAATGATTTTCGACCCCTATTTACGCTTCTGGTGATGTATATATGCACTGAGATACCAATTTATTAGGTACATCTATCCTCGTCATATAAATCGTTCATTTCATCGTAACGTAAGAATGGGTTTTTACTAGCCGCTGTGACGTGTTATAAACTTCCGAAGCAGGGTGCGCAATAATGTGACTTGACTGTGTATAACAGCGGGAAATATGTGACTTGACTGTGTATAATAGCGTGAAAATGGTGTCTTTTACTTGTCTCTCAGATATTCGCTCAGGAAATTCCCTCCGTTTCACCGAACAGTACAACACAAAATTGACAAAAAAAATTAATTTTATGCAACAAAATTTATGTGAATTTGAAAAATTCATATACTTTTATCTAAGTTCCTTAAAATTTTGCATGCTTGCGCTCGTCATGTGTGTTCTAACTGCTTAAATATTTTTTTGGGGGAAAGGGGAACTCAAGGATGGGCTTAAATAAAAATTGAGTGGGCTGAAGCCCACTCTAGCCCACCCATAGCATCGCGCCTGGGCTATTACCCCTACATGATCGTATTGGGGGCGTAAATTCGTGCTCTGAAAGACGTGAGAAATAGATACGCATAACGCGTGAATAACTCTACTGAAAATTTTAATTGAATAAGAAAGTTATACACATTAGTATTGTCTTTTTTTAAGACTTTAATTACCCGTATACAGTGTTTTGTTCAGCTGACCAGGGTCTACTCTGTGAGGTGTGGACCCTTCATATGCACAAAAGGAATTGTCCAAAACAACGGAGAGAGGCATATAAAACAATATGCTAGTATGACTAACGTCTGTAACCTTTGCGAATAAGCTGAAGGGATGAATATCTAATTAGTCGTCAGTGTTCCGTCGCAGAAAGTTCTTTTGAACGTTTGACATTCAACTGAATTTTTCCAAGCCCTACTCCTTACTGTTACGTTCACCATTCGTTCTCTGCTGGTTCGGTTTTTGATTCTGTACTATAGATGTGTCGTTCGCAAACGATTCGTTCGAAAAGAACGAATCAGGTGAAAATCCTCCAAATACGGGCGTCAGTAAATAAATAAATAAATACATCGCTCTTTCCACGTTCCAGAAACACATAGCTACCGAAAAATTGTTTTCAGCCGCCGCCGTGGAAGTGAATCACGGAACTCTCGATATCTAGCCGAGCGCGTTAACTTTACACCACGGTGGTTGCTCGTGGAAGACCACTGCTAAACTCTCGGACAGCTGTTCCTGTCGTTTGAACTGCTCTCCAAGCTCGTTAAACGATGCTGTGAGCGATCCCGAACTCCTCGGCCACACTAGTCACACTTCGGCCTTCTTCCAACTTCCCAATGACGCGACCTCGGGTAAAGTCATCCAGATGTCGTCTACTGGATTGCCTGTTGGCCATATCACACGGTGGCAGCAACTCGACGTCGTTAAAACCGATGTACACCGTGCAATAGCTTTCACCAAATTGCTGAGCGTACACCGCCCGTGTGCTTTATACCCTTCCGCCCCCCCCTACGTTATGCTGCATATATGCGCATGCCCTACCGTACCGGACCCTAGTCTATCTCCTGACTGGTCTTTCGGTCCGTTCTGCCTGCTCGTTCCGCTGTTACGCTAATTTCTCCTCTTCGTCCTTAATTTTTGCAAACCAGTGTATAAAGTCAATATTTGTGCCCTTTGAGTAACACCTAATGACGCTTTTTTTGCCCATTTTTCGCTGTATAGAAAATACGTACAAAACCTTTCATCATGAAAAGCAGAAGCAAATTGACGCTCGCACGTTTCCCCCGACTCTATCAACAGCTGCCGCTGTAGGATGATGCAACACCGATAGGAAGTTGAGTAATACAGACAGTAGCTGACATAATCAGCAGAAATTTCCTAATACCAACAGGTTGTCTTGAACTCTTGCAAATGACTGTAATACCCGTATTTGGGTGGAGGTGTGGAACTATTGAACTCTCGAGTGGCGTAATATAAAGTTTCGCCCTTCCACTTGAAAGTAGTTTGCTCCGGCTGTGCTCTGAGGTAAGTCTAGATGTAAGCATGTCCCAAAAGGGTAACATCAATTTCAACGCAGATGGAATCGGAATTATTCGTTTGGTAGACGTTGACTGCGCTGGAAGTACTCGGAGTATTGCGCATCCCGTATTAGAAAACGTTATATTATCTTTTTAAAATAACTGCTATGATTATAGGTTGTTCATTTAGCTAACAACCTAATCTTAGTAAAAACTTACGTCCATAATTTCCTACGAAGAGACGATGGAAATTTGTGTCAGCTCGGAGAAGTAGAAAGCCAAGTGGCACTTTGCGATGCGTGCTTGAACTATAGACGGTCATTCGACACTTGAAGATTTCAATGTAAGAGAAAATTCCAAAGAATATTTCAATTCCCCAGAAGACAGGATAGTCTGTAAAGATGAGATGATCAACAGAGAAAGGTGAAACAGAGAATAAAGTGAAAATATGTTGAATATGCAGAGGCTGTTCACACATTTTTAGAACATTTTTGATAAGAAATTACAGGGGAAAAAAAGAAGTTCAAAGAATTGAAACTGGCTACAGCGTGTTAGATGAACACGAAAGAAACATCTGCTGCAGTTAAATGTAGTCTGCTGAGAAGATGGCGCACGTAAACAAGCTGTGGATACAAGGTTATGTTTTTGCTCTTTACAAAGAGAAATATTCGTATTCTGTAATTAAAATACGCTGTGAAAATCATGGAATTAGTATTTCTAAATGTGAAATAAGCAATATTATTAATAATAGAGGGCAAAATCGTCACGCATTGCTTTTAACTGGGAAAAGAACAAACCAATATCCAAAGAAGATATGTACTTTTACGACTGTTTCAAAAGTAAGGTATCTGGTTTTAAAAAGAAATCCACTGAACCAAAGAGCAATCGCTAAGTCCTTAAAAATCTCTGTATCAACAAGGTAATGAACAAAGCTT
Organism: Macrothele yani; assembly: GCA_039090855.1. Lineage (NCBI taxonomy): Eukaryota > Metazoa > Arthropoda > Arachnida > Araneae > Macrothelidae > Macrothele > Macrothele yani. The sequence goes on along the minus strand of CM077011.1, from coordinate 128,128,066 downwards.
TGTACCTGAGATAAAAAAACAACAACAACATAATTTTCACAGCCTTTTACCTAGGAACGTGGCTGAGAACAGAACATGAAGTTTCCATCTGCCTCCGGTTAAGTGATTTTTTATACTTCTTTATAAAAATCACTTAGCAGGAGACAGATGGAAACTTATTGTGCCTTGATAAAGCATTGATCTACCTACACGACTGTAACAAAAAAAGGTAGACTTACTATCGGAAAAGAGCAGAAAAAGACTTACTGCTGGTTTCTAGTACAATGAGAAATTAAAGTTAAGAAAAGTTTAAAAGAATGTTAAAATCAATTCTACATATTACCAAAATAATGTTTTAACTCGTATATTTAAAGAGGAGATACCATTCCTTTACCCTCAGAGCCTTCGAAGAGTAGAATTCCATCAGGATAAGGATACCAGTCGTACATCCGAATCAACCACTCTATTTCTTGATAAAAAAAGTGAAAAAAGAGACGGGTATCGAGTTTATACCTTTTGCTCATATTACTTCAAAGTCCCCTGATGTGTCACCAATGGACTATTGTACCATCGGACTGCTAAACGAGATGGGGATCAAGTCTATACCTTTTGCTCATGTTCCTTCAAAGTCCCCTGATGTGTCACCAATGGAATATTGTGCCTTCGGACTGTTAAAAGAAATGGGGCTAAAGTCCATACCTTTTGCTCATATTCCTTCAAATTCCGCTGATGTGTCACCAATGGACTATTGTGCCTTCTGACTGCTAAAAGAGATGGGGATCAAGTCTATACATTTTGCTCATGTTCCTTCAAAGTCCCCTGATGCGCCACTAATGGACTATTGTGCCTTCGGACTGTTAAAAGAAATGGGGCTCAAGTCTATACCTTTTGCTCATGTTCCTTTAAAGTCCCCTGATGTGTCACCAATGGACTATTGTGCCTTCGGACTGCATGGAGATAAAGTCTATACATTTTGCTCACATTTCTTCAAAAGTCACCTGATGTGTCACCAATGGATTATTGTGCCTTCGGACTACTAAAAGAGATGGAGATCAAGTCCGTACCTTTTGCTTATATTCCTTCAAAGTCTCCTGGTGTGTCACCAATCGACTATTGTGCTTTCGGACTACTAAAAAGGGCGCTTTCTAAACGCAGGTCTAAAACAATGATTGGACTATGGAAAGCAATGGAAGAGGAAAGTGAAATAAAATACCCCTACCAATTTTAAGAAATGCCTTATTACCTTGTAAATCTAGATGTAGGTTCATAGTCCAGAGAAAGGGCTATCAGATAGAACATTTAAGAAAGAAATAATTTTATTTTAAACCTTACGTTGCTGCAAAATCGTTCTAAAAATATGTAAACATCCTCCGTAATGATATAACATTTGTTTTGTTGTTGTTGGCAGAAAAAAAAAACCCTGCGGACTTACAATATTAGCATTATACCTGAATGGAGGAAACTAAAAACAAGACTGATAACTAAATTCTACAAAGAAAAAAAAACCCCATAGAATATAAGATGATCCAATAGCAGCGAAGTGTAATAACCTACGAGCGCTATTTTTCTTGTGTATGTATTTTTTAAACTTAACATTTTTATTAAATGCGAAAAGAATAAGAAAAAAAAAGCCATGCTTCATTTAGCAGATTTAGTGAGATTTTTAAATATTTCATCTCGTACGCTGTCTTCATTATACTATCGGGGAAGGAGAATAATGTAGTACAAAATGGAATTTGAACAATAATTAAACGAACAACTTCAAAGCAGAAGCAATGAAATCATGAAAATCAGATTGCGCCAAGGGCTTGTTGTCTGATGATGCAATAAAGGAAATAACTGAGGCAGGTGACCTTGACTTAACGCATGCGCAATGCTTCGAAAAGAAATCTAAAATATTCTCAGCGAGCCATACCCAAAATTTTTGTTCCAATTCCAAAGAAAATTCTGTACTATTCAGAGGCGTTATGATGTAATGTGCGGGATTCCATTGGAAATTATAATTACCAATTTTTCCCCCTTCATTTCTGTTCCGACACTTCGATTCTGTTGGGGACGTTTGACATCCATTCCATGAGAAAGTAATTGTTCGTTCAGTGCTTCAGAGGTGAGACAGACCAGCTCTTCCTGAACCGACAGCACAATGTTAGCAGCCTACACCGGCTGGACTACTTTTCCAAGGGCAGAAAGATAGTCGCCTGCTCTTGAATCTGAGAGGAGAGTAAACGACACACCAAATTTACGGTGTTCGAGGACGACATAAGTATCAATTCCGATAATAGAAGGAACAACCGGAGATGTTATAACTGAAACGCTCGACGGGCTGAAGCACTCTGAAGAAAGAAGTCGTGGTGAAGTTGTCAATAGTCTTTACGAATCTGGCATAGGAACGTGAGAAGTTGTGGTGAAGATGCCACTTGTCTATACGACTCTGGCGTAGGAACGTGGGAAGTTGTGGTGAAGGTGTCAATAGTACACTCACGGACAATGAAATTTGCGCACCTGGAAGAAAATATGCTGCAAACCGCGAAACTTTGCAAATAGCTAGTGTGTATGCTGCTATGAAAATGACCCACGTTTGGTGCGATTTCGCATGACCACACACCGTGTCATGGCGCTACAAGTACGAACCGGTAGCCTTATAAACCGGCGTGTAGTCGATTCCCCATGAAAGCGAAAAACACCGGCCGACGCAAGCAACAGTACTGAGTGACAAGAATGCCGGGTAGACACCAGAGACGTCGATTTGCACAACTTACAGACTTTAAGAGAAGCCTGACCATCGGGATGAAAACCGCAGGGTGGTCGACTCGCCGTATAGCCCGCCACGTGGAACGTTCTGACCATACCGTCCGACTGTGTTGGAAGAGGTGGACACGTGACGACACTGTCACACGGCGGAGCGGCTCTGGACGGACCAGGAGGACCACCGGTAGAGAGGATCGACGGATCGTTCGCCAGGCACGAACGGATCCCACGGGGGATCAGTCCACTATACAGTCATATGTAGCGGCTCCTGTGTGCCCACGAACCATTTTCCGACGCCTCGCGGAAGCAAATCGGCGATTCCAGTGCTCCTTACGTGTGCTGCCATTAATGCAGGAACAGCGCCGGCTCCGTGTGCAGTGGTGCCAAGCCAGAGCGACGTGGAACGCCACAGACTGGCGACGTTTGGTGTTTAGCGATGAGTGCCGCTTCGTTTTGGGACAGATGATCATCGTGTCCGGGTGTGGAGGTCCCCGGGTCAACGGCACAATCTTGACCTCGCTATGGAGTGCCACACCTCCCCCACTGCGGGCATTATGGTCTGGGGAGCCATCGCCTACGATAGCCTATCAGCTCTAGTAGTGGTACTTTGATGATTGACGGTCCAGCGGTATGTGGATGAAATCCTATGGCCCCATGTGCTCCCATTCCTGGCCGGGATGCCAGGAGCGCTATACCAGCAGGATTATGCCCTCACGCACACGGCTCGGGTTGCCCAGGCCTGCCTACGGCATGTCCAGACACTTACATGGCCTGCCCGCTCCCCAGACGTGTCCCCTATCGAGCATGTGTGGTACCAGTTGAAACGCCGGCTGCCACCGTGCCGCACTATCCGAGATTTGGAGCACATTGTCCAACACGTGTGGACCAGTCTGCCGCAGGACATCAGACGTCAGTGCGCCTCCATGCCGGACCGTATTGCAGCTTGTATCGCCGTACGATGCGGTGCGACGCGGTATTGAAGATGACCGGACTGCGTGCCACAGCTCCCTCTGTAATTGTCCTGCAGCTCTGTTTTTGCCATCATGTGTATAATTCATGTGTATCCTTACGTCCATAAAAATTCAGTACAACCCGATGCTTCTTTCTTGGTGCGCAAATTTTATTGTCCGTGAGTGTATTTACGACTCTGGCGTAAGTATACGTGAGAAGTTATGGTGAAGATGCCACTGGTCTGTACGACACTGGTGTATGAACGTGAGAAGTTGTGGTTAAAGTGCCACAAATCTGTACGACTTTGGCGTAGGTACGTTGGAGAGATGACGCAGCAAACTCGTCGTTAATAGAGATCATCGAAGACGAGGAGAAAGGTTCCGGTAGAGAGTCATGGTGAAGCACATGTTAAGTTCGCAGCAAAGAAGATTTCGCGTTTTCATGAGTTGAGTAAATCACAGAACTGTTGGAACTAATACAGATGCCTGACCAGCAGAGGTACTGGGAAAGTATGCGTAGTTTACATTGGGAATGCCGGAAGTCGCCATCTTGGCAACTTCCAACAGTGAGGAACCTTCGACAAAACTTGCAAAAGAAAGATATTAGTAATCGAATTGAAACTAAACTAGGCCTGTAAATTTCGGTTTGAAAAAATAACTTGCAGAAAAAGCATCACGACACTTTCTAAACTAAATACATGCTGAAAAATCTCTCTCGAAACGCAGCAGCACGAACGTGACTTCACCACTAAAGAAAAGGGCGTGCTTATGTTATTACTATGTTTGTCCGTCCGTCTTTGGACCTCTAAACCCGTCAGCCCAATTTGATTTTTTTATTTGACAACTTGAAATGTGAGAACAATGATGATTCCCTTTTTAGTTATTTTTCCGATGCATAACTTTACCTCTGGAAACGCTATCGAATTCAAAATACATTTTATTCCGTTTTATTGCTTTTATTTATCCGACTAAAAGCAAGCTTTTCCTCTTCGATACCACTTACAACGAAGACCGTTTTGTTACAGATTCTTTTTTAAATATTGCATACCTTTTTCACTAGGGGGCGGGAATGTAAATTGAGTTTTCTTCGACACATCTGCTTCTAAAAGTCCGATCTGAAAAAATCTTTTTGCATCGATTTTCTCGTATTTTGCATAAAACACTGGTTTACAAAATAAAATTAATTTTTGGCACACAAGAAAAACTGTCTGATCCTAATAGTACTATTTATGCTGAATTCAAATATGATACCAGTTTTTTTCTGTCACGCAGAGATTGTTCGTGACACACAAGTTAAATCTGAAAAAAATGTAAATTTACGTACATTTATAACACATATTACCTAAAAAGTGACAGTTGACGATTTTATTCTGTATTTAGCATTTAGAACATCACTTTTAATTGTCCAACAGTAATCAGCAAGCATGCTAGAACACCACTTTACCTGGTACCTCTTTTCCGTGATCGAGATGTCTGGTGAAATCGCTCGCTGCGTTCGTCGCTGATGGCTCCGAGATTCTCAGGGAAGAAATCCAAGTAGGAGTCCAAGAAATGAATTTAAAGGGATATTTACACCCCTTATCTTTGAATGAATGTAAGAGTTCACCCACAATGTGACGGTAGTTCTCTGCTTTAAAATTTCCTAAAACCTTTTCCCTAACACTTTTGAATGATCTTCACGTTCTGCTTTCAACTTGGCTTATTAATAGATCTTCAAAATTTCCGTCTTGAATCAAAGCTCTTCTTTGAGGGCTCACAAAAACGCCTTTTTTAATTTTAGCATCACTTATTCGAGGAAACTTATCTTCAAATAAGCAAACCCAACACCATTTTCATCCATTGCCTTAACAAAGTTTTTAGAGAGCCTTAATTTTATAGAAGTGGACGTAAAAAATATATATCATCATCATCATCATCATTGTCAACCATTATCAATCCACTGCTGGACGAAGGTCTCCCCAAGTTTCCTCCACAACGGTCTGTCTTGTGCCAGTCTCCTCCATGTCAATCCCGCATATTTACGAATTTCATCCACCCATCTCCCATGTGGTCTTTTTCTGGGTCTTTTCCTGTCCCTTGGAATATAATCTAAAATTTCGGCTGTCCATCTATGGTCTGTCCTTCTGGCAGTATGTCCAGCCCATTGCCATTTCAGGGATTTAACTCTGATCATGATGTCTTCCACTCTCGTCATTTTTCGGATCCACGAGTTCCTCTTCTTATCTCTCCTGGTTATACCAAGCATGCACCTCTCCATGCTGCTTTGAGTTGTCTGCAGCCTTTGTATGTCTCTTTTAGTTAAGGTCCACGTCTCTGCACCATACGTAAGCACTGGAAGGATGCATTGATCAAACACTTTTCTTTTAAGACATAACGGCATATTGCTCTTGAAAATTATGCTGTTTCTTCCAAAAGCTCTCCAGGCAAGTTTTGTACGCCGATTAATTTCTTCATCAATGTGACCCTCACTTGATATCTGCTGTCCAAGATAAACATACGTATCTGTTATCTCCAGTTTTTCTCCATCAATCGATAAATCTTCATTTCTTGTAAAAGCATTGAACATCACTTTTGTCTTCTGAAAGTTCATTTTTAATCCCACTTCTTTACTCTTGTCAGCAAGTTCCTGGATCATACTCTACAGCTCTGATGGGGTAGTTGCAAAAATGACTACGTCATCAGCAAAACGAAGGTATGTTAGATAATCTCCATTAATCTTTATCCCTTTGTTTTCCCAGTTCAGTGATTGAAAGACATTTTCCAATGTGGCATTAAAGAGCTTCGGAGATATGGTGTCACCTTGTCTCACTCCCTTTCCAATTTTTATGTGTGTTTGTATTTTCAAAAATATATATATATATATATATATATATATTTTAGGGTTGACCATTGGGGGATGTGCAACGTATTTCTGAACAGGAGTAAGTGATTCACGCTTTGGCCATTTCTTCTTGATGTAAGAACTTTTCTTGTCTCGACTGCCCCACTCCAACAAGAAACAACAAAATGTATTTATAGCTGATCTGCAAACTAAGTAACTGTGCAATGACTTTCAAATCGCCACAGATATTCCAATTGCACTTGTCATACTGAATTTTTTCCCAAAAGGAATTTCATATTTTCGTAAGATTCTTTTATATTAGCAGCATAAGCTAACGACACAGAAGGAAATTTGTTTCCATTGTGCAAAAGGACACCTTTCAAACTAGTTTTAGAGGAGTCAATGAACAGTCGCCACTCTGTTGTTTTACGTTCATGACCAAGACCATCCATCACAGAGCAGAATATTGTTACAATAAACTAAATCATTTTCTTGAATAAAAAATTATAAATTCATCATGGCGGTAGCAAAAAAAAAAAAAAGCGCTTTAGTGTCTCGCTGAAACAGATTCTGGACTTTCAGCCTAGATACCAAAAATTCATCCTGTGTTTCGGACAGATTCATATTCCAAACAAGGTCGTTTAAATCACGTTGAGTTAACAGATGTAGCCCAAAAGAAGTGGTACTTGCTTCGAAAGTAAAGCCATGTTGCTGCTCATGCTGAACTAAGCCGGCTGCATCGTTTTCCGAGTTTTCATCTTCTTTTACAGTTACGTTTATTGGAGGTTGTGGCATAAGTTAAGTCATCACTGTGAGGAACTTGCCTGATAGCAGATGGCAAATTTCGGTATTTCAGTGTGTGTTTTGATTTACTTGTCATTTCTTTTATGTTTGTTAAACAAAAATAACAGTCTGATAAATGATCTTTTGGTTCCTTTCAAACCATGGGAACTGCAAAGCATATATGCCGAGAACCCTTTACACATTCTGTCAGACGCTTCACATAGGCCGAACATCAGATATAAGAGGCCCAGTTCTTATATTCATCACCTATTTTACAGCCAAAATAGGGCTCCATAACATTTTTTAACTAGTCTAGTGAAATTTCGCAGTTGAGCTTTAAATGTCAGTTCCCCAGGCACATGTTAGAAGTTATCTAGATGATTTAAACAGTTCCTTGGCATAATGACACAATATCAACCACAACACAGTTGCACAGTAACCTGTTTGCTACTGCATCTCTGCTGCTAAACAACCTACTGAAAAAATTCAGTTTGCTACGATAAACATTGCGAACATTATCCTGTGTAAATAATGCAATTTTCCCGCGGCATGTTAAAACGTTTTTCTTGATACGTGTGCTGCTGGAAGTCGTCATATTTAAAAAATTCTTAATATTTTTATAGCTTTACTATAAAGAATATTTTGCGCACATTTCCTACTTTAAAATAATATGCAGTTCTGCCACCAGGGGCATCAGCGAACATTTTCATTGAAAGCGTTCTCAAATTCTAAAAATATCATGCAAAAATCCCTTCTTGTTTTGATACTTTTCTTTATGAAGAACATTTTGCAGCCGTTTTATTCTTCAAATAACGCACACCTTTCCACTAGTGGGCGTAAAGTTTTATCACGTTTTCTTCGATATATTTTCTTATAGTTGTACATTTAAACAATTCCTTTTGCCTCGGTTACTTTACTATGAGGAACATTTTGTGTACAATTTGTGGTTTTTTAACAACATACATTTCTCCTGATAGTGGGCGTAAGTAGCTTTTTCCATTTGTGAATGTTTTACGGATTATAGAAATCTCCCTGAAATTTTGTTGTTGTTTTAATTGGTTTCATCAACTATGAAAAAGTCCATGTTGTTTATTTTAAGAAAGGCCCAGTTTTTCCCCTTAAATACATTATCTTTTTCGCTGATTTTTTTCTTTTTCTAAAAAATCCGTTTTAAATAATCCTTTCTTTTCCCGAAGAGGACACAAAAGACGTGCTCATTACACCCGAGAATTTTGTCGCCTTTCTTGTTGAATTGTGTTTTCTTGTAGGATATAGGTCGAGTGATATTTTTAAATTCATTTAGCTTCTCAGTTTTTTACACAAACATTCTTTTGAAAGTTTGGAAATGTATAGGGAGGATGAAAATTTAATTTTACTTTTTCTCTTTCCACGAATTTTGTCAACATGTAATATATTATTTTATATATATTTTTATGTTATTTTTTCAGGGCTTCTATAAAATTTCGTGTTGCAATGTGAATAAAGCTGATATTTGCTGTAATACAGTTCAGTTTTAGTCGTTTGTGGGAGGTTGGAGCTCAGGTGTTCATACAGTTACAAGAATACAACTGACTGTGAGTCACTCTAGAGTGATTCACAGTCATTATTTTTTTTCTTGTTTGGTGTACGTATTGTTATCAACTTTTCAGAATGGAATAAAAGATCAATCTTTCAACAATATTGAAAATAGGAAAGATAATTATGAATCCGTTTGCCGCGACTTATTATTAAAACATGAATTTTTAAACTTTCTCTCAATTACGATTGAGTTTCTGAAGAGATTACTTTTTCATTCAGATTGCGTAGACAATACATGACGTTGTAATCTGAACGAAGTACGAGGATGAGTCATAAGTTTGTAGTGTTTTGGGGTACAGTGTTCAGTCTGGTACCACATGTTGACCACATATGGCGGTTCGGCAAAATACCGTCCATCAAAGTCTATGGTCCTTCGCCAACGTTCAGCCAAAGATTCAATGACGTTGCGATACCAGGCGGCTGGCTTGGATGCAAAAAGCTCAGTGATGCCATCTTTCACATGCTCCAAGGAATAGAACTGTTTGCCGGACAAAAAGTGCGCCATGGAACGAAACAGGTGAAAATCCGAAGGGGCAAGATCCGGGCTATAGGCTGGGTGTGGTAGGATTTCGACGCCATCCAAATGTTGAATTTTCTGGCTGACAATCAGTGACCTACGACGTGGGGCGTAGTCGAATTTCAGGAGGACCTTCTTTCGGTTCACCATTGCGGGGTAGCTCTGGCGTAGAACGTCGTATACGTGTTGCAACTGATCGGCATACAGGTTCCCATCGACGCCCAACCATGTGGCACAATCTCCCAGTGGACAGGACCCTCGAAATTCCACCATACGCACAACATTGTTCTTCACTTCAAAACGCCCTCTTTGAGCCACAGCTTGAGCCTCATATCCTGGCCGCAGCCATTGGTTTCAGGTATCAGAATAACGAGGGAAGACCCACTTCTCATCATTCGTTACGATTCTCTGCTAAAACCGGTCGTCACGTGGATTTTGCCGCAATTCTCGACACAGAGTGACACCAAACAAAAGTCATCGCTCTTTCCAAGTTTATGACTGAATCACGGAAAAAATTCTCATCGGCCACCACCGGTAATCGAACCCAGATCTTCCAGTTACGCGCCGGACATGCCACTACTGCACCACAGCGGCCTCGAATTTGCCAGACTCGCATACGACTAACTGCCAAATCACATGGCAGGTTGCTTCTTGGAGCCCGTATGTGATTCTGACGAATTCGAGGCCACTGTGGTGCAGTGGTAGCATATCCGGCGCGTAACGGGAAGACCCTAGGTTCGATTCCCGGTGGCGGCCGATGAGAACTTTTCCGTTACTCACTTATAAACGTGGAAAGGGCGATTACTTCTGTTTGATGTTCCTGGTCCACGTCGGTTGTGTGTGTCGATTACAGAGTGACACGCTCCTCATCTTGCTTTGGGTTGAACTCATGGAGAACCATTCGCGGACGTGTGGAGTGAAAACCGAGCTGGTGCAGGTGCCGAACGATGGTGGATTGCAATGCATGGACCTCCTCTGCTAATCGTCTGGTACTGGTTCTTGGGTGCTGTTCAATAGCTAGATGCAGGGCTTCGGTGTTGGTGGTGACTGGTTTCCTACACTTCGATTTGTCAACGAGCTTTGTGTCTCCGGACCGGAAGCGTTGGAACCATTTTCTTGCTGTTGCAGGGTGCACTGTCCCCCTCACTTTCCACACTACAAACTTCCTTCGCGGCAGCTGTCGCGTTCAACCCTTTTTTCCACTAATGGCGTACGAGCAGACGAACAACAAGTTTCTCCTCCAGCATTCTAGTCTCGTATAAGCGGTACACAGGTGTTAGGCCCGACGCATGCCTACCTTTCTGAGAAGTGGAGCACGTGCACGTCCTCCAATCAGGCGCGGGACACATTCCACCTTACTGCGCATGTCCCACCTGTTCGGTGGAGCTTCTCCGTGTGTACTACGAAACGCTACGAACTTGTGATCGATCTGGTAAAGTGCGTCAATTCCAGCGCTCCCAAACTCGCGGGCCACATGCAGCCCGGCTCCAACTGTTTTGTGGCCCGCGTGAGTGATTACAAAATAAAAATAAATCACCCTTTTTTCAAGTATAGTATAATATATTAAATATAATATAAACATTAAACATCGCAATGCTTAGCAAAGCATCCTCTTTATAAGTAACAAGTTTATTTACGAAGAATATCACTGTATTAAGCATGAATATTGTTACGTCGAAAGAAATGCGAAAACGGTACAGGTGTCTTTCCACCAAGTTCTGTCTACGAATCCAAGAAAAGTGGCCTCCGTGTCGTTCGTTGTACGGAAAGGTGTCGTTCGTTGTACGAAAGGGACGTCGCCTGAAAAAGGAATATTATTTGCGCAGCATTGAAATCAAGCGATGGCAATACTGATGACCTTGAAAAGCTCCCTCCCACTCGGCTGGTGGCTAGTTTTGTCCGGCTGCATCGCACTCTATTTTTCTACTAAAGTTGATTTGTGTGATTTTATTTTTTACCTAAACCAAGTTACAGTAGGAAACAATCTATTGAAGACGAACATAGAGTGTTTAACAAGAAGTGGGAGTTACAGTACTTTTGTTGTGAAAGTAAAAACAAATCATCATTAACCATTATCAATCCACTGCTGGACGAAGGTCTCCCCAAGTTTCCTCCACAACGGTCTGCCTTGTGCCAGTCTCCTCCATGTCACTCCCACATACTTTCGAATTTCATCCACCCATCTCCCATGCGGTCTTTTTCTGGGTCTTTTCCTGTCCCTTGGAATCCAATCTAAAATTTCGGCTGTCCATCTATGGTCTGTCCTTCTGGCAGTATGTCCAGCCCATTGCCATTTCAGGGATTTAACTCTGATCATGATGTCTTCCACTCTTGTCATTTTTCGGATCCACGAGTTCCTCTTCTTATCTCTCCTGGTTACACCAAGCATGCACCTCTCCATGCTGCTTTGAGTTGTCTGCAGCTTTTGTATGTCTCTTTTAGTTAAGGTCCATGTCTCTGCACCATACGTAAGCACTGGAAGGATGCATTGATCAAACACTTTTCTTTTAAGACATAATGGCATATTGCTCTTGAAAATTATGCTGTTTCTTCCAAAAGCTCTCCAGGCAAGTTTTGTACGCCGATTAATTTCTTCATCAATGTGACTCTCACTTGATATCTGCTGTCCAAGATAAACGTACGTGTCTGTTATCTCCAGCTTTTCGCCATCAATCGATAAATCTTCATTTTTTGTAAAAGCATTGAACATCACTTTTGTCTTCTGAAAGTTCATTTTTAATCCTACTTCTTTACACTTGTCAGCAAGTTCCTGGATCATACTCTGCAGCTCTGATGGGGTAGTTGCAAAAATGACTACGTCATCAGCAAAACGAGCTTGCTTGTTATTGTCTTATTTGTAAGCAAGTGTTAGCGATTCCAAAAGAGTACAACTTTCGACGTCATTTTCACTGCAAGGGCATCTTCGAGAGGACAAACTGAAGAAAGTGAAAACGGATTTCGCAACAAAATGCGTTTCAGAGAATTGCTAAACAGAAAACCGATAATGTGAAGGTAAGCTATAACTTTTCAAAAATGATAGCAGAAAATTCTGTTTTACAGATGGTGGTTTTATAAAAGAGTGTTTAGTTAAAGCAGCACAGTGTATTTGTCCTGACAAGGTGAATGAATGTAAAGAAATGTCTTTCGCCAAACACGGTTGCCAGTAGAATCGATAAACTAACTTCAGATGTAAACGATCAATTAACTCAGAAGATATCAGAGTTCCTTTACTTTTCCCTTGCAATTGACGAAGGTACTGATGTAACAGATGTTGCTTAGTTGCTGTTTTTATTCGTGGGGTAGATGAAAGTTTTAAAGTAACAAGAACTACTTCAACGAATACCAATGCATGATACTACGAAAGCTGATGACATTTTTGACAAAATGAAAACAATGTTCGACGAGGAAAGATCGTCTTGTCCTAAACTGTCATGTTTAGTTACAGAATGTGCGCTTCCAATGGCTAGTTCAAAAAACGGCGTTGTTGGAAAGATAAAAAAAATGTTGGTAAATGAAGGTTCACTTACTCCATCTGTACATTTTCATTGCATTATGCATGAGGATGCATTGCGTGGCCATGTTTTAAAAGCTAAAAATATTTTGAAGCATGTGGCAAAAATCGTAAACTACATTCTCTCCAGAAGCTTAAATCACATACAGTTTAATGCTTTTCTCAAAGATATTGGCTATGAGCATAGTGATATTTTGTATCACTCTCATGTAAGGTGGCTCAGCTGTGAACGAGTGTCAAAACGGTTTTGAATTTGAGAGATGAAATAAAGATGTTCCTCGAAAGTACAGATCAAGACGTCTCGCTTTTTAGGTGCATTTCACCAGCCCCCCACCACGGAATTTTTTAATTTTTCAGACACCATTCGTTTGTACCACGTATGAACCGGAATGAACTCGGTTTTTTTCGATTGAACCGCAAAAGTTTTGGAGATATTTAAAAAACAAAGTGGGGGCTGGTGAAACGATAGCCCCCCACCATGGAATTTTTAAATTTTTTTTGCACCATTCGTTTGTACCACGTATGAACCGGAATGAACTCAATTTTTTTCGTTTGAACCGCAATAGTTTTTGAGTTATTTAAAAAACAAAGTGGGGGGGCTGGTGAAATGGTACCCCCAAAAAATAGATATTTCAAATTTCAGCATAGCCATTCGTTAATAAATCGTATGAACCGGAATGAACTCCATTTTCATCGTTTGAACCACAATAGTTTTTGAGATATTTAACAAATAATATTGAGAATTTGCATATAAATATAGGAGGCAGACCATTTCACCAGCCCCCCACCATAGAAATTCAAAATTTCGAAATAGCCATTCGTTAGTAAATCGTATGAACCGGAATGAACTCCATTTCTATCGTTTGAACCGCAATAGTTTTTGAGATATTTAACAAATAATATTCAGAATTTGCATATATACAGAAAGACCGACCATTTCACCAGCCCCCACCATGGAAATTCAAAATTTCAAAATAGGCATTCGTTAGCAAATCGTGTGAACTGAAAAGAACTAAATTTTCATCGTTTGAACCGCAATAGTTTTTGAGATATTTAAAAAATAATGTTACAGGCCTATCATTTCACCCCCCCCCCCTCATCATGGAAATTCAAAATTCCGAAATAGCCATTCGTTAGTAAATCGTATGAACAGGAACGAACTCCATTTTTATCGTTTGAACCGCAATAGTTTTTGAAATATTTAATAAATAATAGAATTTACATATACGCACAGAGACCGACCATTTCACCAGCACCCCACCCCCATGGAAATTCAAAATTTCAAAATAGCCATTCGTTAGCAAATCGTATGAACCGAAAAGAACTCCATTTTCATCGTTTGAACCGCAATAGTTTTTGAGATATTTAAAAAAGAATGGCACAGGCCTACACCATTTACCCCCCCCCCCCTTCATCATGGAAATTCCAAATTCCGAAATAGCCATTCTCTAGTAAATCGTATGAACAGGAATGAACTCCATTTTTATCTTTTGAACCGCAATAGTTTTTGAGATATTTAAAAAATAATAGAATTTACATATACGCACAGAGACCGACCATTTCACCAGCCCCACCCCCATGGAAATTCAAAATTTCAAGATAGCCATTCGTTAGCAAATCGTATGAACCGAAAAGAACTCCATTTTCATCGTTTGAACCGCAATAATTTTTGAGATATTTAAAAAAGAATGTCACAGGCCTACGCCATTTACCCCCCCTTCATCATGGAAATTCAAAATTCCGAAATAGCCATTCGTTAGTAAATCGTATGAACAGGAATAAACTCCATTTTTATCGTTTGAACCGCAATAGTTTTTGAGATATTTAAAAAAGAATGTTACAGGCCTACCATTTCACCCCCCCCCCTCATCATGGAAATTCAAAATTCCGAAATAGCCATTCGTTAGTAAATCGTATGAACAGGAATGAACTCCATTTTTATCGTTTGAACCGCAATAGTTTTTGAGATATTTAAAAAATAATATTGAGTTTTTGCATATATACAGAGAGACCGACCATTTCACCAGCCCCCCACCATGGAAATTCAAAATTTCAAAATAGCCATTCGTTAGCAAATCGTATGAACCGAAAAGAACTCCATTTTCATCGTTTGAACCGCAATAGTTTTTGAGATATTTAAAAAAGTATGTCACAGGCCTACACCATTTACCCCCCCTTCATCATGGAAATTCAAAATTTCAAAATAGCCATTCGTTAGCAAACCGTATGAACCGAAAAGAACTCTATTTTCATCGTTTGAACCGCAATAATTTTTGAGATATTTAAAAAAGAGTGTTACAGGCCATTTCATCCCGCCTCCCCCCCTCATCATGGAAATTTAAATTCCGAAATAGCCATTTGTTAGTAAATCGTATGAACTGAAAAGAACTCCATTTTCATCGTTTAAACCGCAATAATTTTTGAGATATTTAAAAAAGAATGTTACAGATCATTTCATCCCCCTCCCCCCTTATCATGGAAATTTAAAATTCCGAAATAGCCATTCGTTAGTAAATCGTATGAACAGGAATGAGCTCCATTTTCATCGTTTGAACCGCCATATTTTTTGAGATATTTAACAAATAATGTTACAGGCCTACCATTTCACCCCCTCCCCCCCCTCATCATGGAAATTCAAAATTCCGAAATAGCCATTCGTTAGTAAATCGTATGAACAGGAATGAACTCCATTTTTATCGTTTGAACCGCAATAGTTTTTGAGATATTTAAAAAATAATATTGAGTTTTTGCATATATACAGAGAGACCGACCATTTCACCAGCCCCCCACCATGGAAATTCAAAATTTCAAAATAGCCATTCGTTAGCAAATCGTAGGAATCGAAAAGAACTCCATTTTCATCGTTTGAACAGCAAAAATTTTTGAGATATTTAAAAAGAATGTTACAGGCCATTTCATCCCCCTCCCCCTCATCATGGAAATTTGAAATTCCGAAATAGCCATTCGTTAGTAAATCGTATGAACAGGAATGAACTCCATTTTTATCGTTTGAACCGCAATAGTTTTTGAGATATTTAAAAAATAATATTGAGAATTTGCATATATACAGAGAGACCGACCATTTCACCAGCCCCCCCCCCCCATGGAAACTCAAAATTTCAAAAAGCCATTCGTTAGCAAATCGTATGAACCGAAAAGAACTCCATGTTCATCGTTTGAACCGCAATAGCTTTTGAGATATTTAAAAAAGAATGTCACAGAGCCTACACCATTTACCCCCCCCCCTTCATCATGGAAATTCAAAATTCCGAAATAGCCATTCGTTAGTAAATCGTATGAACAGGAATGAACTCCATTTTTATCGTTTGAACCGCAATAGTTTTTGAGATATATAACAAATAATGTTACAGGCCTACCATTTCACCCCCCCCCCCTCATCATGGAAATTCAAAATTCCGAAATAGCCATTCGTTAGTAAATCGTATGAACAGGAATGAACTCCATTTTTATCGTTTGAACCGCAATAGTTTTTGAGATATTTAAAAAATAATATTGAGTTTTTGCATATATACAGAGAGACCGACCATTTCACCAGCCCCCCACCATGGAAATTCAAAATTTCAAAATAGCCATTCGTTAGCAAATCGTATGAACCGAAAAGAACTCCATTTTCATCGTTTGAACCGCAATAGTTTTTGAGATATTTAAAAAAGTATGTCACAGGCCTACACCATTTACCCCCCCCTTCATCATGGAAATTCAAAATTTCAAAATAGCCATTGCTTAGCAAATCGTATGAACCGAAAAGAACTCTATTTTTGTCGTTTGAACCGCAATAATTTTTGAGATATTTAAAAAAGAATGTTACAGGCCATTTCATCCCCCTCTCCCCCTCATCATGGAAATTAAAAATTCCGAAATAGCCATTCGTTAGCAAATCGTATGAACTGAAAAGAACTCCATTTTCATCGTTTGAACCGCAATAATTTTTGAGATATTTAAAAAAGAATGTTACAGGCCTACACCATTTACCCCCCCCTTCATCATGGAAATTCAAAATTTCAAAATAGCCATTCGTTAGCAAATCGTATGAACCGAAAAGAACTCCATTTTCATCGTTTGAACCGCAATAGTTTTTGAGATATTTAAAAAAGTATGTCACAGGCCTACACCATTTACCCCCCTTCATCATGGAAATTCAAAATTTCAAAATAGCCATTCCTTAGCAAATCGTATGAACCGAAAAGAACTCTATTTTTGTCGTTTGAACCGCAATAATTTTTGAGATATTTAAAAAAGAGTGTTACAGGCCATTTCATCCACCCTCTCCCCCTCATCATGGAAATTAAAAATTCCGAAATAGCCATTCGTTAGCAAATCGTATGAACTGAAAAGAACTCCATTTTCATCGTTTGAACCGCAATAATTTTTGAGATATTAAAAAAGAATGTTATAGGCCATTTCATCCCCCTCCCCCCCTCATCATGGAAATTTAAAATTCCGAAATAGCCATTCGTTAGCAAATCGTATGAACTGAAAAGAACTCCATTTTCATCGTTTGAACCGCAATAATTTTTGAGATATTAAAAAAGAATGTTATAGGCCATTTCATCCCCCTCCCCCCTCATCATGGAAATTTAAAATTCCGAAATAGCCATTCGTTAGCAAATCGTATGAACTGAAAAGAACTCCATTTTCATCGCTTGAACCGCAATAGTTTTTGAGATATTTAACAAATAATGTTACAGGCCTACCATTTCACCCCCTCATCATGGAAATTCAAAATTCCGAAATAACCATTCGTTAGTAAATCGTATGAACAGGAATGGACTCCATTTTTATCGTTTGAACCGCAATTGTTTTTGAAATATTTAATAAATAATATTGAGAATTTGCATATATACAGAGCCCGACCATTTCACCCCCCCCCCCCATGGAAATTCAAAATTTCAAAATAGCCATTCGTTAGCAAATCGTGTGAACCGAAAAGAACTCCATTTTCTTCGTTTAAACCGCAATAGTTTTTGAGGTATTGAAAAAAGGATGTTACAAGCCTACACCATTAACCCCCCCCCCCTCACCATGGAATTCGAAATTTCATAGCCATTCGTTAGTAAATCGTATGGCCGCCCCGGTGGCTCAGTGGTCTAAGGCGTTGGCCTCTGATCATTCGTCCGTAAGGGGTCCGGGTTCGAATCCCGGTCAGGCATGGATGTTGTGATTGTCTTACGGCACTGGATCTCTCCGTTCCCTGGAACCAGTGACCCTAAATTGGGAACGGGCGACTGCTTATAGCCCATTGAGTTGCTCACGGTGGTCATTAAACCTCCAATCAAAAAAAATCGTATGAACCGAAAATAACTCCATTATTATCGTTTGAACCGCAATAGAGTTTGACATACCTACAAAAAAAAAGGATTCAGAAAATATGGAGCCGACAATTCCCCCCATGTAATTTCAAAATTTCAAAATGACCATTCGTTAGTAAATCGTATGAACCGGGAAAACTCTGCAAGAGCGAACGTGTCGTCACGTGACTTAGCGCCGCCTCCTACTTAAGTATCCGAGGAGCACGCGCAGCGGGCTCACAACAAGCAGAGAGTTCGTTTACTCTTCCCGGAAGTACACACTCTCTCTCTCTCTCACTCTGTTCGAGCGAACAAACGAAACCTCCCCCACTTTACTATATATATATCTGTGAATCGGGGAGGCAGAGCGACAACAGCTGGTTATACCGAAGTTTATCCACTTTCAGACATAATTTGAAAAGAACGCTTGGTTAACACATATACGAAACACTTATTCTTCATCAACTAGAATTTTGATGGCGGCGGATTACTCGCTCTTGAAAGTGACCTCGTTATGACTGGACCTGGCAAAGATCGTGGAACGCGCAAGATAAGGTGATCGAATTCTGTAGAAATCTCACCCTGCGTTGGCGTCCTAACTTAGGGTCTCCTTGACACTAGATATACCTCTATCTTATCGATGCTTCAGGACTAGTCTTCTAGCTATCCTTCTCTAATCGATGCTTCAGTGGACTGTACTAAGTCAGTAATTCAGTAGTATATCATCAGCTACTCTACCGGTATCCCTGACTCTGGTAGATTCCTTCTGTAGCGGCGACCTACTTCATCTAGGTCGGTGCCCGCTCTTTCCCCGTGGACTCCGAGAGCCCACCACACCATCCACGCAAACGCGTTCCTTTCTATCGGAGGACTATCACCTTCGCTCTCCGAAGACAGACTGCTCCAACAGGTCCACTCGGAGCGACCTCTTCGCTCCCCCCTTCACGCTGCTCCTTCTTCAAGGGCGACGGCGCTGACCTTCAACATGCTGCTCTCCTCTCGCGCCACGTGTCACCTCTCGCGCCCTTCACCTGCCCCATCCCTAGTCGTTTTCCGGGAATCGGGCTCCTAGACCTTTAAATCTACCTTGCGCATTCCTCGCTTATCCTCAGGCTATACATTATTGAGTGCCTCCTTCCGAGAAAGCAATCCTATCGTCGTAGTACATCCGTAGCAATACAATACACATTGTTATACCTATACAAAAGAGTATGTCTGCATTTCAGACTTGTATGCGCCTAGTGAAAATGAACAATGTATCTGTGAAAGTCACAGCGTCCTTGGCGATACTTTCAGTTCGTAGAACAAGTCCTCGCCCTTTCTAAGGCGTGAGAACCTGAAGTCTTTTGTCATACATCTCGCCTCCCCCCAAGGATTAAACATATTTACGAATTCTCTGTCGCCATTTTGGGAACTTGCGATGTTTTCTTTGGTCAAAAAAAAACCACATAATGTTTATCATTGAAATGAATTAACATCGTTAATGTGTCCGTTCTTACAAACTCCATGTTTATTTTTTCAACCCCGATAGTTTTTGAGATGTTTAAAAATGTTCCACGATTTCAGCTGCCCCCACCCCCACCCCCGGACATTTCCTGTTTCAGAATAGCTATTCGTTAGCATCGTGTGAACCGGAAGGAGCTACATCTTTATCATTCGAATCTGGATAGTTTCTGAGATATTTGTATAAAGGGTAATGGATAATGATGAAGAAGTAATTTATTTTCAAAAAGTCTTGTATTCGTTCCTGTCATTATCTTAAAGATCTCTCCGTTTCTAGCTTTGAACCGCAGCAGTTGAAAAGACATTCCAAAAAGAACGTGACGGTTTCAACATTTCTTCAATGTGTCTCAAGGACCAGAACACAAGAGAACGGGAAAACGCATGGCATAGTAAAACAGCCAAAATCTCGGAGCTGAAACAAACGACGCAATCCAGTCTGTAGTAAACATACAGTACAAGGCATCACAGAAAGAAAGGGAGCATGGCAGAGGCACAAAGCAGTCCGTTACATTACAATCGTGCGCTGTAGTCGGTGGCAGATACAACACGAGGCAAAGCACACAGGGAACAGTCACTGAGCAGAGAAACGGCTGAGCCAGCAAATAGAGAAAGCACCATACCTGGAACCAGGGAGCAACATGATGAGTAGAAAACCCAGGAACTATTCCTTCTTCCTTTTAAGGAAAAACGAAATTATTGGTGCGAAATTATTGCTGTCCATCTGTGGTTATTGGGCGCCATCCTCCGACAAAAAGAGAAATAATGGTACTAATGCCACATTGAAAAGAAAAACATTAAGGAAAAGCTATTACTTTCTTTAAAATTGGCATTTTCTGTCTAACAGTGGCATAGCAGTTAGACATACTATACAAAACATAGCAGGGTAGGAAGCAACACATGGCACTCCGGGAAAATCGGGCAGGGGGCATGCTTGAACCACAGAAAAAGAGAAGCAGAACGAACGGTGCGAAGCAGTTGGTGATGGTCATGTAAAGCGGATGCAGGCAGGACATCGTAAGACAAAACACACAGAAAAAGGTCACAAAGCAGAATGATGAGGGGAAAAAAACGAGGCACGAGAGAAAACACTTCACAAAAAGGAGAACGAAACAACAAGGGCTCAAAGAGACAGGGAGAAACATAGCTAAGAAAACACAACAGAAATCAATCATCAAACAAAACCACACAGGAGCTAATCAGGTGGACACCGAAGAAGGAGACGATGTTGAGCATGACAAATGAAGTGGTCAAGACAACCATAGTAACATTCAACTTCCGGGTAAGAGCCCGAAAGGTGAAAAAATGCAAAGTAAAAAGCGCTAAGATTGTCAACCAGAGATGAGTAAACTGCCGGATCGTTGGAAGCAATAAAGTGATTAAGTGTAGCATCGTGAGAAGAGTCAAAGAACAATGGGAAAGCGGCATCTAGAGAAAGAGTCTGCGTAAACTCGGGAACAACTTGAAGGCGAGCAACAAGATCAGGCACAACAGAGGGACTGTCAAGAACGCGAGCAAAAGTGACGGCAGCAGGATCAGGAGCGGAGCCTTGCGAAGAACGATGAGGAGGAGACATAACCACAGCAGCACGCTTAGCGCGAATCTTGCGATTAGACCGATGACGACGCTTCTTATTAGGAGCAATACCAGTAGGGAAATGTTGACGAAGAGGACGAAGAGGACGAGACGACGTAGAAGGAACAACAGGCGGCGTCTCGGGAATCTGGCGAGGTGAATAGGGTACAAAGTCGGATGACACATGTAAGGTGGTAGCTGCAGGAACAACAGAAGCCGGAGAGGGTGGGGTTTCAAACGAGACTAGAAGAGGAGCTGTGCGAAAGAGCGGGGACAGACCATGGCGACCAGAAGGTGAAACAAAGACAACGGCACTAGAAGCATCAGAAGAGCCCCGAGAAGGTGAAAAGGGCGGAGAGCACACCGGAGTACTGGAACCAGTGGAGGAAAGATGAGCGTCTGAGGGTGGCGTAGCCGACGTACGCAGCTGCGATGGTGGAGCAGAAAATTCCGGGATCGAGATAGACGAGGTGACTTGCGAAAACAAAGAAGGCAGCACCTGAACAGGCGGAGAAGGTGCAGCAACAGGATGTGACAAAGCGCAAACATCAGACGATGAAAAAGAAAGAAATACAGACGAAGGCACCGAAACAGGAGCAGTAGATCCAGATGTACCCACAACAGACGATGCTGGCGAGGAAGGAAAAAGACCAACGGAGGCAGATGATGGAGATGGAGACTAAGAAGGTGTGAACTGATCAGGCGAAAGCGTGGTAACTGGAAGCGAAGAAAGAGGTTCTGTGACGGGAACTTGAGCAGCCGTTGAAGAAGACTAGGAAGAAATGAGGGGGCATTGCGAGAAATGGTGACCAGGCTGTTTACATGAGATGCAATGATAGGCAGTGAATACGTTGAATGCGACGTTGTGATGACAACAAATCACCAGAAAAGTTGTGGGGCAGTAAGAAACAGTCTGTGTCAGGGAAAAAAACTAAGTCTTGGCGGCGGAAGCCAAAATAAGGACGATCACCTTGATCAACATGGGCGGCGGGTATCTTGCGGATATCACCAAAAACGCGGCCACACCGAGAAGGAAAAGCATGTAAAAACTCATCGGAAACGTCCGGAGGTACAGGTTACAAATTAAGAAAAACGGGAGAATGTGCAAGGAGGATAGGGACCAAGCTATGATCTCCAACGGAAAGGCTAGTCGATAGGACTTGAGGAACAAACTCAGGTGAAAAAATATATACAAGAATGGACTTAGGCTTGCTGGCGAAATGTGTAATTGCACCGGAAGGGAGAAACGACAATGCAGACATACACTGTATAGACGTGCAACTTGACATTGGGTAAGGCGTCGAACTTGACACTTAAACTAAGAGTTGAAAGCATTGTACGTGTGCAATAAGCGTGGAACCTTGACATGAAATAGAGGAGTCCAAGGCTGTCGCGAGGAAAGTCGGAGACGTTGAACACGGATCTGTAGCAGGATGAGGAGAAGAGCAGTCCTGGGACGCATCCAACACACTTGGAGGACAAGTCATCGAAGCAGCACATAGTGACGTGAGAGGGAAATAGAATTTAGAAACAGAAGCACAGGCCATGGACAATGTGTAGAAATGCACGGCGAAGGGCACACAGATCCACTATAACAAGGTGCGGCACCAGGAAGGCGATCAGCATACCGAAGAAGGCAGCGCAGAGAACCACTGTCAATGGGTGGAACACAAGGAAGGTAATCCACACACCGGTGAAGGCAGCGCAGAGAACCATTAACGATTATTGGAGCGCAAACACGGAAGGCAAACGTAGACACAGCAGCAGGAAGGCTACTACATGCAGCAGACAGTTTTAGAGCAAAAAGTCAAGGCGAGTCACGATGGGCAGATTGTAAACAGGCCCAACGAGATGAATTGTAAACAGGCCCAACGAAATGAATTGTAAACAGGCCCAACGAAATGAATTGTAAACAGGCCCAACGAGATGAATTATAAAGGAATATCGGCAAAATATGCATGTACCAACTCGAAAGAATGACTAGGAAGAGAGCGCAGACATTCCTGCACGAGAGAAACACAAATTAATTCGGCGGTGGGCGCTAGATACAGGCGGAGCACAAAATGCAGAGCTCGAAAGGGCGTGGCCAGCAGAGCAACGTGACGGGATGCTGTGTGAGTCAAATATCGTACAAAGACAATTGTTTGGATGGGACCATTTCAAGAATGTTTGTTTTAAATTTAAGGGTGCATCTGCTTTGCACTTCCTTTCGACCGAAGCGTGTTAAAGTGGAAAAGTTTCCTGCACGTTCTTTGAAAACTAAAGGATGTACTTATACCTTCACTATATACATGTATCTGTCTGTATACGTTTATCTGTGTACCTCTAAGTCTGATTTCATATCAGCCTCTTTTTGCTTTGGGAAGCTAGAACAGTGAGAACGATGATCCTAGCATTTTAATCTTTATCTGATCCATAATTTCGCCGCCAAGAGCGAAATGCAAATTCCACCGATTTCAAAATATATTTTGCTTCATATCGTTGCTCAAAAATCAGATTGAAACACTTTCGACGCCTATTGAATGTACCATTTTTACGTACAACTTATTGTATCTTAATATTACCGAATTTTTCTGTTACGACGAGCAAATGCGTACATTACTGTTTGTGAAAATTGCAACGCCAAAAAAGAATCGCACTATTCAAAAGAAATTTATATCACAGATTCCTTATGTTGCAGGAGATAACTGATTTTATTTTTAGATCTATAGAAGATTTTGTCAATTCAAATCTCAGTACTATTTGTTCAGTTGCTGCCTACCAAAGATGTTAGGCAGCAACTGAACAAATAACTAGTATACGAATGAATAATTAATATACACAATTGACGTAGATTTGGGACATCAAACAGATGGCATGGCTCTTTCCACGGTTTTAAGTGAGTCACGGGAAAAGTATCATCGGCCGCCAACGGAAATCGAACCAAGGGTCTTCCAGTTACTCGCTGGACATGCTACCACTGCACCAATTGCTTCTTACCATCTTTGGGGAATCCCCACCATTGTGCGGGTCTCCAAGAAGCAACCAGCCATGTGGTTTGGCAATTAATCACATGTGAGTCTTTAGAATTCGAGGCCGCTGCGGTGCAGTGGTAGCATGTCCAGCGCGTAACTGGAAGACCCTGAATTCAATTCCCGGTGGCGGCCGATGATAGTTTTTCCGTGACTCACTTAAAAACGTGGAAAGAGAAATGACTTCTGTTTGATGTTCCTAATCCACGTCGATTGTGTGTATTAATGCATTACAATTACAGAGGCATCTGTGGCACGTAGTCCGGTCATCTTCAATAGCGCGTCGCACCGCTTCGTGCGGTGATACATGTTGCAATATGGTCCAGCATAGAGGCGAACAGACGCCTGATGTCCTGCTGAAGAGGGCCCACATTTGTTGGACGGTGTGCTCCAAATCCCGGATAGTGCGGCACAGAGTCAACCGGCGTTTCAACTGGTCCCACGCATGCTCGATAGAGGACATGTTCGGTGAGCGGGCATGCCATGGAACTGTATGGACATGACGTAGGCAGTCCTAGAAAACCCGAGCAGTGTGCGGGATGGCACTATCCTGCTGGTAAAGCGCACCTAGAATTCCGCCCAGGAGTGGGAGCACATGGGGCCATATGATCTCATCCACATACCGCTGGCCCGACAATGATCCACGTACCACTACTAGAGCTGATCGGCTATCGTAGGCAATAAACCATAAAGGCTCCCTAGACCGTAATGCCTGCAGTGGGGTAGGTGGGACGCTCGATAGCAAGGTTGGAATTGTGCCGTTGACCCCGGGACCTCCACACCCGGACACGATGATCATCTGTCCCCAAAACGAACCGACACCAATCTCTGAACACCACACGTCGCCAGTCTGTGGCGTTCCACGTTGCTCTCGCCTGGCACCATTGCAAACAGAGCCGGCGATGATCCGGTGTTAATGGCAGAACACGTAAGAGGCGCTGGGATCGCAGATTCGCTTCCGCGAGACTTCAGGAAATGGCTCGTTGGCACACAAGAGCCGCTACATTTGCCTGGGGAGAGGACAGGGTTCTCGTGGGATCCATTCGTGCCTGCCGTACGAACTGTCGATCCTCTCTACGGATGGTCCTCCGGGTTCGTTCGGAGACACCCGCCGTGCGGCAGTGCCGTCACGTGTCCACTGCTCCCAACACAGTCGGACGGTATGGTCAGAACGATCCACGTGGTGGGTTATACGGCGCGCCGACCGACCTGCTGTTTTCAGCCCGATGATCAGGCCTCTCTCAAAGCCCGTAAGTTGCGTACATCGACGTCTCTGGTGTCTACCCGGCATTCTTGTCACTCTATACTCTTGCTTGCGCCGGCCGGTGCTTTTCTCTTTCATGGGGCATCGACTACACGCCGGTTTATAAGGCTGCTGGTTCGTGCTAGCAGCGCCGCCACAAGGTGTGCGGTTATGCGCACTCGCACCAAACGCACCCTAGCTATTTGCAAAGTTTCGCGGTTGTAGCATGTTTTCTTCTAGGTGTGCAAATTTTTTGTCCACGAGTGTACAAGAAGCAAGTGGAAGAATTGAAACTTCACTCGCCCAAGCTTTCACCAGCTGTCTCACCGAAGGTAAGATTCCTGAGTATTGGGATAATGGTACAATGATCCTGCTACATAAAAAAGGTGACGTTGAGGATCTCAGGACCTACAGGCTCATCAGCCTCCTATCAGTTATTTATAAAATTTTCAATTAGGTTCTTTTACATCGCATGAAGGTAAAACTGGACATGGCTCAAGCAAGAGAAGAAGCTGAATTCAGGAGTGGCTACAGCACTGAAGATCATGTCCATGTACTTAGAGAACTAACTGAAAGAACAAGAGAGTATGAACTCCCATTATGCAAGGCTTCTATTGATTATAAAAAGGCCTTCGATTCCGTAAAACCATCAGCAGTTACAACTGCTTTGAAAACCTGCGGTATTGCAGATGCATACATTAGCATTATTAATAGTATCTCTGAAAATGCATTTGCAAAAGTTTGGATATTTGAGGATGCAGCACTAATAAAAATTGGAAAGCTAGTGTGACAAAGTAAAATCATATCTCCCAAACTCTTTAATCCCACATAGCAAAATATTTTTTAATTACTGAACTGGGACAAAGAAAAAATATTTATGCAGATAATTCAAATCACGTTCGTTTTGCTGATGACGTTGTCATTTTTGCAACTACGACTTCTGAACCGCAGAATACGATCCAGGAACTTGCTGACAAGAGTAAAGAAGTGGAATTAAAAATGAACTTTCAGAAGGCAAAAGTGACGTATATTGCTTTTACAAGAAACGAAGATTTATTTATTGGTGGTGAAAAGCTTGAGACAACCGATACCTACATTTATCTTGGGCAGCAGATATGAAGTAAGGATCACATTGATGATGAAATTAATCGGCGTGTAAAACTTGGATGGATAGTTTTTGGAAGAAGTAAAATTTTTACGAAAAGTATGCCATTGTGTCTTAAAAGATAAGGGTTTAATCAGTTCATCCTGCCAGTGCTTACGTATGGAGCAGAGACATGGACCTTCACTAAACAAGTTAGTAAAATAATGCAATGCATTGAATATGATACGCTTTCCAACATACCAGAAATAATTACTCAAGATATGAGAATAATGGCTGTGGAATAAATCTCGGTCCTGTGCCCTGACCTTTGATCCCATTTCGATGATATTCAACAGAACCGGTTCGGTATACCTCCGAAATAACATGATAACGTTTTGTCGCAATCGAAGCATTTTTACGTAAGTTATGATGCATAAGGACGATGGAATAGATCCCGCTCCTGTGTCCTAACCTTTGACCCTATTTTGTCCATTTTCTATAGGGTTTGTCCCCAGGTGGTTCCCTACCACATACTAAAATTTCACCGAAATCGAACCATTTTTACGTGAGTTATCATGCCGACAGACGGACTGACAGACGGACGGAAAACGCTGAAGCATATACGCTTCTTCAACCTACTGTTGGAAAGCGTAAAAAAGACAAACAAAGACTGCAGACAACGCAAAAAGCCCTGGAGAGAATCATGCTTGGTGTAAACAGGAAAGATAAGCAGACGGACTCATGGATAAGGAAAACGACAAGAGTTGACGACATCATGACCACAATGAAGTCACTGAAATGGTGAGGGCATGACATGTTGCTAGAAGAACGACCACCAACGGAAAACCGAAATTTTAGAATGAATTTCGAGGGACAGGAAAAGACCCAGAAGAAGACCCTATGATAGAATGATGCATGAAATTCGAAAGCATAGAGGTGTGTCATCGAGGAGACACGCTCAAGACAGACAATTGTGGGAGAAACTTGGGGAGACCTTCATCCAGTAGTGGATTCAAAGATGATGATATATATATATCATTGTAAACCATTATCAATCCACTGCTGGACGAAAGTCTCCCCAAATTTTCTCCACAACGGTCTGTCTTGTGCCAGTCTCCTCCATGTCACTCCCGCATACTTTCGAATTTCATCCACCCATCTCCATGTGGTCTTCTTCTGGGTCTTTTCCTGTCCCTTGGAATCCAATACAAAATTTCGGTTGTCCATCGATGGTCTGTCCTTCTGGCAGTATGTCCAGCCCATTGTCATTTCAGGGATTTTCTCTGATCATGGTGTCTTCCACTCTCGTCATTTTTCGGATTCACGAGTTCCTCTTCTTATCTCTCCTGGTTACACCAAGCATGCACGTGTCCATGCTGCTTTGAGTTGTCTGCAGCCTTTGTATGTCTCTTTTAGTTAAGGTCCACGTCTCTGCACCATACGTAAGCACTGGAAGGATGCATTGATCAAACACTTTTCTTTTAAGACATAATGGCATATTGCTCTTAAAAATTATGATGTTTCTTCAAAAAGCTCTCCAGGCAAGTTTTGTACGCCGATTAATTTCTTCATCAATGTGACCCTCACTTGATATCTGCTGTCCAAGATAAACGTACGTGCCTGTTATCTCCAGCTTATCTCCATCAATCGATAAATCTTCATTTCTTGTAAAAGCATTGAACATCACTTTTCTCTTCTGGAAGTTCATTTTTAATCCCACTTCTTTACTCTTGTCAGCAAGTTCCTGGATCATACTCTGCAGCTCTGATAGGGTAGTTGCAAAAATAACTACGTTATCAGCAAAACGAAGGTGGGTTAGATAATCTCCATTAATCTTTATCCCTTTGTTTTCCCAGTTCAGTATTGAAAGACCTTTTCCAATGTGGCAATAAAGAGCTTCGGAGATATGGTGTCACCTTGTCTCACTCCCTTTCCAATTTTTATGTGTGTTGTATTTTCAAACAGCCGAAAATTTGCACTTGCATTTTCATAGATGTTATTAATAATATTAATGTATGCATCTTCAATACCGCAGGATTTCAGAGCCATTGTAACTGCGGATGGTTTCACCGAATCAAAGGCTTTTTCATAATCGATAAAAGCCATGCACAATGGAAGTTCATATTCTTTCGCTCTTTCAATTAGTTCTCTCAGTACGTGCATATGATCTATTGTGCTGTAGCCACTCCTGAATCCAGCTTGTTCTCTCGGTTGAGCCATGTTCAGTGTTACCTTTAAGCGGTGTGAAAGAACTTTAGTGAAGATTTTATAAACCACTGATAGGAGGCTGATAGGTCTGTAGTTCCTGAGATCCTCAATGTCACCTTTTTTATGTAGCAGGATCATTGTAGCGTTGTTCCAATCCTCAGGAATCTTCCCTTCATTAAGGCATCGAGTGAAAATTTGGGCGAGTACTGTTTCGATTTCTCCACTTGCTTCTTGTATGGTGTCTACAGTAATTCCATCTTCTCCTGGAGCTTTCCCCGCTTCATGTTCTTGATTGCATGCGCATCTTATGCTGGGAGGACTGGAAGAACTCTGGTACTGGTACCTTTCATGATGTCTGGAGAACATGTATCATCCCTTTTATATAATTTGGAGTAGAAATCTTTCACTCTTGTCAAAATTTCGCCTCTATTTCTTGTTACAGAACCATCTTCTTTTCTCAGTGCCATAATCTGTTTTCTTCCCTTACTGAGGGGTCGCTTTGCTATCTTTAGGCTTTGGTTGTTTTCAATTGCTTTCCTCACTAGTTCGCAGTTGAATTTCCTTACGTCTTTAGTGATAATTTTTTGTACTGTCTTGCATAGCTCTATATATTCCACTTTGGAAGTCACATCTTCTTTAGTTGTCCTCATCTCTCTTCTTTTTTGCATCAACATTTTGGTTTTTCCTGATAATTTGTTCACATGCAACTTGTTCTTAGACCCAGCTCATTTTGTTGGTGTTTCCATAAGAGTTTTGGTTACTTTTCTGTTAACTTCAGAAATATCCACTTCTTCCGATGTTAGGCGTTCTAAAGCAGAGAATCTGTTCTTCAGTTCCAACTTAAAGGTATTATGGTGCTTTTTAAGGTTGGTTATGTCAATACATTATGTTTGTCTTATGAGCTTGCCACGTTCGAGTTTAGAGTTGAGGTGGATCTTACATCTCACCAATCTATGGTCACTACCTGTGTTGAACTTGTTCAGCACACTGCAGTCTTCGTTGACGAATTTTTTGTTACACATAATAAAATCAATTTCACTTGTTATCCCATTTGGATGTCTCCATGTCCATTTCCCGTGTGGCTTTTTCTTGAAAAATGAGTTCAAGATGAGAAACCCTTCTGCCTCTGCAACTTCAACGAGAGTATTTTCACGCTGGTTTCTGTTGCCGTGAGCGAATTTACCTCCTGAAGTTTCATTCTGTTGCCATTGCCCTATTTTTGCATTGAAATCTCCCATAATTATCTTCAAGTGGTGCTTACCTTTATTATTTAGATGACAAATTTCCTCATAAAATTCTTCAATTTCTTCTTCAGGATGACTTGTGGTGGGTGCATAAGTTTGAATAATCTGAGCCTTGTATCTTCTCAAGAGTTGGATAACGAGTCGCGCAGTTCTGTCAGAGGCACTTTCAACTTCTACAACTTTATCCTTCAGTTTCTTGTTTATTATAAATCCAACACCACTAGTTCTGCCAGTATGTGTCCCACGATAGTAGAGGAGATGTCCATTTTTCCGTTCAATGAGATCTTCTCCTTTTCTCCTTACCTCACTTAGCCCGACGATGTCCCACTTGATCCTTTGTAGTTCCTCTTCCAATTCAAGAAGCCTTGAATCAGGAGATAGGGAGCATCCATTGTAAGTAGCCAAGGTCAGCATCAGATGGCAGCCTAGTCCGGTCCTCCAAGGATTCTTAGCACCCTCTGCCTTCATGTCGCACTGGCCGCTGCCTTGGCCAGGTACATTCGAGCTGCCGGAGACTGAGGGCCAAGATTTAAGTTGTAGAGTCATTTTGGAGGGGTTTGGCCATAACTCACCACGCTGGCCAAGCGGGTTGGTGAGTGGGGGATAGCATTTCCTCTAATCCCGATGGTATAGTTATACCGCTATTGGCGGTCGTCAGAGCCCCTTTAGTGGGAACAGGATGCACCACGAGAAGGCGGGGTTGACATTTGTCAAGGAGAGGCTGTGATGTTACGCATCACCGGACCTTACATTCCACACACACACACATATATATATATGTCACCATATCTCCGAAGCTCTTTAATGCCACATTGGAAAATGTCTTTCAATCACTGAACTGGGAAAACAAAGGGATAAAGATTAATGGAGATTATCTAACCCACCTTCGTTTTGCTGATGACGTAGTCATTTTTGCAACTACCCCATCAGAGCTGCAGAGTATGATCCAGGAACTTGCTGACAAGAGTAAAGAAGTGGGATTAAAAATGAACTTTCAGAAGACAAAAGTGATGTTCAATGCTTTTACAAGAAATGAAGATTTATCGATTGATGGAGAAAAACTGGAGATAACAGATACATATGTTTATCTTGGACAGCAGATATCAAGTGAGGGTCACATTGATGAAGAAATTAATCGGCGTACAAAACTTGCCTGGAGAGCTTTTGGAAGAAACAGCATAATTTTCAAGAGCAATATGCCATTATGTCTTAAAAGAAAAGTGTTTGATCAATGCATCCTTCCAGTGCTTACGTATGGTGCAGAGACGTGGACCTTAACTAAAAGAGACATACAAAGGCTGCAGACAACTCAAAGAGGCATGGAGAGGTGCATGCTTGGTATAACCAGGAGAGATAAGAAGAGGAACTCGTGGATCCGAAAAATGACGAGAGTGGAAGACATCATGATCAGAGTTAAATCCCTGAAATGGCAATGGGCTGGACATACTGCCAGAAGGACAGACCATAGATGGACAGCCGAAATTTTAGATTGGATTCCAAGGGACAGGAAAAGACCCAGAAAAAGACCACATGGGAGATGGGTGGATGAAATTCGTAAATATGCGGGAGTGACATGGAGGAGACTGGCACAAGACAGACCGTTGTGGAGGAAACTTGGGGAGACCTTCGTCCAGCAGTGGATTGATAATGGTTGACAATGATGATGATGATGATGATGATATATATATATATATATAAACGAACGAAAAGTTACATCCGCAGGTGTGGCAGAATTAACACGCATCCCATTGCTTGGGAAGACGACGCATCCCATCGCTGGGAAAGACGACGCATACCGTCTGGAAAAAGGAACTTTAGTTTCTCCTTGAATCATTTGGATATGTCAACATGAAAGTCACATGTTGACAGATCCGGGCTATAGGCTGGGTGGTGCAGAACCTCTCACCCTTTCCGTGCTAACGCATCCTGCATAATGTGTGCAACAGAATCACACCACGCGAAAGCATGCCAGGTCACCCATTCTTGATTGCTTTATGCAGCTTGTCCACTGTGTCGATGTAGTGGTTGGCATTGCTGTTCACGTGAGGCTCTTTAAAGTCCACCAACAAAAGCCCTTCAGCATAACCTCCCCGACGGAGTCCTGTGACTTGAATTTTATGTGTTTTGGTGATCCGGGATGTTTCCATTGCATGCTCGCTGGTTTGCTGGATGGCTCAAAGCCGTGGCACCGCGATTCGTCACCTGCCACTATGCGCGATATAAATGCATCACCCTCTGCTTTGTAACGCAGCAAGTGGTTCAAACTCCAACCCATACATTCTTCCTTATGGTGGTCAGTCAGCATCCGCGGGATTAATTGTAAACATACTTTCCGATATTGCAGTATCTTCGTAACCACAGTTTGAACTGTAACAAATGTCATAGCAAAGTCCTCCGTTTGCGAACGTCAGCCCCGACGACGGTTTTACATGCATTTCTTTCTCGGTGTGGGCGCATTGTTTGTGTTATTCGCACGCTCCCCGCCGATCAAGGTGATCGTCCTTATTTAGGCTTCCGACGCCAAGCCTTAATTCTCTTCCCTGATATGGACTCCATTACTTCCTGCCCCACTGTTTTCCAGGTGCTCTGTGTTCATCACAACGTCGTTATAAACGTGTTCACTGCGTATCATTGCTTCTCATGTAAAACGCCTGGTCATCATCGCTTGCAGTGTCCGCTCACCTCTTCTTGTTCTTCCTCAACGGCTGCTCAAGTGCCCATCACAGAACCCCCTTCTTCACTTCCGGTCACCACGCCTGCGCTTGTTTCGCTTCCACCTTCTTAGTCTCCATCTCGATTGTCGTTGCCTTCCTCTGCAGGTCTTTTTCCTTCTCCACTAGCGTTGCCTCTTGTGGATACATCTGGATCTACTGCTCCTGCTTCGGTGCCTTCGTCTGTCTTGCTTTCTTCTTCGTCGTCTGTTGTCTGTGCTTTGTCACATCCCGTTGCCAACCTTTCTCCGCCTGTTCAGGTGCTGCCTTCTTTGTTTTCGCACGTCACCTCGTCAATCCCAACCCCGGGATTCTCTGCTCCATCATCTTCGCTGTGTACGTCAGCTTCGCCACCCTCAGACGCTCATCCTTTCTTCAGCCGTTCCAGTACTCCGGTGTGCTCTCCGCCCGTTTCACCTTCTCCGAGCTCTTCTGATGCCTCTAGTATTGTTGCCTTCCTTTCGATTTCTGGTCCCGTGATCGGTCCCCGCTTTCCAGCACAGCTACTCTTCTGGATTTGTGTGAAGCCTTACCTTCACCAGCTCCTGTTGCCCCATCAGTTGCCTCTTTGCTTGCGTTATGCGCACATGATCCAGATCTTCCTTGTCAGACTTCTCACTTGCTGTCGGTTACTCCTTCACCACGTCCCTGTTGGTATTGCTTCTAATAAGAAGTGCCGTCGTCGCTCTAATCGAGAGACTCGTACTAAGCGAACCGCGGTCGCTCAGCCTTCTCTTCATCGTTCTTCAGGTTCCGCTCCTAATTCTACTGTTGCTGCTTACGCCGACCTTATTGGTACTCCCTCCGTTTCCACTGCAATTGTCGCTCGCCTCCAAGCTGTCCCTGGGTATTCGAAGATTCTCTTCCCAGATGCTGCCAACCCTTGTTCTTTGCCTCTTCTTGTGACGCTGGTTTGGATCCCCTTCTTGACTCCCATGATCCAGCTGATTACTCGAATATGATCGGGGATATTCGCTGCTTCCTCCAAGTTTTCGTTGACCTCACGAGATCTTACCCCTGAGATATTTCGTTATTAAAGTTTTCTTAATTGCTACCTTGGTGATACTCAAAATCGCCTCATTGATCTGGTTCTGACCGATTAGTTTCTGTCTGCACTTGCATGATGTTTCGCTTCCTACCGTCTTTGCCTTGCTGCTGTTCCGTCTTACTCCTTTGCATGTTTCTGGTATGCGTTGTACCCAACCTTTTTCTTTCCGTTGTATCCTATGTACCGCCATGTTTTCTCCACATCTCGGTTCTTTCAAACATCCGCCCGGTGCCTACTTCCGTGAACCCGTCACATTGTTTTGTTCACAGAGCTGCTTCCTGTGTGCATTGTTATGCGCGATTCTTCTCTTATACCTTTCGTCACTGTCCTGGATTGCCCTATGTTGCTGTTCGCACCCAGTTAGTTTTTTCAGGTGTTTTTCCTGTCTCGTCGAGTATTTGTCTTATGTCATGCCATGTGCCTCAGCATACCTTCTACTGTTGTGCTACGTTACTTGCTCATCCAGTGTGACTCATCTCGTCAGATACTTACCGTTATTGCTTTGCCTCATGCTAATTGATTGTCCCATACTGTTACCTACACCATGCCATCTTTGCAAGTGTTATCTGTTGCACCTCGTTTTCTGCTTTTCATGCTGCGCCCCGGAGCATGAAAAGCAGCCTCCAGTTCGATGTATTCTCCATCTCCATGTCCGTCGTTCCTTCTGCTCAGTGACTGTTCCAGTGTGCTTCGCTTATCACAGATTGCCTTGTGCTGCTCGTTCAGCTTCGTTTATCTTTGTATGTCCTGATTGGCTTTTACAGACTGCTTTATGCTGCTCGTCCAGTACCGTTATTCTTATTGTTTTATCATGCTATTTATTTTCCGTTCTCCTGTGTACTAGTCCTCGATACCTAATAAAGCAACGTCACGTTGTTTTTGGAATGTCTTTTCAACTGCTGGGGTTCAAAGCTAGAAACGGGGATTTCTTTCAGCTAATGTCAGGAACGAATGAAAGACTTTGTGCAAAACAAATTACTTCTTCATTATTCTCCATTACCCTTATTACAAATATCTCAAAAACTATCAAGATTCGAACGATGAAGAAGGAGGTCTTTCTGATTCACACCATGCTAACGAATAGCTATCCTGTAATGGGAAATGTCCAGGTTGGGGTGGGCGGGGGGAAGAGGCAGGTGAAATCGTGGGCTACTAACATTCTTTTAAACATCTCCAAAACTATTGCTATTCAAACTATGAAAATGGCGTTTATTCCGGTTCACACCATTTACTAAAGAATGACTATCTTGAAATATTTAATGAATTTACATGGTGAGAGGGGGGGTGATGGTCGGTCTGGAATATATATATACATAAGTTCTCAATATTGTTATTTTTTTCTCAAAAACTGTTGCAGTTCAAACGATGAAAATGGATTTCCCTCGGTTCATACGATTTGCTAACGAATGGCTATTTTGAAATTTTGAATTTCCATGGTGGGGGGGGCTGGTAAAATGGTCGGTCTCTCTGTATATATGCAAATTCTCAATATTATTTTTTAAATATTTCAAAAACTATTGCGGTTCAAACGATAAAAATGGAGTTCATTCCTGTTCATACGAGTTACTAACGAATGGCTATGTCGGAATTCTGAATTTCCATGATGAGGGGGGGGGGCCCTGGTAAAATGGTCGGTCTCTCTGTATATATGCAAATTCTCAATATTATTTTTTAAATATTTCAAAAACTATTGCGGTTCAAACGATAAAAATGGAGTTCATTCCTGTTCATACGAGTTACTAACGAATGGCTATGTCGGAATTCTGAATTTCCATGATGAGGGGGGGGGTGTGAAATGGTAGGCCTGTAACATTCTTTTTTAAATATCTCAAAAACTATTGCGGTTCAAACGATGAAAATGGAGTTCTTTTCAGTTCATAGGATTTGCTAACGAATGCCTATTTTGAAATTTTGGATTTCCATGGGGGGGGGGTGAAATGGTCGGTCTTTCTGTATATATGCAAATTCTCAATATTATTTTTTAAATATTTCAAAAACTATTGCGGTTCAAACGATAAAAATGGAGTTCATTCCTGTTCATACGATTTACTAACGAATGGCTATTTCCGAATTTTGAATTTCCATGATGAAGGGGGGGGTTAATGGTGTAGGCCTGTGACATTCTTTTTTAAATATCTCAAAACCTATTGCGGTTCAAACGATGAAAATGGAGTTCTTTTCGGTTCATACGATTTGCTAACGAATGGCTATTTTGAAATTTTGAATTTCCATGGTGGGGGGCTGGTGAAATGGTCGGTCTCTCTGTATATATGCAAATTCGCAATATTATTTTTTAAATATCTCAAAAACTATTGCGGTTCAAACGATAAAAATGGAGTTCATTCCTGTTCATACGATTTACTAACGAATGGCTATTTCGGAATTTCAAATTTCCATGATGAGGGGGAGGGGGATGAAATGGCTTGTAACATTCTTTTTTAAATATCTCAAAAATTATTGCGGTTCAAACCATGAAAATGGAGTTCTTTTCAGTTCATACGATTTACTAACGAATGGCTATTTCGGAATTTTAAATTTCCATGATGAGGGGGAGGGGGATGAAATGGCCTGTAACATTCTTTTTTAAATATCTCAAAAATTATTGCGGTTCAAACGATGAAAATGGAGTTCTTTTCGGTTCATACGATTTGCTAACGAATGGCTATTTTGAAATTTTGAATTTTCATGGTGGGGGGGGCTGGTGAAAAGGTCGGTCTCTCTGTATATATGCAAATTCGCAATATTATATTTTAAATATCTCAAAAACTATTGTGGTTCAAACGATAAAAATGGAGTTCATTTCTGTTCATACGATTTACTAACGAATGGCTATTTCGGAATTTAAAATTTTTATGATGAGGGGGGAGGGGGATGAAATGGCCTGTAACATTCTTTTTTAAATATCTCAAAAATTATTGCGGTTCAAATGATGAAAATGGAGTTCTTTTCGGTTCATACGATTTGCTAACGAATGGCTATTTTGAAATTTTGAATTTCCATGGGGGTGGGGGCTGGTGAAATGGTCGGTCTCTGTGCGTATATGTAAATTCTATTATTTTTTAAATATCTCAAAAACTATTGCGGTTCAAAAGATAAAAATGGAGTTCATTCCTGTTCATACGATTTACTAGAGAATGGCTATTTCGGAATTTGGAATTTCCATGATGAAGGGGGGGTAAATGGTGTAGGCCTGTGCCATTCTTTTTTAAATATCTCAAAAACTATTGCGGTTCAAACGATGAAAATTTAGTTCTTTTCAGTTCACACGATTTGCTAACGAATGGCTATTTTGAAATTTTGAATTTCCATGGGGGTGGGGGCTGGTGAAATGGTCGGTCTCTGTGCGTATATGTAAATTCTATTATTTATTAAATATTTCAAAAACTATTGCGGTTCAAACGATAAAAATGGAGTTCGTTCCTGTTCATACGATTTACTAACGAATGGCTATTTCGGAATTTTGAATTTCCATGATGAGGGGGGTGAAATGATAGGCCTGTAACATTATTTTTTAAATATCTCAAAAACTATTGCGGTTCAAACGATGAAAATTTAGTTCTTTTCAGTTCACACGATTTGCTAACGAATGCCTATTTTGAAATTTTGAATTTCCATGGTGGGGGGCTGGTGAAATGGTCGGTCTTTCTGTATATATGCAAATTCTGAATATTATTTGTTAAATATCTCAAAAACTATTGCGGTTCAAACGATAGAAATGGAGTTCATTCCGGTTCATACGATTTACTAACGAATGGCTATTTCGAAATTTTGAATTTCTATGGTGGGGGGCTGGTGAAATGGTCTGCCTCCTATATTTATATGCAAATTCTCAATATTATTTGTTAAATATCTCAAAAACTATTGTGGTTCAAACGATGAAAATGGAGTTCATTCCGGTTCATACGATTTATTAACGAATGGCTATGCTGAAATTTGAAATATCTATTTTTTGGGGGTACCATTTCACCAGCCCCCCACTTTGTTTTTTAAATAACTCAAAAACTATTGCGGTTCAAACGAAAAAAATTGAGTTCATTCCGGTTCATACGTGGTACAAACGAATGGTGCAAAAAAAATTTAAAAATTCCATGGTGGGGGGGCTATCGTTTCACCAGCCCCCCACTTTGTTTTTTAAATATCTCCAAAACTTTTGCGGTTCAAACGAAAAAAACCGAGTTCATTCCGGTTCATACGTGGTACAAACGAATGGTGTCTGAAAAATTAAAAAATTCCGTGGTGGGGGGGCTGGTGAAATGCACCTTCGCTTTTTAATGATCCAAAATTGTTACATGATCTGGCATTCAGCGCAGATAGAACTGGACACTTAGACGATTTGAATATCAAATTACAAGATCAAAATAAACTAGTGACTGATATTATTGATAATGATAACGCATTTCAGAGGAAACTTCAGCTTTGGGAAACTCCGCTCAGTGCAGGAAATCTTGTTCACTTTCCCACTTTAAAAGCTTCAGCTGAAGTCATCATCATCATCATCATCATTGTCAACCATTATCAATCCACTGCTGGACGAAGGTCTCCCCAAAATTCCTCCACAACGGTCTGACTTGTGCCAGTCTCCTTCATGTCACTCCCGTATACTTTCGAATTTCATCCACCCATCTTCCATGTGGTCTTCTTCTCGGTCTTTTCCTGTCCCTTGGAATCCAATCTAAAATTTCGGCTGTCCATCAATGATCTGTCCTTCTGGCAGTATGTCCAGCCTATTGCCATTTCAGGGATTTAACTACGATCATGGTGTCTTCCACTCTTGTCATTTTTCGGATCCACGAGCTCCTCTTCTTATCTCTCCTGGTTATACCAAGCATGCACCTCTCCATGCCTCTTTGAGTTGTCTGCAGCCTTTGTATGTCTCTTTTAGTTAAGGTCCACGTCTCTGCACCATACGTAAGCACTGGAAGGATGCATTGATCAAACACTTTTCTTTTAAGACATAATGGCATATTGCTCTTGAAAATTATGCTGTTTCTTCCAAAAGCTCTCCAGGCAAGTTTTGTACGCCGATTAATTTCTTCATCAATGTGATTCTCACTTGATATCTGCTGTCCAAGATAAACGTACGTGTCTGTTATCCCCAGCTTTTCTCCAACAATCGATAAGTCTTCATTTCTTGTAAAAGCATTGAACATCACTTTTGTCTTCTGAAAGTTCATTTTTAATCCCACTTCTTTACTCTTGTCAACAAGTTCCTGGATCATACTCTGCAGCTCTGATAGGGTAGTTGCAAAAATTACTACGTCATCAGCAAAACGAAGGTGGGTTAGATAATCTCCATTAATCTTTATCCCTTTGTTTTCCCATTTCAGTGATTGAAAGACATTTTCCAATGTGGCATTAAAGAGCTTCGGAGATATGGTGTCACCTTGTCTCACTCCCTTTCTAATTTTTATGTGTTGTATTTTCAAACAGCCGAATCTTTGCACTTGCATTTTCATAGATGTTATTAATAATATTAATGTATGCATCTTAAATACCGCAGGATTTCAGAGCCATTGTAACCTCTGATGGTGTTTCACCGAATCAAAGGCTTTTTCATAATCGATAACAGCCATGCACAATGGAAGCTCATATTCCCTCGCTCTTTCAATTAGTTCTCTCAATACGTGGATATGATCTATTGTGCTGTAGCCACTCCTGAATCCAGCTTGTTCTCTCGGTTGAGCCATGTCCAGTGTTGCCTTCAAACGGTGTGAAAGAATTTTAGTTAATATTTTATAAACCACTGATAGGAGGCTGATAGGCCTGTAGTTCCTGAGATCCTCAATGTCACCTTTTTTATGTAGCAGGATCATTGTAGCGTTGTTCCAATTTTCAGGAATCTTTCCTTCATTAAGGCATCGAGTGAAAATTTGGGCGAGTACTGTTTCGATTTCTCCACTTGCTTCTTGTATGATGTCTACAGTAATTCCATCTTCTCCTGGAGCTTTTCCCCGCTTCATGTTCTTGATTGCATGTGCAACTTCTGCTAGGAGGACTGGAAGAACTCTGGTACTGGTACCTTTCATGATGTCTGGAGTACATGTATCATCGCTTTCATATAATTTGAAGTAGAAATCTTTCACACTTGTCAAAATTTCGCCTCTATTTCTTGTTACAAAACCATCTTCTTTTGTCAGTGCCATAATCGGTTTTCTTCCCTTACTGAGATTTCCCTTTGCTATCTTTAGGCTTTGGTTGTTTTCAATTGCTTTCTTCACTAGTTCACAGTTGAATTTCCTTACGTCTTCAGTGATACTTTTTGTACTGTCTTGCATAGCTCCATATATTCCACTTTGGAAGTCACATTTAACTTTGGTGAATTTTCTACAAAGATAGCTGTGTTAAATGAGGGCTTCGGCTTCAACAGGTGGTTTGAATGTTTCAAAGACCTAAAAATGTTTTTAATATGTTCTAGTTTACATTTTCGTATAATGCTGACAACGCACCTGACGAACTTCAGCTTGAATTAATAGACTTTCAGAGTGATGCTTTCGTAAAAGAAAAATTTAACAGCTGCAATCTAACAGAGTTTTACCCGTTAAGGTGGACGTCAAGTAATTTTGCTTCGTATACTTCTAATAGAAATACTTCTGTACACATTTTCTTCACAATTAATGCGTTCCCAAGGATGAAAATTTGAACATCGATTAAAATAGCTTCATTTTATAACTTGGATTACTTAATATTTTCTAAAACATAACCATAATTATGCAATCCAACATTTGTTTGTCTACTGGCGTCATCAAAGTACAGGTCGCGCCATCTGTTTTCTGGTTTCAACACCACCAAAGGAAAAGTTATTGATTTTTAATATAATTATGGTTGTGTTTTAGAAAATATTAAGTTTTCCAAGTTATAATATGAAGTTATTTTAATCGATGTTCAAATTTTCATCATTGGGAACACACTAATTGTGAAGGAAATGTGTACAAAAGTTTTTCCATTGGAAGTATAGGAAGCAAAATTACTTGACGTCCACCTTAATTTCAAAGGACAAGTACGTAAACATTCATAACCTAGCTGCATGGGTTCTGCCCATGTTCGGCACAGCATACTCATGTGAACAGTTGTTTTGAAGAATGAACCAAGTAAAATGTCTTGAAAGGAACAGGTTAAGTAACAGTCACTTATGCTCACTTTTAAAAGTAGCATGTTCAAGGAACAGTATTCCAAATATCGGTAAGTTAGTGACAGAAAAGCGAGCCCAAGTTTCTGGTCAGAACATGTAATATTTTCTGTACCGTGTTCAAGTTGATAAAATGTGATTGTTTTACGATTTAAGTAAAAATAATTGATACGTAAAAATGATTGTTTTCAGTGATTGATGAAGCATTTATTTTTACTATTTGCCGATAATTAAAAATAATGCCAAGCCTTTGGTGTAGTTTTGTAAAGTTAATATTTATTCATCAGAAATGTATTGATAATCATGCGGTCCCCTATGTTCCTTCAAAACTGGAAAGTCCAAGGGTCTGAGTTTGAGACCACTGGTCTATCACGACATACAGTAAATTTTAGTGCAATCGATGAAAAACGCCGTGTTCATTGAATGTTCACCGATTTTACTACAATTACATTAATTTTAATAGCATGGATTGTCTAGGCTCGGCTTTTTAAAAAAGCATTTCCAAACGGTGATTATGAGAAGTTTGTAGCTCTGGAAGATGTAATAATTTGACAATTTT
This sequence comes from Macrothele yani, assembly GCA_039090855.1. Taxonomy (NCBI): domain Eukaryota; kingdom Metazoa; phylum Arthropoda; class Arachnida; order Araneae; family Macrothelidae; genus Macrothele; species Macrothele yani. The sequence goes on along the minus strand of CM077011.1, from coordinate 128,086,561 downwards.
GATCTTTGAATTTGCCATATTGCCTTTTATACTCGTATTTCCAATAAATTATATGTTTTAGTAATATATTCATGTATGCTATAAATTATACATTTTTATTGATAAATTCTTTTTTTCCTCTCTCTTTTTCTCCTGCAGTGACGACAGTAGAAGCTTCTGTTCCGACATTTGCATCTCCGATTTCCAGTCTGACAGTGGCAGTAGGAAGGGACGCGGTACTCAAATGCGTTGTCGATAACCTTGGAGTTTACAGGGTATTTTGTGCCGCATCAGATCTTCTTTCTAAAGCAAAACTAATCATAATTATCATGCATGCTGCATACCCTTACTGTTAATAACTTTATGTATTTTACACTTAGTGGACATTAAAGTATAACTACCTCTACAGCAGAGAGAAACTGAACTGTTACATAAGAACAAAAGCTCTCGTCGGCAAAGACAGTTGCTAGTTTGAGGCTGCTAGTGGTTAGAGCAACCACCTTCGCACTAGATAGTCGCGGAATCGATCTCAGGTAGGGTGAGTTGCTCTGAACCACTGAATAACCTCCGTACGTCGGATGGGCACGTTGAACCGTCGGCTCAGAGCTCAAATCAGATCAAATCATATGTAGAGGATTTTAGAGAGTGTCTGACCCTAGGTTTTAGACAACCCTTAGAAATAGGAAGCTATGAGATTTGGGCTAGAGTGCCCGACAAGAAAGTGGCACGGGAGCGAGGTAGGAAAAGGAAGGAAGACACCCTTATTTATAACCGGGAGGCCAATACCCACGGTCTGACAGCTTAGCGTGCCCATCCGACGCACGGCGGATATTTAGTGGTTCGAGCGTTCGCATCTGCCTGGGATCGAACCTAAAATTTCTCCGTGGCAGTCACGAACGTTGGCTACTAGGCAATCTGCGGCCAGTCGGCTCAGAGGTATTGGATCTACCGTTACAAATGAGATCATTTGTTCCTTCCCCCGCTCATGTTCTCTCTCCCTGCAAGTGATCATTGTGACATCATAGTCAGGCACTCGCAGCTACGCCAACTAGCACTTTCAATCCCCTCTCGTACTTCTCTCACCTGTTTTACCCTCTTTCGTATCAAGCGATAGCTGAAGATGACATTTACAGCTCTGTCAACGTAAACAGCATGGAAAAATGTTTCAATTTAGCTGACTTGAGCGAGATATGATTGTTGGCGTTAGTAGGACATATTCCTCCGTCCCTGAAACAGCTCATTTAGTTGGATGTACTTAATCTGCCGCGCTTAAGACACATCGGAAATGGTGGCATGGCGACAAAACAACCAAATCGCAGACAAATTGAAGTCACAAACACAAGACGGATGCTTGATGTGCGAGACCTAGGGTGTATTGTATGATCGGTTTCAGTGATACAGATTGCCTCGGGCCATCCCGGTGGCCGAATGGTCCAAGACGCTGGGTTTTGAACAATTCTTAAAGATGATCGTGTGCTTTTAGTCCCGGATGAAGCGTGGCTATTGTGTCCAGTTACCGCGATGGATCTGTCCCTTCCCTGGAACCAGTGCTCCTAAATTATGGACGAGTGACTGCATAAAGTTCGTCTTGTACATATAGTATACCGTACATCGTCCTGCTGCAAAAGTGTTCTTGACAGTCCCACAACTCAGGGCTGTCAGGAACACTTTTATAATGTAAGGTACACCGGCTAAGGCTCTACACCAGAGGGCCAATTCGACACTTTCCTCTTAACTGCATCTCACAGGAAGTTGCGTCACTCGTGAGACCAAGAACAGCACCAAGACTGGACTGAAGGTGGCTGATTGGTATGAGGCTCTGGCAGCGTACCATTCGTCCAAAATGGGACCGAGCTCAAACACTACATGAAGCATGGGTGGTCTGCCTGTCTGATGGCATCCGTTCCCAAGAACCAGTGGCCTTTAATTAGGAAAGGTCGACTGCTTACAGCCTTAAGAATTGCTCACGGTGGCCTTTAACCACCTCTGACCCCCCCACCCCCCACCCCCACCCCTCCCTCCAAAAAGAGATGATTGGAGAAAGGTTTACTGGTCAGACAAATCATGTTTCCTATTGCATCGTGCTGAGGATAGGGTACGAGTGTGAGACAAATAACATGAGGCGATGAATGGCTGGTGGCAGCAATGTTACTGGTTTGGGGCAACGTTTCGTTTTGAAAAATTGTGACCTACTGAGTGTGTGTGTGTGTGTGTAGTAACGGTTGACTTTTTTTCTTTCTTTTTTGATTGGACGTTTAACGACCACCGTGAGCAACTCAGTGGACTACAAGCAGTCGCCCGTCCCTAATTTAGGGACACTGGATCCAGGGAAGAAAGAAAGCCAGTGCCTTAAGAAAAACACAACATCCATGGCTTACTAGAATTGGAATACGGACCCGTCTCGGAAGAAGGATAAGAAGCCATCGTTTAGACCACTGCGCCACCGGCGCGGCCGGTTGACTTTTGAGAACCATTGCGACTTTATTCCAGATCACGCTCACACCTCCATGTTTCTACTTTTTTTTTTTCTGGCAGCGATGATGTCTTCTAGATGGATAATGCACCCTGTTGTCTGCTGGTGGAAACCATCGCGCAGGTTTCACGAGAATAGTCTGAAGAACATTCGGATGAGTTTACACTTCTTTAGTTGCATCCTAATTCCCACATGTTAATCCAGTAGAACCAGAGCGTGATTAAGGGGAACCTAGCGAGGTATAGCCTAGGGACCCACTACCAAGGGCCCAGGAGGCGTGCCGCTACACCGCAAATAACACACAGCTCATATATTTAATTCAGATGGCAGCCTAGTCCGGTCCTCCGGGATTCTTAGCACCCTCTGCCTTCATGTCACACTGGCCGCTGCCTTGGCCAGGTACATTCCAGCTTCCGGAGACTGAGGGCCAAGATTTAAGTTGTGGAGTCATTTTGGAGGGGTATGGCCTTAACTCACCACGCTGACCAAGCGGGTTGGTGAGTGTGGGATAGCATTTGCTCTAATCCCGATGGTATAGTTATACCGCTATTGGCGGTCGTCAGAGCCCCTTTAGTGGGAACAGGATGTACCACGAGAAGGCGGGGTTGACATTTGTCAAGGAGAGTCTGTGATGTTACACATCACCTGACCTTACATGATGCTGACCTTGGCTACGTATAATGGACGTTCCCTATCTTCTGATTCAAGGCTTCTTGAATTGGAAGAGAAGCTACAAAGGATCAAGTGGGACATCGTCGGGCTAAGTGATATAACGAGAAAAGGAGAAGATCTCGTTGAACTGAAAAGTGGACATCTCTTCTACTATCGTGGGACTGATACTGGCAGAACTAGTGGTGTTGGATTTATAATAAACAAGAAACTGAAGGATAAAGTTGTAGAAGTTAAAAGTTCCTCTGACAGAGCTGCACGACTCGTTATCCAACTCTCGAGAAGATACCGGGCTCAGATTATTCAAACTTATGCACCCACCACAAGTCACCCTGAAGAAGAAATTAAAGAATTTTATGAGGAAATTCGTCATCTAAATAATAAAGGTAAACAGCACTTAAAGATACTTATGGGAGATTTCAATGCAAAAATAGGGCAACGGCAACAGAATGAAACTTCAGTAGGTAAATTCGGTCACGGCAACAGAAACCAGCGTGGAAATACTCTCGTAGAGTTTGCAGAGGCAGAAGGGTTTTTCATCTTGAACTCCTTTTTCAAGAAAAAGCCACACAGGAAATGGACATGGAGACATCCGAATTGGACGACAAGTGAAATTGATTTTATTATGTGTAACAAAAAATTCGCCATAGAAGACTGCAGTGTGCTAAACAAGTTCAACACAGGTAGTGACCATAGATTGGTGAGATGTAAGATGCACCCCAACACTAAACTCGAACGTAGCAAGCTCATAAGACAAACAAAATGTATTGCCATAACCAACCTTAAAAAACACCATACAACCTTCAAGTTGGAACTGAAGAACAGATTCTCTGCTTTAGAAGGCCTAACATCGGAAGACGTGGGTATTTCTGAAGTTAACAGAAAAGTAACCAAAGCTCTTATGGAAACAGCAACAAAATTAGCTGGGTCTAAGAACAAGTTACATGTGAACAAATTATCAGGAAAAACCAAAATGTTGATGCAAAAAAGAAGAGAGATGAGGACAACTAAAAAAGATGCAACTTCCAAAGTGGAATATATAGAGCTATGCAAGACAGTACGAAAAGGTATCACTGAAGACGTAAGGAAATTCAACTGTGAATTAGTAAGGAAAGCAATTGAAAACAACCAAAGCCTAAAGATAGCAAAGGGACATCTCAGTAAGGGAAGAAAACCGATTATGGCACTGAGAAAAGAAGATGGTTCTGTAACAAGAAATAGAGGCGAAATTTTGACAAGAGTGAAAGATTTCTACTCCAAATTATATGAAAGGGATGATACATGTACTCCAGACCTCATGAAAGGTACCAGTACCAGAGTTCTTCCAGTCCTCCCAGCAGAAGTTGCACATGCAATCAAGAACATGAAGCGGGAGAAAAGCTCTAGGAGACGATGGAATTACTGTAGACATCATACAAGAAGCAAGTGGAGAAATCGAAACAGTACTCGCCCAAATTTTCGCTCGATGCCTTAATGAAGGTAAGATTCCTGAGGATTGGAACAACGCTACAATGATCTTGCTGCATAAAAAAGGTGACATTGAGGATCTCAGGAACTACAGACCTATCAGCCTCCTATCAGTGGTTTATAAAATCTTCACTAAAGTTCTTTCACACCGCTTGAAGGTAACACTGGACATGGCTCAACCGAGAGAACAAGCTGGATTCAGGAGTGGCTACAGCACAATAGATCATATCCACGTACTGAGAGAACTAATTGAAAGAGCGAGGGAATATGAACTTCCATTGTGCATGGCTTTTATCGATTATGAAAAAGCCTTTGATTCAGTGAAACCATCAGCAGTTACAATGGCCCTGAAATCCTGCGGTATCGAAGATGTGTACATTGATATTATTAATAACATCTATGAAAATGCAAGTGCAAAGATTCGGCTGTTTGAAAATACAACACACATAAAAATTAGAAAAGGAGTGAGGCAAGGTGACACCATATCTCCGAAGCTCTTTAATGCCACATTGGAAAATGTCTTTGAATCACTGAACTGGGAAAACAAAGGGATAAAGATTAATGGAGATTATCTAACTCACCTTCGTTTTGCTGATGACATAGTCATTTTTGCAACTACCCCATCAGAGCTGCAGAGTATGATCCAGGAACTTGCTGACAAGAGTAAAGAAGTGGGATTAAAAAGAACTTTCAGAAGACAAAAGTGATTTTCAATGCTTTTACAAGAAATGAAGATTTATCGATTGATAGAGAAAAGCTGGAGATAACAGACACGTGCGCTTATCTTGGACAGCAGATATCAAGTGAGGGTCACATTGATGAAGAAATTAATCGGCGTACAAAACTTGCCTGGAGAGCTTTTGGAAAAAAATAGCATAATTTTCAAGAGCAATATGCCATTATGTCTTAAAAGAAAAGTGTTTGATCAATGCATCCTTCCAGTGCTTACGTATGGTGCAGAGACGTGGACCTTAACTAAAAAAAACATACAAAGGCTGCAGACAACTTAAAGCAGCATGGAGAGGTGCATGCTTGGTGTAACCAGGAGAGATAAGAAGAGGAACTCGTGGATCCGAAAAATGACAAGAATTGAAGACATCGTGATCAGAGTTAAATCCCTGAAATGGCAATGGGCTGGACATACTGCCAGAAGGGCAGACCATCGATGGACAGCCGAAATTTTAGATTGGATTCCAAGGGACAGGAAAAGACCCAGAAGAAGACCACATGGAAGATAGGTGGATGAAATTCGAAAGTATGCGGGAGTGACATGGAGGAGATTGGCACAAGACAGACCGTTGTGGAGGAAACTTGGGGAGACCTTCGTCCAGTAGTGGATTGATAATGGTTGACGATGATGATGATGATATATTTAATTATTTATACAGTATATAGAGAGAAGTAAAATAATTTTAGTTTTGTCTCGTATGATTTCCACTCGATCACAAACAGTGTCTAGAAGACGAACAGATTTCAAGGCAGTGACTCGCTAAGGGTAAATGTCTCATGTCGCTGCGTACAGCGGGGTCGGCGAGACAGTTTCAGCTTTTTCACTGCCATCCACCCACATCTCCCTGCTTGCACTTGGAACCGTTAATGGACGAAATCCACTGTGACTTTACATTGCATAACAAAAAAGATGCACCAGGAAGATATACTATGCTAAATTATTAAAAATTGCAAAACAAAATCTAGGAATCTTAAGCTTTTACATCATGTTCTTGTGACAGCAGTGGAAAATGTTGGGACTTGTTATGAAAACTCTGCAGGTGATGTTTTAGTTTGAAGAATGCACAACGTATTAATTATCACAAGCTTCTTGCTTTAACGGACTTCAATAATGATCGTCTTGCTTTAACGGACTTCAATAATGATAAAGAGTTTCTTGCTTTAACGGACTTCAATAATGATCGTCTGTCATAAATTCTTTGGGGCCCCACTCAGATGTCTTAGCCTAGGGACCCACTAAAGCCTTAATCCAGCTCTGGGTAGGACATCTACGGGGTGACGTAAAATACTCTGTAAGGCTGGCAGATACGCTGCCACTTTTTTATTTTTTTATTTTTGCTAAGGGTCACTGTTTGCGGGAAACAGACCGAACCAGGGACATCGGATATGCACACCACCCATGTCGTATCGGAGACTCGAACCCGAGTCCACCTCACGTGAATGGTTAGAAGCCAGGGACTCAGACCACTCGGCCACCCTCACTTCAAAAGTCGCACAAGTTGCAGACTGACAGACAGCGCGTTCTATATAGTATGTATGCTATTCCTCCTGATGTGTTCCGATACCTGAGATCCGTGCTACGGCATATGCAGGCTGTTATCAGGAACCGGCGAGGCCCAACTCGATATCACGGCATATTTAAGCTATTTATCAGGAACCACCTAGGTCCAACTTGATATCACGGCATATTCAGGAATAGGCGAGGCCCAACTCGATATCACGGCATATTTAAGTTATTATCAGGAACCAGCTAGGTCCAACTTGATATCACGGTATATTCAGGCTGTTATCAGGAACAGGCGAAGCCCAACTCGATATCACAGCATATTTAAGCTATTTATCGGGAACCAGCTAGGTCCAACTTGATATCACGATATATTCATGCTGTCATCAGGAACAGGCGAGGCCCAACTTGATATCACGGCATATTTAAGCTATTTTCAGGAACCAGCTAGATCCAACTCGATATCACGGCATATTCAAGGCTGTTATCAGGAACAGGCGAGGCCCAACTCGATATCACGGCATATTTAAGCTATTATCAGGAACCAGGTAGGTCCAACTTGATCTCACGGCATATTCAGGCTGTCATCAGGAACAGGCGAGGCCAAACTCGATATCACGGCATATTTAAGCTATTATCAGGAACCAGCTAGGTCCAACTCGATATTACGGCATATTCAAGGGTGTTATCAGGAACAGGCGAGGCCCAACTCAATATCACGGCATATTTAAGCTATTATCAGGAACCAGCTGGGTCCAACTTGATATCACGGCATATGCAGGCTGTCATCAGGAACGGGCGAGGCCCAACTCGGCTCGATATCACGGCATATTCAGGCTGTCATCAGGAACAGGCGAGGCCCAAATCGGCTCGATATCACGGCATATTTAAGCTATATCAGGAACCAGCTAGGTCCAACTCGATATCACGGTATATTCAGGCTGTTATCGGGGACAAGGCGAGGCCTAACTCGATAATTAGGTAGGTGGTCATACTTCAGTTTCCACTGATCGTACTTCAGGTTATTACTTTTAAGCTATTGCAAAATGTGCGCAGAATAACGTCACACGAATAAACATTTTTTTTCTGCTGTACATACAACATTACTAGAAATTTATTTTATTTTCATAAGAATTTCCTTGAAAAGACAAAGACTATTGATACAAGGACTACACCTTCTCTTTGAAGAACCCTCTGCACTGACGTCGCTTAGTAGCTAAACGAGAGGATGCGTTCTGAGTTGTACACAGTGCGTCAAAGAATTTTTAAGACTGGCGCTAGATTTCAGCCTGCGGTGGCGCCACCAGTGTAATCACGAATGCGTTATAAACCGTGACCATCTGCTTGCTTTCTGCCAAAAGTACTGCGCAGTTGTTAAAGTAACTTATACGAAACGGCTGTTCATTAGGGAAGTAAAATTTTTTCATGTTGAATTATTAAGATGGAATAAAGGGCTGTTATTAAATTTAATACAAAACTTGGTAAAAGTGCCACGGAAACATACCAAATGATGAAACAAGTTTACGGTGAGTTTTGTTTAAGTAGATCAAATGTTTTCCTGTGGCACAAACGTTTTTCTGATGGAAGAGACACGCTAGAAGATGATAAGCATACCGGAAGACCAAGTTCATCTAGGACACCTGAGATTATTGAAAGAGTGCGTGATTTCATGGCAAACAATCGATGTGCGTCACTAAGAATGATGGAAGAGTCTTTAAATATCAACAAAGAAACGATTCAAACCATCCTGCATGAAGATTTGGGCAAAACAAAAGTCTGTGCTAAATTTGTTCCACACACGTTAACCAATGAACAAAAATCAAGGAGAAGTGCACACTGCAGATACATCATTTCAGCCGCTGAAAATGATCCAAATTTCTTAAAATCGATTGTAACAGGTGATGAAACATGGTGTTTTCAATATGATCCAAAAACAAAGCGACAAAGTGCGGAATGGAAGTCAAAAAACTCGCCACAAGACAAAAAAACAAGAAAAGTTCCATCGAAAATCAAAACAATGCTCATTACATTCTTCGATAGTAAGGGTTATTATCCACAAAGAATTTGCTCCAAGTGGACAAACAATTACTGGTGAGTTTTATTTAAATGTTTTGAGGCGTTTGATGGGTAAAACTCGTCGCATTCGTCCAGAATATCGGGATGAAAACAGTTGGTGTTTGTTGCACAATAATGCACCCAGTCACACCTCACTTCTTGTTTGTAGATTTTTGGCGAAAAATAACGTCTGTGTGTTGAATCATCCACCGTATTCACCTGATTTAGCACCCTGCGACTTTTCTTAATTCCCAAAACTTAAAATGACGTTAAAAGGGTGTTATTTTGATGAAATTTCGATCATACAAACAACTTCGACGCGTGCTTTGGAGGCAATTCCGCAAAGTGAACTGGAACAGGCATTCGAATCATTATTAAATCGCTGTAACAAGTGTATTGAAGCCGGAGGGGCCTATTTTGAATAAAAAGCCAAAACAAGTTATAATTTCTTGTTTCTATTTCATTTTACAGACCCAGTCTTAAAAATTCTTTGCCACACTGTGTATTTTAAGCTAGCGGAGAAAGATTTTTTCTTTTTTTTTTCTATTTACGTTTGGTGAACCGCTGCTAAATACTCTATCTTACTATTTTGGCAAAGCGAAAGATATGTTTCCTTCATGTCTGAAATTAATTATATTTCTGATATGGCTTACTCTGCCGTGCTACTACTGCACAGGCTCAGGAATTAAAAAAAAAATTGGAGGAAATGTAATTTTTCATTGTTTCGGTCAGAAGGGCCGACAAGTACTCGGAGAATTGATAAACAGATGCGGAAAACAAAGTGATATAAATGTAAACAATGTCACGGTATGCAGTGAGTAGGCTATTTTGGAAGCAGTATTTATGAGGATGGCATGATGAATCGTTTACCAGTACACGCTGGAGCTCGTAGAGTTCACGTCTACGCCGCATATCCGCTTCAAAATTACTGATACCACGACAGAATATCTCAGCTTTATATATGTACCTCACCATTCACAGCGCACCTTCCTGCGCAACCGTTCTTTGCACTTATGCAAATATTTGGTCGAGTCCGAATATTTTTGTTAATATAGTGTATGTAAACAAAAACTTTGAACTTCCTCATCTCCATTGTAGCAACCAACCGCGTCAGAAGCTAATTCTTCTGGTTTCGTGAAGCTGAGAAGTCTGTTTATGTTGAAAAAGAATGCTTTTTTTTTTTCTCTCTCTCTCTCGGAAAAGAAAAAACAACCACGTGTTTTAGTAGCTAAAGCCAAGAAAGTGAAAACGGAATTTGATTTCAGTGTTTAAAGAAATAAACCGGCCCATTTCAGACTCTCGTAGTACTTGTTGATTTCAGCTGCAATTAAACAATATATCAGGTGGCGGATATACTTTCATGTCTTTTGTACTACTCGGTGATCTTCACCAACTGATTATTCAACAGTTCAATCTTCGTTTTTTGAGTTGAAACGTTTTGCTTTAGTACAGGATCAAGCTGCTAAACCTTCCAGTACAGTCGTGGCCCGGCCCGGCTCAAGCTCGGAATCTTTCACTTAACCGGAAAAAAAAAGCCCAGCCCAAATCTTGAGATCGGGCTTTGCCGGCAAAGCCAGGCCAGTGCGGACCTCTAATGACTTCTACAAGAAAATAATCGGCCCCCATTACCAAATGCAAGCACTTAGGAAAGATGGTGTTTAGAATTTATCTACAATCTAGGAATTCAACACGATATCCTTTTGATGAAAATTTAAGTCGTTCTGAAAAGCTTTCTGTTTTAAGCTTTGACAAAATCCATTTTGATTCTAAACTATGCTGTGACACCAGAATGGAAGCAGCCTTTCAAGAAATCCCAATTTGTACTAATCCAAGGACTAATATCGCAATGGAAACAACCAATATTCGTTGACTGTCAGATGATGAAATCTTTGCTTTTTTCAGTAATGCAGGGTTTCGAATCTACAAAGAGTTGAGCTAAAAGCTGTTGTTTCTGATTGTTTTGGGGAGGATGCATTACATTGTGGATAGAACTTGAAATTTCCATGGAAAGGTCTTTTTTATATATATAATCTTTTTGCTTAGAGCTCGAAAATATGGGCATTTGCTGACATGCTTCACTGTGCAAAAAATTTCCCAGAAATCACTTCAACAGCGGTTTCATAACGCGGAATTCAAATATTTTAACTACAGCCATCATCAATGAAGTCTTAAGCTTAGACTGCGATGAAATCAAAGTATGCCATAGAATAAAACCTAAGTACCTTATGTAGGAGGAAATGAACGACAAAAGGTAGACCCAGCAAAGCTTTTGTACCATAAGATCTAACTCAACCAGAAATGGTTGTAAAATCTTTCAAAGTAATACCACGTATACTAATGAATATGATTGATTTAGTCTGTTATTCAGATGAAAAAGAAAATGGCCAACACGACTTTGACGACGGTGATATTTATGGTGCAGTTGTAACTGACTTACAGGAACTCTTTGAAAATTCTGGTAGTGTAGGGAACTTATACAACAAATATGTTCTTCAAACTCTTAAAATTAAGGGGAGCTTACGCGCGGGCTCCGATTTTTAACTAACTTCCAGATGTTGATCTTACACGCGAACGAACTGCGAGGTTACATACAGTATTTGACATTTTTATTAACTGACGCAATTAGAAACTTATTAAGACACAGCAGTTAACTGATCTTGCATTTTATTTGTTTAGATATCTCACACTCAAGTAAGCGAACAGGTGCAGACTAGGTATTTAATCGCACACGTGCGGTGTAACTTTCTGAGTGATATTATTGATTTTTATAGCTTTTTCTATTTCTACTAATGTTTTTCATTTTGTCCAGTAGGTAGCTTGGATCCATGTAGACAAACAAGTACTTCTTACACTCCATACTCATGTAATCATACGCAGTAAAAGAGTTGGAGTTTCTCATCACAACTTCCGCACCTGGTTCTTGCACTTGAAAAATGTCCAGCCAGAGGACAGTGGCTATTATATGTGCCAAATCAACACGCAGCCTATGATCAGTCAAGTTGGATATCTCGAGATTGTTGGTAAGTACACACCGATAAAATTCATTCTCACTTTTATTGAATAGGGCGGTTTTTCTTTACAAGCACACCAATGGACAACGGGGAATGCAGAAGCTATACAGGGTGTCTGTAAAATCTTCCCCACATTACAAAAATCAATATAAAAAAAATCTAAGAAAGTCAAAATAAAATAGTTACCGTGTCGGTTTCTCAGATAAAGCCACATTCCACGTCCCTGGTACAGTGAATAGGCACAGTGTGCAAATCTGGTTATCAGAAAAAACCCCATTATGTCATCGAACAACAGAGGGCTAGCTCGAAAGTGACCGTACGGTGCGGCCTGATGCATGACAGAATCATCGGACCCTTCTTTCTTACAGAGCCCACGGTAACGTGCACCTGGGCAATGCACTTTTTTGTAGCACCTCAGTTGCATGCACTTCAATCTTCGGTTATTTTCCAACAAGACGGTGCCCCACTACATTGGTCAATAATGGTTCGTGAGTTCCTGAGTACCACATTTCCGGACAGATGGATTTTCCGCAACGGTCCCATGACATTGCCACCTCAATCGCCTGACATAAATAACCTCTCTAGACTTTTCCCTGTAGGGTTTCTGAAAGACCAAGCTTACTCTAACAGTGTTCGGGATGTCGAGAAGTTGAACAGCAGAGTAACGGACGTCATTGGTTCAGTACCTGCTGAGATGTTAAACAAAACATGGCGTGAGATCGAATATTGCTTAGATGTCCACAAATGGCGCCCATGTGGAGGTGTACTGACACTGGAAAAAAAACTTTACTTGTGCACCATCATTGTCGTGCAATCCCTGTCTTGTACCTGCCATACATTTTTATATTAATTTTTGGAATGTGGAAAAGACTAGATACCCAGTGCATCATTCTGTTATGTTCCCTGACATTTCTGTGATAATTGCGGCTTTCAATTTAGTTGCTAGGTAAGTATTTGACATCTTCGAAGTACACTGTATCATGCTTCTGGTGCACCTGTTCTTTGCTCTCCTGCATAGAGTGCTACGAGAATTCCTTAAATTCGACAACAAACCCTAAAATATTCCATTAAAGCACAATCTATAAAAGATGAGTGAATACTGCTGTCCTTCTACGATAATATAACTTGCAAAGCTCTAACTGAACCAAGTAAAAAAGATATACAGTTTTTAAATGTAAATAAATCAAGTTAAAAGAAAAGAGATTAAAAATATCGCGAGATCTTTCGCGTTGGCCACCAACACATCATCAGGTTTTATAACATCCGATGAACACATACGGCAGAAGCACTATATACATAGTGAATTGTTTGTGACGTAGGAACATTAGACAGCGCAGAATCATTAATCCGACCCCCAGGTGGAATAGTTTATTCACTAATCAAGGGTGAACAAAACGAGCATACTAGATTCGCCTAAAGTTCTCAATGAGGAACCTCCAAGGGTCGGGAATTGTGTATGGCGTGTCATCGTTACAACACTTGTCAGAGAATTTATGGATATACACAGTCGAGTCACATTATTGTGACCACCTCCTACTTTTGACGTCAACAGCGTGTTGCCAATGAAAGATGGCACGTGTCGTGACTGGCTTGGAGGGTATATAAAGTGTACTGTAAGCAATCTGAAAACATATCACTGGTTGCTGTCATGGGTAAAAGGAGCGATTTATCAGATTTGCAAAAAGGGATGATTATCGGCTTTCGGGCCAAGGGTGGCAGTATTTTTTGAAACAGCGCAGTTTGTGAACTGTTCTCGTATTGCTGTGGTTAAAGTGTATCGTGATTGGAGAAATGGCACCATTGCCAATAAGCGGCGTGGAAACTGCGGAGCACCACGTGTCATTGATGTGAAAGGTGAACGTCGGCTTCGAAGGTGCCTCAGGGCCGATCGACACGCTACAGTGGAGCAACTCACTGGCCGAATGACCCAGGGGACTACCGGAAGTGTGTCTGAAACGACGGTTTAACGAACCCTACCGCGTGTGGGCTCCGATGCAGACGGATAGTCACTACACTTATGCTAACGAAGGTGCATCGGCAGAAAAGGCTTACATTTGCACGGCAGTATCGGAATTGGACCTCCGCTGATTGGCAAGGGATTTCCTTCTCCGATGAGTCACGTTTTCTGCTTCATCGAACGGATGGACGTTGGCGTATAAGGCGAGAAACATCGGAGAACAATCACTCTTCAACCATTGCTGGAAGAACACAAGCTGGTGGAGGCAGCGTTATGGTCTGGGGAATATTTTCGTGGCATTCCCTGTGTCCACTCATACCTGTGGAAGGCACTATGAACCTAATTCGTTATGAATCCATACTTGCAGACCACTTACACCCATACATGCTGATTGTCTTCCCTGAGGCGGATGGGATTTTCCAGCACGACAATACGACGTGTCACACAGCTAGAAATGTCTGATAGTGGTTTGAAGAGCACGATAAAGACTTCAAAGTACGTCCCTAGCCCCCTAATTCCCCAGACTTAAACCCAGTTGAGCATCTGTGGGAAACCCAGTTGAGCATCTGTGGGACCACCTCAATTGTGTTGTTCGCTTTATGGATCCTCCATCGCGCACCCTCCAGCAGCTGTCAGGTGCACTGTAGTCATCATGGCTCCACATACCTGTGAACACCTTCCAGTACCTTATTGAATCACTCCCTGCCCGTCCGCTGCCCACGGCGGTTACTCTGCATATTAGCTGGTGGTCACAATAATGTGACTCGATCGTGTATAAACTCTCAGTAAATAAACAAAAGCTAAACGAACAGCTCTAAATAAGGCAGCTCTTGTCTGTTACCACTCAAGAGCTAAATAAACAGCTCTTGTTTATTACTGAGAGTTTATATATATATATCCATAAATTATCGGACAAGTGTTGTAACGTGGACACGCCATACACAATTCCCGACCCTTGGAGGTTCCTCATTGAGAACTTTAAGCGAATCTACTATGCCCGTTTCGTTCACCCTTCACCCTTGATTAGTGAATAAACTATTCCATCTGGGGGTCAGTTCAACGATTCTGCGCTGTCTATTGCTCCTACGTCACAGACAATTCACCATGTATATAGTGCTTCTGCCGTATGTGTTCATCGGATGTTGTAAATCCTGATGATGGGTTGGTGGCCAACCCGAAAGATCTCGCGATATTTTTAATCTGTTCTCTTAACTTGTACAGCTTTAAATTGTAAATAAATAATCTTTTTTACTTAGTGCAATTAGATTAGAGTTTTGCAAGTTATATTATTGTGCAATGACAGCAGTATGTACTCATCTTTAACCTTTTAACGACCATGACCCAAAAAATATTTTATCACTCCGAATACCATGACGCCCAAAATTGTCTGTTGGTTCATTTTTTTTGTTTAATAACAGCAATAGTGACTGAGGGTGACTTCTGCTGATCCCTCATAGGTCGAGAAAATTTGAAGAACAGGTAAAGGTAGGGAATCTCACTCTAGACAGGCGTTTTGGGGGGCTATGGCCGTTTGAATGTACGGGCGTTTGGGGCGTTATGGTTGTTAAAGGGTTGATGCATTTCGGCACGACATATCTTTTTAGAGCACACTCTAATTTGTCAGTCAGTGCACATTATCTAAAACACAAAAGTGCCCGAGCACAGACCACCGAAGAACGAGGGTTCGTAGATGTGTCGCCTATATTTCAAATTACATTACCAGGTGAGATAATACCAACAATTTTCAGTAAAACTTTTTAAAAAAATGGCCTATTTTTGATACACTATGAGATATTTTTAGTGAAAATACCTATGCAGAAAACATACGTGCAGAAAAAAGAAGAAAACTATACGACGTGTACATCTTAAACAAAGACAATATGCTTGACCGTTCTTTCTGTTGTTTGTAATGAATTTAGTATGAAGCAACTTATAGTAGAGTGCGTACGAGCAACGTTCCGAAGTTCTAGTAGTAACATACTTACGCCTTGTATTTTAGCTATGTTTAGCATTACATATCAGCATAGTCTCTGGTATCTTCAATGCACTTCCGACATCTTTGCACATTCCTTATTTGTCCTTAACAACCTATCGTGTGCTGCCACTCACGCCTTTCTTTATTGTCTATAATGTCCTGAAAACCATAGGGAAATCTCGAAGGCATTTTTACGCTTTCCAACCGTAGGTTGAAGAAGCCTACATGCTCCAGCTTTGTCCGTCCGTCCGTCTGTCGGCACGATAACTCGCGTAAAAATGGTTCGATTTCGATGAAATTGTAGTATGTCGTAGGGGACCACCTGGGGACGAACCCTATTGAATATGGACGAAATGGGGTCAAAGGTCAGGACATAAGATCGGGATCCATTCCATCGCCCTTATCCCATACTATTAAAGGAGCACTTCTTGTATGTATGTAAATTTTATTTTGAAAACGGCTCTAAGGATTTTGATGAAAGTCGTTAACCTACCGTTTTCTGGTATTAGAAATCGATTTAGCTCGATCTCGACTTTAGGAAAATTCCTTTAGTGGGTTAAATAACTAACCCGAATTATAACATATTTAGTGTCATGGCGTCGTGCCATTAATGTTACCCATGCTTAGAAATCTTATGACGTCACACTCTCGCGATTGAGAATGTTGGCGCGCGGTCACGCCATCTGTCTCATTACGTCACGCGTTGTGTGTGGATCCTATTAAAGTTTTATGACGTCACACTCTTGCGAGCAGATGGTCCCGATTCCCATCTGCCTCATTACGTCACGCGTTGTGTGCGTATGTCCGCCCGCACGATAACTCGCGTAAAAATCGTTTGATTTCGATGAAATTTTAGTATGTGGTAGGGTAACACCTGGAAAGGGACCCTAATGAAAGTGAACGAAATGGGATCAAAGGTCAGGAGATAAGAGCGGGGTCCATTCCACTGCTTTTATGCGTCATAACTAACGTAAAAAAGTTTCGACTTCGATGAAATTTTAGTATGTGGTAAGGGACGACCTGGGAGCAAAGACTATTGAAAATGGGTGAAATTGGGGTCAAAGGTTAGGACATAGGAGCGGAATCACTTCCATCGCCATTATGCGTCGTAACTTACGTAAAAATGCTTCGATTTGGATTAAATGTTAGTATGTTGTAAGGGCCTGCCTGGAAACGAATCCTATTGAAAATAGGCGAAATGGGGTCAAAGGTTCGGACACATGAGCGGGATCTATTCCATAGCCCTTATGCATCATAACTTACGTAAAAATGCTTCGATTGTAACGAAACTTTATCATGTTATTTCGGTGGTATACTGAACCGGTTTTGTTCAATATAATCGAAATGGGATCAAAGGTCGTGGCACAAGACCGAGATATATTCCACAGTCATTATCCTCATAACTTGAGTAATGATTTCTGGTATGTTGGAAAGTGTATTATAATCAATGCATTGCATGATTATACACATTGTTTTTAAATTGTAACACCTTTCAAAGACGATTAAGAGATCTAGCACCATATACGTAGCTTGTCCCAAAACAACTAAGAATGTTTTTATAAAAACCGTGCAATACTGCGTTCGACCTTGGCACGAGTCTCGAAAAAGCGGTACTCGTTGTAGTAACCATAGCAATCGGCCACACCTGTTTATCACACATGCGTCGTAGGTAGTGTGAAGTTTAATAAGTATTGCTTCGTGAACCCCTAACAAGTGTTTTCGTGCTGTGATTTTTTGAAAAAATGGATGTGAAAGAAGAACAAAGATGAGCCATTAAATTTTCCTGTCGACTAGAGGCTTATAAAGATAAATGTCTAGGAAAATCAGCAATTTACAGATGGCATAAAGAATTTGTAGATGGTCGTGAGTCGGCAGCTTTAATCGCGCACGGAGGAACAGTGTCACAGAGGTAAACATCAATACAATAGGTGTTATTATACGGGAAGACAGACACCTATCAATTAGAGATACCGAAGATATGGTTCACATTTGAAAATCATCAATTTACAGAATTTTAACTGAGCATTTGGTCATGAAATGAGTTTGTTAAACTTGGGTTCCCCATTTCTTTTCATTGGCCCAATGCAAAGCAGCACATGGCCAGTTCTGTCGTTTCTTGTTTGGAGAAAATGAATATTTAGTTGATGCCTCAAGCTGCATATAGTCCAGATTTGTCACCATGTGATTTCTGGTTGTTCTCCATTTTAAAAGAAGTTAGTAAAATCATGCAATGCATTGATTATGATACGCTTTCCAACATACCAGAAATCATTACTCAAGTTATTACTCAAGTTATGAGGATAATGGCTGTGGAATAAATCTCGGTCCTATGCCCTGACCTTTGACTCCATTTCGATGATATTAAACAGAACCGGTTAAGTATACTTTCGGAACAACATGATAAAGTTTTGTCTCGATCGAAGCTTTTTTACGTAAGTTATGACGTATAATGGCGATGGAATGGATACCGCTCCTATTTCCTGACCTTTGACCCCATTTTGCCCATTTTCAATAGGGTTCAACCCCAGATTTAAAATTTATCGAAATCGAACCATATTTGCGTAAGTTATGGCGTATAAGGGCGATGGAAATTAATCCCGCTCCTATTACTTGACCTTTGACTCCATTTCGCCCATTTTCAATAGGATTCGTCCCTAGATGGTCCTCTACCCCATACTAAAATTTCATCGAAATCGAACCATTGTTACGCGAGGTATCGTGTGGACAGACAGACAGACAAAGGTGGAGCACATACGCTTCTTTAACCTACGGTTGGAAAGCGTAAACAAGTTAGTAAAATCATGCAATGCATTGATTATGATACGCTTTCCAACATACCAGAAACCATTACTCAAGTTAGAGGATAATGGGTGTAGAATAAATCTCGCTCCTATGACCTGACCTTTGACCCGATTCCGATGATATTCAACAGAACCGGTAAAGTATACTTCCGGAACAACAAGATAAAGTTTTGTTTCAATCGAAGCTTTTTTTACGTAAGGTATAACGCATAAGGGCGATGGAATGGATCCCGATCCTATGTCTTGACCTTTGAACCCATTTCGCCCATTTTCAATACGTCTCCAGTAGTCCCCTACCACATACTAAAATTTCATCGAAATGGAACCGTATTTACGCTAGTTATGATGCGTAAGGGCAATGGAATGCATCCCGCTCCTATGTTCTAACCTTTGACTCAACTTCACCCATTTTCAATAGGGTTTGTCCCCAGGTGGTCCTCTACGGCGTACCAAAAGTCATCGAAATCGAACCATATTTACGCAAATTATGACGCATAAGGGCAATGGAATGGATCCCGCTCCTATGTCGCGACCTATGACCCCATTTGTCCGATTTTCAGTAGGGTTCTTCCTAGGTGGTCCCCTGCCACATACTAAAATTTCATCGAAATAGAACCATTTTTACGCGAGTTATCGTGCGGACAGACAGACAGACAGACGGACGGACAAAGCAGGAGCATATACGCTTCTTCAACCTACGGTTGGAAAACGTAAAAAGACATTACGGGGACGATAACACAGGTCCGAGATAATTACGGCGCACCGTATAATTACGTGATAAAAATTCATGTAATATGCTCGTGATGTCACCCACGTTAGTTTCAAAAATCACCTTCGTTCTTTACATGTTCCAATTCTTTGCATTTTTTATGTCTACCATTGCCTCGAAAAAGACTCACAGTGGAGTGCGAAAGCTTGGCGAATCTTTGTGCTGACTACACCACAAAATAAAAGGATTTAATACGCTGTATATGCGTTTCATTATTATTCACGTCTGGTGTATTTAAAATAAAGATACCAAACATGTTCCACAGTTTCCTACGAAGTCCAGAGAAGTCCATTCGTATGGCATCCAGGCAGTTGGGGTTACCATACATAGGGTGCTGCACAAACGCTTGCACCTGACTGCCTACAAAGTGCATTTGACACAGGCACTGCTACCCGGGGATAAACCGAAACGGTTTCGATTTTGCTGTTGATATGCTACACAGGATTGATAATGAGGAAGGCTTCCTGAAACGTGTTTTATTCAGCGATGAGGCAACGTTTCATGTCTGTGGTGTTATCAACAGGCATAACTGCAGAATTTGGGGTTTTAAAAACTCACGTGTTGTCCGTGAGATTGAATGTGACAGCCCTAAGGTTACGTCTGGTGCGATCCCCTGCACAACCACATTATCGGCCCATTCTTTTTCGCCGAAAACACAGTTGCATCCAATGCTCATTTTGACATGCTGAGTGAGTTTGTTACCCCCCAAATGGAGGGCCTGCAACCGGCTAATATTCTCTAGCAGGACGGTGCACCCCCTCACTGGGCGGGCACTTCGTGTTCTTGAGTTTATTGATGAAACTTTTCCGGAGCGATGGATTGGACGGGATGATCCAATTCCTTGGCCTCCACGTTCACCGGATCATACCGCTCTAGACTTTTTTTCCTGTGAAGGATATTCTGTACCGTGCAAAGGTTCAGGATGTGGATGAGCTGAAGCACAGGATTACAGCTGCCATCACAACACTTCCTGAGGACATGCTCTGGAGCGACGTTATTCGTTCAACCAACGGTGTGCGTGTGCAACTCTACTAGCATCCCAACAAACTTTGGAACGTGCTGTTCAATATACAATAAACCGCTTTTTGTTCACTTACTCAGTTTCTGTTTTACTGGGGGTCAAAGTTGTAAAGACAAATTTGGGGCACCCTGTATATCACAGCAGAACCTGTGAAGCCTGCGCCAAGTCACGTTTTTGGGAAACTGCGAACATACCGCTACTAAGGAGCGCTTCTTTCCTTTTTACTTTTTTGTTTTTAAGATCTTATTAAAAAAAAAGTTAGTAAAATCATGCAATGCATTGATTATGATACGCTTTCCAACATACTAGAAATCATTACTCAAGTTATGAGGAAAATGGCTGTGGAATAAATCTCACTCCTGTGCCTTGACCTTTGATCCCATTTTGATGATATTCAACAGAACTGGTTCAGTATACCTCCGAAATAACATGATAAAGTTTTGTTGCAATCGAAGCAATTTCACATAAGTTATGATGCATAAGGGCTATGGAATAGATCCCGCTTCTGTGTCCTAACCTTTGACCCATTTCGCCTATTTTCAACAGGATTCGTCCCCAGGCAGGTCCCTTCAACATACTAACATTTCATCCATATCGAAACATTTTTACGTAAGTTATGACGCATAATGGCGATGAAAGTGACTCCACTCCTATGTCCTGACCTTTGACCCCCATTTCGCCAATTTTCAATAGGGTTTGTCCCCAGGTGGTCCCCTACCACATACTAAAATTTCATCGAAATCGAACTTTTTTTACGTTAGTTATGACGCATAAGAGCAGTGGAATGGATCCCGCTCCTATGTCCTGACCTTTGACCCCATTACGTTCACTTTCAATAGGGTTCCCTGTTAGGTGTTCCCCTACCACATACTAAAATTTCATCGAAATCGAACGATTTTTATGCGAGTTATCGTGCGGACGATTATACGCACACAACGCGTGACGTAATGAGGCAGATGGGAATCGCAACCATCTGCTCACTAGAGTGTGATGTCATAAAACTTTAATAGGATCCACACACAACGCGTGACGTAATGAGACAGATGGCGTGACAGTGCGCCAACACCAGATGGGACGACGCCATGATACTACACTGAAATCGTGGTAATTCGGGGTGGTTATTTAACCCACTAAACGAGTTTTCCTGAAGTCGAGATCAAGCTAAATCGATTTCTAGTACCAGACAACGGTAGGTTATCGACTTTCATCAAAATCTTTAGAGCCGTTTTCAAAATAAAATTTACATACATACAAGAATTGTTCCTTTAAGGTGAACGTCAAGTAATTTTGCTTCCTGTACTTCGAACGAAAAAATTTCTGTACACATTTTCTTCCCAATTAATGCGTTCCCAAGGATGAAAATTTGAACATCGATTAAAATATCTTCATTTTATAACTTGGAATACTTAATATTTTCTAAAACATAACAATAATTATGCAGTCCAACATTTGTTTGTCTACTAATGTCATCAAAGTACAGGTCGCGCCATCCTTTTTCTGGTTTCAACACCACCAAAGGAAAAGTTTTTGATTTTTAATATAATTATGGTTATGTTTTGAAAAATATTAAGTCTTCCAAGTTATAATATAAAATTATTTTAATCGATGTTCAAATTTTTATCCTTGGGAATGCATTAACTGTGAAGGAAATGTGTACAAAAGTTTTTCCATTGGAAGTATAGGAAGCAAAATTACTTGACGTCCACCTTAATAATGGAATGGACCGCAATCCTATGTCCTGACCTTTGACCCCATTTCGTCCATTTTCAATAGGGTTCGTCCCCAGGTGGTCCCCTACCACATACTGAAATTTCATCGAAATCGAGCCATTTTTACGCACGTTATGACGCATAAGGGCAATGGAATGCATCCCGCTCTTATGTCCTGACCTTTGACCCCACTTCACCCATTTTCAATAGAGTTCCTCCCCAGGCGGTTCCCTACCACATAATGAAATTTCATTGAAATCGAACCATATTTACGCAAGTTATGACGCATAAGGGCAATGGAATGGATCCCACTCCTACGTCGTGACCTTTGACCCCATTTGTCCCATTTTCAATAGGGTTCGTCTCCAGGTGGTCCCCTACCACATACTAAAATTTAATCGGAATCGAACCGTTTTTACGCCAGTTATCGTGCGGACAGACGGACGGACAAATCTGGAGCATATATACGCTTCTTCAACCTACTGTTGGAAAGCGTAAAAAAAGGTGTTTGGGGACGTGAAAGACTCCTTTTCATCTAACGCTACAAGAGGTAATCCGTTCCTAATTCGGAACCACTGGTTCTAGGTAGAGGTCAGAGCCGACGAAGTGAGAAAGGCGCACCTTCCATGCTTCATCCTAACTCGAAGTCTTTACGAACACAAGTGCTTAGCCTAAATCCAGCGCCTCTGACCACTCCGCCACCGAGGCGACTAAACTGGTGATTGCTATTAATAAGTTTTTATAGTGTACTAGCTAAATACCCGTTCTTCGAACGTCATGATATTAAAATACAGTTGAAATACAGATTATATATATGATATACAGTTGAAATGGCCATACATTGCATATTTCTTCGCTCTTTTGGGAAACACATGACTGCCTGATTTATTCTGCTACGCGACACATTAAACAATTTCGTTCATAACTGTAAATTTAAAACTTCCAGCCTACATGGAACGAATCAAAATACGTCGTTACTGTTCACTATCATCGTTAAAATATTAATAAACAACAGAACAAAATAATAATAATAATAATAATAATAATAATAGAAAACAGAACAAAATACGTTGTTACGTTCAGCATAAATGTAAAAAGAACCTTGCTCATAAACAATTTTGTAAACAATTACATTTAAAAGCTAGCAAGTCAGACGTTTTGGAAGCGTGAGCAAAATTGTGTTGCCATCGCTAATATCTCAAGGGGAATTTTTTTTTTAAATTTCAATCAATGTGAAAATCTACCCGCATATTTATATTTATTGCAGTTACCTTACCACTTATATGACGTCACCTTTGCTTCGGTGAAAACGAATGTTGCTAATTTGATTTTGACTCAAAAAACGTTTGATTTGATTTATTGAATATTCTGCCATTCAATACAGCAATACCATACGTGACAGAGTTAAACACAACAATACATTATTTCAGTAAAACTGTGCTAAGTAGTTAAACAAAACAAAATGCAGTTTCAGTAATGTGTCCTTAGTATGTTATAAATCATTTACAACAAACATGCCATTAATTACAATTAAAAAATTTGCATAATTAAACCAAAATTTATAAAGTAGATGTTAAGAAATGTAAAAGAATAATCTATAATATGTCTACATATAGCACTGTAAGTGAATGACATGGAGCCGGGGAAAAAGGCTTTAATGAAAAGACTGACGAGCCCCCGATCACCAAAAAGTGTGTGACAGGCCAAGAACACAGTGCATAGAAAATTACAGTGAGATACGAATAATCGCAATAGTACAGGTAACAGTGCACAAAAATCACAGTGAGATACGATGATTCGTAAGAGTACAGGTAAGTTACGGATACATGATGGTAATCAGCTGTAATTAAAAATTAGGTGGTATATAGACAGTACAGTTACAATACGTAGAAATCAAAACACATGCCAATATAACCACTGATAAGCAAAGTATAAAGAAAACAAAATAATGAAAGATTTAGTTAGGACATCTATATATATATATGTTACCGCTAAAGTGTATAATTCAGTTATTTCATAGAATACCTAGTTATTTCATGAAATAACTGATCAAGTTAGTTAAAGCGTGTAATAAATTAATAATTTCACACGTTAACTAGTTATTCTATGAAATAACTAGGTATTCTATAAATTAACTAATGATAGACAGTTAAAGTGTAAAATAAACAATTTGACTGAATTATACAGCATACAAAATATTATTTATATAAAGACACAATAAAATCATTTCTTACAACAGGGATTACTAAAATGGCATTTGGAATTGCATAGAACATTATTTCTAAAACAAATACATTTTTTGTTGACACTGCGTTTTACATGAACATTTTTTAAATCCCTGACCGGTACCTAAATTTTGAGCTGTAGTAACCGACCGGAGCGATTTCTCTATATCCGGCACTTCTTCGATCTGAATTAGTTTTTGTTCACAGAAGCTGAACTCGGATCGGGAATATAGCTGTTTCATGCGGCCGTTTCTTGTTCCCAATTGAAATAATCCTTCTTCGGTTATTTTCATGAAAACAGCTAAAATAGATCTGGCGTCACCCCTTCCTCTGTCAACTTCAGGTACTGGGATACGGACTGTAAGCCCCACAGAGGCTTCAGAATGAGATTTATCTGACATTAATTTCATCTTCTTAGCTTGAATTTCCAAACATTCTTTAGAGTTTTCTCTTTCCCTCTGAACATTCAGTTCATTAAAACACAATTTGCAGATCTTCTGTACAACTTATTTCCGAAAATTTTATAAATAACAAAACGAAACATAAAAGTTAATATCATTATTATTATATAACACTTTATAGTGGGTTGAAAATGGTGTACTATTTCTGGCCAGTGGTTCTCACTTTACAGCCTTTTGAATTTGGGATTTATTTACTCTGTTATTTTACACTTTAACGGGGTGTAGATCGTTATTCTATGTAATAGCTAGTTAAACCATAGAATACAAGTGAGTTTTACGCTTTAACTGACTTGATCAGTTATTTCATGAAATAACTAGGTATTCTATGAAAAAACGGATTTCATACTTTAAAGATAACATACACACCAAACCAATGCAACTGGAAAACACACATCCCAAGAATATCTGTACAGCACATTAAACAATCGTGCAACAATAAACAAACCAAAATCAACAAGACAAAACAATAGAGTTAATCATAAATCACACTGCAATACCAAATACAACGTTGATATATGCAAGAAAACCAAAAGGAGTACACCAATAGCCAATTAGTACAAAGTCACTAGCATATGAAAAGAGAAATTCATAAAAAAAAGCACAACACAAAACAGCAATACATATCCCCAAAACAAACGTATAATAATGAATGCAATTCAGTTAAACAAAACAAAAATACATCCTATCCCAGACCGCTGCATAACTTCTGATCAAACAATATTAAGCAATTACAGGATCAAGAGACCCAACATAAATATATGTGGTGCATAATATGATACCGAATATGATAGTAAAGGTTCAAAATCAAACAGGGAAAGTTAGTCATCTAACCTTGACATTCGATATGTCAAACGATATTATAAATGTTTAAATGCAAAGCATATTATGATATAGCGCTTTTTACAAGATTTTTAAGATTTTTTGTCAAATAAACTCAGAATAAATAAATTTAGAACAAAATATATACTGAGCAGGTCAACTCAAGTCATTCAAACTTAGGGCGAGGCTTCACTTGCTGGGCAGCAATAGCTCAATCATTTCAAAACGTCCTAGCGTTATCAAAGCTGGTTATTTAAAAAACCCATTTTGACTCACTTAAAATTATCGTAAGAAAAAATAGTTTCTTAGTACGCCTCTTTGTTGTGAAAGGAACATTCTTGCCAAATATGAAAGTTCTAAGTTCAGTGGTTTCTGAGATGTGGTGATGAGTCAGTGAGGGCTTTCAGTTTTATATGTACAGATAACGTAACCCTTTTTACGTTATGTAAGATTTCCGGCTGAATAGATGTTAAACTTAGGGTAAATGCGATGCAACTAATTGTGCCGGATAGCTCACGTTAGAGTAAGGCTTTTACAAAGGCCAGACGAAACATATATAGAAGTCTAACTTAAGTCAACTTTTTATTGGTGCAGCAACATTAGACAAAATCCAAAACACATCACTTCACATATCTTAGTCAAGAAGTTTACAGTCAAAATTCAGTAACGATCTAACATCTCCACACCCAAAGCAACCTCTGCATCGTCTTTTCTTCGAACGTTCTTATCACATACGTAAGTCACTCTTGTTCTGACCTCAGTGTGTTGCCAACATTATTCTCGTTTGAGGGAAAAGACATGACGTTAAAGTTTGAAAATGTCTAAGAGAAATAAATTTACATAGAAAAAGAAACTCAAAAGCAAAGTTAAAATAGAATATACGTTACAACGGATCAACAAGTTAAATGGTCGCCCCGGTGGCGCAGTGGTCTAAGCGCTGGCTTATGACTCTTCGACCGAGAAGGGTCCGGGTTCGAATTCCGGTCCCGGTAATTTTAAGTGACTGGCTCCAAAGAAGGAGAGAGCCAGTGCCTTAAGACAAACACAACATGGACTTTGTGTTTGTCTTAAGGCACTGGCTCTCTCCCTTCCTTGGAGCCAGTGATCCTAAATTAGGGACGGGCTACTGCTT
The DNA here is from genome assembly GCA_039090855.1 of Macrothele yani. Classification (NCBI taxonomy): domain Eukaryota; kingdom Metazoa; phylum Arthropoda; class Arachnida; order Araneae; family Macrothelidae; genus Macrothele; species Macrothele yani. The sequence goes on along the minus strand of CM077011.1, from coordinate 128,059,805 downwards.
ATAGCCCATTGAGTTACTCACGGTGGTCGTTAAACCTTCAAAAAAAAATTCAATGTGAATGCATGTGTACTAGGGTGCACATCCATCCTGTAACAGAGATCTTTCCATGTGAGCTCCAATATATCATGAATGATAGTGGAAAAAAACGGTACACTGCCATACGAAATATTTGTTGTTGCACCATCAAAATCTTTTCCGTGAATATTCACATTTGGTGCAGCAGTATCATTTTATAGAAACCCTGTGTTGTAGAGATATGACAAAAATGTGTTGTTGTTTTTTTAGCACTTGCTTTTCGTAACCTTATGTTGATAGGGACAATTAACATGCGGTGAAATTTTTTGTCGGTAAAATAAGTAAGCACTCAAATTTCTTATATTTGCAGTTCCACCTGAATTTGTGAATGACCATGCTACCAGGAATATATCCGTTATGGAGTACAACAACGTTTCTTTATCATGCAGAGCCACAGGAAATCCAGTTCCGAAGATCAAATGGAGAAGAGAAGATGGTCAAGAAATTCGTGTGGGCGACGAGCTGGGTAAGAACAAGTTGAGGAGGTGGTTTTTTTCCTCAAGAAAATCTTGAGAAAGTTAAACAATGTAATGTTCCTCAATGTTTAAACGTGTATATGTAACTTAGGGAACACTGCGTGGAGTTCGTTCTTCTAAATGATTTACTTTTAAGTGCAACCTTGGATAACGTAACTACACAGAAGTCACTCTAGTAAACTTCAAGCAAATAGTTACTTACAATTCGTCTTTCATTCAGTCAATACCCCGTAGGCACTTCACTAATGAAAAACTACAACTACTCTTCAATAGCAACAGTAATTTAATCTAACTAGCGTTGAGTTAGAATTCCGTTAATCTACCATTCTGTTTACTAACACGAAATGCCGCCCCGGTGGCGCAGTGGTCTAAGCGATGGCTTCTGATCATTCGTCCGGAAGGGGTCCGGGTTCGAATCCCGGTGAGGCATGGATGTTGTGTTTGTCTTACGGCACTGGCTCTCTCCCTTCCCTGGAACCAGTGACCCTAAATTAGGGATGGGCGACTGCTTATAGCCCATTGAGTTGCTCACGGTGGTCGTTAAAAACTGCACTCAAAAAAAAAAAAAACTAATACGAAATACGTATATATTAACACCATTCAAATTGACAGACACTAACTGCGTGAAAAGACCGATTACAGCTTAAGACAGCTTCCACACACTTCTGCTGCTAGCTCCATACATTATATGTCGTTCTTAGCTTGTCAAATATGTATACGTCGTTCACTCTTGACCACAAGACTGTTGCCACATAAACATTCAGTGAGTAAAAAAATATAACGTTAAGATTGAAACACTAAAAGGGAACGAACTCAAAATTTACATAAAGATTAAATTAGAGGATACGTCATAACAGTCACACATATTTATAAAGAGGACGTTGATTAAGTTCCGAACCCAAGAAAACCGTTACAGGTAACGCACTGAGATTAAGTGCGTTTTAAACTTCTGGGTCGTCGTTTTGCAATCTCAGAAGGACGTGACAGCCACTGAATATGAACTATTGAAATTCTAAAGTTTCGTAAGTTTGACATAAACTGCCTTTTTAACTTTCCCTTTTTGTTTACCTTCCACTTAAGTAAATTTTGGTTGATTTTCGTTATTCTGAACGTTATGTCTGAACTTCCATTAGTTTTACTCATTTTGGGCTATGACTGATAGAAATATAGGGGCCATGCAGAGAAAAATACTAATGAGATACTTTACTCACTGATTAGTGTTTACTACCTCTACGATTATGTACAGTCGAGTCACATTATTGTGATCATCTCTTACTTTTGACGCCATCTGCTCGTAGCTAATGAAAGAAGGCACGTGTCGTGAACTGGCTTGAAGGGTATATAAGGTGTGCTGTAGGCATTCTGAAAGCAAGGGCCGCGGGTGGCCTAGTGGGCAACGTTCGTGACTGCCACGGAAAGGACCTCAGGTTCGATCCCAGGCAGGTACGAACGCTCGATCCACTAAACACCCACCGTGCGTCGGATGGGTACGTTAAGCCGTCGGACCCCGTGTACTTCCCCCCGGTAATAACTAAGGCCGTCTTCCTCCCCCTTTCTACTTCGCTTACGTGTCACTTTCCCATCGGGCACTCTAGCCCAAACCTCCTAGCTTCCTATTTCTAAGGGTTGTTTAAGATCTGGGGTTAGACACTCCTTTCCTAAAATCCTCTACATATGATCTGAAAGCATATCACTCGTTGCGGTCATGGATAAAAGGAGCGATTTATCAGATTTGCAAAAGGGATCATTATCGGCTTTCGGATGGCAGTTTTTGAAATAGCGCAGCCTGTGAACTGTTCGCGTACTACTGTGGTTAAAGTGTATCGTGATTGGAGAAATGGCACCATTGCGAATAAGCGACGTTGATGTAAGAGGTGAACGTCGGCCATTGTCGTGCCATTGATGTGAAAGGTGAACGTCGGCCATTGTCGTGCCATTGATGTGAGAGGTGAACGTCGGCTGCGAAGGTGCATGGGGGCCGATCAACATGCTACAATGGAGCAACTCACTGGCCAAATAAACCAGGAGACTACCGGAAGTGTATCTAAAACTAAAGTTCAGCGAATATCCTGCGTATGGGGCTCCGATGCAGACGGATGGTCACTGCACCTATGCTAACGAAGGGGAATCGGCAGAAAAGGCTTACATTTGCATGACAGTATCGGAACTGGACCTCCGCTGATTGAGGATTACCTTCTCCGATGAATCATGTTTTTCGCTTCATCGAACGGATGGACAGTGGTGTATAAGGCGAGAAACATCGGAGAGCAAACAATCTTCAACTATTGCTGGAAAAACACAAGCTGGTGGGGTCAGCGTTATGGTCTGGAGAATGTTTTTGTGGCATTTCCTGGGTCCACTCATACCTGTGGAAGGCATTATGAACCGAATTCGTTATGAATTCATCCTTGCAGAACACATATACCCATACATACTGATTGTCTTCCCTGAGGCAGATGGGATCTTCCAGCACGACAATGCGAGGTGTCACACAGCTAGAAATGTCCAAGAGTGGTTGGAAGAACACTATGAAGACTTCAAAGTACTTCCCTGGTCCCCTACTTCCCCAGACTTAAACCCAACTGAGCATGTGTGGGACCACCTCGATCGTGTTGTTCGCTCTATGGATCCTCCACCACGCACCCTCCAGCAACTGTCAGATGCACTGTAGTCAGCATGGCTCCACATGCCTGTAAACACCTTCCAGCACCTTACTGAGTCACTCCCAGTCCGTCCAGCTGCTGTCCGCGCTGCACACGGCGGTTACTTTGGATATTAGCTGGTGGTCACAATAATGTGACCCGACCGTGTATTTAGTGTTGGCGTTTGTTAATCAAGTTTTCAGCTCACTAACTTGCGTTAATTAGTTTTAAAATATTAGTACTGATGTCAATTAATTATTCACGAATGTTGGAGTATCCGAGTGAAGTGTTCATGCGATATGGATTTAATAAAAAGCGAACTGTAAGTAATACTTTCTGGAACTTCATTTGAGTGAATAAGAAGAGGAAATTTTACTTAGTGTTTGTTCTCAAAGCTACAGACACAAGTTTCAAATAGTAAAGAACTCTACATGGTCTCCAATCAAGTTTAATACACCTGTAATTTTCTTCTTTAATGAAGCCAGCGCTTTATATCTGTGTCCAATGTTGTAGGCATCGGTTATCTCAAGATTTTACAAGTCAACTTCTAAATCTTCAGTTTTTGTAAAATTATAAGTTACATTTTTAATCCCATTTCTTTACTTTTGTCAGCAAATTTCTGGATCATACTCTACAGCTCTGAGGGGGAGTACCTGCAAAACTGACTATGTCATCAGCAAAACAAAGGAGAGCTAAATAATCCCCAATAAACTTTATTCCCTTGTCTTCCAAGTTCAGTCTTCGAAACACATTCTGTAGTGTAGTATTAAAAAGCTTGGTAGCTATGACGTTACCTTGTCTTACACCCTTTCCAATTTTTATACGTGATATTTCCTCAAACAGTTTAACCTTTCACTTGCACTTTCACAGATATTGTTAATAATATTCGTGTATTCATCTTCAATACTTCAGGACCTCGAAGACGTTATAAGCTCTTATGGTTTCACGGAATTTTTTTTTTTTTTTTTTTTTTTGATTGGAGGTTTAACGACCACCGTGAGCAACTCAATGGGCTATAAGCAGTCGCCCGTCCCTAATTTAGGGTCACTGGTTCCAGGGAAGGGAGAGAGCCAGTGCCGTAAGACAAACACAACATCCATGCCTCACCGGGATTCGAACCCGGACCCCAGACGGACGAATGAACAGAGGCCAGCGCCTTAGACCACTGCGCCACCGGGGCGGCTTTCACGGAATCAAAAGTCTTTCTATAATTAATAAAAGCAATACCTAGTGGGAGTCTATATCCATCAGCTTTCCAATGAGTTCTCTCAATACATAGATGTGATCTACAGTGCTGTAACCACACCTAAACCCAGCTTGTTCTTTTGGTTAAGCCATGACCAAGTTTTCCTTCAAGCGATGTGACAGTACCTCAGCGAAGATTTTGCATACTGATAGGAGACTGAGGTTTGTAGTTCTTCATATCCTTTAGGGTCTCCTTTCTAACATAGCAGGATTACACGGTCGTATCAGAATAATATAACAACCTACCTAATAGTGAGAATAACCACCATTATCCCGGATGACAGCGGCGAGACGACGTGGCATGGAATCAATGAGGCCCTGGAAGGTTACCTTGTCAACTGTCAAGAAACGGCAATGACTTTTGAATCACTCTGGTATGTTCGGAAATGAGTGCAATTTGTCAAATGAAAAAAATTAATAAAAATACACTATATTGACAAACGTTTCCGGACACCTAGAAGAGAAATACAACATAGCATTTATTGACATACATTAGTACGGTGTCGGTCCACCTTTGGCCTGGACGTGTGTGCTCCATCTTTCTTATTTTTGTGCCCTTGAGTACATTTCCTGGTTTTCTTGTCATCTGCCTTGTAGTGTATGATTTCCGTGAAGTTCTCGTCTTCCTTTTAAGACATCCTCCAAGTCAGTGAGTGTTTGCTTCTACTAATAATCTCTATTTTACTTTTCGACCAAGTTGGTCGTTGAAAGAACATTCCTCGCCATTGCAAATGGCGTCTTCGCCTGGATTGGCTGAGACCCTTGTCTCTCACTCCGAGGTTCCTCCCAATGCCTTGCCTTCTTCTGACGCAGCTTCAGATTTTCCTACTGATGTCAATCATCCCCCTGCTGACTGCATGATGGATACTTCTTCTCCTGGTGATACCTCTGCCTCTCTGCCTTCCCCGTGTGTCAACGGCTTTGTGCTGCCTACGTCATTGGAAGCTGTCTTAGATGTTACATCTGACGTTGCTCCTCATCCTTCCCTCATGCCTTTGCCTACTGACGCGGCTCAGCATTCTTCAACAGCCTCTGCGAATACCTAGGCGTCCATTGCCTCGTTAACAGTTCTGCCATCCTCTACTTCTACGGTAAGTACATTTGATTATCATGTTACCTTTCGAGGTAATGAAGTTCTCATTGAAGTTCCCGAAGATTCTCCCACTGGATGGCAAATGAACTCCACCCTAGGGCTTGGAGTCTTCTTTGAAGCATTGCCGGATACTCCACTGAAATCCTACTGTTCGGCCCTTCAGATATTTCTGCCCCCCGGGGCCATTACTCATTTAACTAGAAAGCCTCGGATTGTTGTCGTGTATTTTGCACATCTTGATTTTGTTACACAGGTGTCAGCCCAAGGTATTCACTTGGGTTCTCGTCATCTGCTTCCACAGCCCATTGCCATACGCCCTGTTCTCGTTACATTTAATCCTGTGCCTCATTAGGTCACCGATGCGATATTTCATGCTGCCCTAGGCCGATTTAGAAAGATGATTGACCCCAACACGACGCTCTCGTCTACACCTAAAGATCCTCCCATCGCCGCCAGGCCCGAGTTGTGTTCTCCTCAGTTGCTCTTCGACGTGCTTGCCCATCTGTTCTCATTGTGCGACGTGGAGATCACCATCGTCCCATTGAGATCTCGATTGAGTCATCCTCTCCTGCTGCCGCTCCGCCTTTCGATGGTGTTCCGGCAGCGTTCTCTACTTCAGTTTCTCTGCCATCTTTTCCTGATACCAATTTTTCTTGCAAGTCATGTACAGCCCCTGGTCAACGCTCGTCTTCCGTTTCAGCTCTGCCATCTCCTTCTCAAACCGACTCTACTCAAAAGTCGGTTACAACCTCTGATCAACACCCGTCTCCTCGAAAGTCAGTTACAGCTCCTGATCAATTCATGTCTGCTGCTTCAGCTCCTCTGTCCTCATCTCCTCGGACTGACTCTCCCCAACAGTCAGTCACAGCCCATGGTCAACGCTCCTCTCCTGCTTCATCTATATCCAGTGACCCCTCGTTCGAGACGTCTATCAATGTGTCATCAGCTTCTGCGACTCTTCAGCAACCGCCTGATTTGACCTCTGTACCTGCTCCTCCACGCGGTCCATTGGTCGATTCTGCTTTTTTCTTGTCCAACAGTGCTTCATCTTCTGCAGCTCCTGATCCCCGACGATCACCGTCGCATCATCTACTCCTCCTGCCAAGAAATTGTGTACTTTCTCTTCCCAGGACCGTACGCTTCGCCCAAGACCAAGTCTTGCTCCGCCAGCTTTCACAGCCGACTCCGTTACATCTGCTGCGGTGTCCCATTCAGCTCCTTCTTTTACGGCAGAACAGCTATCTGTGCTTCTACAACCTTATCAGCTCTCGCCTTCACCGCTCACTACGTCAGAAGTTCATCGCTTCTTTTTCACGCCACCGCGTGAACATACCACCAAACAGTTTCTAGCTCGCCATAAGCGCGCCCACTGGAAGCTCATCTATAAACAACTCTGCCCGTATTATGATACCCTGCATTCTCTACGAAAATACTATCCTTCTCTCCGACCCTGGCTATGGTATGCCAATCGTCGGTTGAACATACTTGAACTGAAAGTGCTTCCAAAAGCCATAACTGCTCCTTCCGATGAACCTATTTCCCTACCATCCGACTTCTAGCGCTCCTGCACTTCTTCCGCTGATGAACCTGTATAATTACCATCCACTTGACATTTTCTCTCCTCGCAGAGTGTATTTTTACACTCGCCGTCTCAAAGATTTCACTTCAACTTTTTGTATTTTTCTTTCGCATTTACACTCCAGTGTTCCCAATTTTTATTAAATTACTAGTGCTGATTCTGCATCATTGTACATATTCTCATCGTCTGTCACGCAGCTTTCCGACACGCTTCGCACTTGTGCTGCAGCGTGTGTTCCGGTACAAAGTGTCCCGTACTTATTGTATTATGTCTTGTTTTTCTCCCGGTTTTTTCGATGCATATTCCCTGAGCTATATTAAAGCGAATTATGAAACCACCTTCGGCCTTAATACGTGCACTGACCTTTCGAGACATGCTGTGACGTACCTGCCAGCAGGACGCACACGACATAAAGGCAGATAGTAGTCAGAACAAACGTCCGCGTAGCTCAATTGGTAGAGTGACTTATTCCGGAATGAGAGGATCCGGGTTCGAGCCCCGGCGTGGATAACAATGACGGAGAAATTTACTTCGTTATAATGCTTTCGACAAGGTTTGGTTTTGGAACACAGCGATAGGTGTGCGCCTCCACTCAGTACATTAATGCTGCCATTAACTGTTGCTTAGTAGTAGACCTTGGTTCCAAACTTCTTATGCGACCCTCTAATTCATTCCATAGGTGACCTATGGGATTAAAATCAGGGCTCTGTGCTGGCGAGTGCACACACAATACGGAATTATCGTCAAACCACGCAGTAACAGTCCTTGCTTTATGGCTCGGTGCATTATCCTGCTGGTACCAACAAGGCTTGTTTCCACAGTATTGCCACATAGTTGGTAGGGCAGAATATCGAGGTAGACGTGCTGGTTGACAGGTTTGTCCACGATAACCAATGGGTCGGGACCATACCACGGAAAACACCCCCACACGAGTCAATTGTGACAAATATCGTACCCCCGGCTTCCGCCATACCCACACACGGCCATCAGACTGATGGATCGTGCATCTGGATTCATCAGTTCATAGGACCCCTTTCCATTGATCTACGGTCTACGATAAATGTTCTTTACACCATGCTAAACGACGAGTAGCATTCCGAGTGGAGATGAAAGGCTTATGAGCTGCCGCACTACCACGGTAACCCATGGAATGAAGTCCTCTATGAATGGTACGTGTATATACCGAGGTTACAGCATTTTTACTCACCTATACACTGAGGTCTTGTGCAGTACTCCGTCGATTAGCTGTAACGATTCTCTTGAGGCTTCGACGTCCTCTATCATTGATTTTCTTTGGTCTGCCAGTACGTTTGCTGCTTCAGGAACTCCATGTATCTTCCACTTATTCAGTACATCCAAAACAGTTAACTTAGGTATGTTTAAACACCTCTCGGTTTCTCTTATGAACAGCCCACTAATATAATACAAAACAATCTTTTCTTTCTCAAAGTCAGTTCTCTCCCGCCGCGACATTTTCACTCAACCTCACAGTGCAATATGATCGCGGTCAGCTGCAGGTTTGTTTTTATACCGTTTGCAGATGTACCGCGCATCTTAACAACGCAGCGGATCAGTTCATTTGCTTTTGAAAGGGTGCCCAGTGACTTTTGTCAATATAGTACATATGGATTTACTCCAAAGTTTTTTCATGAGTAGTTTATAAAACATGTCAACTTTTTGCGTGCAAAATCTTTCAACTGGATTTTTTCTTATGTTAGTGACGCTTTATGACGGAGAAGAACTGAACATGGTAAAAATATCTCGCCTGGGCATGGGCACTTACCTGTGCATCGCATCAAACGGCGTTCCACCTGCGATAAGTAGAAGAATGTACATAGAAGTCAACTGTAAGTACTGTTTTCGTAATAAATTTTATAACCGTTTGTTCTCACTAAATAAGCACTTCTTTAACTTAATCTCCGAAGTTCAAGAGCAATACGAATATAATATGATAAGTAAGCTTTATAAAGAAAAATTGCAATGCTCAAAGTGTTTTTCGTTTTGTTTGTTTCGCTGTATAATTGTCCACCATGAGCTACTCCAAGCCGGCGCGGACTAGGCCGCCGATATGTATATTTCAATATTCTTGTAAAAGAAAAATTAGTTATGCTAAAACGGCAAGCCGCAGAGTAGCTGTCGACAAGTAACCCCATGAACTGAGCTGTCAAGAAAATGGCAAAACGGCTCACACCATATGCTATTATTACTTTCTGGTGTAGTTTGTCACTTACTGTAGTCTGCATGGTAAGAAATTATGGATTACTGAGATATATATGATAAATAGATATATTTTTTTAAATTTAATTTTTAACTTTTTCCCTTCCTACTTCTTCAGCTACGGAAAAATACTTTTTTCATCACAGAATTGCATCTTTTTATTGAAATCATACAGCTCAGTTCTACCATTTTCCATTCCTCAACATGCTGTTTTCTAGAGTTTGATTTAATGTACAACAAACCACTATGTAACTAATAACTACACAGCTGTGGCATCTACTTGGTTTATTCCATAATGAATTTTCTCTCATCACTCTACAGTTCCGGTTTGGTACAGAAAGTATCAATCAAGGCATTCTTTACAAGTTTGATTTTCACTCTCCATAATTTAAACCATGCAATTAATCCAAATTCCTACTGTTTTGTCACTGGGCTTTGCACATAGGAGAAACTAGCATCACACTAACTGTTGCACTTCGTGGCGCAGTGGTCTAAGCGATGGCTTCTGATCATTCTTCCTAAAGGGGTCCGGGTTCGAATCCCGGTGAGGCATGGACGTTGTGTTTGTCTTACGGCACTGTCTCTCTCTCTCTCTCTCTCTCTCTTTTTCTCTGGAAACAGTGGCCCTAAATTAGGGACGGGCGACTGCTTATAGCCCATTGAGTTGCTCACGGTGGTCATTAAACCTTCAAATAAATAAATAAAACGGCGAAGTTTCTTTGCCACATTCACGGCTTCAGAAAAAAAAAAAAACTTCATAGCACTTATGCTGTTGAGATAAACACCGTTCTTGACATGCACCCTATTCCTTTCCCGACTTTCAGATTTAACCTCCGTTCCTTTCGGCAGGTATCCTCTACTTCAGTCAGTTTTTGCAAATTGCAGATGAATATTATCAGTACAATCTAATCAAATATGCTATCAGTGGTCAGGGATAGAAACTCGAAGTTGTGTACGTTTATGCATTGATTTTCACGTACGATAAATTTTTTGGGCTGCTGTATTTATATGTATCGTTCTTTTTTTTTTTTTTTTAAACGAGATTTGCAACTGATTCACTACTTTTTGGGCAGTTACATGAGTTCTTGAACTGCAGTTTTCTCTCTCTCTCTTTCTCACTCACTCACTTTCTCTCGCTCTCTCTCTCTTTCTCACTCAGTCTATTTCTCACTCACTCACTTTCTCTCGCTCTCTCTTTCTCTTTCTCACTCACTCTATTTCTCACTCACTCACTTTCTCTCGCTCTCTCTCTCTTTCTCACTCACTCACTTTCTCTCGCTCTCTTTCTCACTCACTCACTTTCTCTCGCTCTCTTTCTCACTCACTCACTCTCTCTCGCTCTCTTTCTCACGCACTCACTTTCTCTCGCTCTCTTTCTCACGCACTCACTTTCTCTCGCTCTCTCTCTCTCTTTCTCACTCACTCTATTTCTCAATCACTCACTTTCTCTCGCTCTCTCTCTCTTTCTCACTCACTCACTTTCTCTCGCTCTCTTTCTCACGCACTCACTTTCTCTCGCTCTCTCTCTCTCTTTCTCACTCACTCTATTTCTCACTCACTCACTTTCTCTCTCTTTCTCACTCACTCTATTTCTCACTCACTCACTTTCTCTCGCTCTCTTTCTCACTCACTCACTCTCTCTCGCTCTCTTTCTCACGCACTCACTTTCTCTCGCTCTCTCTCTCTTTCTCACTCACTCTATTTCTCACTCACTCACTTTCTCTCGCTCTCTCTCTCTTTCTCACTCACTCTCTTTCTCACTCACTCACTTTCTCTCGCTCTCTTTCTCACTCACTCACTCTCTCTCGCTCTCTTTCTCACGCACTCACTTTCTCTCGCTCTCTCTCTCTCAATCACTCACTCTCTTTCTCAATCACTCACTCTCTTTCTCATTAACTCTTTCTCTTTCTCACGCACTCACTCACTCTCTCTCTCTCTCTCTCTCTCTCTCTCTCTCTCTCTCTCTCTCTCTCTCTCTCTCTCTCTTTCTCTGGAAACCGATTTCCCATATCTGCAATTCAAGAACTCGTGTAAGCTACAGCAAATCTATAGCTGCAACACAAATATTTTTCCCTTGAAAGTAATTAAATAGAAATTAAATTTTGAATTGTTTAATTTCTCTTACTATAAATTTGCACTTAAGTTTTTGAAATTCTGGGCATTTTCAATTTTTTTCAAAAGATTTCTTCGTAACTGGTTTATTAATAAAAGGTAAGTTTTGAAAAAGCACTAAATTTTTGGCACATTTGGATTTCCCTTTTTGCTGAAGGCCAAGAAACAAGTACAACTTCTGAATTCCGCTATCGCAATTAAATCACAAGACCCGAATAAAGTGTTCGACAGTCACTCTCAGGGAAAGTACCTTTCTATTGCTTCTCAGCAACCGAAGTAATGCTGTTCTTACATTTAAATTTTGTTAGGAATCTGCGTCCAGGGAAGTCGGTGAAATGTTGTTAATTATTGCATTCGCGCAAAAAAAAAAAAACTGCAATTATTCCTTGTCTTACGTGGAAAAGACGTTTAAATAGTAAACGGTGATGCTGACATACCATTTTTTGTTTTTTTGTTAAGGATGGGGTACTTTGATAATTTTCCCCAAAAGTGGGCCGCATAAAATCCGCTTCCAGGCCCGTTTATAGATCGCCAGTCCGCCAGTGGTTCTAAGGAGGGGAAAGAATCAGTGCAATAAGGTAAGTAAGTGGAGCACCACCCCGCTTGCACGAAAGGTCAAAAGCCAGCACTTAGACCACTGCGCCGCCCTGGTGTGGCAGGGATGTTACGAAGCGTTTACTTCTTTCTAATCATTCATTCGAAATAGGTTTCACACCCTGGTGCGTCGGCGGCTGGTTGTTGTTGTGGTTCTCTGCGATGATGTGCGGTGCTTCGTTCCCTTTGCCCCCCCCCCCCCCCATACGGACTGGTGTCACCCTCTCCTTTCACTACATTTTTCTGTTGGTCTTTCCTATTGAGTTCATTTACTCAGATCTCCTAGCTTCCTATTTTCTAATGGCAGTTTTAGACCTGGGGTCAGACACTCCCTTCCTAAAACTTCTTCAAATATCGTATCGTATCGAAATAGGTTTGGGGTGAGGCATGGATGGTGAGTTAGTCTTGTGGTACTGGCTCTCCCCCTTCCCTGGAACAAGTGGCTCCAAATCAAGGACGGACGACAGCTTATATCCCACTGAGTTGTTCACGGCGGTCGTCCAACTCACCCCACATCCTTTCCCTTCAAAAAAACGAGGAGGCATCTAAAGTCTTCTAACAATATTTCAGTAACGCATTTTCTTGGTGAAATAAAATGTGAGATATATTAATACCGATAAGAAAATAAAAGTAAATGAAGAAGCTTAACCACTGCTTATAAAATATCTTAAAGAGTCCAACAATTCGGTTTCTCTGTTAACAACTTTAATGCTAGAAACTGTCTCAAAGCATATGTAACTTCACCGCTTTTGCTGCAAAAACATTCACTATGTAGCATGAGATCTAACACCGAACATACTGACACCATTTAAACTAAATTGCTTCTGATTTTGTGGAGGTAAAATATATACCTTATTGACAAAAGTATTTGGGCACTTGGTAGTAACAGCAAACGATTTTATTTCATATGAAAGAGCCACTTGTAGCTTTAATGGCAACAGAAACTCTTCTGGGCACACTTTCTTCTACATTCCGTTAAATATCCTAACCGTAATATTTCTCTACTCTTCTTATAAAGCTGCAGACAAAGCTAATTTAGAGAAAGGTTGCTGCAATCTAGATTTGATTCGGTGTTCCAATGTGTCCCAAAGGTGTTTAGTTGGGTTGATGCCCAAACTTTAAGCTGGCGAGTTCAACACTTCAACGTTGTCTTGAAAGTTTGTAGTTGAACACACACTTCAACGTTGTCTTGAAAGTTTGTAGTTGAACACAGACCCGCTCTCCCCTTCCCCAGATGACTTTTAACCCTCGTCCCCGGTTGTAGGACTTAGATACTGCCCTGCTTTGAAATGATGGAATAAACACAAACAAAAAATCCTTTTGAATCAAATGGTAGTAATGCATTATGAAGGTATAAACGGAAATATCAAAAAAGGGAATTATCGGGCATGCTGCTGAAGAGTGACCCAAACTGGAATCCAAACATATGACTTCGAACTGTGCTTTTATAGTTTTTTTGTTCAGACCCACAGATTTAAAAGGAATTAAGTTCATTTCCTCTGAAATCAGGGAATTCACTGTCTTAGACTCAATGTTGATTTTACTGATGTTTCTTGAGTTATGGAATTTAATAATTTAGCATGATTATTTTGATGTAGAAAATGTTATAAGGCCGCGAGACGCTTCCTATAAACAAACTTATTTCTGTATGCCAAAAAGCAAACACAGTAAAGTAAAATATGAAATGTGAAAAAATATTGGAGAGAAAGAAAACCAAGAGAGAAGAAAATGTGTCACGTTCTCAAAATATGTTTGATGGTGGTTGAGCTGCAGATTCCTCGTCGTTGGTGGCAATAACTCTCAGCTGTCGTGCAAAGCTATTTATTTTTCTAGTTTACTGTTCTGGTTCCTTTCAATTGATCCAAACATTGGCATCGAGGGGTTACTGACGTTTTATTTCGACTCTTTCTGTGTTCCACGTCCTTCTTCATTTTAATCGCTCATTCTCCTTACCTGATGCTCGGACGTAGCCTCTTCTTACTGTGGGGACAAGAGCCAAACTCACCTTCCTTCGCTACTCAAAAATCAAGAATCCTCAGATCCAGTGGTGCAGTTCTGAAAAACAAACTAGCCTGGCGCTCCGAAGGATCGGCCCAGGCGTTATAAAACTCCAGCAAGTGCGTGCGAGGGGATATACACTGCTGGCCACCCAAAATGCAACACCAAGAAGGACACGAGATAGCAAAGCCAAATTTACTGGACACATAACACCAGATACAAAGATGAAACGATTCAGCTTACAGGCCCGTGCGACTTACAGAACACTCACACATCAATAGTTCGTGTGGCCCCCATGGCTGGCAATAACGGCCGTTACACGCCGCGACATCGAACAACAGTAGCTTCGGATTTGGGCTTGGGGTATGTCTGTCCAGGCTGCTTCCACACGTTCCCACAGTTCATCAGGCGTAGCCGCAGGTGGTGCTTGCCGGGCTACTCGGTTGCCGATAAGCGACCAGACGTGCTCGATGGGTGACATATCGGAAGAACAGGCGGGCTACGGCAGCAGTGACACCTGGTGGGCCGTGAATTAATGTTGCACTATGCGTGCCACGTGCGGGCGCGCATTGTCCTGTTGAAACGTGGCCGCTGGCAGGTCCTGCAGGTAAGGGCTGCAAAACGTCGGAGATGTAGCGGTGCCTGTTGAGTGTACCGGCGATGTGTACCAGAGGGGTGCGGGTGTTATATCCAATTCCGCCCCAAACCATAACGCCAGGCGACGGACCGGTATGGCGATGCATAATGCAGGCGTCATACAGTCTCTCGCCGCAGTGCCGCCACACGCGGATCCGACCATCGTAGTGTTGCAGGCAGAAGCGGGATTCGTCGGAGAAGAAAATGTCGTGCCATTCCGTAGCCCAGGTGCGGCATTCAACGGCCCATTGCCGCCTCACTCTTCGATGGTGTAACGTCAATGGTAATCGGAGCAATGAGCACCGTGCGACACGTCCCCGCTCCTGTAGACGACGTCGAACGGTACGTGCTGACACAGGTTGTTGCGCAACACACCCTAATTCCTGCGCTAACGTTCGTGATGTGGCGGTGCGAGCCGTCAATGGCCGTCGCAGAACATGCCGGTCCTCTCGTTCGGTGGTGTGCCGTGGCTGCGGCAATCGCTCACGTCGGTCCGTCCGTCCCTCCTGCACTCACCGAATCCATAGTCGCCTCACTGTGGCTGGATGTCGTCTCACACGGGCGCCGATGTCCCGGTACGATAAACCGCTGTCGCGATAAGCCACTATTCGTCCTCTGCCGAACTCGGAAACGTGCTGGAATGACTGTCGTATTCTGCAACGAGGCATCAGGAAGCTTCCTACGCATAGGTCAGGCAGCACAACACACTTCCACTACTTACACACCGCCTTCTGTGAACCCTTCTTATAGTGCTTCTCGGTGGCGTGCCGGGCGCACATGATTTGCATATGCCCTGCAATGCTAATCGTTTGCATGTCCTCTCGCGGGCGACGCATGCCGCGAATTTCAGGCCAATCGGATGCTTCCTCCTTGGTGCTGCATTTTGGGTAGCCAGCAGTGTGTGTATATATATATATATATATTATCATCATCATCATCATTGTCAACCATTATCAATCCACTGCTGGACGAAGGTCTCCCCAAGTTTCCTCCACAACGGTCTGTCTTGTGCCAGTCTCCTCCATGTCACTCCCGCATACTTTCGAATTTCATCCACCCATCTTCCATGTGGTCTTCTTCTGGGTCTTTTCCTGTCCCTTGGAATCCAATCTAAAATTTCGGCTGTCCGTCGATGGTCTGTCCTTCTGGCAGTATGTCCAGCCCATTGCCATTTCAGGGACTTAACTCTGATCATGATGTCTTCCACTCTTGTCATTTTTGGGAACCACGTGTTTCTCTTCTTATCTCTCCTGGTTACACCAAGCATGCACCTCTCCATGCTGCTTTGAGTTGTCTGCAGCCTTTGTATGTCTCTTTTAGTTAAGGTCCACGTCTCTGCACCATACGTAAGCACTGGAAGGATGCATTGATCAAACACTTTTCTTTTAAGACATAATGGCATATTGCTCTTGAAAATTATGCTGTTTCTTCCAAAAGCTTTCCAGGCAAGTTTTGTACGCCGATTAATTTCTTCACCAATGTGACCCTCACTTGATATCTGCTGTCCAAGATAAACGTACGTGTCTGTTATCTCCAGCTTTTCTCCATCAATCGATAAATCCTCATTTCTTGTAAAAGCATTGTACATCACTTTTGTCTTCTGAAAGTTCATTTTTAATCCCACCTCTTTACTCTTGTCAGCAAGTTCCTGGATCATACCCTGTAGCTCTGATGGGGTAGTTGCAAAAATGACTATGTCATCAGCAAAACGAAGGTGGGTTAGATAATCTCCATTAATCTTTATCACTTTGTTTTCCCAGTTCAGTGATTGAAAGACATTTTCCAATGTGGCATTAAAGAGCTTCGCAGATATGGTGTCACCTTGTCTCACTCCTTTTCCAATTTTTATGTGTGTTGTATTTTCAAACAGCCGAATCTTTGCACTTGCATTTTCATATATGTTATTAATAATATTAATGTATGCATCTTCAATACCACAGGATTTCAGAGCCATTGCAACTGCTGATGGTTTCACCGAATCAAAGGCTTTTTCATAATCGATAAAAGCCATGCACAATGGAAGCTCATATTCCCTCGCTCTTTCAATTAGTTCTCTCAGTACGTGGATATGATCTATTGTGCTGTAGCCACTCCTGAATCCAGCTTGTTCTCTCGGTTGAGCTATGTCCAGTGTCAGCTTCAAGCGGTGTGAAAGAACTTTAGTGAAGATTTTATAAACCACTGATAGGAGGCTGATAGGTCTGTAGTTCCCGAGATCCTCAATGTCACCTTTTTTATGTAGCAAGATCATTGTAGCGTTGTTCCAATCCTCAGGAATTTTACCTTCATTAAGGCATCGAGTGAAAATTTGGGCGAGTACTGTTCCGATTTCTCCACTTGCTTCTTGTATGATGTCTACAGTAATTCCATCTTCTCATGGAGCTTTTCCCAGCTTCATGTTCTTAATTGCATGTGCAACTTCTGCTGGAAGGACTGGAAGAACTCTGGTACTGGTACCTTTCATGATGTCTGGAGTACATGTATCATCCCTTTCATATAATTTGGAGTAGAAATCTTTCACTCTTGTCAAAATTTCGCCTGTATTTCTTGTTACAGAACCATCTTCTTTTCTCAGTGCCATAATCTGTTTTTCCCCTTACTGAGATGTCCTTTTGCTATCTTTAGGCTTTGGTTGTTTTCAATTGCTTTCCTTACTAGTTCACAGTTGAATTTCCTTACGTCTTCAGTGATACTTTTTCGTACTGTCTTGCATAGCTCTATATATTCCACTTTGGAAGTCACATCTTCTTTAGTTGTCCTCATCACTCTTCTTTTTTGCATCAACATTTTGGTTTTTCCTGATAATTTGTTCACATGCAACTTGTTCTTAGACCCAGCTAATTTTGTTGCTGTTTCCATAAGAGCTTTGGTTACTTTTCTGTTAACTTCAGAGATGTCCACTTCTTCCGATGTTAGGCCTTCTAAAGCAGAGAATCTGTTCTTCAGTTCCAATTTGAAGGTATTATGGTGTTTTTTAAGGTTGGTTATGTCAATACATTTTGTTTGTCTTATGAGCTTGCTACGTTCGAGTTTAGTGTTGAGGTGCATCTTACATCTCACCAATCTATGGTCACTGCCTGTGTTGAACTTGTTTAGCACACTGCAGTCTTCTATGACGAATTTTTTGTTACACATAATAAAATCAATTTCACTTGTCGTCCCATTTGGATGTCTCCATGTCCATTTCCTGTGTGGCTTTTTCTTGAAAAAGGAGTTCAAGATGAAAAACCCTTCTGCCTCTGCAAACTCTACGAGAGTATTTCCACGCTGGTTTCTGTTGCCGTAACCGAATTTACCTACTGAAGTTTCATTCTGTTGCCGTTGCCCTATTTTTGCATTGAAATCTCCCATAATTATCTTCAAGTGCTGCTTACCTTTATTATTTAGATCACGAATTTCCTCATAAAATTCTTCAATTTCTTCTTCAGCATGACTTGTGGTGGGTGCATACGTTTGAATAATCTGAGCCTGGTATCTTCTCGAGAGTTGGATAACGAGTCGTGCAGCTCTGTCAGAGGAACTTTCAACTTCTACAACTTTATCCTTCAGTTTCTTGTTTATTATAAATCCAACACCACTAGTTCTGCCAGTATCTGTCCCACGATAGTAGAAGAGATGTCCACTTTTCAGTTCAATGAGATCTTCTCCTTTTCTCCTTTTCTCCTTACCTCACTTAGCCCGACGATGTCCCACTTGATCCTTTGTAGTTCCTCTTCCAATTCAAGAAGCCTTGAATCAGAAGATAGGGAGCGTCCGTTATACGTTGCCAAGGTCAGCATCAGATGGTAGCCTAGTCCGGTCCTCCAGGGATTCTTAGCACCCTCTGCCTTCATGTCGCACTGGCCGCTGCCTTGGCCAGGTACATTCCAGCTGCCGGAGACTGAGGGCCAAGATTTAAGTTGTGGAGTCATTTTGGATAGGTTTAACCATAACTCACCACACTGGCCAAGCGGGTTGGTGAGTGTGGGATAGCATTTCCCCTAATCCCGATGGTATAGTTATACCGCTATTGGAGGTCGTCAGAGCCCCTTTAGTGGTAACAGGATGTACCACGAGAAGGCGGGGTTGACATTTGTCAAGGAGAGGCTGTGATGTTACGCATCACCTGACCTTACATCCCATATATATATATATATATATATATATATATGGTGTAAGGAACATTTATCGTGGACCGTAGATCAATGGAAACGGGTCCTACGGACTGATGAATCCAGCTACACGATCCTTCAGTCTGATGGTCGTGTGTTGGTATGGCGGTAGCTGGGGGAACGCTATTTACCACAGTGTACTGTTCCTACGGTCAAGTTTGGAGCTGGCAGTGTACTCGTGTGGGGGTGTTTTTCGTGGTATGGTCTCGGCACATTGGTTACCGTGGACAAACCTGTTATCCAGCACGTCTGCCTCTATATTCTGGCCAATTATGCCCTGCCAGTTCTGTGGCAATAGTATGGAACCGAGCCTTGTTGGTACCAGCAGGATAATACACTGGAATCGTAAAGCCAAGGACTGTTGCGGCGTGGTTTGACGATAATTCCGTATCGTGTGTGGACTGGCCAGCACAGAGTCCTGATCTTAATCTCGCAGAGCACCTAAGGGATGAATTAGAGCGCCGCATAAGAAGTTTCGAACCAAGACCTATTACTAAGCAACAGTTAGTGGCTGCATTATGTAGCCTACTGAATGGAAGCTCATACCTATCGTTGTGTTCCGAAACCTTGTCGAAAGCATGTCTCGAAGGGTCAGTTTTCACAAAGTATTTATTAGAAGAAAGATACAAGAGATGTGCTTGAATAAATCATCTCAAATGATGTATGACAAAAAAATATATTTACAGATGCTTGTAGCTTACGCTACTGCTTATTTACACGGTTCTGTACATTGATGATAGTAAAAAAACAGTTAATTACACTCGAGTGTCTGGTGAGGCAACAAAAGTCTCTGACAAAGCAAAGAATAGGAACAATTCAGCTTGAAGAGCGTTATACAATATTAATTTTGCACAGTATTGATGCAAGGAATAATACAGAATTCGAGCTTGCAGACATAGATTCAAAAGACAGGTGATGAGAAATTAACAGAATGTGCAGCTTGCGCTACGTTAATTACAGGATTCGGTGCAACGTTTGCATGACAACAGTTAAGTGCAGTAGAAATCTGGCGAGGCAACATGAATCTCTAGTAATACAGAGAGTAAAATCAATCCAGAATGATGAGCACTATAGAGTATAAATTTTACACAATATTGATGAAAAAAGTTCTGACCGAAAGGTGATACATTGTGGGTGACCTGGAAAACCAGGAGGTTGCAGGTGATCAAGGGACAAACATGAAATCGAAAGTTCGAAAGACAGATGATGAAAAATTTACAGATGAATGTGGCTCGCGGTACTACATGTTACATACAACGGTGATATAAAAAATAGTTATATATAATAATTTTCCTGAGAATACAAAAGAAAAAAATAATCTCTGAAAATACAGAGGGAAGACATAACTCATCACAGTGAGTATTGGAGAACACAAATTTACACAGTTGAAAAGTAAAATTACACTGTTGAATCAGGAATTGAAGATAAGAATATACTGTAAAAATGACAAAGTTTACAGATGTCTGTGGTTCGTGAAACGACCTATATACATGATTCTGTACAATGAGAAGTTACAATTTATATATATTGGTTTGTCAGAGGTGGTAAAAAGAAATAGTCTCTGACACCGCAGAGATAATACATAATTCAGCAAGATGAGTAATGAAAAACAAAAAATTTACACATGAGTTATACACGAAATGATACATGTGAAGAGGATGAGAACAGAGTCTTAAAAAAAGCGTGAAAAGAAATTGACAATTATAAGTAGCTCATGCTTCGAATAATTCATAGGATTCTATACAATAATTGATCTACTAAAAGTGATGTACAATAGTGAGACAAACAAAAAAATTCTGATAAAATAGAGAGTACAAATAATATAGTACAGTGAATGTTGAGGAACAAGATTACACTCAGTTGCGAAACAAGAAAAAAAAAACAGGAAATGTGTATAGGAAAATCGTCTCAAAATGACATATGAAAAGAAGATTTACAGGTGCTTGTAGCTGACGCAACGACCTATTCACAAAGCTCAATATAGTGGTGAGAGAATACAGTTTATGTATGATAATTTGTCGGAAAAGACAAAAAATAGTCTCTGATGAAGCAGAGATTGAAGACAAATCAGCATGGCAAAAATTGTATCTATCAGGAGGTAGGTGAAACAAAAGTTCCGACTGTAAGGTGAAGCGTTGTGGGCGACCCTGCAAACCAAGTGGTTGCTGGTGACCAAGTTGATAGGAACTGTGGTTCACTGCAGCGTGCAACTGCAGTGGTAAGTTCTAGTCGAAGGCGGGAGAGTAGGCGATTACGAAAATGACAAAGTAACGCAGTACTGACTTTATTTATGTCAGTAGAAGCTTCGGGGGGACGCTGAACATGATACACGTGAATTATATGTTTTACAAGCACGAAGATGTAGGAGCAGACTGCCGGAAGGTGAATAGGGCGAGAAGAGTTCAGAAGTAGTGTTCGGTAGGCGCTGAAGGTGAGGACGGTCTCACAGGATCGTTGCGCTAGCGTGAAAGCGAGATGGAGTATTGGCAATAATACTGTGTAATACATGAAGACATGCTGGACGTCAGCCTCCTCGCCACAATACGGAAAGGAGGGTGAAGATAAAATGGTCATGCGATGTAAAATCGACGGCACAGGGAGGCGGTTGTGTAAGAAAAGCCAATGTGAATTGACTTCAAGGGGTGCTGAAAGTGGGGAAAGCGCAGCGGACCACACTGCGGAGGTAGAACAGAGTGGAATACCAGAAATGGGAAGAGGTGCGGAAGAGCGAGAGAGAAAACGGTAGAGATCAGCTGTTGAGAAAGAGACAAGAGGAAGAGGTGGACCAATGGACGACAGAAAAAATGGGAGAAGGAGAGAGGCAGAGTGAACAGAAATGAGACCTGAGGGAGTAGCAAGCTCAGGGAACAGGGAGATTATAGTAGAAATAAGAGAGTTGTGAACAAAGTGAGCGTTGGCATTGAAACGGAGAGCAGAGGGTAGAGAAGATAAGGGGAGCCAGGAAAGATCGGTGTTAACAAGATCGCTGACTGTAACGACTCCAGCTCGGAGCCATGAAGGAAAAGCAAAACATGGGAGATGGGGAGGGTGTAGCAGAGAAGAAAAAAAAAGAGGTTCGGAAAGTAGGTCATTTGTGGAGGCAGGGAGAGAGCGAGAAAGAGGGAGGGAACGAAGAAAGGAGATAGCCTCTTTGTAGACAGGAGGGAAAAGTGTGAGAAGGGGACAGTGGTCCATGAGTAAGAACGAAAGGAGAGTAAAGCGTGGGTTATGCGGAGAGACTATGACATCACGAGCAGCAACTGCAGAGGGAGCAGGTGCCGCAAGTGATCGTAAAAACGTAGACACACGATAAGCCTTGTAATAGAATCTGACGTCGGGTAGACTAATGCCTCCGTTGGAAGGAGACAGGCTGAGTTGAAGTGCTCCGACCCAGTGATGGCCGGGCCAGATAACCTGAGTTTGACAGCGGGTGAGTTCAAGAAGACGTAGTGCTGGTTGCTTCGAAGCCAACCAGGAATACGTGCACATTGAAAGCAGGTAAGTGTGCGTTAGACGTGCTCTTTGAAAGACGGAGGTGCAGAATTGTGCGCGCCGCCAGATTGCGACCGAGCGATGTAGGCGTGGCCGGAGAGTCGTCCAGGTGACGAGTGAAGCAGTTGCTGGTTTTCCAAGGTGGACTCCTAGGAATCGTTGAGAGGTGTTGGACCACTCTGCTCCCCAAGGAGAGTCAGTGCGGTTAGTCCACGAACCGGTCCATAGGCCTGTGCTTTTCGTTGTGTTTAGCGCTGCTCCGGAACATGAGGCGTAGGTATTGTAGAGATTGTGGAGATCGTGAAATTGTGAGTCTTGCCGAATGCAGAATGTAATATCGTCGGCGTAGGCAACATAGGTAGCAACATGATGACGTGTGCTGGCTACCACCGGTGGTAGTGAAGCAAAGAAGGATCGATGGACTGCGCGTAAAAAGGTTCTATTGCGAGGGCGAAGAGCTGCCCGGATAAGGGGCAACCCTGACGCACGCCGCGACGAAAGGGTATGGGAGCTGTGAGAAGGTTGAGCAGCTTGACGTGGAAAACTGCGTCCCGGTAGAGGGAGATGAGAAGAGAAGCAAAGGAAGGAGGAAAGCCGAAATTTAGTAATGTAGCAAGAAGGTAATCATGAGAAATATTATCGAACGCTGAGCGTTGATCGAGGGAAAGAAGAGCAAGGGGTTCTGAGCGAGAGCGGGCGAGGTGAATTAGATCATTAAGAAGCTGAATATTATGGGAGATGGAGCGCCCGGGTACAGTATAGGAGGTGATTAGTGGAGAGAATATGAGGGAGTATGGGGTTAAGCCGGCGGGACAGAAATTTAGTATAGAGTTTATAATCAGTATTTAAGAGTGAGATGGGACGCCAATTCCCCAAGTCAAGCGGATCACCCTTCTTGGGGAAAAGTACAACATGTGCGAGCGTGAAACTCCTTGGAAGAGATGTAAGATGCATGGCAGTAGAAAAAGCACAGAGGAGAAATGGAAGGAGGGCAGGAAGAAAAGCCTTATAGAAAGAAACAGGGAGACCGTCCGGGCCAGGTGAAGCCCGGGGGTTGAGGGACGAGAAAGTGTCAGAGAGCTCAGTTAAAGTGGGAGGATGGAGGAGGCTGGCTGAAAGATGAGAAGGGACCTGAGGCAAAGAAGAGAACAGAAGAGCAGAAGCCGTAGGGGAGGGAGGAGGAGTTTCACAAAATTTTGAAATGTAGTAATTACGTACCATAGAACAAATTGGAACTGGTTCGGATGAAACTACTCCA
Organism: Macrothele yani; assembly: GCA_039090855.1. Taxonomy (NCBI): domain Eukaryota; kingdom Metazoa; phylum Arthropoda; class Arachnida; order Araneae; family Macrothelidae; genus Macrothele; species Macrothele yani. Next base: position 128,036,237 of record CM077011.1, on the reverse strand, counting down.
GTTGGAAGACGAAGGTGCTGTAGAACAGAAGAGGATCGGCGAGTTGACTCAAGTGACGTAAGGAATTCGTACGAACAAGCATCAGGTTTCAGGTGTTGTAGTTTAAGGCGTTGAAGGGCTTGTTTTGCAAGTGGCACCAAAAGTGAATGTAATTCTGCCTGGTAGACTTGAAATAGGGGATCAGCAAGATTGAGCAACGAAAGCATTTGCCTAGTATGATCAAGTCGCATCCTCCGTTGTGTCATGATCGAGTATGACAGGTTTCGTACCAGTAGTATGAGGTGGCGTTTTACTTCCAACCAAACGTTGAGTGGGCACGGTGCAGAATGAAGCCTTGTACGCCAATCCGCAAGAAAATCTCGCACCGATGAGCAGAAGGCTGAGTCATCTAAAAGAGTGTCGTCAAAAGTCCAAGGCCGGATTGTACGTGGCTGTGTTGAAGTAGCAAAAACTGTTACGGCAATGGCGCAATGATCCGAGGAAGCTGTGGGTGTACAGCATGAATCTGATATTGCTGGTAGAAGAATAGAAGTTGCATAAAAGCGATCCAATCTTGCTGTAGGAGGATCAATGGCTCTTGGTGCACGCCATGTATGTGTAGTCTGGGTTGGTGACAAATGGCGTTGAACATCTACGAGTGAGAAGTCTGAAGTGATAGACTGTAAGAGATGTACTACTTCCGTACGGTGTTCTCTGGAAGAAGACGGGCGATTAGTTAGGGGATGTAGAGTGCAATTGTAGTCACCTCCGATAAGTACCCGGTCGGTGATGGGAATACGTGACAGAGCGCGTCGAAGTTTTGCAAACAGCTCTGGCACGTGAGTAGGAGTGCATGGAACATAAATGTTGAATACATGAAATTTTTCAGCTGCGACGGTGAAAGAGACTCGTTGTAATAAGTCTCGACATAAGTTTTTCACTGAGAAGGAGGAAAGAGTTGAACGAAAACGTGAGTGAACACCAACTGCCATGCCACCACGCGACAGTTGGCTGTAGGCGTGATGGAAAGTATGATCCCACTGACGCCATTGATGAAATTGAGTGGTGGAAGTACAGTTTGTTTCCTGCAGAAGTAATATATCAGCATTCAGCGGAGCAAGATCCTCTCGTACCAGCGCATTCGCAAGAGGTGTCGCAAAACCGCGACAATTAAGTGACACCACCTTGAATGTCTAGGTTAGTTGTGGGATGCAGTAGGAATTGACTGGCTGTAGTGGTGGAGTGGAGTCGACGGAGAAAACAAGCACTCCACGGGACCTCGTCACCAGTGCGCCGAAGAGTGTTTTCAAGTGAGTGTAATTGAACCAGCACTTGTGGAAGAGCTGCTTCATACTGCTGAATGGAAGTGCGTGCTGAGGAAGGGCTAGAGGACCCTAAAAGGCAATCCAGCACGTCCTCGTATGGCAGAGGCTCAGCAGGGAAAGCATTTTCAGCAAGAAAAGTTGTGAATTCTTCTAGTGAGGGAAAGGCACCCTCAAATGCTGTCTCAGAGGAAGTGTGTAGAGGCGACCTGGAGAACGGTCGTCGAGAGCTGACGGAGCGAGTGGATGAGCGGGTAGAAGAGCGAGATGATCTTCGGGACGCAGAGTCTTTGACTTCTTCGTCTTGGGGCGAGTAGCACCACTGCGTTTTCCAGCAACAACTAAAGCTTCGTGATCGTCTGGAGAGTCTGAACCCGAAGCGTTACCTGTGACTCGTGTCATGGAGCCAACGGTAAAAACTGAGGAGTGGTCAACATGTACATCAGCAGTGGTTGTAAAAGTACAAGGGGGAGTCGATTTTGGAAGCCTGGGAAAATTCTTAGAATCAGCAGGAGGTGGAGGCATCAAAGTCGTTTGTTGACCAATGGCAGTAAGCTGACTTTTGGAAGATCTTGATTCCGCGACTTTCCTCGAATAGGAAGAAGTCTGTGAAGCGTTGGTGGACAAAGTAGAAGAAGATGTAGTGTGTGGAGCTGTTTGCCGGGAGGCACGTGGGCACTGAGCCCTTATGTGACTTTCGCTCTGACAGATAGTGCAATACTGTGAAGTGATTATCTCAACTCTTCGGCGTCGCTGTCCACAGCGGATGTGCAAAACATTCGGAACCGCTTTCAGCTGAGCATCAGATGAAAAGAGGACTCGAGCAGTGCGGCGGAAACCCCAAATCGATTTGTCTTCAGGGTCTCTGGGAGCCGCAGAGAGAGTTGTTATGGAACCAACAACTCTGCCGTACCTGCTGATCAAGGTGCAAAGTGCAGCGTCGGATACTTCTGGTGGTACGGGGAAGACGGTCACCTGCACCGGGCGGTGCGCAACCGGTTGTGCTAACAGATGCACGTCATTGGTGGTTAGACCTTCCGTAAGGGCCTGGTCAGCATGCGCTTTATCCTTAAAATAGACCAAGACAGATCTGGGTTTTCGAGCTATAAAGTCTATTGCATCCTTTGGTAAGATAGTTTTGAGGGCTCGGCTATATTGCCACAGCTTAGTGTCGGGAAGCGCATCAAAATAGACGCCCCGTTCCATAGTGGAGGAAAAAAGGTGATCAGCTCGGGAATCCTCTGGTATGTCAATTGTAGCAGTAGAACCGACGACAGTGACATAGGATTCATGAAAAGGCATAGCAGATGAAACTGGGGGTGTGAGGACCCCAGAAGTTGTAGCAGCATAGGACGCTTGGGCAGACATGGGTCGAGAATTCGATGAAGCGGCCCCTAGCAGTGAGGGCGGATCAGAAAGTTGATGAGAAGTAGAAGCTGTGAGCTCAGTATTGCTGATAACGGATACGTCATCATCTGCTGAGATGTAGATAGGAGACTTGGCACCACCGCACTTGGTGGGAGTTATAGCTGGAGAAGAAGAGGTGTCCATGACGTCGCAATGACGCTCGGAAGCCACCTCATTAAGCTGAGCAGGAGCTACCGCGGTAGAAGAAGAAGAGGAAGCTGGCTGATCTGCCAAGATAAGGATGTGGGCGTCACCCTTGTCTGCCTCCGCCATCGAAGCAATGGCGAGACTTTAACGAAAAAAGACCAGCTTGGTTGAAAAATAAAACAGTGAATAATGAGAAAATATGGCACTCACCAACCTGGGAGATACACGAACGTAAAGTGTAGAACTTCAACTTGAAGATACACGCAACCACAGAAACTAAAGCACTCAATAAACACCTTATAGCAACGAAAATCACGGAGCTCGAAACCCAACCACTTCGAGCTTCGAAGGGTCAGTTTTTTTCACACAGTATTTATTAGAAGAAAGATACAAGAGATGTGCTTGAATAAATCATCTCAAATGATGTATGACAAAAAAATATATTTACAGATGCTTGTAGCTTACGCTACTGCTTATTTACACGGTTCTGTACTTTGATGAGAGTAAAAAAACAGTTAATTACACTCGAGTGTCTGGTGAGGCAATAAAAGTCTCTGACAAAGCAAAGAATAGGAACAATTCAGCTTGAAGAGCGTTATACAATATTAATTTTGCACAGTATTGATGCAAGGAATAATACAGAATTCGAGCTTGCAGACATAGATTCAAAAGACAGGTGATGAGAAATTAACAGAATGTGCAGCTTGCGCTACGTTAATTACAGGATTCGGTGCAACGTTTGCATGACAACAGTTAAGTGCAGTAGAAATCTGGCGAGGCAACATGAATCTCTAGTAATACAGAGAGTAAAATCAATCCAGAATGATGAGCACTATAGAGTATAAATTTTACACAATATTGATGAAAAAAAAGTTCTGACCGAAGGCTGATACATTGTGGGTGACCTGGAAAACCAGGAGGTTGCAGGTGATCAAGGGACAAACATGAAATCGAAAGTTCGAAAGACAGATGATGAAAAATTTACAGATGAATGTGGCTCGCGGTACTACATGTTACATACAACGGTGATATGAAAAATAGTTATATACAATAATTTTCCTGAGAATACAAAAGAAAAAATAATCTCTGAAAATACAGAGAGAAGACACAACTCATCACAGTGAGTATTGGAGAACACAAATTTACACAGTTGAAAAGTAAAATTACACTGTTGAATCAGGAATTGAAGATAAGAATATACTGTAAAAACGACAAAGTTTACAGATGTCTGTGGTTCGTGAAACGACCTATATACATGATTCTGTACAATGAGAAGTTACAATTTATATATATTGGTTTGTCAGAGGTGGTAAAAAGAAATAGTCTCTGACACCGCAGAGATAATACATAATTCAGCAAGATGAGTAATGAAAAACAAAAAAATTTACACATGAGTTATACACGAAATGATACATGTGAAGAGGATGAGAACAGAGTCTTAAAAAAAGCGTGAAAAGAAATTGACAATTATAAGTAGCTCATGCTTCGAATAATTCATAGGATTCTATACAATAATTGATCTACTAAAAGTGATGTACAATAGTGAGACAAACAAAAAAATTCTGATAAAATAGAGAGTACAAATAATATAGTACAGTGAATGTTGAGGAACAAGATTACACTCAGTTGCGAAACAAGAAAAAAAAACAGGAAATGTGTATAGGAAAATCGTCTCAAAATGACATATGAAAAGAAGATTTACAGGTGCTTGTAGCTGACGCAACGACCTATTCACAAAGCTCAATATAGTGGTGAGAGAATACAGTTTATGTATGATAATTTGTCGGAAAAGACAAAAAATAGTCTCTGATGAAGCAGAGATTGAAGACAAATCAGCATGGCAAAAATTGTATCTATCAGGAGGTAGGTGAAACAAAAGTTCCGACTGTAAGGTGAAGCGTTGTGGGCGACCCTGCAAACCAAGTGGTTGCTGGTGACCAAGTTGATAGGAACTGTGGTTCACTGCAGCGTGCAACTGCAGTGGTAAGTTCTAGTCGAAGGCGGGAGAGTAGGCGATTACGAAAATGACAAAGTAACGCAGTACTGACTTTATTTATGTCAGTAGAAGCTTCGGGGGACGCTGAACATGATACACGTGAATTATATGTTTTACAAGCACGAAGATGTAGGAGCAGACTGCCGGAAGGTGAATAGGGCGAGAAGAGTTCAGAAGTAGTGTTCGGTAGGCGCTGAAGGTGAGGACGGTCTCACAGGATCGTTGCGCTAGCGTGAAAGCGAGATGGAGTATTGGCAATAATACTGTGTAATACATGAAGACATGCTGGACGTCAGCCTCCTCGCCACAATACGGAAAGGAGGGTGAAGATAAAATGGTCATGCGATGTAAAATCGACGGCACAGGGAGGCGGTTGTGTAAGAAAAGCCAATGTGAATTGACTTCAAGGGGTGCTGAAAGTGGGGAAAGCGCAGCGGACCACACTGCGGAGGTAGAACAGAGTGGAATACCAGAAATGGGAAGAGGTGCGGAAGAGCGAGAGAGAAAACGGTAGAGATCAGCTGTTGAGAAAGAGACAAGAGGAAGAGGTGGACCAATGGACGACAGAAAAAATGGGAGAAGGAGAGAGGCAGAGTGAACAGAAATGAGACCTGAGGGAGTAGCAAGCTCAGGGAACAGGGAGATTATAGTAGAAATAAGAGAGTTGTGAACAAAGTGAGCGTTGGCATTGAAACGGAGAGCAGAGGGTAGAGAAGATAAGGGGAGCCAGGAAAGATCGGTGTTAACAAGATCGCTGACTGTAACGACTCCAGCTTGGAGCCATGAAGGAAAAGCAAAACATGGGAGATGGGGAGGGTGTAGCAGAGAAGAAAAAAAAGAGGTTCGGAAAGTAGGTCATTTGTGGAGGCAGGGAGAGAGCGAGAAAGAGGGAGGGAACGAAGAAAGGAGATAGCCTCTTTGTAGACAGGAGGGAAAAGTGTGAGAAGGGGACAGTGGTCCATGAGTAAAACGAAAGGAGAGTAAAGCGTGGGTTATGCGGAGAGACTATGACATCACGAGCAGCAACTGCAGAGGGAGCAGGTGCCGCAAGTGATCGTAAAAACGTAGACACACGATAAGCCTTGTAATAGGATCTGACGTCGGGTAGACTAATGCCTCCGTTGGAAGGAGACAGGCTGAGTTGAAGTGCTCCGACCCAGTGATGGCCGGGCCAGATAACCTGAGTTTGACAGCGGGTGAGTTCAAGAAGACGTAGTGCTGGTTGCTTCGAAGCCAACCAGGAATACGTGCACATTGAAAGCAGGTAAGTGTGCGTTAGACGTGCTCTTTGAAAGACGGAGGTGCAGAATTGTGCGCGCCGCCAGATTGCGACCGAGCGATGTAGGCGTGGCCGGAGAGTCGTCCAGGTGACGAGTGAAGCAGTTGCTGGTTTTCCAAGGTGGACTCCTAGGAATCGTTGAGAGGTGTTGGACCACTCTGCTCCCCAAGGAGAGTCAGTGCGGTTAGTCCACGAACCGGTCCATAGGCCTGTGCTTTTCGTTGTGTTTAGCGCTGCTCCGGAACATGAGGCGTAGGTATTGTAGAGATTGTGGAGATCGTGAAATTGTGAGTCTTGCCGAATGCAGAATGTAATATCGTCGGCGTAGGCAACATAGGTAGCAACATGATGACGTGTGCTGGCTACCACCGGTGGTAGTGAAGCAAAGAAGGATCGATGGACTGCGCGTAAAAAGGTTCTATTGCGAGGGCGAAGAGCTGCCCGGATAAGGGGCAACCCTGACGCACACCGCGACGAAAGGGTATGGGAGCTGTGAGAAGGTTGAGCAGCTTGACGTGGAAAACTGCGTCCCGGTAGAGGGAGATGAGAAGAGAAGCAAAGGAAGGAGGAAAGCCGAAATTTAGTAATGTAGCAAGAAGGTAATCATGAGAAATATTATCGAACGCTGAGCGTTGATCGAGGAAAGAAGAGCAAGGGGTTCTGAGCGAGAGCGGGCGAGGTGAATTAGATCATTAAGAAGCTGAATATTATGGGAGATGGAGCGCCCGGGTACAGTATAGGAGGTGATTAGTGGAGAGAATATGAGGGAGTATGGGGTTAAGCCGGCGGGACAGAAATTTAGTATAGAGTTTATAATCAGTATTTAAGAGTGAGATGGGACGCCAATTCCCCAAGTCAAGCGGATCACCCTTCTTGGGGAAAAGTACAACATGTGCGAGCGTGAAACTGCTTGGAAGAGATGTAAGATGCATGTCAGTAGAAAAAGCACAGAGGAGAAATGGAAGGAGGGCAGGAAGAAAAGCCTTATAGAAAGAAACAGGGAGACCGTCCGGGCCAGGTGAAGCCCGGGGGTTGAGGGACGAGAAAGTGTCAGAGAGCTCAGTTAAAGTGGGAGGATGGAGGAGGCTGGCTGAAAGATGAGAAGGGACCTGAGGCAAAGAAGAGAACGGAAGAGCAGAAGCCGTAGGGGAGGGAGGAGGAGTTTCACAAAATTTTGAAATGTAGTAATTACGTACCATAGAACAAATTGGAACTGGTTCGGATGAAACTACTCCAGTTGGAAGACGAAGGTGCTGTAGAACAGAAGAGGATCGGCGAGTTGACTCAAGTGACGTAAGGAATTCGTACGAACAAGCATCAGGTTTCAGGTGTTGTAGTTTAAGGCGTTGAAGGGCTTGTTTTGCAAGTGGCACCAAAAGTGAATGTAATTCTGCCTGGTAGACTTGAAATAGGGGATCAGCAAGATTGAGCAAAGAAAGCATTTGCCTAGTATGATCAAGTCGCATCCTCCGTTGTGTCATGATCGAGTATGACAGGTTTCGTACCAGTAGTATGAGGTGGCGTTTTACTTCCAACCAAACGTTGAGTGGGCACGGTGCAGAATGAAGCCTTGTACGCCAATCCGCAAGAAAATCTCGCACCGATGAGCAGAAGGCTGAGTCATCTAAAAGAGTGTCGTCAAAAGTCCAAGACCGGATTGTACGTGGCTGTGTTGAAGTAGCAAAAACTGTTATGGCAATGGCGCAATGATCCGAGGAAGCTGTGGGTGTACAGCATGAATCTGATATTGCTGGTAGAAGAATAGAAGTTGCATAAAAGCGATCCAATCTTGCTGTAGGAGGATCAATGGCTCTTGGTGCACGCCATGTATGTGTAGTCTGGGTTGGTGACAAATGGCGTTGAACATCTACGAGTGAGAAGTCTGAAGTGATAGACTGTAAGAGATGTACTACTTCCGTACGGTGTTCTCTGGAAGAAGACGAGCGATTAGTTAGGGGATGTAGAGTGCAATTGTAGTCACCTCCGATAAGTACCCGGTCGGTGATGGGAATACGTGACAGAGCGCGTCGAAGTTTTGCAAACAGCTCTGGCACGTGAGTAGGAGTGCAAGGAACATAAATGTTGAATTCATGAAATTTTTCAGCTGCGACGGTGAAAGAGACTCGTTGTAATAAGTCTCGACATAAGTTTTTCACTGAGAAGGAGGAAAGAGTTGAACGAAAACGTGAGTGAACACCAACTGCCATGCCACCACGCGACAGTTGGCTGTAGGCGTGATGGAAAGTATGATCCCACTGACGCCATTGATGAAATTGAGTGGTGGAAGTACAGTTTGTTTCCTGCAGAAGTAATATATCAGCATTCAGCGGAGCAAGATCCTCTCGTACCAGCGCATTCGCAAGAGGTGTCGCAAAACCGCGACAATTAAGTGACACCACCTTGAATGTCTAGGTTAGTTGTGGGATGCAGTAGGAATTGACTGGCTGTAGTGATGGAGTGGAGTCGACGGAGAAAACAAGCACTCCACGGGACCTCGTCACCAGTGCGCCGAAGAGTGTTTTCAAGTGAGTGTAATTGAACCAGCACTTGTGGAAGAGCTGCTTCATACTGCTGAATGGAAGTGCGTGCTGAGGAAGGGCTAGAGGACCCTAAAAGGCAATCCAGCACGTCCTCGTATGGCAGAGGCTCAGCAGGGAAAGCATTTTCAGCAAGAAAAGTTGTGAATTCTTCTAGTGAGGGAAAGGCACCCTCAAATGCTGTCTCAGAGGAAGTGTGTAGAGGCGACCTGGAGAACGGTCGTCGAGAGCTGACGGAGCGAGTGGATGAGCGGGTAGAAGAGCGAGATGATCTTCGGGACGCCAGAGTCTTTGACTTCTTCGTCTTGGGGCGAGTAGCACCACTGCGTTTTCCAGCAACAACTAAAGCTTCATGATCGTCTGGAGAGTCTGAACCCGAAGCGTTACCTGTGACTCGTGTCATGGAGCCAACGGTAAAAGCTGAGGAGTGGTCAACATGTACATCAGCAGTGGTTGTGAAAGTACAAGGGGGAGTCGATTTTGGAAGCCTGGGAAAATTCTTAGGATCAGCAGGAGGTGGAGGCATCAAAGTCGTTTGTTGACCAATGGCAGTAAGGTGACTTTTGGAAGATCTTGATTCCGCGACTTTCCTCGAATAGGAAGAAGTCTGTGAAGCGTTGGTGGACAAAGTAGAAGAAGATGTAGTGTGTGGAGCTGTTTGCCGGGAGGCACGTGGGCACTGAGCCCTTATGTGACTTTCGCTCTGACAGATAGTGCAATACTGTGAAGTGATTATCTCAACTCTTCGGCGTCGCTGTCCACAGCGGATGTGCAAAACATTCGGAACCGCTTTCAGCTGAGCATCAGATGAAAAGAGGACTCGAGCAGTGCGGCGGAAACCCCGAATCGATTTGTCTTCAGGGTCTCTGGGAGCCGCAGAGAGAGTTGTTATGGAACCAACAACTCTGCCGTACCTGCTGATCAAGGTGCAAAGTGCAGCGTCGGATACTTCTGGTGGTACGGGGAAGACGGTCACCTGCACCGGGCGGTGCGCAACCGGTTGTGCTAACAGATGCACGTCTCTGATGGTTAGACCTTCCGTAAGGACCTGGTCAGCATGCGCTTTATCCTTAAAATAGACCAAAACAGATCTGGGTTTTCGAGCTATAAAGTCTATTGCATCCTTTGGTAAGATAGTTTTGAGGGCTCGGCTATATTGCCACAGCTTAGTGTCGGGAAGCGCATCAAAATAGAAGCCCCGTTCCATAGTGGAGGAAAAAAGGTGATCAGCTCGGGAATCCTCTGGTATGTCAATTGTAGCAGTAGAACCGACGACAGTGACATAGGATTCAGGAAAAGGCATAGCAGATGAAACTGGGGGTGTGAGGACCCCAGAAGTTGCAGAAGCATAGGACGCTTGGGCAGACATGGGTCGAGAATTCGATGAAGCGGCTCCTAGCAGTGAGGGCGGATCAGAAAGTTGATGAGAAGTAGAAGCTATGAGCTCAGTACTGCTGATAACGGATACGTCATCATCTGCTGAGATGTAGATAGGAGACTTGGCACCACCGCACTTTGTGGGAGTAATAGCTGGAGAAGAAGAGGTGTCCATGACGTCGCAATGACGCTCGGGAGCCACCTCATTAAGCTGAGTGGTAGAAGAAGAAGAGGAAGCTGGCTGATCTGCCAAGATAAGGATGTGGGCGTCACCCTTGTCTGCCTCCGCCATCGAAGCAATGGCGAGACTTTAACGAAAAAAGACCAGCTTGGTTGAAAAATAAAACAGTGAATAATGAAAAAATATGGCACTCACCAACCTGGGAGATACACGAACGTAAAGCGTAGAACTTCAACTTGAAGATACACGCAACCACGGAAACTAAAGCACTCAATAAACACCTTATAGCAACGAAAATCACGGAGCTCAAAACCCAACCACTTCGAGCTTCGAAGGGTCAGTGCATGCATTAAGGCCAAAGTTGGACCGACACTGTACTAATGTATGTCAATAAATGCTATGTTGTGTTTCTCTTCTGGGTGTCTGGTGACTTTTGTCAATAGTGTATATATACACACACACACACACACACACACACACACACACACACACACACAGTGTACTCGTGTATGGGTATCACTATTGGCACTATCAACCACTGCCAAATACGGGAGAAGGGGAGTTAGTTGTGCACTGGGTCAACCGCAATTTGAAATTTCAAAAACTTTGCAATATTCTCTATTGTTAGAAACACAGGACGCTACTTTGATGAAGGGTGTACCTTCGACGGAGGCAAGTACCCCATCCCCAAATTATCTGACTAAAATTTAGTAAAATGCTCTCTCGAAAGTCACGCAATAAAAAATAGCCCATAATTTTTATGTTGTCATATACCTACAAAAACATTATGGGCTGTTTTGTACTGTATTCCATAGAGCCTGATGGAGAGCGACAGCTGTAATTTCCGACTACATTAGCCAAAATATAACTGACCATAATTAAATTTCCGTCGAAATACAAACGCCCATATTTTTCGCAGTTTGCTAATTTTAAGAGAATATTTTTAAACTATTGTACAGGGCCCAATGCAGTTTTTTTACGCTTTCCAACTGTAGGTTGAAGAAGCGTATATGGTCCAGCTTTGCCTGCCTGTCCGTCTGCACGATGACTCGCGTAAATATCGTACGATTTCGATGAAATTTCTGTATGTTGCTTGGAGCAACCTGGGGACGAACACTATTAAAAATGGTCGAAATGGGGTCAAATGTCAGGACACAGGTGCGGAATTTATTTCCCGATCTTTTGCGTGATTGCTTGCGGAAAAATGCATCGATCGCGACCAAATTTTAGTATGTTGTTCCGAACCAACATTGGGGGTGGGCGGGCGACAATTCAATAATAAAATTTTAAAAAGTCCGATTCAGGTTGGCAAAAAGTAGCCTGGAGGCACCAGGTCCCAAGCCCCTCCAAGCCTCCACTGCATCCGTGCACAGATCCCTGCCAATAAACCTTTTTCTCCCACACAAGTTTCGTAAAATCACTCTTATTGATCACAAAGCGATGGACAGGAGGAAGTTGAAATTCTCTGTCTGTCTCTCTCCCTCACCCAAAGATTTCCCTTTAGCTCTGTTTCCAATGGCTAGAGGAAAGTTTTTTTTTTTTAATGTCCCCATTACAACACTTCTTTGGAGGCAATTAACTACCTGGAAATTTTTGAACAGCAAGTAAGCGTCTCGTAATCACTTACTAAGCGACAGGCAGTGTTTTAGCCTTCTGCATATGCCTCCACTCTCTCTCTCTCTCTCTCTCTCTCTCTCTCTCTCTCTCTCTCTCTCTCTCTCTCTCTCTCTAATTTATTTGTTTATCCTAATTTTGCGTTCCTGGGAGAAAAGGCATTTCTCTCTTGTTTGACCCTTAACACCACCAACAAGCCCTGCGCCCATGTGGTACAGAATCATTGGCACTGATTTACCTCAAGAAGTAATTTCTTTTGAGTTATCCATCGTTCTTATTGTATCATTTCATTTTATTTTAAAGTGCCAATACACGAATAAATAAGGGGAAAATATTTATTTTTAGTCATTTTCAAAAACCTTTAAAAAATGATAGCTCCGAAAATTTACAACGTCTAATTTCCAGGGGTGCTTGCTTGCCTTAGGGGGGGGGCTGGTCGTCCTCTATCTTCCTGCTAGCTACGGCGCTGGGTATGCTCTTGGTTCTTCTCCTGCTGCGCGAAATGACATTCCCGTCGCTCAGATGCCATAGCTATCTGGAAATTCCTTTATGTCTGCATCTTGTTTCTGACAGATAGCGCTGTTCAAAAGATTTTGATGTTCTGTTATCTAATAAAACAAAAATTTCATTTTAACGCGGCAGTTTTCTTTACCGTTCCTTGCGGACTTACACTTTCTTGATTATGTTTTTGCTCTTTTCAAATAAAATGTTCTATCCCACTTCTACGTTTTACTTTTTTTCTATCTGTATCAGGGCGATTAAGGTCTTAATGGGACCCAGAAATGGAGGAGGGGGCACGAATAGGTGAAACTGATATTTTCCATTAGTGAGGGGGTACCAAAAAAAGTATAAACAGATGTTTTCCTTTTGGGGGAGGCATTCTCGGAAACAATTCCTCCATAAATGCCACAAAATTTGGGTCTTTTAAGTGCACAATAAATATTTTTTTGTTCTGCATTACTTTTCAACCATTGCTGATAGTAAACGATGAGACACAGTCCAGCGTATTTGTGACAAGGTGTTAAGATTTTTTAAAATAAAGTCCCCGTTTTACAAATTATTTTAAATATTACAAATTTCTTGGTTGATACATGTATAATGTTATATAATGAGTTCTCTACATTGATGGTTTTACTTCCTGACAAAAAATGAATCGCAGTCAAATCTAAGAAGTCAGCATAACCGTGCGCGCGCGCGCGCGTTTGTGTGTGAGAGAGAGAGAGAGAGAGAGAGAGAGAGAGAGAGAGAAATCTTGTTCTTCCCCTTTGAAATTCGCAGCGACTCCTTTAAACCTTACATTCATGTTTGTTGCCCCATCGTTAGGCTTGACCTCACATTTAAATTTTCTAAAGAGAGAGGGAACATGCCCCCCCTCCATGCCACGCCTATGATTAATACGTTATACATTCTTAAAACTAATAAATTATGTGCTTAGTTTTGTTCCAGTAAGTCACTGAATTTTTCGTTGTTCTCATGGGAACGTCAGTTAAAAGCTTGAGATTTTGAGTTGGACATTATAATGATTTAATATTGTATACTTTCTTCGTGCACTTTTTTTGTCTTGCAAATTACAAACATTATTTACTGCTCAATTTTTGGATCATTTACGTAACATGCTGTTCGAGTTTAAAATGATGAAAAGCCATTAATATTTTCATTTAATTGAGACACATATATAAAGGGCCATACAGTATGTAAACTCTGTCAGCAACCAGTCTAATCATGTAATATATACAAATACGGGTAAAATGGAATGTAGAAGTAGTCATACCGGGAGGAAGGGGAGGGGGTATAGTTTACCATGTTTGAGTAAACGCACACTTCAGTCTTCAGCAGTGTATGTTCTTTAAACACTTTGACCCCGTTTCATAAGACAAAATGCAAACAAACAAATGCATAACCTTGATACCTCACATTGTACTTAATGCAGTTATAAACTAAATACTAGGACAAGCCGCCAACGGTAACCGATAACTCGAGTACAGTTGGCAAATTTTGAGCGAAGCTATTGCAAAATCTAAGGTGATTAAGGCGTCTATAATAATAAATTCTATATAATGAAAGCGTAATATTTGTGACTTCCAGAACAAAAATTCGAAACATTCTAAAAAAGAAATGCCTAAAATTTATCCATGAACTACTTTCCTTCACGCCTTCACGTTGGTTGTGATCAGGTTGCATGTAAGCAAAGCGGAAAGACACACTCAGATCGGGAACAACATTTTTCATTTTGTATCGCGAAACACACACACACACACACACACACACAAACTTCCTTTTATTATTATAGATTAAGCAAATGCTGAGCTAACAGACGGAGTCTTTCCATTTCTTCGTTTTTCAATTCAAACGATTTTTTTTTTATAATTAATATTAGTAAGCCGACTTTCGTGAAACGGTTCAAGTAAAAGGCCACCTAGTTTTAATTGAAATTCTTCAATGACACGGAATTTTGGGAATTGGAAGGCGGCAAAACCTGACCATGGACAATGTCCAATCGCATGCGAAAAATCACGGTGATCGGATGAGTCATGTCGTAGCTATGCCAGAACAGCTAATTGCCTCGAGTTTCGTACAGAGAGCGGATTTTTTTTTCAATTATTAAAATTGATCAGTTTTTAATGGTCATTATTTTTATACGACAGTACCAATCACCATGATACCAACCCCATGTCAGTCACCGTGTCTTTCCCTTTCTCCGTGGCAAGTGTCACCGATCGGCTGAACATCTTTGGACGAGATAGGTAACAAACGACCGCTTCTCAAAACCCGGAAAACCCCCTAAAAATTCTAGTTTTGGGGACGATTATTTATCAATGACACGGAATTTCGGGAAACGGAAGGCGTCAAAACCTGACCATGGACGATGTCCAATCGTATACAAAAAATCACTGTAATCGGATGTGTCATCTCGTGCTTATGCCCGAACAACCAATTGTCTCGAGTCTCGCAAAGAAAGCTCCGCTCGGCCTCGCTTCGTTAAATGAAAGTTATGGTTGCCAATAGTGAGTCCTAGAGCTGAGCTTCATGCTAATTACAGGATATAAGTACATAAAAAGCATAATAATAAGAAGTATAAAGGATGCTGAAATACATATTGTTGTGTTGCAATATGAATAAAACGTACTAATATTTATTTCACAAATTACCTTCAAAGTTTTACGCAAAATGAAGGATATACTAAAGTTTAAACGAAACTGACACAGTATTTGCGAAGCTTTCGCTTAGAATTCCTTCTGATGGGAACTTTGAAATTTCCAGCACAAAATAAATGAAATGTGCTGTTCTTTTATTGACAAATTACTTTAAAAGTTGTGGCACGAAATGCGGATATTTCAATGTTTTCGATGGCATATTGGATGTCTGCATCGAATCAATGATGGCGGCTTGTTTATAATTTTTGTTACACTCCTGGTGAACTCCCTGTTGGATTTCTGCGGAACTTTTTTCAATTTTCTTTTATCTTTTATTGAAGGACTTTGCACCGCCACCATTTTGGAGGTCCCGGTGTCGGTATTTTTGGTTCTGGCCTATAATTGTAATGTTAACATTACCGGTGCTTTTTTTATTGGAGGTTTAACGAACACTGTGAGAAACTCAGTGGGCTATAAGCAGTCGTTCGTCTCTAATTTAGGGTCACTGGTTCCAGGGAAGGGAGAGAACCAGCGCCGTAAGACAAACACAACATCCATGCCTCATCGGGTATTCGAACCCGAGCCCATCTCGGACGAATCATTAAAAGCCATCACTTATACCACTGGGACAGTGTCAGTGTTCCTTATTCATGGATTACTTAAGGAATAAGACTTTTAAGCACTTTTTGCATTTCTTTTGCTTCACTTGAACATGTTCTCTGACAAGGGAAACTATCTGACCTCCCGACGACAATCGTCAGGGAACATCCTGTGGTGGACAAGCATGACACCAAAGTAACAGGTGTGAAGTACGGAATTTCGCAATCGCCCGCTATCCCTAGAACATGGCTTATAAAAGTGGGACGCCCGCCTGTAATGTATGTAGCCATAAAATATCAAACAACTTTTACCTGTTAGGTATGAGGCACCTAAATGTCGAGAGAGGCCACGTACAACACCATTAAGTTGCAAATGCCATATACATACCTTACTCCACGTCATGGCAATGTGTTGAGATGAGGCAGTGCTGCAAGCAAAGGTGAATCTCGCACCACGAGCAAATAATGACGGCAGTGGAATCACAGCCAGGAGCGTTGTACATGTCACGCACAGCAAAATTGATGTCCAACACATTACGGAACGGAAGAGGCGTTTCGTATGGCAAGTATCCAGACGCCTTCCACGCATAGCGAAGCATAGGTTGGTATTGTGGTGCACACAACTGTTTGTATATAAATGAATGCAACTTGAAAATAAAGATTCTGTCATGCAGGTTGACGCCATGCACCTCATCAAAACGTATGTACTCTTCCATGCGTCGTGCAAATAATTTATATTGTCGAAAGAAATACACATCAAGAGGCTGGCAGTATTTGGTGGCTTTCGGTGGTATGATTTTTGTGTGCAAATTGACGTCCATGTCACCGAAGGCTTTGGCTGGTGAACTAGTGTCGGTTTGACCAGATCACGAATCCAGTAAGAGAAGGGAAGGTCCTGTTATCTCTGGTTCCAGTACCTTACGCATCCAGGATAGAACGAGAGCCGTGGACATCTTACCACTGGTGCTGCATTCACATTCCATATTTGGAGGTTGGTTACGTCGTACTGTTTCGGAAACACGTTTGCCAAACTTACCACCCGCTTCCTGAAAGCAGATGTACAGTTTCTTTGCAAGGCGTCCTGACATGGACATAAGCACCTGAATGGATAGGAGTGGGTAGTCGATGTAACGGATTGCACAACAGCTTCAGTTGTCTTCTCCCCAGTCTGTGATAGCGTCCTGTTTGACGTGAGTTCGTATTCAAATCGAGTTTGATCTGTATTGAACACCATGTCGGCATCAATTACATTGGCAGTAATGTAGTGTGTAACATCTCGTACAAACCTCAGTGCGCTATTCCATACGACCGTGTCAAGGGTAACATCTCGCCTGACAACGAACCTCGTGATTTTGCGTGATGAGATATTATAGCGGCGTTTGAATTTGTGCAGGAAATATGTGCTGGCTTTAAAATTGGGGATACCCATTGCGTTAGCTGCTTCCTTCGCCCACGTCTTTAAATGCTAGTAATGAATTGAGAGTCCCATGTTATGCGCATCTTGGAATTTGGTGTACATATGCTGGCGAATGCGTGCAGTTTTGTGTTCCATCGTACCATCACTCTCAATAGCCGTTACCATTTGCCGCACTTTTTCTGGTGATATCTTGTATTTACGGGCAGTTGCTGCAACGGTTTCTTTTGCGACCTTCACATTGTCATAGACACTCTGCATGGTTGTCCGGATAACTGTTCGTAAATGCTTTTCCGTTTCACTTTGGGGGTGATGGTTCATTGGAACTCAAACTGCTTGGCACGTTGAGTGCTGGAGTACCCGGTGTATCAATATGTTCAGTTAACGTGTCCGACATTTCATCACTATCACGCTACAAAGTCTGTGCTTCAAACATGGCAGCGCCGCCAATGACATGCTGCTCCAAAACGCTATACAACCGCCTAGCAATTCGCCTGTCGATGTACTTTGGAGCCGTGTCGTCCGCTTGGTATTTCTCAGTCACCTCGTTCACCAGTATCTGTACTACAGCATGAGGGTTACAAGCGATTTTCTTAAAACACACAACACAATATTCGTATGCGTACGAACAGACCCGTAGGCTGTCTCACACTACTCGCGTTTAACAGTCACGGACGTACACAACGCAGGACACCTTTCAGGCATGCACAGTATCACCCAATCACATCACACCCACATTTACATGTTGTTTGACATTCTGTGGCTGCATACATTGCAGGCGGGTGTCCCACTTTTATAAGTCATGTTGTACGAGTTGCGGGCGATTGCGAAATGCCGAACTTCACACCTGTTACTTTAGTGTCATGTTTGTCTACCACAGAACTTCCGTGACGATTGTCGTCGGGAGGTCCGATAGTTTCCCTAGTGAGTTTTTTTTTTTTTTTTACTGTAAACATTTTTTTTGGAGGGCCGACTTTTGTCGTTTAACGTTATAGCACTTAGTGGATCTGCCACTAAGGAAAACAAAAGCAGTGCAAAAAAACATTTCTGAAAAATGTATATATCTTACGGAAATGATGAACCGTTAAACAACTGAGATAGTTTTACCAACAAAACATATGCCTAACAAATTCTTTTTTCAATGTACACTGGTGTGCAAAAATTACGGACGAAGAGGAGAAATTAGCATAACAGCGGAACGAGCAGGCAGAACGGACTGAAAGACCACTCAGGATATAGACTAAGGTCCGGTACGGTAGGGCATGCGCATATATGCAGCATGACGTGGGGGGGGGGAGTGTCGGAAGCGTATAATGCACACGGGCGGTGTACGCTCAGCAATTCGGTGAAAACTATTGCGCGGTATACATCGGTTTGAACGACGTCGAGTTGCTGCCACCGTGTGATATGGCCAACAGGCAATCCAGTAGACGACATCTGGATGACTTTATCCGAGGTCGCGTCATTGGGAAGTTGGAAGAAGATCGAAGTGTGACTAGTGTGGCCGATGAGTTCGGGATCGCTCACAGCATCGTTTCACGAGCTTGGAGAACATTTCAAACGACAGGAACAGCTGTCCGAGAGTTTAGCAGTGGTCGTCCATGAGCAACCACGGCGGCGGACGACCGGTATATTGTCCTACAGGCGAGAAGAGACAGACGGAAGACAGCGGGAGAAATCGCAAGGCACATGCAACAGACAACTGGACTAACGCTGTCGCGTTTTACCGTGGCCACGAGGCTGCACAAAGGTGGTCTATTTGCACGACTACCAGTACGGTGTGTGCCATTAACTCCTTCTCATCGGAGACGGCGGTATCTGTGGTGCCAGGAACACAAGAACTGGACACATCAGCAATGGGGTCGAGTTCTCTTTACGGATGAGAGCTGATTTAGTCTGACGAGCGATTCCGGACGTATGCACATCTGGAGAGAGCAGGGAACACGCAATCACACCTCCAACATCATCGAAAGGGACCGGTTTGGAGGTGGCGGAGTTCTCGTTTGGGGCGGTGTCATGCTTGGTAGCCGTACTGACCTCCACATCTTCCAAGGAGCTTCAGTCACTGGTGTCCGCTATTGTACCGAGGTTCTCCTGCCTCACGTGCGTCTGTTTAGAGGTGTTGTGGGTCCTGAGTTCCACTTCGTGGACGACAACGCTACACCTCATCGTACAGTGCTGTCGCAGAGCTGTTGGAGAGTGAAGATATTCAATGCATGGATTGGCCTGCAAAGGTCCCCGGACCTCAATTCAATCGAACACGTGTGGAACCTTCTCAGGAGACGCTTGGCAGCACGTCACCAGCCGCCAGCAACGATTCCACAGCTGCGATTGCCGCTACAAGATGAATGGGTCGCGATGTCTCAACAGCTCCTTGACAACCTCGTCCTCAGCACGGACAGACGTTGTAAATCCTGCAACGCAGTCAGGGGTGAACATATCCCCTACTAAAGACTGGATTTTTCTTGGCAGCCGCCTGTCACATGGACGTTTCTGTCTTCTGTCCAGTTGTGCTCGAAGCTACCTTTTCAATAAAGTGCCTTTGTATCCTTTGGATTCCTTGTTTGAACGGTTTTGCTCACTTGTCCCATATTCTTACATCTTGGGGATCTTATGGTATGATTTGAGTCGATGTGGAGCACTTCTGCACGACGTTACATTCGAAAAACCGTTTCGTCCTTAATTTTTGCACGCCAGTGTATTACTTAAGACAAAAAAAGAAATCTTACCTGGGTATCAATAACAGCAGAAACCAACGAGTAGAAGTAAATAATCCTATTTTATTTTTCAAAGACGCTCTAACATTTCTTTCTGTTGCAGTGGTAAATGAACATTACACAAGGAAGAGTCACATTATTGTGACCACCAGCTAATATCCAGAGTAACCGCAGTGTACAGCGTGGACAGCAACTAGACGGGCTGGGAGTGAGTGACTCAATAAGGTGTTGGGAGATGTTCACAGGTATGTGGAGCCATGCTGACTGCAGTGCATCTGACAGCTGCTGGAGGGTGCGTGGTGGAAGATCCACAGAGCGAACAGCACGTTCGAGGTGGACCCAGAAGTGCGCAATTGGGTTTAAGTCTGAGGAATTAGGGGACCAAGGGACGTACTTTGAAATCTTTATCGTGCTCTTCCAACCACTCTCGGGCATTTTTAGCTGTGTGACACCTCGCATTGCCGTGCTGGAAGATCCCATCTGCCCCAGGGAAGACAATTGGCATGTATGGGTGTACGTGGTCTGCAAGTATGGATTCATAACGAATTAGGTCCATAGTACTTTCCACAGGTATGTGTGGACACAGGGAATGCCACGAAAGCATTCTTCAGACCATAACGCTGCCCCCACCAGCTTGTGTTCTTCCAGCAATGGTTGAAGAGTGTTTGTTCTCCGATGTTTCTCGCCTTATACACAACCGTCCATCCGTTCGATGAAGCAAAAAACGTGATTCATTCCAGCGGAGGTCCAGTTCCGATACTGCCATGCAAATGCAAGCCTTTTCTGCTGATGCTCCTTCGTTAGCATAGGTGCAGTGACCATCCGTCAGCATCGGAGCCCCATACGCAGCAGGGTTCGCTGAACTGTCGTTTTAGACACACTTCCGGTAGCCTCCTGGTTCGTTTGGCCAGTGAATTGCTCCATTGTAGCGTGTCGATCGGCTATCACGCACCTTCGAAGCCGACGTTCATCTTTCACATCAATGACACGTGGTGCTCCGCAGTTCCCACGTCGCGTATGCGTATTGGTGCCATTTCTCCAATCACGACACACTTTAACCACAGCAGCACACGAACAGTTCACAAAACTGTGCTGTTTCAGAAATACTGCCACCCTTGGCCCGAAAGCCAGTAATCATCCCTTTTTGCAGATCTGATAAATCGCTCCTTTTATCCATGAAAGCAACGAGTGATATGTTTTCAGATCAGATATAGAGGATTTTAGGAAGGAAATGTCTTACTCCAGGTCTTAAACAACTCTTAGAGATAGGAAGCTAGGGGATTTGGGCTAGACTGCCCTATAGGAAAGTGACATGGAAGCGAGGTAGAAAGAGGGAGGAACACGCGTTTATTTATTACTGAGGGGCCAGTACCCGGGGACCGACGGCTTAACGTGCTCATCCGACTTACGGCGGATATTTAATGGTTCGAGCGTTGGTACCTCTCTGAGATCGGACCCGAGGTTTTCTCCGTGGCAGTCACGAACTTTGACCACTAGGCCACCATGTTTTTTTCAGACTGCCTACAGCACACCTTATATACCCTCCGAGCCACCTCACGACACGTGCTTTCTTTTATTGGCTACGCTTTGTTGACGTCAAAAGTAGAAGGTGGTCACAATAATGTGACTCGACTGTGTATGTTATTACGAGTATTCATTCGTTTTTCTTTGTTTTATTCCAAAGAAAATAAAATTAATAAAATATGAACAACTTCACAGCAACACACTACGGACTAAAGCGTTCACGACTTCACGTGCTGCAATTCAGAGCAGGGAAGCTGAACCCTTTTAGTCACATGACTAAATCGTTTCACGGCCTCTTCTTTTCAGTATGCTATGGTAAAATTAGGTATTAAGTCATTGAGGTTGAATAATCTCACCAAATCACTTTCAATGAGGATTCGCAATTTTCGCATTAATGACTTGACCAATCACTTTCAATGACGTTTTCATTGCACGCTGTTTCCTGTTTTGACATCCACGTCGATGCATGGTGCCAGAGGACATACTAGATCTTTAGCAGACAGGGGTTACGATCCCAGAATTTAGTTAGTCATCGTTTAAATATAATCAGACACAGTAAAAACATCTGACTCGTGAGAGCAATTGATTTTAATGAACAACATAAATCGTTAATAGGAACATGACCTCCAAATTTCGCCTGAATCGGTAAATAACTTTTTAAATTAGCCGTCAAAATTTTATTAACCGTTTCTGCGTATATGTTTCTGTTTTACCGATGAATTCAATATTCCATGCCTGTTTTAAAAAGTTTTGACCGGATTCCGGTGAAATATTGAGGGACTCCTCTTATTACCAATTCATGGTGTTGATAAAAATTTCAACCCGTTTCGTTAAGATTTCGCAAAGTTCGTTTTTTCATTTTTTTATGCACAGTTCTCAAAGAATAGAAACACCTGTGGATGAATGCAGTCACGTGCTTTCAGATTTGGAACAGATAACGGTGACATAGCAAACGACGCTGACTTTATTGATTAGCTTATTAATTAATTCATAACTGGCGAACGGAACAACTTAGAGATCTGAAACTAGTTGCGTTGACTTAGAAATTCCAGTATTAGTAAACTATGCAAATTTCACGATGCCACAGTTCGGCGTTCGAGAGATTTTGCAGCTTCAGACAAACAGACGTTTTGTGTTTTATATATAAGATTCGAAGAACTTAGAAGAATGATATCTACATCTACATTATATGAAATGGAATTTCTCTCTGTCTCGTGTAAGCATCAAAAACCTTTGACCGATCTGAACCAAATTTTGCATACTTACTCTCTCTCTAGGGCCCTGAGGAAAATATAAACTACCATGAAACCTGGACACCCCCTTTCACAAATTGACACTTTTTTTAATAAAAACAAAGTGTCAAGGAAATACAATTTATTTATGATTTGTTTAGCGCATGACGCCAGTTAATTTTAAAATATTATATTTTCTTATAATTGCTGCAATAAAGAAACACGCGAGATTTATCAAACAATAAAATGAATTTCAGTTACATACTTCGATGCGTTTTGTGTATTTTTAACTTAAATCGAAAAAGCGAAAATCTATTGGACAAATCAATCCAAAACTCCAAGAAAGGGAAATTATTAAGAGAAGCTGGGACCCCCTCAACAGCGTGGATTCCAGAATGACCCAGAAAAGGCGAAAATCTGTTGGACAAAGCAATCCAAAATCCAAGAAAGTAAAATTATTAAAAGAAGCTGAGACCCCTGAACAGCGTGGATTGCAGAATGACCCAGAAAAGGCGAAAATCTATTGGACAAATGAATCCAAAATCCAAGAAAGTAAAATTATTAAGAGAAGCTGAGACCCCTCAACGGCGTGAATTCCAGAATGCCCCAGAAAAAGCGAAAATCTATTGGATAAATGAATCCAAAATCCAAGAAAGAGAAATTATTAAGAGAAGCTGAGACCCCTCAACGGCGTGAATTCCAGAATGCCCCAGAAAAAGCGAAAATGTGTTGGACAAATTAATCCAAAATCCAAGAAAGTAGAATTATTAAGAGAAGCTGAGACCCCTGAACAGCGTGGATTGCAGAATGCCCCAGAAAAAGAGAAAATCTATTGGACAAATTAATCCGAAATCCAAGAAAAATGTTCGGAAATGGGATTTGTGTAACAACCAAATGAATTCTATGCTTTTTATGTAATTTTAATTTAAATCGAAAAAGCGAAAATCAATTCGACAAATCAATCCAAAATCCAAGAAAAATATTCGGAAAGGGCTGGCTCAGAAGCTGATTCATGTATTTTTTGTTAAACCGGGGCAATGCCGCGTACCTCTGCTAGTATACATGTACAATGAAGAGCAATTGAATTAGAGATACCTGTCTAGTAACGTGTAGAACCACCTTTCACCCTGATGACGACGGTGATTCGTCTCGGCATGGACTCGACAAGACACCGGAAGCGTTGGGAAGCCATACGGATCCACGACCCCTGAACAAGCTCCCACAGTTCACGAAGATTTTATGGAGGAGGGTCAGAGCCTTGAACATCTCTCTCGATGGCATCCCAGATGTGCTCGATGTGATTGAGGTCAAGTGATCTAGCTGGTCAAGGAAGCGAGGTCACGTCGGTGAAGTGTTCATCCAGCCATTCGAATACTATTCGGGAGCGATGGCACGGTGTATTGTCTTGTTGCAGGATGAGGGCCCTAGTGGGACGTTGAAGACGCGCAAACGGGAGCAAATGATCGTTCAGGATATCCCGGTAACGTTGACCTGTGAGGGACGATGTCACACGTACCAGGGGTCCCATTTCAGTCCACGTAAACAGTTCCCAGACGAGAATGCCACCCCCACCAGCTTGAAAAGTACCCTGCTGGCAAAAGGATCCATCGCTTCATGTGGTTTGCGCCGTACTCGTATCCTGCCATCCGCATGTACCAACGTGAATCTCGACTCATCAGTCCAGGCAACATTTCTCCACATGTCTAGGGTCCAGTGGCGATATTCCCGCGCCCAAGCTAATCTTTGCACCCTGTGGTGTGCGGTCAGCAGCGGTACCCTCGTGGGACGATTTCTTCTGTACCCCATAGCGAGGAGATGGTTCTGTATAGTGTGGCTGCTTACACGTTTTTGTGCACCAACGTTAAATTGCCGAGTGATTTCTTGCACTGTGGCCCTTCTATCCGCTGTTACAATGCGAGCTAGCCGACGATGATCCCGCTCATCCACACGCCATTGTCCACGGCAGTTGGCCCTTGCAAAGATGGTTTTACCGGATTCGATGTACTCACGGTGCACCCGGGACACAGTGGCTCGTGAAAATCCCAGTGCCTGCACGACTTCCGAGATGGAGTGACGCATTCGTCGGACCCCGACAATTGCTCACGATCAAATGCGCTTAGATCCTTCGTCTTACCCATATTGCGTCCGACTCTTACTGATTCCCGTCGCATCACTCCTTATATTGTCGGATCGCTGCATACGTCATGTCGTTTCCGTTTACAGGGCCGCCCACAGCGCCATATTTGCATAACGCCAGCTGTCTCTAATTCAATTGCTCTTCAGTGTATAATCTGTATATCATTATGTAACGGCACGCCACTTGAGCTCTTGGAAACATTGGACCCAGTTAGCCCCTTCCTCCATCCAGCCCTGATCTGTATCCTCCTTCACCAACGTAAAATAAAAAAATTAAATTTATGAGTGATAAAAATTTATCAGGCAGGCGAAAAATGTTGTTTTCTTAGGGGAAACATCTAGAGCAACTCGTTCGGTTATAGGCAGTCGCCCGTCCCTAATTTGGGGCAACTGGTTCCGGGAAGGGGAACATTCATATCTCATGCGAGACTATCGAGGCCAAGCCTATCTCAGGCGAATGGTCGGAAACCAGCACGTAGACCACTGCGACAAAAGAGGCGGCAGAAAGAATTTCAATACGAGGGAAATAATCTTACAACCGCCCCAGTGCCCGATGTACGAAGCATTGGTCCGTGTTAGAACACCGGGTGAGGCATGGGTGTTGTGTTTGTCTTACGGCACTGGCTCTCTCCCTTCCGTGGAACCAGTGACTCAAATTAGGGAAGACGTTAAACGGGAGGTCGTTAAACCGCGAAACAGACAACAACAAAAATGGTCCATTTTTCAGTAAGACTATTTTCTTTTCTGATTGTAGGTTTAACGACCACAGTGAGCAACTCAGTGGACTATAAGCAGTCATCCGTCCTTAATTTAGGGCCGCTGGTTCCAGGGAAGGGAGAGAGCCAGTGCCGTAAGACAAACACAACATCCATGTCTCACCGGGATTCGAACCTGGACCAACTCGGACGAATGGTCATAAGTCATCGCATAGACCACTGCGCCACCGAGGTGACCAGTAAAACTTGATTCCACCTGAATTGCTGCTGTGCGATATAAAGAATACTAGGGTGCTCTTCCGTACTTCTATCCTGTGGGATGAAAGAATACCGAGATGAGTCCGTGAACAGGCGTTGGTAGAGCGCTTATTTTACAGCGCTGGCTCTGTTTTCTATAAGGAACCAGTGGCCCAAAATTAATCACGGAAGAGTGACTGCTTGTAGCCTCTCCCTTTCTTTTAGGGGGAGAAGGGGGAGGGGTTGAAGGTTTAACGACTACCGTGAGCCACTCAATAGGCTGTAAGCAGTCTCCCGTCCCTAATTTAGGGCCACTGATTCCAGGAAAGGGAGAGAGCCAGTGCTGTAAGACAAACACAACATTCATGCTTCACCGGGATTCGAACCCGAACCCTTCCTCGGACGAATAGTCATAAGCCAGCGCTTGTAGCCCTTAAAGTTGCATATTACAATCGCTAAAGCCCAAAACAAAAGCAATAAAAAAATGAATAGACTGAGGGACGCCATTGTAATCCTCGCACTTTTTTCTTGCTTGTTTGGGCATTGGACGATTCCCGTAAGCAGCTAAAATCGTGCGGCGTCTGTCTTCCGTAATTTGGTGCCAGTGATCCCATAAAGGGACACAGATTGTACAACAAAATCTGACGATTCAAGGAAAGAAAAAGTCTCCTGACATCTTGGTCACCACGTTTAGGGCCACCCTTAGACAAGGCAACCGGGGCACAAGCCCCAGGACCTCCGCTTTCGAGGATCCCGCTCATCATAGGCATAAAGATTTATTAAGATAAAAAATGCAATATGCACAGAATAAAACAAATCAATTATGAATGACCTGCCCAATCAAGCGAATGTTACCTTATTTGTATGGTAATGTCTATATGCACTTAAATTAAGCCAGCCAATTGTATATTTAATACAAAGTAATTATCATTTTAATTTCGAGAGACAGTTATTGTGTCTGAGGTTTCAAAAAACAGGGCACTATAAAATGTAAAGACAGTGTCTATTCCATTCTCGGATTTATTTGTTCTGCAAACACAACAAATAATATTTTTTTAAATATCCGTTAAATACATTAAAATTTCATTTTTTAATCCTTTAGATAATTGAGAATGAGTATACAATGAGAACGAGGTAGAAATAGAAAATACGAAAGTGGTGCGTAGAAAATAAAGAACGCTGAAACGAAAATAAGAAATAGATCTGTCATCTTTTGAATAACTCAGAGAAAAGGATGTCTGCTTAAATTTTTTAAACCTGCAAGAAAAAAAAAAAAGAGCAAGCAAGCAGACTCCTGATAAGCATGAACCAAATTCTATAGTCAATAAGGACTTAATTACTGATCACAAAGATAAAAGTAAAAATGAAGTTTATTTATTCTGATCGTCTACAGCATTTGAATAACTCAGAGGAAATTCCTGGAACTTCATGTTCATTGGCAAAGGAAGACCTCGCATTGCATCATCAGAAATACATTAGGCGGCTGTTTACATCCGTTTTGCCATTGCTTCACAAGGAACACGTTGCAGAGGTTCAGGAAAATCGCGATTTTTCATATATTTATAAACGACATGCCCAACTTTTGCTCATCGTATGTTTGTGCTCACAAGCCCAGTCACCTATTAGGGGTATGTAAAAGTTTCCGCAGCCCCCGCTAGCGGGCGCTGTAGGGCTGTCTAACCGGCTGGCGACCCGTGCTGTCAGTTCGTACATGAAGCTAAGCATGGCGGTTGATAAAGTTCATTTGCGGCACTGTTTCCTATTCATGTTTAATTTAGGGAAAAGTGCGAGTGAAGCATAGGGTTCAATATGTCAGGTGTATGGCGAAACGGTTATGAGAGAGCGGACATGTCGAGAATGGTTTTCCAGGTTTAAGAAAGGTGATCTAAGCTTGGAAGACAAGCCACGTGCACAAGAGGATGCCACACAATCGACCACGCAACTACCGAAACGTTTGAAAGTGGCCCAATCGATGATGGAACGGCGTCTTCAGGCCTTGGGAAAGATCCAGAAGATTGGTAAGTGGGTTCCGCATACCTTAACGGACCGTTTAATATTAATCAACGACTGGGTGTCGTTACTGAAGAGGTTTCAAGGGAAGAATTTCTTGTGGAAGGTTGTCACCGGGGATGAAAAAATACGTCTATCGCGACAGCCCCGTACGTAAGCGATCCCGGGTCGACCCAGGCCACCCATCAACATCCACTGCAAAACAGGATATCCACGGGGGAAAGGTGCTGCTATGTGTGTGTATGTGGTGGAATATGCATGGAGTGCTGTACTTCGAACTGTTGAAACCGGGCGAAACAATCACTGCACAACGATATAACGATCAGTTGATGAAACTGAGCCACAATCTAACAAAAACGCCAATGAACAGGTAAAGGACGCCGCCCAGTCATCCTGTTACACGATAATGCCAGACCACATGTCGGTGCCACCACGAATTCAACCTTTGAACAGTTACACTGGGAGGTTTTTACCGCAGCCGGCGTACTCCCCGGACATTGTACCGTCAGACTTTCATCTGTTTCGTTCTATGCAACATGCCCTAGCCCAACAGCGGTTCACCATAGTTCCAGAGGTGAAAAATTCGTCACTGCGTTCTTCAGCTCAAAACCAGAGGCCTTCTATCACTGGGGCATTCATATGTTGCCTGAAAAATGGCAAAAGGTCATTAATGCTAACGGCCAATATTTCGTTGAATAAATGTGTACCGGTTTCCTGATTGTTCCTGTCTTCTTTCTCCTTAAAACGGCGAAAACTTTTGCATACTCCTAATAGAATAAGTAGAGCAAAAGATAACTTTTCGTAAGTTTTCTCTGAAAAGGCCGGAACTGTTTAAGGAATGACTGCGTAATAATGAAACGTGATGATTTCCATCCCAGTGTGCAGTACCGAGTATATTCTGCCCACTTTAAAGAGGAAGATTTTGAATATTATGACACTACGAATCGAAGGCACTTCACAGCCTGGTAGTGTTCCTTCGAAACTTCATTAAAAAAAAAAAAAAAAGAAAGAAAAAGAAAATGGGAGGAGGAGAAAACTGATTACATATTTCGATCGCTAAGTTGCGAATTTACGATCTTTCCCCAAAGAACAAAACAGATCTATAATTTTTCTTTTATTTAATGTTATGCATTAATTTTTAAGTAAATTGCCTAGCGTGTGACAATGAGAAGTTGTTGTTTTAACCTCAGTTTATTTGCAGATTGCGTATTTGTCTGGGCTTCCAAATATTTCGTGTTTTGCAAAAAAAAATTCCCAGGTTTATGTTTCAGATGTTTCGCCAAGATCTGATAATAAGAACGTGAAATTTAATATACCATGTATGAGAAATTATTTATTAAAATTTCACCATGACTAACGGCGATGTTTTCATGCATCCTTTGAAATAAACATCAAACACAAAATTGTCTTGCTATAGTTTTGTAACCTTGATTTGTTCTTTTAAAAATTAATATCTCCTTCTCCCTTGATTCGTTGGCATACTTTTTAAGATGGTAAAATTTTAAAAATTGCTAACAGTAACGGGTAATCTAATAGCGACAACATTGAATCAGCAGCCATGTTGGTCCGCAGAAATCCACTTCTATTGTCACATGAATAAGGTCATAGCCCACTGGAAACAAGAGGCCCTGAAACGAACGGCTGCCACTGAAGTCATGTGACCAACTTAATCCCAGCTCCCAGCTACCGTGTGTGCGTCGTCTCAGCTATCAATAATGTGCGGATGAGCTGACAGAGCAGCGGGAGAATTTTTTTTTTCTTTTTTTTTTTTTTTTAATTGAAGGTTTAACGACCACCATGAGCAACTCGATGGTCTATAAGCAGTCGCCCGTCCCTAATTTAGGGTCACTGGTTTCTGGGAAGGGAGAGAGCCAGTGCCGTAAGACAAACACAACATCCATGCCTCAACGGGATTCGAACCCGGACCCCTTAATGAAGAATGATCAGAGACCATCGCTTAGACCACTGCGCCACCGGGGCGGCGGGAGAATTTCATAAAACGTGAGCTGACGGAAACTTCGAAGGTTGTGTTGCAACGTGAAAAAAATGTGCTAATATTTAGTTCACAAATTACTTTGAAAGTTTTACACAAAATAAAGGAAATACTAATGTTCAAAAGAAACTGACAAAGTATTTGGAAAGTTTTCTCTTAGAATTCCAGCCGATGGGAACTTTGAAATTTCCCGCACAAAATAAATGAAATGTGCTGTTCTTTTGTTGACAAATTACTTTAAAAGTTGTGGCACGAAATGCGAATATTTAAATGTTTTTGATGGCATATTAGATGTCTGCATCGAATCCATGATGGCGGCTTGTTTACAATTTTTATTTCGCTCCTGATTAACTCCCTGTTGGATTTTTGATTTTTTTCAATTTCTTTCTATTTTTATTAAAGGACTTTGCTCCACCGCTATTGCCGAAGTTCCTGCGTCGGTATTTTTGGTTTTGGCCTATACCAGTAATGTTAACATTTACCGGTGTGCGGTGTCAGTGTGTTCCTTATTCATGGATCACTCAAGGAAGAAAACTTAAGTACTTTTTGCATTTCTTTTGCTTGACTTGAACATATTTTCTCAGTTTTTTTTTTTTTGTTTTTTTTTTACTGTCGTTATTTTTCGGAAAGGCGGACTTTTGTCATTTGAACTTATAGCACTTAGTAAACCTACCACTAAGGAAAACAAAAGCGGTGCAAAAAACATTTTCGTAAGAAGTATTCATCTTACCGAAATGCTAAACCGTTAAACAACTGAGATAGCTTTACCAACGAAACATATGAGTAACAAATCCTTTTTCCAATGTATATATAAATAACTTAATTTGTTTTTCTTTGGAAACAAAAAAATCACAATAATAAATCAAAATAATAAAATATAAGCAACTTCACAGCAACACACTAACGGAATAATGGACTTCACGTGCAGTTTAGAGCATGGAAGCTGAGACCTTTTTGGTCACATGAAAAATCGTTTCAGGGCCTTTTCTTTCCAGCGGGCTATGAATAAGATCCATTACAGACGAGAATGAAAAAAGAAATTATTCGTATCGAGTTCACATCTCTGAAGCCAAAAAAAATGCAATCTTGGCCTATTTATTACCCATTACTCAAAATCTTCATCGATAGATCTTTGTAATACATTCTTCAGTCAAATTGTTTATATAAGCAAGGGTCCCGCAAAAAATATTTTCTGGGAGCCCAGTATACCCTAGGGACGACCCTGTGCACGTTACTCCTTGGTTAAACATGATGCGACATATTAATTTGCCTAGAACCTGTCACGAGTGTCATGTCATATTGTGTCTCATTATCTATATCTAACATTTTTTGTTTTTTACAGTTCATCCAATTATTTGGATACCAAACCAACTAGTTGGTGCTGCTGAAGGCAATGACGTCACTCTAGAATGTCATTCGGAAGCACATCCTACTGCGACGAATTTCTGGATCCGGAATGGCAACGTAATTGGAACTTCCAATTCAAGACTAGAGCCATCGCTTATTTCCAACGGGTATAAGATTCACATGAAGCTTCTTATCAAGACTATAAGGAAGGAAGATTTTGGTGTTTACGTATGTGCCTCCAAGAACGCTTTAGGTGAAAGTGAAGGCACAGTTAACCTATTCAGTAAGTTCTACTTTTAAACCATATTAGTTAATCTTAAGAACATTTAAGCACTTAATAGCAACTACCTACATTTTAGATGATACGGTTTGCTCCTTAGATGCTCGAAACATGCGGTACCTACTTTTAGCGTTGTTGTTAAGATGGACGTCAAGTAATTTTGCTTCCTATACTTCCAATGGAAAAACTTTTGTACACATTTCCTTCACAATTAGTGTGTTCTCAAGGATGAAAATTTGAAGATTGATTAAAATAACTTCATATTATAACTTGGAATATTTAATATTTTCTAAAACATAACCATAATTATATTAAAAATCAATAAGTTTTCCATTGGTGGTGTTGAAACCAGAAAAAAGATGGCGCGACCTGTACTTTGATGACGTCAGTAGACAAACAAATGTTGGATTGCATAACTATGGCTATGTTTTAGAAAATATTAAGTATTCCAAATTATAAAATAAAGCTATTTCGATCGATGTTCAAATTTTCATCCTTGGGAAAGCATTAATTGTGAAGAAAATGTGTACAGAAGTTTTTCCACTAGAAGTATAGGAAGCAAAATTACTTGACGTCCACCTTAAAACATTTGAAAGCCTTTAGATATTCCATTCGAATCGCCAGACGCGGATTCGTCCATTATGGTGCACCAAACTGAAGCGGGATTCGTCGGAAAACACGATGCCTTGCCATTAGCTCCTCCATGCGTGACGTTCTTGGCACCATTGCAGTCGCAGACGCCGTTGTACAGTCAAAGGTAGCCGAAGCAATGGGCGCCGTTAAAAAATGCCCCGATGCTGCAGATGACGTCGAACCGTGCGTGCGGAGACTGGGTGTTGTGGCACACACCCGAATTGTTGAGCTACGGTGGTCGATGTGGCTGTGCGATCCGTCAGAGCCATGCGTACCAAGTGTCGGTCCTCTCGTTCGGTGGTGTGGTGTGGCGGGGTCGCTGGGATCCCTCAAGTCGGTGTGTTCGTTCCTCCGCTACCCAATGACACCATATTCTCCCATACGAGCACCAATGTCTCGGAGTGATAATACGCACTTCCGATATGCCACAGTTCATCCGCTTTCGAAGTTGGATACCTGCTTCAATGGCTGCCGTTGTCTTCGACGGGGCATGCTGCATCCGTCTGTGGCCAGGAACGGCGAGCAAATACACTTCGGGTGCTTAACACCGGCTCCTTGTTCACCCCTCTTATACGACTTCCAGGGGGCGTTATTGTCCCACATGATTCTCATATGTGCTGCCCGGTTAACCCATTTTACATGTGCGCCCGTGTTCTACCCTTCTGCCAACTTTCGAGCCATCGGAATCGCAGGCCCATGCGCAGAACACTGCGATGAACTGTGTGCTGTGACACATTGCCCCGATGACCACTGTTGTAGCTGAGGGTTATTTGTCGCACTGTGGTCTTGCGGTCGCTGTGAACAATGCGCGAAAGTGTCCGCTTCCCTCTGGCCTCAATAAGCTGCGGAACACACGCGGCTGGACGACAGTTCGTCGTTTGGCCATCTGTGCACCACTTTTGATACGTAATCACTAATGCCACACATGAACAACGCACAAGCCCCGCAGTTTCCGAGATCGCAGTTCCTAGGCGCCGAGCCATCACAATTTGTCCTTTATCAAACTCCGATAAATCGGCAGCTTTTCCCATTCTGACTCCGAACACTCTACTAACCGAAAGCCAGTTCTCAGGTTGCATATACTGTATACTGCTCTGTGAACTTCGTGCGCCACCGTTAGGTCTCCAGGCGCGCTCATTTCTCTAGGGGTGGGGGTGATCCTAATGTAATGCTCATCCGTGTATATCAGGTGATCCCATAAGTAATGTCTTTTTCGGCATGCCCAACAGAACTGCTTCTTCTGGCTGCCAGACTATGACGTAGGCCATGGTTGTGATAAGACGTATAGCCCGGCAAGCCTTTCGTGTCACTTGAGACAGAGAACAAGAGCTGTACGTGCACCCGTTGAGCCGCTAAACTGCTTAGAAAATGGCGTTGTCTGAAGGACACAGCAGGCACATTATGCTGCATGAGCTTAACTAGGGACATACAGGGACTGTAGCGACACGAAACATCAATACCGTATATGATTGAGGGTACCCTGGATGTCAGAAAGTGTCAACGATAGTTCCAGAAATTCCGAATTGTGACGTACCTGCCAGCAGGACGCACACGACATAAAGGCAGATAGTAGTCAGAACAAACGTCCGCTTAGCTCAATTGGTAGAGTGACTTATTCCGGAATGAGGTGATCCGGGTTCGAATCCTGGCGTGGACAAAAATGACGGAGAAATTCACTTCGTTATAATGGCGCCCGAACTATCCGGATGACCCGACCGTTCAAAATCTCGCAATGGTGTGATGTTATTTCCGCACCGCGAAATAACTTCGAGAAAAAAATAAAAAATAACAAAAAATAAGGGGGAGATGATGTAACGTACCAGGAGATGTGAAGTACCTGCCAGAAGGACGCACACGACATAAAGGCAGATAGAAATCAGAATAAAACGTCCGCGTAGCTCAATTGGTAGAGTGACTTATTCCGGAATGAGGGGATCCGGGTTCGAATCCTGGCGTGGACAAAAATGACGGAGAAATTTACTTCGTTATAGAATGGGGAACAGCACCCTAACGGATGTGCAACGCTGAGGACGACAGATTGAGCTGGATAATGATGTTCTGAGAGCTGCTGTTGAGAGGAATCCACAGGCAACAATAGAGGAATTAAGCCACACACAATCCCCATTCAACTCTTCACAGGCATCCACGGTACCTTGGTTACGTACCAAGCTGTGTAAGTGGGTACCCCATGAACTCCCTGCACAAAATCTGCAACAGCGTGTGGACATTTGCACTTCCATTCTCTCCCGTGAAAAGCGGGAGCCGTTTTTGCACAGAATGGTTACGGGAGAAGAAAAATGGTTTCTTTAATGCAACATTACCGAAAAAAATACATTATAGGGGAGGTCTACTGTCAGCAGCTACAACATTTACGTAATGCCTTGTAGGACAAACGTCCAGCACTCCTTAATCGTACAGGCGTGGTTAAAGCAAAACCACACACAGCCAAAATGTCTAGTGCCAAGTTGCAGGAGTTTCCATCCAACATATTCCCCAGACATTGCACCATCCGATTTACCATCTGTTTCGCAGCCTCCAATAACACCTTGCTGGGAAAACACTTTGAAATGTGTCGAGTAAGTGCACCGAACCCTGTCTGACATTTTTGGATCGAAACCCATGGAATTCTACAAGGTTGGAATTCAAAAACTTGTTGAAAGGTGGGAGAAGGTTGTCGTGCTGGGGGCACTCATTATAATAATTGAAATATCTGTTCCACGTACGTATTTGTTTGTTTTCTTCAAAAGTGCAAAAAACGACATTACTTATGGGATGACCTGATAGTCTGGTACTCACTTCACTGGGTATTTCTCAGGTGGTTTCGAGAAAAAAAAAGGTCTACGGATTTGTGCATAGTCAACATGAAAAAAATAATAATAATAATAAAGAAAGAGAGAGAGAGAGAGAGAGAGAGTGAAGAAGAAGAAAGAGAAAAACTGTGTTAAGATCATTTGTGTTAACAAAAATGTCGATTTCGATGGGCGACGACTGGATAAATAAATTTAAAAAAAAAGCTAGTTCAGTTAGGTAAAAAGTACCCAGGACTTTAAAAAAAAGTGGTCTGTCAGCGCCATTGATTGCATCCCTGATAACAGATGGATGCATCTAAAACTCTCCTCTAATAAAATGGATCGTAGTAGCAAGAGAAAATGGTTTTAATTACACTATATACATAGTTTGCTTGAGCCGTTAGTACCAGGGTTGTATACCGAAAGTAATGCAAAAGTTGATATAACTTTTATATTAAATTGCACATGTTGGTAGAGTAACTCTTCCTCTATACAAAGGTACTACTCAACATAGTCTCCATCACAAGCGATGCATTTGCGCCATAGTTGAACCCAGCTCTCGAATCCTCTTTGAAAACATTCCGGTGTTGACTGTTGTACCCACTTCACAGTCACTTTCACCTCGTTTGTGTCATTAAATCATTGTTCCCGGAGACTGTCCTTCATCGGACCAAACAAGTGAAAGTCGGAGGGCACCAGATCTGGGTTGTACGGTGGATGGGAGACCACCGACTAGCTTAATTTGCTGATCGCCTGATTTGTTACCAAAGATGTGTATGGTCTCTCATTGTCATAGTGGATGTGGATCCTTTACAGATTCTTGTTCGGTCTCTTCGTCCTTATGGCTTCTCTAAGCTTCTCCAGTCTCTCAATGTACCGCTCGCTGGTCACGATACGGCCACGTTCCAGAAAATCAAGGAGAATGACACCCCTGTCATCCCAAAAACCAGGCACCCTGACTTTCTGTGCTGATCGCTGGCTCTTGAACTTCTTAGGCCTTGGTGAAGAGGTGTGACGCCATTCCATGGATCGATTCTTCGCTTCCGGATCGTAAAGATATGACCACGTTTCATCCCCTCTCACCATATCAACAAAAAACGTATCTTCATTGGCTTCAAACGCTTCCAGAAGATCAGAGCAGACTTCCATTTTTTTCTCCTTCAAATCGGGTGTCAACTGCCGAAGTACCCATTTTGCATACACTTTCCGATACATTAAGTCTTTCCGCTATCTTCTCTATGGCATTGTGACCACAGTCCAGTTTTTCAACAAGCTCGCGGATTGTGACTCGTCTCTCCGCGCGAATCAATTCACCCACTCGCTGACGATTCGTGTAAGTGGTCGTAGGTGATGGTCTCCCACTGCGTGGTTTATTTTCAATGCTGGTTTCTCCTTTAAATTTCTTCATCCATCTGTGCACATTGCTCTTGTCAATGGTGTCATCTCCGTGAACATTCTGCAGCCTTCTGTGGATTTCAGACAGCCTGCACCCTTCCTTCGTCAAGAACTCAATGACGGCCTTTTGCTTCTGCTTGGAATCCATTATTTACGTGCAATGAAGAAGAAGGTTTACTATAGAGGAAGAGTTACTCTACCAACACGTGCAATTTGAACGACCTCTGTCAGTCAATAAAATATTTATGCTCACCTTTGCATTATTTTCGGTACAACCCTCGTATTTTTACCAAGGCATATTTCGATAAATACTGTGCTGTGTGGAAAATACACTTCTGCCTATTGAAATTGAAACGTCAAGAAGAACGGCTCGGATGGGACGGACACTTGTATGACGTCACAGTCGGGATGCAAATAATTACAATAGCAGCGCGTATACAAATTTAACCACCTCTACTGATCCGGTGTAAGTAGGAACTGCAAGCAGACTGTAAAGAACGTTTTTACATGTGGCAGTGTAGCATTGGTAGAGAATGCCACGCCGCAGCAGAAGAAATCCGTACGTACAGTTGTCAGACTTTGAGCGAGGTGGAATTGTAGGTCTGTGAGAAAGCGGGTAATCTTTTTCTTCTCGTGTCGAAAAAAAAAAAAAAAACAGGTAGGCGTAGTTCTGATTGAGCCGTCAGTTTGGAACGTAGGACATTTTTTTTTCTCGATGGAGGTTTAACGACCATTGTGAGCAACTCAATGGGCTATAAGCAATCGCCCATAGGGTCACTGGCTCCAGGGAAGGGAGAGAGCCAGCACCGTAAGACCAACACAACATCCATGCCTCACCGGGATTCGAACCCGGACCCATCTCAGACGGATGATCAGAAGCCATTGCCGAAACCACTGCGCCACCGGGGCGGCAGCGTAGGACTACGACTTGCACATCGGAGAGTTCAAGTGAGCTAGTCGAATATGGTTTCAAAGCGTTTATTTAATTTGATATAGCCAACACAGGTCTATCGTATGAAAAATAGCTTATATAATTTTTACAAATAATACTTGGATACATTGCGAACACAAAGCAGAAAGATATACGAATTACCCAATGTGGTGCTATGTCTTCTTTAGCTGCTTACTTTCCTCATCACTTGCTCTTGCCTCTCGTTTTGATTTTCTTCACTTTTGCTTGCGTTCATTTTACGAATTTCGCTGCATTCTCGAAAATGTTAAACTCGTTCACACGAAAACAATTTAAAAAAATTTTAGTTCAAACCACTGCGATATGTTCTTTCTATATTTGAATAGATCTCGTCGGGAGCTCTAAATCGATGCCACGCACTGTCGTGTTGCGCTCACGGTTGCTGAGATGGACTGAGTCAAACGGGGCGGCACAACCAGAAATATTGCATCATCTCCACCGCGCACAAGGAGCGAAAGGAGCGTCACGCGAACAATGTGTTGCGCAGTACACGAATTGGACTCCATGCTGTTTATGATTATACTAACACGATTACTGTGCACCACGTAATTTTTAACGCTATAATGATTTCAATTGGGACCTATTTTTGTCACAGGCAGTCGGCCGTAAGTCGCCCCATATTATCCGCGGAGTTAGACGTAGTCCTACGTCAAAATGCGAGCACAGTGAGTGATATGAGCATGACGGCAGTGATAAGAGGAGGGTAGAACCAAGGGCGTCTAGAAAGTGCAAGGCCATGAAGTTAGAGAGGTGAGTTCCCTCTTTCAGTGACGTCACGCGAAAGCAAAGACTTCTGTTTAGTTCCCAACGTTGTCCTGCATGACGTCAAACATGACACTGACGTACAATGCCATGTAAGCTGAAAGTGACGTTACAAAAGGAGGAGGCTTATCTGCCTAACGTTATGTCCTTGTACTTTCTAGACAGTCGTGACAAAACGCACCAACATGAAAGGTCTGGAGCGCAACTTAGTAGGAATGAACAGGAAGACCGGCCTGTACCGTATGGCGTTGGCCGACCAGTCACGTTCCAAACATTGGCGCAACATTTGGAGGTGCATCACACGTCAGGAGATGCCCGCAATCTCTGTTCGACCTGCGCGGAGCCGTAGCTACCGGAAGGGCCGCCCTCCCAGAATGGTCATTCCAGGGGCGTAAGTACATACTCTGAGGGGCGTAAAAAATAGAAATTGTAACTAAAAAAGGAAGTTACACCCTTCAGTATTTTCTTTTTATAGACTTTAATTAGTCTCATACAGTATTCTATGCAGTTAACCAGGGTACAGATTAACATTAACGATGAGGCGTTAACATCTCATATCCGTGAAGGGAATTTGCCAAAACAGTGAATGGAGGCATAGAAAATAATATGCTTAATCTCCATGACTTTTCCAAACATATCGTTGGGATGAAAAGCTAATTAATCATTTGTGTTCTGTTCAGAAAGTTCTGTGTGTGTTTAACCTTGAACAGAAGTTTTCCAAGCCCTACCCCTAAAGCTTCTTCCTATTGTTCGATACTCATTCGTTCTGCTCTGGGTTTTTCGTTCTGCATTTCTGTGGAGTGTTGTGTTGTCGGCGTTCACATAACGTTTACACTTTACTTGGTATTTACAAGCTGTGGTTCTTGGACATTTACCCAGTCTTTACATTTTTAATAAAATTATGTCAAAAACCTGAAGTGCGATTTTTGAACGATCATAATGCTTTCCTATAACGGCGGTGTGTGAGAAAGTAAAAACCACGTATTATTTGAGTGGAACTCGAAGGGGCGTAATTTTGAATGTAAAGGCGCGTAATTACAAGTCTCGCCCTCCCAGATAGGAAAACTTGCTGCGGTCCTGGATCTGTGTCAAAGGCTGCGCTGGTGCTAAGAACAGGAACACTAGCGTGACGAACGACATCACGTAGTGTTTACAGAACAGTAGCGGTTTATCCTGACATATCATGATGGGCGGACCCTTGTACGGAGAGGCTGTGGTGAGAACCAACACGGAGTGTTGTGGCGTGAGATACAATTGGGTTTCGCTTAGGTTTCCGCTTAATACGCATTGCCGAAATCCTGAACAGCCAGCGGTACATCAAGTACATTTTGAAGGCTGAAGCCCTATAGCCTATGCAAATGGTCTCAGGCTCCATCTTTCAACAAGACAATGCCCAGTCACACGCGGCACGAGATGTGTTAGATCTCCTGGATGCCCGACATGTTCCATTTCTTCGTTGGCCTGCATTCTCACCAGATTTATTCCCCACTAAATGCGCCTGGAATACGGTCGTTCAGCCACTCCGGTATCTGACGAAGATTAGAGGTCTGCACGGGCCAGCTTGCCAAGCCTGAGCCCGATCCGGTATGCGAGCCAGGTTGGGCTTTTTTTAGTTCAGAGAACAACAAAGCAACGGGCCGGATCGGGTCAAGTCAGCCTACTCTTTTTATCGCAATGGAAGAGACAGACAAAAGTATTGTTTCCCGATTTTCTGTTTAACTGTTTTGCTGGCTTTACTTACTTCCATGACATAGCCCAGGGCATAATCACAGAAGCGAGGAGAGGCACTCACAGTGTTTTTACCATCTGTAGGTATTAAGATGGTAAAAACGCTTTGGAGTTTATTGACAACAAGAAGATTCGACCCCGAGCGAGTGTGTGTGCTGTGTGGAGTGGGGCACAGGGGTGTCTGCAGTGGGGTGGGGTGTATGTGTGTGTTTGTATCAGAGAGTGGGACGACATCGATTGTTTCTCCTATCCCTAATTTGCATAGGGATTGACTTTTGTAGAGTTACTGCTTGCTAGTTCAGAGAAACGGGGATTTTGAACGCGCTTAGTTTTTTTTTTTTTAGTTTTTTTTTTCTCTTTGAAGGTCATATTCTTCGATAAATGCCAAAGTTTAGTCAATATTTTTTAGGTTTACATTCAACTAAATATTTTCAGTAATATCTCATTTTATTATTATCATTTTATTTATAATTTAATAAAATGCAATAGAAAAGACGAAGTGGCACATAACAGGCCAGGCCGGGCCTAAATAGTTGCAATTAAAAGGGCCGGACTGAGTGTCTAATATCTGAAACGGACCGGGCCTTAAACGCACGGGCTTGAGCCCGTGCAGATCTCTACCGAACATGACCTTTGGGCGTACATTTGGAACCTCTTCAGTGCCGCTCCAGTATGCACCGTTATCACCGCTCGTGACGGCTACACAATACTATACATTGTATCTTTCTCTGATCATTCATATATTTTATCATACGTAATCTTCCCACAAAAATCCCACTTCGTTATCTAACTTGGTGTTGCCATTTCTATAAGCAGCACTGTATTTTGTCTTTGTTTTTGCGATAAACTCTGTCTTCATTCGGAACTGGGTTCATAAATTATCTCTGTAAAAAGAAATGTACCCTGTTTAAAACTTGCTTCTCGAGAAATTCTTATTTGTAAAGAAAATTAAATTTCGCCCGAGAGATTGAAATTTCTTATTGAAACCCTTGTCCTTCCTCCTAAATTTATTTGACGGCGGATATTTAGCATGGGTTTTAAGTGATATTCTTTGCATTCTCTTCCAGAAATGAAGTCGCCAATATTACCAAACCGTAGCACGCAGTCTTCATTGATGACATCTCCTGATGAATTGGATTTATCAAGTGAGTAACATACATACGCTTGATTTATGAGAATGTGTTTTCTGTTATCTTTCTTAAGGCAAAATAAAATAAATTCCTCAATATTTCGGGAAATCAATTTTCAGATTTATTCTCATGTGCAAATCTTAAGTTACAAACAGAAATACCAACATTGTGAGAAAACGGTTAAGGATATTATACCGAAACGCGGCAGAACAATAACATGGACAACAACACGTCCATCTTGAGCAGCTCTAAGGGCTATAGGCAGGGCCGGACTAAGGCCTTAGTGGGCCCCTAGGCTAATTTTATATAACGCCACAATATAATGGAACAAACGGTAGTGGTACATAAAGGATTGACTGTATACATGTACGTAGGTGAATCAATAAGTAAGTTACACTAGGCGCCGTCCGGACCGTGTGTGCTTGGGAGCGAAGTAGACAGTACATCAGAGCTGCCGACGGGAGGTGTTTTAGTTCAGTAACTGAGTAAGGTGTGTGTAGGAATCAGTTCGTAATGGCGCGTCTACTGGATTCTTACTCCTAATTGGAAGTGAGAGGAACCATTCTATTTGTGTGGGCTAAGTGCCTAAATTGCACTGACATGCATCCTGAAAGTTGTGTTGTATACGGAGGAATGCCATGTCTAGCTCGACCATTGTAAAATAGTGCTAACAATTTGAAAAGGGTTGCACACAAGTTTGACGGACGAATACCGCGAAGGCAGACCATCAATATCCAGCACTTCGTTGTTGACGACATGATACTGGATGATAGGTGTATCAAAATCAAGGAAATTGCCAGCACGTTAGACATTTTGTACGGGACTGTGCATTCCATCCATTCACGAGCAGCTGGGATTTCCGAAATTGTGTGCGAGATGGGTGCCACGTTTACTCACCGACCAGCACAGAAACTAACGTTTCCTGTAGTCTTGTCTTGGCTCTTCTGCAACGGTATTCTTCAAAATCAAGGGTCACAATTGTGTGCGAGATGGGTGCCACGTTTACTCACCGACGAGCACAGAAACTAACGTTTCCTGACGTCTTTGGCTCTTCTGCAACGGTATTCTTCAAAATCAAGGAAATTGCCACTACGGTAGACATTTGGTACGGGACTGTGCATTCCATCATTGACGAGCAACTGGGATTTCCGAAATTGTGTGCGAGATGGGTACCACGTTTACTCACCGACCAGCACAGAAACGAACGTTTCCTGTAGTCTTTGGCTCTTCTGCAACGGTATTCTTCAAAATCAAGGAAATTGCCACTACGGTAGACATTTGGTACGGGACTGTGCATTCCATCATTGACGAGCAACTGGGATTTCCGAAATTGTGTGCGAGATGGGTACCACGTTTACTCACCGACCAGCACAGAAACGAACGTTTCCTGTAGTCTTTGGCTCTTCTGCAACGGTATTCTTCAAAATCAAGGAAATTGCCACTACGGTAGACATTTGGTACGGAACTGTGCATTCCATCATTGACGAGCAACTGGGATTTCCGAAATTGTGTGCGAGATGGGTACCACGTTTACTCACCGACCAGCACAGAAACGAACGTTTCCTGTAGTCTTTGGCTCTTCTGCAACGGTATTCTTCAAAATCAAGGAAATCGCCACTACGGTAGACATTTGGTACGGGACTGGGCATTCCATCATTGACGAGCAACTGGGATTTCCGAAATTGTGTGCGAGATGGGTACCACGTTTACTCACCGACCAGCACAGAAACGAACGTTTCCTGTAGTCTTTGGCTCTTCTGCAACGGTATTCTTCAAAATCAAGGAAATTGCCACTACGGTAGACATTTGGTACGGGACTGTGCATTCCATCATTGACGAGCAACTGGGATTTCCGAAATTGTGTGCGAGATGGGTACCACGTTTACTCACCGACCAGCACAGAAACGAACGTTTCCTGTAGTCTTTGGCTCTTCTGCAACGGTATTCTTCAAAATCAAGGAAATTGCCACTACGGTAGACATTTGGTACGGGACTGTGCATTCCATCATTGACGAGCAACTGGGATTTCCGAAATTGTGTGCGAGATGGGTACCACGTTTACTCACCGACCAGCACAGAAACGAACGTTTCCTGTAGTCTTTGGCTCTTCTGCAACGGTATTCTTCAAAATCAAGGAAATTGCCACTACGGTAGACATTTGGTACGGGACTGTGCATTCCATCATTGACGAGCAACTGGGATTTCCGAAATTGTGTGCGAGATGGGTACCACGTTTACTCACCGACCAGCACAGAAACTAACTTTTCCTGTAGTCTTTGGCTCTTCTGCAACGGTATTCTTCAAAATCAAGGAAATTGCCACTACGGTAGACATTTGGTACGGGGCTGTGCATTCCATCATTGACGAGCAGCTGGGATTTACGAAATTGTGTGCGAGATGGGTGCCACGTTTACTCACCGACCAGCACAGAAACCAACGTTTCCTGTAGTCTTTGGCTCTTCTGCAACGGTATTCTTCAAAATCAAGGAAATTGCCACTACGGTAGACATTTGGTACGGGGCTGTGCATTCCATCATTGACGAGCAGCTGGGATTTACGAAATTGTGCGCGAGATGGGTGCCACGTTTACTCACCGACCAGCACAGAAACCAACGTTTCCTGTCGTCTTTGGCTCTTCTGCAATGATATTCTGCTGAGGGTCACAATGGTGTGCGAGATGGGTGCCACGTTTACTCACCGACCAGCACAGAAACCAACGTTTCCTGTCGTCTTTGGCTCTTCTGCAATGATATTCTGCTGAGGGTCACAATTGTGTGCGAGATGGGTGCCACGTTTACTCACCGACGAGCACAGAAACGAACGTTTCCTGTCGTCTTTGGCTCTTCTGCAACGGTATTCTTCAAAATCAAGGAAATTGCCACTACGGTAGACATTTGGTACGGGACTGTGCATTCCATCATTGACGAGCAACTGGGATTTCCGAAATTGTGTGCGAGATGGGTACCACGTTTACTCACCGACCAGCACAGAAACGAACGTTTCCTGTAGTCTTTGGCTCTTCTGCAACGGTATTCTTCAAAATCAAGGAAATTGCCACTACGGTAGACATTTGGTACGGGACTGTGCATTCCATCATTGACGAGCAACTGGGATTTCCGAAATTGTGTGCGAGATGGGTACCACGTTTACTCACCGACCAGCACAGAAACGAACGTTTCCTGTAGTCTTTGGCTCTTCTGCAACGGTATTCTTCAAAATCAAGGAAATTGCCACTACGGTAGACATTTGGTACGGGACTGTGCATTCCATCATTGACGAGCAACTGGGATTTCCGAAATTGTGTGCGAGATGGGTACCACGTTTACTCACCGACCAGCACAGAAACGAACGTTTCCTGTAGTCTTTGGCTCTTCTGCAACGGTATTCTTCAAAATCAAGGAAATTGCCACTACGGTAGACATTTGGTACGGGACTGTGCATTCCATCATTGACGAGCAACTGGGATTTCCGAAATTGTGTGCGAGATGGGTACCACGTTTACTCACCGACCAGCACAGAAACGAACGTTTCCTGTAGTCTTTGGCTCTTCTGCAACGGTATTCTTCAAAATCAAGGAAATTGCCACTACGGTAGACATTTGGTACGGGACTGTGCATTCCATCATTGACGAGCAACTGGGATTTACGAAATTGTGTGCGAGATGGGTACCACGTTTACTCACCGACCAGCACAGAAACGAACGTTTC
Organism: Macrothele yani; assembly: GCA_039090855.1. Classification (NCBI taxonomy): domain Eukaryota; kingdom Metazoa; phylum Arthropoda; class Arachnida; order Araneae; family Macrothelidae; genus Macrothele; species Macrothele yani. The sequence continues at coordinate 127,991,945 of CM077011.1, read as the reverse complement.
CTGTAGTCTTTGGCTCTTCTGCAACGGTATTCTTCAAAATCAAGGAAATTGCCACTACGGTAGACATTTGGTACGGGGCTGTGCATTCCATCATTGACGAGCAGCTGGGATTTACGAAATTGTGTGCGAGATGGGTGCCACGTTTACTCACCGACCAGCACAGAAACCAACGTTTCCTGTAGTCTTTGGCTCTTCTGCAACGGTATTCTTCAAAATCAAGGAAATTGCCACTACGGTAGACATTTGGTACGGGGCTGTGCATTCCATCATTGACGAGCAGCTGGGATTTACGAAATTGTGCGCGAGATGGGTGCCACGTTTACTCACCGACCAGCACAGAAACCAACGTTTCCTGTAGTCTTTGGCTCTTCTGCAACGGTATTCTTCAAAATCAAGGAAATTGCCACTACGGTAGACATTTGGTACGGGGCTGTGCATTCCATCATTGACGAGCAGCTGGGATTTACGAAATTGTGTGCGAGATGGGTGCCACGTTTACTCACCGACCAGCACAGAAACCAACGTTTCCTGTAGTCTTTGGCTCTTCTGCAACGGTATTCTTCAAAATCAAGGAAATTGCCACTACGGTAGACATTTGGTACGGGGCTGTGCATTCCATCATTGACGAGCAGCTGGGATTTACGAAGTTGTGCGCGAGATGGGTGCCACGTTTACTCACCGACCAGCACAGAAACCAACGTTTCCTGTAGTCTTTGGCTCTTCTGCAACGGTATTCTTCAAAATCAAGGAAATTGCCACTACGGTAGACATTTGGTACGGGGCTGTGCATTCCATCATTGACGAGCAGCTGGGATTTACGAAATTGTGCGCGAGATGGGTGCCACGTTTACTCACCGACCAGCACAGAAACCAACGTTTCCTGTCGTCTTTGGCTCTTCTGCAATGATATTCTGCTGAGGGTCACAATTGTGTGCGAGATGGGTGCCACGTTTACTCACCGACCAGCACAGAAACCAACGTTTCCTGTCGTCTTTGGCTCTTCTGCAACGGTATTCTTCAAAATCAAGGAAATTGCCACTACGGTAGACATTTCGTACGGAACTGTGCATTCCATCATTGACGAGCAGCTGGGATTTACGAAATTGTGTGCGAGATGGGTGCCACGTTTACTCACCGACCAGCACAGAAACCAACGTTTCCTGTAGTCTTTGGCTCTTCTGCAACGGTATTCTTCAAAATCAAGGAAATTGCCACTACGGTAGACATTTCGTACGGAACTGTGCATTCCATCATTGACGAGCAGCTGGGATTTACGAAATTGTGTGCGAGATGGGTGCCACGTTTACTCACCGACCAGCACAGAAACCAACGTTTCCTGTCGTCTTTGGCTCTTCTGCAACGGTATTCTTCAAAATCAAGGAAATTGCCACTACGATAGACATTTCGTACGGAACTGTGCATTCCATCATTGACGAGCAGCTGGGATTTACGAAATTGTGTGCGAGATGTTTGCCACGTTTACTCACCGACCAGTACAGAAACCAACGTTTCCTGTAGTCTTTGGCTCTTCTGCAACGGTATTCTTCAAAATCAAGGAAATTGCCACTACGGTAGACATTTGGTACGGGGCTGTGCATTCCATCATTGACGAGCAGCTGGGATTTACGAAATTGTGCGCGAGATGGGTGCCACGTTTACTCACCGACCAGCACAGAAACTAACGTTTCCTGTAGTCTTTGGCTCTTCTGCAACGGTGTTCTTCAAAATCAAGGATATTGCCACTACGGTAGACATTTGGTACGGGGCTGTGCATTCCATCATTGACGAGCAGCTGGGATTTACGAAATTGTGCGCGAGATGGGTGCCACCTTTACTCACCGACCAGCACAGAAACCAACGTTTCCTGTCGTCTTTGGCTCTTCTGCAACGGTATTCTTCAAAATCAAGGAAATTGCCACTACGGTAGACATTTGGTACGGGGCTGTGCATTCCATCATTGACGAGCAGCTGGGATTTACGAAATTGTGCGCGAGATGGGTGCCACGTTTACTCACCGACCAGCACAGAAACCAACGTTTCCTGTCGTCTTTGGCTCTTCTGCAACGGTATTCTGCTATAAACAGAAGTCATCGCTCTTTCCACGTTTATAAGTGTGTCCCGGAAAACTTCTCATCATCCACCATCGGGAATCGAACCCAGGATCTTCCAGTTAAGCGCCGGACATGCTCCAGTGCACCACAGCGGCCTCGAATTCTCCAGACTCACATGCGACTAACTGCCAACCACATGGAAGGTTGCTTTTTGGAGCCCCGCACAATGCTGGGGATTCACCAAAGATGGTAAGCAGCAACTGAACAAATAACTAGGAGGAGAATGAATAATTAATACATACAATTGACGTGGATTAGGAACATCAAACAGAAGTCATAGCTCTTTCCACGTTTATAAGTGAGACACGGAAAAATTCTCGTTGGCCGCCACCGGAATCGAACCCAGGTCTTCCAGTTACGCGCCGGACATGTTTCCGCTGCATCACAGCGGCGGAGAAATTCTCCCGACTCAGATAGGATGAGAATTTTTCCGTGACTCACTTATAAACGTGGAAAGAGCAATGACTTCTGTTTGATGTTCCTAATCCACGTCAATTATGTGTATTAGGTATTCTGCTGAGGGTCACAATTTTTGGGGTCGAATTATCACAGGGGACGAAACGTGGTTTCACCATTTCACCCCTGAAAACAAACGATCGTCCATGGAATGGAAGCATGTCACCTCTCCAACAAGGAAGAAGTGCGAAGTCCAACCGTCTGAGGGGAAAGTGTCATGGCGACTGCTTTCCTTGACTGTGAAGGTCTTGTTTACACAGAATTTCTGCCAAAACAGACGACCATCATAGCTGACTTATATTGTCAAATGCTACGAAATTTGCGAAAGGGAATTAAGGACAGACGCCGTGGTAAGTTGAGCAAAGGTGTCATTCTGCAGTACGACAACGCCACACTCCAGACAGCACGGAAAACAAAGGAATTGCTGCAGTCATTCAGGTGGGAGGGGGGGATAACATCCACCGTACAGCCGCGACTTATCCCCGCGTGACTATCATTTGTTCGGTGAAATGAAACAGCACCTTAGTGGACAATAATTACAAACAGATGAGGCTGTGAAAACTGCGGTCCTTAACTGGTTGCACCAAACTGAAGATTTTTTTCTGTACAGGTATGGAAAAGTTAATCACACGTTTCGATAAATGTTTACAGTCCTTAGGCGACTATGCCGAAAAATGAATAAATGTTGTACCTTTAAACCAACATACATCCCCTGAGTATATGTTTTTTATTCAACAGTGTTACTAACTTTTTGATCCGCCTTCGTATCTATATACACTGAGTGGCCACTTTATTATAACCACCCCCTCAGTACTTCGTTGGGCCACCTTTTGCCTTTAATACTGCGTCGATTCTTCGGTGGCATGGACTCCACGAGATGTTGATAGGTGATTTGTGAGATCTGAGACCATGCTTGATGAATAGCACTTTCCAGGAGTGTGAGATTGCAAGGTTGTGAATCCAGCTGTTTGATGGCTCGCTCAACTTCATCCCACAAATCCTCAATGGGATTGAGATCTGGAGATTGTGGAGGTCACCTAAGCAAAGTAAACTCGCCGGCATGTTCCTGAAACCAATCCTGTTACAATACGAGCACTATGGCAGGACGCATTATCTTGTTAAAAGTAGCCATCGCCATTGAGATAAACTATCCACATGACAGGATGTACTTGGTCCGCAACGATGTTTAGATATGATGTGCCAGTCAGACGTTGATCAACACGAATTAAAGGGCCCAAAGCATGCTAGGAAAACATTCCCCAAACCATAACGTTGCCTCCATCAGCTTGAAGGGTTGTAGCAATGCATTTTGGGTCCATGCTTTCGTGCTGTTTCCGCCAAATTCTCACTCGGCCATCGGCATGGTGGAACTGAAAACGTGATTCATCGGACCACATAATTTGTTTCCAATTATAGACTGTCCAATCCTTGTGCTCTTGTGCGAACTGGAGACGTTTTCTCTTGTTAACTGCAGACAGCAAAGGTGTTCGAACAGGCCTTCGGCTGCCATATCCCATTCGTTGCAGTGTACGGCGAACAGTGCGTGCAGAGATCATTTGAGAGGATCCTTGATTAAGATGGTCTGTAATTTGCTGCACTGTTGCCCTTCTGTTGTCTGTTACCAGTCTGGACACTCTCCGTTCCGCCCGAGCAGTCACTAGTCGATGACGACCGCACACGTTGCACGTAGAGACCCAGTTTTTTGACTGGCAGTCCAGTCTTTAAACACTTTAACAACAGCTGCTCTGGAACATTTCACGAATGCGGCGGTTTCGGTGATACTCGCTCCATGGCTCCGAGATCCTACAATTATCCCACATTGAAAGTCCGTCAAATCGCATTTTTTACCCATCTCGTCACCCGAAAATCACTTCTACTGTTGCAAGCACTAAGCTTTCCCTTTTTATACTAGCCTCGCCCTCGGGCGGCAACAGCGTGCAGCCATAGCTCATTTGCTTAAAACTGTTAGGTGGTCATAATAAAGTGGTCACTCAGTGTATATGTATACTGTGTTATTTGTGATGTAGCCGCATGCCTCCCAGGCCCTTGATAATGGACAGCATCTAGGCTATATACCCCCCCCCCCCAAATCCGCAAATCCGGCGCTAGTTATAGGTCGTCTGTTCCCAACTTGGGGGTCACTGGTTTTCAGGTAGCATGGCAACGCGAGAAGACGCCACACATGCCTCATCCGGGGCCTGGGCTCACTCGAACGAATGATCAAAGGCCAACGCTTATACCACTGTGCCCCCGGGACGGTTAACTGTATTTCTGTTTGGTTTTAATGTAGTGAATGGTAGTTTTTGTGGCACTTCCCAACAAGGAAGGATTGGCCCACTCGAACAATTCCCGGTGGACCTGTTCGAGAAATGGGCCACTTTCTCGTAACATTTTGTCCGAATTTTTTGGAACGAACAGTAATTATTTTGGTACTTATGAATAATAACCATTAACTTCACTTGAGCTATGTTTCTCTCTAAAAAGTTACTTCCTTGAAAAAAAAACAAAGTTTTCTTCTATCTACGTTGGAAGTTTGTCCTGAAATAACAGCAATATTCTGTGTACTTATGTGAGAAATGTTCCATTGACAAATCAATGAAGTTTAAGCTAACTACAGTTAGACGTAGATCGTTGGACTCTACCCTCCTTTTGTAATCTTGAAAAAGACGCATCCTTTCAAGATCACAAAAGGAGCCTACTAATGACCCTCCTTTCTAATCTTGAAATAGATTTATCATTTCAAGATTTCAAAAGTAGCCTACTAATATTGACTCTCCTGCCGCCCATGTTGTGCAGTGGTCCAAGCGATTGCTTATGACCATTCGTCCGAGTTGGGTTCGGGTTCGAATCCCGTGAGGCATAGATGTCGTGTTTGTCTCACGGCGCTGGCTCTCTCCCTTCCCTGAAACGAGTGGCGCTAAATTAGGGACGGGTGACTGCTTATAGCCCATTGAGTTTCTCGCGGTGGTCGTTAAACCTGCAATTAAGAAAATGGCTGCTTTGTAATCTTGAAATAGATACATCATTTCAAGATTACAAAAGGACAGCCCCGGTGGCGCAGTGGTGTAATCGATGGCCTCTGATCATTCGTCCGAAACGGGTCCGGGTTCGAATCCCGGTGAGGCATGGATGTTGTGTTTGTCTTACGGCACTGGCTCTCTCTCTCTCTCTTGCCTGGAACCAGTGACCCTAAATTAGGGACGGGCGACTGCTTATAGCCCATTGAGTTGCTCACGGTGGTCGTTAAACCTGCAATTAAGAAAATGGCTGCTTTGTAATCTTGAAATAGATACATCATTTCAAGATTACAAAAGGCCGCCCCGGTGGCGCAGTGGTGTAATCGATGGCCTCTGATCACTCGTCCGAAACGGGTCTGGGTTCGAATGCCGGTGAGGAATGGATGTTGTGTTTGTCTTACGGCACTGGCTCTCCCCCTTGCCTGGGAACCAGTGACCCTAAATTAGGGACGGGCGACTGCTTATAGCCTATTGAGATGCTCACGGTGGTCGTTAAACCTGCAATTAAGGAAATGGCTGCTTTGTAATCTTGAAATAGATACATCATTTCAAGATTGCAAAAGGGCCGTCCCGGTGGCGCAGTGTTCTAAGCAATGGCCTCTGATCATTCGTCCGAAAGAGGTCCGGGTTCGAATCCCGTGAGGCATGGATGTTGTGTGTCTTACGGCACTGGCGCTCTCCCTTCCCTGGAACCAATGACCATAAATTAGGGACGGGCGACTGCTTATAGCCCACTGAGTTGCTCACGGTGGTCATTAAAATTCCATCCCACCAAAAAAAGATTACAAAAGAAGCGTACTAATGAGCCTGCGCTCGAAATTCAACGACCTACGTTTAACTATAAATAAAAATACATGAAGTTACTTAGCTTTAACTTCATTTTATTTCTCAGTAGCGGCAGAACATTTCTCACATAAGGCGGGTGAAAATGATGTGCCATTATAGTGGCGCATCATTTCCACCCCACCTATCCAAGAGCACGAAGCACAAAACGAGCCTCCCACAGAAATATTAAGAAATTATTGTCCCACTCACATTTATCTTAAAAGAAACAATCTGCCGGTATTGGTACATGGATCAAAATAATGGGTATATCTATTTGACTAAATAAATATAAAAATTGCGTACGGGAGTTGCTATATGGCATGTGCACATTTGAACTTTTAGAATGATCATGGTGATTTGGTTGGAAATCGGAATTTTAAAACCCCTTCCCAGTTAAATTATTAAAAAATGTGTTCACAACTGAATTCACTTCACAATGCATATTTAATCAGTTCTGTTGAATCCAGGATCTAACAATTTTTTTTATGAGGTATTCCCCTGTAGGTACGTGCGTGTTATTATAGGAACAATTTACCAATATTGGTACATGGCCCACAAGACTAAAATTCCCGGCCTAGTTTAGTCCTCCCAATCCGCCCCTGCTTACAACACAAGGTTTTGTAAGTCTGTATACAGTTTATTATATTTGTTGGGAATTTGTCATTAAAAAGCAGCAGAGGAACATTATATACTTTAAAAAGTTTACTATGCCTACTCTAAAAAGAAACTTGAGCGCCAGATAACATCTGTGTTATTTGTGTTGAACTGAAGCAGTGGAAAAAACGTAAGAAAATAATCCATTCGTTTCGGTGTGCCAATGATCTAGAAGGAAAAAAATTAAAAATCACGGCAACTTTGGCAAAGATACAACACTGAAAACTATGATGGGCAACTACTGCTGAATGTTGCGCGGGAAGGCACCACAAGAAGCACATAAACGGAAGATTGAGAAACATAGTTTTGAAGGGAAATAATAATGTTTTCAAAAGGGAATTTGAAATTAATTGGATGTAACAGCTGCGACGCCTACCTCAAATCTGACCATCCTTTTGAGTTCCTGTGTTCTTATGTGAATTTGGTTTTCTTCTCGTTAAATATTTTCTGACTTAGCGCCACAGAATTTCTCCCGATGAATTTGATGTCGGCAATTCTGCCAGCGGGAGATCTAAGGTAAATAAAATCTTCGGAGATAAGAGCTCAGTGAGCAATGTTAGAAGTCATGTTAGATGTACACTGATTGATCAGCAATGTAGTTTATTGATTTCATATGTAATGTGAGTTGAGTTACGAGCAGAGACTAAGCATGTGTAATGTAAGTCAATATTGTTTTATTTTTTTACTTTTTTTGATTGAAGGTTTAACGACCACCGTTGGCAATTAATAGGCTGAAGGCAGTTCCCTGTCCTTAATTTAGGGCCACTGGTTCCAAGGAAAGGAGAGAACCGTAAGACAAACACAACGTCCATGCCTCACCGGGACTTGAACCCGGACCCTTCTCGGACGAATGGGCTTAGACCACTGAAGCAGCAATGTGAGTTGAGACGAGCTAATCTTGTAACAGCGTTTTGTATTGAAAGAGTATATTCACGCACATCGTCAGATATAAAGTTCTATTGAATGTACACTCATTGTCCTAAAAATCCGCCTACCAAAAAAAAAAAACCCGGTGCGATAAACGCGAAACTCGGCGAATAGCTACAGAGAGGGCAGACATGCAAATCATTCAAGTTTCGTGCGATTCCGCATGCCCGTGCAAACTTGGAACTTATAAGGCGCCGCGCAGGGGACTCCCCATTCGTGCCCAAGTGTACGGTAACAGTCAGGTGAGAGCAGCCGTTGTAGATGTGCATACGGGCAACTGACGGAGTTTGAACGAGGCCGTATCGTCAGAATGAGAGAGGCAGGGTGGCCGGCGCGCCGAATAGGCCGCCATTTGGGCCGGTCGGACAGTACGGTGGGATTGTGTTGGGAGCAATGGACACGGGAAAGCACCCAGACACGGCAAACTGGCTCCGGACGACCCAGACACACCACCACCTACAGAAAGGACCGTGGAATCGTTAGAGCGGCACACACAGATGCAACGACGTCCTCGTCCAATATCCAAAGACATGTAACTGCTGTACAAGGGACTCCTCCATTTCCAGACGCCTGGCAGAGGCGAATCTGCACTTTCGACCGCCCTTACGTTTTCTGCTGTTTAACAGTTGACCATCGTCGGTGTCGATTGCAGTGGTGGCAGCAGCGAGCAACGTGGAATGCTACGGAGTGGCGACTTATAGTGTTCGGCGAATAATCCCGCTTCTGTATGGGAACGGACAACGACCATTGCAGAGTGTGGAGAACCGCAGGTGAGCTCTACAGTTCCAACCTCACTGTACAGCGGCACTCGTCCCGAAATGCAGGCGTGATGGTCCGGGGAGCCATCCTTTATGATAGCCAGAATTCTCTCGCAGTGATCGGAGAGACATTGAAAGCCCAGCGCTACGTTCAGGAGATCCTGCGGCCCCATGTGCTGCCTTTCCTGGCGGGGCGGGCCGGAGCCATTTTCCAACAAGATAACGCCCGTCCGCACACGGCTCGCGTTTCCCAGGACTGTTTGCATCATGCTTCGACGCTTCCGTGGCCTGCCAGATCGCCTGATCTCTCGCCCATCGAGCACGTATGGGACCAGATAGGACGCCAGCTTTCTCCATGTCCCAGTGTTCGTGATTTAGAGCTTCAGTTGCAAGAACTATGTGACCGTCTGTCACATAGTTCGTGGTATGCTATCCTGTAGCATACCGCGTCTCTTTGACTCCATGCCGGACCGTATCACCCCATGTATCCGAGCACGAGGCGGTCCGACGCAGTACTAACGCTGACCGGAATGTGTACCGTATGTCCGCTAGAAACCGTCCTGCTGCTGTGATATGGTAATCACTTATGTTCTTGGTATGTATTAGTACCATCTCACTACTAATAAAATCTCATTTCACTCCGACGCCTCCTCCTTGGTGCGCGGATTTTTATGACGAGTGTGTCTTGTGTTGTGAACGACTTGTTGCTGATCAACCTGGCGTGCTTGAATTTTTAACGAAGTGTTTTGGATACTACTTAGGATACTTATGTTATCGTTGATCGTCATTTTGAAGTGTTATACTTGTATATACACAACTGCTTTTAAAAATTGCTACACCACGAAAGACTCGCGTTATTCAAATGAAATCTATCACAGATTATTCATGTTACAGGAGAAAACTGATTACATTTGTAGAGCTATACAAGATTTTTTTCGCTTCAAAACTCAGTGTCGTGTGAAACCACCTCGAGCAAAAATAAAAGCCTATACACCGTGAATGGGAGAGGTTTTTGATATCGTCCTGGGGAAATAGCCTGCCAGGCTGCTTCTATGCGAGACCAGAGTTCGTTTGTGGTGATTGGTGGGGCGCTTGACGGGCCAGTCGGTTAGCTACCATGTTCGATTGGGGACATATCCGGCGAACGTGCAGGCAAGGAAACAAGCGCTATCTGCTTCCAGGAAGAGGTCTTGGACATTCCGGGCCACATGTGGCCGAGCATTTTCCGACTGGAATCCAGCGCCAGGACAATTCTGAAGCAAGGGTATCACGTCTGCCTCTAAAACATCCCTGATGTATTGCTGGCTGTTGAGGGTTCCCTCAATTCGTATCAGACGAGATCGCGAATTGAACCCAACGACGCCCCAAACCATGAAGCTTGCTATTGGGCCATTCTGATGCTGCATAGTGCCGTTCACCACGTCTTCGAACCCGTATGTGACCATCATGGTGCATTAAATCGAATCATCATTCTCCAGAAAATACGACCTGTTGCCAATCAGCGCGCCAATGTCTATGTTTGAGACCTAATTGCAGCTTGAGGCGCCTGGGGTTGAGGGTCAAGGGAAACCGCAGAAATGGACTAACCATTCATTCCTCTGTTGAGCAGACGACATCGAACTGTGCTGGAGGGCAAAGCCTGACCTCTGACAGTGCTCCACTGCTACGCTAACACCGTGGATGTCGCTGCCATGCTGTACAGGTATCTGTCTTACTGTGCAGTCGTGCGGGTTTTTTTATCCATTTTCCGGTTTTTTGTGCGTCCGAGCCTCATCTGTCCGTAGACACCGCGTTCACATCATTGTACTAGTTTCATCCTGTGCGAGTGGTAATTTTGCAGTAGGAAAATCCAGCTTCTCACTTAAAGTCCGTCAGGTGTTCGTAATGTGACCTCCGACGGGGCATAATGTTACAGAAGAAACACTCTTTCGACTCGATGTCGGTTCTTCACTAATCGCAACATCTCTTTTGAACCAGATCTTTATACCCATGACCGGACAGTTCAGAGCGCGCTGCTCCGAAATCGCATGCGTATACACTCATTGTCATAAAAATCCGCGCACCAAGAAGGAGGCGCTGGATTAATATGAGATTTTAGTAGTGAGATGGTACATACCAAGGACAGAAATAATTACAATATCACAGTAGCAGGAAGATTTCCCGCAGAATTACGGTACGCATTCCGGTCGGCGTTAATACCGCCTCGTGCTCGGCTACATGCAGGAATACGGTCCGGCATGGAGTCAAAGAGGCACCGTATATTATCCTGGGACAGATTGGCCCAAACTTCTTGCAACTGACGCTCTAAATCACGAACACTGGGACATGAAGAAAGCTAGCGTCCCATCTGGCCCCACACGTGCTCGATGGGCAAGAGATCAGGCAGGCCACGGAAACGTCAAAGCATGATAGTCTTGGGAAACCCGAGCCGTGTGCGAACGGGCGTTATTTTGTTGGAAAATGGCTCTGGCCCACCCCGCCAGGAAATGCAGCAAATGGGGCAGCAAGATCTGTACGTAGCTGTGGGCTGTCAATATCCCTCGGTTCACTGCGAGAGAAGTCCGGCTGTCATACGCGATGACTCCCCAGACCATCACGCATATAGTTCGGAACGTGTGCCGCTGGACAGTGAGGTTGGGATTGTAGTGCTCAGCTGGGGTTCTCCACACTCTGACACAGTGGTCGTCTGTTCCCACACAGAAGCGGGATTCGACGCCAGTCGGTAGCATTCCACGTTGCTCGCGGCTGACACCACTGCAATCGACGCCGGCGATGGTCAGCTGTTAATGGCAGAAAACGTGTAAGGGCTTTGGAGAGTGCAGATTCGCCTCTGCCAGGCGTCTGGAAATGGTTCTGGCGGACGCAGGAGTCCCTTGTACAGTCGCCACATGTCTCTGGATATTGGACGAGGATGTCGTTGTACCTGTGCGTGCCGCTCTAACGATTCCACGGTCCTCTCTGCTAGTGGTGCGTCTCGGTTGTCCAGAGCCACTTCGCCGTGTCTTCCCGTGTCCATTGCTCCCAACACGATCACACCGTACTGTCCAACCGGCGCGCCGGCCGACCTGTCTCTCTCATACGGCCTCGTTCAAACTCAGTCAGTTGCCCGTACGCAGATCTACGGCGGCTCCTAGTTATGTCTATCGCTCAGAAATCTCACCTGTTACCGTGCACTTCGGCACGAATGTGGATTCCCCTGCGCGGCGCCTTATAAGCCCCAAGGATTGCGGTGGCATCGCCGGTCTTGGACGCGCGGGCATGCGGGATCTCACTAAACTCTAATCATTTGCATGTTTGCCCTCCAGCCGTACCTATTCGCCGAGTTCCGCGTTAATCGCACGGTTTTTTTCTTAGTGCGCGTATTTTTATGACAATGAGTGTATTTTTACTGGCATTTTAATCATTTGCATGTTCCAACCTGTTGTACATATCCTGTAAGATCCAAGCTAATATTAGCAGTCATTCATGGTGTTGCAATCTTCAGACAGTATATTATTTTGGAAAGTATATATTAAATATATTTTGTTTTTCATATATCAAACATTTTTCGTGGTTAGTAGTAGTATGTGACTGAAAAGAGTTTTTTAAACTGGGTTTTAGACGCACAGATATTGCTGTAAATAAGCTGTACAAGCAAGCGGGATCTTGTGCATTCTGGTGGCAAAGTTGTATGTTAAGAAAAAATTGAAATTATATGCAGAACATTTCGCACTAGAAATGCTCTCCGACAAAGAAAGGAATTTTCATATTGGACTGCGAAAAGCAAAGATACCGAGAAAAAATGAGATATATGAGTACATCAATGCCCCTGGAGGAAAAACTGAATTCTTTTCAAAAGAAAAATTTTTGAGTGGTATACCGCAAAAGAAATTTTTCTTTAAGTGATTTCAGAAGCGCAGATATTACTGCAAATACATCACAAACAGAAACATTCCCTTACACCCCCTAATGGAAAAATCAGTCTTTACCAAAAAATTATATGTAAAACATTTCCCACCAGATCTAAAAGAATTTTTCAAACTGGTCATTTAGAAACGGAGATATCAGAGAAATCGCAATTTACTTTCACGTCCTAAAGCGAAAAAACTATGTATTGCAATGAAAAGGGAACTATCCAAAATAGTCTTTATAAATGGTATCGAAAGGAGGGAGGGGGGAGAATTCCGTCGGATATTTAGAAACAATATTATATGGGATAAAATTTATTTTGAATTCGATAGCATCTACATTAACCCCTCTAGCAGCGAAACTGTGCATTGAAGAACCAAAAACAAGAATAATCGTGCTCACATTTCGGGCTTTGCAATGTATAAGAATTTTTCAAATTAGACTAATTAATGAGTTGCAGATATATGGTATACACGGACAAATTAATACTATAATAAGCACGTACTTTTTTACGAAATACATGCTAAAAAGAGTTGCAAATTGTATCATATACTGATATTTGTGATGCAACACATTTATGAAAACAAAAATTAACAACTTTTTTATGTGCATCTTTCCGTAGATGATGCCAGAGCCAGTTTCTCGAATAAAACTGTCATTGCGGATACGTCTCTTCAACAACAGGAAACCGAACTCATTGTGACCAGCAGCAGCACAGGTAAGACCATACTGAACTCTCACTGGACAATTTTTTTTTCGAATATTTTTATTGCAGTGCCTGGCCATTTTACTAGGAACACTCTCATAACATATCAAGGGGAAAAGACACATAAAAACAAGTCTCTCGAGAATCAAAGGAATACTTTCCCCTTGATATAAACTATTTAAAGGACTAACCCATAGCCAGTCAAAAATGAAGGGTTTAAAACATTGAAATTAAATTAATTCAGAAACGGCTAAATAAGTAAGTTTTTTGGTGAATATGCGCGCTGACATGTCGTGGAAATCATTTTCATGTATTCTGAAAGTATAGTTGTTTTCGTGGGGGTTTTTTCCGCGAGTTAGCACCACATAAAGCTGACCATGCATTCCCAAAAAGCGGTTTAAATAAAGTAAACGCAAACTCTTTCAAAAGATGGACCTTACGTCTTGTTAGTATTAAAACTATGCGTGGAACCTAATTCACCTCATTTATTTACTCTCACCCTATTCCATGAACAGCTATAAAAGAAGTAAAACGAAATAAATCCATGTATTTGTTAGTCGTTTATGAGCAACGAATAATTGTGGCTGCCCCGGTGGCTGTGGTCTAAGCGATGGCCTCTGATCATCCGTCCGAGAGGGGTGCGGGTTCGAATCCCAGTAAGGCATGGATGTTGTGTTAGTCTTACGTCACTGGCTCGCTCTCCCTTCCCTGGAACCAGTGACCCTAAATTAGGGACGGGTGACTGCTTATAGCCCATTGAGTTGCTCACGGTGGTCGTTAAATCTCCAATCAAAAAAACATTCGTAACGTAATGCTTTTAATCTCATTCGTTTCTAGGCAGTTCTTGAAACGACTTAAATCGTGTGACCTACCGCAGCTGTTATGTGATGCCAGAATGCTTTGAAGTAGATGTTTTTTACTAGCGAAAACCGGTTTTCGTAGCTATGACAACAAAACACACTATTGTATGGAATTGCAACGGGAATTATATATACACTATCGACCAACAAGTAATTGGACACCCCTGCAATCGACGATATCTGCGGTCCTGATACACGTCACAGCCGCCGCCAGTAAATATCGTGTGGGAAACAACAACGCAACCAGTCGCATGCAAAATCCACGCAGTTCGGAGCTCTCTGATTTCGACAAAAGGTGTAATCGTCGGGTATCACAGAAATGGCCGATCCATACGTGACATATCCAGCGAGTTGAAGTACCCAAAATCGACAGTGGCCTACGTGATTGCCAAGTGGAAGATGAGAGGCGACTGTCGGAATGTGCCCAGACCCAGCAGACCCACAAAACTGGGAGTTAGAGACCGGCGGCTGCTGGCCAGAGAAATTCGGAAGAACCGCACCAAATCGATGGGCCACATCCGCGAGGAGTTTCAACACGCATCCGGGAGTGTTCTTTCGATGAATACCATCCGTAAGGAAGCCCATCTGCTCGTTTATCGTGGACGTGCTGCCGCACACAAGCCTTTGATCACAAAGTCCAATAGCGCTGCGCGGCTAACGTGGTGCAAAGAACGTCGACAGTGGACCGTTGAACAGTGGAAACAGGTTCTCTGGAGCGACGAATCAAGGTTCACCCTCTAGCGTTCGGATGGCAGAGTCTGGGTTTGTCGTCTGCCTGGAGAACGCCTCCTGCCGGAATGTATTGTGCCAACTGTTAAGTTCGGCGGTAGTGGAATTATGCTATGGGGTGTTTCTCCTGGTATGGTACGGGACCCTTGGTCGCAATTCCTGGTAGACTCAAAGCCGAGACCTACTGCACCATTTTGGATGGCCATGCGCTTCCTACGTTGTGGCAGTTTTACGGGATGGACCCATGTTACTTTCAGGATGACAATGCCACCTGTCATGTTGTGAGGTCCACCATGGCTTGATATGGTGACAATGGGGTTAATCGAATGGACTGGCCAGCGCAGACCCCGGACCTTAACCCTATCGAGCACCTCTGGGACGAGTTGGAGCATCGACTTAAGGGGTGCCCCATCGTCCGAAATCGGTGAAGTAACTGACCTGTCTTCTCCAAGCCGAGTGGAAGAAAATACCGCTAGCCGTCGTACAACGCCTGGTTGAGAGTATGCCCCGGAGCGTCGCAGCTGTAATCGCCGCTCGTGGAGGCTCCACCAACTATTGAAGGTGAATAAACTTCGTTTTCCTTTGCTATCACAGGTGTCCAATTACTTGTTGGTAGACAGTGTATATATATACATGAGAATTTCAATTTGGCATATGTTATAATATTTCAAGCACACTATACTTCAACTTTGGAGATCAGTTTCTCTAAGATAAAAATGTTCCCCCTGCAGAAAACAAGTTGTCCGTGCGTAAGCACTGAAATCACACCGGGGAACGTTTTTGCCGAGCTTCCCTCACCTTAAAACACTCCCCTAACTTAGCTTCCCTGTTGGCTAAGTGGTCAGAGGCGTAGGTTTCTGACTAGTCCGAAATGGGCCTAAGCTCAAGTCCAGAATTTGTCTTTCAGGGCTGTCTATCCTGGAACCAATGGCCCGAATTCGGGACAGGCGGGTGTTTACAGCCTGAGTTGCTAGTGGTGGTTATTACACCCCTCACCAACAACGTAGAAAAACCTCCCTGGCTCATGTAAACGTTCCGTCCCGCAAACACATACGTAAGTCGGAATTCGATCCACTCTATAGCTTTAATCACACACTATGGTTTATGTACATAGACTGCGTGACAGAAAATGCTACACCATGAAGGAATGCTCGAAAACAGATCAAACTGCACACACAGATAGCCAAGTAGGTCCTGAACAAATGATTTGTCACATACAGACTAGGCTCCAGTGGCCGGATATACAGGATGATAAATAAGGCGTGTGGCCATCATTTTGGGGGATACGGCGTTGGTCTGAATAGAGTCCTGGGGTATCGTGGACCATGTGGTGTTGATCCGAGTCCACAGTTCATCTTCATTTTGCAGGGCTAGAAGGGTACTCAACCAACGTCCAATCGTGCCCCACAGATGCACGATGGGCGAGAGGTCGGTGGATCGTGCTGGCAACGGAAGCATCCACATACCGTGTAAAACATTCAGGCCGATCCGAGCGATTTGCGGCCGGGCGTAATTCTGTTAAAAAACGGCGTTTGGATGCCCTGCAGATACGAAAGTGCCAACGGTAGCAGCATTTCGTCAACATAGTGACGTACTGTCAATGTGCCCGTAATGAGTACCAGCGGTGAGCTGCTAGCACCTACACCATGATTTCACTTTGCCGAGCCATGTGGCGTTCCACAATGGCGGAGGAATTCGCCCGTTGACCACGTCGCCTCCAGACTCTCATGGCGATCATCCGCAATGAGACAGAATCGTGATTCGTCGCTGAACACCACACTGTTCCATTCGACACCACACCAAGCGGTGACGACGATGGCTCGCTGTTAAAGGTAGCTTTCGCAACGGAAGGCTGGACAGCAAACCAGACGCAGCCAATTGGCGCGACACTGTCCGTGTCGATACAGGAGCATCCAAGCCTCCCCGTACACTGTGCAAAATGACGCCCGTTGTGGCCTTTGGGTCCGCTACACCATGACGTAGGAAGCGACGATCGAACGTCCGTCTCCGGTCCCCCTACGACGTTACACAGATCCTTCCTGGGACCAGTCTCCAAATGCGACCGACGGTTTTGGCATCACGTTGAGTTTCTTCAGTAATACGACGCAAGGACCATCCGGCGGTACGAAGGCCTATGATGACACTTCTCGTGAACTCATCAGTTTAGCGAAATCGCGTGAGACGGCGTCTTAACGGCATTGGCACCTCTTGATCGTTCTCCAGATGGTTACAGCAGAACCACTCGCTTCTCGCGCTCGTGACGTCTCGACTAATGGCCTCGCGGGCTTGCAGTACACCTATATCCCGAGCACCGTACTTGCGATTGGCCTACAAATGCAATCATTTGCGTAACTTGAATGTGCGTAGCCATCTTGAAATTTGCATGGCGCTGCGTTCAAGTCTTAGTGGTGTGGCATTTTCTCTGTCAGGCAGTGTATATACCACATCCAGTAACGTTGTTTCTTGGCAATCAATGCAAATTTATTGTCATGAAGCAAAATCAGGTTAAATTAGAAACGCAGAAAGTACTATAGAAATAAAAAATGGGGAAAATAGTCCAAGCTGCCCCATTAAACCTCCAAACGAATAACACAAGTGTGAATGATGTTTGTAGGTTTCATGATCACCGTTGGCAACTCGATTGGCTATTGTAAGCAGTCATTCGTTCTTAATTTAGGGCCACCGGTTCGAGGGGAGGGAGAGCGCCAGTGCCAATCTCGGATTAATAGCCAGAAGACAGCGCTTACACCACTGTGCCAGTAAGTGTAAAGCATGAACAGGACCGTTTTCAATAAAAAGTGAATTTTTAAAAGAGTGCAAATTTTTCGACAATATTCAAATGGGATGAAACAGTTAATAAATTAACCAATCTACATGAAGAGGTATAGCAATACAAAGTTATCCAATAATAAATAGGGAAATTTACTCCCTAAAGGGCCGCAAATTCTCAAAACAGGTTCTTTTGTTAAAGGGCGAAATGTAATATTTATGTTATGTTGGACATGAACATTATTTTATATGGCCAGGTAAAAAGGCTTGATCAGGAACAAAGAGAAGACAACGGATTTTTCAGGAAAGGAATTTTTCGATTTCTTTGTTCAGAAGCAGAAAGACGCTAGTTGGTGAGTACCGCTTTGAAAAAGGCGCATAGAGCATTGCTGTCGGTACACAAGCAAGCTAAAAGCTCTTTTGTGGCTCGGGTTAAAACGGGACATTTAATGTTAATGACGTTGAAATACATTGTCAAACGCAAAGTCTGTCTGGAAGAGGAGACATTTCTATTGTAGAAGATATAATAGTGTAACAAATGCTGCCTGTGGCGAGCTTCCTGCTAAGATGAAGTTCGTCGAGAGGTTCGGATCCAGAAAGAAGTCACTACCATTCAGCAGTCAGAATGGGTGTGGCGGGAGGTAATAGCGAACACTTGCAGACTCCATTTAGCTAGTTCAGCGCGAGGGTCAGTTGGAGTTCGTTTGAGAGAGCGCGGGGAGAAGTCGCTCAGTGAATTTCTGGGAGGGAAGAACTCCGTAGGTTCCTGTGAGGGAGGGGGAAGATGGCGTCCTCGCGAAATAGGCCAGTATTGGCTCTCGCAGGCCCGTGGGTGTCCTGTGCCGAATTTGCGGACAGACTCCGGACCGCATGACATGTAAGTTAATATCTCGCTACGGTCAGAGTCTTCGGTACAGAGGTCGAGACACTGGCAGCATCTATCTACTCAAGAGTTAAACTTGAGTAGATGCTGCCAGTGGTCTAGACACTGTAACCATCTACTCCAGAGTTACCTTCAATGCACTGGAGGTGAATGATTAGCAGATTCTAATATTAAAGCTGAGGGGACAATGCGCCTGTTTAACCAATTATTGGTTGTGTAAGTTACACGAACCTTATCATATTGTGTGTGGAGCAAATGCTCCCGTAGGCGAACTCTAATTATAAAGCTTTACGGACCTAAGATTGCACAAGACACATGGAGTTCTGGTGCTCTCTAACAAAATAGTCGATCGGGTCTAGTCAACGTTAAACACTTGTTACGCCTTCATTGACGATTTTTATTAATTTCTCAAGAACAAAACACAAAGTTTTTCCATTCAGCATTTAATGATATAGTTCAAGAGACAAAAAAAGCTATTTTATGTTGGAAAGTACGATTAAATTAAATGCTATATTTAACGAAAGTACCAGCTCGTTAAGTATGGAATTCCATTAAGTTTTGCCTCACTCATTAAATTTTGTTCGTTTAAAATGATTAAATTAGCTTTGAATTAACATTGTACCACACAAAAGTTCATGTTTTATTCATTAAATAAGGGCTCTTTATAAGCAGGCTGTACTGTACGTTTATTATTTTCCAAAGAGAACGCTGAGTTTTCATTTAACTATTTCGTTCTTTCTTTTCAGGATTTTCCACCATTATAAAGCACTCCACGTTGCCATACGTAGCGCAAGTAGCGGTTTTATTTCTCCTCCATTACTCTTGGTAACTGCGGAAAGCCTGAAATCCTTATAGAAGAGAAAAAACGGAAGCAAAAGTTCCAGCCTAAACGGATTGTTATATGATGCCCGCCCAAAAATTGTTTTCTCCTATGTTTGAATTTTCTAGTTTCAACTTCGGAATTTTGAACACAGCTTGGAAAAAAAAAAAATAAAGTCACCTGCACTAGGTAACAATAAGATTCAAAAATCCTGTGCAGAGGAATTATGATTTACTTCTTCAGTTAGTCACAAGAAATGAACTGCGGTATCAGAGTTTGGCCAAAACAATATTGTTAAGTTTTCGGAAGTCTATCCTTGTAGGTGTTGCATATAAAATCTAACTGTATGAAAGAGCTTGGCATTGCTACAACAGGTGAATGATTTGATAGGCAATATGGTGCTAAAACCAAGATCACTTAGGAATACCTGGTGTGTGTGGTGTCAACTCAGCTTTCAACCATGGAACTTGCCACACCCTTGGCAGTTTAAAATTTACAATTACATATATATGATTTTTAATAGGTTAAATAAATCCACTTATGAAAGCAGATGTTTGCAATATCTCTTATTATATCAGTTCTCTTCTATTTAAAAATTCTCAAGAAGTTTGATAAATGTGCATTTACAACACACACAGAAAACATTTACGTATCACATAACTATTTGAAAGTTTATTCATTAGGGCAATACACCTAACAAAGCATAAGCACAATGTATTTACTACCCTTGAAAAAATTAGGTGTCTTGTTTATCCAGAACTTTGTTGAACAAGCAGATATAATGAAGTTCCCCTTAACTTAAACACTGCCCTCCTGTAGTTGTGCATACAATCTTTCGTCGAGATCATGGACGAAAAGTTTTCAATCAAGATGACATCTATTTTTATTGTGCAGATCGATTTGTATTAAAATCTCACTGCCTCCACACTCTCTCTTCAAAGGTTTCATTTAAGTTGCATTTTACTGTAGCTTTACCAATGCCATTGAATACTTTCTTTTTCTCTTGTTCCCGGGTTTAAAGCGCACCGTGACCAAATCGTAGAGCCAGTCACCCGTCCCTAATTTAGGGCATCTGGTTCCAGGTAATGGGAAAGAGCGACCACCACCCATGTGCTCCATCCGGAATTGTAACACAAGGCCAACGACTTACTCGGACATCCAGGGTGGTCAACTATTTTTCGTTTCTCAAGACTGGCACCACTGAAGATAATGAATCCTTCTATAAGTGGTATACTCTTTATACAAAACTATAAGGTTATGTTAACGCGCAAGTGCGCTAGGTACTTGCCTAGGGCTGAAATTTTCAGAGCAAGGGCACAGGTGTCCAGAAAAGTTAATTTTATAACCTTGTTTTTAACTTTCCCATGATCTATGCATGTATTTTTAAAAAATAAGACTCATTCTTTGCCCTAGAATGGAGGTAGGGGAAGTGCACACATTTGCAAGAAGCTATTAGAAACAAGATTTTTCTCTCACCTTGATGGCAGTTTAAAGAGAAGCCCCTCATTCTGAGAACTCTTAATTTTTTTCCCTCACAATCCACTTCTCCTGAAGGGAAACACAAAAGTACTAAAACCGGAAATATTTTATTTCCAGTTTTTGCACCCACAATGGGAAATTTGGAACATAAATAAAATCTTATTTTTTAAAAACCTTCAATCTTTAAATACCCAATCAAAAATGTCCAGGAATTTTAGCGTCCTTGACAGAAAAACAAAATAATGAAGTGCCAAAAAATATACTATTTCACCTGACCTATCAAATAAAAGATTTTATTTTTTTGGTCTTGCTCTCTTCTGGAACCAGTGGCTAGCCTTCTTCAGTTAGTCTCAAGAAATGAGCTGCGGTATCAGAGTTAGAGGCAGGCTACTCATGATAGTGGAAAAACCCCAAAATAACAAGAAGCAACCAATTGCAGCCGGGGGTTGTAGTAATAAAAGACCAGTAGCATAGAAAAGCTGAATAATTCTTTTATGTCATGTATTCAATAATTTAAATTATTTTTTATAATTTAAATTATAAAAAATAATTTAAATTATTGAATGCATGACATAAATATATACTGTTTACCTTAACCAAATGTCTGTATTCCAAGGTAGACTTAACCGTCAGATCACAGTGTCACAAGGGTGTGGAGCTCCTGCCCTCGAAAAGAAAAAAATAACAAATGGTAGTCATCTTAGGGTAAGTCTGCAATGCTAGGAGGAAAATTAACACAGCACTGGCCCTTCCAACTATGACCCTATAATTCTCAGTGGTCATTAAAACCCAGGACAAAAAAGAAATGCATATATTCTACTCCCACCCAATAATCTTAGCAAAAGTTATATATATATATATATTCAAAGAGACTGATTCATATTATTTGCATTGAATATTTGGAATAGCAGTTTTAGAATCCCACTACCACGTAACATGCTTTTGAAAATTCTGAGGGTCTTCTTTCTATGTTTTACTTACTTCGTTCACTGCTAAAGCAGTTTATCTTAGACCTACATTACTGGCAGACTTTCTCCCTTCCCTGGAACCACAGTCTTTATTGGTAAGGATGGGGAAACTGCTGACAAAACCTCAAAATAAAGTTTGAACTCAACTATTCCAGTCCCTTGCACTTTTTTTTGGTGAGTGGGGCTTTTAATTATGTATCACAATAAAGAAAAGCACATATTGGAAAAAATACTAGTCACCTGTCCCTAATTTGTGGCTGCTGGCTTTAGGGGCTGGCAGAAAGGGCACTGTAGGCCAAGTGCACATGCCTTCCCTGGGATTCGAAGCTGTACCCTTCTTAGATGAATGATTGCCAATGCTCCGTACCACTTAGGACACTACATCGGATGGCTTTTTGCTGGCAGGTGCTTCTAGAAATACTACACACAACTAAATGTGAAAGTGTAAGAATTGATTTTCAACTTATGTAAGAAAAGTAGGTCTACAAAACGCTAACGAAAATTTGCTAATTAGATTTCATTTGTTAAATTACAGATACACATCTCCATACTTTTTCTTTTGCCATATAGTGTTCCTGCTATTTGCTCATAAGCCAATTAAAATTAAGCACTACCATGGCATACATACACAGTTCATGAAAATGAGTGCAGCATTTTGTGTCAGAAAGCACAACTGATTCTGGCATAACAAAATATTTTAAAATGGCAGCCACAGTCACTTTTGTAGAATTTCAAACACAGCTGTCAATCTGCAAATATTTGGACTGTTGGGTTGTGTTAGGCAAAGGGTTATACCGCGAGTTCTTGATACCCACTCAAATTCCCGATTCTCAAGATATTGTATACACTATTTACAAGGGGGAAAATTTAGCATTTGTTTTGTTAGGATTGATGTTAAAAAGAACTTTTTAGTTTAGGCCTAAATGTTTTATTGGAAATTTGAAGCACCATTAGAGATAAGTATATATCATGAATGAAATACGGATTACACCATACAATACAAATTTTGAAGGTGACAAGGATGATAAGTCAGATAATATCTGAAAACTTGAAAATTTAGTCGTCCTGGAGCGGGAATAGTCTCCCAGATAGTGCCTGGGTATGCTAACCACTACACCACTAAATCCTGTGGTTATTTTCAAATTAATTGGAAACTTGAGACTTGGTCGTTCTGGGTGGTGTAGTGGTTAGCATCCCCGGGCGCTATCTGGGAGACGTGGGTTCGATTCGCGCTTCAGGGCGAAAAAATTTCAAGTTTTCGGATATTATCTGACTAACCATCCTTCTCACATTTACACCAAAAAACGAATTGTCATCTTCAAAATATATAATGAATAATAACTTGACAATATGTTGTACTTTTTAAAACTCATATTACTTTGTACATTATTTAAGTGTTCATTTTGCATAGAGCGCTTTTTTTCTACAGATAAATGCAAATTAGACAATTCAAGTTATTGTCTACATGATCTACAAGAGCAAACTTATTGAAGAGTGAAATAACAAAAATTGAATGTATTGTGTTATGGAATTGCCATCATTTTAAGCATAATTCTCTTCATCATCGAGCTTTTGCAAGCATGGAATTCATGCCATTTTAGATTGAAAGTTGGATCAACCGAAGAAGTTGCTGTACATAACACGAAGGGTGTTGATATTGAGATTTATTTCCCAGTTGCATACTTAAAAAGCATAGGACAGTTGGATAAATGTTATTTTTGTACATGCAGTTAAACTGTGCTTAGAAAATGGAGGTTAACAGATATTTGCCATGAACATCTATGTGTCTTCAGTAGATTCGAACCTTAATCTGTGTTCAAACTATGTAATGTTTGAAAAGTTCACTGTACTCCACATTTATGTTTTACCTGCAATGAATGATGCACTGATTGTACATGGCACCCTGTTTACAGTAACACTCTAAAGTGCAATCTCTATTTCCCTTTCTTTCAGTGATTATATGCCAAATGTAATTTATGCTTCCATGTAAAATAATTACCTTTCCAAAATGAGAAAAAGTCAAATAAATTAGAATGTAGTTTTCTTTTGATCGTCCTGTTTCATTTCTTGGTGTTTTCTTTTCAATTTCGAGTAGATTGACCTAAAAAGTGAGGGTAATCATAAACTTCGATAACGACTTAAACAAGAAAGATAACACTGAATCCCTAGTAATTCCTGCTGATGGTAATAAATGAAACAACCATCATAAAACAAGCATACAAGGCTGCACAAGCTCTTTTTAAGACAGTAATTCCAGTGATTGGAAAGCTACTTTTTTAAAAGTAGCCAGCTATGTAGCTTGTTCAAGAAAGTCTTGCTTTTTTAAATACAAGGGTTGTTCAATAAGTAGTGAGACTTTCTGCACGAGAGGGTCAAAGCATGACATACCTAAAAATAATTGACGTCAGGATTTTGACAGTGGTCCCAGTGGCCTAGGAGGAGGCAGCCTGCTGCTGCAACCAGTTATCCACAGCTTCATTCATCTGATGATCGAAAGTGAAACATTTGCCTTTGGGAAATGTTATTATAGGTCCAAAAAGATGGAAATCGCAGGGCGATAGGTCAGGACTATAAGCCGGATGTTGAAAAACTTCACAGCGAAACGGCTGCAATGTCCTTTGCAAGGTAACTAACATATGCGGCCAGGAATTATCATGTAGAAGCACAGTAATCTAAGTCAGGTGGCCAGGTCTCTTTTTTCTTGATGGCTTGTCAAAGCTTCATTCAAGTTTGACAATATTGCTCAGCATTGATGGTTGATCTTTTTTGGTAGACACTCAAGACACAATGGCACTTGATCAAAGAACAGGGTTATCACCTTGCCTGTGGAAATGGTGGATCGTTAATTCCTCGGCGGTGGTGATAATGCAGGTTTCCACTCCACGCTCTGGCATTTAGGCTCTGGCTCAAAATGACTACGCCAGCTTTTGTCTCCAGCAATGAGTAGCAGGAAATCTTTAACATAGCAGATCAGATGCTGTAACGATACCATTCGTTGACTCATCTGTTCATCGGGCAGATGTTTAGGTACCCACGTAGTGCAGACCTTAAGATATTCAAGGTGCAAATGCACGATCATATTGACAGTTCTGATGCTCACACAGACACTGTTCACCAGTTCTTGGATCATGATTCTTCTGTTGGCCTTTACTGCAGCATCCACACGTGCAATTGTCATCACTTAAACAGCACAGCAGGGTGCTCCTGATCTTGGCTGATCTGCAGTGCTTGTTCCTCTACCACTAAAGAGCTGGCACCACAACATTACAGTACTTACTATGTGGAAGACAAGCAGCACCGTTCATTCATCTGTGAATTTTGTTTGGTGGCATTTTCTCTACTTTTGAAAACTGTATTACAGCACGTTGAGCAACTTTGGACATATTCATTTCTACGAGAACAATAAAAATTAGTCCAGCATGTTACACGGCTTCCATAACAAGCATAGCCTTTTAATCACCTACACACTAGCGCCACCCATTGACAAAATTAGGAAGCACAAATAGTCTCGCAACTTATTGAACAACCCTTAAAGTATAGCTACATATTGGAACCAAAACATCACATCATACATCCGACTCCCTTCCATGTGAATAAACCTTTCTGAGCTGTTGCATTGAATGTGGCCTAGAGTTGAACACTGAAGTGTCCGTTCGTGCCCGCCTCTCAGTTGAGTCATGGATATCACAGTGGAACAGTGTGCACCTGTGAAGTTGTATTCATTTAGGGAAAATGAATTTGGAGGCATACGAAGTGTGTTGACGCATGTGATGAAAGTGTGATGCCACATCGTAAACCCCAGTGGTGGTTGAAAGAATTTCGTGAAGGCTGCGAATCGTTTCAGAAACAAGGTGGACCTGGGGTGTTGCCAACAGCCATTACTGATCAGATGCTATGCACTGCAGCCGCAATTATTTGTGATGATCATTGACACACAGCGAGACAAAAGGCAGAACATTTACAGATTTCAGTTGTAAGTGCTCGCACTATACTCAGCAGGGAAACTACACACGATGTGAGTCAGTGCAAGATGGATTCCTCGGTTACCGAGGCCTGAACAAAAAGAAGTGCATGAATTTGTGAAGACTACCTAAAGTCAGTGATAACAGGCAATGAAATTTTTCTTTATCACTATGATCCAGAGGGGCAAACAACAGAACTCTGCATGGAAAACTCAGTCATCTCCAAAGGCAAGATGTGAAAAGTCTGTCGGGAAGGTAATCACTCTTTCAGATTACCAAGGAAAAGCTGTCACCAAATACCACGGCTAATGTGTAATATGTGCCTATTTTGACAAAGTTGATCGCACATATCTGTAAGAAGCATCCACATTTACCAAAATGGTTGGAAACTCCATGATAACACTATTCCTTATGTGGCACAGAAAATCACTAACCTTTTGCCTGAAAAAAATATTGGAATGGTTCCACACCTTCGATACAATCCAGATTTAGCACCCTGCAAATTTTTTCTTTTCCGAACGAACTTGTGAGGATATAGGTTTACGTCAATGATTCACAACCTATGGCTCGCCAACAACAACACTAGCACAGGGAGTCTTACCAAATTTGGGAATCACAATTTCATGACCACTTTTAAAAGACGTCAGTATATACCTATCCAGTTTGTGATATATGCACATGTACACACACAACACATATAAATTTAAGGGCAACATATATTCACTGCTGGCCACCCAAAATGCAACACCAAGAAGGAAGCATCCGATTGGCCAGAAATTCACAGCATGCGTCGCCCACGAGAGGATA
This sequence comes from Macrothele yani, assembly GCA_039090855.1. NCBI lineage: Eukaryota > Metazoa > Arthropoda > Arachnida > Araneae > Macrothelidae > Macrothele > Macrothele yani. The sequence goes on along the minus strand of CM077011.1, from coordinate 127,965,326 downwards.
TGCAAACAATTAGCATTGCAGGGCATATGCAAATCATGTGCCTGGCATGCCATCGAAAACTATAAGGGTGCACAGAAGGCGGGGTATAAGTAGTGGAAGTGTGTTGTGCTGCCGAACCTGTGCATGGGAAGCTTCCCGATGCCTCGTCGCAGAATACAGCAGTCATTCCAGCACGTTTCGGAGTTCGACAGAGGAGGAATAGTGGCTTATCGCGACGGCGGTTTAACATACCGAGACATCGCCGCCCGTGTGGGACAACATCCAGTCACAGTGAGGAGAGTATGGATTCGGTGGATGCAGAAGATACAGACGGACTGATTGAAGCAGCACACCACCGAACGAGAGGACCGGCATGTTGTGCGGCAAGCATTGACGGCTCGCACCGCCACATCACGAATGTTAGCGCAGGAATTAGGGTGTGTTGCGCAACAACCTGTGTCAGCACGTACTGTTCTACTTGTCGCACGGCGCCCTTTGCTCCGATTATCATTGACGTTACACCACCGGCGAGTGCGGCGGCAGTGGGCTGTTGAAGCCGCACTTTGACTACGGAATGGCACGACCTTGTCTTCTCTGACGAATCCCGCTTCTGCCTGCAACAACACGATGGTCGGATCTGCTGCGAGAGGGTATGACACCTGTTATGCATCGCCATACCGCTCAGTCGCCTGGCGTTATGGTTTGGGGCGCAATTGGATATGACACCCGCACCCATCGGGTACGCATTGGCGGTACACTCAATAGCCACCGCTACATCTCCGACGTTTTGGAGCCCGTAGTCCTCCCTTACCTGCCAGCGGTCACGTTTCAACAGCACCATGCGAGCCCGCACCGTGCAACAATTCTTCACGGCCCGCATGTTCTCCCGATATGTCGGCCATCGAACAAGTCTGGTTGCTGATCGGCAACCACCACCCGCGGCTACGCCTGATGAACTGTGGCAACGTGTGGAAGCAGCCTGGACCAACATACCCCAAACCCACATCCAAAGCCTCTTTCGTTCGATGGTGTGGCGTGTAGCGGCAGTTATTACCAGCCATGGTGGCCACACGCACTATTGATGTCTGCATTTTCTGCAAGTTGCACGGGCCTGTAAGCTCAATCGTTTAATCTTTGCATCTGTTATGTGTCCAGTAAATCTGGCTTTGCTGTCTCGTGTCCTTCTTGGTGTTACATTTTGGGTGGCCAGCAGTGTGTGTATCTATATATTTATTTATTAAAGAAGGGCAACACTCCGCCCCCTCTTTTTTCATCTACGAAAAAAGTGTCTACTGCCATTCTGCTAGTAACAAAAATCTACTCATACTTCAAGTGCAATTAAAGTAAGTAGGAATCACCATTTCACTAAAAGGTTTCATTAGACACCCATCCTGAAAAAATGTCCCGACTCCACAAGTAGCATAGTTTAAACTGCTGAATTGATCTCAAAATTTTGTAAACATGCATTTCTATGCTAAGACATTTATTGCTTATTATTTTTTTTTTTTTTTTTTGATTGGAGGTTTAACGACCACCGTGAGCAACTCAATGGACTACAAGCAGTCGCCCGTCCCTAATTTAGGGTCACTGGTTCCAGGGAAGGGAGAGAGCCAGTGCCGTAAGACGAACACAACATCCATGCCTGACCGGGATTCGAACCCGGACCCCTTACGGACGAATGATCAGAGGCCAGCGCCTTAGACCACTTGCGCCACCGGGGCGGCATTTATTGCTTAATTAGTTTTCTTTGTGGAGGGAACAAATGCCTCTTTTTTTTTTTTTTTTTAACACTAAAATCATTATATGGATTGCACCTTATGTGGTTAGTACATGGAAAAAAAGGAGAAAAAATTTCTTAGCCCGAAAACAAAAAAAATACTAAAAATAAAAATTAATTCATGACCTAAGACACCATGTAACAAAAAACTAAGTTTTTCGTAATCGCCCGCCAAATTGTTTTCTTCGTGCTGAACCTGCACAGTGAAATGTGCCAACCAGCGCCAGTCTGGCGCCGACACTCCTCTTGTTTACTTTCTTACCATTGGTTGTTGATCTTCTGTCAGCGCTTGTTTGTTCTCGATCTCTCTTTAGTGTCACGCGTTACGTACCACAAGGAATGAAATATCAGTTTTAGGGTTTTGAAAACATGTAAAGTACAGAAGTTCAACAACAAAGTTTTTCATTCAGCATTTAATGATACATAGTTCAAGAGACAAAAGCTATTTTATGTTGGAAAGTACGATTAAATGAAATTCTATATTTAACGAAAGTACCAGCTCGTTAAATATGGAATTCCATTAAGTTTTGCCTCACTCGTTAAATTTTGTTTGTTTAAAATGATCAAATTAGCTTTGAATTAACATTGCACCACACAAAAGTTCATGTTTTGTTCATTAAATAAGGGCTCTTTATATTTTTTGGTGACTCACTTATAAACGTGGAAAGAGCGATGACCTGTTTGAACTGGAAAGGAACTTCTTCGTAGTTTGATGGACTTGTGTAATGGAGCCGGTTTAAATATGGACAAATTTGTCAGCATTACAACCGATGGAGCACCATCCATGTTTGGAATAAAAAAACGGAATGGTATCATTGCTGAAACAAAATCTGAAAAAGTGAAACAGAACTACTACAATACCAATGCATCATTCACCAACAAAATTTGTGTGTTAAGTAATTGGGTTTTTAGCAGTTAATGAAGGTTGTGAGCAACACAATTAACTTTGAATAAAGCTCATATTGAGAATTGGCTTCCTAGTTTCTTAATTCAATTACTAATCAAAAACTTCTATAATGGGAATTCTTACTATAATTTTTTTTTATTTTAATTGCAAATTTTCAGAGAAAACTTCTCCTTCAGGACAACAAAAGACAGCCTGAAGGAAGAATTTTCTCCGAAAATTTGCAATTAAAATAAAATTTTTATTATGGGAATTCTTACTAGGATTTTTTTTTAAAAATATTTCCTAGTAAGAATTCCTACAATAGAAGTTTTTGATTAGTAACAATTAACTTTGTTCGTATTAGCGCGCTATAGCACAGAGATTTTAAGGATTTTTTTTAACAGAATTCGAAGATTTTCCTTGTGATGTTTGTGTACTACACAGAAGTAGGATGGCTTAGTCATGGAAATGCACTTAAGCGTTTTATAGAATTATTTGATAAAGCTGTTATGTTTCAAAATGAAAATGGAAAGGACACTAAGCATTTAAAACAAACAAGTTTTTGATGAGATTTAGCGTTTCTTACTGATATATAACATGATATTTAAATAATTTGAACATGAAACTGCAAGGGGAAAAAATCCATTCATTTTTCTGTTGAACATCAATGCATTTAAAAGCAAATTAAAATTATTTCAACAACAGTTACAAAGCCAAAACTTTAGTGCATTTTCCCTACTGTAAAAAAAGGAAGGAAAAATGCCCTCACCTGAAAATTGAATATGAAGTTCAAATTAATATTTTACTTAAATCATTCAATGAGCAGTTTTAAGAATTTGAGAAATGTATGAAAACAGATTTATATGGATGGCAATCCATTCTCCACATCTGTGAAATCAGTATCAGAAAATATGCAGCTAATTTAATAGACTTGCAGAGCTCATATTTTCAAAGATCAGTTCAAAGAGAATTCAATACTTCACTTCTATGCATCGTTACTAGACTAATTTTCATGTTTAAAATGTAATGCAGCAGCACATGCCACCATGTTTGCAATCGCCTACATCTGCGAACAAACTTTTTAATTGATGAATCTGAACAAACAGATTGACTAATGGAAATCTTTTCTATTTTGAGATTGCTACATCAACAATCGAACCAAATATCAGAAAGGTATCAAAAATTCAAGCTCATCCACTGCGTTAACTACATTGGCCCCTGGAGATTTTTATTATTTTTTATTTTTTTTGGCCCACTACCAAAACAAGTTGTGCACCACTGGTTATGTCCACAAAGGAGGTAGTCAAAGCTTCAGAGGTAGCTCTGAAAACGATGCAAAAAAATGGTTTCCAGCACATCTTTGAGGAAAGGAAGCGACGTTCGGACAAGTGCATTGCCTTCAGAGATTGCTTTGAAAACGATCACAGCCATATTTCGTTCAGGTTTGTACATACATGTTTATAAATTTCAGCACAAGTCTTTCTTGAACGGGCCAAGTACAACTATTTTTTCCTAAGTGCAAATTCTGAGAATGACCTTCATATGTACATTGATACGTATAAGCATTCAGGACTAAATACCAATGGAAATAACACAAATAAATTTATCCTTGTATTTACCTTATATCTGATTACCATATTCAGTGGCATATGTTACAGGTGTGGACTAACTGCAAACATGGATGCACTGCTGGGCTTTTGAAGGTGTGACACCATCCCAGTTCTTTTACTGAAGGTAGAAGTCTCTCTTCTCTATCAAGTTCTCTTTTCTATTTGCATTCTGTACAAATCTCAAAGCATGTCATTTCCAAAAATGTAAAACCCATAAATGAAACGACAAAGCAGTCAGATTTCTTATCTGTATATTTAATAGCCAAATTGTGTTGTCCACCACTGAGGAAGTCCCTCGAAAGATGCTGACGAGTAAGTGTCTCTCAGGGAAAGAAGCACTGGCAGCCCAACTTTTCAAGATTCCATCTGATGCTTTACTATGTAGTGTCATTTGTTCATTCATAGCCTACCCTCTCCATGTTGCCTTTCTTTTTCTTGTACTCCCTGACAACTAAAAAGGCTTTACTGTGTGTAATGTTGCCAATTATCATGCCACATTCACTCAGATAACTCGTTTTTCACATTCCGACCATCAATCGGATGCTAACTGATGCTTGACAAGCTGGTCTGCAGTGTAACATATTGGACGACAGACACAAAGCCCAGAGAATTCAAAGAAAAGCCATATAAAGAAATATCTGCAAATTCATTCAGCTTGAGAATCGAATCTCTCAATCAATGTTCAAGGGAAAAAAAAAAAAAACAGCAAGTGCAATCTTCCTGTATTCCCCATCTTTGCCAGCTGACAGACTTCCCCCATAACAGTTTGGCTAGCTTTCAAAATGTAAGTCAAGGGTGTGATAGTAGGCACAGCACATTCAGCATCACATTCCAGCCACTTCAGGATATGTGAATGGTCCACGATTTGTAGTGTGCTACAGCTACGCATTTTTATTTGTAGTGAAGCTACATGCTGATCACTGAGTACTTCTTATTGCACAACTACACATTTACAAGTAACAGGTCTGAAGAACCAATTACTATGAATAACTTCCCCAAAATGTAATATACACTATCTACCAACAAGTAATTGGACACCCCTGCAATCGACGATATCTGCGGTCCTAATACATGTAACGGCCGCCGCCGTTAAATATCGTGTGGGAAACAACAACACAACCAGTCACATGCAAGATGCCACGCAGTTCTGAGCTCTCTGATTTCGAGAAAAGTGTAATCATCGGGTATCACAGAAATGGCCGATCCATACGTGACATATCCAGCGAGTTGAAGTACCCAAAATCGACAGTGGCATACGTGATTGGCAAGTGGAAGATGAGAGGTGACTGTCGGATTGTGCCCCGACCCGGCAGACCCACAAAACTGGGAGTTAGAAACCGACAGGTGCTGGCCATAGAAATTCAGAAGAACCGCACCAAATCGATGGGCCACTTCTGCGAGGAGTTTCAACAGGCATCCGGGAGTGTTATTTCGATGAATACCATCCGTAAGGAAACCCATCTGCTCGGTTATCATGGATGTGCTGCCGCCCACAAGGCTTTGATCACCAAGTCCAATAGCGCTGTTCAGCTAACGTGGTGCAAAGAACGTCGACAGTGGACTGTTGAAACAACAGGTTCTCTGGAGTGACGAATCAAGGTTCACCCTCTACCGTTCGGATGGCAGGGTTTGGGTTTGGCATCTGCCTGGAGAACCCTCCTACCAGAACATATTGTGCCAACTGTGAAGTTCGGCTGCGGTGGAATTATGCTATGGGGGTGTTTCTCCTGGTATGGCACGGTACCCTTGGTCGCAATTCTTGGTAGACTCAGCGCAGAAACCTACTGCACCATTTTGGATGACCATGTGCTTCCTACGTTGTGGCAGTTTTACGGGGTGGACCCATGTTACTTTCAGGATGACAATGCCACCTATCATGTTGTGAGGTCCTCCATGGCTTGGTATGGTGACAATGGGGTTAATCGAATGGACTAGCCTGCGCAGAGCCCGGACCTTAACCCTATCGAGCACCTCTGGGACGAGTTGGAGCGTCGACTTAAGGGGTGCCCGCACCGTCCGAAATCGGTGAAGGAACCGACCTGTCTTCTCCAAGCCGAGTAGAAGAAAATACTGCTAGCCGTCGTACAACGCCTGGTTGAGAGTATACCCTGGAGGGTCGCAGCTGTAATCGCCGCTCGTGGAGGCTCCGCCAACTATTGAAGGTGAATAAACTTTGTTTTCCTTTGCTATCACAGGTGTCCAATTACTTGTTGGTAGATAGTGTATTTCCTAACAAATAGTTTAATTGTTGATTTCAAAATTACGATTGCCTTATTGCTCAACTATAATGCGAGCTGAACAAACAGCTCATGAATTTGAACTACCTACTCTCCATTTCCTGAAATTCAAAATAAAACTTTTTTTTTTTCTTTTTAAAGAAAATTACTATGCACAAGCGTTATCGTACAGAATGAAACTTCTGTTATGTTTTCCACTTTTAAACATGATTTTACACTAGTCCCAACATTTTACTGCAGTTTCTATTGCTTTTTTTCAATTCGGTTATACAAAATTCATTTATATGCTTTTTAAAATTATACATATTTCACATTATTAAAAAAGCATAGTTCTTTTATATGTAACAAGGTATGAACGATGCTTATAACAGCGTGTAATAAGGGTATTCAATATAAAAACAATATCATGTTTGGATTTACTTAGAATTTCAAAAATGTTTTGCTTTTTCCATATATTCAAAACATGAAATCATACAGAATTTCTTAACCCAGATTTTAGGAAATCAGAATAAAAAAATTAATACAAAAGTCATAATTACACACAGGGACAAATTGTAATGGCACGGTGCCTCGGAACTATGATCTCGGAAACAGCGCAGCTTGTGGGTTGTACATGTGCCGCTTGTAGTGAGTACATATAAGAAGTAGTGCACAGATGGCCAAACGACAAACGGTTGTCCAGTTATGGGTCATCCGCAGCTCATTTATGCCAGGTGAGCGGAGACTGTCGTGCATTGTTCACAGCGACCACAGAGACAGTGTGACAAATCGCCCACAGTTCCAACACTGCAATGTGTCACAGCACACAGTTCATCACAGCCTTCTGTGCATGGGCCTGCGTAGCCGAAGCCCCAGCCGGGTCCCCATGCGCACTGCAAGTCATCGCCAACAATGCACAAAATGGGCTAAAGATAGAGATTGGACCGTAGATGATTGGTAGAAAGTGGCTTGGTCTGACGAATCAAGATTTCTGGTGAATCACGTAGACAACTGAGAGCAGATACATCAATTACTAACGAAGGTTATGGCACCTAGATGCACTGTTGGGCTGAAACAGGCTGGAGGCAGTGGTGTTATGCTGTGGGCGATGTTTTCTTGTGATACTTTAAGGCCCCATTATTCCAGTAGCACAATCCCTGACAGCTGTCAGGTACCTGAACATCATTGCATACCAAGTTCACCCTTTCATGGCAACTGTGTTCCATGCTGGTGATGGGCATTACCAACAGGATAATGTGCCATGCCACACAGCCAAAATCTTTAAGATGTGGTTCATGGAACATGCTGGTTACTTTCTGTTAATGCCCTGGAATCCAAATTCACCTGACATGAACCCAATCAAACAATTGTGGTCAGACTTGGAAAAGCAGGTTCACGATTAAATCACCACCACCTTGAAATGCACGGGAACTGGAGGGCCTGCTGTTGACATTATGGTACCAGATACCCCAGGACACCTATCACCACCTCATCGAATCAATGCCTCGCTGAGTGGCCGCTGTTTTCTGGGTTAAAGGGGGCCCCCCTACAGCTTATTGGGTAGGTGGTCATAATGTAATGGGCTCATCGGTGTAAATCAGTGTAATGTGATTTCACAAAATCTAATTTAGTGTTTTTGTTTTTCCCCCTTCTTTTTGGAAGCATTCAAAATTTTATAATTAACATTTTGAAATTTCTACATTTGTACATTTTTTAAGGCTATCCCCTCAGAAAACGTATAACCAAAGAACCATCATATTTAGCTCTTCGTTCATTGAAATTTTTGAAACAAATGCATACCTGCCAACATTGGAAACAGTCTTGTCAGTAATAACTAGCATTATTGTGCAGCACACAGACACTTTTTTATGAAACGATCCATCTCTTTGAGAAAAAGAAATACACACCACAACAAACAAGGACATGAATGAAACAAATCTAACAGTTGATTTTCCTGGCGAGGGCACGATAAGTAACACTGAGATTTAAGTTCGAAACTTCCATCAGTAAAAATCATTCAGATGCATTCAGAATTTCACAATGCTTGACATATAGGAAATTCCAGCAAGTGAACGTGCAGTGCACAAACCACCACTTACCACTGCCTCTAAAATTGCAGTTCATGACAAGATGACACCAAAGAAGGACAAAAAAAGTTGAACATTTTAACTAAGTGAAAAATCAAAACAAACAGCAGGAATGCGGACCACTGTCCGTTTGTACTTTGTTGACTCTGCAGCTGCGCAGCATCCATTGCTTAATTTTTCTTTCTGCTGATATCTTTCTCTCACATTTCTTCATTGTCACTTTTCTTTCTTTTTTTCTTATGCCCTCTGATAACAATAATTTCATCCATCATGCTGAAAGAACTAACGAGTGCACGATATCATAATTTTAACTGTTTTAGAGAAATGGTGCAACTTTGATATTATTAATACTTTTGAACATTATGCACCAATTTTTTTTAATTTTCCAACTTCGTCACTTCCATTTTTGGGAATTTCTCTCTCCTTTATCAAGCTTAAATGCAAAAACTTATGGGGCAGGAGATATTTAACAATGCAGGAGAGTTGGAACATCAATTATGGGAGAAATCTTTGCTCCGTCTGACTTCCGGTTTTGGAAATTTTCGTGCTATTTTGAAGCTGAAATACAAATATTTAAAAGCAATAAAATGTTATTTACCAATAATACTGGACAAAAGCAACATCACAAGAAAAAATTATGATTACGGGAAAAACCTCAACTTCGTCGGCCTTTCATTTTTGAAAGGCCGACGAAGTTGAGGCACTGATGGACGACTCATTGATTTCCCTTTACACAGGCATCCTGTCGCTTTAAACTGTTCATACCATTGCCAAATGGAGTTGGCACTGGGTGGACTTTTCCTAAATTTCATTCGAAAGTGTCGTTGCACTGTTGTCACAGATTGACTAGCATAAAATTCAAGGACAGAAAACGCTTTCTCGTTGTTTGAAGCCATCTTGCAGACTATAGACAAGTACTGCCCTCTCGCGGCTGCTAGCAGCGACCGAAGTAAACGTTGAGCAATGCGTGTCTGGTAACATCCGACAGCAGCATATCGCTAATATTACAGCCACAAAAAAATCACAAAACCACTCCAATCATTTGTAGATACTCTGTATATTGTAAAATAATGGCAAAATAAGAAAAAATTAAACAAAATGAAAATTCGTAGAATCCATACTTTCGTCAGTGAGTTCCAGAGTCGGACAACTAAATCGTAGAAACTACAAACATTCCATAGCAGTTGGCGGTACGTATACGATTTATTTATTTTTTTACTACGAAACAAATAATCAAATCAGGAAATAAAATTTACAGTCGATTAGAAAATGTTAAGGATAATTTTTAATTCTAGACTTATCAGTCCCACTACATTTTGATTTCATTCTTGTAATTTCAATTATACACGAGCATTGCATTTGTGGAAAGAAAATTGAATGTGCACACCCTCCTTTTTGTACCACAAATTGCACATATCTGCAAAAGTGAAAACTTCTAAAGCAAATGAACTACTAAGTACAAATCTGAAACAATGGAGTGAACAGCCAAGATGTACAGTACATTATGTTAATTTTGGTAAAAAGTCAAAAACCTGCCACATTCCTGATGAGTAAGAAAATGTACAAGACTATTGATCAGTAATAAAATTATTCAGAGTGAAAAGTGAAATTTTAACAATTTGAAAAGGAATGTAAACATGCTATGAAACAGAACCAAACCAAATAAAATAAGACCCAGTGCTACAATTACAATCCAACAGACATTTAAATTTATGCAACACAAAATACAAGAGATGTAACAAACAAGTTTATTTATTACATGATACAGTCTTCACTTCAATTCCTTTACTTGAAGACCTGAAAGAAATATAGAATATGCAAAACATAAGAACAAAAGAATGTTTTAAGCCCAACAATCAAGACAATATAATATACAATGATCCTAAATTTATCAAGACCAATATCTCATTTGCATGCTATTCTTCCCAGCCCTTTCCCTGGAATTTGTTGCTTACACTTCCAGAATACATCTCTCAAATTTATCATATTAAAATGAGTTAAATAAAAAGTGTTTACAACTAACTCTCAAAACGTTTTATACGACATAACTCTCACCAATAATTCTATGCTGCTTCAACAAGGTGAAATATAATCCCAGAAATTTATTATGCAGATTTTAAACATGATACTTGTGTTAATCAGCTTCATGAACAATCAATCGCACAGACAAAACTAAATAAGTAAAACTGAAAAATACTTTGTAAGAAGCAAAGTGTTTTTAAGTACTCACTCCTGTACACTAGTGTCATTAAAAAAAAAAATAGACATTGTCTCACCCCCTCTCCAATAAATACCTAACATAGTTGTAATGCAGAAATTAAAATGTAGAATCTTTTTTCCTATATCATTAGATTTCCCACTAGAAAGCCAAAATTAAAGAGAGGGCACAGCTTTTAACACATGAAAAAGGTGTGCCCTCTCTTGAATTTTGGATGTCAATCAACTTACACAATCATTACCCATATGGGAAGTTTGAACGGAAATGATCATCTAGTTGTTTCGCAGTGTTGTATTATGCACATGTGATTCACAAAATACAAAAAAGTAAAGAAACAAACCAAAAAAATCACAAAATGAAATTACTGCAGACTACAATTTAAATTGGGACTAAGAAATCCCAATAAGCTATGCAACGCAAATTTTGAAGATGACAATCCGATTTTTGGCGTAAATGTGACAAGGATGGTGAGTCAGATAATATCTGAAAATTTTCATCGTCCTGGAGCAGGACTCGAACTCGCGTCTCCCAGAAAACGCCCAGGTATGCTAACCACTACACCACCCAGAACGACCAAGTTTCAAGTTTCCGATCAATTTGAATATAACCATCACAGGATTCGCTAGTCGAAGCAATCGGCATTCATGTTTAGCGAATCTGGAGGTTAAGAATCTTATCCCATGTTTGCCCGGAGAAGCAGATAAATCATGAAAGAAATACCGAGATTGCGCCACATAATACAAATTTTGAAGAGACGCGGGTTCGAGTCCCGCGCCAGGACTATGAAAATTTTCAAGTTTTCGGATATTATCCGACTTACTATCCTCGTCACATATACGCCAAAAATCGGATTGTCATCTACAAAATTTGTATTATATGGCGTAATCCCGTATTTCTTCCAAGCTATGCAATTTTAGGCTTATAATTGTTATTAGCAAAACTGAAATATCACAAAAAATATCTTAAGACTTTAAAAATGGCAATTTCAAAAAATGGCAGTAATAAATGAACAGTTTTTAACAAAAACAAATGTCAGATAAAAGATTCAAAACAGAAGATGCAATAAAAGTGTCAAAGAACAAGAGTAGTATAGAAGAAATTGGGAAATGACTGTCTAGTTGTCTAACATCTTAACATATCAAGTTCCTGACTTACCTTAATTTTTAATTAGATGGATTTTTCATTTTTTTAATTTTCTTTTAGTTATCTCGTCTACTCGTAAACCTGTTGTGTGTTCAGATATTAATAGTATGATATATTAAAAAAAGGAAAGGGTAAATTATAAATGCAATTGAACTATATTATGCTGTTAGCCTAATATAGTATAAACATAGTTAAGTATAAAATATGACAGGAATTTTTTTAGATACATAACAAGCTTAAACATAACAGCTTAAAAATAAACACTTGTATTTACACTTCAAAGAAAACAATGAAATTCACTATACTATACAAAATGGATGTGAGAGGGACTAAAAAAAGTTGCATTCATCACAATTAAGTCATCTAAAATTTCACAGGGCTACTTTTGCAAACAAATAAACATTGACAATTGAACTGATTAGTTACTGTTGAGTGTTATAAAAATATGCCCTAACAGTTCCCTGTTGGGTAAAAAAATAACTGAACTGCATTGGCAGCATAAAACTAGAAAAACAGCAGCTATCCAAAATATGACTAAATGCTACATCACATGCTGTTGTTATTCATTCCTCATTAACTTTTGATTAAGAGAAAACTTTCACTATTTTCTACAAGATGAAAACACAGTACAAAATGTGAAAATCAAGCTCTGAAGGAGAAATCGGTTTTAAATTGAAAAAAAAAAAAACTGCTCATTCTCTCTTTCAGACTTAACAGTCAATTTAATGTAACAAGCTATTCAAAACTGCTAATCAAAAACTTCTATTATGGGAATTCTTACTAGAAATTTTTTTATTTTAATTGCAAATTTTCGGAGAAAACTCTTCTTCGACTGTCTTTTGTTGTCACTTTTTCCCCAGTCACTATCGCGGTTATGGTTAACCTTGACGGTTACAGTTATTTTTCAACAAATCCAGATGTTAGGCAGGAATAATCCTCTGCAGTCATTGATGAAAAAAATCTGATTTTTCTCAATTTCTATTCCTTCTTTTAGCTTTCTTTTTTTTTTTTTTTGAAAATTGCTTTGAAAAACTAATGACTTAAAGGAAATTTCAATCCTCCATGCTGTGACCAATTTCTCTAAGATGCCTATCTAAACCAGTCTTGTTGGAGCAATTTTTTATAGCAGCTTTATGCTATGCTATACGAGTTTCTAGTCTGTGATCTGTCTCACCTATGTAAGATAGTCCCACAACTACATTTTACTTCATAGACACCTTACAGTTTTAAAATATCTTCTCTGTGAACTATTTGAGGGAAAATTTTTTTAACCTTGTTCTCTAATCTTGAAGCTAGCTTATTACAGTAAAACCTCGAAAATCCGGCATTGACGGGACCGGACAAGTGCAGGATTTATGAAAATTCCGGATTTCTGAAGCTATCCAAAAATTACGTAACGGACGTTACATAAAGCACGTACTTACACATAACTTTAAATGTTCGCATCTACGCCTTATAAATACGCAGGGGTCGCGCTACCGATCGCGTTCTTTGCAATTTGTGAAAAAAAATTGTTTTGGAGATGGGAAAAAAAGTTTTGGTGAAAATATTGGCGATTACCTTTTTGTACTATTTATTATAAAACTATCGAAAAAAATTGAATTTAGCGAAAGGTGTTAGGCAAAAAGTTGAAAAAAGCCAGAGCAACCGCTAAGGCTGGGCGATGCATCGCTACATCACGAAAACACGATGTGAATTTTACATCGATGTTTTGTTTTTCGACTGACGAAACTACGATACATTGCTCAAGGCGCTTACCGCGAAGCATCACGAAAGCCGATGCAGATGTCAATACGCGATCGAATCCACATATTGCCACCATCAAGCACAGATCATCATCACACGTTTGACACGTACTTCAAACGTACACGCCAGTTCATCGCCTCGTTGGTCCGCGTCACTTCAGCGTGGCCAATGAGATGACAAATTTGAGAAACCACCCGATGTTACACGCGGCTATCTGCAATTTGCACGCCGAGATCGGATGATCTCGCGATGTGCTGTTGAGACAGTGCATCGGGAGATTTCCATGGTTATTGGGTGAAACATCAATGTTCTCACGAAAATAAAATCAGAAAAGTGCCGGATTTCTGAAGTTGCCGATTTTCTGGATGCCGGATTTGAGGTTTTATTGTGTTATAATTTCTTACTAATCTCATTAAGGACTCAAACCTTTGTGATAAGATTTTTATTTTAGTGAATTTGACTTGTTTTTGCAGGTTCAAGTCAAATTCACTAAAAAATTTCTTATCACAAAGGTTTGAGTCCTTAATGAGAATTAGAAGTATAATATCAGTCCACTGTTGGAGAAAGGTGTCCCCCCCCCCCCCCCAAGCCCGTCCACAACTGTCTTGAGCAATTCTTTTCCATTTCATTCCGACATGCTTTCAAAATTTCATCGACCCATCTCTGGTGTGGTCATTTTCTATTGTTTTGTTTTTTTCTCCTTGTCTTTTGGTATCTAGTCTAGTATTTCAAGTTCTAGCAGTATGTCTACCCCATTTCACTTGAGGGTCTTATCATTATATCATCAACATTCTGTTTAGACACTATCCAAATTCCTGGCTGATCATCTCCCCGACTCGGACTTTATAATATCTTCCACTGTAGACTTTATCATGAAAGTTCAGCAAATGTCTGCCTAACAAAGCGACATTATCAGCAGTTTTGACGTTGTTTCTCTTTACCCTTCGGTACCTGTGCCAGAAGCCATCGGAACGTTAAAAGAACCCATAACTAATTTGTTACTTTATTCCCAGGAGTCCTGCCACATTTTCAAATTAATGGACTTGGTCTCAAATTCCAGCTACTTCAGTTTCCAAGGGCAAATTTACAAACAGATAAATGGCGCTCTGATGGGAACATCCCTTTCAGCCGTCCTCGCGGAAGCAATAGTTCGTCCAATTGAGCAATATATATTCACTAACATTACCCCGAGGCCTACCATTTGGTAAATGGCGCTCTGATGGGAACATCCCTTTCAGCCGTCCTCGCGGAAGCAATAGTTCGTCCAATTGAGCAATATATATTCACTAACATTACCCCGAGGCCTACCATTTGGTAAATGGCGTTCTGATGGGAACATCCCTTTCAGCCGTCCTCGTGGAAGCAATAGTTCGTCCAATTGAGCAATATATATTCACTAACATTACCCCGAGGCCTACCATTTGGCTAAGATATGCGGACGATATATTCTTCATATGGCCTCGCGGAAAGGATACTGTCCCGGTTTTTCTAGATAAAATAATGATATTCACCCAACTATCAATTTCACTATGGAGCTGGAACACAATGGCACCTTGCCTTATCTGGATGTTTTACTGAGTAAATTATCTGAAAACTGCTGCCTTCGCACACAAGTCTATTATGAACACACATCCGTACCTAACCTGATGCTCCGCAACTCATTCTGCCCCGCCGACAAGACAGCTTTATTCCGTTCTCGAATCCAAAGAGCCTTTGCAGTCTCCTCAGATGTTACTTCTAGGCAATGCGAATTGAGAAACGTTATCGAGCTGGCGGGATACGTCTCGAACCTGGCACATCGCTACATCGAGAAAACTTGAGCCAATCGTACTAATCTTTCTATGCCACAGCTATGCTACCCAAGATTATATACACTGCCGGACAATTGCTAAGGACGGATGACAATAGCAACGATAGCAACCATAAAATGGAAGGCAGGAAAATGTGGAAATTAGCATAAGTGCGGGATACAGTAAGACGTGTTGTGCGTATGCAAATTTTAGATTGCCGAACTTGTTCGTGACGTCATAGCGCTGATAAGAGATATAAAGGATTTGACGCGTATTGACCGTTGTTGTTCAAACGCAAAGTTGAAAGGGAAAGAATCAATTGACGAACTTGCAATTTTCAGTATGTCTTCCCGACATCACCTAGATGATTTTACGCGTGGCCGTATTATTGGCAAGATTGAAGAAGGGCGAAAAATAACAGATGTTGCCAGGGAGTTCGACGTCAGCCACAGTGCTGTTTCAAGGCTTTGGAAATCATTTCAAACAAATGGAGAGTGTAGCAAACGTCACGGGGGAGGTCGTGTTCGCAGTACGACACCTGCAGAAGATCAGTACATAGTGCTATCCACAAAAATACACCTGCGCAGCACAGCTAGTGAGGTAGCAAATCAGTTTATGGCTGCTACTGGCAAGCGGATCTCCCGAAAAACTGTCGCCAGACGTTTGCCTGAAGGAGGACTATTCGTCCGCCGTCCTGTTGTGTGCATCCCATTGTCCAGAGGTCACCGTACCGCCCGTTTGCAATGGTGCCATCAACATCGCAATTGGACTGATAACGACTGGTCTGCTGTCCTCTTCTCAGATGAGAGTAGATACAGTCTATCGTCTGATTGTCGACGACAAGTGATCTGGCGTGATAGTGGTACTGCATATTGTCCAGCAAACATACAGGAAAGGGACAGATATCCGACATGTAGTGCCATGGTATGGGCTGGCATCATGATCAATATCCGTACGTCCCTTTATGCGCTTCCAACTGGGACTATGACTGGCCAACGATACATTAATGATGTTCTGCTACCTCATGTTCGCATGTTCCGTGGTGCTGTCGGTGATAGATTCATTTTCATGGACGACAACGCAACATGTCATCGAACAGTCGCTGTCCAGGAGTGTCTTGAGAGCGAGGATATTCAACGCCTCGTATGGCCAGCACGTTCTCCAGATCTGGATCCCATTGAAAATGTGTGGGATGCTTTGGGGAGGAGTCTTGCTGGTCGCCAATGCCCTCCAATAAACAAGGACACCCTCATCCGTGCACTGACAGAGGAATGGGATAAATTACCCCTACAGCTGCTTGATAATGTTGTGCAAAGCATGACACGACGTGTGGAATCTTGCATCGCTCTCCATGGTGGCCATATCCCGTATTGACATTTTACGCCGGAACGCCTGCGGACGGTAATTGCATTTTTTTCACGTTTACGTATTCTGCACAAAATGGCCTGCTTGTCCCTTGAACACGTTCCAAAGCCTTCTGGATTTCAGAGCACAATAAATTGTCTTTCTTGTAATGTCCTGGCATTCTGACATTATTTTATTTCACTTGGCATCCAACCACACCTACTTTTTTATGCGCTATATAACCGTTTATGATCCGTCCTTAGCAATTGTCCAGCAGTGTATATATACCAAATCCCTCCTATCAGCTCAAGAAGATTAACCTCGGCGTTGGCATCAGATCCCGACATCTTTATATACCATATTTAAGGGAAACACTGAGAAGTCCCCACCTTCCAATGAAGCAGGTGTTTATGCCATTCTTCTACTATATCCAGACGGATCCGCGCGATACTACATTGGAATGATCAAACGTTCATTTAGAATTAGAATCAATGAACATAAAAGGGACATAAAGAATGGCAAAGCAACCACGGCCCTATCCACAAGTCAAGTTCAAATCCGCTGCTCCTATGTGGAATGACGAAAAGAAATTAGCTTCCTACTCCACCCCAAAATCTACTGCCATTCGCAAAACTTTGGAGATCATAACAACAAATAAGGGTAACTTGATCACGCTAGTTACGTTAAATGAAAAATTTTTACAAGAAAGTTCGTAAGTTGGGAGCTTTCGACCTTATCTTAGGTCTTCATGACCTAAGATAAGGTCGAAAGCTCCCAACTTACGAACTTTCTTGTAAAAGTTTTTTATTTAACGTAACTAGCGTGATCAAGGTACCTTTATTTGTTAATATTGTTATGTGTTTTGCCCATCATCGTCAAGATCATAACCAACAGTGAGTTGTGCAATGATAGCGTCTCACTGGAGTTGCCACAAGTTTGGAACCAGTTCTTCAAATAGTGATTGCCTCTTGGTTTTCTTTCCACGATTCCGCGTGCTAAACGAGCATAACGCCTCGTGTCTTTGAAACGTTCGCATCTATTTGTTATTGTCAAGTCACCACATTCAAATTCTTGAACCGCTCTATTATTCAGTTTGCAGTTAGCTGTCTACCTTCCTTGAGAAAGCCATCTGATGTGCGAAAGCTTGGAATTTTTATTTCTATTCTACACCAAGAAATTTTGGATCACTAGTATAGTTATACTATTTAAGTAAATGTTAGTTCTATCAGTTAAATGTGTACTTGGCACATGGTCTTTCTTTGAGGAGCTAACTTCTGAATCTCAGAGAACAGCTTAATGATATGTATGTATAAAAGTTAAGAACTTAGTTATAGAATAGCCAACAGAGTAACTACAAAGTGGAAAACATACACATTACAAGGTGTTAGTATACATTACAGAAATTACCAGTGCTGTACGTGTAGAATTAACATTTAACGACCACCATGTGAGAAGTTGCCCATCCCTAATTTAGTGCCACTGGTTTCAGTTCAGGGAAGGGAGAAAGAGCCAGTCCCCTAAGATAAAACAACATCCATCACTCACCAGGGCTCATCTAGGATGAATGGTCAGAACCCAGCACTTATGCCACTGGGGGAAGCTAGCAGTTTTATCAACTTGCATTTTTTTCACAACCCCGATGAATGAGAAAGGTTAATCCACATCTCAATCCTAGAGCAACTTAGTTGTGTGCATACATTTACAGCTTTCAGATGGCTTTAAGTCCCTGATCTTAATGCGTTCCATATGAAACATTGAGTTATTTATACAGCATGCCCATATTACCAACAGTAACTAACTTTTCTAATCTATCTGGAATGTTTTCAAAGGGAGGGGGAATGAAAAGCTTTATTATTTTGTTGTCACATAATACAACCATATTAAACAAAAAAATGACATTCCAAAAGGTAAGTCTGGTGTAAGATTTGTTATACCCTGATGATTAAAGTCAAACTCTTGTAGGCCTAGTGTTCTCACAACTGCATGGGGAAATACAAATTACCCGAGAGATTCAGTACCTGATGCAGATTTTCATTAAAAATCAAAATATTCATATGCCATTTTTTTTAAATCAATAAAAGATTAGTATGACTTGTTTCAGAAACTTAAAATTCTTCAATTTGTAATTATACAAGAGAAACCCCTCAAAACGAAATCAGAGGGGGAAATGGCATAAAGATCAAGGAAACTCGAGGAATTCTGATATTATCCACCTCATTTTGTAATTACACTGGTGTGCAAAAATGAAGGACGAAGAGGAGAAATTAGCACAAGAGCAGAACGAGCAGGCAGAACGGACCGAAAGACCCCTCAGGAGATAGACTAGGGTCTGGTACGATAGGACATGAGCATATATGCAGCCTGACGTGGGGGGAGGGTCGGAAGGGTATAAAGCACACGGGTGGTGTACGCTCAGCAATTCGATGAAAGCTATTGCACGGTGTACATCGATTTGAACGATGTCAAGTGGCTACCGCCGTGTGATATGGCAAACAAGCAATCCAGTCTACTACATCTGGATGACTTTATCCGAGGTCGCGTCATTGGGAAGTTAGAAGGTCGAAGTGTGACTAGTGTGGCCGAGGTGTTCGAGATCGCTCACAGCATCGTTTCACGACCTTGGAGAGCATTTCAAATGACAGGAACAGCTGTCAGACAGTTTAGCAGTAGTCGTCCACAAGCAACCACGGCGGCGGACAACCGTTATATTGTCCTACAGGCGAGAAGAGACAGACGACAGACAGAGGGAGAAATCGCAAGGCACATGCAAAAGACAACTGGACGTCCGTTATCGCATTTTACCGTGGCTAGGAGGCTGCATTAAGGTGGTCTATTTGCACGACGGCCAGTATGGTGTGTGCCATTAACGCCTGCTCATCGGAGACGGCAGTTTCTGTGGTGCCAGGAACACAAGAACTGGAATCATCAGCAATGGGGTAGAGTTCTCTTTACGGATGAGGGCCGATTTTGTCTGACGAGCGATTCTGGACGTATACACACCTGGAGAGAGCAGGGAACACGCAATCACACCTCCAACATCATCGAAAGTGACCGGTTTGGAGGTGGTGGAGTTCTCGTTTGGGGCGGTATCATGTTTGGTAGCCGTATTGACCTCCACATCTTCTAAGGAGGTTCAGTCACTGGTGTCCGCTATTGTACCGAGGTTTTCCTGCCTCAAGTGCCTCCGTTTAGAGGTGCTGTGGGTCCTGAGTTCCTCAACGCTACACCTCATCGTACAGTGGCTGTCGCAGAGCTGTTGGAGAGTGAAGATATTCAACGCATGGATTGGCCTGCAAGGTCCCCGGACCTAAATCCAATCGAACACGTGTGGGACCTTCTCGGGAGACGCTTGGAAGCACGTCACCAGCCGCCAGCAACGATTCTGCAGTTGTGATTGGCGCTACAAGAGGAATGGGCCGCGATGCCTCAACAACTTCTTGACAACCTCGTCCTCAGCGTGGACAGACGTAAATCCTGCAACGCAGTCAGGGGTAATCATATCCCCTACTAAAGACTGGATTTTTCTTGGCAGCTGCCTGTCACATGGACGTTTCTGTCTTCTGTCCAGTTGTGCTCGAAGCTACCTTTTCAATAAAGTGCCTTTGAATCCTTTGGATTCCTTGTTTGGACGGTTTTGTTCACTTGTCCCATATTCTTACATCTTGAGGATCTTATGGTATGATTTGAGTCGATGTGGAGCACTTCTGCACGACGTTACATTCGAAAAACCGTCTCATACTTTATTTTAGCACGCCAGTGTATAAATATTTAATCACTACATAGTTTAAAATTATTTATGGAGACCTACTGCAATTATTATAACATTTTCTACTTTTCTAAGAAGAAAAAATTTCTTGGCCAGTGCTATAATGAAGATTTAAAAAATTTTTCATGTTACTTACAATTTCTTTTTTTTAGGCAAAATTTTCTGATATGCTTTAAATCTTCAGGGTGTTGATTAGGTTGCAAAAGCCATAGGTCATTTCTGTGGTGGAGATGAAAATGTTCTCTTGGTTCTCTGCATTTTGAATTTTTCAGGCAAAGTTCTTTTTTTCCTAATTTCATTTTCCTGATTACATTTCTCATTTTTAATATTTTTCTGATCATATTAACTTTTTTTCCAGTACCATAAGAGAAAGCGCCTTCGTGTCTAGCAGTCTTTTCAAAACCATGAAACTGAGAAGGATTACTGTTCCTCCCCCTAAATAACGAAATTAAATTTTAAGATCAGTACTTAATCTGTCCATGCTGAAATTGGTGGCATTTCTGTAATCCATAAAATTGTTTCCATGACAGCATTAGCGATGGCAGTACCAATATTTTAAATTTGATTATACTTAAAATGCATGTTTTCCCATTCTTCAGTCTGTTCTAGCTAAGCTATAGAAAGGAACAGGACAAGCATTTTCCCTTTTGTTTAAAGCAAAACTAAAGTTCAAAATGCCAACTCTTGCAGAAAAATTAACTTTACATGTAACAAAAGATAGTGTTCCAATTTGGACCTTAAACTTGTTTTTGAACAAAAGGAAAAATGCTCTTTTTGTTTCTTGCTATGGCAAGTGACCGAGGAAGAGAAAAATGTGCACTTTAAGTTAAATTTCATCGTCTGATCTAATTAGGGGTAGAGGTAATATATGAATCTAGCTATTTCATTGCTGCACATTCAACCAAAAAATAGGTATTTTGTCATAACTGGAATTTCTAATGTTAATATAATTGTCTTATTAAATTTTCTTTAAATTATTTTATTCTATTATGATTTCACAGGTTTACAGCAAGTTTTTTATATCGATGGCTGTGTATGCATATATACCTTTTTTTAAATAAATAACTACTCTTGAAAAATTACACATTGCTAGGAACTTTTCTCACCAACTATTATTTTCCTTAACAATTGTCCAAACTACATGGAGTCTGCATTCTGGGTCTAACTTCTGTCATCTTTGATCCAAAGCCTCCTCTTCTGTTGCCCACATCATTCTACACATGATGTATGCATCTTGCATCTTCCCTGACTTTGCCTCTCTTGAGTTTGAACGTACAGTACCTTCCTAATGATATATTCCCAAGTATAACTTCTACATAATGTCCAAATAATCTTAAATGTGCCTTTCACAACTGTTTAACAATGGAAGTAACCTTTATAACCCAGTGACTTTTCCAGCTGTCTGAACCACCTGTATTTGATTAAGTAACTTGCCTAGAAGAGACTAATTGATTACCTTTTGACTATGCAGAAGGAGAATCTGATCTAGTTTCTGCAGGGTTCATACCTACACTCCAATTGATATTTTGTGTCATTGGAATATAACCAGGTGTATGTGTATGTATATATATACATATGTAGGGGATTAAACAGCACTAGTGGCCATTTGCCTGGCATTTGGCCCCAAATATAAATTACTTTGCCTGCAAAGAACAAAATACACGCCGAAAAAAAAAAGGGAACAAGTAGGAGACACTGACAATGAATCAAGGTAAGTTGAGTAGAGCAGTAGACACTAGATAGATCAGACCACATGAGACAACTGACACCATAAATTGTGAAGTAAAACAGACCCCCCCCCTTCCCCCACCACACCTTTGCCCTCTGACCCCTGAAAAGACAACACAGATGTTGATCCCACTGGTAAGGTCACATAAGGTAAGTCATGCATGCTACAATGGGAAAAGTGTTGAAGGGAGATCATTTCTAAGAACATTCCAGGGGATTATCTACCAAGAAAAAAAGCTTCCCTGGGGTAAATGGCTTAGCATATTTATATATACACAAACAAAATGGGGACAGGATTGTGATGCCCATTACTGCAGTGCAAAAACAAGGAAGAGGGGGTAGCACTTGTTTTAAAAAAAATAAGGACTTTTTAAGGCCTTAGTTAAGGACTTTTAAGGACCGTACAAACCTTGTTTCTGGCATATCAGTTGGTGTACTTCCCTCTACCCATCTGTATCTACCATGAGATGAAGAGAAATTCCACTTATATTCATATAAATTTTCTCTTCATAATGAAAAATTCTGTTTATTGTCATAGCCCTCAAATTCAGCGTACATGAATCCTACTGAGCATTTGTGGTTTGAGTTGGAGATGGGTATGAGCAGCGTCATCCCAACCATGTAATTTACGGGAACTGCGGGATCTTCTGTTGTATTCGTGGTACCAAATATCAAGAGACACATACCAGTATCTTGTTGAATTTTTGCCTTATCAGGTGAAAGCTCTTTTGGAGAAGAGGAGAGCCTACATCATATTAGGTCAGTGGTTTTAATCTTTTGGCCGATCGGTGCGCAATGAAGGATGCACATAAAAGGGACAAGAACAACCATTTTCCAATTTAAAATGTTCACATAAATAAACACAAAAATTCAGAAGCCTTGCTTCAATACAGTAATTCTCATGCAATTAGGGACATGTCGCTCCTTGCATGCTACACAATGAAACTCATTACAGTGGAACCAACCAAAACCACCTTTCCTACATGCCACATAATCAATTTTGCATAGAATTAATCCTTGTATTGCATGCAGCATTCAGCTCTAGAAACATCCCACACATTTGAAGGGAATTTGCAGTGAAATTTTTCACAAACGCATACAACTGGTTCATTCTGAAAAATCACCTGGAAAAACCATGTAAAGCAAATTTAATCTTTATTGAAAAACGCAGATATACAAGTGATGTTATTTCTGATAACACATAAGACCAAACTTACATTCTGTGACATGCAGACAAGCGACAGGTATGAGATCCCCTATCCTCCTACTATATCCATAATAACTTACTAAATTTCTATTTTACATGAAAAATTAGGTTTTGAAAAAAAAAAAAAAAAAAAAAAAAAAAGGTATTTCTGACTGATTTCAGATATTTTAATGACTGAAGAACATCAAAGAAATGTCTTACCAGGTGGTAATGACTGCTTCAATTTTTCTGCCTTTTCCCTATCCTGAATTACAAATGTGTACAGGTATCGGCTACAGCGGACCTTGAACTTGACATTATCTTTATTCTTCTTTATTTTCACAGCTAGAATGCAACACATTTATATTAGTACCATATACTTGAGGTTTATGACAAACTTTCTGCAGGGATAATAATAATAACAATAATAATAGCAACAATACCTATGAAGCAGTGTCTCCAACAAAACATGTAAGTAAGATTAACTTATACACTGAAAGCCCAATTTATTATACACACCACAACCACCTCCAGAAACCTGTCCTAACACTAGCAGCAAAAACTCACTGCATGCTATCAATAGGCCAGATATACTTACTTGCTGTGATGGTGCAGTAAACATGGTGACCTCAGGAAGTTCAATCATGAGCACATACTGAGAGCAAGGAAGATTGGGGTGCTCCATCTCTGACTGCAGAACTGGTATTTCTGCATGCAAGTGTCACACATGTACCAGGACTACATTAAACCCAACAGCCACCAGGAAGAATGTGGCTGTAGACAGGCTGTTGATGTTTGAGGGGAGTGCCAACTCTCCCATATCACAACGTCAGAATGTAGGGCCACGGTGGAGAGGATAACATTGATTGCCAAGCTAATGTTATCCTCACGCTGACAACAGAGCATCTACAAAGCTTTGTGAAAGGACCATTTGACATATGATGCCATTACTGAGAGGTATGACAGCCAAAACAGACACAAACCCTTATTAGCATAACTGGGATATGAGGCTGTGGCCAAAGGATTTTGTACTCTATACTGAATTATTTTTGTTCCTTTTAACAGATAAAATTTCATTCTTTCCAGGTTTTGGAATTGCTAGATTTTTGGCTTTTTCATTTACAGTGCTTGATGACAGCTTTGATATTTGATAAGTATCTAAATGTACTGCTGATAATTAATTTTCACCTCAGAATTTAAAAAGCTAGCCAAAAGATCCCATTGCATCAGTAATCTGCCCAGGCATTTACTAAGAAAAAGCCGATGAGTACTAAGCTTCGCATCATACAAATCCTGGAAATGTTTTAAATTATCTTTTAGTTTAGCATATTTTTTTTCCAAATAATAGAAATAACAACAAGAATTTCATCTATATTGCATGAAAGAGCAGCTGTAGCTTTTTGAGCAGCAACAGAGGTGTTTGCAAGGCAAGGCACGAAACCCTGAAATCATCAGCGTCTCCCAACGGTGCCATGCATATACTCGAGACATAAATGAACATGTGAGGGTAACCCACCCAACAAACGTATTTACGTTACTACTAGTATCTCTAATTATTATACTTATCAGCAAAGCTGTTACCGATACTTCGAAAGATAAAATGGTTTCACTTTGGGAATTACTTACTACCTACCTATACCTTTTGCTCACAACAGTAAATTATTTTGGGGTTGAGCTTGCAGTATTAATTTGTTACATATACCACACTACGAATGTTAATAAAAGTTTTGTATTTGTATAAAATAAACCAATTACACACATAACATACCTTTTAAAAAAGTTTTGTTTTTTTTTCCAATCGTAAAATTACCCATTTGGCAAATAAATAAAACAAGAAAATCTGCAGTCAAGTTTTTATGTTACTAGAAGGGCAACTCTTTTTTTCATAGGATATTGACCTTTTTTTAACGGAAATGTTAGTCGTTCAGTTTCAGCCAGGTGGTATTGACCTAAAGTTCTATTTACTAATAAAATAACAGTATATTTAGCAAATTGGATGTTGATTTAAGTTCCATTTATTAATAAAAAAAACCATCAGTCTGGTGTGGTGTTAATCTAAAGTTATATTTACTAATAAAATAACACTATTTATTAAGAAATTGTGCAATCTTCATTTGTTTTTTTAGCGGAGACGCTATCAGGCTGACGCTTACGTTTCCAACATCCTTTATTTGCAGTGTCTTGTTTGTGTACCGAAGAGGAGAACCTTTACTATTACAAGTAGCCGTTATAATTGCTTCAACAGGTTTTGGAGGCAGAACTGTAGCACGTACTCCATTTATACATGCAGGAACATGACCCAGCTGTATCAATTTTCCGACACCATGTCCTAGCTTTCTCCTTTTGGGTGTCTTTTTTTCTAGCCAATCCCACCGGAATTTATTTTTGACTGAAGCCTCTAATGTCTTGAGATCGTCAGTTTTGGTTAAAAATGTCATCGTTGATGACGAACTTAACTTAAACCGTGTAAACTTTCAAATTCCTAAACAAACACACACACACACACACACACACACACACACACACACACACACACACACACACACAAAACCATCACTTTTGCCTAAATAAAAAACCACAAACGTTTCATCAGGGAAACAAAGACACCTCCTCTCCGTCACTGACTTACTAATACAATGAGGCAGGCTGCTTCCGCGCGTAGGTGCAGACACGTGAGTGACGTACTTTATTTGCTTTAACTCGCTCCCTCCCCCGCCACTCCAAGTTCCAATCCCACATCAGAGCGAAAACCTGTTTTCTTTTTTTAATCGAGGAGCAGAAGCGGCGACGAAATGACTGAGAATTTGCGCGCATGCCCTTTCCACAGAACAACGGACAACCACAGCACGAACACTGCCAGCTTCGTGAATCAAGCTCAAGTCAGCTGCATCGGCAAGGAAGACAATATTATTATCACATTAATTCATTGGTGAAAAGCAATTTTTTTTTTAGTAAATACTTTTGCCATGAATCGTTTTAATTTTTTTTTTTTTTTGCTTTGTCGCTTATTAGAACTCAAAATTTAAGTCTTAAAAATGCCTTCAGAGCTAAACATCCAGAATTCCGGGCATGAAAGATCGCCCAAACCCGGAAATCCGCATTAGACTTGGAACACAAACAGCCCTGTTAATCAGATGACATACATGGGAGTCAAGCCATCTGAAAGTGGTCTAGAAAAAAATTGGTTGCTTGGCCATTTTATTTTTTGTTGGTAGTTTGAAACCAAGATTATTTTAATTTTATATTAACTTGTAAAAAATGGCGGTCATTTTTGTTTCACGCTGTGCACCATTTTTTGCATTTCCAGAGGTTTGCAGAAAACTGCAAATTTCGGTTATGGTTTGTCGGAGAGCTCTGGAACAAAAACTATTATTTTAGAACATTCTAGACTATATTTTTGTTAAGTACATCATTTGGCCATCTTGTTTCCTTATGCCTCAAATTTCATTCCGAACGTGACACTTTTGGTTATAAAAAATTCTAATTTCGAAAGGGCAATTTTTAGGGGAAGGGTTAAAATATTGGGGCAACTTTTTTTTTTTTTTTTTTTTCAAGTACCCATGGTAGGGTAGTTTATGTAAAAAAACAACTGAGTCCTGATACTTGTCTCCATTTTTTTTTACAGGGTCCCACAAATATGCAATTTTTCATTTTTTTTTAATTTAGGGGTAAATATCTCTGGGGGGACCTAATAAACTTTAAATTTTGCACACAGTAAAGTACTATATGGTAGTAAATCCCAGTAAAAAGTTTGATATTCCATTAGGAGCAGAGTTATGCAAAATGCAAAACTTTAAAAAAGCCTGCAAAGATCAGGTAACAATGTTGTTATACACTGGCGTGCAAAAATTAAGGATGAGACGGTTTTTCGAACGTAACGCCGTGCAGAAGTGCTCCACATCGACTCAAATCATACCATAAGATCCCCAAGATGTAAGAATATGTGACAAGTGAGCAAAACCGTCCAAACAAGGAATCCAAAGGATTCAAAGGCACTTTATTGAAAAGGTAGCTTCGAGCACAACTGGACAGAAGACAGAAACGTCCATGTGACAGGCGGCTGCCAAGAAAATTCCAGTCTTTAGTAGGGGATATGATCACCCCTGACTGCGTTGCAGGATTTACAACGTCTGTCCATGCTGTAGACTAGTTTGTCAACGAGCTGTTGAAGCATCGCGGCCCATTCCTCTTGTAGCGCCAATCGCACCTGCAGAATCGTTGCTGGCAGCTGGTGATGTGCTTCCAAGCGTCTCCCGAGAAGGTCCCACACGTGTTCGATTGGATTTAGGTCCGGGGACCTTGCATGCCAATCCATGTATTGAATATCTTCACTCTCCAGCAGCTCTGCGACAGCCACTGTACGATTAGGCGTAGCGTTGTCGTCCATGAAGAGGAACTCAGGACCCACAGCACCTCTAAACGGAGGCACTTGAGGCAGGAAAACCTCGGTACAATAGCGGACACCAGTGACTGAACCTCCTTGGAAAATGTGGAGGTCAGTACGGCTACCAAACATGATACTGCCCCAAACAAGAACTCCGCCACCTCCAAACCGGTCCCTTTCGATGATGTTGGAGGTGTAATTGCATGTTCCCTGCTCTCTCCAGATGTGTATACGCCCAGAATTGCGTCAGATTAACTCAGGTCTCATCCGTAAAGAGAACTCGACCCTATTGCTGATGATGTGTCCAGTTCTTGTGTTCCTGGCACCACAGAAACTGCAGTCTCTGATGAGCAGGCGTTAATGGCACACACCATACTGGTCGTCGTGCAAATAGACCACCTTTGTGCAGCCTCCTGGCCACGGTAAAATGCGATAACGGACGTCCAGTTGTCTGTTGCATGTGCCTTGCGATTTCTCTCGCTGTCTGAAAACTGCCTCTTCTCGCCTGTAGGACAATATACCGGTCATCTGCCGCCGTGGTTGCTCGTGGACGACCACTGTTAAACTCTCTGACAGCTGTTCCTGTCGTTTGAAATGATCACCAAGCTCGTGAAACGATGCTGTGAGCGATCCCGAACTCCTTCGCCACACTAGTCACACTTCGACCTTCTTCCAACTTCCCAATGACGCGACCTTGGGTCAAGTCATCCAGATGTTGTCTACTGGATTGCTTGTTGGCCATATCACACTGTGGCAGCAACTCGACGTCGTTCAAACCGATGTACACTGTGCAATAGCTTTCATCGAATTGCTGAGCGTACACCGCCCGTGTGCTTTATACCCTTCCGACACTCCCCCCACTATGTCATGCTGCATATATGCGCATGCCCTACCGTACCGGACCCTAGTCTATCTCCTGAGTGGTCTTTCAGTCCGTTCTGCCTGCTCGTTCCGCTGTTATGCTAATTTTTCTTCCTCTTCATCCTTAATTTTTGCACACCAGTGTATAATTTTTCTTCTTTGTGAATTACCTTTTCATATTCTCAAAATATTAATTCTGGAACCTTCAAATTTATTATTTTTTGGATGAAAGCAATGTTATTTGATCAGAAAAGGTTAGGGTCTAAAAATGCAATTTCGGATGCTGTTTTATTAATTTTTCGCCAGTTTTTCTTTTATAGGTGCAAATTGCAGTGTAACAGTATTTCAACGTACTAACAGATTGCATCTCAGTTATTTTCTGCATCTGTTTAAAACTGTATTAACACAGTTTTTTGATATAACCGTTTATACTCTTACAGAACAGAAATAGCGAGAAAGCTCAATTCCCGAGAAGGGTAAAGCAGACGCATTTTTTTTTTTTTTTTGAATTCGGTAGAACTGCTGTGTCATAATAATTTGCAGAAAGCTAAAACATGGACTTTAAGCTGTTCTTTCAAGCATTAAGTATGACTGAATGCCTCCCAGAAACAGTGTTGTAACCTTTTCTGTGCACAACTCTGTCGCTTAGCGTGACGTCAGAAAAACGATGGCCAAGCCCGTGAAGAGAGGAGGGGAGAGTCCCGGTTGTGCTCCAAGTAATCACTAAGAATGCAGATGCAGTGACTATTTACTTCATCACCTTTTATGTAATAATACACAAATTGATATACCATATCCTGCTGGTTTACTCAGTGATAGCCTTGGATATCATCTTGTATGATGAAAAGTTCTCAGCAAAGTCTGCCAAGACAATACATTCTAAATTGCTGAGACTTGCTTTTCTTTCTTTCAAAAACTGGCTCCGGGCTTTTGAAATACAAAGATGCACCTTCAGTGATTCCAGCTTCTCTGCCAGGGATTCAAAGTACTCATCCTTTTTATCAATGTAATTATGTCAACTTTATCTGTTGTAACCCATTGTTTGAATCAGAGTTCATTCTAAGCATTTTTTGCAGGGTGGCGCGCCCTGCCCGTATTCAGGTTTGAAAAATGCCGCCCTGCTTGCCCTCACGCAAAAATTGTGCCCTACTGCCCTTTAAATTTAAAAAATCCCATCCTGACCATGCCAATCCTAAAATGGAAACTGCAAAACGTGTGTGCGCAGACCTGCCCTAATCAATCCTACACTGCTGTGAAACCAAAACAGCACACCCACTCCATATTAACTTCTCGTCGATGTCTAGAAAGTCGTAATGACCCCGTTGGTTAGGATTCCAAAAAGACGGGAACTGATAAGATACAATCACTTATTGATAGGGTGCTCAAATCTTGAATCTAAAAAATATTCTTTTAACACTGAATACTATTTACCTTATGGAACACTAGGTTTGTGGTTCACAGTTCTGCCACTAGGTAGTATTTTGTGTACTTCCGTTTGCAGCTGTATCTCCACTTCTAAAAATCCTATTAAGAAATGTCTTTTTCTTACTGTATGATATTCACTACAATAAAGATGGACCTTGCTCTTTGACAAGTTGTCTTGTCAGTTTAACGAAACGATCCGATAGATTGAATTATGATGTTATCTTTTTGCGAGACCATGAACTGGGAAGTAAGCTGAGAATTTTTACTTTATCTTCTTAACAGCCACAGCACATTTTTGCTGCAGCTTATCAATTAGTTCATTGTACTCATTGGACAAAGTCTGGAGATTTTCATTTACGTATCCTATAATCCAAACATGAGACTGACAAAGGGGAAAAAAAAGCTGAACTTTTTAACTGCAAGAGTGAAAAATAAGAATGTGCTGCGAAATAGCGTGAACATAATAACGTGGTGTTAGCAAGAAAAAATTGTTCACTGAAGTTAATTATGTAAATATTAAGCTGGAGCACATCACTGTATTCAAAATATTTTTTTTTCTTTTTTACATGAAACAGCAACACAGGATAAATGTAACATCGCGAAGAAAAAAAAAATTACGATTACCGGTGAAATCTAAGCTCTGTTCGACTTCCGTTTTAGGAAAGTTTTCCTCCATTTAGAAGCTGCAAAACAAGTATTTATGGAATAAAATTATATTTAACAATACTGGGTAAAAGAAACATCGCGAGAAAACAAAAATTACGATTACGGGAGAAACCTTCACTTTGTCCAACTTCAGTTTCAGACAGTTTTGAAAGTCTGAATTCCGCCCACCAACGGAAAACGACCCCACCACCACCAATCCCTCTCAAATTTCTGTTCAGTTCTACATCGATCTCGGGAACCTTCGAAATGACGATGGAAAAGGTGGAATTTTTCGAATCCACTGAAGAATCTCGTGCCTGAAGAACACAGGGAAATTTTCGCGACAACTTCCGTTTTAGAGAATTTTTCTTCCATTTTCAAGCTGAAATGCAAATATTTATGGAATAAAATTATATTTAACAATAATACTGAGCAGAAGAAATCATGACTGGGAAAAGATTTCACTCTTTTATTTTCAGTTTTCGAAAGTTTTGAAAAGCAAACCATCTTCAGATCAACCCCCCCCCACACACACACACACACACACACACTAATCCTCCCAAAACTTCTCTTTAGTTTTGCATTGAACTCAAGAATAACCCAAATGATGAGAAAAAAAAACTGAATTTCGCAAATCCGCGGAAGAATTTCGTGTATGATAATTACATCGAAAGATGTCTCTAGAGTTTTCCTCAGTGTTTCACACACTGCGCCAACTTTGGCTTTTAAAGCATTTTGTCCTTTGTCATAACCATTTTTCTTCTTTAAAAGGGGCCATTTCATATACAATAGCTGTTGTTCTTATTCAAGCACACCTGTATTTCTTAGCAATCTCACTGTATGGGGACATCTTTTGAAATAGCACACCTGCATCATCTGAGCATACTATAGGCAAATTGTGCTCTAAAATAAAAGCTGTAAACAGACACTGCTTTAATGATGCTATCCTCTTTTTCTGCCCCCTTGCCACAAAAAACAAAGTTTCTTTTTAGTGGGTTTTTTTTTTCCTGCTACCTTGTGCTTTTTTGTCCAAATACATTTAACATCCCTTTTACAAGACTGGGAGACTGAAAAACCAATGGCAGAAACAGCAAAAGGCACAGTTGTTCATCTGTCCACGAAGAACGGATGAATGGAAACTCATCCGTGTACAATTTCTTGACATTGTAAGATATTTATTTTACTGCCAGACATGCTGAAGTATGTTAACCACTGCAATAAAAACACTATGCTGCTACAAATAATAAAACAACATGCACAAATTGCAACCCACATGTGGTCCAAAAGCGAATACTATGACTTTTAACAATGAAGAGACACTGAATACTTCACTCTGATTGGCTGAAATGCACGAATTACAAACACTGGTATATTTTTAATCAGTTCTTTATTTCAGAAAACACTTTAATTGCAAGAATTAGCCATGAGAAGACCAAATAATTAAAAAGGAGAAAAATTGCAGACTTACGAAACAATTACATCTGCTGTGGATGCGGAAACATATATCAATCTCTCTATGGAGAAAAGGCATGTCAACTGCCTGTTGTTGCCCTGCACCTGACTTCATTGGGGGAACTTTGTGCCTTTGTGGCAAAGCACCTTCACTCAATTATGAATCCTCTGCATGTGTGCAGAATGAGTCCTTCCCTCCACCACTGCCAACAAAGCACACTCCACAGCAAAAAAACTGTGATTAAAATATTACGCCAAGAAATTTTAGTTATATTATGCCACATAATGAAAAAGCAAGAGATTCACAGTGGAAGCCGGAAGGGCGGGAGAAGTCATAAAAGCAGGAGAGTTGGCATGTATCAATCTCCTGAAGTGAGGAAAGTAGGTCCTAGAAAGAAGGAAGGGCCATTTTGAACTTGCAAGGTTTCCACATGCTGTTTTAAGCCCAACACTACTACTGTACCACAAACCAAGGTCTCTGAAAATATCGCACTCAAAAATCTTGCACTGAGGAGTCACATACGATATCATTACATCTCCACATTCCATGGAAGGAAGTAACATCATTACGAACAGATGCCACAGGGAGTTTGAACAAATTGAAAAAAAATCAAACATTTTGACCAATTTTTCTTTTTCTATTGCAAGAACAAATTTCAGGGTTATTTATACCTGGACCTTTCATAAAAATATGAAAAATCAAGGATTTTTTGGGCCTGGAAAAAAGGGAAATCAAATTCCAAAGGGCGTGCAAACCCTGTAATAATAATGGCACAATATATTCTACATATAAACTAACTTCTCCCCATTTAAGTTAACAGCTAAAAACTGGTACTCACATAAAAGCCAACACTAAATTTGTAGAGCTACATTTATTGAAAAGCAATGGCAATTTATCGGGTTAAGCCAATGTACTGTTAATTTATTTTATCTGGTTTTTAAGTCTTTGGTTCTACATGCTCTGAAAGCATCTCACATAACAATGCCAATTTCTTGTTCTAAACTTTCTAACAGTCACTTAACTGTCTCCTTTTTTACCCCATCCCTTTTTGACAAGCATGGAAAGTGACTATGTTCCTTTTTTCTAGAAATTTGTCTCCATTTTCTAGCTGAAACACATTTATGGAAGAAAGTGGTATGTAACAACACAGGACAGTGGAAACTTCCATCCAACTTCTGTTCTCAGATATATTTTTTTCCATGTTCAATCTTAAATACAAACATTTATGTAATTAAATGATATTTAAAAAATTATACAGGTTAGGGGAAACACCATGAAAAAAAAAAGGGGGGGGATCATTACAGAAGAAATATTTGCTTTCTTTATCAAAACTTTTCTGCCTCAATTTTCAGGCTGAAACACAAACACTTGTGCAACAAAATGATGAATAACAAACAATACCAGATAGAAGAAACATCCTGAAAAATACAAATTACAATTATACATGAGAAATCTTCACTCTGCATCCAACTTCAGTTTCTGGAAAAACTTCCTCTATTTCCAATTTAAATACAAACATTTATGTAATAAAATGATGTTTAACAACAAATATACAGCAGACAGGAGGACCACAAGAAAAAGAATTTAAGACTACAGGACTCTAACTTCTGTTTTAAGAAATTGTTGCCTCCATTTTCAAACAGAAAAACAAATATTTATGCAATAAAATGGTACTTGACAACAATATGGACATAGGGAACATCACAAGAAAAAAATTACAATTACGGGAGAAATCTTGACATTGTCTGATTTTCATTTTCAGAAGGTTTTATAAGGCTTGCATCAATGATCGAAGATCATTGACGCAGGATATTTTTGTTGCAACAAAACAAAATCCAGAACATATGTTACCCGCCATCACAATTTTTCTATGGGGCACTGCCAGAATATTAAAACATGAGGGGAGAAATGCATCATAATACACTATGTAAAACATAACTTTGACAATGTGCATAAGGCTGCAAAAGCAATGGAAGCAACACCCTTACTACCTAAAAACACTGAAAGAAGTGATTTAACATACATTTCTCCAATAGTGAAATGATTTGTATGGAGACTGAGCCACTTGGGGGGAGGGGGGGTCTGTATGAATCAGTGATTTGAAATGTGAAATGCAGCTTGTTTCAGCTTAAGTAATTTTATCACCTCTCTTTGAAATAGGATTAGGTTACAGGCCATTAAATTAATGATCATTCCCCAACAGGATCAGCAAAGGTGAGGAATACCAGGAGTTACACAGGACAAAAGGAAGAAAGAAAGAAAAAAAGGCACCTAAACTTATTGTGCATCAACCAGAACAAACTGTGGAGATGATGGCTCGCTCGTTTGTTGGAATTATATGCTGAGTGCAAAGATGGTTTTACATATTTTCTTACCTGACTTATGAGCCACTCACCTTTTTTAACAAAATCCCAAAACTTTTCACACTGAGTTAAATGAACAAAATGAGCAACTTCAGAAATACAGCAGTAAAAGGTACTAAATTCAAGCTTAAAATTATGTAAAATTAGAAAAACAATATGACAGCTTTGGAGCTATACCTCCACCTTGGATACAGTTAATTTCGAACAAGGAGCAAATGAACCACTAAATCGAACTTTATTTCAGAACTTGCCCAATAACAATTAAGATCACTAGTCAGAGTGTGGTGACGTTTTTTGAAGTCATTCGGGATTTGAACGCTCTCCATTCTTGTGGAAAGCCTTTCCTAAACTTCAAACTTTAATTGGGGTCATTTCTTATTGGTGCCTCTTTCACCATGGGTTCAGTCTTCTACAAAAGTAGTACTTGTGACAAGCACACAGCCCTCGTGCAATTTCTTGGAATGGGTTGGGCTTTAAGAGGCACCTAGGGGTGATTTTGTGCATGGTGTCCGAATATCCCAAGTGATCTTTTGTAAAAGACTGTTCATGGAAAAAGACACCAATTTGAAACAGTGCTCGCTCTACTGTCTTTTCTGGTTAATGAATGGTGCCCTTTCCATCTGAATGTCAGATTCAACCAGCAGTTTCGATAAACCAAACCAGGTCCACGATATCACTGAATCTGAAACACAAAAAATGTCTTCAAAGAAAAGCAAGCTTAATTATGCTGATCAAGGAGTAAAGCACATCTGATAAAATTATGCTGATCAAGGAATAAAAGCACATCTGATAAAAGTCAAGTTTCACCTAAATAACTGTTCAAGGACATTATTATTACTGTGTTCTATAATCCAGCACTAAAGCAATTATTTTAGGGACCCTGGTAGATGCCATGGAAGGTCAGGATATATGATGGCCTATTCATCCATCACTATGATTGATCCAACTTCCACATGCATCTTCTCAATAAGGAGGATTAAAAGTAGCAGTACATCAATACATTTCTGCAAAAATGCCAGACTAATGTGTGCAGGCTGTCCCAACAACCAAGCTTCAACATAATCTGTAATGAAATCCACAGATCAGCTTCAGCTACTGGAGAGCCACTTTTAAAAGCAAGCTGAGGTGATTACACCTTTGGATCACATCAGCTATTAAAACCCTAAAGGGTTTACAACATCAAAAGAACACCAACTGTAATGTTCAGGTAAAATCTTACAAACAACAATTTTCATAAGTTTACATTCACTATTTAACTACTTAATCACTGATTACTTATCACTTCAAGCAAAACACATTTCAGAAATAAAAGAAACCTCATTCACTTACATTTTGCATCTTTCCTTCTGGCTGTAAGGAGGAAATCCTTGATTTCTCTAATTTGTTTAGGCTAAAAATTAAAATATATTGAAAAATAAGCATTTTATAAGAAAAATTTTAAATTACAATGAAAGCAATATAAAACACACACACACACACACACACAATTTAAAAGTCATCTGAAGCAGATCTGACAGGCTGGCCATAACTCAACATGTTGGCCAAGCAGGTTAGTAAAATCCCTGAAATGGTAATGAGCTGGACATGTTGCCAGAACGGACCACCGATGGAAAACTAAAATTTTGGACTCAATACCAAGGAACAGAAAAGGCCACATAGGAGATGGATGGATGAAATTCAAAAACATGTCAAAGTAGCATGGTGTAGAGTGGCTCAAGACAGACAGTTGTGGAGGAAACTTGGGGAGACCATCTAGCAGTGCATTGATAATCATGATTCATACACTTTTTCAATCACAGAATTCCATGACTTGAAATTTTTTAGGACATACAAGCCAAACACTCTTACTTAAAATACAGAGAAACTGTAGGTCAGTTCAATCTGTAACTTAGAGCAAACAATTTTCTACATGCTTGAGCAAACTTAATGCTGAAAATCATGTCTGCTGCAGCTACTAATTAGAAACTTAGAATCACAGAAAAATACTGAAATACAAATGACTGTCACTGAAAATGTAACCAGGTTTAATTTCTACAAAACTTTTACATACATTATACTATAGTAACTATACTGATTTTGAGACAAAAAATACTTTAGTTCAATTACTGAACACAAATTATAAAAACCACCAACATAAACCTCAAAAATGTGTAAAATCTATAGTTAGAACATAAATGTTGCATTACTCTTGAAATGTTTTTATACACTACACAATCCATACATAAAATACTATTTATATTTATTTTAAAATACTTACATTAGTAATTTTAGGATAAGGAAAAGTGAAATATTTGAAACTTTTTCAAAGGAACAAAAGGATTTATTTCTTAAACAAATACTTGTGAGTCAGGATGTTACATTTTATTTAGGGGAGGAATTTTCAACATAATATTCATGCTCTAGCTATGTTTCAAATTTGTACTAACCAGCAAACAAAGTATGCAAAAAAAAATCCAAAATAAAACAAAATAGAATGGGAAAATCTTAAATGTGTACAGCTGTATTCACCAGTGATCAAGGTAATTTAACTGGTTATGATTAAAAAGACTAATTATAGAAATTGGGAAGTGATTACTTAGCTCAGAATATACTAAGAAACAACTAGATTTAACTCAAGTTTCTGATATTAGAAAGCAATCTGACTTAATGGAAAATTTTTACATAAAGCATTCATCAACAAATTTTACAGGGTTCCCACTCAAAAGTAATAAAAAAAATTCCTCCAGGTGGTTTTTAAGTTTTCCAGAGTGGCATGTTGCAAAGAATTGTTACATTTCATTCCATTCCAGTCATTTTTCTCACCAAAGCACACTTGTAAATTCTTTACATAATTTGTCTTTATAAAATTACCTGCTTTTCATTAATAACTAACTGTGCACATTATTTTCTGTATCAAAGTTCCACGAACTTTTGTGAATACTACCCACACGGAATTTTTAAATACATTCCCATAGAATACAGGTCATAGTAAGAAAAAATCTGTCTGTTGAATAATTTCAGTTTTCCTATAACACAATGCTGCAGCTAAGCTTAATGATGGAATGGCTCTGTTCAAAGAAACATGTTTCAAGAGAACCAACAGACAAAGGACTTTGATCCATCATCTGGTAGGTTCACTTGTGAAGTGTTTCTTCAAGCAGGAGCCATTGTGCCTAATTGTTCCATGTTATAACAACTGCCTGCAGAAATTAAACAAAATCTTAACTGGCAATTTTAAAAATTCAATTTTGCATCTTTTTTAGAGAATAAAGGAAATACTTAATATAACTGAAAGTAAGATCTACCAAATTCTAAGCAGGCAGTAATTGCAAGCAAAAGTTTGAAATCTTGAAAAAATAAGTTTTTTTGGCAAAATTAAGTATCCATTGATTTTTACAAAAAAAGAGGGGGGGGGTAATTTTCCCTGACTTACAAAAAAGGGCTATTTTTCCTGAGTTTTCCCTGATTTTTGGAACCATTTTCAAATTCCCTGAGAATTCCAGGTTTTCCCTGTTTTCCAGGTTGAGTGGGAACCCTGTTTTAGTAAAGGTCAAAATAAGCAACAATTTTTTTTTTTTTTTTAATCAGCTACTTCCACTAGTGGCTAAAAAGTAGATTACAAAAATGAACAAATGGTGCACGAAAAGTTTCTCAGAGCAGAGGTAAGGTATCAGACAGATTTTTAAATTGAACAGTTAAAAGTAAAGATATAAAAGGAAACATAACTATTCCTTCTAGTGGAAGAATATTGTATGGGAAAAGTTAAACATAGGCTAGAAATATTCTTCATGGTAAAAGCAATACTAAGGAAAAAGGAAAATAGAGACGGTAAGAAAAAGGTTTTAACCTTTATGACCATAGGGGAAAGTTGTGCATTATTTAAAGAGGATCTTATTGTATTCTTATTTGCTCTCCCCATCTTTATTGTAGTAAATATCATACAGTAAGAAAAAGAAATTTCTTAATAGGATTTTTAGAAGTGGAGATACAGCTACAGACTGAAGTACACAAACACTACCTAGTGGCAGAACTATAAACCACAAACCTAGTGTTCCATAAGGTAAATAGTATTCAGTGTTAAAAGAATTTTTTTAGATTAAAGATTTGAGCACCCAAGCCACAAAATTGTGCATTGTTTTGGGAAGACATACATAAAGAGTTTGCATAGTTAGTATCTAATCAATTTTTTTTTTCTATCGGGGTTTTAGTCCTGCCGATATTACTGTAAAAGGAAAGGTGAACTTATGCCCTCTAGTGGCACTCTTGTGCATTAAGAAAAAATTTATGTTCTCCAACAAAGAATTTTTCAAATCAGACTCCTAGAAGCAGATAGCGACAATACTGATGAGCCATTGCATTATGACCAGGGCGCGATTTCACCGATTAGCAACTAGCAAATAGCTAGTGAAAAATCAAATTTGCTAGTGAAAAAAATTGCAGTAGCAAATATTGCTAGTAAGGTCATTTCTTTATTTAAAGTAACCAAAAATCATTATTAATCCACGAAGTTTACATAACAGTTTCTATTATCACTTGTTAAAACAGCGACGATCAGCGATTCTCTTTCGCCAATTTCCTTTCGACATTTAATACCCATCCTCCCCATAGCTTTCATCCCTTCCAAACTGTCGTAGAAGCGCATTGAAACTCCTCTCCATCGTGCCCTTATTGGTCTATTACAGAAACTGAACGTGACGTCGGCAATGGTTGCTGTGGCAACCCAGAGCTCTGGGATGGATCGGTTGTTTGACCACCTACTTTGCCACCCTCCCTTCTTTTGCCCCACGAACTTTGTCCTCAACTCCTGTCGTACCCTAAGCGAAGCGATCTCTTACTTCCACAAGTCTTGATAGTCGTGCATACATCAAATACTGCGCTCTAATGATCACTGATGAATAAGCAAGAATAATTCAACTTATTCAAATGGTAGACAAAACCGAAAGAAGCAAACCAAAATGTTACTGGAAAATAGCCTGCCAACACTGGCAAAAGTCTTATCCATAGTAACTAGCCTTATTGCGTGGCATAGATAGACGCTTTTTTACGAAACGTGTTCGTGGAGGGGATAAACGATTGCGGAAGAAACTTTTGCTTAGTCTGACTTCTGGTTTTGGAAATTTTCCTAGAATTTTCAAGCTGAAATACAAATATTTATTCAGTAAAATGTTAATGAGCAATAATACTTGACAGAGGCAACATCGTGAGAAAAAAAAAATTATGATTACGGAAAATATCCGAATTCCGTCGACCTTTCGTTTTCTAGTTTCGTAAAGACGGAATTCCAATAATAACGAAAAAAGCCGGAATACCTTGAATTCGCGGAAGAATCTCATGCCCAGGGATCATAGCATACTTCTGGAAAATTTTAGGTTGGAATTTTAGGAATTTTAGGAATTTTTAGAAAAATTTTAGGAAAATTTTAGGAGTGTATTTCAATAAAAACTAGATGTATATTTGTATACATCTAGTAAAACAACTTTGTATACATTGTAAAGAGTTTGCTTCACACCCTTCAACCATATATACTGATAGACTGCGCATGACATCAAAATTTCTGGCTCCAACATAAAATCACATGACAACAGTCAAAAAGATGGGTTACACCTGCTGTGCTTATGGTTGCTCTGAGCGATATAGTAAAGAAAGTTCTATGATTTTTCATGGGTAAGAAACGAATTAAATACCTAAGTCAATAAAGTTCAATTACTTAACCAGAAACTTGCAGCTATTGATATAAAAATATAGTAACTTAAGAAAAAAATGGAATGCAGGTTCCAAATTCTTTGCAAATGTTCATCACATTATAAATCACAAAATGTAAACAACCCGTTCATGCATGTATATAGCTCATAAGTAAACTTACCTGAAGAGTTTTCATTATATATGAGGCGCATTCACATAATACACCGAAAACACTGAAGTTCTGCAATGTAAATTAGTAATCATAACAGCATTTTTACACGAAATTTGGAGTCTGATGATGACGTGCCCAATGTTTGAGCCATGGCGGCTTTGATGCAGCTATTGCCAATGCGCAGTCCATTAGTATATATGGTCGAAGTTCACACCCAAATTTTTTGCATAACGTCTAATGTCTAAAGTTTAAGTATGATTTACTTCTAATGTTCAGTTCTTATCTTTTCACGTGTTATTATCATATTCAAGTATATTTACCACATTCAAGTTTCACTTTGAACATTAATATGCTGTTGAACCAGAAGCAATTCACGATTTTCACAGTAAAGTTTTCAGGTTTCACATTAAATTATAATATCCTAAAAAGGTAATTGAAAACCAAGAACTATGTACAATTGTTCACTGAATTACTTTTTTCATATTATTGTTTTAACCTTTTCCTGATTAGCCTATCTTTTTCTGCTTCCACCACAACTAATTTACTTTGTTTTCTTTATTTCAGCTGAACCTTGTATGATCAAGTTAGAGGCAACTGCTATTTCAACAGTATTTTGTTTTTCTACAGCTTTTCGCATTCTTTCTGTTCCCTCTTGAATTACTGCTAGGGAGGCTTCTTTATCTTTTTTAAGCCTATTTATTTCTGCATCATTTTCTTTTATTTTGTCATCAAACTCAGCTTTTCTTTTTTTCTCTAGCTGCTTTTCCTTATTTTCCCTCTCTTTCTGCTTCCTTTCTTTTACCTTTTTTGATTGTTCTTCCTTCAGCTTATCAACATACTCTTTATAAAATTTATGTGAATCACGAACACTATTTAACAAATTTATTGTTATGGGAATTTCTTGTTATGGGAACTTTTTTTTCTTTATGATGCGCTTTTACTTGTGAAAAGCCACTATTAGAAATATTGAAAATTTCTGAACACAATATACACTTAGCAGAAAATATTGTTTCAGTTGCAGAACACCATTCTTTCAACTTCACTCCGTCCAATTCTTTGGCGAGCCACGCATCTTGAAATTTCGTTTTGGATTTAGGCATCTTAAACACTTGTATTACTAACCAGAAAATGAAAGGGAAGTACAAAAACACGTTCCAATATTGCAAAACCAGACAACTTCCCGAAATTTGGCTGCGAGGATGTCAGAAGATATGAAAAAAAAAAAAAAAAAAAGCACGTCACCACTAGAACTGAACCTGCACAGAGAACACCATAAAAGACGTAAAACCAGAAACTATCATAAGCATCTCACGCAAGTTCAGTCAAAGCGAGTCGGAGCCGAGATATATTGCGCATCGAAGGTCGCTGTCGCCGACGCATGATCGAAGGTCAATGATCACGTGCTCTACTGCCTGCCAAGATAACTCAGCTACCATCCCATCGTCATTACCGGAGGTTACGGAAGAAGACCACATGTTTCCTCTTTGCTTCCACCCACCTGCGGTTTACAATAACAAAACATCAGCAGAAAGAGGAGGTTCCACAAGGCATGTACAAAAATAAAGTACGATCTTCTGCGTGCCACGGAGTTCGTCTGCAAAGCGCAAACCAGGGGTGAAAATGACCCCTCCCCTTTTCCCTTAGATCTCTTGTTACTCTCGAAAACTGTTCGAAGGCAAAAAAATGGAACGCCCGCCCCGAAGCAAGTGCATCTCGATGGCGTCATTTTTCCCTCCCTTCAGCAGCACAGCATATAGGCTGTGTTTCTACAATAACAGGTCTTTTTACCTTACCGTAATGGTAAATTTATTGGCGTTAATAACGGTTGTTTTTAATAAAAATAAGCTTACGAAAATGTTAGGATGAATAGCAAATTTTAGGTCTAATTTTAGGAATTTAAGGAGGGACACAAAATATTAGGAATTTTAGGAATTTTAGGACGAATGCGATCCCTGCATGCCTTAAGATTACAGAAAAATTTTGCAGCAGCCAACTTCCGTTTTTGCAAATTGTTCTCCACAGTTTCAAGCTAAAATGCAAACATTTATGCAATAAAATGATATTTAACAAGAAAAGCGGACACAAAGACAACATTGGGAGAAAAATGTGCGATTACGGCAAAATTTTCTTACTCCATTTCACTACTGTGTTCGAAAGTTTTGAAGCACGAAATTTCGTCTCCTGATGGAAAACGACCCCCCCCCCCTCTCCCAAATATCGATCTTCAGAATGATCCAACTGATGACAAAAAAAAAAAAAAAAAAAAAAAAAGCGGGATTCCGCGAATTCCCATAAGAATCTCGTGTATATCATAAAAATAATAGCAAAAGAAAAATTTGAAACAAAATGAAAATTTGTAGAATCCGTAGTTTTGATAGTGAGTTCCGTAGTCAGACAACTAATTCCGTAGAAACTACGGCATTGTGTGGTAGTTGGCAGATATGAAGTGTGTAGAAGTTTAGCAGAAATTTGTGCGATAGTTCCACTTAGTACTACTGCATGTTGTAAGGTGGGATTCAGTTTTTTAAAAAGAATACAAGGGGATTGGAGGAACAATTTGTCTGTTGAAACTTTAAATGCTGTGATGACATTTGAAATAGAAGGGCCACAAGAAGAGATTTTTAATCCACGGTCAGCAGTTATAAAGTGGTATGATGACAAAGTCTGACACCCTGAGCGTAAACCATATGGGAAGAAATCTGAATTAGAATGTCAGTGAAATATATTCATGTGGTATGAGAATTTGTTAGAAATTAATAATAGTCACTAAACTTATCTAAGATTCTATTCATTATTCAAAAAGGTAAGTCAAAATATTTATACACATATTTAAATTTCTGTGTAACTTTATTAGAAAATAAGTTATGATGTGATTTATTTTTATTGCTAGCCATGCAAATGTTTTGCTAGCAAACTATTTGCTCACTAGCAAAATTTGCTAGTGAGCAAAAAAGATGAAATCTTGCCCTGATTATGACACATACCGCTATACACCGATGAGAAACTTTTTGTGCACTATCGGTTTATACCGGTATGTATAACACATACCAGTATACATCGATGAGCCATTACATTATGACCACCGACCTAACAAGCTGTAGGACCCCCCTTTAGACCGCAAAACACCGGCAACTCAGCGAGGCATCGATTTCATAGGTGGTGATAGGCAAACCCGGGATATCTGGTACCATAATGCAAACAGCAGGTCCTCCAGTTCACGTACATTTTGGGGTGGTGATTCAGCGCGAAGCCGCTTTTCCAAGTCTGACTACAAATGTTCAACTGGGTTCATGTCAGGTGAATGTGAATGCCAGGGCATTAACAGAAAGTCACTTGCATGCTCCTTGAACCACTCCTTCACAATTCTGGCAGTGTGGCATGGCACATTATCCTGTTGGTAATGGCCATCAACAGCATGGAGCACAGTTGCCGTGAAAGGGTGAACGTGGTCTGCAACAATGTTCAGATACCTGGCAGCTGTTAGGGATTGTGCTATTGGGGGCCATAAGCAAAGCTGTAACGCGCACAGAGCCATACCGAGAAAGTGTCTTGTGCTCTGTGAATTTTCAATCGAAATAACAGAGCTAGTTTTGAGTAAATAATTTTTAAGTAAAAATTATACAAACATCCAACTATTATTCAAAATAAGAGTAATATATATATATATGGGATGTAAGATCAGGTGATCCATATCATCACAGCCTCTCCTAGACAAATGTCAACCCTGCCTTTTCGTGGTGCATCCTGTTCCCACTTAAGGGGCTCTGACGACCGCAAATAGCGG
The DNA here is from genome assembly GCA_039090855.1 of Macrothele yani. Taxonomy (NCBI): domain Eukaryota; kingdom Metazoa; phylum Arthropoda; class Arachnida; order Araneae; family Macrothelidae; genus Macrothele; species Macrothele yani. The sequence goes on along the minus strand of CM077011.1, from coordinate 127,921,102 downwards.
TATAACTATACCATCGGGATTAGAGGAAATGCTATCTCACACTCACCAACCCCCTTGGCCAGCGTGGTGAGTTATGGCCAAACCCCTCCAAAATGACTCCACAACTTAAATCTTGGCCCTCAGTCTCCGGCAGCTGGAATGTACTTGGCCAAGGCAGCAGCCAGTGCGACATGAAGGCAGAGGGTGCTAAAAATCCCCGGAGGACCGGACTAGGCTGTCATCTGATGCTGACCTTGGCTAGGTATAATGGACGCTCCCTATCTTCTGATTCAAGGCTTCTTGAATTGGAAGAGGAACTACAAAGGATCAAGTGGGACATCGTCGGGCTAAGTGAGCTAAGGAGAAGATCTCATCGAACTGAAAAGTGGAAATCTCTTCTACTATCGTGGGACAGATACTGGCAGAACTAGTGGTGTTGGATTTATAATAAACAAGAAACTGAAGGATAAAGTTGTGGAAGTTGAAAGTTCCTCTGACAGAGCTGCAAGACTCGTTATCCAACTCTCGAGAAGATACCAGGCTTAGATAATTTAAACTTATGCACCACCCACCACAAGTCATCCTGAAGAAGAAATTGAAGAATTTTATGAGGAAATTTGTCATCTAAAAAATAAAGGTAAGCAGCACTTGAAAATAATTATGGGAGATTTCAATGCAAAAATAGGGCAACGGCAACAGAATGAAACTTCAGTAGGTGAATTCTGTCACTGCAACAGAAACCAGCGTGGAAATACTCTCGTTGAGTTTCCAGAGGCAGAACAGTTTTTCATCTTGAACTCCTTTTTCAAGAAAAAGCCACACAACAAATGGACATGGAGACATCCGAATGGAACGGCAAGTGAAATTGATTTTCTTATGTGTAACAAAAAATTCGTCATAGAAGACTGCAGTGTGCTAAACAAGTTCCACACAGGTAGTGACCATAGATTGGTGAGATGTAAGATGCATCTCAACACTAAACTTGAAGGTGGCAAGCTCATAAGACAAACAAAATGTATTGACATAACCAACCTTAAAAAACACCATACCTTCAAGTTGGAACTGAAGAACAGATTCTCTGCTTTAGAAGGCCTAACATCGGAAGAAGTGGATATTTCTGAAGTTAACGGAAAAGTAACAAAAGCTCTTATGGAAACAGCAACAAAAATAGCTGGGTCTAAGAACAAGTTGCATGTAAATAAATTATCAGGAAAAACCAAAATGTTGATGCAAAAAAGAAGAGAGATGAGGACAACTAAAGAAGATGTGACTTCCAAAGTGGAATATATAAAGCTATGCAAGACAGTACGAAAAAGTATCACTGCAGACGTAAGGAAATTCAACTGTGAACTAGTGAGGAAAGCAATTGAAAACAACCAAAGCCTAAAGATAGCAAAGGGACAATCTCAGTAAGGGAAGAAAACAGATTATGGCACTGAGAAAATATGGTTTTGTAACAAGAAATAGAGGCGAAATTTTGACAAGAGTGAAAGATTTCTACTCCAAATTATATGAAAGGGATGATACATGTACTCCAGACATCATGAAAGGTACCAGAGTTCTTCCAGTCCTCCCAGCAGAAGTTGCACATGCAATTAAGAACATGAAGCGGGAAAAAGCTCCAGAGAAGATGGAATTACTGTAGACATTATACAAGAAGCAAGTGGAGAAATCGAAACAGTACTCGCCCAAATTTTCACTCAATGCCTTAATGAAGGGAAGATTCCTGAGGATTGGAACAACGCTACAATGATCCTGCTACATCAAAAAGGTGACATTGAGGATCTCAAGAACTACAGACCTATCAGCCTCCTATCAGTGGTTTATAAAATCTTCACCAAAGTTCTTTCACACCGCTTGAAGGTAACACTGGACATGGCTCAACCGAGAGAACAAGCTGGATTCAGGACAATAGATCATATCTACAGCACAATAGATCATATCCACGTACTGAGATAACTAATTGAAAGAGCGAGGGAATATGAACTTCCATTGTGCATGGCTTTTATCGATTATGAAAAAGCCTTTGATTCGGTGAAACCATCAGCAGTTACAATGGCTCTGAAATCATGCAGTATTGAAGATCCATACATTAATATTATTAATAACATTATGAAAATGCAAGTGCAAAAATTCGACTGTTTGAAAATACACACACAAAAGTTGGAAAGGAACTGAGACAAGGTGACACCATATCTCCGAAGCTTTTTAATGCTACATTGGAGGGTGTCTTTCAGTCGCTGAGCTGGGAAAACAAGGGAATAAAGATAAATGGAGATTATCTAACTCACCTTCGTTTTGCTGATGACGTAGTCATTTTTGCAACTACCCCATCAGAGCTGCAGAGTATGATCCAGGAACTTGCTGACAAGAGTAAAGAAGTGGGATTAAAAATGAACTTTCAGAAGACAAAAGGTGATGTTCAATGCTTTTTCAAGAAATGAAGATTTATCGATTGATGGAGAAAAGCTGGAGATAACAGACACATACATTTATTTGGACAGCAGATATCAAGTGAGGGTCACATTGATGAAGAAATTAATCGGCGTACAAAACACTTGCCTGGAGAGCTTTTGGAAGAAACAGCATAATTTTCAAGAGCAATATGCTATTATGTCTTAAAAGAAAAGTGTTTGATCAATGCATCCTTCCAGTGCTTATGTATGGTGCAGAAAAGTGGACCTTAACTAAAGGAGAGACATACAAAGGCTGCAGACAACTCAAAGTAGCATGGAGAGGTGCATGCTTGGTGTAACCAGGAGAGATAAGAAGAGGAACTCGTGGATCCGAAAAATGACAAGAGTGGAAGACATCATGATCAGAGTTAAATCCCTGAAATGGCAATGGGCTGGACATACTGCCAGAAGGACAGACCATCAGAGTTAAATCCCTGAAATGGCAATGGGCTGGACATACAGCCAGAAGGACAGACCATCGATGGACAGCCGAAATTTTAGATTGGATTCCAAGGGACAGGAAAATACCCAGAAGACCACATGGGAGATGGGTGGATGATTCGAAAGTATGCAGGAGTGACATGGAGGAGACTGGCACAAGACAGACCGTTGTGGAGGAAACTTGGGGAGACCTTTGTCCAGCAGTGGATTGAAGTTTGACAATGATGATGACATGAATACTGTTTGATGCTTTTTTCTGAATATCTCCCCCCCCCCCCAAAGCACATTACAATGTCTTTCTGGAGCTGGGAAATCTACATTTCATTACGTCGAATTAGTCATTTACCAATTTTATAAAATTAGCAATTTGTTTTCTTTCAGGAAAAAATATTCTACTGCTTTGTTACGTTGTTAAATTGCATCTGGGGCGCTAAAACTAATTCTGTCTCTTGGGGCCTCTTACATTCATGTGGATCCATTTTATTTTATGAAACACCTTTAATTCTGAGTTATGTTCCAGCAAAAGGTCAAATATCTGGCGAGTGATGGTTCCACACTACAGCGTGTTCCGCAATCAAATATATGATTTCAGAGAAGTTTAATTAGATGGGGCATATCAGCAAACATCTATATTTTTCAATTTTCATTTACTGGATTTGAAAAAAAGAAGACAGTGTTGGGGTTATTCCAAGCTGCCTCCAAACCTAGTTAACAAGATCAGGTACCAACCACTCCATGCACTAAATAACCTGATTGCTCAACGGCTGGAATGCTTGGAAGCAATATTTTATTTTTGATGAAAATATATGCTTTTCAAGTAATAGCATGCAAAACAAGTGCTTGACTTATATCTTCATTCCATTTCGCTGAGTCTCTTTTTTGACACAAGAGTTTGAATTTGCACTTCAGTGGAACAATGGCCAGGCAAATTTATGATTGCTGGCCACCTTTCACTGTTGTTCATCAAATTTCTATTCTGGCATTTGCATTTCATAATATTAATTTCCATTTTCAGGCTTCTTTTCGAGGGAAAAGCGTTGTTTTACCATTACCAACTGTTTTCTTAAGTTTGATTCTTCCCGTAGTGAATTATTTTCACTCTTTAGTTGCATTATATTTTTGTTCAGACATTCGCACTTCTCACATAACGTTGATGGTATGATAAATGTTGGTCAGGAATGATGTCACTTTCATTGTGACCTGTGATTTGACATTTAATTGGAGATATACTTTCAATTCGATTTAATGTATTTTTTTCTGATCTCTCTGATCTTAAATCGTTCACTTCGAACAGAAGTTTACTCCATCTGCTAAGGCATATCTTTTCTGTTTTTTTCTAGGAGGCAAGTTCAGCAATTCATTTTTAAGATCTCGCTCTTACTTCGAGCAAAGTGTTCTGAACACATTCGAGCTTTCTTTGCATCGAATACATCCTTTCGACAGCATTTTGCTACCCATTGCTTCAAGAAATCTCTATCCGATGGGAAAATATGGTATGTAACATCCAACTTCCTTTCCTTTGAACTGCTATTAAGACAAAGTGCAACAGCGTATCCAGGTATTTTCGAGATAGTTGTACACAGAAAAAAAAATGAATGAAACGACAAAGCAGGTCTAAAATTGACAAAGAAATGCAGCGAGTAATCGACACTGCAGCACAAGCTCCGAATGACTTCGAATGCTCAAGAGATCGTTTATGGCCACTGTGATGTCGCACTCCAGCTCGTAGGGTGACAGCTCGGCAGCGGCATGGAAACAAAGGAGATTGGACCTACCTCTCCTCTTTCTAAGTACCTTGATAACACTCTCTGCCGTCAGCCTATTTTGGTCCAACAGTGGTTCCAGGTGCCATAGCCTCCGTTGGTAATCGGAGTATCTGTGCTCCGCTGACTACATGATGCACCAGGAATCTTGATTCGTCAGACCAGGCCACTTTCTTCCCATCATCTACAGTCCAATCTCTATGATCTTGGGCCCATTTCATGCATTGTTGGCGACGATGTGCAGTGAGCCTGGGAAGCCGGCTGGGTCTTTGGCTACACAGGCCCATGCGCAGAAGGCTGCGATGAACTGTGTGCTGCGACACATTGTCCTGATCACCACTGTCATAGCTGCTCTGGCGATTTGTTGCACCAAAGAATATCTAATTCTTAAAGAAGGTCAACTCTCATAGAGATAACATAAAACATGTGGCAACAGCACCACATCTTAAGAGGTAATATGCTCTGCGGGAAAGTTAGCATTCAAGAGCAAAACACGTTAAGGGGACTACAGCAGTGAAGTCTTTCTTTGATCCAAGATGGTTTCCTCCGATCTGATGACTATTTGCTTAAAGCAGTTTTTTGTTGTTGCTGTTTTCTGATATCCCGCCCATCCCTTATTTTGGTAAGAAAAATATGCAATAACATTAGTATTACTATTACTATTTAAATTAAATTTCAGCAAATATTAGTTAGGCCTAAGGTCCCATATAAAATACAGACATTCCCTAGTATTTGACATTACTGAAAATGTTTCTGAAAAACTGAAGATCAAACAAAAGCCTTAACTCGATTGGTGTAACAAAACTAACATATCCGATTTGCAAAGCGATTATGCTACTGAGAAGGTAACAATCACGTGCTGCGAGTAGCTTGGCTGACTGTTCTTTGCCCAAAGAATTGAAGTCAAAGACTGAACAAGAAATACGCATGTGCAGTCTGCTCTGTCATCAGCCTGTATGTTGGCTTCTGTGCACTGCATTTTTTCTCTGAAGATATGGTGGCGCTAGTTACGTCTCTCTGAGCCTTAACTTCTAGTTACATATTCTTTGGTTGCACTGTGGCCCCGCGGTAGCTGTGAACAATGAGAGACAGTTTCTGCTCCTTTCTGGCATCAATGAGCTGTGGACGACACAAGGCTGGACAACGGTTTGCCGTTTGGCCATCTGTCCATTTCATATAAAGAAGCACTCTAAAAAAAACATGCAAGAGGACTATTTCACAGACCATGGTTAACAAGATGCCATCATTAGTACTTGGAAGAAGAATATGTGAAAGTTGCAGGATAAGAATTAATAAAATCCCATATCCAAAATCTGAAGAAGTTTCACCTAGCAGCAGTGATTCATTATTTCATCCTAGCACTAGTTTCTAAGGAAATGTGGATACTGAACAACAGATGATTGAAACAGAAGTTGTTATAGACTTTGAATAAAAGTTCGAGTGCACTTGGCGAGTCCCCCATAGTCAAAAAAAAAAAATACTTAAAAGAAATATACACATGTGAAGCTTAGGAAAATTACTTCTGCTGTAAAAAGAAAAAAATTGCACCATGAGGAACCGGAAGTTGAAACAAATGTTTGGCTTGCAATGATGACAGAGAAACTATTAATCAGCTTAAAGAAAATTTTAATGTTAGTACAAATAAAAGTGAGAAGCTTCAAATATTAACCATATTGCCAAAAAGTGGACTGTACACAAAATTGAAGAATTTAATGTTTCAAATTTCATGGCACGGAAAGCTAAACTGTTAGTAAAGTAAAAAGGGAATAATGGCAACTCCAAATCCCAAACAAGGAAAAACATTGTCACAAGAAAGAGTAACACTTGTAAAGGAGTTTTATGAATGTGAGGAATTCAGTAGGCTAAATGCCAGGGAAAAAAGATTTTATTTTAGTCAGGCAAGGAAACACCAGAATTCATATGCAGAAAAGACTGGCACTCAGCAACCTGAAGGAAGTGTTTCAGTTATTCCTGCAGAAGTATTTAACGGAAAATATTAGTTTTTCTAAATTTGCTGATCTCCGCCCAAGAAACTGTGTTTTGGCTGGCGGAAATGGTACTAACTCTGTATGTGTGTGATCCACTCATCAGAATGTGAAGTTGATGCTGATAGGAGGAAATGTTAGTGAACTGACTAAATTTAATGAAACTCCTTTGAAAACATACAAAGATTGCCTTGCAGCAATGGTATGTAATCCTGCTCAGCCTCAATGTTTTTTGGGAAACTGTTACAATTGTCTAGGGACATATCAAAAACAAAATTTTGTTAAGAAACAAAGAGAATTTTTTTCTCCATAACCAATATATAATCAAGGGTAATATCCAAGAGCTTTTAAACGATATCAAAGGTGTCATGTGTGTTAATAAAATTGAACTGCAACAATTAAGTCTAAAAGGTGTCAAGTAAGTAAATTTTAATAAAGTTTTAAATAACATGCAGAACAGAGATTCACCATAGCTTAAGGAATTTGCTTATGAAATAACCTTTTGCTAGTTAATAAAATATTTAGATATTAAATGTCAATAAAAACATAACATCTCCCTTAACATTTTATTGACTAGCAACAGGTCAATTTAATATAGGAACAGACTCAATCAAAGCAGCTAGACAGAATCTTTTTTATACAAAGTTGTGCTACTCGTATTCCAAAAAATATTTTACCTAATATGAAACTTTACAATTAGATCAACAGTTTTATAAATGCACAAGTTTCATGCAAGAAATTAAGTTAAATGTTTCCTTCTAATATGTACAGTACGATAGATACTATTCAAATATGAACTAGAACTAGGACAAACATACACACATGCCAAAATTTATACCTCCTATTCTATTAATAACCCCATTTTGAAATTCAGTATATGAACTAAGCAATGATTCAGGATATTCTAAAAAAAAAAAAAGGTTAGTTTTTTTGGAATTCAAGGTCAAAATTTTGTATTTGAGAAAACACTCGTGCCAAATATCAAATGAAAGAGCACTAAAAGAGCTTTCAAATGCAACTAAATTTAACTTTCTAACTTCTATAGAACATGAATTATGTCAATTTTATTATTGACCGACGAGTGCAAATTTACGTTGGGTTTTTTTGGAAATTTTCCAATATCTCAGAAATTTTTTGTCTTTAAATCTAAAATTAACATCAGCTCATTTTTGCAGCAGACCTAAACAAGTTCACCAAATTTTACCAAATTTGGTGATGGTCAGGTAAATTCAATGGTTGAATTGACATGGAATGACTCTTGCACTAAAACAGTTTTGTTAAAATGAAACTTCCCTGATATTTTGTGAAGGTACCATTCTAGCTCAAAATATTCTTGAAAAAATACAGTTTGACCAAAAATTATTTTTGTGAATTTACCATCCAACAGTATCAAATGTCACCTACATCAACCCGACATGTATAAGAAATGTTATGACGTTTGTTATCGGTAAATGTGTACTTTAGCGGAAAAATGTACCTGTGTGGGGAAAGTGCGACGTACAATTTTTTAAGCATACAAAATAATTGGGAAATGTGCAAAAATATAGTATTTTTACATAACAGGAAATAATTTTTCCGAAGTATTAACCTGCGAGTACGATGGTTAGCAGCAGATGGTGCGGGAGGCTGAAGCGATGCTAACAGCCACCACGTGAAGGTTCTGTGCGTTGGAACGGAGTAAGAGTTGGTAAGGAATGCGCGAAATACAACAGGAGTAGGGTGTATTTTTCGAATAAGTGTGATGCGTCGTATAATCGTGCACAAGTAGTAGTTCAAACCTGTTTTATTGATTTTTCAGAAAGATATGTGCAGAATGTAGTTATTAGTTTCACAATGTGTTTGAATGGAAAGAAATTAAGGAATGTAAATTAATTTATGTACGACAGAAGTTTTGAGGAAGAAGTTTTGCTTACGGTTGAAACCAAAGTTCTGGTTATGGTTTGGAAGAGGTGCAGGGGTAAATTTCTTGAAGCACTTCATTTGTAATTCTGCTGTTATTCTGTACATCGTAGCTCACATTTTTTCCTCCTGAAACTAACATTTTTCAAAATAAAAGATTTTCTTCAATTTAGATATCCTACTATGACAGGGAGGCCTACAGCTTCTTGTATTGTGGCGGATAATGAAATTTTAAGCCCTGACAAAATTGTAAATGAAGTGTGGAGACTGACGTTTTTGTACTTACACTTTAGCAAGATTACCCAATTTAAAAAAAAAAAAAACTTGCAATGCTGCGTAAAACTGACCTCTTTCCTTTCGCATATTCCTACAAAACGCTTCAATGACTACGTACTGCTCAACCGCTTCCTTCTGTATTCTTCCGCCAGTTACCTGCCTTCTCAACGAAGCTTCCATTCACTGGACTCCACCTTGACGCTGTCGCCGTTCGATTGTCTTAGGCCTACCGCACGTACTCTTCCAAAACTATCACACTCCCAGATTAATACTTCAGGAAGTCTTTCCTTTTATCTAAAAATACTATATTTTTTAACCTTTCTCCCACTATTTTGCATGCTTAAAAATTTTAATGCCATACTTTTCTCACACAGTTCAATTTTTCCGACTAAATAATTCAGGATGCTAAAGTACACATTTACCTTATCTACTGGCAGATCATGGAAAGCTTATGCATGATTCGAGTATGTAGGTTTTCACCCTTGGAAATAAATCACAGGGAAATTTCACAGATCCTGCAGCAGGAACCCAAACGAAAAAACAGCATGGATAAAAGTGCAATGTTCCCCAATTTGGCAGAAAAAATGTAACATCACAATGGATATCTATATACAAGTGCTTCCTCTCCATAAATTGAGAATTCACGCTTTTTTGTAAGACCAACAATCCAGAATATATATTTAACATACAATCCAGAATATATATTTAACATACAATCCAGAATATATATTTAACAGAAAATTCCTATATAGGCCTACATCTGAAAGAATATGTATATATATTTTTTATTGAAAGTTTAACAACCACAGTGAGCAACTCAATGGGATATAAGCAGTCGCCCATCCCTAATTTAGGGCCACTGGTTCTAGGGAAGGGACCATGCCTCACTGGATTCGAACCCGGACCCTTCTCGGGCAAATGGTCATAAGCCAGCTGAAAGAATATTTTTGAATGAGACAAACTATAATTTTCTTCCAAACAGTTTCTGGTAGTATATAGAAACTATAATTTTCTTCCAAATGTTTCTGGTAATCTTCATCAAGCATGCTTATCTACCAATTTTCTGTAAGTGGTCTACATACTTTATTAAACAGGCATTTCTTTTTTTCATTATGTGGCTTCACTTTAAATGCTTGGTAGTTTAACTTAAATAATTATCTGCAGTTTGGGATCAGTCACGTAACTCATGAACATTTTTGAGACTTACGAGTTATGCAAGTGTACCAAAGGCTATCAAGGAACCAACAGTTCCACATAGAACAAGCAATTCCAGGGAACAGAGAGAGAATGTGTAATGGGAAGACAAACTTGTGCTGGGTAGCAGAATCCAGCACCCTCAGTTACTAAACTGTCATTTAAAATTGATTGCATTAAAACAGAAACAGAGCTGAACTCCAGGAGACATGTCCATCCATGCCTCAACCAAGACAAAGTAAAAGTAGCGAAAGTAAATTTCTACTAAATTTCTACGTCACAAGAACCAAAGTTGTCTATTACTTAAATAAAATTCTAGAAACACAGTAATTAGTCATTATTATAATCACTGGACGCAATAAATGGCAAAATATACAGGAACAATAACCCACCATGAGCACTATTAGTTAATGGCTAGTTCTAAATTAACACTACTCCTGAAATGATCACATGAAGAATGAATGCTCAGTAAGCCTTGACACGTTATTTTGACAATTAGGATTCAAATAAAATAGATATGTGGTTTTATGAACGGGAATTAAGAGTTCGAAAGCACAGTTAAAAAAAAAAGTTCAGCACCGCTGAAGTTTTCATTCAATACACAAATTCGTGATTAAGAGCATATATTTTTTTCTCACTCACCATTGCTTGGGTTTGTAATGACGTTCACAGCCTATAATCAGAAAAATGAAATACAATAAGCAAAATAATATATATAGAATCAAACGAAATAACAATTCAACATCGCTCCAAATAACAAAGAAATCAGATTTACATGATTAAATAGGATAACTTACCGTAAACGCGTACCGTAGCCACTATTCCGAACCCCGATTCCAAACCTGCTACTTTTTTTCACAAAACGTGGGCCAAGAATTTTGTTGCCAATCTTGCGAAACTAAATCAAACTAAAAAACCAGCGAAAAGTCAACCAAAAATTGGCATGACATTTGAAATAAGCAAGCCACCCCGGTGGCCTCTGATCATTCGTCCGAACGGGGTACGGGTTCGAATCCCGGTGAGGCATGGATGTTGTGTTTGCCTTACGGCACTGGTTCTCTCCCTTCCCTGGAATCAGTGACCCTAAATTAGGGACGGGCGACTGCTTATAGCCCATTGAGTTGCTCACGGTGGTCGTTAAACCTCCAATCAAAAAAAAAAAAAAAAAAAGAAAGAAGCAAACATTCTTTCTCTACTAATTAATCCCATGAAAATAAATTACACAATTTATAGCCTTTTTCTCATTCTACCTTTTTTTGTTTTCCCATTACGCTTATGTTCACAGAAACATTTTTTGACCCTAGCTTCATTTTTTCATTAGCAGGTAATACGCAAGCAATTCCTTTTTCTCTTTCCTTTTCCTCTTCTCCTTTCTATTTTCATCATTTATTGCTTTTTGATTGGAGATTTAACGACCTCCATGAGCAACTCAATGGGTTATAAATAGTCTTCTTTCGCAAATTTTGCACTTATGGGAAGGAAAAAAATCAGTACCGTAACATCAGGGAAGGGAGAGAGCCAGTGCCATCCATGTCTCACAGGCATTCGAATACGAACCCATCTCGAACGAATGGTCAGAAGCCAGCTCTTTGACTGCTGCACCCCCGAAGTGGTCTCCCTCATTTTTAGACTCAATATTTATTCGATCCCTTTCCCGATCCAAGTAGGCTTACAGACACTTTGAAACATTTTCATTGGTTGCTTCACCAACATCCTTCTCACATCTTGCACAAGATCTTCTGTACTCCATACTCATTATCTTATCACCATGCAGACATTCGTGACCTTGATCTTCCCATAACTTCCTCAGCTTTCCCTTACCTTTCTTTTCTGCCGCCTGGGCCGAATATATTTTCTCCAAGTTACCACCTCACAATATATTTTCTCCACCTTAGAGCCAGGGGTCCACTCGAGGCCTGGCGGAATCTGGCTCCGCCAGGCCACTCTTTTTCGTGACCTTGTGGGGCCAGGCAACTTTTTATCTAACTAAATTGGACTTTTTTAATTTATTTATTCAGTCATCGCCCCTTGAAAATCGACACTTTTTAGCACAAATAACTTTATCCGAGTTTCTCTATTTATTTATTTATTTATTTTCATGGTGGCTATACACAAATAGCGGTAGAACTATAGTCTCCGGGAGCTGGAATGTACCTTTTTTTTTTTTTTTTTTTTGATTGGAGGTTTAACGACCGCCGTGAGCAACTCAATGGGCTATAAGCGCCCGTCCCTAATTTATTAATTTAGGGTCACTTGTTCCAGGGAAGGGAGAGAGCCAGTGCCGTAAGACACACACAACATCCATGCCTGACCGGGATTCGAATCCGGACGAATGATGGCCTCTGATCATTCGTCCCGTTGGTCTCTGATCATTCGTTGGCCTCTGATCATTCGTCCCTTACGGACGAATGATCATAGGCCAACGCCTTAAACCACTGCGCCACCGGGGCGGCGAATGTAACTTCGGCCGGTTTGCTGACTATGGCTTCGTTTAATGGACAATCTTTATCTTCTGATTCCTGATGTTTTCTCCGTAAAATTCTTCAACTTCTTCATCCGGATGAAGAAGTTGAAGAATTTTGTGGAGAAATTCGGCATCTAAAATAACAAAGGCAAGCAGCACTTGAAGATCATTATGGGTGATTTCAATGCTAAAATAGATCAACAGCAACAGAATGAAACTTTGGTAGGTAAAATCCGACATGGGAACAGAAACCACTGTGGAAATACTCGCGTAGAGTTTGCAGACAGGGTAACCAGACGCCCAGCTTTTGGATGACATCTGGACATGTCTTCCTGTCCTGTCCTCCATACGTTAAGGGAAATAACCTAAATGTCCGACTTTTTCAATAAGGAATAATCGAAATACTTCTACTGTAATCATATATCCAGGGCCGGCGCTAGCCAAAAATCCGCCATGTGCGACTTTCCCTTTGCCGTTCTTTTCACTCTCTAATTGCCGCAACATTATCACAAATTCGTGGTCCTTATTCTTCCTTACAGCAAATATTTCTTAGCTCATAATCAACCATGGGTTTCACTTCCCTCTCTACTTCACATTTCAATACAAAATGTCTCAAATATAACATTGTCACTCGGATTAATAAGGAAGCCAATGAGGATGCAGCACGTGACGTCATCGAGAAGTTTCAGTGAAGTGGCAACCAAAGCCAATATTGCTTTGGTGGCAACAGTCTCTGCAAGTTCCTGAAAGACAAGCATAGCTCGCTGTCTAGAGATGGGTTTGACGGTGACTTATTAAGTATTAGTGACAACGGTGACGGCTCCAAACAAGTATCAGTGAAAAGTATCAGTGACAAAATCACAGTCGGTGACAGCAGCGCCTCCAGACCGCGTAACGCTTGTCAGTCAGTGACTCAGTATATCAGTGACAGGAACCATCGAGCTTGCATTCACGGTTCCTCGCAGCATTGGCCGCCATAAGTCACTGCCAGCGCTGCAGGTGACATCGCCTCCAGGCAAGAAGCTGCTTTGAAATTATGGAAACCAACGGAACTACAGATCAAATGAGGGATTTAATAATAATCAATTGAACAAGCTTACTCTTTTATCAACTGTATATAATAAAAAAAAAGTTTGTTTTTTCTTGCGGAAATCACTGTCACAACTCAGTAGCGCCTAACCCGTCCCCAAAGAGCAGGATTGTAGGAGCTAGAAGTTTCCGCCGGTTACAGCGACAGGTGGCGCCAACAGTGATTCTGTCACTGATATTTCAGCAGACGAGTCGCAGCTGGTGACGGTGACATACTCGTATCAGTGACAAAATATCAGTGACGTGATTTCCGACCCATCTCTATCGCTGTCTTGCACTTAGTGTGTAAAGTGCAATCATTAGCGGTCGGTGTTTATAAATAATTTGAAAAAATGCCTAGATTTTTTGGCATTATGAATTGCGGTAATAGAGGAAATCGAGACCGTGTGTCTTTTTCAGGCTACTAGCTGCTGTCTCTAAGCTGACCAGACGTCCCCAATTCTTGAGGACAGTCCTCGAATTTAGTTTACTGTCCCCAAAAACGTCTGAAGCCTTTGGGGACGCAAATTGTCCTCAATTTTTAATGTTTGTCCCCAAATGCCTCGAATTTACACTTCCTGATTAACCCTTTAGATTTCCAATGAAAAATTTTTTAAAAGTAGTTTCCGTTGTACTAATTTTCCGACATGCTTCTTGTGAAAACAAACTTTGACATTCTTTTTCTTTTCTGGGTTTAACGACCATTACGAGCAACACTAAGGACTATAAGCAGTCACCTGTCTTTAATTTGAAGACATTCGTTCTAGCAAAGAGAGAGAGCAAGTGCTGCAAGACAAACACACCATCCGTGCCTCATTCGGGACTCTAATCCGTGCCAACTTGTACGAATGGTCAATAGCCAGCACAAGGTCAATGCACCACTGGCGCTGCCAAATTTCGAATGTACTTGTTCTGAGTTTCTCCAAAAACTTTGGCAAAATGCAAAATTCGCCATGCAATTACTATGGTGTGCAGCCTAATTTTAATTCAGCGCATGTGCCTAAGGTAAAGCATTCCACTTTTGCTAATATGTTCTGGCCATCATAGTTCTGCTTTGTCAATACAAATTACCAACATTCTACAAGATATATGCTTTTAAGGCACAGTTTTGTTTTGTGATGTAATATCACACTTATTGAATTAATGCAGTTTTGTGACAAAAAGATTTGCATATTTGAGTACGCATGTGTCCCCAAATGAACTACTGATTTGGGGACGCCACGCCCTTTTGTCCTCAAATCGGTACCCCGATATCTGGTTACCTTAGCTGTCTCTAAAGGCAGCACCGAAAAAATTCGCTTATATGCCAAACGAAAGGAGATCGCTTTCCAGAGCTCAGAAAACACCTTTTTTTGAAGAGTTAGACTCTTTAAAAGCAGATAGCCTCTTAAATATTAGTTTTATCTAGAAACAAGTGATTTCTGGTAAAGCAGAGAATACATTTGTTACTTGTTCAACCGCTATTGGAGTGCAGTGGTTGCACTTATTGGGCCAGGTGTTTCATTCGTTGATTCAAAGTTTTCAAATTCAATTGAAAAGGAGTTGGCTTTTTTTTTTTTTTTTTTTTTTGCGTAAGTTTTATTCATCATCATAAATTTTTTGCGTTGGTTTTATTCATCATCATCATTTGCCGCCCCGGTGGCGCAGTGGTCTAAGCGATGGCCTCTGATCATTCGTCCGAAAGGGGTCCGGGTTCGAATCCCGGTGAGGCATGGATGTTGTGTTTGTCTTACGGCACTGTCTCTCTCCCTTCCCTGGAGCCAGTGACCCTAAATTAGGGACGGGCGACTGCTTTAGCCCATTGAGTTGCTCATGGTGGTCGTTAAACCACAAATCAAAAAAAATTCATCATCATCATTGTCATCCATGATCAATTCACTGCTGAACGAAGGTCTCCCCAAGTTTCTTTCACAACGAACTGTCTTGTGCCAGTCTCCACCATGTTGCTCCTGCATACTTTCGAATTTCATCCACCCATCTCCCATGTGGTCTTCTTCTGGGTCTTTCCTGTCCCTTGGAATCCAATCTAAAATTTCGGCTATCCATCGATGGTCTGTTCTTCAGGCAGTATGTCCAGCCCATTGCCATTTCAGGGATTTAACTCTGATCATGATGTCTTCCACTCTTGTCATTTTTCGGATCCACGAGTTCCTCTTCTTATCTCTCCTGGTTACACCAAGCATGCATCTCTCCATGCTACTTTGAGTTGTCTGCAGCCTTTGTATGTCTCTTTTAGTTAAGGTCCACTTCTCTGCACCATACGTAAGCACTGGAAGGATGCATTGATCAAACACTTTTCTTTTAAGACATAATGGCATATTGCTCTTGAAAATTATGCTGTTTCTTCCAAAAGCTCTCCAGGCAAGTTTTGTACGCCGATTAATTTCTTCATCAATGTGACCCTCACTTGATATCTGCTGTCCAGATAAACGTACGTGTCTGTTATCTCCAGCTTTTCTCCATCAATCGATAAATCTTCATTTCTTGAAAAAGCATTAAACATCACTTTTCTCTTCTGAAAGTTCATTTTTAATCCCACTTCTTTACTCTTGTCAGCAAGTTCCTGGATCATACTCTGCAGCTCTGATGGGGTAGTTGCAAAAATGACTACGTCATCAGCAAAACGAAGGCGAGTTAGATAATCTCCATTTATCTTTATTCCCTTGTTTTCCCAGCTCAGCGACTGAAAGACACCCTCCAATGTAGCATTAAAAAGCTTCGGAGATATGGTGTCACCTTGTCTCACTCCCTTTCCAACTTTTATGTGTGCTGTATTCTCAAACAGCCGAATCTTTGCACTTGCATTTTCATAGATGTTATTAATAATATTAATGTATGCATCTTCAATACCGTAGGATGTCAGAGCCATTGTAACTGCTGATGATTTCACCGAATCAAAGGCTTTTTCATAATCGATAAAAGCCATGCACAATGGAAGTTCATATTCCCTCGCTCTTTCAATTAGTTCTCTCAGTACGTGGATATGATCTATAGTGCTGTAGCCATTCCTGAATCCAGCTTGTTCTCTCGGTTGAGCCATGTCCAGTGTTAACTTTAAGCGGTGTGAAAGAACTTTAGTGAAGATTTTATAAACCACTTATAGGAGGCTGATAGGTCTGCAGTTCCTGAGATCCTCAATATCACTTTTTTTATGTAGCAGTATCATTGTAGCGTTGTTCTTATCCTCAGGAATCTTCCCTTCATTAAGGCATCGAGAGAAAATTTGGCCGAGTACTGCTTCGATTTCTCCACTTGCTTCTTGTATAAGCTGACCTGACGTCCCCAATTCTTGAGGACAGTCCTCGAATTTAGTTTACTGTCCCCAAAAACGTCTGAAGCCTTTGGGGACGCAAATTGTCCTCAAATTTTGATGTTTGTCCTCGAATTTACACTTCCTCATTAACCCTTTAGATTTCCAGTGAAAAATGTTCTTAAAAGTAGTTTCCGTTGTACTAATTTTCCAACATGCTTCTTCTGAAAACAAATATCAACTTTTTTTTTTCTTTCTGGGTTTAACGACCATTACGAGCAACACTAAGGACTATAAGCAGTCACCTGTCTTTAATTTGGAGACATTCGTTCTAGCAAAGAGAGAGAGAGCAAGTGCTGTAAGACAAACACGCCACCCATGCCTTATTCGGGACTCGAACCCGTGCCAACTTGTACGAATCATCGTCCGTGACCAGCACTAAGACATTGCACCACTGGCACGGTCAAATTTCGACTGTACTTGTTCTGAGTTTCTCCAAAAACTTTAGCAAAATGAAAAATTCGCCATGCAATTACTATGGTGTGTAGCCTAATTTTAATTCAGCGCATAAACCTAAGGTAAAGCATTTCACTTTTGCTAATATGTCCTCGCCATCATAATTCTACTTTGTCAATACAAATTACCAACATTCTACAAGATATATCCTTTTAAAACACAGATTTTAATGTGTAATATCACACTTATTGAAGCAATGCAGTTTTGTGACAAAAAGATTTGCATATTTATTTTGAGTACGTATGTGTCCCCAAATAAACTACCGATTTGGGGACGCCACGCCCTTTTGCCCTCAATGCGGTGTCCGGTATCTGGTCACCTTATTCTAGTATGATGTCTACAGTAATTCCATCTTCTCCTGGAGCTTTCCCCCGCTTCATGTTCTTGATTGCATGTGGAACTTCTGCTGGGAGGACTAGAAGAACTCTGGTACTTGTACCTTTCATGATATCTGGAGTACATGTATCATCCCTTTCATATTATTTGGAGTAGAAATCTTTCAC
This sequence comes from Macrothele yani, assembly GCA_039090855.1. Taxonomy (NCBI): domain Eukaryota; kingdom Metazoa; phylum Arthropoda; class Arachnida; order Araneae; family Macrothelidae; genus Macrothele; species Macrothele yani. Next base: position 127,903,308 of record CM077011.1, on the reverse strand, counting down.
TCTTGTCAAAATTTCGCTTCTATTTCTTGTTACAAAACCATCTTTTTTCTCTCAGTGCCATAATCTGTTTTCTTCCCTTACTGAAATGTCCCTTTGCTATCTTTAGGCTTTGGTTGTTTTCAATTGCTTTCCTCACTAGTTCACAGTTGAATTTCCTTACGTCTTCAGTGATACTTTTTCGTACTGTCTTGCATAGCTCTATATATTCCACTTTGGAAGTCACATCTTCTTAAGTTGTCCTCATCACTCTTCTTTTTCATCAACATTTTGGTTTTTCCTGATAATTTGTTCACATGCAACTTGCTCTTAGACCCTGCTAATTTTGTTGCTGTTTCCATAAGAGCTTTTGTTACTTTTCCGTTAACTTCAGAAATATCCACTTCTTCCGATGTTAGGCCTTCTAAAGCAGAGAATCTGTTCTTCAGTTCCAACTTGAAGGTATTATGGTGTTTTTTAAGGTTGGTTATGTCAATACATTTTGTTTATCTTATGAGCTTGCCACGTTCGAGTTTAGTATTGAGGTGCATCTTACATCTCACCAATCTATGGTCACTACCTGTGTTGAACTTGTTTAGCACACTGCAGTCTTCTATGACGAATTTTTTGTTACACATAATAAAATCAATTTCACTTATCGTCATATTTGGATGTCTCCATGTTCATTTCCTGTGTGGCTTTTTCTTGAAGAAGGAGTTCAAGATGAAAAACCCTTCTGCCTCTGCAAACTCAACGAGAGTATTTCCACGCTGATATCTGTTGCCGTGACCAAATTTACCTACTGAAGTTTCATTCTGTTGCCGTTGCCCTATTTTTGCATTGAAATCTCCCATAATTATCTTCAAGTGCTGCATACCTTTATTATTTAGATGACTAATTTCCTCATAAAATTCTTCAATTTCTTCTTCAGGATGACTTGCGGTGGGTGGGTGCATAAGTTTGAATAATCTGAGCCTTGTATCTTCTCGAGAGTTGGATAACGAGTCGTGCAGCTCTGTCAGAGAAACTTTCAACTTCTACAACTTTGTCCTTCAGTTTCTTGTTTATTATAAATCCAACACCACTAGTTCTGCCAGTATCTGTCATACGATAGTAGAAGAGATGTCCACTTTCCGGTACAATGATATCTTCTCCTTTTCTCCTTACCTCACTTAGCCCGACGTTGTCCCACTTGATCCTTTGTAGTTCCTCTTCCAATTCAAGAAGCCTTTAACCAGAAGATAAGGAGCGTCCATTATAAGTAGCCAAGGTCAGCATCAGATGGCAAGCCAGTCCGGTCCTCCGGGAATTCTTAGCACCCTCTGCCTTCATGTCGCACTGGCCGCTGCCTTGGCCAGGTACATTCCAGCTGCCGGAGACTGAGAGCCAAGATTTAAGTTGTGGAATCATTTTGGTGGGGTTTGGCCATAACTCACCACGCTGGCCAAGCGGGTTGGTGAGTGTGGGATAGCATTTCTTCTAATCCCGGTGATATAGTTATACCGCTATTGGCGGTCGTTAGAGCCGCTTTAGTGGGAACAGGATGCACCACGAGAAGGCGGTGTTGATATTTGTCAAGGAGAGGCTGTGATGTTACGCATCACCTGCCCTTACATCCCAGGTTTTATTACTACTGACAATTTCCTTCTCGAACATTTTTTAGAGTTTGTCTTTTACTTTTAGTTAAAATATTTCTTAAATAAACGCTTCGGTCCCCAGTCGGAACTTCTGTGTACGTGTTTTTTTCTCTCCAGGGACTACTTTTCATAAGGTTTCTCGTTGATCTAGGAGGTGTTGAAACTTTTTATAGGGCTAAAAGTTAATTTGTTAGCAAACCTGACTTTTAGTCAGATTCAAATCTCTGGCTCTTCTGTATTTTTTAGATCTCGATCACACCGTTAACCTGACTCACTTTTTTTTTGCGAGTTTTCGGCTTTTCACTTTTAAGGTTATTTGGTTGTCGGTGTTAGGAGTTTTCAGTTTACTATTTTGTTCTATATGATATCTCCCCCCCCCCCCCCAACTACCGTTGATTTTTTCTAGTGCACCTGGATTTTTACCTGGAGCTGAGCAGACTTCTGCAGAAAAATGCAAATCATGGCTAAAATTATTGTCCAAATAAAATCCTTTTTGGTGTTTAGGTCTGTTCATAGGCTGGTGTTATGCTGCTAAAATTATTTACAGATAAATAGATTATAGGGCACAAATCTCAGCAAAATTATTTTATTTTTTCACCACAATTTTAGGAAAAAAAAAAGGTTTTGCTCATTTTTCTAAGTCTTGGAAATCACTTCCCAGAGCTTGGAAAGACACTTTTTGTTGAAGAGTTAAACTCTCAAAAAGGCATAGAACCTTTCAAGGGTGAGTTTTATCCAAAATCAGCGATTCCTGGAAAGAAAGAAGACCTATCTTTTTTACTCATCTCCGCACCTGGGAGGGAAGAGAACCTTACTTATTAAGGCAGCGTACCTATTTTCTCAATAAATTACTGATTACTCATGAATTTGTGATCGTACTAAATTACTCTGTAAAAGAATACTGACGACGATAAATTCTTATATGCTTCGAAACTTTTATATGCCTCGAATTGTTCTGCAGTAAAGGCGCTTCGACCAAAGTCGAAGTAATCGAAAATAATAACTATTTGCACTTTCGGAAAACTTTTCGCATCACCTTCGAAGATACTTGCATTCCGCACATTTTTTTTCAATCTCTTTAATTTTTTTCCAAATATCGCATTTTGTACTCGGAAGTTAAGGTTTCAAAGTAAGAAGCCATCATTTCAACGAGGCTGGTTGTCCTTCAGTTACGTTACCAAGGCTCGTTGCCATGCTGAGAGTCACGTGTCTGCTACATCCTCATTAAACTTTTTATTTCCATATTTATTCTTTTAGCTGCAAAAAGCCTGCTTGCTGTCGAGTACTAAGTATTCTAAATGAGGCAAGACAAAGGTTGGAATAAAATACAAATTTATCAGCCCGCTGGTTAATAAACGGATTTACTGAACTTTTAATGCTGTACAAATTAGACGTACTAATAAAATTCTGGGATATAATGAAAATAAACTACATTTTCATTGCATCACAGAATTGCGTAATCAATAAATTACGCTAAAATAATTGTTAATTTTGTTCAAATAGGAAAAGAAGAAAATAATGTAAAGATAGTTCAAATGCAATGAACTTTTCAGAACTTGCAAATTCTTTGACTGCTCCTGTGTAGTCCAATTCTTTAGCCAATTGATGTTCAATTGAAATAATTGCCAGTCCACTGAAACCGCTCGGTGACATAGTTGACTGCAAGTATGTCTTGCTAAATATAAGTCTGGAGAAACTTCTCTTCCCGCTAGTTGCAGTTCCAGGTAGAGTCAGTAGGATACGGAGTGTCGCACTTACATTTGGAGCAAAATTGTGTTGGTTAATGAATTTTAAAGTTTTTATCGGATCAATACCAGGCACCACTAAAGTCGGGAGCACTTACAGTTCATCTTTCAACTCATCAGAATTTATGTCTTTCGAGTCTTTGTCCAGTAAAACATTGGAAAGGTTACAAAATTTTTCACTAGCAGATCAATGGCCACGTCTTTGAGCTTGCTTACAATATAAAGAAAATCGAAGGTATCACAGTAAGATTTCAGTTGTATGAATCTTTCTTCCAGAGATGTAATTATAATGTCTAAAAGGTGGAAGTAAAATTCAACTTTATAGCGCATCGTTAGATCTTCAATAGACTCATCATCTCCTTCATAAGTGAACTGCTTGGTCCCCCGTCCCCTTTCATCACACCTTCAAGGGTACGAACGGAATGCACCTGCGTCCGCTGTGGACAAGCGCATGATCCTATCGCTTCTGTTCATGTAAGAAACACTAAAAGGATAAACAACCCAACTCTTTTCTTTCTGCATATTTTTAATATTGGATGAAAGAAGTCTTTTACATTCCAGATATGTTGCTTTCTCCTTTTTACGCTTCTCCGCTGCTAAAATAAAAAAAGAAGAAAATATAATTTTGCCGCCCTGTGCGGTGGCACACTTCGCACATGCCTTACGCCGGCCCTGCATACATCTTATCAAAAATAAGATACATATGACTACAGTAGAGGAATCCTTCAACCTTTTTTTTTTAGAGAAATCCTTCAACCCTTAAGAGACACCATTAAACTATTTTCTGAAGCCTTAGTAGTAACAGAAAACATAAACCTTTTTTTTCAGCCTCCTCCCCAGCCCCGTCTCTTGTTCTTTCTTTACTAATTTGGCCCCTTCTTCCATTTTCGATAAAATGCATTCATTCGTTGCTGGATTCTCGATTGCGCCCTCCCTCTTCCCATTCGGTCAGTTTATTCCTGCAGTCGCCTTCTGCTGTGAGTCAACTCACCAGTACGCGTTAGTCTGTCAATCGGTCATCGCACGTGAACGGTGCCGTATGGTGCAGTCGTGTAAAGAGTGAGCTCATACTGCTTGTTTTGTTTGTTGTGAATCGTTGCTGTGAGTTTCTTTCTGTTCGTGCAGAGTGTTTAACTTGGTAGTTCCCCCAAAGAATGAACTACTGTTTTCTTCCCACTCTACATAGAAACACAACGTCTGGTTTACGAGTGCCCTTGATCCTTGAGAAATGTGCGGGAGTGATTTTCCTGATAAGGTGATGATTCATTGTCACTTCACCTCACAAGCTCGCAGGGCACGCTAATGGACCTTATTCACCTCGCATTGCATCATGGGAAAGATTTTCCGCTGCCGCGGACCGACAATAGTTTGTTTACACGCATTTTCCCATTGCTTAACATGGCATTACGTTGCAAAGGTTCAGGAAAATTGCAATTTTTATAAATTTATCAACCATGGTTGTGCTAATAAATCCTGCCACGTAAATTGTATAGAGCAAGGAATAACCTTCCATAATGTTCTTCTGAAAAGGACGAAATAATTAAAGTAATGGCTGTGCAAAATGAAACGCGATGCTTTCCATCACAAAGTTCGTTGTCCAATATGTTCTGCCAACTTTAACGAAAAAGAATTTGGATATTATGACACTACGAATCAAAGGCAGTTGAAATCTCGTAGCCTTCCTTTGAATTTCATACATGCATATCACTAAGCTGTTATCTAAGATTCAAAGTTTTGAATTTCAATTTCAAAAAAAAAAGGGGGGGGGGAAGGAAAAAACTGATGGCATATTTGGATCAGTAAATTACAAATTAAGTTCTACGTTATTTCCCCTCAAAACGAAACAAACATATCTATAATTGTTCTTTTATTTAATGCTACGCATTCATTTAATTTTTAAGCAGACTGTCTAGCGTGCAAACCCTGTACTTCGATTCACCATAAGATGACACTGCAGTTTAAAGTACAAGAGCCTACGCCCTCGAGCCTTCGAGGACGGCGGAGAGTCCTGTCATCCGCGTCACTCCCCATTGTGTCCTGCTGTTAGCAGCTGTAAATCACTTCCCCCATCAACTCATTGGCATTCTTGTCTCCCAAACACTGCATATCTACGAATGCGTGTGTTGGTCTAATTTTGAAACTTAATTTCTGAAAATAAATAATTTTTAGATTTGTCTAAAATAACTATATGCACATATAAATCAACAGCTAGGACAATATAAAGTATGATTCTGGGCAATAAACGCGTTGGTTTTCACGAAAAATGTTAAGGAACTATTTTTAGTCGCGGCGATGGCTTTCACATACCTTCTCCTTCAGTGTCATCTTAGGGTGAATCGAAGTATAGTTTGTTTCCACATTATGTATTTGCCTGGGCTTCTAAATGTTTTGTTTTGTAAAAATTTTTTCCTAAGTTTATGTTTCAGATATTTCGCCAATGTCTGATAATAAGAACATGAAAATTTAATATACCGTGTACGAGAAATGCTCCATAAAAAACGTCGTGGTGTCTAATGGCGATGTTCTCCCGCGTCAGGCGAGATAAACATCGAACACAAAATTGCCTTCGTATATTTTTGCAACCTTGATTTGTTCTTCTAAGAAATTAATTTCTTCTTCTTTGCACAGTAGCTCTATTTTTTCGTTGGCAGACTCCATGACGTTAAGATTGCAAAAATTAGCCAACAGTATACGGGATAACCAAGTTGCGACAACATTGAATCATCAGCCATGTTGGTCCGCAGAAATCCACTTCTGGCGTCACATTAATAACGTCAATTCTGTCCGGAGTCAATCTGCATGTTTTACTATGTCGTTGAATGTCGTTCAGGGTGGCTGTGTATACCGTTGCAGAGCGGGTGTTTATTATGAAAAGTTATTGGATAACAAAGTGCAAAAGATGGGACGTGCCTGCACCGCAGGACGCGCATGAGATAAAGACAGATAGCAGTGAGAGCACATGCCAGTGTAGTATAGTGGATAGCACTCGGAGCTCTTGAGCCGAGAGTTACAGGTTCGAATCCCACCCCTGGCGTAGAAATGATGGAGAAATTTACTTCGTCACAAGCCTCCGAGTTTATTCCGAATGACCCACATTCGGAGAAGTTTCCTCATCATCCTTCTATCCGCTGATGAACTTTCGATGGAAAAACAGGCACCACTTTTGTGCTGTTTAAACCACTTACCGGCTGAAACGATTTAACTCGGGGTTAGTGAAATGGGCAGAAATCTACCCGAGAAAATACACAGTCGAGTCACATTATTGTGACCACCTCCTACTTTTGACGTCAACAGCACGTAGCAAATGAAAGAAGGCACGTGTCGTGAGCTGGATTGGAGGGCGTATAAGGTGTGCTGTAGGCATTTTGAAAACATACCACTCGTTGTTGTCATGGATAAATGGAACGATTAATCAGATTTGCAAAAAGACAGGATTTTCGGTATTAGGGCCAAGGGTGGCAGTATTTCCGAAACAGCGCAGTTTGAGAACTGTTCGCGTACTGCTGTGGTTAAAGTGTATCATGATTTAAAAAATACACCATTGCGAATAAGTGACGGGGAAACTGCGGAGCACCACGTGCCATTGATGTGAGATGTGAACGTCGGCTTCGAAGGTGCTTGAGGGCCGATCGACACGCTACAGGGGAGCAACTCGGCCGAATGAACCAGGGGCTACCATAAGTGTGTCTAAAACGACAGTTCAGCGAACCCTGCTGCGTATGGAGTTCCGATGGGATGGATGATTCCTGCACCTATGCTAACGAAGGTGCATCGGCAGAAAAGGCTTACATTTGCACGCCAGTATCGGAATTTGACCTCCGCTGATTGGCAAAGCATCGCCTTCTCCGATGAATCACGTTTTCTGCTTTATCGAACGGATGGACGTTGGCGTGTAAGGCGAGAAGCATCGGAGAACAAACACTTTTCAACGATTTCTGGGAGAACATAAGCTGGTCGGGGCAGCGTTATAGTCTGGGGAATATTTTTGTGGCATTATCTGGGTCCACTCATACCTGTGGAAGACACTATGGACCGAATTCGTTATGAATCCATCCTTGCAGACCACGTACACTCATACATGCTAATTGTCTTCTCTGGGGCGGATGGGATCTTCCAGGACGACAATGCGACGTGTCACACAGCTAGAAATGTTCGAGAGTGGTTGGAAGATCACGACGAAGACTTCAAAGTGCTGCCGTGGCCCCCTAATTCCCCAGACTTAAACCCAATTGAGCATCTGTGGGACCACTTCGATCGTGCTGTTCGCTCTATGGATCCTCCACCACGCACCCTCCAGCAACTGTGAGATGCACTGCAGTCAGCATGGCTCCACATACCTGGGAACATCTTCCAGTACCTTATTCAATCACTCCCAGCCCGTCTAACTGCTGTCCGCGCTGCACACAGCGGCTACTTTGGATATTTGCTGGTGGTCACAATAACGTGACTCGACCAGGAATGTATTCGCTGTTTAAGAAGTGGGCTGAGTAAGGCTGGAACGAGTGAAGCTGCGCATTAGGAAGCGTTGCTTTCTCCTTAGCTTTGTTATTCAAAGTGGTTACTTAGGGAGATTATTGACACTAATCCTTTCTGATTGATAACCTCCTACAAGGACTGTAACAATTTCGAGGAACCTAAGAGGCAGAAGTTGTTTTGTAACTTGTTTCTACTCAGTGGCAGGACGTCCGTGTCAGTGGGACAAGCCCTTCCGCATCACGCCTCAGGTCATGGAGCAGAGAACAAAGGACTAGAAGAAAGCGCTTATCACCAGTAACAGTTTTATCTTCGGTACAGCTCAGATAACAGGAAGAAAGGAATTGTTTTGCCGTACCTTTCGTAAAACCCCTGCCTTTGTGTGAAGATTTCTGTTAGGGGAGCGCAGAAAATTGTGAGCACCATCTGTTTCAGGTACTTTGACGGGTCAAAAGGTTTATTGAAGAAAACTACAGTATCTGTCTTGCGAAACAAAGGGCCAAATCAACTTAGGTTCTACAACCAAATCTTTAGTCTCCATCGCCAGTTACAAATCTTTAGTATTATTAAAGCAAGCCCAGTGTGACCTAGTCTCCAGTGCTAACGACTTGTGGTGTGACCTAGTCTCCAATGCTAACGACTTGTGGTCAGAAGGTGCGACGGTCCAACCTGCTTAGCGCTTTCACACGGCACAACTAGCTCAAACCCCGCAAGAAGGACCGTCTTAAGCTAAGATGACATGCTAAATTAGGATCCCGACAGTGCACAAGAATCCTAACAAGCACAATTTTTAGATTTCAACTATTTAATTCCACAAAACATTAGCTTTAAATCAGACAGCAACAATTACTTTGAGAGGCCTTTACACTATAAAAGAGGAGCCATCACCTCATTATACCAAGTAATTCCATGAACACTCCTTGGCAAGAACCATGTCAACAAAGGAAAGAAAAATGACAGTTCATCAGGTAGCAATTGTGCTAGGCCCAGAGACCACTCCTCCGTGGGCACAACTATCGACAAGAATGATGAAACGAGATTTTGGCACGAAGCGTTTAACTTGGCCCATACACCCCTCCCCGGCAGATGATAACAAATTTCAGCAAGACGCAGCAGCTCAGTCCATACGCCTCTCCTTGGCAGATGCAACTGACGACAGGCAGATGATAACAAATTTCAGCAAGAAGCAGTCAGCTCAGTCCATACACCTCTCCTTGGCAGATAAGAACACATTTCAGCGAGAAGCAGGCAGTCAGTCCAAACGGCTCTCCTTGGCAGATGCAACTGACGGCAGGCAGATGAGAACAAATTTCAGCGAGAAGTAGTCAGCTCAGTCCATACGCTTCTCCTCGGCAGATGCAACTGACGACAAGCAGATGAGAACAAATTTCAACAAAACGCAGCCAGCTCAGTCCGTACGCCTCTCATTGGCAGATGCAACTGACGACAGGCAGATGAGAACAAATTTCAGCAAGAAGCAGTCAGCTCAGTCCATTCGCCTCTCCTCGGCAGATGCAAATGACGGCAGGTAGATGAGAACGGAAGTCAGCTTCGACATCACTCACCATGCATAACCATACTCAGCCTGTTCTGAATTCTTCAAACTGCATAACGCCAGCAAGGTCGGCTAACTCCCAACTTCAACAACAGCGCAGCACCGACTACACGAAGAAGCTGAAGAGACTTTCGTTGCATGCCCTTTTATCTTATACTTCAAACAATAGCCAAGGAACGCGCATTTCAATGTATGCTGGAAGTAGCATGCTCTTTGCCAGTCAATTCTGCTCTGTCTTTGAGATAAAATGTAAAATGTTAGACTTCTCGACAGCCAATCAGTCCGGATGAAAGGACAAATCAAATACGAGTGGAAACCCTCAAAGTCGTTTCAAGAATAATATAAATGGTCGCGTTGGAGATTCGGAACCGAATTCAATGACCCATAATTTCGAGAAACTACATATTTTCTGGCTAAAGGATATCCTATTCAGGAAAGATCAACCTAGGAGATAGCATCAGTTCATCTGGACTCTTCCGAAGATCCATGGGAGAACCCATTCCAGATCTGACATCTTTAAAGCAATCTTTGTCTCAGATCCTTGAGACGACACGACTTCTTTTCGTCAGAGAATCGAAACAGGAATCGACAACAATCGTGACTCTTAACAATGGTCAAACATATAAGACAGATAAAACATTCCAATTGTACCGCGAGGGAGCCAAGTTGGTTAAGCGGCTGGAGCATGGTCAACATTCTGGATGATTAGCGCCGATTGGTCCTCAGTGGGGTTGTACTCTGAACACCCAGTGTCCGCCTCCGCACTGCGATTCGACAGGAGGAAACGCAGGCCCAGGAGGAAAGGAGAGTAAAGCGCATTTCGGGGGCGAACCAGGGTCCTGGTGAGGAAAGACGATGAAAACAATCGAAAAGAATGCTTGACTCTTTTGTGTGTTCGAATCCCGTTAATGCCAAAGATATTTTTTTCTTCCTTATTTTAATATTTCTGACCGAAAGTTCTTTAAATGAAATCCAACTGTTATTAAAATCCAGGCTCGTAAAGTTATTTCTGTACAACATGATAAAATTCAGATACCTTTCTTCGGATGAGGAGAATTAAAATTTCGGGCGAGCTTTCACAGTTTGAAGAAAAGTGCCCACCCTCATACACACTTTTCCCTTAAATAATTTTTTGGAAATTTCGTTAGCGTAAAATGGATAGATTTCGAACGCAATTTATGCAGCAGACGCATAATCTCATTCTTTAAAGGCATGAGACACTGGATTCGCGGACCTGAGTTGGAGTGCAGGGAAGACCGTAAGTGTTTTTATTTAGGGCTCCCTATTATCTCTCCTTCAAATGATAACCTAATGTTTGGCATGAACGGCTCTTCTAAAATTCGACAGTCAGGGGGATAATTAAAACTAAAGAAAAACAAAACAAAATTTAGAGTTTTCTATTACAAAAGCTTCGGCTGTGCTTAACTTACAACTACCTGTGCTAACCAAGAACATTAGGTTTATAAATAATCGAGAAATTACGTTATTTTAAAGCATTTTATGGCTCATTCTGGACATCATATTTCGACAAATTATTTATCTGGAGAATATGATGCATTTAAAAATGACTCTCTTTGTTGTTGTGCCATTATATTAAAATCCTGGTTGACTCGAATATACCCATAAGAGTTCAGGGTTTCCTTGTATTTCTCTATTTTCCACTTTTTCGTTTTCGTGTTTCTGACAGGGAGAATACAACTGGTATCAGTTACATGTCGGGGTTGCGATTGTCGCATTTCTCCCTTTACTACTACACTGTAAAGAAATTAAGTGGTGCGAATTCACGGAAAATTTCTGAATAAAAAAAAAGCGTGAGCTAAAGTTGCCGGTAGGTGCCGGTCATTTAACGAAATTTCCATTTTTAATAGTGCCCCTTTTGTAATAACTTTCGTATTTTCCGCAGTCAGTAATTCCCTTTATTTCCGAAAAGTCTGTTTCAGGTTTTTTCGTATTTATACATAAATTTCGGAAAATCAAAGACGCTGAATTTTGTAGTCCGTACACCAGAGAATCCTGTGGAGCTTAAATTGAGGTCATCAGGTTTGGGTGAAAAGAAACCGCGCGTCTTAACCACTGAGCCAAAAAAAACTCAGAAGTCACAGCCACGCTCAAGGTAAAGCGGTAATTGCGTGATGAGGAAATGTTTTGTCATTAATGCTAGTGATTTAGACATTTTATTTTCTGTTGGAGCTTATATTTTTCTTTTCAGTAGGTTTGTAATAATTCTGTAGGAAGACTTATCACAAATTAAGTCTTCTTTTCATCGTGATTTTCAAAGCAACAGAATGCTTTGGAACTTGAGACTTTTTTAAACTGATAATGACTTTCAAATACGTTTAAGAAAAGGTGAAATGTACTGTTTCATGGTATTATTTCACAAAACTCTTGAATACAAATTTACTCTTGAAAGCTATAATAGCTTTTGTCTTAAGGACTCCACAGTCTGCTACACAGAAATCGTACAATCACCTGTACAATAATTTAAGTACCCGTTCTTACGGTAACACAATAATATACTGTATAATAACTGGTGCACAAAATGGGCTCCCATTTTTTACGAAGAAATAATATCCTGTGCCACAATAACTGAAATTCATTCGATATGCTATCCACAATATCCGATATCGCAACAGAACATCAAAATCAGATTTTTCGACATACGATTGAAATTTAGCAGTTAATACAAAAATCAAATACTCCCATGAATCACTCCCGTTACCTGAAAATTTTCGTCATATGGATACCGAAAAAGTGAGAACGGAGTTTTCCGTTAATAGACTAAAGGAATTGCCGAAAGGTTTCTTAAAAATTCAAAAATTTCCTTTAAAGCATCTTAAAAACAGCGGTTTACCGTCCATATAAGAAAGGAACTGCGGAAAGGTTTCTGAAAATTCAGAATTTTCCGTTGCCACATGGTGATAGATAGCGATTGTTAAGAATTTTCGTCGTAAGATTAAAATTTTCCGTTTTAATTTCATGTATATAAGCTCCTTAGGCTCTCGAAGATACAATCAAAACACATAATCATGTTTCGTTGCAATTGAAAATGTAATTTACCTCCTGTCCTGAGAATAAATAAGTCAAGAAAAATGAAACAAATGGAACAGTATAATTATTTCCGAAGTCTTGATTATGAAGACTAGTTCCTTTTCGGAATGTAAGATGTATTCTAATATTGTAATAATAGTATTCGTTATTGGAACGCAAAGTACATCAACACAACGAAAGATGAGTTCGCTCATGTTAAGAATGCTTTAAGAGCATCTTTTCATTGGCTTTGGAAAGAGATTTAATGAGTTTCATTTTGAAACCTGACTGCTTTTCTGTCCCGAGCATTTTAAAGCAACAAAACAACAAGATGTAAAATAATTTGGCATTTTTTTTTATTCTTTGTGTAGATGTCATCATAAAGTAGGTGAGACATTTGGTCCCTCAGATTTTTGCTATATTGCTCGCGTCTGTCACAACTTTACAACCGAGTCCGTTCTCGCCAAACTTCTAACTTTCCCGAAATTTTTGATCATGTTCTTAGGCAAAAACCTTTCCCACAATTTCTTCAAAATATAAAATAAAGTTAAAAAAAAATAATATACAGGGTGTCCGAGAATTATTGGACACATTACAAAATATCTGTACAAAAAAAAAAAAAAAAAAAAAAGAAAGAAAAAGCTATGAGCATTGTCTGTTTTTCTGTGTCACGTATTACTAACACAGTTTCTATATTTTTGTTTTGCAGAATTGTTATTCCCAGAATCCGATAGATGGTGCTAGATGTGGTCTGATGAGGAATGCGCAATCAGTAGTCATGTCATCCGTACAGCAGAAGGCGATGTGTGTGTTATGGCTTGTGGAATTAAAGTCTCTCATTAAAGTTAAAAGACTGCATCGTTTAGATTATGGTTGCAATCCTCCGTCAACGAATTCAATTAAGCCGTGGATGAAACAGTTTAAAGAAATTGGCAATGTGGAACATCGTGAAGTAGCCGGTAGGCCTAGCGTCAGCGGTGAGACGGTTGACCAAGTTAATGAAAGTTTCCGACGAAGCCCCAGGAAATCCGTTCGTAAAGCAAGCAGAGAACTGTGCATTCCGAAATAGACAGTTCACGATATCTTGCACAAGAAATTAAAGTTTTGTGTTTATAAAATGCAAATAGTGCAAAAGATGCATGTAGATGATCACACTCTGAGATACAATTTCGCTGTGGATATGCTGAATCGAGTGGAAAACGACGAAAACTTTCTCAGTACTGTAATTTTTAGTGATGAATCCACATTTCATGTATCAGGTATTGTGAATCGTCACAACTGTAGGATATGGGGCAGTCAACCGCCTCATGCTGCTATTGAACTGGAACGTGATTCTCCAAAAGTTAATGTGTGGTGCGCCCTATCAAAAAGAGAAGTGATTGGCCCTTTCTTCTGCGAAAAAAACATAAATGGTGACATTTACTTGGATATGCTAGAAAATTTCGCTATACCCCAGATCAAAAGATACGACAACGTCGTTTTACAACAAGACGGCGCCTCCGCATTGGTCAACGTGTGTACGTAAGTGCCTAAATGAGCATTTCCCCAACAGATGGATTGGGCGAGGTGGTCCAACTCCGTGGCCTCCTCGCTCTCCAGATCTAACTCCATTGGATTATTTCATGTGGGGTTATGTGAAGGATCGTGTCTATCAGACGCCTTGTACTGATTTGTAGGAACTGAAGCAGCGTATCACAGCTGCTATTAATTCCATAACTTCTCATATGCTCACCAATACATGGAATGAAATTGAGAATCGCTTAAACGTACTACGAGCAACCAAGGGATCTCACATCGAAATTTATTAACTTGTGTAGTTACGTTGGAAGTTAGTGCAGCCAGTTTCTTTCTATCTATTTAATGTTTTCTTCTATAAATTTTGTAATATGTCCAATAATTCTTGGACACCCTGTATTTTTAGAACTCAATAATTTAACTTGCTTTCAATTAATTCCTGGTTTTGAATTTAATGCCATGTTTTTCGAATTTATTCGCTTATTCATTTACTTATTTCAGTTACATAACCTCCTTACATTTAAAAAACTTTCAAAAAATCTTGATGATAAACATTTGCGGAATTTTTGCGAAACCAATGAGCGAAAAAATAAATTCCGATCATTTTCGTCAGTGAAACGTACCTAAAATAAATTTGTGCACAAATTTACTTTTTTTATTAACGCGTTCGAAAATCGTAAAAAAACGTTTTGGAAAATGGATTAAAAAAAAAAAAAAAAAATCTGGGTTAATCGCGTTGGTGCCTTTTCTAGCTCCGCAGGAAATAAATTTCGAGGTGCGAAATATTACGATGTTTTTAGAGCTAGTGGCACGCATGAATACTGAACCTGTTCTTTTGTTGTTTTTTTTGTTTGGAACTTTGAAAAATACAGCAGCAATATTTGTCTACAAATCTTAACTTTTTCCCCGCATGAAAAATATATTTCTCGAAGTCTCGCAATATTCTAAATTTTTGTAGCTTGTGGCGACGGCGGTTTTCTTTTTGATTTTTCTTATTTTCCTTTTTTAAAATCCCATTTCAATAATATTTAAGCAAATGAAAACTAGATGACAGCACATGCAAAAAGCAAAGTTTAGGCAATAATGTGAGCCAGTTCGCAAAGGACAGAATCTGACAATTACAGGAATTTCAAATGATCATGTTTGTTTAATCGCGTGAAAAGATTTAACATACTTACATCACGTTTTGTACGAATCTTGAAAATATTTATAATCAGAGATTGTACGATCAGTTACATGGTATATCATCATCATCATCATTGTCAACCATTATCAATCCACTGCTGGACGAAGGTCTCCCCAAGTTTCCTCCACAACGGTCTGTCTTGTGCCAGTCTCCTCCATGTCACTCCCGCATATTTACGAATTTCATCCACCCATCTCCCATGTGGTCTTCTTCTGGGTCTTTTCCTGTCCCTTGGAATCCAATCTAAAATCTCGGCTGTCCATCTATGGTCTGTCCTTCTGGCAGTATGTCCAGCCCATTGCCATTTCAGGGATTTAACTCTGATCATGATGTCTTCCACTCTCGTCATTTTTCGGATCCACGAGTTCCTCTTCTTATCTCTCCTGGTTATACCAAGCATGCACCTCTCCATGCTACTTTGAGTTGTCTGCAGCCTTTGTATGTCTCTTTAGTTAAGGTCCACGTCTCTGCACCATACGTAAGCACTGGAAGGATGCATTGATCAAACACTTTTCTTTTAAGACATAATGGCATATTGCTCTTGAAAATTATGCTGTTTCTTCCAAAAGCTCTCCAGGCAAGTTTTGTACGCCGATTAATTTCTTCATCAATGTGACCCTCACTTGATATCTGCTGTCCAAGATAAACGTACGTATCTGTTATCTCCAGCTTTTCTCCATCAATCGATAAATCTTCATTTCTTGTAAAAGCATTGAACATCACTTTTGTCTTCTGAAAGTTCATTTTTAATCCCACTTCTTTACTCTTGTCAGCAAGTTCCTGGATCATACTCTGCAGCTCTGATGGGGTAGTTGCAAAAATGACTACGTCATCAGCAAAACGAAGGTGGGTTAGATAATCTCCATTAATCTTTATCCCTTTGTTTTCCCAGTTCAGTGATTGAAAGACATTTTCCAATGTGGCATTAAAGAGCTTCGGAGATATGGTGTCACCTTGTCTCACTCCCTTTCCAATTTTTATGTGTGTTGTATTTTCAAACAGCCGAATCTTTGCACTTGCATTTTCATAGATGTTATTAATAATATTAATGTATGCATCTTCAATACCGCAGGATTTCAGAGCCGTGGTAACTGCTGATGGTTTCACCGAATCAAAGGCTTTTTCATAATCGATAAAAGCCATGCACAATGGAAGTTCATATTCCCTCGCTCTTTCAATTAGTTCTCTCAGTACGTGGATATGATCTATTGTGCTGTAGCCACTCCTGAATCCAGCTTGTTCTCTCGGTTGAGCCATGTCCAGTGTTACCTTCAAGCGGTGTGAAAGAACTTTAGTGAAGATTTTATAAACCACTGATAGGAGGCTGATAGGTCTGTAGTTCCTGAGATCCTCAATGTCACCTTTTTTATGTAGCAGGATCATTGTAGCATTGTTCCAATCCTCAGGAATCTTCCCTTCATTAAGGCATCGAGTAAAAATTTGGGCGAGTACTGTTTCAATTTCTCCACTTGCTTCTTGTATGATGTCTATAGTAATTCCATCTTCTCCTGGAGCTTTCCCCCGCTTCATGTTCTTGATTGCATGAGCAACTTCTGCTGGGAGGACTGGAAGAACTCTGGTACCTTTCATGATGTCTGGAGTGCATATATCATCCCTTTCATATAGTTTGGAGTAGAAATCTTTCACTCTTGTCAAAATTTCTGCCTCTATTTCTTGTTATAGAACCATCTTCTTTTCTCAGAGCCATAATCTGTTTTCTTCCCTTACTGAGATGTCCCTTTGCTATCTTTAGGCTTTGGTTGTTTTCAATTGCTTTCCTCACTAGCTCACAGTTGAATTTCCTTACGTCTTCAGTGATACTTTTTCGTGCTGTCTTGCATAGCTCTATATATTCCACTTTGGAAGTCACATCTTCTTTAGTTGTCCTCATCTCTCTTCTTTTTGCATCAACATTTTGGTTTTTCCTGATAATTTGTTTACATGCAACTTGTTCTTAGACCCAGCTAATTTTGTTGCTGTTTCCATAAGAGCTTTGGTTACTTTTCTGTTAACTTCAGAAATATCCACTTCTTCCGATGTTAGGCCTTCTAAAGCAGAGAATCTGTTCTTCAGTTCCAACTTGAAAGTATTATGGTGTTTTTTAAGGTTGGTTATGTCAATACATTTTGTTTGTCTTATGAGCTTGCCACGTTCCAGTTTAGTGTTGAGGTGCATCTTACATCTCACCAATCTATGGTCACTACCTGTGTTGAACTTGTTTAGCACACTGCAGTCTTCGATGACGAATTTTTTGTTACACATAATAAAATCAATTTCACTTGTCGTCCCAATTGGATGTCTCCATGTCCATTTCCTGTGTGGCTTTTTCTTGAAAAAGGAATTCAAGATGAAAAATCCTTCTGCCTCTGCAAACTCAACGAGAGTATTTCCACGCTGGTTTCTGTTGCCGTGACCGAATTTACCTACTGAAGTTTCATTCTGTTGCCGGTGCCCTATTTTTGCATTGAAATCTCCCATAATTATCTTCAAGTGCTGCTTACCTTTATTATTTAGATGACGAATTTCCTCATAAAATTCTTCAATTTCTTCTTCAGGATGACTTGTGGTGGGTGCATAAGTTTGAATAATCTGAGCCTGGTATCTTCTCGATACTTGGATAACGAGTCGTGCAGCTCTGTCAGAGGAACTTTCAACTTCTACCACTTTATCCTTCAGTTTCTTGTTTATTATAAATCCAACACCACTAGTTCTGCCAGTATCTGTCCCACGATAATAGAAGAGATGTCCACTTTTCAGTTCAATGAGATCTTCTCCTTTTCTCCTTACCTCACTCAGCCCGACGATGTCCCACTTGATCCTTTGTAGTTCCTCTTCCAATTCAAGAAGCCTTGAATCAGAAGATAGGGAGCGTCCGTTGTACGTTGCCAAGGTCAGCATCACATGGTATATAATAGTATAAATATCTTGAAAATCATAATGTATTTTCATGAAATTAATCTGCCCTTCATGTAATTATTATTTTTTTTGGAGGTTTAACGAGCACCGTGAGCAACTCAATGGGCTATAAGCAGTCTCCCGTCTCTAATCTAGGGTCACTGGTTCCAGGGAAGGGAGAGAACCAGTGCCGTAAGACAAACACAACATCCATGCCTCACCGGGATTCGAACCCGAACCCCTTTCGAACGAATGATCAGAGGCCATCGCTTAGACCACTGCGCCACCGGGGATGCGTAATTATTTGGTATTAAGGTGGTTCCACCTAAAATCTCTGCCTTATGTTTTCAATGGTAAAACTTCTTTACATATCTTCTTCGCAATTAATGTATTCCCAAGGATGAAAAGTTGTACATCGATGAAACTAACTTTAGGTTATAGCATGGGATACTTAATGCTTGCTGAAACATAACCATAATTAAGCAATCTAACATTTGTTTGTCTACTGATGTCATCAATGTACATGTCGCGCCATCTATTAACAGGTCTGAACATTACTCAAAGAAAATGATTGATTTCTAATATAATTACGGTTATGTTTTACCAAGTATTAAGTATCTATGCTATAACTTAAAGTTAGATTTAACAATGTGCAAATTTTCGTCCTTGGGAATACATTAATTGTGAAAAAAATATGTACAGAAGTTTTACGGGGGGGGGCTCTTAACGATCACCTTGAACCCAGTGTGCTATAAAGCAGTGGCCATTCCCTAATTTCGGTGCGCTGGTTCGAAGCAAGGGACGGAGCCAGTGCTTTAAGACAGACACACCATTCATGCTTCACTCAGGATTCGAACGCAGCACACCCATCTCGGGCGGGTCTGGCTGGGTTACAATGCCGGAATAACATTTCATTTCACCGTTTTTTTTTAATTCATACAAATTCACTGAAAGTATGTCGAGCATGCTTTGCAGGAAGCCAACATATCATTAAGTTTATATTAGGTGGAGACACCACCTTATCTATGCAGCACTAGCTGCCATAAGTCACCGTCCGTACTGCACGTGACGTCACATTAGGGCACGACGCAGCCGCAGACGATTAGCTGCTTTGAAACCGATGGAATAAAAGCTTCTAGGCGTATAAACAGATAAAATGAGGAATTTAATAAACTTTATCAGTTATACACAGCCGCCCCGGTGGCGCAGTGGTCTAAGGCGTTGGCCTCTGATCATTCGTCCGTAAGGGGTCCGGGTTCGAATCCCGGTTTGGCATGGATGTTGTGTTTGTCTTACGGCACTGGCTCTCTCCCTTCCCTGGAACCAGTGACCCTAAATTAGGGACGGGCGACTGCTTATAGCCCATTGAGTTGCTCACGGTGGTCGTTAAACCTTCAATCACACACACACACAGTTATACACAAGCTTACTGTTTTATCAACTGTATAATTTAGTTCTTTTTTGCCTGTATGTAACGTCACGCCAAAGATTATTTGTGACCTATCGCGGCAGAGTCAGTGGTGTTTCCATCAAATACACTGAAGAGCAATTGAATTAGAGTAAGCTGGCGTTATGCAAATGTGGCGCTGTGGGCGGCCCTGTAAACGAAAACGACATGACGTATGCAGCGATCCGACAATATAAGGAGTGATGCGACGGGAATCAGTAAGAGTCGAACGCAGTATGGGTAAGACGAAGGATCTAAGCGCATTTGATCGTGGGTAAATTGTCGGGGCCCGACGAATGGGTCACTCCATCTCGAAAGTAGTGCAGGCCTTGGGATTTTTACGAGCCACTGTGTCACAGGCGCACCGTGAGTACATCGAATCCGGTAAAACCATCCCTGCAAGGGCCAACTGCCGTGGACAACAGCGTGTGGATGGGCGGGGTTATCGGCGACTAGCTCGCATTGTAACAGCTGATAGACGGGCCACAGTGCAAGAAATCACTCGGCAATTTAACGCTGGTGCACAAAAACGTGTAAGCAGCCACACCATCCAGAACCATCTGCTCATTATGGGGTACAGAAGCCATCGTCCCACGAGGGTACCGCTGCTGACCGCACAACACAGGGTGCAACGATTAGCATGGGCGCGCGAACATCGCCACTGGACCCTAGACATATGGAAAAATGTTGCCTGGACTGATGAGTCGAGATTCACGTTGGTACATGCGGATGGCAGGATACGAGTACGGCGCAAACCACATGAAGCGATGGATCCTTCTTGCCAGCAGGGTACTCTTCAAGCTGGTGGGGGTGGCATTCTCGTCTGGGGACTGTTTACGTGGGACAGAAATGAGCCTCTGGTACGTGCGACATCGTCCCTCACAGGTCGTTACCGGGATATCCTGGACGACCATTTGCTCCCGTTTGTGCGTCTTCAACATCTCACTGGGGACCTCATCCTGCAACAAGCCAATGCACCGTGCCATCGCTCCTGAATTGTATCCGAATGGTTGAATGAACACTCCACCGAAGTGACCTAGCTTCCTTGGCCAGCTAGGTCACCTGACCTTAATCCCATCGAGCACATCTGTGATGCCATCGAGAGAGATGTTCGAGGCTTTGACTCCCCTCCATCAAATCTTCGTGAACTGTGGAAGCGCCGCCCCGGTGGCGCAGTCACTAACTCTCTCCCTTCCCTGGAGCCAGTGACCCTAAATTAGGGACGGGCGACTGCTTATAGCCCATTGAGTTGCTCACGGTGGTCGTTAAACCTTCAATCAAAAAAAAAAAAAAAAAGAACTGTGGAAGCTTGTTCAGGGGTAGTGGATCCGTATGGTTTTTTTTATTGGAGGTTTAACGACCGCCGTGAGCAACTCAATGGGCTATAAGCAGTTGCCCGTCCCTAATTTAGGGTCACTGGTTCCAGGGAAGGGAGAGAGCCAGTGCCGTAAGACAAACACAACATCCATGCCTCACCGGGATTCGAACCCGGACCCCGTTCGGACGAATGATCAGAGGCCATCGCTTAGACCACTGCGCCACCGGGGCGGCCCGTATGGCTTCCGGTGTCTTCTGGAGTCCATGCCAAGAGATTTAACAACCACCGTGAGCAACACAGTGGGCTATACACAGTAGCCCGTCCCTAATTTAGGGCCACTGGTTGCAGGGAAGGGAGAGAGAGTTAGCGGCGTAAGACAAACACTACATCCATGCCTCATCGGGATTTGAACCCGGGCGAATGATCAGAAGCCATCGCTTAGACCATTGCGCCACCAGTTCATATGTAGAGGATTTTAGGAAGGGAATGTCTGACCCCAGGTCTTAAACAACCCTTAGAAATAGGAAGCTAAGAGATTTGTGTTAGAGTGCCCGATAAGAAAGTGAGGTAGAAAGGGGGAGGAAAACGCCCTTTTTTATTACCGGGGAGACAGTACCCAGCGGCCTAACGTGCCCATCTGACGCACGGCGGATATTAAGTGGTTCGAGCGTTCGTACCTGCCTGGGATCGAACCCGAGGTCTTCTCCGTAGCAGGCACGAACGTTGACCACTAAGCCACCGGCGAGGCCCAGAGTATTTAGCAAGGAAGAGATGGAAGAAGTTACAAATAGGAAAGCCTATGTTGAGGAGAGGTCGGGACTTTTCTCAGGGTAGTAACTGAAACAAGTTTAACAACTTTCATCCGGTTTGTATATGGCACTGCTTAAATGGCCATTTATGCTAAAAGCGCTGTCGGATCTGCTGTCCTATATCATCAGATTCCAGTTCCACCCCACGGACAGTTCCCCTAAAGAGATTGAGCATGAATGATATCAATTATCATGTCTCGCAATACCAGCTTTCTGAATGCTATTTTACTCGCATGGTAAGTCTTAATTGCTTTTTAAAGTGGACTGAATGAGGAAATTTTTTTTTTAAGATAAAGGCGACGGGCTTTGAGTTTAAGCGGAACCATGCTTCCAAAAAACCCAGAACAGTGGATTTACCTTTCCCTCTATTTTTTTTTTTTTTTTTTTTGTTATAGAAAAAAAAAAAAAAAAAAAAAAAAAAATCGTTATTTTGGGGGCCCCGCAGCATCACGAGTCCCTGTGCCTCGTTGATGTCCCAGTAAATCCACCCCTGCCTGTACAGTTGAGAATCATTGGCACAACTATTTCTACACATTCACTAAGGTTTTTTTTTTTTTTTATTTTGAGTGATTATTGATCATACTGCATCATTTCACTTTTTTTTTTTAAAAAAGTTCAATACACTAATAAATAAGGTATTTATACTTATAATGAAACACAAGAGTAATTTTTATAAACCATTGAAAACATAAATTCAGAGAATTTGCAACTTCCATCTTTGGGCTGAGTCCCCTGCTGGCTGGAAGGTCGCATGTCCTTTAAGGATTACCTGAACATTGTTGCCAATCAAGTTTATCTTGCAATATTGACTTTTTATCCAGCAAGTGATGGCTGGCTGCTTCATGAACGATAATGCTACCGTCCATCACACAAGACGTGATCAGCAAGCACGACAATGACTTCCACCATCTTCCCTGACCACCACACGGGGCCGTGGGTGGCCTAGTGGTCAGTGTCGTGACTGCCATGGAGATAACCTCAGGTTCGATCCCGGGCAGGTACGAACGTTCGAACCACTAAATACCCGCCGTGCGTCGGATGGGCACATTAAGCCGTCGGACCTCGGGCACTGGCCACCCCAGTAATAAATAAGGACATCTTCTTTCCCCTTTCTACCTCGTTTCCGTGTGACTTTCCTATCGGACACTCTAGCCCAAATCTCCTAGCTTCCTATTTCTAAGGGTTGTTTAAGACCTGGGGTCAGACAGTATCTTCCTAAAATCCTCTACATATGATCTGATCTGACCACCACAAAACCTGTACCCCACTGTGAATGTATGGGGCATGTTAGAAAGACAGAACAAGGAGAAGATTTCTTTGCCAAATCTGAGCCAGTTAAAGAACTTTTTTTTTTTTTTTTTTGATTGGAGGTTTAACGACCACCGTGAGCAACTCATTGGGCTATAAGCAGTCGCCCGTCCCTAAATTTAGGGTCGCTGGTTCCAGGGAAGGGAAAGAGCCAGTGCCGTAAGACAAACACAACATCCATGCCTCACCAGGATTCGAACCCAGACCCCTTTCGGATGAATGATCAGAGGCCATCGCTTAGACCACTGCGCCACCGGGGCGGCAAAGAACTTTTCTGGTAAATGCCTCATATGCTGTAGACATAGATGTACTCCAGCACCTTGTGGAATTTATGACAAACTGCATACCGTATGTGCTGCAATTTGAGCTAAAGGAGGTCCGACCCGGTACTGAATAAAAGTTTCTACTTCAATAGCTGGTACGTGTACATGTTCATACAGCACCTTGAAACATTCACACATTAGATTCTGGGATCTCTCCTCGAAACCTCTGGCCACTCAAAGTTCCTCTACCGAAGTCATGCACAGAGGTACAACCATTATTTGTGATACCTTCTCATGGCATTACCCTCAACTTCAAAAACTGTTTTTCCATTTCATTGGAAGGATGATTTGGTTCATTGGTGAAAGCCTCGTATATACACATATATTGCTTTAAATTCGTGCTCAATCCTCCCTCACGAGAGGAGGGGGGGATAGTCAGGACCCAACAAGGACCACCCCTTAGGCTACACCTCTGATTTGGGGTGCCTATCAAAGTGCTTTGTTTTATATTTTGCAAATTGGGATGTTTTTTTTTTCTTTTGACTGGGGGTCTAACAACCACCATGAATAACTCAATGGGCAATAAACAGTCGCCTATCCCCAATTTAGGGTCACTGGTTCCAGGGAAGGGAGAGAACAAGTGCTGTAAGACAAACACAACAGCCATGCCTCACTGGGATTCGAACCCGGATCCTTCATGGCCAAATGGTCATAAGTCAGCGCTTAGACCACTGCGCCACCGGGGCAGCTAGGATGAAATTTACAATGCATTCAGAATTCTTATGAAGTCCTATGGGTTTCAAAGTTACAGAATGTTCTTCAGTGTGTGCTACATTGTCAATGAAGAAACAAAATTTCTACGTATAAAAAAAAAAAAAAATGCTGTGTATAAAACTTATAGCAAGCAATCCGGAACTTACCACAATGATTAAAAAGCGCAAAACAACTTTGCCATGGCACTAAGGATTCCCTATTCCACTGTCATCTATTCCCATGAACACTAGCAACAGGGTGGCCAGATGTCAGTCTCTTTCAGTGAGGAATGCACATCCTAAAAGGAACAGCAATCTTAGACTGGGCATGTTTCTACATGACGTTGACCCTAACTGCACACAACTACTATAATGCAAACCAAGATTCCTGGAAATCTGGCACTAAAACATATTGCACTAAAGTGTCACATGAGATGACATTATGTCTCCACACTCCATGGAAGGAAGTGATGTTGTTGAGAGTAGATACTTCAGGGTACTAGAACAAAATGATGTAACCAATCTAAACATTTCAATCAATTTTTCATTCTTTCATTACCAAAAAAAAAAAAAAAAAAAAAATCCAGAGCTATTCCAGGAATTTCCAGACCTGGAAAAAAGAAAAATCAAATTCAATTTTTCCAGGATCTGTGAGAACAGTGGAGATTATGCAATTTCTTGACTGACAAAAATAACTCTTCATTACCATAGACAAAGTCATCGCTCTTTCCACGTTTTCTTTAATTAACACAGAGTAACCGAAAAATATAGACACCGCTGGGATCGTACCCCAGATCTATGTATGTATGTATGTATGTATGTATGTATGTATGTATGTATGTATGTATGTATGTATGCATGTATGTAAGCATGTATGTATGTATGTATGTATGTATGTATATATATATATATATATATATATATATATATATGAAGTCACCACTACCTAGTGATGGCTATTAAAAGCAAAGAGTAAGTGAAAAAAAAAAAAATGCCATGACCAAATGGTGATTTACTTCAAATACTCCCACTCCCTGACACTCAGAATGTAATTGCATTTTGCCAGCATGTTATTTATAAATGCAAATTTCAGTTACATGACTTTTTATTTTAGAGTTCAGAAGATTATTAATACAACCCCTCTAAATTTCTGTTTGATAACAATGTACATGTGAAATTTATCATTAATTTTTTTAAAGAAAAAGACCCAAATATGTATGACATGTTTTGTAATTCCTACACAGTCAGCCAAAATTCTGGCAAATTTGTCTGGATTTGATTTTTGAAGAAACCAGCCTCATCATTCAGCTAGGTGGATGCCAATTTATCAGAGGGCTTGATCACAATCAGATAATGTATTTCAGAATCCAAAATTGATATACTTCAGGAATTCCCATTGGTTCTTACGAAACCTAATCTGCTACGGAAGCAGGACCCTTCCAATAAGATGTCAATGAGCACAAGAAATGAACAGTTAGACTTTGTTTGGATGCAAAAGGCATCACACAATATAATCTCAATGCTTTATTAAATAAATAAATAAATAAATAAATAAATAAATAAATAAATAAATGCATATGTGTAATGGAAATCTGGAAAAATACATATTAAAACACCTAATAAACTAAATAAATATTCAAGTGATACATAGGTAAAGAACTTATCACACAACAAAATAATGAAAACACAATGCAATGCAAAATAATTTATTTATTTACTTAGCTAGGTGATGCACTTTTATATAAAAATTTTATGTACAAGCATTTACAAAAATTTAAATTAATGTCATTCTTCATAACAAAATGGCAAGGAGAAGGGACATTTCACTAAGAGTTGTGTAAAGAGTAGTAATAGAGTACCTGTCGGTGTCCTCCTAACCTGTATTACTTAATACTTATGGACAATAAATACTAAAGGGAATTTCTGAGGCTATTCAAGTGTCCAATAATGTCACGTTGAGAGACTACTGGAAGTCATACAACAACATGAAAGGAATCTCCAACATTTCAGTGGCATGGAGTGAAGTGTCAAAATCATGTATGAATGGCACCTGGAGTAAGCTTTGGCCAGACTGCATTCTAGATTTGCATGAGCATGACACTACCAGTAGCATATCTTGGGTCCAATACCTGGGCTATCTCCCCCCCACCAGAATGTAGATGTACACGCGTACGCCATACACAGATAGTTTCCATATTATTAGCAGATTTTGCAGATAGTTTTTGCTTGTAGATTAAACAAAAAATGAAATGTTATTTACAGCAATTAAAACGCTTACTCGAGGCTTTACTCAAATTGATATACTTAATTCTATTTTAACTTGAACTTTCAATATTTTCCACATCTTCTGAGTTCTTTTGTTTTTGCAGACATTTCTGGCTTCTAGATTTTATCAAGGCCTGTTCTCCATGTATAGAAACTATCAAAAGTTTTCATTTACATAGAAAGAATTTACATTTAATTGCCAGGTTCCTCTTGTAGTTGTTACTCATTAAATTAAAATCTTTTCCTTATGTATTTTGTAAGTTTACTATTTTTAATGAAATTGTTGAAAATGCTACTTATAATTTTTAAAGTTCATTAGTAGAACTGGTTTTCTGGATATAATTTTTTTTCTTTAGTCTGTTGTTTTTATGAGGTTCATGGTCCAATATTTTACCATAGAGGTCCATTTTACACACATTGCTGCACATTCAACTGTAATGTACTTATTTTGTCCTAATTGGAATCTAATGTTCTAATAATTATTTATGGCTTTATTAATTTTTCTTTAAACTATCTTATTTTATTGTTATTCTTGATTCGTGGGTTTGCAGCAAGTTTTCTGTTTCAATGGTTGTGTACGCAGATACATTTTATTTTTATACAACTCTGCCCAGTACTGTTTTTTTTTAAAACTGCAAAGTTTAATTCTTAATTGTGAAGTAACAAAAGTAACTTATTTTAGGTACATGCTATTGCTACCAACGAAATAATTATAAGGATTAGGATTTAAATACTTTATTTGTACACAAACTCCATTTTTTCCTTTTGTATGAACTTGAGGGTTACGTTTTCATAAAAAGTTTCTTCCGAACAGTTTTCCATATTTAAAAAGAATGTTTTTCTCTATTGACAAATCAGCCAAGTTGCTCGAATGTACATGTCCTTGTGTGTCTCTAAGATATATCTGGATTCTTTTTAATACAGAAAAACTTCTTTCGGCAGTTGCTGATAGAAACTTTAATATTAGGTCAGGTAATTTGTACACCTCACTAAACACAATGTCCAATTTATTCAATTTTATGTAACAAGTAATGTCTCTTACTGATTTGCTTTTCGTATTCACCAAGGGAATAAAACACCTTCAGTTCATTTTTTAGTCTAGCTGTATCAAAAATTGAAGCATAGAGTTCTTTAAAATCTGACAGTAGATGTTCAAGGAAGTTTTAATAAAATTTATCAAACCAGTTGGAATCCAACAAAGGCATAAATTTAAGATATAATATAATTGATTTTAATTCATTGACACTTCACACAAACTTAAAGTACTCTCGCGAAATACGTGCTGTTACAGGAGGAAGCATGCAAGTGACTGAGGTAGTTGAAGTCTTCTCTTTTCTGAGTGAACTGTTGCGCAAAGCAATGGTCCATTCCCTTTCACACGCTTATTCATGTTTTCATGGAAACTCTAGTGGGCAATCATATTGAAAGTCTTTGAATCAGAACAGTAAAGACTCTGGAAGAGCTGCTTGCGTAATGCCGTTTGTCTTCACTAGCCAGACTGAGTCAAAGAACCAAAATCCACAAGTGTGTTTCATTGCAGCGAAAGCATCGACATATCTTAATACCATTGATAATTGACTTTTATTTGTGCATTCTCTGGGTTTCGCAGCTAGCCTAGAATATACGCCACTGGACAGTAACTACCCTTGTGTCAATAACAGAGAATGTGACAGAGATAGCAATGGAAATAAGACTAGATGATGCAGAAGTTGGTGACATAAATGAGCTCCTTGAGAGTCATGGTGAAAAGCTTCCAATTGAAGATTTAAAAGAGCTATATGAACAACTGTCCAAAGAAGACACAGAGGGAAATAAAGCAGACTCTGCAATGCTGGTCAGGACACTAACAATGAAATCAATGCAACAGGCTATTTCTCTTATTAATAAGGTATGTGAGATCTTCCATAGCAATGACCTCAACTGGGAATGGAGCTAAACTGTTAAGAGAGGAACTGAGCCAGTTCTACAGCTATACTACAGGGTGTCCCACTTGCTACTGAACCCGGCATTTCTTTAATAATATTAACACCAATGAAGATATTGCAACGAAATTTGAAGTGGACTCACCTCATTTCGTGCAAAATGTGATGACATCACAACATGTGCTGGAAGTGGCCACCATTTGTGTCCAAACAGCATTGAACACGGCGTCATCTGCCAGACAGCCGGTGTGCTCCTTAGTGGCAGACACAGTCCTAAATGTGGTGCCACTGAGAAGTAGGCCACCAGCCAGTCAGATGCGCCTCTCTCCTGCTTTGTCATGCCATTTTGCTGAGCGTGTCTACACAATACGGTTGTTGATAGTGAGTGCTCGTGCTTGTGGCTGCTCAGGTACATGTGAAAATGTATCGGTATTCTTTGGAGGAGCGAGTGTTTATTGTTTACACTTATTGTAAAACAGAATTCAGAAAGTCTTGTCAACAGCAATTCCTGGAGAGGTTTGCAGGCAGACATATGCC
Source organism: Macrothele yani (assembly GCA_039090855.1). Classification (NCBI taxonomy): domain Eukaryota; kingdom Metazoa; phylum Arthropoda; class Arachnida; order Araneae; family Macrothelidae; genus Macrothele; species Macrothele yani. The sequence goes on along the minus strand of CM077011.1, from coordinate 127,874,678 downwards.
GAGAAAGTCCACCATTTGGGCATTGTCGAAGAAACTGGAAACCAAGGGAACTTTATAAGACGACCATGCAGGAGGTCATCGATAAATGTCTGAGGAAATGATCTAGAATGTAAGGGACCGACTACATGCGTCTCCCAGAAAGTCACTTCGCCGACTGTCACAGGAAACAGGGTTGTCCAAAAGCACTTGTCAACATGCTGTGAGAAAGCGAAGCTTCATGCGTACTGTATCTCCGTGGTCCACGAACTAAAAGAGCCTGACCACATGAAAAGAGTGATATACTGTCAATGGTTTCAGACATTTATTCAGGAAAATCCGGGCATTCTGGTTTACACGTGGTACTCGGACGAGGCATGGTTTCACCTGTCTGGATACGTCAATTCTCAAAATTCCCATATTTGGGCCAGTGAAAAAAGTGATACATGAAGAACCCCTTCATTCACAGAAAATTGGTGTTTGGTGTGGGAAAACCAGGTGGCGCATAATCGGCCCCATCTTCTTCGATACAACCATCACAACAGCTGCATATATATGGAAATCTTCAACACCTACGACGAAAAACTCTCCATTGGATATTACCAGCATGATGGAGCGACATATCACACCAGTATGACCGAATTCATTCCTTTTTCAGCAACCGCGTCATTTCGAAGGGACTATGGCCACCGCGCTCGGCCGATGTGACACCTCCCGATTACCTTTTATGGGGATATCTAAAGGTGAGAGTTTACCAAAAGAAATGTGAACCATAGATGCCTTGAAAGCAAACATCACTGAAGAAATTCAGGCAGTGACGATGGACATACTGGCAAGGACTTTCCACAATATGGTGTGCTGGGTTCAATGCTGTCTGGACGCAAATGGTGGTAACTTCCAGCACATGTTGTGATGTCATCCCATTTTGCACGAAATGAGGCGAGTCCACTTCGAATTTCGTTGCAGTATCTTCATGGGTGTTAACATTATTAAAGAAATGCCAGGTTCAGTAGCGAGTGGGATACCCTGTATAACTTATTATCAGGAAGGAAGAAAACCAAACAGACATTTATTCTATAATTTTTAGAGCAGTAAATTTTCTTTCCTTTTCTTAAACATTACATACTCGCAAACAGAATATAAATTCTGAATATGCTTGTACCACATTGCTGGTCATCCATGAAACTCACTAAAAAAAAACTTGAAAATTTCATCGCACTGGAGCGGGAATGGAACCCGCATCTCCTGATTTCTGTTCGAGTATATACTAACTGTTACACCACCCAGGACAGTGAATTAAAAATTTTTTCTAATAAATTCTAATTCACTGTCCTGGAATTTTATTTTTAAGGTAACTGTTTTCAAAGCTTGAATATACCCTCCCCCTAAAGAAGAAAAAAAAAAAACCCAACAAGAACTAAAACTTGAACTCAGATGTTTGGCATAGAAACCTATTGCCTGGGACCAGATAATAGATAATCATTAGGTATTTAGGCATTAATTAACATAAGAATTTACTTAGTTCTAATCACTCCCCATCTCCATATTTTCTGTTTTTGCTCCAGATACTTTCACTGTTTTTTATAGGCATGTACACACAAAAGGGGGCAGATGCCCACCAGAAGCTTGAAGCTACCACCTTGGTAAAAGTTCATGTTACACATATAATAGCTAGCCATAATAATTTTATTTTACATTTCCTTCAATTATTTTCAAACTCCATGTTTTGAACAATAACATCTAGTACAATATTTGCTTCAATTTCTTATTTTGATGATCAAATTATCAATACATATTAAATTTATCAGGTGGTTGCTAAATAAATTTTTGCATTTTTTAATCCAGTACAAGCTTTTATGCTTTTGATACTCCCACATATTTACTTTAGCAATAAAAAATGAAGCATTAAAATTTTAAGTGAAATTACTCACTTTGTCGCCTCAAAATTTTTATCAGAGCATCAGAAAAAAAAAAAGAGTGTACTGCAAAAAAGCACTCTAAGGGCCTCAGAAAAAAAGGGGGGAAAAAGAAAGAAAAAGAAAGAGTGTTCTGCAAAAAAAAAAACATGAATTTTACTGTGGTTTATTTCAGTTTCGCTGGAGCTGAATTTGAACATATTAATTCTTAAAATTTTGAATAATATCCATAAAATTTTAGATTGCAAAAAATTGGGATGTTTTGAAAAAACTGGGACACTAATAGTAATAATTAAGCAAAGTAAAATTAAGAGCTTCAACAATCCAACTTTTTAAAGACAGCATTATTAGTATTTCTTTTTGTCTATGTATTCTAAAATCAATGAAGTATCAATGCTTATACTTCATTTGATTCATACACAATATGATCAATGAAGTATAGTTTGGTTATCATGCATATAATGAGGAACTCTTTCCATGTGTATGACAAGTCTATGCTTTAAGAGAAAATAATCAGAGTTCATTTTTGTCATTTTAAGAGAGCATAAAAACTGTACAATTCATCAATTTTTTTTTTTTTTTTTTGATTGGAGGGTTAACGACCACCGTGGGCAACTCAATGGGCTATAAGCAGTCATCCGTCCCTAATTTAGGGTAACTGGTTCCAGGGAAGGGAGAGAGCCAGTGCCCAGTACCGTAAGACAAACACAACATCCATGCCTCACCGGAATTCGAACCCGGACCCCGTTCGGACGAATGATCAGAGGCCGTCGCTTAGACCACTGCGCCACCGGGGCGGCCCATCAAATTTTTTAAACTTTTTTTTACATTTGTAAAACTGAAGTTTATTACCATTTCTTTTAGATTAAATCAACAAAATATCACTTTTTAATCATTAACAGGAACAAAACAAAAAACAAACTTGAGTTGCATAAAAACCTGTATTTAAGATTGGAAAATCCACTTTAATTTTGCAGAAACACTTTCTTTTTTGGGATTAAAGCAAAAAAAAAAATAATAATAATTTGAAACCACTGTCTACGTGGGTTTGTGTCACACTTGTTTTAATGCAGGGATTAATTATTTTTTAAGCTATACAACTGACTGAATTACTAAAAACCAATATTTACTGTGAAAACTTAGCATTTTCCCTGAATTTTGAAGAAACCTTTGTGTCTGTATACAGAAATGTTTTAAATTTTTTTACTACTACATCATGGCAGTAGTTTGAAACAAGAACTAGTTACACCTGGCAATGCTTAAAAACCCAGTATTATGGATAATTTTGAGGTTATTTGCTAAAAAAGTATTTGCACTAAGAAGCAAACCCTGTTCTTTTAAAAATGTAACAAATCACTTTATAAAACAATTTCATAAGTACAAACAACCTGATAAAGGAAAATAAAAACGTACACGGTATTATTTAAAACTATATCTAAAAGGCTTTTAAAAGACACTAATTCCAAAAATTTCCGTACCACAGCAGCATGTTTTATGTAACAAACTTTCCACACTCAAAATGTCAAGAAAAGCTAGACAGTTAAAAAAGGAAAGAAAGAAAGCCCAAGATCTTTTAAAAAAAAAGTACAAAAATGAAAAAAAAAAAAAATCTACCTTTCCAAAAGTACAAAATTACTTATATTACATAACATTAAAATGAACTATGTACAAACTGCATTTCCATCACAATGTTTGGCTAAAAAGACAAGGCACATAACTGTTCACTAAAAAACACCACAAGACAGCTGTGGTTTCTACTCTATGACAGTCTTGTGTTTTCCCCATCCATGGAAGCATTTTGAGAATTTCCTAGACTCTTTAGCTTTCAAGGTGAGCATAAGTTTCCTAGGCTTTCCAAGAAGTTTGGCTCGCAAACTTTGAACATAAACCTGAAAAATAACGATAAAAAAACATATGTTGGGATCTTTGGAGAAACAAATAAATATGCATAAATCCTTGTCAGTTTTCATCATAAATCAACAAATCATGTATTACACAACTGCAGCACCCTCAATTATTTCCCCCTTTCTTCTACATATCAAGATTATAACTTTTTACACGTTACAATACATAAACAACACAACAGAGTTAACAGAATGAGCCATTGTACTTATTTTTCCTCTGAATGGGAATCACAGCATTTACATGTTGTTGTTTTTTTCTGACATCCTCCAGGTTGCTATCATCCACTTACATCAGAAGTTATTTAATTCAAATACTAAGAAAAAAAAAACTTCAATGAATATTATTTTACTTTCTTAAAATTCCTGAATTCAGAAGTATTATTATATACTACAATGATGGGAGGATCAGATTCAGGAGTGTCTGCATGAGAAAAAGATTGTGAGTGTGAAGTATAGGAGATCTTGTGTGTTGCGTGTGATGGATGTCAGTAAAGCCTGAGTTGTATGTCAGGTTCGCTGTAAATGGAGAAGTTTGATACGTCAACAGTAAGTAAAAATTATCTGGTAGTTTGTATTTCTTTGTGGAGCTAACTTCTAAATCTTAGTGAACAGCTTAGTGATATGATATATGGATTAAAAAAAAAACTATGATAAGGACCATGTGGCTTCATTACTACTTTCAACATTCAATACATTAAGTTAATTTACAAAAGAGTAACTTAAAAAGAATTAAGAAGATATTAAAAAGGTATGGCCTGGTGTCAATCAGCTCCTCAAACTTCATCTTTGGGGGGTGGGTGGGGTTACAAAATTAATTTTTTTTATACAACTAAATGTGTTATGACAGCATTTTTAAATGTGTGCACCATACATGGAAAAATATTCAAGTAACTATTAATATTCTTATCACCACATAGTGGTTGATCACTTATATTTTGCTATTTATCTGTGCAGACCACAGCTGAGTTCGGGCTCAATTTTAAGAGCCTGAGCCAGTCTGAGCCCGAAGTATGTCAGCCTGAGCCCGAATTTTATACTGCAAGATAGAGCCCGGGCCCAAACGAGCCCCAAAACTATGATTAACCTGTTTAGTCATTAAAAAAAAAAAGTCTTCTCTCCCAGACTTTCCTACCCGTGCAATTAACCGATGTCTTTCTCAACTGCGGAGTGGGAAAGGGATGTCTATCTATTTCTATAGTTTCTTTGACCGTTCATTTCTTCCTGAAATTTTTCGGGGAAGGGGGGGCTATTAGGAAATCAGGAAAAACCGGGAGGCATAATAATCTATGTCGTACATTGCTCAATAGAATTAGCAGGCAGCTGTTCCTTTGAGGTAGGGAGCAAAATTTCGTCAGCTTGCTATCTACTGTCTACAGTTCTCATAGAAACTTTTCCTTTGCAGAAATCCTGTAATTCATGGCCTACGGAATTTTGTTACCCAAGCCCGGAATGGATAGTCATGTGGAATTCCTACTCCCTATCTAGACCCAGTTGCTGAAGAATTCTCTTTAACAACTCGAAAGTGTAAAAAAGTCTTGTGATAAATCATATAAAATCACTTTAAAAGAAAAATGAAGAAAATTCTCTCCCTCTCCCAGAGCCTGAACCTGAACTCCAGTAAGTATTACGCAGTCTTAGCTCTGGTGCAGACAACAAGCTGGGAAAAGACAGAAATCCTGTTTAAGATCGATTTGTGTGTGAGAAATCCATTTCCCAAAGCACTAATAAACATGTCTAAAAATGGTGCATAAATTGAAATCCTGTAATAGTCTTCTGGGTTCTCTGTATTTATGTTACAGCATTGGTTTTGTTTGGATGTTATTCTTGGTATTTTAATCAAACTCCTTGCTTTTCAGCGTGCTTTCGAATAGTCTGAAATAAGTTGTGGAACTCAAATTTGGCATTGCCTCGTCACCGGAGAAACTATCAATATACCCATGTACTGGCTTTTTATTGCAATGAGACATCCTGATCCTTGGGTTCTTGCCGCTTCCTAGTCTTCACGGAGAAAACACATTCAATTGTTGCCATGAGACGTAAAAACAATTTCAAATACGGTAAAAACTTTGGCTTTTAAAATCGCATTTCTGAAATATCAAAAGGTTCCATTGGGGGAGGGTGGGGGGTGTAACTTCCCCCTTGGGTATGATACTGGTTGATATCATCACAAGCTCAATGTCTCCCTGTTGTGGCAGACAGATGAATGGGAACTTTTAGAGTCCTTCACATTTGCATGCAAGCAGGGTGTTCACTTCAACATTACTGTGCCACCCTCTATTGATCAACAAATAAACATTTGATTTCATTAACTCTTGTTTAATCATATCTCTAAAGGGCTGTTGCTGGTACATTTGGATCATTATTATTAGGCGGCTTTTTAATATTTTTCAATGCAGATAGATTCAGAAATTATTAATTGTTTTTATGATTTCAGTGAAATCAATAGTTTAATTTTTTTCAAATTTCAGAAAATCTTTATTTTTTAAATAATATTGTATCATCACAGTTTTTTTCTTCATTTTGCCACTTCGTTATATATTTTGATACATTTTTAACATATTTTAGTACAGCCTATGCATGAGATTTTTGGAATTAGGTTGTTTAATTTGTAAATTAACTTTGTGCATTTGAAATTTTGGGAGTTGATAATAGGACTGAAACCACAAATGGGCATTCACTATCATAAATGTGGTCGTAAACACAGGTTTTTCAAAATGCATCGCATATAAATATGAGGGGATGCTGAAAAGTTCTCGGCCTAACCCACTTCCTGTAAATTGTAGAATTATTTTGTCACTCCAGCTCGAAAGAGCGTTCTTTTGTATTGTAAAGTCCCAATTTTCAGACTAATAGCTCTCTTTTTTTTTTTTTTTTGCAGATGTTTGACATTCTGAACTGAATCATGTCAATGCAAAGTGTTGAAGTTTCAAATGTGAAACTCCGGGCTGTGATGAAATTTCTGTTCCTGCAGATGAAAACTGCATAGGAAATCTATGAATGTAAGGCGCACACATTACGTGACAAGTGCCCTTCATATTCCACTGTGAAGAAATGGTGTGCCAACTTTCAGTGTGGAGATTTTGAGACTGAAGATGCAGCAAGATCTGGTAGGCCTTCAACAGTGACAACACCCGAAATTGTTGATCGTGTTCATGACTTGATTTTATCAGATCGGCGAATCTCAGCTAAAACAATAGCTGAGACACTGGAGATATCCAGGGAACATGTTGTGCTCATAATTAATGAGCACTTGGATATGCAGAAGATGTCAGCAAAGTGGGTGCCCAAATGTTTGAAAGCTGATGAGAAACAAAAACTAGTGGACACTTCCAAATCGGTTCTTGCAGCATTTTGAGCAATCTGGAGTCACAGTTGATGAAACATGGTTACATCACTACGATCCAGAGATGAAACAACAGTCCCTCCAGTGAAGACTCTCGGGTTCTCCATGGCCAAAGAAATTCAAGACTAGGTCTGCAGGGAATGTCATGGCAATGGTTCTTTGGGATTTGGAAGGTGTTTTACTGACTATCTCCTGAAGGGCCAAATAATAAATGCTGAATACTATTCCAACTTGCTGTGCCTATTAAAAGAGGCGTTGAAGGAAAAAAGGCGAGGGAAACTTCAGAAAGGTGTTATCGTTTTGCAGGACAATGCACTGGCTCACAAGGCTGGTAAGACAATGGATGTTCGGAGGGATCTGGGAGTTTAAGTGCATAGACCATCCACTCTACTCACCAGATCTTGCTCCCTCAGACTATTTCCTGTTCCAAACCCTAAAAAAGTTTGAAAGGGAAGCATTTTTCAAATGATTCAGAGGTGATATCAGCAACAGAGAAAAAAAGATGCTACCACTGATATGCTTCAGTATAGCAGTACTTGAGTGATCAGACTTCAGGAATTTTTTTGGAAGGGTTAAAGAAACTTCAGAAATGCTGTGCCAAGTGTGTTGAACTTCAGGATGAATACGTGGAATAGTCTGTAAGTTTTATGGCTTTAGCCCATTTCCTTCTTGTAGAGGCCGAGAACTTATCAGCATCCCCTTGTAGTTCTGAATTTAGGAATTTTAAGAAGGTAAAACAATGTTCTTAAAGGTTTCTAAATTAGTATTTGAATGAAATAAGTTGGAATATAATAGGATGAGGGTGATCTGAAGGACATCAGAAGAAAAATACATGCTACATAAATTGCTGTGACTCCCATTCAGGAGGAAAATACATACAATGGCTTATTTGGACAAGTCTGTTCTCTCATTTATAATTAGATGCTGCACATTTTCTAAAATATTTTAGGTTCTATTTGTAACCTAAATATGATGCTTAATGTTATACACGCCGCCCCGGTGGCGCAGTGGTCTAAGGCGCTGTCCTCTGATCGTTCGTCCGTAAGGGGTCCGGGTTCGAATCCCGGTCAGGCATGGATGTTGTGTTTGTCTTACGGCACTGGCTCTCTCCCTTCCCTGGAACCAGTGACCCTAAATTAGGGACGGGCGACTACTTATAGCCCATTGAGTTGCTCACGGTGGTCGTTAAACCTCCAATCAAAAAAAAAAAAAAAAATGTTATACACATTCATGACAAATTTAAGCACAGCAATTATTTATCTACATAAGGAGGAAAAGAAAACAGATGCTACCAGTGATATGCTTCAGTATAGCGGTATTTAACTTTACATGATTTAGAAAGTTATCTCGAGATCTTAAAAAATTGTATGCAGGGTTCATACTCAATTTTCAAATATAAAATTAAAAGAGTATTTAATGCATACTGATAATTTTTTTGGCATACTGACACATTTTTTATACTTTGATGGCATACTCATGCATTTTTAAGAAGCTTACACACAATGATTTTTTGAACTTTCTGAAGTACATCGGCACTAAGTTTTGAGGAAAAATTGTTTTAAGAGAAACCAACCATTTGAGTAATTTTTGCACAAAACTAATTTCTAACAGAAAAACCTCCCTCACTTCAATAATCTAATAATTAACCAGGTGCTTACATTACAAATTACTTCAAGAAATAATGCAAATATAGTTCAGTGTTAGATGCAATTTATATTTAAGATACCAATGACCTTTTATTTTAAAGCATTTTCAATAACAAAATAATTCAGGAGGTGGGTTTATCTCACAAAATAGCATGCTATAATACAATATTTTTCAATCAGCCTTCCTTGTAAATATTTTAGCATCTATTTCAGTAATACCAAGACATTTTTCTTTAATTATTCTTTTTAAGGTACAGTAGAAGCTGCTTATTAATGAGCCTGTATTTAGCAATATCCTGGATTTTGCACAACTTGCTTGGAATGCATTTGATATACTCCCTTCCTGTAGCTCTTCTATCAGCTTTCTTCCACTAGCATACCAAGATTCCACTACATTGTTGCAGTTTCATCCTATATGCCACCTTTTCCATTCCTCCATTCCAGGGCAGTACGCAGCTGTTTTTCTTTGCCTCATTAAATATGGAATTTCATTAAATTTTGTTACTTCACTTGTTAAGATTCACCAGCTTAGCTGTCCTCCTCTTTAAATCTGGGGATTCCATACAATTTTGTTCATGAAAAAATATTAAATTTGAATTATCAGTATACCAAGATCAAATTTGAATTAGATCTTCATATACTGATAATTCAAATTTGATTATTTTTCATGAACAAAATTTTATGAAATCCCCAGATTTAAAGAGGAGGACAGCTAAGCTGGTGAATCTTAACAAGTGAAGTAACAAAATTTAATGAAATTCCATATTTAATGAGGCAAAGAAAAACAGCTGCTTACTGCCCTGGAATGGAGGAATGGAAAAGGTGGCATATAGGATGAAACTGCAACAACGTAGTGGAATCTTGGTATGTTAGGGGAAGAATGTTGATAGAAGAGCTACAGGAAAGAAGTGCATCAAGTACATTCCAAGCAAGTTGTGCAAGGAAACCTCTGCTATGCACTCCAAGGTGTTACACCTTGGGAGTATCATATCAGTAGAGTTAAAAATAAGCATTCTACTTCTCAGGAAAAAGAGGATGGATGGGTTTCATGTACACATATTAAGTAAACTTCTAAGCAAGAGCTGCAGAGAGGAATAAGAAAGCAATGGAATGAGGACGAGGTCTGAGGGGAAACGAGATAACAATTCCTGGAATAATATTCTAGAGGACAATGCTTACCTTGGCATTCCTTGTTAGCGATGAAAAACATTTAACACACATATTTTCCGGTCTTTGTTGATGTTATTGTCCTCATGTCCGTTGTATGAGATGTATAACTTTACTTCACACACTTTTCGCTGGGTATACTCAGTGGATCTTCGCTTTATGATTCAAAGATACCAACTTTTACCATTCTTTATACTCTAAATTTTCACCCAGTCTCTGGGCATCCTCAGGAGTGTGGCGACTTTTCCACCGATGTTCGTGGTTAACTTTGCGCTAATGGAGTCCGATACTCCATTAGCGATGAAATGTTTTTCATCGCTAGCAAGGAATGCCAAGGTAAGCATTGTCCTCTAGAATATTGTACAAGTTATTGTACAGTTATTTAATATTGTACAAGTTATAGAAGTTAGTAAAGAAATTGATAGGCAATGTGCTAAATATGACTTACAACTAGGAAGCTCAGTGAACACCCTGAAAAATCTGACTGTTAACAAAAAAACAGAGGAAAAAATACTAGAAGAATCAGGATCCTACGAAATTCCAATTGCACACATACCCCCAATATCGTACATTGGAAGTACGAAAAACAGGTTAAAAAAAGACTTAAACAACACATATCTAACTGGCAAAAAAAAAAAAAAAAAAAGCGAAAACTGTTTTAGTGCAATTTTGCATTGAAAACCTGACTTTCCCAAAATTCGATGAAATTAAAATGATAAAAAGGAATAAAAAATCTGAAAGGCTAATGAGGAGGGAAGAAGCAATCTTATCAATAAAAATAAAACAAGGGTATGTAACCAGAACGACCCTAGCACATTTTCTAGTTATCTAGCCTGTGGAAAGAACTAATAAGACAAGAAAAAGAACAAAAAAGACAAGAAAACTGAGATAGGAAAATAATTTAATAAAAAAAAAAAGGGGGTTATATTGATGAAACATAGATGGCGCTAGCCGGGCTTGATAACAAAATGTATCCAAGAAAGTATATCCAACGAATGGCAACGAGGAGTATCGGACTCCATTAGCGCGAAGTTAACCACAAACATCGGTGGAAAAGTCGCCATGCTCCTGAGGATGCCCAGAGACTGGGCGAAAATTTTGAGTATAAAGAACGGTAAAAGTTTATATGTTTGAATCCTAAAGCGAAGATCCACTGAGTATACCCAGTGAAAAGTGTGTGAAGTAAAGTTATACATCTCATACAACGGACATTAGGACAATAACATCAACAAAGACCGGAAAACATGTGTGTTAAATGTTTTTCATCACTAGCAAGGAATGCTAAGGTAAGCATTGTCCTCTAGAATATTGTACAAGTTATTTTGAAATATTGCACGTAAAAGAGAATAGTAGCATGATTAGAGCTATTGAATAGTCTGAATTAGAACTACTAATAGGAATTAATTCCTGGAATTGTGTCCATTGGCCCTTTCACTCTCCAAGTAAGTGTTGCATTGAGATAATCAGTGTTCTTTTTTCCCACTTTTTAACATAGACATGAAGATTTTTTGCTTCATGTTTATTGTTAAATAGAAGTCAACTCACATAGCCCTCAAGTAGGAAATCTTTATAATTGTCTTAGAGAAACTTATCAATAAAGGAACAAAGAAGCCATCATTAGAGGGCTAAAAAATGGTGAAAAAAGATTGCATATGTTATGATATATATGGATATCATCATCATCATCATCATCATTGTCAACCATTATCAATCCACTGCTGGACGAAGGTCTCCCCAAGTTTCCTCCACAACGGTCTGTCTTGTGCCAGTCTCCTCCATGTCACCCCTGCATACTTTTGAATTTCATCCACCCATCTCCCATGTGGTCTTCTTCAGGGTCTTTTCCTGTCCCTTGGAATCCAATCTAAAATTTCGGCTGTCCATCGATGATCTGTCCTTCTGGCAGTATGTCCAGCCCATTGCCATTTCAGTGATTTAACTCTGATCATGATGTCTTCCACTCTTGTCATTTTTTGGATCCACGAGTTCCTCTTCTTATCTCTCCTGGTTACACCAAGTATGCACCTCTCCATGCTTCTTTGAGTTGTCTGCAGCCTTTTGTATGTCTCTTTTAGTTAAGGTCCACGTCTCTGCACCATACGTAAGCACTGGAAGGATGCATTGATCAAACACTTTTCTTTTAAGACATAATGGCATATTGCTCTTGAAAATTATGCTGTTTCTTCCAAAAGCTCTCCAGGCAAGTTTTGTACGCCGATTAATTTCTTCATCAATGTGACCCTCACTTGATATCTGCTGTCCAAGATAAACGTACGTGTCTGTTATCTCCAGCTTTTCTCCATCAATCGATAAATCTTCATTTCTTGTAAAAGCATTGAACATCACTTTTGTCTTCTGAAAGTTCATTTTTAATCCCACTTCTTTACTCTTGTCAGCAAGTTCCTGGATCATACTCTGCAGCTCTGATGGGGTAGTTGCAAAAATGACTACATCATCAGCAAAACGAAGGTGGGTTAGATAATCTCCATTAATCTTTATCCCCTTGTTTTTCCCAGCTCAGCGACTGAAAAACACCCTCCAATGTGGCATTAAAGAGCTTCGGAGATATGGTGTCACCTTGTCTCACTCCCTTTCCAATTTTTACGTGTGTTGTATTTTCAAACAGCCTAATCTTTGCACTTGCATTTTCATAGATGTTATTAATAATATTAATGTATGCATCTTCAATACCGCAGGTTTTCAGAGCCATTGTAACTGCTGATGGTTTCACCGAATCAAAGGCATTTTCATAATCGATAAAAGCCATGCACAATGGAAGTTCATATTCCCTCACTCTTTCAATTAGTTCTCTCAGCACGTGGATATGATCTATTGTGCTGTAGCCACTCCTGAATCCAGCTTGTTCTCTCGGTTGAGCCATGTCCAGTGTTACCTTCAAGCGGTGTGAAAGAACTTTAGTGAAGATTTTATAAACTACTGATAGGAGGCTGATAGGTCTGTAGTTTCCGAGATCCTCAATGTCACCTTTCTTATGTAGCAGGATCATTGTAGCGGTGTTCCAATCCTCAGGAATCTTTCCTTCATTAAGGCATCGAGTGAAAATTTGGGCGAGTACTGTTTCGATTTCTCCACTTTCTTCTTGTATGATGTCTACAGTAATTCCATCTTCTCCTGGAGCTTTTCCCTGCTTCATGTTCTTGATTGCATGTGCAACTTCTGCTGGAAGGACTGGAGGAACTCTGGTACTGGTATCTTTCATGATGTCTGGAGTGCATGTATCATCCCTTTCATATAATTTGGAGTAGAAATCTTTCACTCTTGTCAAAATTTCGCCTCTATTTCTTGTTACAGAACCATCTTCTTTTCTCAGTGCCATAATATGTTTTCTTCCCTTACTGAGATGTCCCTTTGCTATCTTTAGGCTTTGGTTGTTTTCAATTGCTTTCATCACTAGTTCACAGTTGAATTTTCCTTACGTCTTCAGTGATACTTTTTCTTACTGTCTTGCATAGCTCTATATATTCCACTTTGGAAGTCACATCTTCTTTAGTTGTCCTCATCTCTCTTCTTTTTTGCATCAACATTTTCGTTTTTCCTGATAATTTATTTACATGCAACTTGTTCTTAGACCCAGCTAATTTTGTTGCTGTTTCCATAAGAGCTTTGGTTACTTTTCTGTTAACTTCAGAGATGTCCACTTCTTCTGATGTTAGGCCTTCTAAAGCAGAGAATCTGTTCTTCAGTTCCAACTTGAAGGTATTATGGTGTTTTTTAAGGTTGGTTATGTCAATAGATTTTGTTTGTCTTATGAGCTTGCCACGTTCAAGTTTAGTGTTGAGGTGCATCTTACATCTCACCAATCTATGGTCACTACCTGTGTTGAACTTGTTTAGCACACTGCAGTCTTCTATGACGAATCTTTTGTTACACATAATAAAATCAATTTCACTTGTCGTCCCATTTGGATGTCTCCATGTCCATTTCCTGTGTGGCTTTTTCTTGAAGAAGGAATTCAAGATGAAAAACCCTTCTGCCTCTGCAAACTCAACGAGAGTATTTCCACGCTGGTTTCTGTTGCCGTGACCGAATTTACCTACTGAAGTTTCATTCTGTTGCCGATTGCCCTATTTTTGCATTGAAATCTCCCATAATTATTTTCAAGTGCTGCTTACCTTTATTATTTAAATGACAAATTTCCTCATAAAATTCTTCAATTTCTTCTTCAGGATGACTTGTGGTGGGTGCATATGGATATAGGTACATGCATATTGCCACTTATGTATATTTTCACATGGTGAGATTTTTCACATCAAAATGGATTTTTGCAAGTGCCCAGATTTAACAAGTATTTCTATTGATCCCAAGCTCCTTTATAAGCAGGTTTGGCTGCATTTGACTTTAAAAACAATGAAATGTCATTCTTCATTTCTCCTTTTTCCACAAAATCATCTGCATCTTTTTCATGTTTAGCAATGTCATTCTGCAGACATTCTTTTTTAAATAATAAACTTCTTTAATTAGCTTTCTTTTGTTTTTCTTACTTTGAACTTGCTGTGCTTCCAAATACTGCATGTATTTTGCTCGAGCTCTGTTGTTATTTAACTCTGTATATGTCTCCAAAAAATTTAATATCATCATAATTCTTTGTGGCGGGCGGTCATAGTGAGCGATGGGTTTGCCTCCTCGGGGCGCTCTGTGGTAACAATGGCACACACACAACAGCAACTAGGGCCTCTGTGAATTTTGGAGAGGTGCAAGCTAGTTCTGTGTGACATTGGCGAAAAGACCCCAACTCAGAATCCTTATCGTTGAATGACCAACTCAGAATCGTTCCAGAATCCTTAGGTTGAATGACCAACTGGAACCCTCAGCTGTGGGCTAATCCCCCACACTGATGTACTTACCTGATTAAAAAGACAAAAAGAAATATTAAGAATGACTCAAGTGTGGGATATGGTGGACCTACCACACTTGAGAAGGACGGTCCACCACGGAATCGACCTGGACTTTCTAAACGGCGTATGAGAAAAAGATCTCGGCTGAGTGAATGTAAGATTGATGCATGGAATACTAGAGGTATAAATGGCAAGATGAGTGAGGTGATTGAGGAGATGAATAAGTATAGACTGGATGGTGCTGTGTGTAAGTGAAACCAAAAAGAAGGAAATTGGGGTAGAAGAAGTGAATGGCACGGCGAGTGTGTGGTCTGGAGTATTGGATAATATGAGAGGACAGGCGGGCGTAGGTGTGATTTTAAGTGAAAAGATGAAGAACAACTTGATTCACTACAGTTGCATAAGTGAGAGAATTCTCTGGATTCATTTGAAAGTGAAACTTCAGAGAATTGTAATTGTTGTAGTGTATGCTCCTTGTGACTCGGAACCTTCTGAAAAGAAGGAAGATTTCTGGAATGAGCTAAAAGCTGTTTTGTGCCAGTTTGGTGCTAAAGAAAAAGTTATAATAGCAGGGGATTTCAATGCTAGAGTAGGTGTGCAGAATGCAATTTCTGACAATGTTCTGGGTAAGTTTAATGATCCTTGTGTGAATGATAATGGTGAAAGATTAATTGAACTCTGCATTGAGAATGGTTTGTATGTATCTAATACATTTTTCAACCACAAGTATATCCACACATATACTTGGGAAAATTGTACTCTTGGTCAAAAGAGTGCGATAGATTTTGTTGTCTACGATCAGCGTTTGAAACACTTAGTTGTTGACACCCGTGTGATGAGAGGTGCGGATGTTGGTTCTGATCATTACTTGGTAGTGTCACGAGTGAAACTTAATATTAGCTAAAGGAAAAGGAAAAGGCCCAGGATAGAAAGAATAAAGGTTGATAGGCTCCTTGAAGATTATCAGCAGTATTCTGACTTACTCAGAGAATGACTGAAGGATCTGAAGTCTGGTGAGAGGAATGTAGAAAAGAAGTGGGAATGTTTTAAGAACTGTGTTGTCACTGCTGCTAAAGAGGTCTGTGGCACCACAATAGTGGGTAACAATAGAGGTGATGCTTGGTGGAATAGTGAGATTGAAGAGGCAGTAAAGAGAAAGAAGGAAGCCTATTTGGGGATGTTGCAAGGTAGAGTCTCTGTGGATGAATATCGCTGTAAGAAGCGTGAAGCTGCTAAGCTGGTTTGCCACAGTAAGGCAAAAGATAGGAAGGAGAAAGTGAAAAGGCATGAACTGGCTTTTTGGAAAGATAGGAAGTCCTTTTGGAAGTACATGAGACTCAGGAAAAATAGGGGAAACAAAGTTGTAAGTTGTGTTAAGAATGAGATTGGGGAAATGTTATGGGAGCCCAATGAGTTAAGTGACAGACGGGGTGAATACTTCTGTGAGTTATTAGATCAGGAAAGCAAAGATGATTCTGAGACAGACGCAGATGATGTCACAATGAGGGATGAAAGCACAGGAGGGATCTCAAGAGAAGAAGTGTGTAAAGTTCTAAAATCTCTTCAGAATGGTAAGGCTCTGGGAGTTGATGGCATAACTGCAGAGATGTTGAAATATGGTGGTGACTCTATAATTGACTGGTTAACTGAATTTTGCCAGTTGTGCTGGGAGTTAGGAATGGTCCCTCGGGATTGGAAGGATGCTATCATTGTTCCCCTGTATAAGGGAAAAGGTGATCAGACTGAATACAAGAACTATCATAGTATTAGCCTACTGAGTGTGCCAGGGAAAGTGTTTGGTAAGGTTGTTATTGAAAAAGTACAGGTTCTTACATCATTGAAAGTGTGGGATGTTCAGAGTGGTTTTATGCCTGGTAAAGGCTGCACTAACCAGATTTTTGCATTACGCACGATGATTGAAAAGTATCTGGCTGTTGGGAAGAAAGTTTTTACTGCCTTCATAGATTTAGAGAAAGCTTATGACCGAGTGAATAGGACACTTTTGTGGAAGGTACTGAATGAATATGGTGTTACTGGGAATCTACTTAATAGTGTAAAAGCCATGTATGCTGGCAGTAGAGCTTGTGTACGAGTGAATGGTGTTTTATCAAAATGGTTTTCCATTGGTGCAGGAGTTAGACAAGGTTGTGTAATGTCACCATGGCTGTTTAATATATTTATGGACGCATGCATGCATGAGACCAAAATAGATAATAGTGGTTTATGTCTTGGTGATTTCCGTGTGTGCAGATTGCTGTATGCTGATGACACTGTTCTGTTGGCAGAGAGCAAAAGTGAGTTGCAGAGTATGTTGACTCGGATGCACGAAGTTTGCATGAAATTCAAACTGAGTATAAATAAGAGAAAACCAAAGTTATGGTGTTTGAGAGAGGAACAGGTAGCACTGAATGTAATGTAAGTATAAATGGCACTGTGATTGACCAGGTGAGTGAGTTTGTGTATTTAGGAAGCATGTTTGACAGAGGGAACAAGTTGGATGGTGAAATCAGTAGGCGAGTGAATTTTTTTTTGAAAGTCATAGCTGCTCTGGGAGGTTTTCACAGGAATGATGGGTTCTCTAGAAAGTCCCGCATGGCTGTGTTTGAAAGTGTAATTGTTCCTACTCTGATGTATGGAAGTGAAACCTGGGTACTGCAGAAGAAACATAGGAGTCGTTTGTGTGCTGCAGAAATGCGTTACTTACGTGGGGTTTGTGGCAAGGCACGATATGATTGTGTGAGAAATGAAGATGTATTGCAGTTGTGTGATGTGAAGCAAAATGTTGTTAGCAAGGTGGAGACCAATATGCTTCGGTGGTTTGGCCATGTTGAAAGAATGAGTGATGAAATGCTTACTAAGAAAATCTTTTCAGCCCAAGTGGCAGGAAGGAAAGGCAGAGGAAGGCCAAGGAAGACATGGGTGGATCAGATTCAGGAGTGTCTGCATGAGAAAAAGATTATGAGTATGAAGTATAAAAGATCTTGTGTACGGCGTGTAATGGATATTAGTGAAGCACGAGTTGTATGTCAAAATCGCTGTAAATGGAGAAGTTTGATACGACAGCAATAAGTAAAAATATCTGGTAGTTTGTATTTCTTTTTGGAGCTAACCTCTGAATCTCAGAGAACAGCTTAGTGATATGTATGTATGTATAATTCTTTGTGAAATATAAGAAGCTTCCTTTAAGTCTTACACTTCAATAGCTTTGCTTAGGGAAAATATTATTTCTGTGTTTGTCCATGCGATAAAATCAAGATCACTTAAAAAAAAGTGTCCATGATTTTCCATATCTTCCACCTTAAAATATAGAGATAAGAAAATGCCACATGACATCATTTTTGATATTAAATTCTTAAAACTCTACAGTTGATAATTTAATGTGACCATACATTATCATGCTCTTAAGATACACATGATACTGACAAAGAAAAAAAAAACTGAACTTTTTAACTGGGTGAAAGATCAGAACTCACTGTACAAAAGTGTGAACGCAGTACAAGCAATACAGAATTGTTTACTATAATTCATTTATGTAAATATCAAACTGGAGCACATCACTCTATTCACAGTATAAAATTACTGAACTCAACAAACAAACAAACATACAAACAAACATACATACGTATATAAATACATATTACTTACTGTTGGTGTACCAAATGCCTCCATTTACTACAATCGCTGCACCCCTCTCGAGCTTCACTAACATCCATCACATGACCTTTTGTTTTTCATACTCACACAAGACCTTTTGTTTTTCATACTCACACAAGACCTTTTGTTTTTCATACTCATAATTTTTCTCCTCAAGCAGACATTCCTGAATCTGGTCCTCCCATGATTTCCTTGGCCTTCCTCTACCTTTCTTTCCTGCCACTTGGGCTAAACAAATTCTCTCAGTCAGGTACCTCATCACTTATTCTTTCAACATGGCCAAACTACCTAAGCATATTAGTCCCCACCTTACTAACAACATTTTGCCTCGCATTACACATCTGCAACACATCTTCATTCCTATCATCGGAGTGCGTCTTACCATAAACCTCTCATAAAGAACGCATCTCCCCAGCACACAAATGACTTCAATGTCTTTTCTGCAGTACTCAGGTTTCACTGCCATACATCAGAGTAGAAACAATTACACTTTCATACACAGCCATTCGGGACTTCCTTCTTGAGAACCCATCATTCCTGTGAAATATTCCTAAGGCAGCTTTGAATTTCAATGAAGAATTCACTCGCCTACTAATTTTGCCAGTGAATTCAAAATGAAATAAAATGGTTTTAAAAGACATTGTTTCAAACACAGTTCTTTTTTTTTTTTTTCACTGTTGTACAGTGGTGTGCAAATTAATTGGGACAAGGTTAGATTTCAAGATTTATTGCATACCTTCCATACATGAAAGGATTACAAGCTTTTTAGTATTTTATGTGGCCACCTTTGGCTGCAATAACTTGTTTAACACATTTTGGCATTGAATGTATTAGTTTCTAACAAAACATTTTTCACAGTTCCGGGTCATGATACCACAAATGAATAATGTTCGAAATGAGGTCTTTCACTGTTGAACAATTAGTCTTTTTGAGCCTAGATTTCACAATGGCCCACATATTCTCAATGGGACTGAGATCAGGTGAATTTCCAGGCCACTCTAGAACATCAATCTTGTTTTCTTTCATCACTGCCTGCGCTTTTTTGGAAGTGCGGCATGGAGCAAGGTCATGCTGAAAAATGCCATGACAACCATTAAAGCACTTCTCCATCTCTGGAACTACCATCCATTGTATTATTTCACAATATTTATCAGAATTTCATCATTTCCTCAATAGGATGAACGCTTCCAGGTCCTTCAAAGGTGAAACACCTCCAAAACATATTTTTAGTTGGGTGTTTCACTTCCTGTTGCAAATGTGCTTCCCGGACAGGTTCACCTTTATTCCGATGTACAACATATTTTCTCTGTCCTTGGACAAAAAAATGGACCTTATCACTAAACACCACTCTTTTCCAATCATCAGAAGTCCAGTGATTATATTGTTTAGGCCATCGCAAGCATTTCTTCTTCATTGAAGCTGTCAGGAGCTGCTTTTTTTACACGTCTCCTTGCAGGTCATCCAGCTTTCAATAGTCTGCGGCACACTGTGGATGAGTGTGTCTTAACACCTGTGGCTGCTAACTTTATCTGCAAGTCCTGACTTGTCACTGATGGACATGTTACACCTTTTTCTTATTATCAATTTATCAGTTCGTGGTGATGCCTTATGTTTTCGTCCACAGATTCCTTTTCGTTTTGGTGACATCGATCCACTATCTTTGTAGTCTTGACACAGTGGATTTACTGATGTGTGTGGCCACAGAAATCTCACGAATAGTCGTCGAAGTATTTTCCTTAAGCGCTAAAACTTTGGAGCATTTCCTTGGCGAAATATCCATTACTGCACTTTACACCGCCAACTCCCTCGTGTATGCTGTTATCAAAAGCCCGCTCAGAATTAAGCGTAATCTGCCACTACGCAGATGAACCTGGCAAAAACCGGTTCTGGACAGTTACAGTCACATTCCTGTGCAGTTTGGGTAGCAGAATAACGAACAACGTCCAGATAAACTCAAGGAAACAAACTTTTTTCTTTGTCCCAATTAATCTGCACACCACTTGCTAGCCAAGTTTCGTCTAGCGAGCATGCTTTGCTTTCTTCGCAGTGAATTCCACAGCCATATATGTCTTTCATTGACTTTGCTTAATTTTTCTTGTGTCGATAATTTTCCCTTTTCCCATTTCTTTACTGTCACTTAAATTTTTCCTGTAATCATAATCCATGTAAGAATCTCATGCCCAAAAGATACACTGACTGAGCACAATTGGGGTGGTGTGTGTGTGTGTGAGGGGGGGGTATTTTTGTAATACATCAACCAACCACTGATCTTTAGCATGATCATTAGGGATCAGGGTCACCCCCACATAATACTGCTTCATTGTAGCCTTGTTTCAGAAGCACAATGGGCACTGCCCAGTAGCCTCTAGTAAATCCCTTTCAAACTGGTACAAATCTATCTCTTATGTCTGTGGAAAAGCATTGGTGATTTGGGAGGTGAGCAATAAGCTGCCTAGTTGGAATGAAACAAAACTCACACTTGTTTCTAAGGAGTGGAAAGTACAAATAAAAAACTTTAAGGGCCCTTAAAAAGAAAAATATCTAAGGAGTCTTTAAGCATCGTACGAGCCCTGGTATGCTATTAACAAGTTAGTAAAATCATGCAATGCACTGACTATGATATGCTTTCCAACATACCAGAAATCATTACTCAAGTTATGAGGATAATGGCTGTAGAATAAATCTCGCTCCTATGACCTGACCTTTGACCCCATTTCGATGATATTCAACAGAACCGGTAAAGTATACTTCTGGAACAACATGATGAAGTTTTGTCTCAATCGAAGCATTTTTACGTAAGTTATAATGCATAATTGCGATAGAATGGATCCCGATCCGATGTCCTGACCTTTGACCCCATTTCACTCATTTTCAATAGGGTTCCTTCCCTCGTGGTCCCCTACCACACACTAAAATTTCATCGGAAATCGAACCATTTTTACGCAAGTTATGATGCATAAGGGCAATGGAATGCACCCCGCTTCTATGTCCTGACTGTTGACCCCACTTCACCCATTTTCAACAGGGTTCGTCCCCAGGTGGTCCCCTACCACATACTAAAATTTCATTGAAATCGAACTATATTTATGCAAGTTACGACGCATAAGAGCAATGGAATGGATCCCACTCCTATGTCATGACCTTTGACCTCCTTTGTCCCATTTTCAATAGGGTTCGTCCCCAGGTGGTCCCCTACCACATACTAAAATGTCATCAAAATTGAACCATTTTTATTCCTATGTCGTGACCTTTGACCTCCTTTGTCCAATTTTCAATAGGGTTCGTCCCCAGGTGGTCCCCTACCACATGCTAAAATGTCATCAAAATTGAACCATTTTTACGCGAGTTATTATGCGGATGGACAAAGCTGGAGCATATACGCTTCTTCATCCTACAGTTGGAAACCGTACAAAAACCAAAAATTATATACATAATGTTAATCTTAAACACTGTCCAACATAACAATTTTTAAAATCTGAATTTTAGAAGCAGAAATATAAACAAAAAACAAAAAAAAAACACAATAAATATTTATGGTATCTAGCAGGAAAACGGTGAATTATTTGAGTAGAAACTGTATGAAAAATTAGCCTTCATAATAAAGAGTATTGAAAGAAAAAAACAAAAACAAAAAAGCGCTTTTTTCAATTGGATTTTCTGAAGGAATGATACAAGACAAAATGCATGAGGGTGGTCCAAGGCTGACCTGCACTTCTTATTATAACTCTTCACATTCTGTACTGACTGTGAATTAATAGTATGGTAAATACCCACGAGCCTTCCCTTCATGCTAGTAGTGTTTTCATTTCATGCAAGGTACAAAGAGCATCCTGAAAGTAATGCCTCATCCCTCATAAGATTTTTATCTGTAGCAGCAAAAATGCGGAACTTGGTGAGAAAATACTTGTACATATTGCTAATAATGCTAACCTATTCAAAGTATTGTCCATCACTTTCTACACATTTCCGCCACCTTTGAACCCATTGGTGAAATCAATTTTGGAAAAATTCCTGAGGCTGTCATTTCACCCATGAGTTCACAGCCAGTTTAATGTTTGTCACATCGTCAAAACATTCCCCGTGAAGGGTGTTTTTCAAGGGGGGGGGGCAAACACAGAAAAAGTCTGAGGGAGCCAACTCTATTGAGGTGTGTGGACATGTGTTATCATGGTGTAAAACAACACTACGAAGTAGAATGTCACATCTTTAACTTCTGATAGCTTCCTTTAGCTTCTTCAATGTCTGCACATAGTGAGCACTGTTTATTGTTGCACCATGTTCAAGGAAATCAATCTAAATGACACTACGTTTGTCCCAGAAAATTATTGCACACTTTCCCTGCAGAACGAGTTCTTTTCACCTTTTTCGGTGGTGAAGATGTGAGGTGTCATTCCATTGACACATATTTTGTTTCTGGGCCATGAAAGAATAGCCAGGTTTCATCAACAGTAGAGAAAAACACCTCACCCTCCCTCTCAAAACAGTCCAAGAAATAAACCCTTTGCTTACATTGTTCACGGGTTAGGTTTCTTCGGATTCACTTTGAACAAATTTTTCTGTGGCCCAGATCACTAATTAGTGTTTCCATAGCACTATGACCACAATGAATTACATCCCACAACTCCTGGATGGTGACACGATGATCAGCTGTGATGAGGTTTTTCACCCATTGCCAGTTCTCATCTGTCACGGCAGTTACGGGTCTTCCACTCCATTGTTTGTCTGACACTGAACTTTCTCCCTCTCGAAACCTCTTGATCTTTGGACATTACTGATATCAATTGTGGCAGCTCCACACACCTCCAGGAGTCTTCTGTGGATTTCTGAAGCCTCACATCTCTCTTTTTTTATTCAATTACGGCTTGCTGTTTTTCTCTGTCATTCATGACCTTTATTTTCGATTCTGAAAAAAATTTGTTCCCACATTGGTAACATATCATAGTATTAGGTTTGCAACTTAATTCTCGGTCCCTAACCGCAAGCGATCATAGAACGTCGGTAAATGCAAATAGCTGAGTGCGATTATGGCTGATTGCAGTGCCATCCAACAGATTTCCAAGCAACCATAACCGCTCACAGCTGTAGTGACAGAAGGGACGAAAGTTGACGGTGAAAGCAATGTCGTTCGAGAAGCAACATTTGAGGCACTGCCTCCTGTTCGCGTTTCAGCTGAAAAAAGTGCCGCAAAAGCCCAGCAAATGATCTGTGCTGTTCTGGGTGAGGCTGCGTGTTCTACAGTATGTGTAAGAAGTGGTTCCAGCGGTTTAAGCAAAGAAATTTCGATCTCCGTGATGCAGAACGTCCAGGACAGCCACAGAAAGTTAATGAGGAACTGGAACAACTGTTGGATGCGGATCCCTGTCGCACACAGTCAGAGCTCGCCCATTAACTCGGAGTAACACTGCAAGCCATTGCAAAGTGCCTGCACAAGTTTGGACGGATTCACAAGGAGGGCCGTTGGGTGCCCCACCAACTCACAGCTGCGAACAAGTCTATGCACTACGATGTTGCTGTGTCCTTGCTCTCCAGATTCAAGAAGGATTTCCTCCACAAGATTTTGAC